>CM061032.1:19791720-22291720 GCA_030763125.1 Hippophae gyantsensis | reverse complement strand
ATATTGAGGTTCAATATTTGATTAGAAAGCTTTTATTATTTGTTGTTTACTTTCTATTTACTGAATATTATTTCTAAATTTTAAAGTACTATGCTTGTGAGTATTATTTAATGTTACTGTTGTTATCTGTTAAGTGTTTATCCTTCTGCTACTTATGAGTTGGGGACTAGTCTTTAATGTGTCTATATCTTTTTACCCTAGTTTTGTACTAGGTCTCTAATTTTTCAATTGGTATTAGAGAAAGTTCATCCTTTTAGGGCTTAACTACTCTGGTGTTGATTCATTTAACTCACCTTTCACACACACACACTTTTTTCTCTAATGGACTCAAGGGAAGAAGATAATGTAGGTAGACCTCTACTATTCAATGGGTTCAACTATACCTATTGAAAATCTCATATGTGGGCCTTCTTATGGTCATTTAGAAACTGTGTCTAGTTTTTAGTTGAGAATGGCTGACATATACAACTAAAACCCTTCCTGACAACATTGTTATCCCTAAACCAATGATTGAATGGAAAAAAAGAGGAAAGCAAGGAGTCAGAGTGGAATGGTAAAGGGTTATATGCTATCATCATGGCTATCATTCTAGATGATTACAAAAGAATTCGAAGATGTATAACCTTAAAGAAAACATGGGATATTCTCAGAGAGTACCTCTACAGTTAAGAGATGCAGGAAACTAAAGTTAAATTGAGGCTTTGAACTCTATATTATGAAAGAGGATGAAACATTTGACAAGTTCTATGCTCGTTTTTCAAACATTGTCAACTATTGTTATAATTTGGGAAGATCATTGAAGAAAGAGAAGAAAATTGAGAAGATTTTTTCTAGTTTCCCTCATCAATTTCATGCCAAAGTAATGGTGATCAAATCTATGTATAAGTAGGTGATTTGACCATAAATGAGTTAGTTGGTGACTTGCAAGTCTTCAAGATTTATCACATTTTATCTAGACATAGCCAAATTACTACTAAAAAGGGAAAGAGCATCACTCTTAAGACTACCAAAGGGAAAGGTAATTACTCTCAAGACTACAAAGGGAGTGGTTCCTACAAAGAAGCAAGTATCATTATGTTAAATGATGATGATTCTAGCCTTGAAAAAGAAGAAATGGCATTATTGGCTTAAAAGTTCACCAAATTCTTTTAAAAAAAGAAACCCTCTTTTGATGGAGTCGGAAGAGAAAGTTCAGGCACTAAAGACGGAAAATCAATAAAGATTGATAAAGAGTTAGAGAATGAGGCTGAAAGACATAGTAGAAGCCATGACAACAAAATCAAGTGCTTCGAGTATGGAAAGCCTGGTCATTTTATTGCAAATTGTTTTTTCTAAATAGAAATGCTCGAAAAAATGTGCAATGAAGGTTGAGGTGATTATTTTGGACAATACCAACAGTAACATTGTTGATGACACTAACTTTTTTGGCCTTCATGGCTTCAAGTACTATCGTAGATTCTTTGACTACTACCTCAGATGTTTAAGAGGTAATTACAAAAGACGATAAAGATAAGCAAGATGAGTTAATTGATTCTTATAATGAGCTTCTATTTGAGCATATTAAATCTGAAAAGGCAAAGAAAAAGGCTTTGGAAAGGCTAGAAGAAAAGGAGCATGAGATAAGCACATTGAAGATTGCACTTGAGAATAAAAAGTCTTCAATAGGTGATGAACAAAATGATCTTACTAAAAAGTGTGAGGTCATTCAAAATAGATACACTAATTTGGAAGAAAGGTTCAATGCAAATCATGAGAAAATGAAAAATATTGAGGAACAGCTAAAGTGTTCTACATATGTTAAAGCTACTTCTATATATGCGAACCTTGATCCCTCGTCTAATCATAATTCTAAAATTGTCCAACTAAATAAGTAGATCATTTGCTTGAAAGTGCCAAGGTCTGGTATTTTCTCTAACTAAAAAAGAAGCTGAGGTAGAACAGTTTCATGAGAGAGTTGGAATCTTCAATATATTTATGGCTTACCTAGAATATTTCCTTAAGGAAAATGAAGATTTGATCAAAGCTTTATTGGATATCCTTAGTGTGAGTGAGAAGAAACTTATTCAATCTTCCTCTTTAGTCAACAAACTGAGGATTGGTTCATAGAATTTAAATGAAATCATCAGTACTACTAATTCGTTTGGTGATAAACAAAGAATTGAGTATGATGAAGGGGTATCTACTTCACTAATGACTGTTCGAATTTTTTTTAAGTCAACTACTCAAGAACTAAAGTTGAAATCAGTTACTACCACCTCTAAAGGTTAGTCAGATGTTATGTCCTACCCTATTTCCTCTAGCAAGGTGAAAATCTCACCAAAGGCTAGTTCTTCCCAATGCTTTAGTAGTAGTATCTTGCCCCTACTTACTGTTCTTCCTACATGTCACTACTGTGGGGAATGCCAAGATTCGAGGCTCTACTACGAGGAATTAACCTCTCATCCTCGTATGAGAGTTAATATGAGCACTTCTTCCTTTTCTCTTCCACATACTACTCCTCAGAGTTAGCGACCTAGATTCTTTAACTCCTCTATATGTCTGTGCCATCTTTGTGGAATTACTGCCACCTTTCTAGGTAATGTCCTAGATCTTTAGGGAGCACATCTTGGAATTTTTCACCTCACTCCCTTTCCATATCCTATGTCAGGATGTAGCTATTGTTGCTTATCTGAGCATCTACAAGCATGATACATTATGCATATCACGCATAATATAGAAAGAAATAAATATTCTTCAAAAAGTCTGCTTACCACAAGTATATGGATCACTTGATAGGATTTTCTAGAACTTCTACACAAAATAAACCTTGAGTACCATATACACCACATGCTCACATGACACAAATTACCTTTTGACTCTATTTCTCCTCATTAATTTTTTAAACGAAGGGATGTAATTTGATTGTTATTTTTGGTTGATCTGTACGAGGTTGAACAGTTTATTTATTTTCTCTCCTTTGATATGTAGTCCTTATGTACGTGTATTATATGTTTTTCTTTCTTTGTTTGATATTTTTGGTATTATTTTTTCCCATTTTATTGCTTTAAAAAATAAAAAATATTTGTGTTTGATAGTTTGGAATTCTCTCTTTTCTCTCTCTCTATCTCTCGGGACACTTAGCACGTTTTTCATCACGCTTAGCCACACCTCTCACCTAGGGTTGTTGGACCTCGCGTTTTACACACTCGTTGAGGGGCTCATTGAACACTCCGATGAGAAGGTTCACAAGAACCACTGCAAGGTGTGCTAGACCCTTTAAAAACCTAGCGTATTTTTCTTTACATCATAGACTTGTATCTCTTATCTTTTTACCATACCTTTACCCTTGCTATTTTACTAAAAAGGACCCTAAAGCATTCCAAAAGTATGAAGAAGTCAAGGCAATTTGAGCATGCTGGTCCCTCTTATCAAGCACCCATTATCTGTGATCATTTTGTTGATATCCATGACTTTCTAGCTATCGAGTTCCAGCTATCAAGGATAGGTTTTCTTACTTTTCTTGGTTTTCCTTCTATAGTCTTACTTATTCTTATGATGTTAATTTGATATCTTCACTTTATTATCCTTCATTGATTTATAGGTAGGGTTCCATACTTTTTCATAATATCTCTTTCTCTTGTCATAGTAGAGTTTCTCTTTCACTCTCGTTATTTTCTTCCAATTATGGCTCATTGCTTTCCTCTGCTACCCCTTCCTCTTATTCTTATCAGAATGCTACTTTTTCCACTCATTGTAATTCTATTCCAGTGTCTTTTACTCTATCCACTTCTCTTCCATTCAATGATAAAGTCTCTTGGTGCCATCAATAATTTTCTTCAAGAGTTACGTGTATTCAACCATACTTATATGAATATGTGGAGGGTTCATGCACTTGCTTAGGCTATGGCTACTTCTTGCCACCTTGTTCCAATACAAAAATTCAAGGCACACCTATCTCTTCTGCCTTAGTCCAAAGGTTTTACTCATTCTAGTAACTCCTTATTTGGTTTTCTCTTCTCCATTTTCAGAAACTTTGATGGAGATGAAATGGACCTTATTGTTACCCAAGTTATTTACCACTACTTTGTCTATCCACCACCTATAACACATATTGCCCTTATAGATTTTGGTCAGTCCTCACATAGTGGTGTCCACATTGATGATGTTGCTAGAAAGGACGATATAGGGTGTTTAACTCATTTTTCTTATTATTTTAGTTTATTTTATTTTTATTTGTTGAAATAAAATTTGTAAAATATTATTTGATTAATGAGAATGACTTTGCTTTGTTTCTTTGATATCTATTTATGCTTATGTTGTAGTTTGTTTATTTGCTTTAATCTTTTGTATTATGTTTTGTGATTGCTAAGATTATTACATACCTGTTTGTCTTTTCTCCCTCATATATGAGTGCTTTTTTGACTTTCAGTGTCAAGAAAAAGGGACAAAGTTTGTATGCATAACTATGCATTTGTTTCCATGATGTATGTTGCATGGATGGTGAGTGTAAGATTACACTACATCTTGTTGCCTAACTTGCATTCATTTAGAGGGATTGTTGCATGAAGTCAGGGAAAGTTGTGTACTTTTCATTTGTTTCTATATCTATTTACATGTGTTTTTGCCTATTTATGTGTACTTGTGTAGGGGTAACACAATGATATTTGGATGCATTGTTTCTACGTGTAACGTTCATAGGATATGTGTCTGTTTCATGTATGCAGGTTACAAGTGTAGATTAAAGTCTTGGAGCTTCAGAATTGCAGTGAACAAATGTGTTAAGACCCTCATGTTTTAGACTGTTAAAGTATTGATGAGTTGATTCAAGATGACGAATGTAGCACATAAGATGGATGCACTTATAGTATGTGTTTTTAGGCTTTGGATATGCTTCGATATTTTGTTAATGGGAACAAACATCTTTAGGTCATATTTATGATCATCTTATGTTTGATATGCATCTGTACTTAGTTGTACAATGTTTTACTAAAGGAAGCCAAAAAGGGAGAATATAAGTCATGTAGCCCTTTGTATCTTTGTTGGCGTTCCCATGTGTAAAAAATGGAGTATGTTTATCGATTATTGTTTTTCAGTATATACACATATAGTTAGGTATACTGTGATTAAAAGTATGTTATACACACACACACACATCATGGGATTAGTTTTTTGTATGCATGCTAGGTTATGAGTGGCAGTTTTTCTTTGGTTTTAGGTATAGGTGATCGCCACACACAAAGTGTGTGCAATGAATACATAAGTATACGTATCGTAACAAATAATATAATGATAAAAAAGATCGTTCCCACAAAGATTATTTTATTAGAAACTAATTTTTAAATCTAAAAATAATAAAAATCAATTTTTTTGGTGTTTTTATATTTTAAGGAAACAAAATTAAAATAACTAAAAGTAAATAGCAATAATTAATTAAATCAGATTTTGTGACTAAAAAGATATATGAGAAAATATTTAGGAATACTTAATCCCCCAATTTTCTAAACATACAAATCGCTAAAATCCCCCCAATATAATATCAATTAGTTACATGATCAATTGAATCTAACCTAACATGTATTCCTCTTTTAAGTAAACTACACACCATATAGTAATTAGTTTAATCACACTCTCATGCTAATTAAATTGCATACTGCTCATTAAGTTCATCAATTATGGATCACATACATAAGAATCATACATCTCTGCCTAGAAACTATGCATGTTATTTAATCAAGACAAATAATTAAATAATTCTCTTAAATCTATTTAATTGTCTCTATAGATAAATTGTTGACCAAACAATTAATAGCATAAAAATTATATTAAATAATATAATTAAATTAAAATTATAATTGGGGTAAAATTTTAGATCA
Source organism: Hippophae gyantsensis (assembly GCA_030763125.1). Lineage (NCBI taxonomy): Eukaryota > Viridiplantae > Streptophyta > Magnoliopsida > Rosales > Elaeagnaceae > Hippophae > Hippophae gyantsensis. The sequence continues at coordinate 22,285,868 of CM061032.1, read as the reverse complement.
TTACATGGTGAAAATTGGGTTCATAAGATCCCTAGATTAATAAATTAATTACATATAATTGTGTTCATAAAACTCATATTTTTCATAAAGAAAGACATAAAATTGATAAAAAAAAAAGAGTAGAAAAAGAAATAATCAATCTCTTCTTGAATCTCCACCAAAATTGTGTTGTCTCTTGAATTTTTCTATATTTTTCTCTCTTTTTAGCTCCAAAAACTGACCAAAATTATGCTAATGGAGGCCAATTAGTGTTTATGAAGTGATTAGGGGCTTAAATAAAGCTCAAGTGTGATTTGGACCGTCAAGATCAAAACAAGAAAAACTGACAGTTGTAGCCAATCATAGCATGACAAGTGATAGGGGAAATTCACTGGATGCATCAGGGAGCGACACTTGGTAGGGGAGACTGGTTAGAGTCAATGCTTGCTAAGTTAGCGACACACGACACGATGTTATTTGCAAAAACGAATGGCGTGGTGCACGGGTGGAACGTGTGGAGCAATGGCATAGCGACACATGGCATGATGCGTTGACCAATTTCTGAACTTGGATTGAATGTCATGTTGACACATGGCACGAGTTTCATCCCCTCACACGTGACATAACATGATTCGCTCTCTGTGCTTATGTGGTGTCTACATGGCTTTCCCGGTCAGCTCCTCTGCCTACGTGGCACCTCTTGCGTTAAAAATTCATAAAAATCCCAAAAAATTTCAAAAATTGTATTTTCACCCCTTTTCATTAAAAAAAATTATATTTTAATATTTTTGACCCAAAAAATACTATTTATTGGATTGGGTACTATTTATTTAGAAACAAAAAATTAAAATTTTTGGCACCTTGACGAGGTCATCGATGAGGCCTTCATTGGACTCTCAATGAGATGGTTGACGAGAACCCTCAGAGAGGGTGGCTGGTAGTGCCTTGTGATTTTATAAAATATCCCCCCCTTTCACTCTTGTTAAACATTGAATCTATATCAAAATGCTACCAAAATTATCTTTGAAAATTTCTTATGTATAACAAATTACTTTAAGGGATTTTTCAGTTTTTGTGCTACACTTTTGTGAAGAAAATAGTGTGTTTAAATGTTAAGAATTGTTGAAAACTTTACATATTTTTTAAGAATAACAATGTTTTATTGGATTGGGTAGTATTGGTTGAGTTTCTAAATATGTTGTTGTTCATGGTTCATGATTGAGTATATTTTCCACATTTGGTTGTTGGTCGTTCATGGTTGTATTTTCCACCATTGGTAGTTCACTTTTTGCCTCAACTTACAGATCTTCGATTACTGATCACACTACTTTGTATGGTGTTGGATTTGGAAGAAAGCCAGGTTCGTGTGTCGAACCAAGTTGTTAAGGAGGCAATAAGCTAGGAAAATATGTGTTGGGCATGCTCTATTGTTTGGCTACTACAATTTGTTTTTAAATTATGCATGTTTCAACATACTAAAGTTTAAACCCTAATTAGAAAGCTTTTATTATTCATTGCTTACTTTTTGTTTACTGAATATTGTTTCTAAATTTTAAAGTACTCTACCTGTGATTGTTATTTATTGTTACCTGTTAAGTGATTACCTTTCTGTTTCTTGCAAGTTAAGGATGAGTCCTCAAAGAATCTATATCTCTTTACCCTCGTTGTGTACCCAATCTTCAAAATTTTTCAAGGCCAAAATGCACCCTTATTAGTCATCCTTATCAGGGGTTAGCCAAGCATGGTGGTGAGACCTTAGCAAGATCCCAATGACCGTTGAAATTTCTTCACCAATCCATTCGTTACTACTCGCTAACCACTTGTTGATACTTGCTAACCACTCACTAGCCACCCTCGTTGATGGGACTGGCGAGCTTGGTTAGAACAATTCAATAATTTTGTAAACAAAAATATGATTTTACATGAAAATTTTGGATAAATTGTTATATCTTAAAATATCGCTCAAAATATACTTACTAAAATTCTTAAAGTTAATTATAAAGACTAAAGATCTTATACTTTTAGAGTTTAATTTGCTTTTTGACGAGACAAATCTCCTTTTTCCAAGGAGCCTCTCTTTGATGAATTTGTTTTGCTTATTTTTAGACATTATTAGTTTGGAATAAAAACATAGATTTGTGTTTATTTATCTAAATCTTGCTCTAAAGTAATTTTTATTTCATCTAGGATGACATATATCATGTTTATCCTAATTAAAATTTTGTTTTATTGCCAATCAAGATTGTTGTCTAGATAATATATGTTAAAGATCATGAAAATTATAATATGATATGAATATTTATTTTTTTAAAAAAATGGTCAATATTTCAATTGAAACAACTAAACAGTCGATTAGAGAACCTTACAAGTTACAAAAAACAAAATATAAAAGCTTAAGTTTTCCTCCATGTACTTAAGAAATTTTTTTATTTTGATTTATTAATTTAAATTATTGATGTATTTAATATTTTTTTAAAAATTATTTATATATTTAAATGGATGAATTTTTTATCTAGATTTTACATTTCATCTTTAACTAGTAAAATTTTATCATCTAACAAATAATGCTTACTTTACTTAAATATATGCATTGTTTCATAATATTTTATAATTGATTTTTTTGTAATTAATTGAAATAATCTATATTTTTCTTTTCCTTGTGTTTTTTATTTTTTTAACAAATAGCTACATAAATACAATTTATACATGAGATGAGTATCCTTTTAATACTTATTAGGAGTGTATCTCATTACAATATAAGGTGATTGACATTCCAAATACTTTTATCACTTGAATTGAAAGATTCATTGAAACTTGACAAATCGAATTGAACCAAATTGTTTATTACATTTCAATTTTAGCTATGTTCAGTTTGTTATAGTTTTGATCCAAACCAACATACCTAATTCAAATCAACTCAATCAAACCTAACCCAATTTTATTCTTAAAATAGATCCAAGATGTATTGGATTGGTTTCAAAAATCCAAAAACTGATCCAAGATGGCTTGGATTAGTCTTTATATTGAAAATATTATAGGAATTGATCAAGCTCATTAGTATTATTAATTAATTTGTATATGATAATTTTATTAAATAAAATTCAAAAATTAAAAGTTTTCTATTGGTGTAATATTAGTTGGGACTACTTGTAAAAAGATGGGTGGAATCTACCACAAATTTTGAGAATTCTTAAATTGAAATTTATTTGGAGATCTATTCGATAGTATTCAGGGTGGGTATAGACACATGACTAAGGATGTATAATTAAGGGAGGGATCACGATCAATGAGACATAAACTCTTTGCAAATAATTGGGAGCTCAGAAGCTGGGATAGGAAACTATGTCCCATTTATACCACCTTCTAGGTTTATTTTGTTATGGTGTGCCATTAAGAGTGAAATTTGTACTGTTTGTAATAGAAAATTATAATATGATATCTCATTTTTAAGAGAACAAAAACCTTATAACTTTATACACCTTCTTTGAAGATGTCTTTCAACATCTTCAATCCTTATAATTTCTTTGTTTTTAGCCGAGTTAGAATCATTACCTTGGCTTGAAGAAGTTGAGGGTCTAAAGAACAAAGACCTTGATAGTTCATTAGGAAGATTTCAGAGTATTTAGGGTCAATTGAGGTGTTTGAGGTCAATCAAGGTGACATCGTAGTGAACTTAAGAGAGGCAACTATTGACGCATAATAACACTCAACACAGTAACTCCTAATACAAAGTATCTTCCCAAATGGATTGATTATCAAGGTATTTGTTCTCTAGATCCTCAACATCTTCAAGCCAAGGTAATGATTCTAACTTGGCTAAAAATGAAGAAGTTATAAGGATTGAGGATGTTGAAAGACATCTTCAAAACTATAGCATTCCTAAATACAGAACATCATTAGTATATAATAAAGGTAGTTTTGTTTTTAAATTTGATTATATAATAAAAATAGTATAATAAAAAGTTTCTCTCTTACGGGAAACAATCGATATAAGTTTACTATCACAAAGTCTTATAGACTCGTATAAAGAAAAATATAATTATATGCATATAGGATTGGTACAAATTGTAGTAAAACCCCTTACATATGATGGTTTAAATAATTCTGTCTTATTATGTGTAAGAGATAAGAGACATAAGAAATTCTTTGACTCATTACTAGAAGTTGTTGAAACATCTTTATGTATTGGTCCAATATACTTTAATTTTTTTCCAAATTTCTTAGTTTACATAAAAGATATGAATGTTCAAAGGCTTTAAAGGTCGACATTAAAACACATGGTTTTGATATGGAAGAAGAAACCAACAATATAGCTCTTATTTATAGAGTTTATTTTAAAGTCATGAATAATATTTGTTTTGTTATTAACCTGAAGTCTTTCATAAAAGATAAGAGAGGTGAAACCACCATATTCCAAACTAATCTAGTAAAATCTAGATTAGTTGTACCTTAAACAGTACTGTGGAACCAAATAACCTTACCATAGTCATGGTCTTTAACTCAAGACCAACCAACCATTGTTCCAAAAAATATATAGCTCAATTAAATCATTGAGCACTCAGATGGATCTGTAGAAATAAGCTTTGATTCTTCTAGAAAAGTAAAGCTAAACTTTAGGCCTTCTTTAGTAACCCAAACATCTAGAGTTTCTACATCCATACCATTTGTATCATCTGAACTAACACCCTTAATCATGAATAGACCAAAACCTCAGTTTAAAGGTATCACTAATCTCCATTATAGAGTTAGTAAGTTGGTCTATCAAAATGAAAGAAGAGATGATAGCCTTATAGGTAGTACACCTTCTAGCCTAACTCTATTTAATATGAGTTTTGAGCCAACTAGATTCTCAAACATTATGATGATGGAAGTTAAAATATTTCCTTTAATGAAGTTCTTTTACAAATGTTTGAAGATCCTACTAATGAGCAAAAAATAAATATCTATTATTCTCTTAAACAATATTTTATCAAAGCATATGCTCCTAAAACAAACATAACAGTTCTAGAGATGTAGAATCTTGAAAAGGTTCACAAACAGTTCAATACGACTTCTGATCATAAAGTTTTAGCCATCCATCCACCAGAAGAACCATCAAACTTACTGATACCACCATAGCAGTACCATACAAACAAGATTAATCTAACCCTAATCTTCTAACTACTGACAGTTCAGTAAATCAAGTATTGGAACAGGATAATTATACCAATTTGTATATATAAATAGTTTATAGCCAACTTACTCGTATAGAAAAGGCAATACCAGCCTTTACACCGGTAAGTAAAGACCCTCCCACCTTTTCATCTAAACCTCACCTAAAAGTTGTTACTTAACCTGCTTTATTTAAACCATTACCGAATCTATCAGGTTTAAGACGAACCAAAGATGATAAATAATTCTTTAAAGAATTGTATGATAGAATCTCAAAACTAGAATCAAGAGATCAATCTAAATCCATTAAAATTATGGAAGAACATGACATTAATACTATTTATGAGGCATAAATCGAACAAGTACTAAAAGTATTCCATGAAATTGATGATAATAATTTGGAGATAAATAAACTAGTTAATCCAATTCCAGTTTATCAATCAAAACCTTATTATCCCAGACAGTCTCCAATCAATTTATAGATCAAAGAACCAATCCAACTAAGTCCCAACTATAGTGGTAGTCAAATTCAAGAATGGAATATTGATGGCCTCTCAGAATATCAAACTATCAAAGTTTTTAAAAATATGTTGATTTATGTGATAGTAGTCAAGTTCAACAAAACCTCTGATAAAATGGCAATGATAACCATAGTTTTCAAATTTGTGGAATAATTACAGACTTGGTGGGATAATTATCTCCATCAGTCTTAAAAGGATGAAATTATAAACGCTCTTTGCCGAAAATGATGAACCTTATAGGGTTGAAGACACAGTTAATACAATGATTCTTAAAATATGTTTGCATTTTGTTAGTATTAGTAGAATGCAGATGGATTATAGTCATGAACAGTTAATAAACTTAAGATGTCCATCGCTATCACATTTTAAGTGGTATAAATACATCTTTCTCTCTAAATTTTTAACTAGAGAGGACTGTAATAGTGATTTATGGAAATAGAAGTTTATTTCCGAACTTCTAATTTTATTTGTGGATAAAATCCGTTCATACTTTCATGCAAAACATAGAGGTGTCATTCCATATGATCTATACATATATTGAAAGCTTACACCAGAAGTTGGAAGGTAGTCTATAGTAAATATATGGTTAGGTACTATTCCTATCAAAAGGCTACAGAGTTAAAGGCAAAATTTAACAACATTCTTCCAAATGGATAGACAGCCTCCATTAAACTTGGAACAAATTCAAGCTCTTTTTGATTCAATACCCATATCATAGCTATCCATTGCAAGTACATAACTATTTCTTTCATGATGGATTGACACAATAGTGTCAGTACATTATTGATAATGGTGCAAGAGGAGTTGTAGAAGAAAAAATGGTAAAAAAAACTTATGAGTTTTATGAGATGTTGGTGCTAATCCCCAACAAAATAATGCTAGAGGAAGAAAAGTAAGAGTCAATGAAGTTGGATCCAAAAACAAAATGGCCTTGCAACTTATAAAATTGACTAAGAAAATGCACCTCATCACTACCTATTAGATGTCAAATAAAGAGATATGTGAAGTTTGTGGTTCAATTAAACATATTGTTTTTAATTTTTCAAATGAAGTAATTCTAGTATGGGTACATTGGAGGAAGCCAATTATGTGAAAATGTATCATTCCAACACCTATAATTACCTTGACCCTACTTGGAAGCCAAACAATTACCAAGTATATGCTCAAAACCAAACACAAAGGCTATATGAAAACCAACCTTACTCATAAAGTCAATCGAAACTAACCTTAGAAGATAATTTGAATTCTTTTATTCAAATTAGTAGAGGCAACCAGTTGATAAAAAATCAAATGATGAACTATATTGAGGATTTAAATAAAGTTAAAGTTGAGAAGCTAGCAGAATGCATGCAAAAGCAAGAAAAAAGAAAGCTTCTTAGCCAAGTAGAACAAGCAAAGGATGTTACAATCCTTAAAAGTGGTAAGATAGTCAATAAATTATTACCTAAAATTACTGATGATTATCATTTAGTATAGGTAATAAAAAAGAAAAAAATTTATAATCTCACTTAGTGGAGAAACAAATGCCAATAATGATAAACCTTCTAATAAAAGAATTGGGGAGTCAACTGACATTCTTAAAAATCATAAAGCATTAGAACCATACCAAGAATCAATATCATTTTCAAACTGGTTGATAGCTAGATTTAGGATATCTAAAACCTACAACCATGTCCCTTCAACTTATGGATAGATCTATCAAATATCCAAAAGGAATGGTTGAGGATGTGCTAGTATAGGTAGAAAACTTATAATACGTGTTGATTTTGTGGTTCTTGATATGGAGGAAAACCCAGCATTGGATGAAGAATATACAATACTTCTTGATAGACCATTTATGACTACTACTAAAACCATTGTTGATGTCCAAGATGGGAATTTAACAATGATAGTCTTAGGAGAGACTATCCATTTTAAATTTTTTGACTCTTTACCTTTTCCTTCTATCTCTATCATCAATGAATGCTTTGATGTTGATTCCATAGATAGCATTGTACGTAACACTTTTTTGCAAGATAGAATGGATGAAAAATTAGAAATTACTTTAACTGTTGAAAAGATAGAAGATGATTTAGATGAGGAAATCGAAGGGTACCTTGAATTACTAGAAAATGCTGAACCAATAGAAAATCCTAATACACCATTAGATCTACCTAATACCCTACTTAGGGAAAAGGATACTCCACGTATCTTAGAACTAAAAGATTTACCTAAGCACCTAAAATATGGTTTTTTAGGAGAATGAGAAACTTATCTGACCATTATTTCATCTTCTTTAACCCAACCCCAGGAAAAAAACTTGTTAAGGTGCTTAGAAATTCAAGAAAGCTATAGGTTAGAGTATCAAGGATATTAGAGGTATTAATCCTACTATATGTATGCATAGGATCAATTTAAAGGATGATTCTAAACCCATTAGAGAGGCCTAAAATAGATTAAAACAAAAAATGCAAGAGGTGGTGAAAAAGGAAATTCTAAAACTCTTAGAAAAAGGAGTCATTTACTCTTTGCACATAGTAGGTGGGTTAGTAAAATGCATGTGGTACCAAAGAGATCTGGTATAAAAATTGTGAAAAATGAAAAGAATGAATTAGTGCCCACTAGAATAATCACTAGAAGGAGGATGGGTATAGATTTCATGAAACTAAATTTGTATACTAAAAAGAATGAATTTCCTCTTCCATTCATTGATCAAATGTTAGGAAGACTAGTTAGGCATGAATTTTACTATTTTTTAGATGGATTTTCATGTTATTATCAGGTACCCATTGCATTAGAAGATTAGAAAAAGACCATCTTCACTTGTCCTTTTTGGACATGCGACTTTAAAATGATGTCATTCAAGTTATACAGTGCCCCCGTCACGTTTCAAAGATGTATGATGTCAATCTTCTCAAACATGGTGAAAAATTCATTGAGGTATTTATGGATAATTTTTCTATTTTTGGAATCTCATTTGATGATTACTTGTATAAATTGACTTTAGTTTTAGAATGATACATTAAATTCAACCTGACACTTAGTTGAAATAAAAGTCATTTTATAGTGCAATAGGAGGATTGTTTTAGGACTTGCAATTTCTAACAATGGAATTGAGGTTGATAGGACAAAAATTGAATTAATTGCAAAATTGTCATCCCTATATATGATAAGGGGATAAGAAGCTTCTTAAGACATGCAAGTCTTTATAGGTGGTTTATTAAAGATTTCTATAAAATAAGTTGTTTGTTCTTTATATAATCTATTGTCAAAAGATGTTTACTTTTATATTAATGACAACTTCCTTATAGCCTTTAATACTTTCAAAAATAAATTAACATCTACCCCTATTATTTTGGCACCTAATTAGTCTATCTGATTTGATATTATGTGTGATGCTTTTGATTTTGTAATTGGAGTAATTTTTGGACAGAGGGTGGATAAGGGTTTGCATGTTATATATCATGCTAGAAAAACACTCAATGATACTCAAATAAATTATTTCACCGCTGAAAAAGAATTCTTGACTTTTGTCTTTTCTTTAGATAAATTTAGGTCTTACTTAGTTGGCTCTAAAGTAATTGTGCATCTTGATAATACTGCTTTAAGATATATGCTAAGTAAACCTAATGCTAAGCCATGATTAATTAGGTAAATTTTACTTTAGCAAGAATTTGACCTAGGAATCAAAGAAAAAAAGGCAGTGTAAACTTAGTAGCTAATCATCCATCTAGGTTAATATTTGAATTCAATTATCTTGAAGGTGAGAATAAAGAAGAAATTGTTAAAACTTTTCCTAATGAACAATTATTTTCAATAGGTTCAAATCTAAGGTATTTTGATATTGTTAATTATCATGTTACTAGTATTTTGAGACCTAACATTCCTTCCAAGGAAAAGAACAAGTTTCTATAATCTTGTAGGAAGTACTTCCTGGATGATCCTTATATATTCAAAATTGGTTCAGGTCAAGTCATCCGTAGGTGTATACCTGAAGAGGAACATAATAGCATTTTGAAAATTTTCCATGAACTTCACTATAGAGGCCATTTTAGTGGCGATAAGATGACCTAGAAGGTATTAAAGTCTAGATTTCATTAGCCTACACTTTTCAAATATGCTTGTATATTCTACAAGCAGTATGATAGATGTCAAAGGATAAGTAATATAGGAAAAAGATATGAAATTCCTTTGACATCTAATTTAGTTATAGAATTATTTAATGTATAGGGGATTGACTTTATGGGTTCCTTTCCCTCATCTCTTTGATATGAATATATTCTGGTTGCCAATAATTATGTCCAAATGGGTAGATGCTATACCCTCTAAAACTAATGATGCTAATGTTATTGTGAGATTGAAGAATTCAATTTTTAACATGTTTAAGCTGCTTAGAGAAATAATAAGTGATGGAAGGAGCCATTTTTACAAAAAAAATTTCAATTGGGTACTGAGTAGTATAAAATCACACACATAGTGGCTACTTAATATTATCCACAAACTTTCGATCAAGTGAAAGTGAGTAACAAGTAAATCAAAAGGGTTCTAGAATGCATTGTGCATCCTTCAAGGAAAAATTGGACAATCAAATCAAATGATACCTCATGGGCTTACCGCACAGCATACAAAACACCCATTGGGATGAACCCTTACCAGTTATTCTTTGGGAAAGCATTTCACTTATCCGTTGAATTCAAACACAAGGCTTATTGGGAAATTAAAAAGCTAAACATAGATTTAGATAAAGTAGGAGAAAAGTAGTTACTCCAACTTAGTGATCTTGAAGAGATTAGGGACTAAGCCTACGATGGATCCTAAGACTAAAGAAATATTCAAGATAAATAAGAATCATAATAAGCCTTGTTTAGAAAGAGAACACAATATAGTATAAATTGACTGGATATGGATATGTAATCCCTAGCATTGTGAATATGATAAGCCTTGCTGAAATATTAAACTAAGTACTGGATGAGAGGCAACCCATCACTATAGGTAATATTATTTTCTTTATTTTAATTGTTTTTATTTTTTATTTTGTTTTATGTTAATTATTTTATTTTATTTTCTATCATGTCAACATTGTTTAGAATTATTAATTCTATGACTATTTTTTGAAATTTGTGAGAAATAAAATTTAAATGTTTGGATTGATGTATGAATTTGGAATTTTGTACCAATAAGTCTATCAAATGGGTAAATTTTTTTATTCTTTATTCTTTATTTTTAATTTACAATTTTTACATTGAGGGCAATGTAAATTCTAGGTTGGGTTGGAAAAAAGTTATATTATAAAATTGTTCTAATTTAAAATTTTTTGTTTAAACATTTGTTCACATTTTTACAATGTCTATATTTTTACTTGTTTTTGTGTGCTCTTATTTATTTTTATTAGATTATGAATTTTTGGTTAATTTTAAAAATTTTCTTACAAAATTATCATGTATTTTAGTTAATTTTAAGAAGGTGATTAAATTTTGCATTATTAGATTAATTTCTTGAACATATCATGGAGAGATATGATAAATTGTTAGTTTTTGTCATAATTTGTATTTCATGATAAAATATTAAGATTACAATAAATCCAAAATCAATGTTTAGGAATCAAATATTAGAGACTATCTTGTTAGAATATATTTTAAGCCATTATCTTTTCATTTTGAGGGATAATATTGTTTTCTACTCTTTTAAACACTCTTTTTTATCAATTCTAAAATGCTAGATGATCTCTATAGGTCTTTGCATTAAATGTTAAGATTTTTACATCTAATAAAATGTCATATATTTATGGTTTTCTAAACCAATACAAAAGAAAGAGTCAAAAATTAATCACTCACTTTATCATACAAAATATGTACAATATGTACATAGGTCCTCTTTAAAAAATAATATCTCTAAAAAAAATAAGAAAAAGAGAGAAAAATGAATAGTATAAACTAAATACTATGACCCAATATTTTACAAAGCTATTAGAAATAGCTAAATACAAAAGAAAGATAGGAAATAATTCTTCAAGAAGTCATTTGTATTTTCTTCATCCCTTTAAAGGCATATTACTTGAATTTTTTATTTGATGAATTTGATTGATGTATGAAAGTAGTATATGATTTCTTGTTGGTATCTTAAAAGAACATCAACGTGCAAGTATACACGGTCACTAGTAGTAAGTGATAAATATGATATCGTTCCTACTGAGATTTGTTACTAATCTTTGTTAAGTACTAAAATTGTCTCAACCTAATTTTATCCAAACAATCGATATTTGGATAGAGTTAAACTAAACTAATTATAAATAACAATATACAAAATTAACACTTGAAGAAAACTCTAGGATTGCAATTTCACTAAATTAATCCACTTGAATCATATTATTTTCTCACATTTAATTTGCCAACCAAGAACTCCTAATTTATCCACATGTCTCTTCCGATAACAAATAGACACATCTTACTAGATTAATTCACTATATTCCTACGAGACTTAAATTTATCACAGATTCATTAAGCTCAAAGTTCTCAATAGCTACACATACAATAAATGTATATTCCTATCCCACGCATATATATATATATATATATATATATATATATATATATATATATATATATATATATATATATATATATATATATATATATATATGTTATTCTATCCAAGAGCAAAACACAAAAAAATATTTTGCAAGTTCATTAGGGTTCATAAATCAATTGATTAATCTTCTAACAATCAAAGGCATTAAACACAAATAGAATAAACAAATTAAAAGCAATGTCAAACAAATCATTCAAAAATAATTAATTCAGGCTTCATAATGTAAGCTACATTGCAACCGTAGAACAAATAATTTAGTTCATAGCAAATATTGAAATCACAATCCAAGAATATTTAGACATTTAAGAAAAATTAAATCAAAAGACAAAAGGGTTAGAAGAAATTCTTTGATGATTCCTCCATCTCCAAGAAATATTCCACTTCAAATTCTTGCACAATAGTCTTCATGAATGTCCCAATATTCAAGAGTTGCTAACTCAATATTCAACTAAAAAAATACAATTTTTTCTCTTCATTTTGCTTTCTACGTGTTCTTCATTTTATACAGTAATAGAACAAAAGCAAAAAACAAAAATGGCTTATGCTTTCCTTGTTCTACAAAATTACATCAAACTTTTTCTCCAAAGAGGAGTGCAAAAAGGGGGTAAAACAAAATGTGCAAAAGAAGTTGGGCTACTAGAACAATTTTCTGAATTTGTTTTACACTACATGTGACACGTGTGGGCTTTGATTCCCTGGCAGGAGAATCAAACACGTGGCATATGTAGGTTGGGCGAGATGCGAGGGTGCATAAAGCTTCAATGGACTATGTCGTAGGGAATTTTGTGCGCTAGGCTATGTAGTTCAGCTAGACTCCACTCATGACTCTCTCACGTGGAGAATGAAGAGCACACACGATATGGATTGGTCATCATTTGATCTGACGGTGGGTGACACTCATTGTTCCATCTAGGTGTGACTCATTTTTTTGTGTGCTAGGTTGTGCAGACAACTGGGCCCCACCCTACGAGCTGGCTATGCAGAACAGCTAGACCCCACTCCATAACTCTCTCGCATGAAGAGTGAAGAACACGTGTGATCTGGACCATTCACCATTTGATCTGATGGTGGGTGATGCACATTGTTCCATCCGAGCGTGAGACTCATTTTCTACGCAAAAAAATTTAAATTTCAACTTTTTTTATTTGTATTTAAGTCCTTTTTTAATGCAAATTAAATTTTCAACTTTTGTTATTTTCATTTAAGTCATTTTTTAATTCAAATTGTTTCCTTTTCTCTAAATATATATTTTCTTACAAGACTAACACCAAATAATAATTTAGAAACTTAAAATTAACTAAAAACCTTAAGAATATAGCAATTATAATTAATAAATTGGATAAAAGAACTCTAAAACACAGTTATCATTTCTCTATAAAATCCTTTTATGAGATCAATATTATGCACTACTTTGACCTTGTTATTACTTATACATATGTGAACATACTAGTTCATTTCTTTAAATAAATTCTATTCACATATACCTTTAAATGAGTGCTTAAACCAATATGATCAGTGTTATTGAGAGTATGCCTTATAAGGATAAAATCAAAACGAATTCAAATTTTATACACTGAAATTGGGCAAATTTAATATTGACACATTTTTTATTTGAATATAAAAGTGATTTTCAAACTAATTATTATAGTAAACCATGCATGTTTAGAATATTAAAATAACTTATGCTGTAGATTTTAATTATCAACTTAAAAGATATTAAAAAGCGAAGTTTTATTATTCTTTTTATTTTGTTATTTTTTACTTTGTTTTAAATTTTTTTATGTGTTATTGTTTTGTTTTTTTCTTCTAATTTTTTCATTTTAAAAATTGATGTTTGTGGGTATCATCTCTGAAAGCCCTTACGAGACTTAAGCTTGTCCACTAGGGTAACCTAGGGGTTTAAAAGATTTTTACATATACTAAATGTAGCCATATCAATCTATGAAAATGATTTAGAGTAGTCTAATTTTATTTTAATTTTTGTTTCTTAACTTTTGACCTTTATTACTGAAAGACTAGTAAGAAGCTGGTTGGAAGTTGTGGTGATTACTTAAAATCATTTAATATATCATGATTTTATACATATTAAATGATCAAATATATTTTTATTTACTTAGTTTTACTATTATTTTAAACAAAATTATCTTTTCTGAATCACAGATATGTTATTATTTTATTTTTTAGGTATTTTAGTTTTAAAAAAATAAAATTGATCAATATTTAAAACATATATCTAAAATCACTCCATTAAAACTTTAAAGGATTAAAATATAACATATGTAAAGCATTACATATGTTTTAAAAATAATATACAAGAAAATATAGGTTTAAAGTTGATCAGAACAACGTAAACTGTAGCATGAAAGTTTTATGTGGCATAGTGTGAGTCTAACAGACTGAATATCAAGCATCCTAGAATTGATTGGGTCACATTGTTATAATTTTGTGTGACATGGCACATGTGTAATGGATCACATTCCAACAAATTACAACTTGTATCATGCCGCGACATGGAAAGAATTGTGTTGGGGCACTAGTCTTCTAATCCAACATTTTTTTATACTTATAAATAGGACCCCATTTTCATTGTTTTTCATATCCTTTTTTATCAATTTCTATCATCCTTCTTAGCTTCTCTCTAAGCTTTTTAGTTTTTTCTTTTCTTTGTTTAAAGTTACTTCTCTCAATTGAGAGTTGACCATAGTTATAATTTTATGTAATAGTTTAGTCTAAATTCAATAAACAGTAATTGGTAACTCTATTTGGAGGTCCTCCAGTTACAAAAACAATATTGAAATTCTATATTTAGAAGGATATACTTGAGTTATAATTAAATGTATTATTCTATTTTTAGAATAATTTATATGTTATATATGTTTAAAATATTATCCATATTGTTAAATTAAGCATGTTTGGCTAAAATTACTATAGGATATTAATAAACTTGTTATGCTTGTAAAATATTAAAATATGTAAAAACAAATTTACAAAATTAAGTATTATTTTCTATTCAAGAATTCTACAAATTTTATTACCAAAAATATAGTTATGTTAGAATTTTTGCAAAAAACTTAAAATATGAAAGTTAGATTTACGATTTGATTATCTGGATCAAATTTAGAGTATTTCTCTTTTATCTTTGACTTGGTTCATATGTATACTTGAAGTGCAAACTCTATTTTCAAATATTTTTATAAGAATTACTATTAAAAAATATATTGACGGAATATATTTGGTAGTGGGTTTAAAATCTGAAAGTTGGTGCCCATATATTTAAATTCTTAAATCCAACTTTAATACTTTGAATGAAGTTTAAATTGTTAGACCCAATCTAAGGTGGAAACTAAATCATTTATTAACCTCTTAAAAAATAAACATAATTTAATTAAAATTAACTGATAGATTCGACCGAAGATGGTAAGTAATTTCAATTAATACAAATAGTGGACACAATCGAAAACACTATTTGTATATACAAAAGAGAATTAGTAATTTTAATTTATATCTTTAGATAACCTAATCGATATTAAGCAAGAAAAATTAACTAGCTAATATATCTTATAAATTCTCCACTTAGTGTAAATGTTATTTTTCTAATGTTGGTTAAATCTATCTTATTTTTATGTCATTAGCTTCGATCATTCAAAATCCAAAAACTTTGTAAAATAATATTTTAGGTTTATTTTTTTTAGGAATTTTTTGAATTATATAAAAACCACATGATTCTTCTTTAGACCAACCTTGGAAGTATACTTATCATTTCCTATAAGTGATTCGTGCACTTGTGAGTAATTTATAAATATACAAAATTTGTGTGCCAAGTTTTGGCACATCATATGCGAGCATGGTTACACACACCACATGGTTGGTTTTCTTAGTATACTTGCTAGGTTTAGACTTACGATTTTTATTTTGTTACATTTGCGAGTATTTGTAAAAATTACTTGTTAATTTTTAAAATGAAAATTACATTTTTTTGGTACCATAACGTACTCCTCAACAAGCCCCTCAATGAACCCTACCCCAAACCCTGGCAAGGTTGTCAGTGAGGATCGACGAGGGTTTCTAAATTGGCTAACTTTTTTAATAAATACTCCCATCTTTCTCTCTTCTTTAAGCAAGAAAAATATAGCAAAATTATACAAAAATTCTCTCTAATTTCTGCTTTTGTTTCATAATTTACTTTAAGTGTATTTCAGTACTTATATTACATTTTGTGTGAGTAAAATAGAATTCTTAAGTGGTAAGGGCTTAAGACTATTTCACATTTCTCGTGTGTACAAAACTGTGAATTTGAGTTGGGTTTGTATTATCTTAAGTTTCCCAAAATAGTGTTTATTCGTTTTTGTGGTTTAGGTGTTTCCTATATTCTTGTTCACATCCTTGATCACAGGTTTCCAATCATAAGTATTGTGTTGGCTCTGGAAAAGAATCATATTCGTGTGTCAAAGCAAGTAGTTGTAGAGGCAACAAGCAAGGAAAATAATAAGCAGTTAGGGTAGTGTGGTCCTGATTGCTAGAGGTATTTGAATTCATATTTCCATCAAGTTGTATCTATTTATTGTTTAGTGAATTATTTGTAGTCGAGAATAGATAAGGGTTCTATATGAGTTTACCTCATTAGATCTATTGTTATGTATGCTCTACTACTGTGCTTGTATAATCTGAGTTTATATTATGTATGTACCAATGCATTAAGATTTAAACTTTGATTATAAAGCTTTTGTTATTTGTTGCATACTTATTACTTTCTCATTATTACACCGTTGTTTAAATTAATTTGCCTACCCTATGATTAATTTTTATTGTTTTTTATCTATCTACTACATGTTGACTTTTCAATGCCTGCAAGGTTAGGGCGAGCCTTAAGGAGTAAGTATCTTCTTATCCTAGTTGGATATGAGGTGTGAGGCTCTTTCAAATACAAAGGCTCTTAGATCAAGGATTATTTTATTTGTTAATGAATTAATTAATGTCATATGATTGGGATGATCAACTAATAGATTAAATTATGCCTAACGAAAATAAAACCTTTTAGATCAATGCAATGGTTATCAATTTAAACTCTTGTTCAAGTTGTTCAAATTAGATATAGATGATGCATATGAAACTTAATTCTCAAATTTTCAATCTGTCTATGAAGAATATATGGCCAATAAATTGATTATAAATAAATCTTGTAACAAATTCTTGAATAAAGAAATAATTTTATTTAATAAATTATTAAAAATATTCACCTAAACAACCTAAGAAATCATGACAACAAAGTTGAATTCTCATAGTAAAATTAGCCACACATGTTTAGATTAAAGTTCATAATTAGATAAAAATAAGTATGCATACAAGAAAATAAGAAGATAAATCTAGATATAAAAGATTCCTATTTAAATCTAAATAACAACAATAAATGGATAGTGTTTCATGCTCCAAAAGTGTGTAATCTTGATATTTAAAGGGCTATTAAATCTCTACTAATCTTCTCTTATCTTCTTGGATGTGTGTTGTCTCTTTTGGAGGACACAAAACGTGCAAACATACACAGTCACAAGTAATAAGATTTGTAAGTAAAGTATCGTTGCCACGGAAATTTGTTACTACAGTTTGTTGAGTACTAAAATTATTTCGCTTTGATTTTATCCAAAACGATCGTTGATTTGCAAAAAGTGTACGAAACGAGTTTAACAACAAAATAAAAAAAATCTAGGATTGCAGTTTTTCACCAAATTAATCCATTCTTATCATATTTATTTTCTCTTGATTTATATTTTTATAGTACATTTAATTTGTCAACCAAAAACTTCTAATTTTATCCATACATCTCTTCCGAGCTCCGTATAGACACACCTCATTAAATTAATTTACTATATTCCTATGAGAATTAAATTCACCAAGATTCATTATGTTCTAAGTTCTCAAATGACCACACATACAATTAGGGTATATTCCTATCCTTCATCATACATATCATTCTATCCATGAGCAATATACACAAAAATGCCTCTTCCAAGTTTATTTAAGTGCCACATATCATTTGATAAAATTCGTAAATAATCAAAAGCATTAAGCACCGATAGAATAAACAAATCAAACGTCTTATAAATCTTTCAAAAATAATTAAAATCAAACGTCTTATAAATCTTTCAAAAATAATTAAAATCAAAGCTTAATAAATTTAGATAAAATGTAACCCTAGAAAAATAAATTACTTTATAAATTCAAAATTAAAATTACAGCAGTTAAGGAATATCAGTTACAGAACACTAAGAAAATTAAAACTTCATCTTCTCCAAAATATTTGACACACGTAGAACACAACAAAAGCCAAAAATGGCTTCTGCGTGTTCCACCGTCCAACCCCAAACTCTCCTAAAATTCCAAAACTAAAAACTCCAAAACTCCATTTTTTAGCAATAAATGCACTATTTATAGCTAAAAAATAAAATCCAAAATAATACATTTTTTAGACACGCGGGACACAAAATAACGAAAATAAAAACCACGCATCTCAAACATTTTTATTAAAATCCGCGGCCATGCGTACGAAAAAAAGAATATCGAATTTGTTATTTTCATGTACGCGTGCAAAAAATGAAACAGAGGGCGTCATTTCTGATTTTTTAAATTCAATCTGCGTGCCATGTGTTAGCGTCTGATTCGCTACAAGGATTAATTACGGACACGTGGCAGAATTTCATTCGCGGAGAAATCGGTTGCACGCAGAGATCAGCGCACAGGAGTAGAGGCGCACGAACGTGGGGGACAACGGTTGGAACACGTGCATTATTATGCGTTTTCGCGCTCACCAAAACCTTGCCACGTGTCAGAATATGATTGGCTGAAATATAAAGTGGGACACGTGGCCGTTTTCTATTCGTTGTATAACCGGGCACATGTGAAACGGCCGCACGAGATCATGCCTTGAAAAGGCATCACCGCGATAAGGTCCATACCTGCGTTGGCTGCGGTAGATGGGCACATACAGCAGAAACCATGTGATGATAGAGGAAACCCTGCACATAATCTCTTTAGTCAGATTTGAATGACACGTGCACATCCTAACCGTATATTCTTTGATCTAACGGCTCACGTTATGTGCGTGGATGATGTCGGGTGGTCTTCTACTCTCCTGCGTTGAAAAATAACTTTAATTAATTGCATTTTGATCCACAAATTTAATTCAAATTATATTTTAAACTTTCTTTAATTACAATTAAGCCTTTTCTAATTTAAATTAAATTTTAAACTTTTAATAATTAATATTAAGCTCGATTTTAATTTAAATTATATTTTTGACTTTTATAAATTGCAATTAAGCACTTTTTTATTTGAAATTATATTTTTGGACATAAAATTGCAATTAAGTACGTTTTCGATTCACATTATTTAATTTTATTAAAAATATATTCCTTAACAAATAAATAGTAAATACTAATTTATTAAACTAAAATTAACTAAAAATATGAAGAACATAACAATTATAATTAATAAAATAGATGAAAATAACTATATAAAATACAGTTATCAATGTGGAAAATTCCGAAAGCTACCTTAGATTTATTTCTAAGTATAACCTATATTGTATATAAGTTAATGAGCTATTGTAATCTATTTATAAGTAAAATATTGTATAGAACTCATGATCAAAATTTTAGTGTGCATACTACAACACATTATTTTTCCCACTACAAGACATAGTTCAAACTCATTCGTAATATGAAACCCAAGGCTTGTCTGCCAAGGCACAAATTTTATTCTTCCATGATGAGCAATGTTTTATGGCCTCAATAGAGATCATGAGAGTTGGTTGCCATGGCATACTTATTCTTTTGCCATGGCATGTAATGTTTGTGAAGGCATTATTTACGCTCCTTATACAATGGTTGATTATTGATGTAAGTGTTACATGCCTTAGTCTCTTTTACTCTTAGGGTGCTATTTAAGTGCTCCAAGTATTATGTCTTTATGTGTTGACATTTTTTAATCTCTTTTGAAGCTAAAAACACCTTAAATACATCCAAATAAACTCGTGATTCCAAAAAGATAGATTAATGAAACATGCTATAATCAAACCTATTCATTCCAAATAACTATATTAAAATCACAAACTATGAGTTCTTTTTAAGCACTCATCATTTATCCTATAACTTATGTTTGATCGACTAAAATTCAAAGACAATTTTTCAACATATTTTTGAAACTTACCTATACCATTACCTAATTCTCGGGATCCAATGCTCACTCCTCGCATGCTCTAGGATGATGAAGTCCCTTGGGAAGATCCCAATTTCTTTGCCTCTATACCACTATCTATGGTCGTCTAGATCACAAGAGATTGGGATGATCCATGCGAGACACTTTACGAAGCATCTGGGTAAGAGCTTGACCCCAGAATGAATTATGTTCTGTTGATTAAGCTAGTAAATGAGACCAAACTTCTTATCTTATCAAAAGAAGAACCTCATAAGACCATGTGATTTGGCACTTTTCTACCTCAAGAAGTCCAAAATGCATTAGATGAGTTCCCATAACAGAGTAAAGATATGTTTCAAGGGATGTCCTATCTCCTTCCCATGGAAAGAAGTAGGATAAAACCTAGAAACACCCATACATCTACTACACATCAAGATCATATCGTCACCCAAAATTAGCTTGATATAGTCATCCAATCAGTTACTATAAGATTATACTTTGACAATTGACCGAATGGATATGGTATGCTTAAGAATGGTCGAGGTTTGATCTATATATGGGTTCACAAGCTCAATATTATCCATTAATCTTCCCCTTGATCCAAGGGCATAAATTATATAAGATACTTAAGAATCTACTCAGATAGCACTCAAGATTGGGAAGTTAAAATTTATGAAATCCACGTTGATTTTTTTGTCTAACTTTGATTGGCCACAACTTTCTAACCAAGAGTCTGATTGAAATATCACTATTGTGTAAATAAAAATTGGGATAATATCTATACATTTCAGTTAAGACATACCACACCTAGATATAATTGCACCACTACACCTAGGCAAAGTAGCTAAATTGCCTCGTCTGCCAAAGATGGTCGAGACGGCCTAGAGGTTTATATTTGGGGAAATTTTACCATGTATAAATGGAATCATTTAATTGATCCACATCACCTTTTAATAGTAAAATGGGTATAGTCAGTGCAATGTCAATGCATAGTCAGGTATGGTTTCAATTTCCAATGAAAATTTTTTATGGTAATTATCTCTTGATTTGAATTTGAATTAAATATATATGAATTGATATCTTGAAATATGTATAATCATAAATATTAGGATTAATATCAAAATAATATATTATTTTGATATTATTTTATTAATGATTCAATGCAATATTACAATATTATCATTGAATGAAGCATACAAATAATACTTCATATTCATCATTAAAGGTATGATCAACTAAAACTACTACAAAATTCTTTATGACCTTCTCATTTAAATTATATAAGGAACTGATTAAGCATCAGAATGGATACAACACCCTTGGTTTTGTATCTCTAATCATTTGCTTATCTATTTCAAGATCCCAATCAACAATTCAAGTGGTGAACATAGTGATTATAGAAATTGAATTCAACATATGGTGCCATCTATGAAGAAGAAATTTGGGGTTTTTTATATTATTTTTTCATGTCCAGTCGTGTTCATCACCTCTTTCTCCTATAGATTATGTTTGATCCATTGAAAATCAAAGATGATTTCTCAACATGTTTCTAAAAACTTCCCGTTATCATCATGGGCGAACAAACAAACCAATTCTCAAGAACCAATGAACCAGTGCTCACCCCTCGTATGCTCTAGGATTACAAAGTAACTCAGGATGATCCTAAACTCTTGGCCTCTAGACCACCAACTATGGCCATCCAAATTTCAATAGAAATGAGAAATCCCTGCAAAACACTTTACCAAGCAGTCGGATAAGAGCTTGACCCTAGAATGATGCATATTCCATTGATTGAGCTAGTAGAGAAGACTAAACTTCTTATTCAATCAAAATAGGATCTTTACAAGACTGTACGAGTTAGCACTTATATACCTTAATAAGTCCAGAACATATGAGATGTATTCCTATGATCAAGTAAAAGTGTGTTTCTAGGGATGTCCTACCTCCTTCTTATGGAATGGAACCCAAAAATACACATTCACCTGATGCATGCCAAGATGACATGGTCAACTAAAAGTAGATTTATCTAATCATCCTCAAATCCTAGTCATACAACTAGATCCTACAAGATTATACTTAAACAATTGACTGAATGGACTTGGGATGAATGAGATTGATTGGGGCTTGACCTATATGTAGGTTCATAAGCTTAATCTTATCCATTCTTTTAACTCATGATCCAAGGGTTCAAATTGGAAAAGATATGTGAGAATCTACTTAGATAGCACCAAGGATTGGGAAGTCCAAATTTGTGGGTTCAATGTTGATTTTTTTGGTCAAACTTTTACTGGCTACAACATTCAAATCAAGAGTCTGATTGAGAGATATAGATAGCCATTGGGAAATTAACAACCTTAAGATCACTATTTTGTAAAGAAAATTGAGATTGCAATTGTACATTTCAGTTAAGATGTGGCATACCTAGACGTAATTGCATTGTTGTACCTAAGTGTAAAGTAACTAGACTACCTCACCTAGCAAAGATCGCCCAGGAAAACTTGGGGTTGTTATTGGGGGGAATTTTACCATGTACTAAGGGTACCATTTCATAGGTCTACCTCAACTATAAATAGTAAAATGGGTATAGTTAGTGCAATGTCAATGCATAGTCAGGTGAGGTTTGAATTTCAAATGGAAAGCTTTTATGGTAACTTTCTTTTAATTTGAATTTAAATTAAATATTTATGATTTGATATATTTAGATATGGATAATCATAAATATGAGGACTAATATCAAATTTTGATATTATCTTATTAATAATTCAATGCAATATTACAATATTGTCACAGAATCAAGCTTATATATGGGCTATCATATTCAACATTAAAGGTATGTATTATCTTCTAAAATTACTATAAATTTCTCTCTAAATTTCTTGGTTAAATCCAATAAAAAATTGACTTAAGCATCATAGTGGACACAATACCCTAGCATTGTACCTCTAATTGTTTGCTTATATATTTCAAGATCCTAAATAATAATCCAAATTATGAACATAGCGAGAACAAAAATCAGATTCAAACTTAAATGTTATTGATATTTTTATTATAATTCCAAAACTTAATAGCATAAAATATATTTAATCCATTCGAAAATAAAAAAAAGGTGGGTTTTTCTTCGTTATAAGTGTGACCTTCTTTATGAAAGTCCTAAGTCCAATGAAGCTAAGTCCAAGCCATCCAATCCACAAGAAAATGACCTATATAGAAAATATTCTCTAGAATTGACCACTTTTACATAAGAAAAACACTTTTGATTTTTCTATTAAACCAAATGATAATTTTACCCTTCCTTTTATTATCTTTTTTATAAGTAGAGTTGCAAATCCTTTTATCAAGATTTGTAAAGTTTATCAATTAAAGATTTTATCCCTTTTTCTTTTAAATATTCCTTATTTTTATTAATTTCATGGCGCTGATACCAAATAATTTTTTAACTTTGATTAAAATTTTGATTTAACATATAAACATTAATTATTTTTCTGATTTTTGGATTTTTAACAAATAAATATTATTATTAACAAACAGAATCTAGAGTTGTATTTAATCTTATCTTGTTTAAATGAATATGGGTCCAACTTTATCTTCAGCTTTCTCATATATGATCTTTAATTACCTTGTTAGAAAACTCACCTTCTAGATTATGAATAATCTACCTTTAATAAATGATAGGATCCATATTTCTATTTAAGATATAAGAAAGATACTGTGTTTAGGAGAAAAGGAAACTTTTATTTATTAAGGGAAATAAGATTATTACAACCCTAGTTTTATATTGATTTACTTCATAGGAATTTGCCTAAAAATTATCTAAGAAGAGATGGATGTTTGGGTTCTATGGTTTGAACTTGATATGCCTTTCTTCCTTATATGAGAGCCATTTTCATAGACATAAGATCAATTATTTTACCTACTTATCTTAAAGAAATGTGGAAGGATAAGGATTACAGTTTATCTTATGTATTCCTTCCTTTTAAAAATTCTTACTGATAATTATTTAATAAAAATCACTTACCAACATGCTTCCTCTTGATAATGAAGATGTGGATCCCTGTCTATATAATAAAGGCATTCAGTTTCCTTTTTTATTAGTTGGTAAAATTCATGTTTGGTTCTTTAGCTATATCTAACTCATTGCAGTCAAATGATGCTTCATAATTGACAACTTTCTCAATATCTTCTTGAATTATATTCAAGTAACTATGTGAATTCATTATGACCCTACTTGTAGAGTAATTTACCCTTATTTTAGAGGATGATCCTATTTTCTTGGTCTCATGATATATCTGACTCAACATGACTACTCTTTCCTAGTTAATAGATTCTTCATCAAACTCTTCTAACTGAAGATGTCATTCCTACTTTAAAAAAATGATAAGGACTTATAGGATTTTATTTGTACCAATCCATTATGGAACTAAACAATCTTTAAAATATTGGACGATAATTTGATTTTACTCTTTTCCTAAAGTTTTTAATAACTTTTGTAAAACTTTTAGAAAAATAATTTAATTCTATTAAATTGATGCTTGGGTAAATATTTTCAATCAATCTACTATAAAATAATTGGTATGTGATTGGTATTCTTCTTGATGTATGAACTTTTTCTATCCTAATTTTTTTTGTGGTTTCAAGTTGATATTTTCCTGTTTTTCTTGCTAAATTATAAAAATTCCGCCATTGGTTTGAGTTTATATTTCTTTGTCTCTCATCTTCTTCCTCGGGGATGAGAAATGTATCATATATTTCCTTGAAGATTATTGGCCTTGGTATTTTTCCCAGTATTACCATCTTTCCTTTTATAGTTGCTTGGTTTATGAGTGCTTGTGCATAATTGCTTTCTAAGTATGCTACTACATCACTAGGTTTGAGAAGCCTAAGGATTTTGAAATTAGCAAACCTTTCTTTTGCTTTAATCCTATTAGTGAATGCTTTGTGTATCACACCATAAAATCTAGTTATTACACTACTTACTTCTAGCCATGTCTTATATATTCTCGGGGCAGATCTATTAGAGAAGACATAATACTTTTATTTTTTCTTCTTGATTCTTTTCTTTTAGCTCTTATTCTTCTTGGTCATCTGTTATTTCAGACCATAAATATTTTGAGGAATTACCCTTTTTTATTAATTTTGTGATTTTATCATCTTCCTTTGAGATTTTAATCTTTTTCTATGTTGGAGTACTAGAATCTTCTTGTTTTGCACATAAGAATGATCTTTTGAGATATAAGATCTCTAGTTGATCTTTTAGAAATTTTATTTTATTTTCTTTGATCTTGATTTCTAAGTCAAGATTGTCCATCTTTCCTACAATTGTAAAGATTATTAGTAGGGCTAATTCTCTAGTCAAAGCATCAGCTAAACTATTCTTTTTTTCTAGCAGATGTTCAACATAAAATTTATAATTGTAAAACCACCGTTTTCATTTGATTAGTCTTTCTTGTTTTTAATCTCCTACGATATTAGTTCAAAAGAAATATCCAAAATTTTATTGTCTATTATAGTAATAAATATTGAGAATATTACATATATAGCAAACTTTTCTATTACATTTTTTACAACTAAATATTCTTTTTCATTAATATAGCAGTTTAATATAGCTCATTGAAAAGCTCCAAAATTTTATTTCAAGTCATACATACTTGCTTTTTTGTTGTGCTAATACTGCCCTTTTCTCAGACACTAGATAATACCAATTGATATTATCACTAAAAACTAATATGTCATCAATATAGGCACAAAAAATGAGTGATATTTCTCAAAAATATTATCCATATATCATTGAAATATTCTTGGTGCATGTTGTAATCCAAATGATACGACAATCCATTGGAATTGTCCCTATGGATAACGAAAAGTTGTTAGTAATTGTGATTTTTCATCTAATCTGATTTTCTAGAATCCACTCTTGTAATCAAAACTAGAAAAATATTTTTTTTCTTTAATTAAGGCTAATAACTCTTCCTTTTTTAGGATAAAATATCCATCATCTATTGTTTCTTTAAATAGTAATTTAATTTTATCACCATTCTCTTTTTTCCTCGTCTTTTTTCAACTTCTTTCTCTACCAAAAATGTTGGGTTTGCGTGAGGACTCATGCTTGGTTCAATTACTCTTAGTTTTTAAAGTTCTTGAATTTGTTTACTGAATTCTTCTCGATCTTCTGTAGTGTAGACCATAGGTTTTATTCTTTATAACCTTATTAAGATCCTTTAGTTTTATACTTGCTATATTTTCAAGCTTATTAACATTTAGAGCTAAAGGATTTTTTGAGCTAACTATCTTAAGTAATTTCCTTATTTATAGTAACCTTTTATATTCTTGCATTTCTTTAAGAATGAATTTTCATGATTATTAAATTCTAGATAATCTTCATCTTGTAATTTTTTAATATTTTCTAAATGTGGTTTCTAGTTTTGGTACGTCTCACCACGTTTTCACTTTTTGTGTTATACAATAAAATTTTCTGATGACACACTCTTGGCATTTCTAACCTTTGAAATGTATATTGTTTCTCCTTCTAATGTTGTTGTACTTATCTTATCTATATATTGTGTAAATAATTTATATAAGTTTAAAAGGTTATTTTCTACCAAGAAATCTAGTCCTATTTCTTTTCGATATATGGTAGGAATATGAAAATTTTCTATTCATATTATAGCATCAATATCTTTTATAACTTTGTTAAGGTTAATTGTTGTATTATTTTCTATTCTTATCATCTAGTCCTTTGTGGTTGTAGTCCAAAGTTATTCTGAAAATATATTTACTTACTATACATATATTGGATCTAGTATCTACGTAATTATGTAAATGATATGTATTATATTCTTTGAATTTGCATCCTATTTTTATATGGGTACTAGATTAGTTATTTTGTATAGGTCATTCATCCTTAGATGTTTCCTCTGAATCTGTTTCACTTATTAAGTATGTAAGTACCATTGTACTTATGTCTGTGTATTGGCTTTCCGTGCACAAACCATGATGTCTGTAATTTTACTTAGTGTTTTTATCTTTCTCTATGTATGGTTGGATATTATGAATCAGTAATTGATACATGTAAATAGTTAGGTATACTTTGTATGTAAGCATATTTACACATACCATAAGGTTGGTTTTTATAATGTGTATACTAGGTAGAGTGTCGATTTTTAATGAGCGAGCATGTAAGTGAGCCAATGTTTTTACTTTTGATTTTTGGCCTATTTCAGGTACAGGTATTTATGGATAACACTCGACATTTTTGAAAATTAAAAAATACAACTTTTTAGCACCTTGCTACCACCCTTGGCAAGATAGTTGGCGAGGTGGTCGACTAGGTGATAAAATTGAGCCCTATAAATACCCTACTCATTTCTCTCTTCTTTACCCCTTATTTAAGAGCTAAAATTTTGGAAAAATATGCACTGGGCTTTATATCTGATTTCAAAATTATTTTGGAGAGCTTATATTTTAGAGTGGGTTATTTTTGTGAGTTTAATAATCAAATTATAATATGTGTAAGTACGTAGTTTGATTTTGTATCTCTCATACATGATTTGATATTAGTAATGGATTGTGTATCCCATAAAGTTATCAGTTGAAACACTTATTATTACTGATCATTGGTTTTCAATCACATTACATTGGAGAGTGTTGGTTGTGGAGGACATCTGAGCACAAGTGTTGAACCAAACAGTTGCAAAAGTAGCAAGTAAAAAGCATTAGTAGTAGTTTGGACGGAGGTCCTCATCAATAGAGGTTATAGTGGTTTTGTGTCTATTAGTGTTGTAACCTGTTTACTATTTAGTGAATTATTTGATGTTGAGTAGTAGCCTTATGCAACCCGAAGATGTTACCATATAGATACAATGTTTATATAGGTTTATCTTGTTATATCGATTGTTATGCATGATTTAATTTTGTTTTAGCACAATTTGTACTTATGTTGTGTGAGTTGTATAAGTGTTATACTATTCCTTACAAGACAGGGACGAGTTCTTTAGGAGTCTATATTTCCTTACCCTGGTCGTATACTGGGTCATAAACTCTTTTAATTGGCATCAGAGCTGGTGCACCCCTTTTAGGCTTAATTTCTCTAGTGTTGATCTTGTTACCTCGATATTTCACTCACATACTTTCTCTTTGATGAAGTTAAGTAAAAGAGGTAATATAGGTAGACCTTCACTTTTCAATGGGCTTAACTATGCTTATTGAAAATCTCAATAAGGGTCTTTTGTGGTCCTAAGGAGACCAAGTGTGGTTCCTTGTTGAAAATGGCTGGACTTATCTTAATAATACCCTACTTGATAATACTATTATCCCAAAACTTATGATTGAATAAGGACAAATCCAAGGAATCTAAATGGAGTAGTAGAGGGTTATATGCTATCATCATATCTATATTTCTTGACAAATACAGAAGGATTCAAAGCTGTACGTCTTCTAAATGGGCTTGGGATATTCTAGAAAAAAACTCATAACACTACTTCAATAGTAAAAAGATCTAGAATTTTGAATTTGAATAGATATTTTGAACTCTATATCATGCAAGAAGATGACACATTTGACAAATTCTATACATACTTTTCAAACATAATCAATTGTTCCTACAACTTAGGTAGACCTATTAGCGAGGAAAAACATATTGAGAAAATCATTGCTAGGCTACCCTGTCAGTTTCATAGCAAAGTTACTATGTTTGAGTCCATTTACAAGCTAGTTGTACTTGCTTTTAATGAGCTAATTAGTGACTTGCAAGTCTTGGAACTACATCACCTTTTACCAATATAAGAGTAGATTACTTCTAAAAAGGGAAAAAGATTAGCCCTTAAGACTACTATAGAAAGTGAACCAATCAAAGATATATGTATCACAGGTTATGATAATGATGATTATGACCCTGATGTGGAGAAAATGGAATTCTTTGCTCAAAGATTTACCAGGTTCTTTAGGAAAAAGAAACCTTCTTTTGAGACTACTGAAAGAGAAACTTTTGGTTGTTTTGAGAAATCAAGTAAAGGTCACTTGAATAAAATAAGGTGCTTTCAATGTGGAAAGTAAGGACACATTGTTGCTCAGTGCTTTCAGAAAGAGAAATACATAAACAAACGTGCATTGAAATCTAAGGTCATTATTTTGGATAGTACTAGTAGTAATGATATGGATGATAAGGATGATACTATTAGTATCATTGATCATACAACTACTACCTCAGATATTCAAGAGGAGACTACTGAAGGTGATGAAGTCAAAGATGAAAAAGATGAATTGCTAGATTCTTACAATGCTTTACTTTTGAAGCATACTTAGTCTAAAAAGGATAAGAGAAAGGCTATAGAGAGCCTTGAGGAAAAAAATGCGAGATTAACGTGTTGAATAAAATTCTATAGGAAAGGAATTACTATATTCATAAACAATAACATGATCTCACAAGTAGGTGTGAGGTCATTCAAAAAAGGTATGCTTATTTGCTGAAAAAGTTTAGTGCAAATCATGAGAAAGTCGAAAGGCTTAAGAAATAGTTAATGGTTCCTACCTGTGATAAAACTACTCAATATTTGGTCAATCCTATACTTGCTTCTGATCTAAACAATGAAATTGATCAATTAACAAGGTAGATAATTATTCTTGAGGACTCAAAAGTTCATTTGGCTGACTCTCTTACGAAAAGGATTCTAAGATTGAACAATTACATAAGAGATTTAAGATCCTTAATAATTCAACCTCTTATCTTGAATCCTTTCTCAAAGAAAAGGAATACTTGGTTGCAACCCTGAAAGAAAAACTTAGCATGCAAGAGAAAGAATTGGCACACTCCACCATTGACATCGATAGAATGAAAATGGGTTCAAAAATGTTAAATGAAATGATTAGCAATGTCAAGGGGATAAGTATAGAATTGGATAAAAGTGGTTCTACTAAGTTCATCAAAGCTTCCAATCAAGAACTAAAGTTAAAGTCTACACTACTGCCTTAAGAGGTAAATTTGTTGCTTGGTCTCAACCAAATTCCCTTAGCAAGGTGACCTATTCACCTAAGGTTATCTCTTCTTGTTTATCTAGTAGTGGTCTATTTCATGTATCTACTATCATTCCCATTTGTCACCATTTTGGTGAGCTTGGGCTATCAAGATCATACTATGGAAAATTGACTTCTCATCCTCGTGATAAAGTCAATGTGAATGCCCATCTTCTTCTCCTTTGTATACCACTTCTCGAAGTAAGAGACCCCATTTTCCTAACTCTATTGGTCACACTTCTTCTTTCTATGGCATTACCAGGTAAAGTCCTAGATATATGAGGAGTACATCTCAAAGTTCTCCATTTCACTCTTCCTCATCTCCTTCGATGGGATGTAACTATTGTGTCTCATCTGAGCATGTTCTTGTAGGTTGTATTATACACTTAAGGCATAAAGAAAAAAGAAATAAATCTACCTTTCCCAATTTATATGGATGACTCGATTGAATTTTCTAAAAATTATAACCTAAATAGATCACAAATTCCATATACACCTCATGCTCACATGAGTCAGAGGCTACCTCTTGGCTCAGTTGTCTCGTATAAATTCTTTAAATTAAAGAATACTATTTGATCACTATTTTTGGGTGATTTGTTGGGGTTGAGTCATTTATTTCCTTTCTCTCTTTGTTGTCATATTTATGTATGTGTTTTTATGTCATTTTTTTGTGTTCATCGCTTTGACTCATCTTCTTGATACTCTTTTACCATTTCCTTAGCATGCACATTATATTAATTATCATATTTATTATTTTACGTATATGACAGATCCTTTACTAGTTTTCTCACTTGCTAGTTGCTTTGAAATATCCCTTATGTGTATTTGCCTTATATGCCTACCTCTTCCTCTATAGATTTTTGTATACACATCATGTCACATGTTCTTCATAAAGTCAAAGTATTAGGATTATGCTTTATATTGTCTTATTATGCCATGTCATATAGTATGTATCTCATCTATTTTGCTAGGTTCTTCGTTCTTGCACCTAGCATGTTGTGTATTGATTTCATGTTTATCTTTTTGTTAGTTTTGTCCCTCTTTTACCTTCTTATCCTTCTATGGTGTTGTAGTTATTTTCCTTGAATATTAACCGTGATGATTTTACATGCATGTATTCATGAGTGCTTCATTATTTTGTGTTTATTATTGCTTTCCATGTGCATATGTATGTCATTTAGATTTTATATTTGTCTTTAGGAATTTTGACATACTTGCAATTTCATGTTTATCTTGTGTGTTCTAGTGACACTTTTGTTGTTTATGTTATTGTCCCTATCTAAGCATGTTTCATGTTTCTGTATTGAAACCCATTCCTTTCTTGTTTGTTGTGTAGTTTAGTAGCATCTCCTACTTCTTCATTCTCTTAAGGATGTTGTGTTGTTCACTAGTTAGTTAGCTCTATCCTTTCTTCTAACTAGCGATGATGTAAGTTTTGTTCTGTCTCTTTTGAGGCACCTTTTACCTCTTCTTGGGCATTGTTATACCTTAAGACCTTCCTTGACTTTTCTCTTGGTAGTTATCATTTTCCATTACTTGAGATTGGTGGGACTTCTTTTTTCTATCATAATTCATGTAAAATGAATTTTATAGGGTTCGTGTTGTTATATGTTTAGCATGCATTTGATCTAAATTGAAGTGTTGATGTTTTGACATATGTATCACTTGAAAGCATGTATGGCTAAATTTTTATTTTTTGTATTATCAAAAACATCTTTCCTTTGCACATGCTATATATTTGTGAATTTGTATGGTTATTTTGAGAAGCTTGTATGAATCTCCTACTTTGATGATTTGTATTTCTCTAACAAGCTCTAGAAGGAGAATTTAGGTCATCCTTGAATCATTTGTTCCCTTCTTGCCACCATTATTCCTATATCCTTAGTCTCCATTCTTTAAACCTTTATATTATCCATTCATTTCTCTATACCTAAATACTTGCTTAGTCTAAATATTTAATCCCACTTACCTTTTGCACCTTTCGTTGAGCTTGTTTGTTCTAGGTTGTTACTTTCACCCTCTTGGTTTCTAGAAAAGAGAAAAGAGGAATGAAAAAAGGAAAAAAAATTGAAATTGATTAAAGAATTTAAAACAAAAAATTGGGAAAGATGGAGAAAGGAAAAAGAAAAGGAAGGAGAAAAGAAAAGAAAAAGTGAAAAGATGATGATTATGTTGAGTTAGTGTTGCATTAACACATCTAATTTCTTTGTACTATTCTCTCAACTTTATTAGTTGAATTTTGAGAAGTTAAGAGAAAAGAACCCGTGTTTAAGGGTATAAGTGTCATGGAGGCCTAAATATTTTCCCTCTTCTACCTTTACCCTTGCCTGTCATTACAATCTTTGAAAGACATTGATTTTTTCTTAGCTAGCACTTATATTAGTGGAAAGATAGACTAATATGGACATATGAAGCTTGGTTCAACTTTAGTCTATATTTTGATTTACTTGGTTTGTATAAGAATATCATGATGGCATATAGAGTAAAAAAATTCTAAACATCACACACAATACATGTCATAAAAAATTTAGTCATACCCTTACATGAATGGATCATGGATTAATGGAAAAATGAATATTTGTGTTGAATGTAATGTTATTCTTTATGGACCCTCTATTTTGTTAAACATGCTTTGTTTGCTTCCCTCATTCTGTGTTTCTTGTTGTCTACTATATGTAGATGCTTTTGTGTTAGGAATGTTTGTAAGTAAATATACATAACATGTTTATTATATCACATGCATATTTTTAGGGGGAGAGTTGTGTGTTTGTTTTACTTCTTGTTGTTTGTCCTATTTATGAGTTTTTGTTATGATGTATGTTCATATGATGCTTTCATCTCCTTGATGTCACACTATATGTGATCGCCACACACGAAGTGTGTGCAATGAATACATAAGTATACGTATCACAACAAGTAATATAATGATAAGTAAAGATCATTCCCATAGAGATTATTTTATTAGAAACTAATTTTTAAAACTAAAAATAATAAAAATCAAATTTTTTTGTGTTTTTATATTTTAATGAAAATTAAAATAACTAAAATTAAATAGCAATAATTAATTAAATGAAATTTGGTAACTAAATAGATATATGAGAAAATATCTAGGAATACTTAATCCCCCAATTTTCTAAACATGCGAATCACTAAAATCCCCCCAATATAATATCAATTAATTATATGATCAATTAAATCTAACCTAGCATGTATTCCTCTCTCAAGTAAATTACACACCATATAGTAATTAATTTAATCACACTCTCATGCCAATTAAATTACATACTACTCATTTCATCAATTATGGATCACATACATAAGAATCATACATCTTTGCCTAGAAACTATGCATGTTATTTAATCAAGACAAAAAATTAAATAATTCTCTCAAATCTATTTAATTGCATCTATAGATAAATTGTTGGCCAAACAATTAATAGCATAAAAATCATATTAAATAATATAATTAAATTAAAATTATAATTGGGGTAAAATTTTATATCATCACATGGTGAAAATTGGGTTCATAAGATCCCTTGATTAATAAATTAATTACATATAATTGTGTTCATAAAGCTCATATTTTTTCATAAAGAAAGACATAAAATTGATAAAAAAAGAGTAGAAGAAGAAAAACAATCAATCTTTTAAATTGTAGAATTAATTTCCTCTTGAATCTCCACCAAAATTGTATCATCTCTTGAATTTTTCAATATTTTCTCTCTTTTTAGCTCTAAAAACTGACCAAAATTATGATAATAGAGGCTAATTAGGCTTTATGGAGTGATTAAGAGCTTAAATAAAGCTTAGGTACAATCTGGATCATCCTATTAGCTTCAGATCAAGGGCTACAATCAAAACAAGCAAAACTAAAGTTCTAGCCAATCACAGTGTGACACGTGACATCATAAATTCATTGGGTGAATCAGGGAGAGACGCGTGGTAGGGGAGATCGATCAAAAACACATGGCGTGACTTGATTCACGTGAATGAATGGCGTGGCTCACTGGTGGAACGTGTAGAGCAATGGCTTGGTGAGACGTGGCATGGTGCGTTGATCGATTTTTGAACTCAGATTGAATGCCATATTGACACGTGGTGCGTGTTTCCTCCTCTACACACGCGGTGCTACATGATTTGCTTTCTGTGTTTGTGTGGCATCCACGTGGCTTGTTTAGTCAACTCATTTGCTTGCATACCATGCCACGTGGCAACTTCTAATTTGTTCTGCATTAAAAATTCATAAAAATTCCAAAAGTTATATTTTCACCCCTTTTCACTAAAAAATTATATTTTAATTTTTTTTGTAATAAAAATACTATTTATTAAATAAAATAAGTAAATATTAAGTAAAAAAGTGCGCTAATGACTCTATTTTTATAGATTCATCAATATGAACTATATATAAATAGGTTTGTTAGTATGACATGTTATATGAAGTGTATGCAATCTCTAGTTTCACATGTTCACTTTTGTGTTTCCCTACTACTACTTCCTTTTTACATGCTTCTCGCTTGTCATTTATTTCCTAGTAACTATGGCTGGAATGCATGATATATTTTTTCTTAGGTAGATTGAGATATTTTCTATTTGCACTTATCTTTGGGTGCCCGTACATTTAGTTTATTACCTATTGTATGCTTATACCCTACTAGAGTCTTGGTGCTTCTCTTTGTCTTTTTCTCTTGAAGTTTGTGGTATTTCTTATTGTCTTTGCTTTAGTATTACCTACTATGTTGCATTATTTTTAGGATTATAGCATATTTTTATACCTTCCCTCCCTTATATAGGGGTATTCCTTCGACTTTCAGTGTCAAAAGAAGGGAGGGAGAAGTTTCTGTGCATAATTATGTGTTTTTTGCCATGTTGTACATTGCATGGGTTAATAAGTGTAGGATTGTACTGCATATTGGTGTTTGACTTGCATGTATACAAGGGGAGTGTTGCATGAAATCAGGGGGGTTATGCATTTATGCTTGTGTTTGTGCCTATCAGTGTGTACATGTGTAGAGGTAACACGATAGTATGTGGTTTGAGTACAAGCTATTTCTACATGATACATTCATGGGGCATGTGTTTGTTTTGTGTGTGTAGGTTACAAGTTTATAATGAAGTCTTCGAGCTTCAGATGTGTTGTGTGCAATAGTGATAAGACCTTCGTGTTTCAAAGTGATGGATTGGATGAGTTGGTTCTTGAAGTTGGATAGAGCACTCAAGATGGATGCACTTGGTGTAGATGGGTCTTTTAGATTTTGGTGCATGTCATTATATTGTTCATGGGAACAAACAACTTTAGGTCATCTTTATGGTCTTCCCATGCTTGATAAGTTTAGGTATCTAGTTGTGCAAAACATGGTGACCATTATTTTACTTAGTTGTTTTTATCTTCCTCTGTGTAAAGTTGGTTACTATGTATCAATAATTCACACATACACATACTTAGGTACAATTTGTATGTGAGCATGTTTATACACATTATGGGGTTGTTTTTCGTAGTGTGCATGTTAGGTAGAGTGTTGGTTTTGGCAAGTGAGCATACGAGCAAGTCGACATTTTTACTTGTGGTTTTTGGCATGTTTCGAGTGCAAATATTTATGGATAGTACTCGACATTTTTGGAAATGAAAAAATATAACTTTTTATCACCTTGTCACCAAGCTTGCTACCACCTTTAGTGAATTGGTTAGTAGGGTGCCCCGTGAGGTGGCTGACGAGGTGAAAAAATCAAGCCCTATAAATACCCCACTCATTTCTATCTTCTTTACCCCTTGCTCAAGAGATAAAATTCTACCAAAATACACACTAGGATTTATATATGATTTCAAAATTATTTTGGAGAGCTTATATTTGAGAGTGGGACATTTTTGTGAGTTTAGTAATCAAATTGTAATCTGTGTGAGTACATGGTTTAACTTTGTATCTCCAGTGCACGATTTGATATTAGTAGTGGATTGTATGTCCTATGGGGTTGTGAGTTGATACACTTATTGTTACTGATCATTGGTTTCTAATCATATTGGGCGGTGTTGGCTATGGAGGACAACCAAGTTCGAGTGTTAAACCAAATAGTTTCAAAAACAACCAGTGAAGAGCAACAATAGATGGTTTGGACGAAAGTCTTGACTGATAAAGGTAATAATGGCTTTCTTGCCAATTATTGTTCTAACCTATTTATTGTTTAGTGTTGAATGAATTATTTGCTACTGAGTGATTTCCTTAAGCAACCTGAGGATGTTATTATATAGATATGGTCTCTATATGGATTTACCTCTTTATATAGATTGTTATGCATGATCTAATTTTGTGTTAGTACAACCCAAGTTTAAGGTATGTATGTTTCAACATATTATTGGCATAAACTTTGATTAAAAGGCATTTGATACTTACATTTTGTTATTAAAGTTTTATACTTTTGATATTATATTGTTTGTGCTTCTATTGTATGAATTGTATAAGTGTTACAATGTTGTGTTCCTTGCGAGTTAGAGAGGAGTCTTTTAAGAGTCTATATTTCCTTACCCTAGTCGTATACCAGGCTGTGAACTCTTTCAAAGTATATTGATTTTATTTCATCAATGCCAGATTCATCTATGGGTCCTAATTCCATCTTATAGCCTTTTTCTAATATTTTAAGTTTTTCTTATATTTCTTTTTATTGGTTAATGTATTAGGAAATTCATTGGCACAATGACCTTCTTCATTACATATCCAATATTTTCAAGTTTTCTTGCCTAAATAGTAATTTTCTTTTCTATGAAATTTGCTTCTTCTAAAATATTTTTTCTTTAAAGTTCCTTGTTATGTCTTCTCTTATATTTAGAAAAATCTTGTTTTCTAAATTTATATTTCTTGAACCTTTTTTTTTAATATTTTTGTTCGTAAGACTTTATATTACATCCATATTTTCTTAGCATCTAAAAATTACTACTATCACAACATATGTTAGAATTGTTTTAGCATAATTATATTCATTTCTTCTTTGACATTGTAAAATTTTCTAAGATTCTAGTTCTTTTATTCTTCCTCCTAAAGTATCTGATACCTTAGAACATTTCTATTTCTCCAACTTTTTTCAAGAGTCTTATATAAAGTTCTCGGTAAATTTTTATAAAACATTTCCTTAAATTATTGTTGCATTATTTTTGGTATCTTGTGATAATACATTTCATATTCACATATATAAAATAAGCAATGTAGCACATATCACATATTTTCGTATTTATTGAATGTCATTTAACCTCATTTATTTTTAGTTCATTTGTTTCAGTAATATGGTTTCCTTTATCTTCTCTTATGAATTCCTTATGTATTTCATTTACTACTTTATCCAAATATTGTATTTTGTTGCCGAATCTCCTTACATCCTATGATGTATATAATCTGGTAGATTACTAAAAAATACTTTAATATTTTCAATTATTTTATAGTTTAATAATACTCTATAGATTGATGCGTTCGTATTAGTAGTTCATAATCTCTAGATTAGTACACTCATTGCACGCTATCATTCTTCTAATATATTTCTAATAAAATATAAGTCTAGACTATCAATTTTATTATTATTTTCATTAAGCATGAATTCTAATTTTATAGATCCTCTAGTATCCCAGTATAATCCTTCTTCCATATTTGTTACTGCCTTATTCTATTTAGAGAGTTAGGTTATTCTGGTCTTTATCTATTCCTTTCATTTCTGTGAGGATCATAAATTTCTTCTTGAATTATACGAGACATTACTATGTTTCTCTCCATAGTAATTTTAGAGTTTTCTTGATAAGAATCTGTTTTAGAAGAAAGATTTATAAACCTTCTAAAAAAAGGAATTATTGCCCTTCAAGAAAGAAAAAATGCAAATGTTGGATCTGTAATGAGAAAGGACGTTATGCTAATGA
Organism: Hippophae gyantsensis; assembly: GCA_030763125.1. Taxonomy (NCBI): domain Eukaryota; kingdom Viridiplantae; phylum Streptophyta; class Magnoliopsida; order Rosales; family Elaeagnaceae; genus Hippophae; species Hippophae gyantsensis. The sequence goes on along the minus strand of CM061032.1, from coordinate 22,247,564 downwards.
TTGTTCAAGCAGACTTCAACATAAAAAAGAATTTCCACAAAAAGCAAAAATCTTAGAAGAAGCTTTCAAAGTGGAATTAGAACCAATCGATGAATCTGATATAGATGATACTTACAATATCTATCTATTGGAAGAAACTGAGGAAGAAATAACTAACTTAGAATATAAACACTCAAATTATAAATATTCTTCGTCAGAAGATGAATGATTTGTATAGTATTACAAATCCAAATAGTACTTACATTAAGGTAAGACTAAAATTTAAAGGCTATAACACTTGTCATTTACATGCATATATAGATACATGAGCTAGTATGTGTGTAACCAATATATATGTATTTCCAGAAGACAATTGGAAACAAGCACCAAAAGATTTAATTGTAAGAATTACTAAAAATACTACAATAAAACTCAATAAGGTATTAAAAGATACTGATATAATGATAGGAAGATAAAACTTTCACATTCCTACCATATATCAACAAGAAACATGAGTAGATTTGTTAATAGGAAATAATTTCTTAAGCTTATATCAACCTTTCACACAACATTCTGATAAAATAATTCTCACAACCTTAGAAGGAGATATCATATATGTTTCTAAAGTAAGAAAAGTTTTAACTGTCTCAAACCCAACTTTTATGCAACAACATAAAAAGCGAAAATGTGGTGAGATAGAAGACCAATAAAAACCTTATTTAGAAAATATTTCATTAGATATAGAAGAAAAACAAAACTCTTTTCTCAATGAGATACATGAAGACAAAGCCCTAACATGCATTAGAAGACTATTAAAAACAGCCAGTTTAGAAAATCCTTTGGATCCAAAAATAAATAAATCTAAAACAATAGTCAATATTAAATTAAGAGATCCTAACAAGATCATAAGAGTAAAACCAATGGTTTATACTTTAGAAGACATGATTGAATTTGGAATTTTTTTTGAAGAACTTTGGAATTTAAAATCATAATACCAAGTAATTCACCTCCCTCTAGTCCAACATTCTTAGTTGAAAAAGGAGTTGAGGAAAGAAGAGGGAAAAAGAGAATGGTAATAAATTTTAAAGCATTGAATAAAGAAACCATTGACGATAGATACTTCATCATTAATAAAAGGAAAGAAATATTTCTCGAGTTTTGATTACAAAAGTAGATTTTGGCAAATAAGACTGGATGAAGAATCCCAAAAATTAATAGCATTTAGTTGCCCCCAAGGAAATTCCAATGGACAATTATACCATTTGGATTAAAACAAGCTCCAAGTATTTTTTAAAGATATATGGATACCATTTTTAATAAATTACAAGATATTTGTTGTGTTTACATAGATGATATTTTGGTTTTAAGTAATGAATTAAATAAACATTATTTGGATATTATCAACATACTACACGAATGTAGAAAAGAAGGCATTGTACTTTCTGAAAAGAAAGCAGTACTTGCTCAATAAAAAATTAAATACTTAGGGTTGGAAATTGAAGATGGAAAACATAATCTACAACCCCATATACTAAATAATATTCAAGGTTTTCCTTGTGAATTAAAAGAAAAAACCAATTACAAAGATTTTTAGGATGTTTAACATATGCAAAAGGCTATATCAAGAAACTTGCAAAAATGAGAAAACCATTACAAGAAAAATTGAAAGAAAATATCATATTTGGAAATGGATAGAAGAAGATACTCTATATATGGATAGAGTAAAAGAAAAGGTAAAACATTTACCAACTTTATACCATATAGGACCAGATGATAAGATGATAATTGAAACAAATGCTTCACAAGTATATTGGGGAGCAGTTCTTAAATCAAGAGTAGATGACAAAGATGAATATCTTTGTAGATATACATCAGGATCTTTCCAAGGTTCAGAATTAAACTATCACAGTAATGAAAAAGAATATTTAGTTGTTAAAAAGCCTATTAAGAAATTTGCAATATATGTCATAAGCTCCAGATTCATTTTTAGAACAAATAACAAGAATTTTGATTATTTCTTAAGAACTAATATTGCAGGTGATTACAAACAAGGAAGATTAGTTAGATGACAATAATGGTTCAACCATTACAATTTTGATGTTGAACATCTTTCAGGACACAAAAATAGCTCAACTGATGCTCTTACCAGATAATTGGCACCTCTAACTATTTTTATGCTTTCAGGAATGGAACATCTTGATATCAAAATTAAGATAAAAGATAAAGAGATAAAAATCCTATAAGCACAACTCGGGTTGCTATATCTTGAGAAATCTCTTACGGAGATAGGAAAGAAATAGGAAGAACTTAATTGTTCAAAACAACCTCTAGAGACCAAAAGCGAGTAAATCTATTCTAGGAATTAGTGGAGTAACTCATAGAGCCTTCACCAAAAAAATATAAGATGAAGGTAGTTATGCCAACTACAAAACACTAAAACTAATAACTCTAGAGGAGATAGTAAGAAATTATTCTACAACACTACAACAACAACCAACAGCTCCAAGAAAATTGATAAATCTTGGAAAGATAGCAAGGCCTCCAGTGCTATTTAGAGAAACATCTCCACCAAAGACATCAAAAATAGTAAAAACATTCAGTATTATTTAGGGAGACATCTCCTAGAACTATTCCAATCATGGAAGATGAAAATGATCAATATAGAAACCTCATCAAACTACAATGGTTGACTCTCTATAATTTGGCCAGAAAATCTACCCAAGAATATATTGAAGATACAAAATTCTATACTACAGACAAGGAATTTCTTGGAGGAAGTAAATTCAATATATTGGAAGGAGTTGATCCAATATTTGTGTATAAAACATTTCATGTAGGATTAATATAAAATATATATCCAGAAATTAATTTAAGTGAATTAAATTATTTACCAGAAAATTTTAAAAGAAAAATCAAGAATTTCAGAAGAAAAATTAAAGTAGGTGATAAACTTGTTTATATTAGATTTTTTAGTTCATTAATGGACTGCAATGAGGAAGGAAGTATGTGTCCCTACCACTTCATCAAGATAGTGATTTCTAACACAAACAGAGAGGTTTCCAAACCAAGGGCACTTCCAGAAAAGGAATTCAACACCGAAGAACTTTATGTATTAAGAGGACAAATGCTAAGCCAAATTTATTATGAACTCCCGAAGATTGAAAATTCTACTGAGATTAAAGTAAATTATTCAACTAGTAAAGTCATAATCATTTCCTATAGTAGCATGGCTCTGTCAAAAGAAGATGGTGAAAAAATCACCAAATATGAAACCAATTTTATTTGCAACAACCTTGAAATTGGTCAAGAAACAAGGAAGGTATTTTGCTTATATGCCAGAAAGCCACCAAAGACCACAAATGCATTCTCTGCATCAAAGACCAAGAAGATGAAGATGTGTCATCATCAACGTCATCAAAGGAACCATCGGTAGAAAATGACAAAGAAAAATAGGAAAAGAAACTATCGGTAGAAGACTACAAAAGAAATAAAGATGTAGACCCCACATCTTAGTCAACAACATGTGCCAAGGAAAAAAGTAATGGCTATCCTTTAAAGTAGAAAAGCAAATGAATTATTAGAACAAGGGTAAAATAATAATTTTAGTCTTGTAAACATTGATTCCTTGTTCTATAAAAGGAACCCTTATTATCATTTCAAAGAACACACACACACAAATACACAGAAATCCAGAACTCTCTACTCTGAAACACTCTAGCATAGAAAACCTCTCTATCTAGAAATCTCAAACCCAAAAATGTTATACCCAGTAACTATGAGCAGCTAAGAACCCCTTTCAAGGGTTCTTAGTTAGCCTTAAGTTGTAATAATTATTATACTATGAATAAAATTGAGTTCACTCTTCTGTAGTAAGTCAACTATTGGACATCATTTATGTACAGATGTAGAAGGCTCACCATTGCTAGGAGGGTGTTGAGGTGTGAGCAAAGATGAGGCATAACATGTATAACAAAAGAAGACGAACAGAAGAGAAGACCATAGTGGACCCATCAAATTCAGATATAATAATTATAAATTTAAGCTAGTTAAGAATCTTGAATGTTTAAATATTTGCTTACAACAAAACATAATATTGTTACAATAGGAAAATTGAATTTATTTTTAGAAATAAACAACTAATAATTTCAATGGAAATCAAAGGTAAAAATCTAATTCTATTAGAAACATTTGATAAATTTTATCTCTATCATTTAAATGAATATTTTAAAAATGAAGAATAGGAAACTTGCCTTGAAAATTTTAAAAGATTTAACACCTTATTAGATATCTATACAGATTATATTAAAGCTATTACAAACATCATAGACCTTCCTGTTTCAAGGACATTAAAAGACTATTTTAGTCAAAAATATGTGAAAATAGAGGAAGAAGAATTCAACAACCTAATATTTGGATATTACTTCTTTGAAGATTATAAATACAGTGTATATACACAAGAAAAACATGTTTGTATACTACGAATAAGACAAAATAATATACATTCAACACATATGATTTATCAAGATAATACTCTATGAACATCAAATCATTAGTACATAAATTAGAATGACTAGATAATTAATAGATTCAGGATTAGAATTAAGCAACCAACATAATGAAGAACATAATATACTATGCAATTGTAATGAATATAGAAGAAAATTAGATTTATACAACAAAATAATAAGTTTTTTAGATAAATTATTACCTTCAATAAATAGACAAAGACCATCAACTAAGTCAATATTAACCCCCGATTAAAAATTGTATCGATACGCAAAAAATGATATTAGAGCCTAGGAAAAGTAATATAAATAGTAATGGATGAAAAATTAACATTATTAAGATATAAAGACATTTTTGATATTTTATAAACTTCAGAAACATAATTGAAAATATGCCAAACCTCAGGGGCATTAAGATAGTGTTTTGTCTTGTTTGGTGTAATTTGTAAATGTATCTCAAGTTATTTTGAGTTTTCAAATCTAATAATGTTGAAAAAATTATAAAATTAATATCTTTTAAATTTATAATAATAAAAATAATATATTTATATACGTATTTATATTATTTTTAATTTAAAATAAAAATATTATTTATATTATTATTAATTTTAAGATTATTATTTTATATAATTTATGAGTAATATTTTGACGTAATTTTATTGAAACTTTTAAAAGAAATATCTTAATTATCATATTATTTTTAATTATTCTTTCAAAAAAAATATTACTATTAATTAAGAAAGAATATAATCCCCTCCGAGAAACAAATATGAAAAAAAATATATATATATATATATATATATATATATATATATTATTACTATTAATTAAGAAAGAATATAATCCCCTCCGAGAAACAAATATGAAAAAAAATATATATACATGAGATTGAGAGAGACAGAACTGTTCAACAACTTCTAGTTTTGTAACCCTTCTTTTCCTTCCTGTTTGAATCATGTGTGTGCCTAAAGTCCAATCAAACAAAATTTTAATTTGAACAAAACTTACAAAGCTTGTGATTTGCTAATCACCTAAGTAGCCGCCAACTTTGTTAAGTTTTTGGAGAGAATATTTATTGTTTCTTAAATATATTCTTTTATTAATTAATTTTTTTTCTTTACATATTATTTCATATATTTTTTCAAATAAAAAATATAATAATATTAAATTTTATTGATATAGAATATTATATTATCACATATTCAAATAATAATTAATATCTATTAAGTTTTTGAGATTAAAAATTTATGAGACTGATTATGTTTACCTATCCCATTTAATTAGTTTTTCAGTTCAATCATATCTGTTATATAGTTTCTTAGCGAAAAATTAAAAAAGTCTCACATTGGTTAAGAATGAAGGTGAATGTTGTATTTTGAACTATTCATTTAAATAATAAATGAATAGGAAAAATATACCTGATTTTCTTAACAATTTGTATGAAAGCTAAAAGTTTCTAGCTATGCATTTGTTTGTATTCCGTTTGTTTGCTATTGGAATGTAGTTGCTAGTTGTTATAATATGAAGAAATGACGGAAGAAAAGTCTCCCTTAAACAAAGGCCAACCATCCACGTTAGGCAGAATAATTGTGATGAATGCAAGGTTTGAGGTGGAGAAGTTTGATGGAACCGGTCATTTTGGCATGTGACAAGGCAAAGTTCTAGATGCTCTGTTTCAATAAGATCTAGACATCGTCATTGAAGAAGAGAAACCATATGAAGCAGATGAAATCGAGTGGAAAAATATCAACCGATTATCATGTGGTACAATTCATTCGTGTCTCTCAAGAGAAAAAAAGTACACGTTCATAAAGGAGACATCTGCAAGTAAGTTGTGGAAGGTGTTGGAGAACAAGTTCATGAAGAAGAGCGAACATAATCGACTATATTTGAAGAAGAAGTTGTTCCATTTTGAATACCTTCTAGGTACCACAATAAATGACCACATTACTGCTTTTAATCGATTAGTAATAGATTTGTTAAATATGGGTGAAACTTTTAAAGATGAAGATTTAGCCTTGATATTGTTAGCCTTCCTTCCTGATGAGTTTGATCACCTTATTACGAGCTTACTCATTGAAAAGGATAAAGTATCTTTTGAGGAAGTTTGCATTGCTTTGTATAGTTGTGAAATTAGAAAAAAAGAAAAAAAAGAAAGCATGAATGAAGCAGCAGAGGTACTGTCTGTAAGAGGGCATCCACAAACTTAACAGAAAGGAAGGAGAGGTAGATCTCATTCAAAAGGAAAGCTTGGTAAAAATGAATGTGCCATTTGTCATGAAAAAGGTCATTGGAAGAAACACTGTCTGAAGCTGCAGAAGAAAGAAAAAGCTATACGGCCTGATACATATGTAGCTGAAAGAAATTCAAATTTATATTTTGCATTAGTTGGTTCGTCAACAGCATCCCATCTTGGTGATTGAATTTTTGATTCAGCTTGTACCTTCCAGAGTCTTGAAAGATGTTCATTATGTTCATTATGTTCCAGATATGAAGAAGAATTTTATTGCTATGGGATTCTTACAACCAAAATGCTTTACTGTGACCATGCAAAAATGGAGCATTGAAGGTTACTTATGGAGCACTTATGGCAATGAAAGGTGTTTAGAAGAATAACTTGTACTACTACCTTGGTAGTATGGTTATTGGGACAGTAGCAGTAGCAGTTTTGGAGGAAGAAAAAGACTCAGAAACTACCAAGCTATGACATATGCGTTTGGGACATACTGGTGAAAAAGCTTTATATATTCTTATAAAGCAAGGTCTATTAAATTGCGTGAAAAATGGAAAGTTGAAATTCTGTGAGCATTGTGTATTGGGGAAGCAAAAAGAGTAAGCTTTGGCACTATACTCCATAATACAAAAGGCATTTTGGATTATATCGATACTGATGTATGGGGGACAACAAGAACTCCATCCATGAGTGGCAAACATTATTATGTCACTTTCATTAATGATTTTTCTAAAAGAGTTTGGGTGTATCTTATGAAAAAGAAGGATGAAGTGTTGGGAATTTTTCTCAAGTGGAAAAGATGATCAAGACTCAGACTGGTAGAAAGATCAAGTGTCTAAGATCTGATAATGGTACTAAGTACACAAATTATCCATTTATGAAAGTTTGTGAAGAAGAAAGGATGGTGCGACACTTTACTATTCGACAAACACCACAACAGAAAGGATTTATAGAATGTATGGACCGGACTTTGCTAGAAAAGGTTTGATGTATATTGTCAGATGCTAGGTTAGGCAAGTTGTATTGGGTAGAGGTTGTAACGTATGCATATCATCTTGTCAATTGTCTACCATCATCTGCTCTTGAAGGCAAAATGCCTATGGATGTATGGTTTGGAAAACCTACTAGAGAAAGGCTATGATATTCACACGAAGGATTGTAATCTTTCTATAAAATATGATAAGAATAACTTCATTGCTAACGTGCCGATGTCAAAGAATAGAATGTTCCTGATCAACATAAAAAATGACATTGCAAAGTCTTTGAAAGCTTGTTACAAAGATGCATCGTGGCTATGGCATCTTCGATTTGGGCATCTCAATTTTGGAGGATTTGAGTTATTGTCTAAGATGGAGATGGTGAAAGGACTACCATGCATTAACCATCCCGATCAACTTTGTGAAGGGTGTCTACTCGAGAAGCAATTTAAAAAAAGCTTTCCAAAGTAGTCAGACTCAAGAGCCAAGAAGCCATTTGAGACTAATATGTGCGGACCGATCAATCTAAGCTCTCTCAGTAATAGTAACTATTTTATTCTTTTCATTGATGATTTTTCAAGATAAACCTGGGTATATTTCTTGAAACAGAAATCAAAATTTTTTGAAGTATTCAAAAGGTTCAAAGCTATAGTGAAGAGAGAAAATGGTAGAAAGATCAAATCCATGAGATCCGACCGAGGTGGAGAATTTACATCCAAGGAGTTTCAAGAGTTCTGTGAAGAAAATGGAATTTATAGATCCTTGAGAATTTTGAGATCCCCTAATAGAATGGTGTAGCTAAAAGAAGGAATAGAACAAGTCTCAAGATGGCACAAAGCATGCTCAAAAGCAAGAATCTACCAAAGGAGTTTTGGGCAGAAGCAATAGCATGTGTAATTTACTTGTCAAACCAATCTCCAACAAGAAGTGTACGGGGAAAGACCCCCTAAGAAGCATGGAGTGGAAGAAAACATGATATTTCCCACCTAAGGGTCTTTAGAAGTATAGCCTATGTTCATGTACCAGATAAGAGATAAACAAAGCTTAATGATAAAAGCGAAAGTTTTATCTTCATCGGCTATGATGCTAATTCAAAGGGCTACAAGCTGTACAATCCAGACAAAAAGATGAATTTGATTAGTCGAGATGTGGTATTCAACGAAGAAAGAGAATGAGATTTTAACTCTCATGGAGGTGACTTCAATTTATTTCCTCAATTTGAAAAAGATGAGAAGACAATGAGGGAGCAACTAGGTGAACCTCAACAAGAGCTTGTAGCTCCACCCACTTCACCAATATCAACCACTCAAGAAGACTCATCACCTTCCTCATCATCAAGTGGAATTCAAGATGAAAGAGAAGTGTCATGCACACGAAGTCTTCGAGATCTTTATGAGGTAACCAAACGATTAGATTAGACAATCTCACACTTTTCTATCTCTTTGCCGACTATGAACCAGTAAAATTTGAAAAAGCAATACAAGAAAATAAGTGTAGAGATGCAATGGAATAAGAAATCAGGGCAATTGAGAAGAAAAACACATGGGAACTCACCTCACTTCCCAGAGGACAAAAGCAAATAGGTGTCAAACGGGTGTACAAGACAAAGATGAATGCTAAGGGAGAGATTGAAAGGCATAAGGCTAGGCTAATAGGAAAAGGATATAGTCAAAGGCTAGAATTAACTATGATGAGGTATTTGGTCCTATTGCTCGATTAAAGACTATAAGACTAATAATTTCTATGGAATCTCAAAATAAGTGGAAGATACATCAAATGGATGTAAAATCTGACTTTTTAAATGAAGTTCTTGAAAAAGAAGTCTATATTTAGCAACCATCAGGCTATGAAGCAAAAGGTCATAAAGAAAAGGTGTTGAAGTTGAAGAAAACTCTTTATGGGTTGAAGCAAGCACCAAGATCATGGAATAACCGCATCGACAAGTACTTTCTAGAGAAAAACTTCACCAAGTGTCCCTATGAACATTCACTCTACGTCAAGATTGAAGATGGTGATATTCTGATTGTTTGCCTATACGTATATGATCTCATCTTCACCGGAAGTAATCCGAAGATGTTTGAAGAATTTAAGAAAGTGTTGACCCGAGAATTTGAAATGATAGATATCGGGTTAATGGCATACTACCTTGGAATTGAAGTGAAAAAAGAAGAAGAAAGCATCTTCATATCTCAAGAAAACTATGCAAAGTAGATACTAAATAAGTTCAAGATGAACGATTGCAAGTCGATCAATACACCAGTGGAATATGGAATCAAATTGTCCAAGCATAAAGATGGTGAAAGCATGGATCCAACATTTTTCAAAAGTCTAGCTGAAAGTTTGCGTTATCTCATGTGCATAAGAACTGACATTTTGTATATCGTTGGATTGATTAGCCACTACATAGAGAAACTAACAATCACCCATTTCAAAGCCTCAAAGAGAATCGTACATTATCTAAAAGGTACAATTTATCTTAGCTTGTTCTATTCGGCTTCTAATGATTACAAGCTTGTTGGATATAGTGAGAGAAATTGTGGTGGATATATAGACGATTGAAAAAAAACTTCCGGATTTGTGTTTTTCATGGGAGATACTTCTTTTACGTGGATGTCGAAAAAGAAATTGATTATCACCTTGTCTAGCTATGAAGCAGAATATGTAGCAACTACTTCATGTTTTTTCCATGCAATTTGGCTGAGAAACTTTTTGAAGGATCTAAACATGACACAAAAAGAGCCAACCAAAATTTATGTCGACAACAAGTCAACTATTGCCTTAGCCAAAAATCCTATTTTTCATGATCGAAGCAAACACATAGATACTCAATATCATTACATCAAGGAATGCATCACAAGAAAGGATGTACAACTCGAGTATGTGAAATCACAAGATCAAATTGCTAACATCTTCACTAAACTGCTTAAGCAATAAGACTTTTTCAGATTGAGAAATTTGCTTGGCATCGTAAAGCAAGTTTAAGGGGGAGTTTTGTTTTTGTAAACTTATTTACAAGCCCAAGCTCTTTGAAAAATTCTAGCCCATGGAAGCTTCTATGGTGATGATCTGGGTTGATAAGGATACAACTCATGGTGTTGAGCTAGTTGGTAGGTAGAAAGAAGAAAATAAATGGCTTAGGTAAGGAGCTAGGTGTATGGTTTTAGATTGCTTTGTAAGTTCATGTTGTATGACTTTGATTTATCAATTGTTTCTATAAATACTTCTCAGTAGCTATGTAATAATCAAGTCAAGAAATCAGAAATAAAAGTTTGAGAGTTTCTAAAAGTTGCTAGAAAATTATTCTTGAGTGTTGAGTTGCTTTGATCCATAATATTCCAACATCTTCTTGTCACATTACTTGAACTTTATACTCACATACATGCATTTCCTCGATTATGAAATTTTATATGGTTGTAGGTCCTAATGGAGAAAAATATATCAGATTATCATTGCCAAAATATTACATGCAACAAATTCTTTGATTGAAATATCTAGACAAGAGTTTGAAGTGGACTTAAGCACGAACAAATCCATCCTTAAAGCTTTCACAAGGTGTTTTAAAATTATGCAAATTTCTGATAAGTCAAATTTATGAGAAAGCAAAAATAGATAAAATAACACACAAATTTGATAACGGAGTTAGACTAATTTTTCTTACGTCTTCGAACCTAGTGCAGATATTTTTACTAAAAAAAGATAAATTATACAAAGTGTTTACAACACTTACAACTCATAACCCAATTACATTTAGGAAAATTACTCTCAATTTTCTCTCACTAAAGACTTTTTTTCTCTAAGCTTTTCTCTCAATTGGATAATACAAAATACCTATTGGGGTGCTCTATTTATAGATAGAGAAGCTCCACTTCTACATGTTTTGCCAACTAATTCTTAATTGACTTTCATTCTTTTTCAACAAAAGGATGCACCGTCCATTCAATTTTCTTAAGTTGTTAGCTTGACAACCACTCTTTTGTTTTATTGTCATTTATTGCACCATTTGGTGCATGTAAGTTTGACCAACAATCTCCCACTTGAAGATTGATTTCAATCTATCTTTACACCTTGATCAATACAATAGCTTTTCTAGTCTTGTTACTCTAGCAGACCAACTAAAGTTGTGTTCAACCACTCTTTTGAACATAACTTTATTTTTTCAATAGTCACCGCCTTTGTCAACATATACGTTGGATTTTTGCTTCCTTGAATCTTTTCCAGTATTAACACATCATCTTCCAATAGAGATATGATGAAGTGATAATGAAGCCCAATATGCTTAGTTATAGAATGAAATGTTGAATTCTTCTCCAAGTGTATCGCACTTTGATTATCATTATCTAGAAGATTCTTCTCCTGTTTGAATCCCTACACAATTAACAATCTTTAAATTCATATCATCTCTTTACTAGCTTTAGTCACTGCTACATACTCATCCTCTATAGTGGATAGAATGACAATCTTTTGGATTTGTGACATCCAACTAACAACTGTAGTTCCAATAGTAAATATATAACTGATGGTGCTTTTTTGGTGATCAACTTCACCTTCAAAGTATGCATCTATGTAGCTTTGTACTTTTAACTCTCATTTACTAAAGTACAAGCATTTCTCTAGGGTGCCTTAAAGATACCTCAAAATAAACTTGACTGCTTCCTAATGAGCTTTCCCTAGATTTGACATAAATTTGCTAACAACTCCCACTACATGGCCAATGTCTGGTCTTGTACATACCATCACGTACATAAAAATTCCAATGGTTGAGGCATAAGGAACCTTAGCCATGAATTTTCTCTCTTTGTCCGTATAAGGGGACTAATCCTTGGATAAGCAAAAGTGACTAGCCAAGTGTGTGCTAACTGGCTTGGCATTTCCCATATTGAATCTCTGCAAAACACGGTTGATGTACTCTTCTTGAGATAACTTCAAGGATCCTCTCTTCTTATCTCTTGTGATTAGCATTCCAATAATATTCTTTACTGGACCCAAGTATTTCATGTAAAACTCCTTTGAAAATTGCTACTTCAACCTTATGATATCATCTATATATGAACCTACTACTAATATATCATCAACATAAAGTAGTAAAATGATATAACTAGACCTATATCTCTTGAAGTATAAATAGTGGTCAACATTACACTTCTGGAAACCTTCCGTGTGCGTGAAGCTATCAAAAATTTTGTACCACTATCTCGTGGCTTGTTTCAGGCCATACAAACTCTTTTTATGTCTACACAATATGTTCTTCTTCCTTCTTTCTAAGAAACCTTTTGGTTGGTACATGTATATATCCTTATCTAAGTCTCTATGAAGGAATGCATTCTTCACATCCAACTATTCAAGATGAAGATCTTCAATAGCTATAATATTCAACATTGATATGATAGTATTGAGCTTCACAATAGGAGCAAAAATGTCGGTGTAGTTAACTCCTTCCTTCTGCTGAAATCCTTTGAAAACTAGTCGGGCTTTGTATCTCTTAGAACCATTATGCTCTTCTTTCACCCAATACACCCATTTGTTTTGAAGTGCCTTCTTCTCCATGGGTAACTTAGCTAGTTCGCATGTTTGGTTGGAGATGAGAGATTTCATTTCTTCTTTCATGGCAAGCTCCCACTTGTTGGCATCTTGAGTTTGAAAAGTTTCATCATAGCATGCAATCACCCTTCCATTAGTCAGTAACATATAGTTCATGTATCTCCTGTTAGGCACATGTGGTTGAGAACACCTTCTCAATAAAGGAGTTGGAATAGAAGTAGGAGGTTGTGGTGTGTCAGACTACTACACACTTATTGGATTTGGGATCAAGCTTATTCCTACCTTGATCACTAATATGCATAAATGCTACACAACTGAAAAATTTTAGATGTGATAGTTTTACCTATTTTTCGTTCCATATCTCCTTTGGTATTATATGCTTCAATGGAACAGGTAGGCCTTGATTGATCAAGTAAGTTGCCATGCTAACTACTTCTACCTAGAACTATTTCGGTAGACCTAATTGTATATGAAAGCTTCTAGATCTTTCTGTCAAGGTTTGGTCCATACGCTTAGTTACACCATTGTGTTGAGGCGTGCTTAGTACAGTTCTCTCCATTATGATCTCGTGTTCATAGAAATATTTTTTGAATCTGGTGTCTTCATATTCATCACCATTGTGGATTCTAAGCTTTTTAATCTTCAAACTTGTCTCATTTTCAACCATAGCTTTTCATCTCCTGAAAGCCTCAAACACTTAAGACTTATGCTTTAGAAAGTAAGCATATACCTTTCAAGAGTGATCATTGATGAAAGTCACTAAGTAGTGTTTCCCACCAATGGATGAGATAGTCATTGGTCCCCAAACATCAAAGTGAATGAGCTCTAGCCTTTCATTCTTTGGGGTTCTGCCAATTGTTTGAAAGCTAATTCTCTTTTTCTTTCCAAGTATGCAATATTTGTACATGTCTATCTCCACTGAGACTAGACCTAGAATTTTTCCTTTTGAGTGCATAATCTTCATCCCCATCTTACTCATATGGCCTAGCCTTTGGTGCCATAGATTTGGTGTTTCATTTCCTGTTGCAATTATGATCGATCAACGTGTCCCTACTATCATGTAAAAAGTGCCACTCTTCTTGCCTCGAGCAACCGTTATTGCACCATTTGAAATCTTTCAATCATCACCATGGAAGATCATAGTGTAGCCTTTACTAACCAACTACCCTACTGAGATTAAGTTCTTTCTAAGGTTGGGAATATGCATGACATCCTTCAGCTCCCAAACAGACACATTCAACATAATCTTCATTACACCTTTGCCAATAATAGCACAAAATTGATCATCACTAAGATATACCTTTCCAAGGCTTTTGGGGATATATTTTCCAAAGAATTCTTTATGTGAAGTAACATGGAAGAATGCTTCGGAGTCTAACACCTAAGATTCTTTCTTGCTCTCCAAAGAGCATATCAATGCATCATCTTCTCCTGAGGTGGAAGTAACATTTCCCTTTGCCTTCACTTTCTAGTCCTTCAGTGCACTCTTGTAATGATTTTTGTAGTGCCTGGTTCTCCCACAATTCCAACACTCGATAATCTTCAAGCTATGAGAATTATTGGGATTCTTGGATTTGGACCTACTGTCTTTTGATCTACCTCGGTAGTTTGTTCTACCACGTTCATTCCCTCTGGTTGAATTTCTTCCTCTTGACTCTGTATGCAAAATTAAAGAGATTGACGATTCACCTGATTCTCTACATCGAATCTCTTCACTAACATGAACATCATCAAATTTCAACTTATTGCTTCCTAACAAGCTACTCACAACCATGATAGTAGCATTCTAACTTTCTGGTAGAGAAGAAAAAAGTATCAATGCTTGTACTTCTTCATTGAATTCAATTCCAACTGAATTCAACTAGGTTGTGACTGTGTTGAGTTCATTAAGATGTTAAGCTACCAATGGCTTCTCATACATATTGGAGATAGTTGTCATAAGACCCGCCAATGTCTTTTCCTTTGCTATATTGAAAGGTGTCAATCGAATAAATCTGAGGGCTTACCTATCTAGAAGATTCCAATCTTCTACCTTCATAGCCTCTGGCTTCTTTCTTGAGATAGGTTGATACAAACTTCTTTGATATAGATAATCCTTTATCTGCATTTTCCAATACCCAAATCTATACCATCGAATTTCTTGAGTTTTACCTTTCCTTCATTTACGGCCATTGCTCCCACTCAAATTTGACTTCCTCCAGATCGTTTCTGGCTATTCCTATGAACCACCGTGTATTAGAATACCTCCATCGATAAACAAATATTGCCAAAAAAATTTACTATTAACGTAATTCACTATTCATATGAATAGTAACCTTGCATAAAATTGACAAAAATCCCCACAAAATGCTCTGATACCAGTTGTTGGGAAATTATGTAAATTTTTAATAAACCAGATTTATGAGAAAGCAAAAATAGACAAAATAACACACGTTTGATAACGAAGTTCAACCAATTTTGCCTACGTCTCCGGATCTGCTGTAGATCTTTTTACTAAAAAATGAGAAATTGTACAAAGTGTTTATAACACTCACAAATCACAACCCAATTACACATAATAAAATTGCTCTCAATTTTCTTTCACTAAAGTCTTATTTCTCTAAGTTTTTCTCTCAATTGGATAATATAAAGTATCTAATGATATGCTCTATTTATAGATGAAGAAGCCCCTTTTCACATATTTTGCCAACTAATTCTTAATTAGTTTTCATTCTTTTTCAACAAAAAGATGTACTGTCTATTCAATTTTCTTAGATTGATAGCTTGACAACCACTTTTTTGTTTTTTTGTGCACCATACTTAAGTTAGACCAACACAAGGAAATCATGATTCATAGGTAGAATTTGGAACTCAACCCCAATCAGTCACTTACATGCTTTTAACACCTTTGTTTTTTCCTTTGAGTTTAGAACATAAAAATAAAGTTTGGGAGAAAAAGATTCGGAATCTAGATGGGTCTCTCATGTACTCAGTCATTATCTCTTTGATTTTAATCTGCATGACTATTCCTTTGATTTGGCTCCTTTTTGGATCCAAATTCATGGAATCCCAAGGAACCGGGGCCAATAGCATAGGAAAGCTGTTAGAAATGGATCATATGCCTGAAGATGAACTCATTAGTTGGAATTTGCGAGGGCTCGAATTGAAATGCAGGTCCTTAAAACCCCTACCCCTAGGTAAATTGTTAAAACAACAATCACCTGAAGGATATCCCAACTGATTTCAACTGAGGTACGAAAGAATATCAAATTTTTTTCATATTTATGGCTTCATCTATGTAACTGCACAATGTCACTCAAGAGATGCAGCTTTCGTTGAATTTCATGATGGAAGCCATTTTCGTCTCTATGGAAATTAGCTCAAAGCTAGTTACAGATTGCTAGCACCAGTTGTTGATTATTTGGCACCCCAATATAGAGGAGACGCATGTAAAACTTTATTGTCAATACATATTGTAGCACATTCAGAAAACTCTCAATGTTTAAATCAATTCCAGAACCTTAAGATAGAAAGTGGCAATAAATCTGATGCAGCAACCAATCATCTCAATCAACTATTGATGATTACAGAAGAAGTACATCAAAGATTACCACTTCAGGATGTTCAAAAAGAAACTCTTCCACAAAACACAAATGTGCTAGCCATGCAATCAAATTGACTCCAATAAAGATGGATGACACACAAAAAAGAAAGGTAAAAATGTCATTAATTATTCAAGAAGTTACTAATCTATCCACTTTTAATGTGTCTCAAATACCTCAGATGTCTAAAGTAAATGAAAATGATTCAGTGACCTTAATCTCAAACCAACATGGATCATTTCTTGATCTTTTTAATGCCATGCAAGGGAATGTCAAAGATTTTGATTGGGAATAGCTGAAACCAAATCTCCAAATATCCTATCTGCCTCCTGACTCCTCTCAATTACCTTCAGCTATAGGCGTCACAAATGAATTAACTCCCATTACAACTTGTTTTTCATCCAACCCTCAGGAACAGATGACCACAACCAACATAAACCAAAACATCTTCACTTTTGAATTAGACATGCTAATGTTTCAACCCCATCAAACCCACTCACCCATATCTAATGCCATTTTTACTAATACACAAGACATTGTCTGTGTTAACCGGATACCTTTAGATAACATCACTCCTACCTTGAGTCTAATTTAGAAAAAGGGAAGAACTCATACTTACCAGAAGCTCAAAGAAATTTCGTGTTCCATCCTTTCCAGCTGAAACAATCACTAGATAGAGAAAAACTCAGGATATTGAAGGCTCAATCATAAGGAAAAAAGAAGCTCTGAGAACTCTGACAGCACCAAATTCAGCCTTTATAATTGGCAAGAATGTAATAAAAAGTTCAGGGGGGGGGGGGGGTGGTTTACTATCA
The DNA here is from genome assembly GCA_030763125.1 of Hippophae gyantsensis. Taxonomy (NCBI): domain Eukaryota; kingdom Viridiplantae; phylum Streptophyta; class Magnoliopsida; order Rosales; family Elaeagnaceae; genus Hippophae; species Hippophae gyantsensis. The sequence goes on along the minus strand of CM061032.1, from coordinate 22,229,936 downwards.
CAAGACACTGGTGTGATACCAAAAGATGGTGACCTACTTAACTATGCACAAGAATTTTCAAGCACCGGAAAAAGAAATGGAGTAGTTTCATTAAATCAACCCATACCAGTGGCACTTCTTCAACAATTCAAATTGACAAGTTTGAAAATACTATAGATACTGACAATCAAGAGGTGGTTGTAATTTTTGAAGGCGAGGGGGCGGCCCCTAACATGCCCCAAAAGGATCCATGAGGTGTCCTGCTTGGAACTGAGAAGGATGGTTACAATTTTGAATCCTGAGGTTGTCTGGCTGATGGAACCAAAAGCCTCGAGTGTTGTTTTACCTAGTTTAGCAAATAGACTAGGTTTTAGACTTGTTTTTATTTTATCTTCTGGGAATGCATGGGGTTATGCTTTGTTTATAAAGCAAGATTTTCAGTTTTAGGTAGCAAAACAAAACCACAACCTTCTAGCTGTGGAATTTTGTAACATGCAAGGTAGCCTAAACATGTGGCTTTGTTGTTTTGTCTATGCCCCACCATACTTTAATGAAAAGCAAAACTTTTGGTCGTATTTTTCTAGGATAATTGAGGTTTATGGTAGTGAATGGGTGCCTTCTGGTCCTCGACTTACTTGAATTTTTTTCCAAAAAAGAGCTATCAGAGTTGGTAAAAGATTGGATAGGGTAATTGTAAGTCCAGGCTGGTTAATCAAACACCTAAATGCTAATGTCATCAACAAGCCTTTTACAGCTTCTGATCACAGTCCAATTGTGTTTGATACTTACCCAAGTAACAACTACTTGCCAAGACCATTTCATTTCTTGGAAGCTTGGTGTAGGGATCCTATGAGTATAATGGTGATTGAAAAAGCATAGAGTACTCAAGTATATGGAAATGCGGCAATAAAAAATTGTCATAACTGCAAGATGACTTTAATTATGGAATAAGGAGAACTTTGGGATTTGTCATGAAAAAATAAAAATATTAGAACAACAATTGGCTTCAATGCAACAAGCACCAACACAAATGCTAATGATAAACAGGCTGAGCAAATACAAGCCCAATTGGAGGAGCGAGTAATGAGGCAAGAATAAAAGAGACTTCAACTTAAGCACCATATTCCGAAGGAGGAAAAATCTTATCACTTCCTTGATCAATAAAAATGGGGTTTGGCTCCAAGATAGAACTGAGATAGGGACACATATTCTGCAACATTTCTCATCTATTTTTCAAACTTCCAACCCAAATGATTTCAATGTTTTGGATGATCTATTCTTAATGGTCATCAATGGCCAAGAAAATGCAGATTTGTGTCAAGTCCCAAATCCTCATCAAATTAAACAAGCCTTGTGGTCAATTCAAAACCTTAAGGTGGCGTTTGGTTCGTGGAATAGAATCGGAATCGGAATTGGAATCGGAATGGAATGGAAAGGAAACAATGCTGTTTGGTTTGACCACTGAAATCAAGCTCGGAATCAAGATTACAGTGTTTGGTTTGCCACTGGAATAGAATGAAAAAAGCTGTAAATGACCTTAATACTCCTACATGCTGTAAAGTTCAAATAATGTCATTTAATTACTATTTTTTGTCAAACAAAATACATTATTGAAATCATTATTTTTTTAAATAATTACTACTTAATTAAAAAGAAATATATTATTAAAATTATTATTTTTCTAAATAGGGTTTAGGGTTTTGAGGTTTGGGATGTGGGATTTAGGGTTTAGGGATTTAGGATTTGGGGTTATATTTGTGTGTTAAGGTTTAGGGTTAAAATTATTATTTTTCTAAAAAGGGTTTAGGGTTTTAGAATTTTGAATTTAGGGTTTAGGGTTTTAAGATTTGAAATTTAGGGTTTAGGGTTTAGGGTTTAGGGTTTTGGGATTTATATTTTAGGGTTTAGGGTTTAGGATTTGGGGTTTAGGGTTTAGGGTTTAGGGTTTAGGTTTAGTGTTTAGGGATTTAGGGTTTAGGTTTAGGGTTTAGTGTTTAGGGATTTCAGGGTTTAGGGTTTAGGATTTAGGGATTTGGGGTTTAGGTTTTAGGGTTTAGGGATTTGGGGTTTAGGTTTTAGGATTTGGATTTAGGGTTTAGGGTTTGGGTTTAGGATTTGGGGTTTAAGGTTTAGGGTTTGTGATTTGGGGTTTAAGGTTTTAGGGTTTAGGGATTTGGGGTTTAGGTTTTAGGATTTGGATTTAGGGTTTAGGGTTTTGGAATTTTGGGTTTAGGGTTTTGAAATTTTGAGTTTAGGGTTTTGGAATTTTGGGTTTAGGGTTTTAGAATTTTGAGTTTAGGGTTTAGGGTTTTGGAATTTTGGGTTTGGGAATTTGGGATTTGAGTTTAAGGTTATATTTTAGGTGAGGGTAAAATTGGAAAAAAAAGTTTAGATGAGAATAGAATTATGATTACCAAGAGGGGAGAAGGAATTGTGATTCCTTCTATTTTAGTAATCGATTCCATTCTGTTAGCCTATTCTGTCCAACCAAACAAACAAAATAGAAGGAATCAATTCTGATTCCATTCCATTCCCTCCAACCAAACATGGGGTAAAGCTCTAGGATCTAATGATGGTATGTCAACTATTTTTTATAAAAAAATTTGGAATATAATAGGAACAGATATCATCTACTTTGTATTGGAATTCTTCAGAACATGGGTCATGAATCCAGAGATCAACTCTACTTTAATAGTATAAGGATTATGAGTGTTGGTTATTTTCGTGAATAAAATATTTATCTGTAAATTTGTTTTTAAGTCTGCTATCAAATCTATCAAGAAAAGGCAAACAAATGCTCGAGTTTTAGATAATTGTACTTCAGATATATCTTTGATAACTACGACACATAGGATTACATTTATGCATTTAATAACACATACTTATAAATCTGAAATTATTTTTAGTGCTAAAATATAGAATAAGATATACTCTAAATTATAGCTGGAATCTTTAGCATAAAAGATAACATAAAATCTATTTTAAATACTCTAAATTATTAGGAGTCTTCTTACTTAGTGAGTATTACTAATCATATTTGTAGTATAAAGATATTTATCAATTACATAGGATAAAGGGTTTTAATTTTTCCTATAAATAAAATTCATTGCTCATTGTTTCAATCAATCACACAAGAGCATTATTATATTCTTCTTAACTTCTCTCTCTTGTTTTACAAATATAAAATCATAATTCTTTAGGCTTTTTTATTTAGTTAATCTATCAAATATTGGTGGTTATGTTTGATTGATTAATAAGCCTAATTATTTTATGATATTTTGATAATATGTTCTTATGGCTTCTTCTTTATTTTTGTTCTCAAATTGTTAGATCAAATAATTGTTTTGTCATATCATAGTTATTTGATTTGATTATTAATCTTTAAAAAGACTATTTTTATTGAACTTGTGCTTGATCTTTTTGCTCTAGGATTTGCTAGTTGATTTTATTTAAGTGACATATGTTTTGAATCATCTAGTTAGGATTATTTATTACTAAATTCGTTCTAGAACACACACAGGCACTTGTGTTTTTGTGCTAACCATTCTGCAGTTAAGTCGGGAAAGTATCTGATTGGTAGGAAGCTTAGTGAAACGTTGGTCTGGAAACCACTCACGCTAATATTGGAAACTATGAAAATATAGCAGGAGTTCATAAGTAAGGTACATTGGGGTAGTATCCTAGAGAGGGTAGCATAAGATCTCGAGTTTGTACTTCAACATTTAATTTTCATAGTGGAAAGTTATGTAGTGTGATGGATCGGTGGTTTTCTTCTTAGGTCACAGTTGTTTCCACCTAAAAATATTGTGTGTTATTATTTTATTTATACACTTTATTCTTACACACGATTGCATGCCTGACCCTTTCTAGATTAATTAGGTCCATATCTTATAAACCTTCAAATTGTCTTACTGCACAAAAGAAATCATCCTACTTCTATTGGACATTACAAATTGTTGGACACAATGGATAAAAATAAAATAAATTCAACATAATTAAATAATGACACTGGTAATTTAATGTGGTTCACCCTTTAATTTGGGCTAAGTCCACGTGACAATTACAAAAAATATTTCTTCCACTAATAAAATTAATGTATAGAGTAAGAGGCAATACAACAAATTGAGATAAACTCAAAATAGTGTCACACAAGTGTTTCCCAAACTCACTATTTTGTCACTCCCCTTTTAGAAAAATATCCCAATAATTTTCTAAGATATTCTCTCACACTTTCTTATACACATAACACTATTTTTCTTCAAAGGAAATTGTTCATTTGGCTTTGCTTTGCTTCTCTTCTTGTTTTGGTGTGTTGATGTATCTCTAAGGTAAAAACATTACCTATTTATAGGAAAAATTTCCTATCAATGATAGATGCATTTGTCAAATGTGGTTGCACCTAAAATTTATGATTGCACCTAAAATTTATGATTGCACCTAACATTTTTTATTTCCTTCCTCTTCCATGTGGAAGGAAACTACAAATCTCTCACTCTCGACAACATAGAGGGCTCCACCAATCCAGCAACTAAATGACAATATTCAAAATTCTATCTTGGAAGAATTTTTGTCAACATGTCTAATCCATTTTCTTCTGTATGGATATTCTCAAGATAAAATATCTTTTTCTCCATTACATCCCTAATCCAATGATATCTCACATCAATATGTTTTGATCTAGAATGAAATGAGGCATTCTTTCCAAGATGGATAGCACTCTGACTATCAAAAAATAACTGGTAACTGTCTTGTTACAACCCAAATTCTTTCAAGAACTTTTTCATCTATAGCAACTCTTTTCATGCTTCTGTTGCTGCTATAAACTCTACTTCTGTAGTGGACAATGCAATACATTTTTGTAACTTTGACTAACATGACACAGCTCCCCCTACAAATGTAATCAGGTAATCTAAAGTGGATTTTCCAGAATCCACATTACAAGCCATATCTGCATCTGTGTATCCAACTAACACAGGTTTGTCATTTCCAAAACATAGGCATATTTTGGAAGAACCTCAAAGATACTTGAAAATTCATTTCACTGCAGCCCAATGTTCCTTTCCAGGATTTGAAAGGAATCTACTCACAATTCCAACTGCATGAGTGATATCTGACCGTGTACAAACCATGACATACATCAAACTTCCAACTATTGAAGCATATGGAACCTTTTCCATCTCTTCCTTCTCTTTGTTTGTAGAAGGGCTCTGCTTATAACTTAGCTAAAATTGATTAGCAAGAGGACAACTAATCGCTTTAGCCTTGTCCATATGAAAATTTTGAAGTACTTTCTCAATGTACTTCTCCTATGACAACCATAAATTCTTGGCACCTCTGTCTCTAATAATACTCATGCCAAGAATATGTTTTGCACACCCCAAGTATTTCATGGCAAAAGACTTACTCGACCTTTTTTACAAGTTGTTGATTATGGAAATATTCTGGCCAACAATCAACATATCATCCAAATAGAGCAAAAGAATAATAAAATCATCATTACCGAATTTATGCACAAAACACAATGATCTGAAGTAGTCTTTTTGTAGCCGTACTCCCCCATAACAGACTCAAACTTTTGTACCATTATCTCGGTGCTTGTTTTAAGCCTTAGAGACTTTTCTTCAATTTGCAAACATAATCTTCTTTTCTCTTTTTCTTGAAACCCTCTAGCTGCTCTATATATATCTCTTCTTCCAAGTCACCATGTAGGAAGGCAGCTTTAACATCCATTTTCTCAACCTCCAAGTCAAGGCTTGCTGATAACCCCAGAACAGTATGGATGGATGTCATTTTCACAAAAATCTCATCAAAGTCAACTCTTTTTCTTTGGCTGAATCCCTTGACAACCAGTCTGGCTTTTTTTTGTGGACTAGAACTATGTCCTTCATGCTTCACCCTAAACACCTATTTATTTTTCAAGGCCTTTTTCCCTTTGGGAAACTTCATCAGCTTAAAAGTTTTGTTCTCATGCAAGGACTTCATCTCATCTTGCATGGCTTCAATCCATTTTTGTTTGGATTCGTCATCCATGGCTTCTTCATAAATCTCAAGTTATCCCCCATTAGTGAAAGTTACATACTCATCAAATGGATATGAGGTAGAGGGTCGTCTCACTCTATCACTTCTTCTCAATGGAACAGGAGAAGCCACAGGTATTGGTACTGGATAATAAATATCATCATTTCCCTCATCTTCAGTACCAACTTCTATGGGAGCATCATCTTCATCAGGTGGATAAACCTGGTCTTCATCTCCAACTTGTCTTGGCACTAATGTTGGAGGAATTAATTCCAAATCTGATGAGTCACCATTGGAATTAGGAAAATCTTTCTTCATTTTGATAATATCTTCAATGGTCTTGTCTTCAAAAAATATAGCATCATGGCTCTTGACAAGTCTCTTTGCAACCAGATCGTAAAATCTATAGCCAAATTTATCTTCACGATAGCCAATAAAAATAAATTGTCTTGTTTTGGCATCAAGTTTGGATCTCTCATCCTTGAGGATATGAACAAATGCGTTGTATTTAAACACTCGCAGATGATCATAGAAAACATCCTTTCCTAACCACACTTCATTTGGAACATCCATCTTGAGAGGAGTACAAGGTGAAAGATTCAACACATGTGCAACTGTGAGTATGGTTTCACCCCAAAACTTTTTTAAGCAACTTTGCATGTGAGAGTAGACATCTAACTCTCTCCATCAAAGTTCTGTTCATCCTCTCAGCTACGCCATTCAACTACGGTGTCTTTAAAGGTGTCATCTGATGCCGAATACCATGCTTCTTGTAGTAAGCATGGAGAGGTCCTGCGTATTCTCCACCATTATCTGTCTGGATGAACTTTAGCTTCTTCTTAGTCTGTCTCTCAATTGAGGATTTGAAATTCTTTGAAGAAATCTAGCACCTAATCCTTTGTCTTCAAAAGATATACCCACATCTTCCTTGAATGATCATCAATGAAAGTCACAAAGTATTAAGCACCACCAAGTGACTTTGGCATTGGTCTATACAAATTTGAATGAATCAGATCTAAAATATTATTCATTCTGGAAGGAGGGGAAATCTTGAAAGCAACTTTGTTTTGCTTTTCTACAAGATAATGAACACATTTCTCCAAATGTACTTCATCCATTCTAGGCAGTATCTTCTTTTTGGCTAGACTTTTCATACTTTTTTCACCTATGTGATTGAGTCTCTTATGCCATAACTCAACTGCACTGTTTTTCTCTATGGCATTTATTGTGTCAATGGAGAGCTTTGCTTACATTAAATACAAAGTTGTATGCTTCTCACCTCTAGCCACTACTAAGGAGCCTTTGTAAGTTTCCATTTTTCATAAATGAAGGAGATGTAATATCCTTCATTTGCAAGTTTACGCACATAGATCAAATTCAGGCGCATATCTGGACTATGCATAACATCCTTCAGAAAGAGTCTGGTTCCATTCTCAGTTTCCAAGCAAACATATCCTCTGCCAATAACTTTTGACAGACCTTCATTTCCCATTCTAACAAAACCAAAACTTCCAGGTGTGTATGATGAGAAAAATTCTCTACGCGATGTAGCGTGAACTATAGCACCACTATCAATCACCCAACTAGTCTCATGTGATGCAAGATTAACAAAATATTCATCATAAATGATATTGAATTCATCTATGGTATTTGTTTACTCATCATCACTATTGTCGTCTTTCTTCACTGCTTTGCCTTTGTTCGTTTCCTGTTCCTTCTTGAACACTTGGAAAAATTTCTTGATGTGACCCTTCCTCTTATAGTGATGGCATTCAACATTGGTAAATTTTTTTGATTTGCCTTTGCTCTTACCTCTGGGTTTATGTTCTCTGTATTGTCTCCTTCCTCTGGACTCTATGATAAGGGCTTGTACTTCTGAATCTTTTTACATGTTCTATTTCTCATATGACAACATGGCTTTTACAATAACTTCAAACTCCATCTTGTATTTTTCATAAGTTAGAGTTGTTGTGAGATAATTATATAATGAGGGTAGTGATGCCAACAACATCACATCTTTCTCTTCATCACCGAAACTCACATTAAATCTTGTTAAGTGAGAAAACTTGTTGTTGGAATCACTAATATGTTGTATCATGCTTACATTATCTTCCTTCCTCATCTAATATAGCTCCTTCCACAAATAGAATTTATTGGCAAGGTTCTTTGACACGTAAACGTTTTCTAGAGTCTCTTATGTTTCTTTAGCAGTCTTGCAATTCTTTGATTCAATATTTTGCAAGACATTATCTGAGAGATTTAGACGGATTGTATTGGCTGTAACGTCTTATAGACCTTCTGTTGAATGAGAATGTCCTTCATCCTCCTTTGCCATAAAGAGAAATTATTATTGCCATTAAATTTCTCAATATCTACCTTCTGGCTTGACATTTGTTTTTCTCGTTGTGTTTATTTTTCTGCAAATAAATACACCTTGGACCTAATAAAATATTTTCTGATGTGGTAGATCAGTCTATACTGCAACCACAGAGCATACTAAGAAATACTAAACTGACTTTGATACCAATTGTTAGGCACAATGGGTAAAAATAAAATAAATTTAACAAAATAAAATAATGACACTGGAAATTTAACGTGGTTCACCCTTTAATTTGGGTTAAGTACATGAGACAAACTTCGAAAAATATTTCTTCTACTAATAAAATTAATGGGTACAAAGTGAGAGGCAATATAACAAATTAAGATAAACCTAAAATAATGTCACATAAGTGTTTCCAAAACTCACTATTTTGTCACTCCTTTTTTAGAAAAATATCTCAATATTTTTCTAAGATATTCTCTTCCACTTTCTTATACACATAACACTATTTTCTTAAAAGGAAATTATTCATTTGGCTTTGTTTTGCTTCTCTTCTTATTTTGGTGAATTGATGTCTCTCTAAGGCAAAGACATTTCCTATTTATAGGCAAAATTACTTATCAATATTAGATGCATTTGTCAAATGTGGTTACACCTAATATTTATGATTGCACCTAACATTTGTGGTTGCACTTACCATTTATGGTTGCACCTAACATTTTTTTTATTTTCTTCCTCTTCCACATGGGAGGGACCTACACAGATCAATAAGCTTATGCAATATTTCTTATTAAATCATTGCAAAAAATTTAGTGGATAGATTGAGGCCATTTAGATAAATTGATTTCCTCTTATCAGTTTTGCTTGTGTGCCTAATGGATGAATAGTTGAGAACACAATCATTACTCAGGAAAGTTCTTCATACAATGAAAAAGAAAAGAAGTGCAGAAGCATGTTGGGAATCAAAATTGATATGAACAAAGCTTATGATAAAATGGAAGGAGAATTGATTGTACAAGTGATGAGAAGATTAATATTCTTAGATCAGTTTTGTCATTTAATCAAACAATGCTTAACTAAGGTGAATTACTCAATCTTACTAAATGGTTCAAAATGATGGTTCAAAATTTAGGTACATTCAACCCACAAGAAATCTTAAACAGGGAGATCCAATTTCACCATATCTGTTTATCATAGGAGCTGAAGCACTCCTTAGAATGATTGTCAAAGCAGAAGCTTAACAATTGATAAATGGAGTAAAGATTGCAAGACACTCTTTAGCCATTATTCATTTATTCTATGCAGTTGATGTTTTAGTATTACGTCAAGCGAATCTATAAGAAATTGATAATTTGATTTGAATAATTCATAAATACATCCATATGTAAGGGCAAGTTCCAAACTTTAACAAATATGGATTATTATTTTCCAAGAATGCATCAAGATAACTTCAAGGTAACATTTCTACTCAATTTGGCATACAAATTTCTGATCGGAATGTCCATTACTTAGGAAACCTCCCTTTTTATACAACAAAACAAAGTTTCTAACTTTAAGCACATAGTTGAGAAAATTGCTGCATTGACTGAAGGATCGTAAGCTAAGTTTCTCTGAAGTGCTGGAAAAGCTACTGTCATAAAGTCTGTTTTACAAGCAATTCCAGTTTATACGTACTATAAGTTCATTCAAAATACCTATCACAATTTGTAGGAAAGCTAATTCTTTGATAAAAAAAACTTGTTTGGTGGAATTCAAATTCTTAAGCGAATAGGTATTTTAGCCTTCAAAAAATGGGACAACTTATGTAAACCCAAAAATCATGGTGGATTAGGTTTCGTATCCTTTCATCACTTGAATATTGCATTATTATCCAAACTAGGGTGGAACTTGGATAATAATTTGAATAAGTTTTGGGTGAGAAAGCTTGATAGAAAATATTATCATAATAAAAAAATTCTTGGATATTAGTTCAAAACCTGGAGGCTCATTCATTTGAAAAAGAATTTGTGCCACTATACTACTCCTAAATAAAGGCACTTGTTATATGTTAATGTATATCTAGTAATATATTAATATCTGCTATTGTATATCTATTTAAATTAGGGATATCTATATTTAATTACTTTAGACATATCTAGTTTACTTGTAATTCCTATATAAAGGCACCATGTATATTCATTTGATTATAGAATAGAATACAATCATTAGGTATTTCTAACATGGTATCAGAGCCACTATTCTTTTCTTTCTAGCAGTGTTTTCTTTTTTGGTGTTATTCAACCCTTATAGCTTCCGCTGTCACAATAGCCACTGTAATCATTCACCGTTTAACCTTCGACGTCTTTCAGCCGTTGTCATTAGGTTTCGGAATTACAGTAGCCGTTGTTAAGGAGTTCCGCACCATACAAACAACTGCAATCATCGCCGCCGTCGTGCATATTGTTCCGAATTTTTTTTTCTGCATATACCACTGTGATCGGCTCGACCGGATCTAGACAACCGTGGAAGTATCGCAACCATCGGACACCGCACGCTCCCTCACGCGCCGCACAACCAATCTGCACGTCATTAACGCACCACCGCCGCCGCCGTTAATCTTAACCCGACGACCTATCTGCAGATACCACTGTGATCGGCTTGACCGGATCTACATAACCGGTGTAAGTATCACTGGCCATCGGGACTGTACGCGCTCTCACGCGCCCCCAACATCCACTGCGCGTGGATCTGACGCGCCAAACCGCCGCGCTATGCTCGTGACATCATCAGTCTTTGCATAGGGCTGATGTCATCATCACCTCCATCTGACATCACAGAACCGATCTGACCGTTGACCGTGCTAACCGATCTGACCGTTGACCGTTGACAGGACTGCCCGTTGACCGTTGACCGTTGACCGGAATTTTGCAATACAGGTTCACCCTACCCAGTTTTTCACGTAGATCTCGTTTTTGCAGTCTGTTTTTGCATATTGTGTTTTCAAATGGATAAAAAAGATACTTTTGTTTCTTGCCCTATTAATACTACATTGGAGGGGACTAAGAATTATTTATCATGGTCTCAAGCTATGCGTAGTTTTCTTAAGGGTCGTATGCTCTGGCATTATTGTACTGGTGCAATTAGTATGCCTGATAAAGAAGCAAGTGAAGAAGATGCTATCTTTCTTCATCGCATGATTGAATGGGATAGTCACAACCACATGATCCTCACATGGATTAGGAATACTTTCATTCCATCCATCTCCAATCTGTTAGGCAGCTTTGACGATGCCAAATCAGCATGGGATATGTTGGCCAAAAGGTACTCCACTACTCACGGATCCATGAAATATCAACTAATAGTTGAATTACATAAACGCATGACAGGGACCAGGCAATCCATCAATGACTACTTTGATCAACTTCGCTTCCTTTGGGACCAAATTGACCTTTGTGATCCAATTTGGGCATGCTCAAAGATGGCTCAGAATATGCTACTATTAGGGATGAATTTCGTCTCTATGAGTTCTTGATGTCACTCCACAAGGACTTTGAGCCAATCCAAGGTCGCCTTCTTAATCGTAGTCCTCACTCCCCTCTCTTGACATCTTTCTTTGTAAATGAGTTGGTTAGAGAAGAAGCTCGACTTGCAACCCTTCAAGCCCAAAATAAGCTCAATGTTTTGGCTATTACTCCTCCCCGCTCCTACCATTGAACAACCTCGGCAATCGGTGATTCCTCCAGCTTTTTACAATCGTCGCAGCAGCGAGCAATAAAAGGTTCAGTAATTATTGCAAGCGTGGCCACACCATTGAGACTTGTTACCGTCGTAACAAATCTACTGCAGTTGTTGCTTAATACCGAGCCTACTTCGTTGATGCCTTCCAGTTCGTAATCCCAGTCTTACGATCCACTATCAACCTCTCTCCATGGAACTACGAAGATCATAACTCAGTACATTCAAATGGTGGTAATGCATCTCTTTCCACTACCCTCTCAGTTTTGCCCGGTAATTCTCAAACTTGGCTTTTTGGCTCTGCATATTGCAATCACATGACACCTCACTCATCTTTATTCTCCAAACTTGACCCTGCACCACATCCCCTTAATATTCATATAGCTGATGGTTCCACCATTCATGGGAATAGTGTAGGTTTTGTTTCGATCTCTACCCTCTCTGCATTCTGGGTTTTCCATGCACTGACCTATCCTATAATTTATGCTCTGTGGGAAAATTAGTTGAACTAGGGTATCGCCTTATTTTTGACTATTCTGGGTGTATTGTGCAGGATCCGAGGACGGGGCAAGAGCTTGGGACCGTTCCTAGGGTCGGGCGTATGTTTTCCGTAAACAATCTTCATCTTCCACTGTCACAAGCTAACTCGCGATTTCTTCATTACCTTCTGCTTGCACTTTTGGCATTCTCGTCTTGGTCAGTGCCCCGTCCTCTCGGAGTACAAGCAGTTAGCTTCTAAAGGTCTATTGGGTTCTATGTCCCAAGATAATTTTGATTGTACTTCATATGGTTAGGAAAGCTTGCCCGACTTTACCTTTCAATAATAGTAAATCTATCTCTAATAGTATTTTTGAGTTGATTCATTCGATGTTTGGGGACCTTCTCACATTACTAGTATTGGTGGATCTCGATATTTTGTTGTTTTTATTGATGATTATTCTCAAGTTATAGTTGGATCTTTCCAATGAAATCTCGTTACGAAATCTTATCAATATATAGTAACTTTGCAAAAATGGTTTGAAACCTGATTCTCCAAACATATCAAAACTTTTCGATCCGATAATGCTCTCGAATATACTCAAAATGCTTTTCAAACTGCATTACACTCATGGCACTATACATCATCTAACCCGTCCAGGGAACCTCTCAACAAAATGGTCGAGCCGAAAGAAAACTTCGTCGTATTCTTGACCATTCGTGCTACTTCTCTTCTTCTCTCGCCAAGTTCCGCCCATTTTGGGGTGCTTCTTACGTCTTGTTTATGCCATTAATCGCATTCCAAGCGCCGTCATTCATAATCGAGACTCCGTATGAGCGCCTTTTGGATCATCTCTTAACTATCATTACCTTCGCTCATTCGGATCTGTTTCGTTCTTCTTCTTCTCTCGTAACACAACAAACTTGAGCCTCGATCTAGACTTTGTTGTTTTCTTGGTTATGGTGAAACTCAAAAAAGGGTATCAATGCTATGATCCTGTCTCACATCGTCTCCGTGTTTCCCGTAATGTTGTCTTTTGGGAACACCGCTTATTTATTGAACTTTCTCACTTTCGTTCTTCCCTAACTAATTCAAATGTTTTGGAAATTTTTCCAAATGAGTCTCTTGTTCCTTCTACAGATACTTCTAATCCATCTTTGGACTTCACTATTCAATCTTCAGATATTTTTGATGATTCTCCTAGACAGGTCGTAGAAGAACAGGTTGATAATCAGCTACCTCACCTTGAACATAGGTCCGCACTCTGCTCCGCTGAAGATCCTCAACAAGACATTCCACCTCGCCACTCAACCCGGTAAGATCCATTCCTACACATTTACTTGACTATCATTGTTACACGCCCTTGCTACACTCCATGAGCCTCACCATGCTATCGTGAGGCATCTACTAACCCTTCTTGCGATTGCAATGAAAGAAGAAATTGATGCATTAACCAAAACCATACTTGGGATCTTGTTACTCCCTCCCGGTCAATCTCGTGGTTGGTAGTAAGTGGATCTATAAGATTAAGAGTCACTGCGATGGGTCTATTGATCGCTACAAGGCTCGTCCTTGTAGCAAGAGGTTTTACACAAGTATGGGATTGATTATGAAGAGACTTTTGCTCCGGTTAGTATTTCCTCACATTGCATTCGTACTCTTGGTCGTTGCCGCTGCTAGTAAATGGGACCTTTTTCGGATGGATGTTAAAAATGCATTCCTTAATGGGGATCTGCATGAAGAAGTCTATAGCGCAACCTCATACAGTCTTTCTCTATTGAAACAAATAAGGTTTGTCGTCTTCGACGTGCAATTTATGGCCTTAAACAAGCTCCACGAGCATGGTTTGCCAAATACAGTTCCACCATCCTTCGCTTGGGTTGCAACACCGGTCCTTATGATTACGCCTTATTTCTTCGTCGTAATGATAAAGGCACCATCTTGCTTCTTCTATATGTGGATGATATGATCATAACCGCTTAGGTGATGACCTGATGGCATTCAAGAACTCAAGGATTTTCTTAGTCAGCAGTTTGAGATGAAAGACCTTGGACATTTAAGCTATTTCTTGGGTCTTAAGATCACTCGTTCCACAGATGGTCTTTACATTACTCAAGCAAAGTATGCATCTAACCTCATAACTCAAGCTAGACTCACTGACAGCAAGACTGTTGACACTCCAGTTGAACTTAATGTGCATCTGACACCATCAGAGGGGCAACCATTGTCTAATCCTTCTCTTTATAGACGATTGGTTGGCGATGCGGTTTATCTTACGATTACTCGGAATCCAGACATCTCTTATGTTGTTCATCGGGTGAGTCAAGACCGTCATGCCCACGATCGACTCATTATCTTTGCTTGTTTTGCGTATTCTACGATACTTGAAAGAGCACTATCTTCCATGGCCTTTCTACTCGGCTCGCCTCCTTTAGTACTTCGTGCATTCTACGATCTTCGATTGGGCGGGAGATCCTCGATCATAGGTCCACTACTGGGTTATTGTTTTCTCCTTGGTACTTCTTTGATTTCTTGGCGAAGTAAGAAACAAACCTTTGTGGCTCATTCCAGTCGAAGTAGAATATCGTGCTCTTGCGCCGATACCACATCCGAGCTCTTTGGCTACGATGGCTGTGCCCAAGGATATGGGTGTGTCCACATCTTCTCGACTCCTCTTTATTATGACAATCAGAATGCCATTCATATTGCTCACAATGATGTCTTCCATGAATGGACTAAACACATAGAGATTGATTGTCACTTTATTCGTTCTCATCTTATCCATAGTGCTCTCAAGATTTTCCTCGTCTCCTCCAACGATCAACTTGCAAATATCTTCACCAAGGAACTTCCCAAAGGACCTTTTCGTAATTTAGTTGACAACCTCAAGTTGGTCTCACATCCACCTTGAGTTTGAGGGGGGCTGTTAATGTATATCTAGTAATATATTAATATCTGCTATTGTATATCTACTTACCTTAGGGATATCTATATTTAATTACTTTAGACATATCTAGTTTACTTGTAATTCCTATATAAAGGCACCATGTATATTCATTTGATTATAGAATAGAATACAATCATTAAGTATTTCTAACATTATCAAATTGAAAATGGACAAGAAGTAAGAATTTGGAAGGACCATTGGATTGCTTACTTAAGAAACTACAGACCAGTGACAAGAAATAATAATGTCAATCAAGAAACTCCCACTATAGTCAACGATCTAGTTGATTTACAAACTGGATGGAATTGGAATGTGTTGAATGAATTGTTTGATACTAATTTAGTAATTGCCATAAGTATACTAAGAAGTCCCAACACAGCCTTTAATTGATAAATTGTTTTAGATCTTTGACAAGTCGATTAAATTTACAGCCAAATCAGCTTACCAAATTCTGGTAACAGAATACTGTAACATAGAAGGGGAAAATATTTGGAGATTATTATGGAAGGCTTTTGCTAAGCTATATGAAAGGCATAATTTTTTTTCTTTGGAAAGTCATTATTAATGCTCTACCGATTAAAGTTAATACTCTACATATTTGACAATACTTTGGTTTTATATTTGTAAAACTTTCGTAAGTGCACGAATCATTTTTATAGAAAATTACGACTATACTTCGAAAGTTAATATAAGAAAATAATATACGTAGTTTTTAATTTATTATTCAATTTTTTTAAAAAAGAAATTAAATCTTAAACATCCTATCACAATATTTTGATTTTTTTTGTTTTCTAATGTAATAACAAATAAATAAACATAGATATAATTCAATAAACAATAATCTAAATTTTTATCATTCATAACAGTTGAGTATTTATGAATATAATAATTATGTTTTCTCATATTATTTAGGTTATTAAATATATAAATTGATATTTATTTATTCTCTCTTTTTTATATGAATACCACCTTTGGTGGGGTTATATATTCTTTGTTAACACCAATAAGTAGGATCGATAATTAATTTGGTTAATTAAATTAATTTCTTTTTTTCTAAGAGATTGAAGATGAACCATTTAAATGA
The DNA here is from genome assembly GCA_030763125.1 of Hippophae gyantsensis. Taxonomy (NCBI): domain Eukaryota; kingdom Viridiplantae; phylum Streptophyta; class Magnoliopsida; order Rosales; family Elaeagnaceae; genus Hippophae; species Hippophae gyantsensis. The sequence continues at coordinate 22,213,396 of CM061032.1, read as the reverse complement.
CACATTTGGTAGGGTTAGATATTTTAAACTTTATTCAAGAAGTACAAATTAAACCTAAGAATTTAATTATCTGAGTACTAACTTTCAAGTTTTAAAATCATGACTGAAAATATGTTGTTAATATATTTTCGAATAATAGTTCTTATAAAAACTTATGAAATAGTGTTTCACTCTAATTATCAGGCAATTGTACCAACAAATAAAAGAACATTGTTATAAATCAGATCGGATAATTAAACCTTGAAATCTAATTTTCATATTTAAGTTTGTAATGAAAAATAATATATTTCTATCTAACATCTTTAATATAAAATTTTGAATAAAAATAAAATCAATTTATTTTATAAAGATGTTTTACCTATTTAATATTTCGTAAGCATAACAATGTTATTATTATATCATATTTATAAACAGTCAGGCATGTTAAATTCAATCATAGATAAATTAAATATAACATATAAGAATAAAATATAAAAAATAACTGTAAAGAATTCATTTTAAAATTATACCTCAAAAGAATCCTTATAGAACTTTGATGCTAATTCTGTTGGTGGAAAACCTCAAAATGGATTTTCAATTCTGTTTATTGAATCGAAAACTAAAAATCTATAAAAGCATAAATAGTTCTTCTCAAAAACAGAATAACTATAAAACTAAAAACTAGGGAAAGAAAGCTATAGAGAGAGAAGAGATTTTGAAGGATTTGAAAGATTTACGAGGTGATTTTTACAATGAGGATAGATAAGAAAAAGTCTAAAACAGGTGGAAAAATATCTCAAAAATTGATTTTGGACGCGTTTGGAAAGATTGGTATGTGTGTTGAGACAAGAATAGTAGTAAACGGGCGTTGGCATGCGCGGGACATGGTGTGGGCATGTGTTGGCATGCGCATAAATCTATGTGAAGTGTGTTGGGCATGTGCTAGCTGTGTGCAGGTGTGTGCTGGGCATGTGCTAGACGTGTGTTGGCTACGTGCCCGTAGGCATGTGCTAGCTGCGTGCATGCAAACATATGCTAGTTACGTGCACACAAACATTTACTAGTTGCGTGCAGGCGTGTGCTAGGCGTGCTAGCACGCGAGCATTCTGGACTCGACATGAATGGGTAAGGCTGCAGGAGAGACAAGCATGATGCACGTAACTCGGAGCATTTTGACCCATTTTGTCCAATTGTTTTTATTTTTTGACTTTTCCTTATTTTTTTCTCAACATATTTGTGATGTATTTCTTCCTATATTTTTTCTTCAATTCTTTAAATTATTTTTGAACCAAAATACCTGAAAAATAATAAAAATACCTAGGATTCCGATGAACGTTGTTATTATATCATATTTATAAATAGTCAACCATATTAAATTTAATCTAGACAAATTAAATATAACAAATAAGAATATAACATAAAAAATAACTATAAAGAATTCATTTTAAAATTGTACCTCAAAAGAATCCTTACAAAACTTTGATGCTAATTTTGTTGCTGGAAAACCTTCAAACGGATTTTGCATTTTTGTTTATTGAATTGAAAACTATAAATCTATAAAAACATAATTAGTTCTTCTCAAAAAGAGAAGAACATTAAAACTAAAAAAACCTTTCTATAGAGAGAAAGAGTCGACAGTCGAGCTATCAACAAGATAACAATAAAATATAGGTTTCCAATACCACATCTTGATGACTTGCTTGATATGCTTTTTGGAATAGCCATATTCTCAAAAATTGACCTATGTAGCAGATATCACCAAATTTGAATCAGACTTGGAGATGAGAGGAAGACTACGTTCAAGACAAAAGAAGGACTATATGAGTGGTTAGTGATGCCATTTGGATTATAAAATACACCCAGCACATTCATGCAACTTATGAACCACGTCTTGAAGTCATACACTGGTAAGTTTGTTGTTGTTTACTTTGATGACATCTTAATTTATAGTATAACACAATAAGAACATTTAGAGCACTTTAAGAAGGTACTCACTATTTTAAAAGAAAATAAGTTATACCTTAATTTGAAGAAATGTAGTTTATTGACCAATAAATTGGTATTCCTAGGTTTTTTCATCACTACTAATGGAATTGAAGCTGATGAGGAGAAATTACGTGTAATTTAAGACTAGTCAACTCCTAAAGCCATAACCAAAGTTTGAAGATTCTAGTTATTGAAAGAGAAGTTTAATTCTGCACTAGTGTTAGCATTGCCAGACATTGATAAGATCTTTCAAGTGGAGTTTGATGCCTCGGCAATAGGAATTGGAGTTTTTCTATCTCAAGAAGGGCAATCAGTGGCTTACTTTAGTGAAAAGCTCAACAAAGCACGACGAAAGTGGACTACATATGAACTTGAGTTCTATGCAGTATTTCACACTTTGAAATACTGGGAACATTATCTCATCCTAGGGAGTTTGTCTTGTTCACTGATCATGAGGCATTGAAGTTTATCAACTATCAAAACTAAGCTCAGCGGGACACATACCAAGTGGATTTCCTATCTATAAAAATTTTCTTTTGTTCTAAAACATAAGTTGGTCAACATAACAAAATGGTTGAAGCATTGAGTCGTAAGGCAACCCTATTGGTCACTTTAAGCACTAAAGTTGTGGGGTTTAAATATCTTAGGGATATATATGCTGAAGATGAATATTTTAAAAACCTTTGGGAAAAGTTCCATCTAAAATAAGATGCAGAAGACATACACATACATAAGGGATACTTGTTTCGAGGCACCCAACTTTGTATCTCTAGAACTTTACTAAGTGAGAAAATCATTCGAGACTTACATGCTGGAGGATTAAGTGGACATCTTAGAAGAGACAAAACCATTGCACTTGTTGAAGAAAGGTACTTTTGGCCTCAGTTGAAAAAAATATGTTAGCAAGTTTGTCCAAAAGTGTTATGTGTGCCAAACGTCCAAAGGGCAAGCTCAAAATACTGGATTATATACACCTTTGCACATCCCTAAAACCATTTGGGAAGACTTATCCATGGATTTTGTGCTAAGACTTCCAAGAACCCAAAGGGGTGTAGACTCAATTTTTGTTTTCGTTGATAGGTTTTCCAAAATGGAGCACTTTATCCCATGTCGCAAAAATATAGATGCGTCGAATATTGCAAGACTCTTTTTCAAAGAGATTGTTCATCTACATGGAGTTCCACGGTCAATTACTTTAGATCAAGACACAAAGTTTATTTCTTGTTTTTTGGAGGAAATTTAGGCAAGCTTTGATACGTCACTCAACTTCAGTAGCACTGGAAATCCTCAAACAGATGGTTAAACAGAAGTAATGAACCGAACACTTGGTAACATGATTCGTTTTCCCTATAGCAACAAACCAAAGAAATAGGACCTCACTCTTGCACAAGTGGAGTTTGCCTTCAATAGTATTATGCATAGTTCAAATAGTAAGACCACGTTTGAGGTTGTGTATGTGAAAGCCCCAAAGTATACATTGGATTTGGTTAATCATCCAAGGATTCATGGGAGAAGCAAGGTTGTCGAGGAAATGGAAAATAAGATTCAAACTATTCATTTAGAAGTAAAACAAAAACTTGCAGAGTCCAATGCCAAGTATAAAGCAACAACCGACAAGTACAGAAGGAAAAAATTTTATCAAGAAGAAGACATGGTGATGGTATTTTTGCAAAAATAATGCTTTCATATTGGCACGTACAACAAGCTAAAGGATAAGAAGTATAGGCTATGTTGAATATTGAAAAGGATCAATGATAATGCACACATAATGGACTTACCCAAAGATATGACCATCTCAACAATATTCAATCTATCAGATATTTATGACTATCATTTACTAGAACCACTCTATCCAGAAGAAAACTCGATGATGAGTTTTAAATAAGTAGAGGGAACTAATATGGAACACGATTAGAAAAGATGAAGTAGTTTAATTTGTTTAGGACAAGTTTTATGAACCATTTTAAGGACTTTTCAAACAATTTATTTATATTAAAGAAGTTCTCTTTTTCTCTTTTTTTCCATATTCCTTATTTTTAAGAATAGCTCTTATTTCTTCTATTTGAAAGTTGAAGTCCTTTTATTCGTGAGATGGATGAAGAATATCTTTAGGCTAGTCCTACTCTAGAGTTACTAGAGTACTCGTGTAAAGATAAATAACATATCTAGGCTTGTCCTATTCTAGATTTGTTAGAATACTTACCTAGATAATAATTTCTTTGTGTTTGTTTAATAACACAAATATGAGGACCTCTTACCAGAGAGTGAGTCTGACTAATCTAAACTTTGTTAATATTTTTCTTATTTTTTAAGTATTTTCATATTATTGGTGCATTCATGCGTCAAGATTCTTTGATAGTAGTAACAAGTAGAAGATAGAATTTACTCTAGTTATTGTCATCGCAACGGTAGTATTGCGGAGAATGAGAAATGAATTTATATTCCAACAATTAATGTCTAATCCTATTACAATTAATGTATTATCTTGAACTTCAATATATATATATATATATATATTAGCCAAAAAGAGAAAGAAGAAAGAGAGAAAATATTATCGAGGAAAAAAGAGAGAAAAAAGAAAATTAATAAAGTGTAAATCTACAAAAATATTAATAAATTATTACGTTTATTTTGTTCTTACCATTAAATTATTTGTCGTCTCATTTATACAACCTAACTATTATATTTATTCGATTTATACAATTTCGTTAATCTTTATCTAATGACATTACATATCAGTGGTAGATTTAAAATAACTCACATAGTTAATAGTTGATTTAAAACAACTTAGATAATTAAGTAGTATATTTAGAACAAATTAAAATCTAAGTTGTTCCAAATCTGATACTTAGCTATTTGAAATGTGATATCGTAGACTAAAAGATTGTTATGAATGGAATAAATGTAATAATTTGGTGGTATAAAACGTGATGAAAATTTTTTTGTGGTATGAATGAAACAAATGTAATAGTTTTGTAGCATTTTTGTTGGTAGGTGAGTGGTAGCATAGGTCTCATTTTTTGAGAAATTAGTCAATTTAGTCATGTTATTCTTAAGTTAGACATTATAAGTTTTATTATTATGAAAAATGAGTACATTTAGTCCTATAATTATTAAAAATGAGCAATTTAGTTTTATAATTACTTAAATCGTGTAATTTAGTCCTAAGATTAAAGTATACTTTTTATACTAAAATTTTTTATTTTCATAAATTAGAGAATTAAATTGATCAAAACATAAATAAAAGAATTAAATTGAACTCATTTTACATAATAAACAGACCCTTAGAATCTTTATCTCTTTTTGTTGGTTTAATCATAAAAAATACTTCTAAAATTTTTAACAATAAAAATAACACCTACATGATCTAATTGAAAAGCTTTAACACTAAATTATTTTAAATAATCATAGTTCAATTTGAAGAGTTTTCAATTAGACGACGCCTAATATAAAATGATTTATCAAATTTTTTTTAATAGTAAAAATATATGAGATGAATATAAAAATATGCTATTTATATAATTAAAAATTTTAAAAATATTATTTTTATTGTTACAAAAAAGAAAATATCTTATATTTTTAACCATTCGTCTAGACATGGAAGAAGGTGAAAAACACAAAACTATATTTGAATCACAATCTTTACATTTGTAAAAACAATTACACTCCATTAAAAAGCTTATTGGTTTCGAGACATCTTAAATTAAAATGAATAAAAATACTTGTTTAATAAGAAAAAATAAAAATGTTTAATTGTATAGTATAATTTTATTTATGTATAGAGTTTCATTTTAAATTCTTTCATAAAAAATATATATTTATTTGTTTATAATGGAAATGAATACTTATTTATTAACGTTATACGAAAATAAATATATATTTTTTTAACGAGAAAATTAAAAATAAAAATATATTTAATAATTAAATCATTTATGTCACTAAAATAAAAAAATGTTTAGCTGATCGAAATGACGAAAAGCTATAAAAAAAAAATTACGAAGATTGCTCTCCAAGCAATATTAGTCCGTAAGAATAAGTAAATACGAAGTTAAATAATTTTTATTTTAACATAGGATAACATGTCAATGTGCAAGTGACTTCTTAACCAAACACAAGTCACAACTTTGGCATTTGATGTTAAGTAGTATAGGGAAAGAAAAATCTTGGCTGCGAAATATTTCAAATTCAAATTGCATTCTGAATTGTAGCAAAATTCAATTATATATAATTAACGGTATAATTACAATTATATATAATTCATATTTTTAAAATAGAATAAATTATTATCATTATTTTATTAAACCTCTTAATATAATTATTCAATTAATCGTTAATTTTTTATGAAAGAAAAATAACATCATTTAATAATAGTTAGAGAAAAGTAATATTTTATAATCAAAAGTTTTTTGAATTAAAATAATCTATTAAAATATAATGTGTTAAAAATACACATCATTAATGTCAATTGAATATTTTCTTAATATCCATCTTGTGTTTATAGTTTAAAATTTAAATTATGGTGTTTTTTTAAATTTTAGAATAAAAATAATTTAATTAATTATTACATTTTATAAATTTAAGAAAAAATAAATTGTAATTGTATATTAATATGTGATTTTTTGTTAAAAAAAAGTACACATACTTTTTAATCTCCAAACGTACAAAATCAATGTTAGTTGTTTCCTACGTGTTATGAATTTACCATTAAATTTTATTAAAATAAACGAAAAAATATATAATTTATATGTAGATCGGAGACTAATAAGTTATTTTAAACAAAATATTAACTTGGATTAAAGTCCGATTTAACCATATATATCTACACCATTGGATATAAATATTAGAGATAATGTTTAATATTAATTATATATAATATTATAATAGTTTTGTAAAGATTATGTGTGTATTTATTTATTAAAGTAAAATTTTGGAAATGAAATACCATTTTTCTCAGGTAATTTTATCACGTAAAGTGTTTCCATAATTTAAAAGAAGTGTGGTGACAATAAAGTATCTAAATTCATATCAATACGGCACTTTATTTCATATATTTTCAACAAGTATTTTTGGGAAAAAATAAAAATACTTAAGGTTTAAGAAATATTTAGAAATATTTTTAAGGTTTTAAAAAATTTAAAAATATCCTTAAAAACATAACGGAGATTAAATCTAACAGTTATAAAAAAATATTTTAAGGTTTAATTAAAAAAATGGAAGAAGAAAAAATAAACTAAGAAATAATAGACATAAGAAGACATTACATGATGTTTTTCACAAAAAATAGTAATAAGTAAAAAGAAATTTAAAGAAATTCAAAAAAAAAAATTAAATATTAAAGAAGTAGATGAATTTAAAGACCTATCATTTTTATTAAGAAAATTATTTTCTAGAAAAAATATAATCTATTATGGCATAAGTAATAAAGAAATGAGTATTAAGATTACATATGCAAAATGAAGATATAATATATCATTAATTGATAAAGAAACCATATTAAACAAGCTATCAAACATTTCTCATAAAGATAAAGAAAAAATTAGATACATCTATTTAGAAGGAATTCAAATACTAATAAAAACTCATTTTAGAGAAGGAATAGATACACCAATAAAAATAGAATTATTAGATAACAAAATAATAAATAAACAGGATGTCTTATTAGGATTGATCCATGGTAATTTAGGATACCAAAAGCTAAAATTTACAGCATATCTACATGATAAAAATATAAATCAAGTATTAAGTCTAGCTTATGAATTTGAAAGAAGAGATTTAATGAAAGAATGAAATCATTCATTTTCAATACATTATCTAGTAGCATATTCTTTAACAAATAGTCATAATAGTTCAATATATGGACAAAATGAATTTATAGAAATAGACAAAACTTTTAAGAAACATAGACAAATAATTAAACCAAAATACTAACAGACTTTGAAATACCAAAATAATGAAAATTAAATATTAAAGAAAAACCCTTAATAACAGGAAGAAATAGTAATGTTGTTAAAACTAGTAGTATACCAAGATTTACTTTTATAAACAATGAAGGAGAAACTTTTAACCAAAAAGAAGTTAAAAAACTAGAAAATGAAGTTAAAATAATGAAGACATTCATGATTGTATATTAGGAAAAATCATGTTTAGAGATAAAATAAAAAATATGCATTTAGAAATAAAATGAAAGCCTAGTAGGTGTAGCAAAAAATCAAGTAACATTATTTGAAACTATACAATTATTAACAGAGGAAATTGATTTAGTCTAAGAATCAAACACAAAATATTTACAAGAAATAATAGATATACAAAAAGAATTACTAAAGGAAATAAAGGAATGTGGTTATAATAAACTACAACAAGATATGCACAAGGAATTTTCAGAACTAAGAAAATATGTATACAACATACATAGAAATAATGAAATATTAGGTTATAAATATGATCCCTTAGAAGTTAAGAGAAGAACAACCAAGGAAATCAGATTAATTCTCTGATTCCTGAAAATGAGAAAAGGAAAATGAGGAACAATCTAAGAATAAAGAGATAATTCTAATTTAATGGAATATATAAAAGAATTAGAAAATAAATTTATGGACCCTGAAAATAGAGATATAGAAACATTGGTAAGTTTATTGACATTAACCAATAAAGAAATAGAAGAACATTATAATGAAAAACTTTGTACTAACAAAGAAGAGGATGATGTGACAAAAATCAGTGAAACTTATTCTGAACCAGAAAACATGACTTCAAAAGGTCATATGAAACCAATTTCATTACCAGTTCCTTACCAAGAAGAAACATCTGACCCACATAGGGGAGAAAGAAATAGGCAAAGAATAGAACAACCTGATACAACATATAGAAGAAGACAACCACCTAAAATGGAGGAAGGGTTGCATTGGGGAACTAGAGGTAGTATTCCATCAGAGTTCAAACTCCATGATAATTATAAATCTGAATTTCTAGATTTAGATTGTATAAGAGATAGGAAAAAAATCATTAGATGAATGGTCTAGTAGAATGAGTGTGCTCATACAAACTTCTCAAATTACCCAAACAAATCATTTAACTTGTAGAGTTCTTATAGCACATAAAATGACAGGAAACATAAAAGTTTGGTTTTCAAACTTAACATATCAATAACATTTATTAATGCAAAGAAATGCTTCCACAAAAAGAGAATACTTGAATACAGTAATAAATAAAATATACAAAGAATTTATTGGAGAAGATAAAGGAAGGACTATCACTGAATCTAGTGGAAATGAAATCAATGAAGCTAAATGGTATCTAACAAATATGAAAATTTGTAACATGTGTTACATAGATTCTTTTATTTATGAATATGAAATATATTACCATAAATTACTACCCTCTATGCAAACAACTTATAAAGAAATATTTTTTCAAATATTACCTGGAACATTATATAAAACCTTAATAGAAAATTGGGAACAAAGGAATAAAGAAACTATACCAGATACTCTAGGAGAAAGAATAAGAAGCCTTAAAGATTGGATCATTATTAAATATCAAGAAAGAAAAGAATATAAACAAATAAGAGAAAATTATAAAATTTGTTGTGATACAAGAGATTTTAGAATATTAGGGAAATATAGATGTAATATAAAATCTTATAAACAAAAATATAAATATAAAAAATATAAATTCAGAAAACAAAATTTTCAAAAATATAAAAAGAGATTTAATAGAGAAAACTATAAGAAAAGATATTTTAGAAGAAAAAAATTATAAACCTTCTGAAAAAAGCAATTATTGCCCTTTAGGAAAGAAAAAATGCAGATGTTGGATCTGTAATGAAGAAGGACATTATGCTAACGAATGTCCAAGCACACTTCAACATAAAAAAGAATTTCTACTAAAAGCAAAAATCTTAGAAAAAGCTTTCAAAATGAAATTAGCACCAATCAAGAAATCTGATATTGATGATACTTATAGTATTTATCTATTGGAAGAAACTGATGAAGAAATAACTGACTTAGAATATAAACACTCAAATTATGAATATTCTTCATCAGAAGATGAATGATTTGTATAGTATTACAAATACAAATAGTACTTATATTAAAGTAGGACTAAAATTTAAAGGCTATAACACTTATCATTTACATGTATATATAGATACAATAGCTAGTATGCGTGTAGCTAGTAGATATGTATTTCCAGAAGACAACTGGAAACAAGCACCAAAAGATTTAATTGTAAGAATTGCTAATAACACTACAATAAAACTCAATCAGGTATTAAAAGATACTAATATAATGATAGGAGGAGAAAACTTTCACATTCCTACCATATATCAACAAGAAACAGGAATAGATTTGTTAATAGGAAATAATTTCCTAAACTTATATCAACCTTTCACACAACATTCTAAGAAAATAAGTCTCACAACCTTAGAAGGAGATATCATCTATATTTCTAAAGTAAGAAAAGTTTTAACTGTCTCAAACCCAACTTTTATGCAACAACATAAAAGGCGAACATGTGGTGAGATAGAAGACCGATAAAAACCTTATTTATAAAATATTTCATTAGATATAGAAGAAAAAAAATTCTTTTCTCAATGAGATACCAAAAGACAAAGCCCTAAAATGCATTAGAAAACTATTAAAAATAGTCAATTCAGAAAATCTTTTGAATCCAAAAATAAATAAATCTAAAACAATAGTCAACATAAAATTAAGAGATCTTAACAAGAACATAAGAGTAAAACCAATGATTTATACTCCAGAAGACAGGATTAAATTTAGAAAACAAATTCAAGAACTTTTAGAATTAAAAGTCATAATACCAAGTAATTCACATCACTCTAGTCCAGCATTCTTAGTTGAAAAAGAATCTTAGAAAAAAAGAGAAAAAAAGAGAATGGTAATAAACTTTAAAACACTGAATAAAGAAACCATTAACGATGGATATTTCATTCCAAAAAGGAAGAACTACTATCATTAATAAAATGAAAGAAATACTTCTCGAGTTTTGATTGTAAAAGTGGATTTTGGCAAATAAGATTGGATGAAAAATCCCAAAAATTAACAGTATTTAGTTGCCTCCAAGGACAATTCAAATGGACAGTTATACCTTTTGGATTAAAACAAGCTTTAGGTATATTTCAAAGATATATGGATAACATTTTTAAGAAATTACAAGATATTTGTTGTGTTTACATAGATGATATTTTGGTTTTTAGTAATGAATTAAATAAACATTATTTGGATATTATCAATATTCTACAAGAATGTAGAAAATAAGGCATTGCACTCTCTGAAAAGAAAGTAGTACTTGCTCAACAAAAAACTAAATACTTAGGGTTGGAAATTGAAGATGGAAAACATAATCTACAACCCCATATACTAAATAATATTCAAGGTTCTCCTAGTGAATTAAAAGATAAAAATCAATTACAAAGATTTTTATGATGTTTAACATATGCAAAAACCTATATCAAGAAACTTGTAAAAATGAGAAAACCATGACAAGCAAAATTGAAAAAAAGATCATATTTTGAAATGGACAGAAGAAGATACTCTATATATGGATAGAGTAAAAGCAAAGGTAAAAAATTTACCAACTTTATACCATCCAGGACTAGATAATAAGATGATAATTGAAACAAATGTTTCACAAGAATATTGGGGAGTAGTTCTTAAAGCAAGAGTAGATGACAAAGATGAATATCTTTGTAGATATACATCAACATATTTCCAAGGTTCAGAATTAAATTATCATAGTAATGAAAAATAATATTTAGCTATTAAAAAAGCTATTAAGAAATTTGCAATATATGTCATAAGCTCTAGATTCATTGTTAGAACAGATAACAAGAATTTTGGTTATTTCTTAAGAACTAATATTGTAGGTGATTACAAAGAAGGAAGATTAGTTAGATGGCAACAATGGTTCAACCATTATAATTTTGATGTTAAACATCTTCCAGGCCATAAAAATAGTTTAATTGATGTTACCAGAGAATTAGCACCTCTAACTATTTTTATGCTTTCAGGAATGGAACATCTTGATATCAAAATCAAGATAAAAGAAAAGGAGATAAAAATCCTACAGGAACAACTCGAGTTGCTATATCTTGAGAAATCTCTTATGGAGACAAGAAAGAAATAGGAAGAACTTAATTGTTCAAAATAACCTCTAGAGACCAGAAGTTCAAATGAGAAATCTCCATTAAAAAAGGAATAACCTAACAGTTCACAAAAAAACTTCTAAAACCACAAAACTTAATTGGGCAGATTTGATAGAAAAAGAAGAATAGAAAAAAGTTTATGTGGTCTATAATGGCCCAAAACCAAGAATTGGCCCAAAAACAAGAATTTATAACAACTGGACAGAAGCTAGCAAATCTATTCTAGGAATTAGTGGAGTAACTCATAGAGCCTTCACCAACAGAATAAAAGCTAAAGGTAGTTATGCCAACTACAAAACACCAAAACTAATAACTCCAGAAAAGATAGTAAGAAATTATTCTACAGCACTACAACAAGAACCAACAACTCCAAGCATATTGACAAATCTTGAAAAGATAGCAAGACCTCCAGTGCTATTTAGAGAAACATCTTCTCTAGAGACATCAAAAATAGTAAAGTATTAAGTACTATTCAGGGAGACATCTCCTAGAACTACTCCAATCATTAAAGATGAAAAAGATCAATATAGAAACCTCAGCAAACTACAATGGTTGATTCTCTATAATTTGGCCAGAAAATCTACCCAAGAACATATTGAAGATATGAAATTCTATACCACAGACAAGGAGTTTCTTGTAGGAAGTAAATTAAATATATTGGAAGAAGCTGATCCAATATTTGTGTATAAAGCATTTCATGCAGGACTAATAGAAAATATATATCCATAAATTAATTTAAGTGAGTTAAATTATTTCCCAGAAAATTTTAAAAGAACAATCAAGAATTTTAGGAAAAAAAATTAAAGTAGGTGATAAATCTGTTTATCTTAGATTTTTCAATTCATTAATGGATTGGAATGAAGAAGGAAATATTAGTCCCTACCACTTCATCAAGATAAGGATTTCCAACACAAACAGAGAAGTTCCCAAATCAAGGGCATCTCCAGAAAAGGAATTCAACACAGAAGAACTATGTGTATTAAGAGGTCAAATGTTAAGCCAAAGGAATTCAATACAACACTTCCACTGAGATTAAAGTAAATTATTCAACTAATAAAGTCATCATCATTTCCCACAGTATCATGACTCTGTTAGAAGAAGATGGTGAAAAAATCACCAAATATGAAACCAATTTTAATTACAACAACCTTGAAATTGGTCAAGAAACACAGAAGGTATTTTGCTTCTATGCTAGAAAGGCCACCAAAGACCACAAATTCATTCTCTGCATCAAAGACTGAGAAGATGAATATGCGTAATCATCAACGTCATCAAAATAACCCTCGACGAAAAATGACAAAGAAAAATAAGAAAAGAAACTGTCAGTAGAAGACTACAAAAGAAATAAAGATGTAGACCTCATATCTTAGTCGGCAGCATGTACCAAGGAAAAAAGAAGTGGCTATCCTTTAAAGTAAAAAAGCATATGAATTATTAAAATAAGGGTAAAATAATAATTTTAGTCTTGTAAACAAGGATTCCTTGTTTATAAAAGGAACCCTAATTATCATTTCAAAACACACGAATACATAGAAATCCAGAGCTCTCTACTCTGAAACACTTTAGCATAGAAAACCTCTCTATCTAGAAATCACAAAACCAATAATGTTATACCCAATAATTATGAGCAGCTAAGCACCCCTTTCAAGGTTCTTAGTTGGCCTTAAGTTGTAATAATTATCATACTATGAAAAAAATAGAGTTCAGTTACTCTTCTCTAGTAAGTCAACTATTGAACACCATTTATGTACAGATGCATAAGGCTCACCATTGCCAGGAGGGCATTGAGGTTTGAGCAAAGCTGAGGCATAACAGGTGTAACAAAAGAAGATGAAGGGAATGGAAGACTATGGTGGAGCCATCAAATTTAGGTATAATAATTATAAATTTAAGTTAGCTAATAATCTTGAATGTTTAAATATTTGCTTACAACAAGACATAATATTGTTAAAATAGGAAAATAGAAATTATTTTTAGAAATAAACAACTAATAGTTCCAATGGAAATCAAAGATAAAAATCTAATTCTATTAGAAACATTTGATAAAGGTTGTCTCTATCATTTAAATGAATATTTTAAAAATGAAGATTATGATACTTGTCTTGAAAATTTTAAAAGATTTAACACCATATTAGATATGTATACAAATTATATTAAAGCTATTACAAGCATCATAGACCATCTTATTTTAAGGACATTAAAAGATTATTTTAGTCAAAAATATGTGAGAATAGAGGTAGAAGAATTCAACAGCTTAATATTTGGATATTACTTCTTTGAAGATTATAAATACACTATATGTACACAAAAAAAACCTACTTGTATACTACGAATAGGATAAAATAATATACATTCAACACATATGATTTATCAAGATAATACTCTATGAACATTGAATCATTAGTACAGAAATTAGAACTATTAGATTTAACAAATGAAAGAGTAATTTTTAATTTGAAAAGACAATTAATAAATTCAGGATTAGAATTAAGCAACTAACATAATGAAGAACATAATATATTATGCAATTGTAATGAATATAGAAGAAAATTAGACCTATACAGAAAAATAATAAACTTTTTAGACAAATTATTATCTTCAATAAATAGACAAAAATCATCAATTAAGTCAATATTAACACCCGATTAAAAAATTGTATCAATTCGTAAAAATTAGTATCAGAGCTTAAGAATAGTAATCTAAATAATAATAGATAAAAAATTAACACCATTAAAATATAAAGATATTTTTGATATTTTATAAACTTCAAAAACATAATTTAAAATATCTCAAACTTCGGGTACATTTAAGATAGTGTTTTAGTATTCTTAGGTCTTATCTTTAAAAGAAAAAAAATTACACTTTCATCCGTAAATTTTAAGATTTTAATTGTTAAAATATTATATCTTAATAAAATTTAAAAATTAAAATATCCCAAAAACATAAATTCAAGGATTTTTAATACGTAATATTCTAGGAAACTTAACAGTGAGTATCATATTATACCAATTAAAAATTTAAAAATCAAACCGTCTCTAACACATAAATTTAGTTTACACATAATTACTTTTTCCATTTAAAACTCAGTTAAAACACAATAGATTGAACTCAGTTGCGGTGAATATAAACTAGATAAAGAAGTAGATACGTGGATGAGTAATAATGAGGATTTTCATGGAGGTCCCAGGTGGATCTGCTTTTTCATGCATGCTTATTGCTTGAGAATCATAATATGTCCAAACACATGTATATCCAGAATAATGATTGAGCAGTGATCTAGACATTGCAAAACTATGGACCGCATCCAGTCATGTAACCACTAAACTAGTTAAATGTATAAAATATTGATGCGCAAATATTTATACAAATATATAGAGCTATCAAATAATATAAGAGATAATAAAAAACGAGAAAAAAAGGCGAAAGAGAAAAAAAAAAAGATGAAGTAAACTAATAAAAAAATTAAAATAACAAAATTACTTTTTATATTTTTGTATATAAAAATTATTTTTGATTAAATAAGTACATTTTCAAAATATGGATACCTTTACTCTATAATGAACTTGGACAATAATGAATCTTAAAATAATAATATGGATACTAATTAAATGATAGTTTAAAAATACTTATATAAATAATTAAATCTTATAAAAATTAAAGGATAGATTGAATTGTAACGAAAAATGCCCATATTACTAATATTTTGTCCAGAAAAATTATTTAAAAAATATATCTTTATTTTTAGAAATAATTATATTATATGTCACAAATGGTTATAAAAGTGGCAAAAAAATATAGGTGGGCTTCTACCGAAAAGCAAAAGGCGCACCCATGGAAAAATAGATGGGCATCTCATTCTCGTCTCCAAGTTTTGACTTCCCAAACAAATGGATAGTTTGATTCTATTTTCAAAATGTTTCATCATCCTTCTTCCATTTCAATTCACATACTTGTACTTATCTTTTTCTATTTTCAGACAACAGATTTGTACTTGCCTTTTTCTTCACCAGTTTTAACATTCAGGTTGTTTTAGTCCTTAATAGTTATTACCTAATTCGATTTTTGTCACCTGTCAAAGCACTTTTACACTAATGAAATTTCCTTTAAGTTGAAATTTTGATACAGTGCTTATAGAAGTTGAAGCAAATCACACAAATTTCATTTCATTAAAAACATATACACTAATAGAACATTATCAAAGTTTCTAAAGTAAATATTTTGTTAAGTACTTGAAAAAGAAAAAAAAATAGTAAGCATCTTCACAGAACAGAAAATATAGGCTTTATCTAAGTAGAAAGAGGCCATTCATATCCACCTGCATTTTAATCAATTCCTACATAGAATCTCAGCTCAAGCTCTTCCAATCTTCCCTCATCATCCCATATCTCATCATAACTCTCATCATCAAAGTAATCGTCCACTTCATCAGCCACAAAATCCCAGGCCAAGAATTCCGAAGAAGCATCCGAAACATCCGAGCAATCCCCCGAGTCATAATTCTCATAGTAGCCTATAACATGAGGCCCTAAAACCTTCAATTTTGGGAATTCATCCTTGAGGAGTTTTTCATCGAGTATCACATTCCAACACCCTCTTAAATCTAAATGCTCAAGATTGGAACAGCTTGAAAGTATATTAACAACACTCCCTGTGCTAATAAGATGGTAAGCCATTTCCAGGTGTTTGAGTTTTGGCATTGTGGCGGCAATGGCATGACCCTCATCATCCTGTAAAGGCTTGCCTGATGTATCCAACGGGTGCATGTTCCGACATAACCCTGAAAGCAGTTTACAATTCTTCCCAACGATCTCCAAACCAAGAGAAGTAATTTTACAACAGTAGCTCACATCCAAGAAAGTGATTGTAGAAAAATTTCCAGCAATCTGTTCCACTATTGAATCACTTATACCACATCTTGGCAGCCGCAGTGTCTGAAGCGAACGGGCACTTGCAAAACATACCCATAACAAGAGTGTCCATTAATTCATTAGTCCCTGAACAACTAAGACACCTAAATTAACAAGCTACTTCATCAATTGTCAATAATTCAAGAGGGTTGATCTCAAACTTGTTATAAATTGTAGCATATACCAATAAGCAGTATTAACAATTTCATTTTCTTTTAAGTTGGGAATTATAAGAGCCAATTGACAAAGACTTTTTCTAATTGTTCATTCGAATCATGGGTTTTGCACACAAAAGTTTCTTTCCACCCGGAAAACAAAAAAAAATATTAATTGAATTGGTTTTTCTGCTTACTGTTCAGCAATGAAGAAGAATATATTGTCATCTTCGAGACAAGAAACAGATAGCTTTCGGAGCGAACCACAGCTCCGAGCAATCAACATTCGAAGCAGATGATCGAGCTGGTCAGGTTGGCACCTCTTACTCCACTCAACGACATCTATCTCTTGCCAGCAATAAGGCCCTGTGACTGCTTTGTTCCATGCTTTGCACACCCTTGGAATCACTGTTAGCATCTCTTGGAGAGAAAGGTTTCTGAAAATTAAGCCTAGAGCATCTGGTATTAGTTCGACCCAGTGCCTTGGATTAACAATCTCTTCCATCTTACTCTGCATTAGCCAGAGAATTAAAAACTATATAAACCTCTCTGCCTTAATATTACTCTGCATTAGAAAAGGGAAAGAACCAATGAAATTTATGAACAGTTTACTGGAAATAGTTAAAAGTCTACTCTTTTCAGGCTTTAGTCAAGAAAGAGGTGAAGTGTTCAAAACCACTTTCTAGCAGCCATAAGGTAAAAAGGAAGGAAAAAAAGAAAGAATGAAAAAGGTAATTTAATACAACCAATTCAGAGCAATAGAAACCTATGTTGTTGTACTCTTAATTTTTCAAATCTTTTTTGAAGTAAGGTGTCCAAGCTACAAGAGATGAACATGGATGTGCTTACTTAGACAGAAACCTAAGTTAGTGGAAATTTACATAAAATTGAGTAAAATGTGTGTGTCGACACCAGGATACATATCGAATCTTGGTATCTCAGTGTCTTAACAGTGTCATGTAACATAAATAGAAACTACAGACTAGAAAAGGTAACAAAGTTTTGAGACACATCATATGCAAATGCCGGAATGTAAGTTTTGAGACAACAGCATACAGATTAAACAAAGTAACTAATTTGTGATGAAACAAGAAAGAAAGAAGTTACGATAATAACAAAGCAAAGGAAAAAGAATCAGTGACAAGTTAGGGACAAATCGGACAATAGGAGTGAGAATATTGGCAGATCAAGTTTACCCAGATGAGAAAAATCAGTAATTACATAAGATTTCAGAGAGCAATCATCAGAAAGAGTGAGATCGGCATCAACCAAGAGTTATAAACCATTCAAGAATTCAGACCCACAAAAAAAAAAAACTTGAAAGCAGAATATAAACTCAAGTAACACTCATTGCATGTCAATCAAAAGAAAAAGATTCTATCAACAACCACTAAAAATCTAGAAGGAAGTGCATAAGAAAGAAAATAAGATAAAAGAACCACATAAAACTAAGAAAACAAGAAATACATTTTAAACGGATTTTAAAGATTTGGATTATGCAAAAGACTCACCAGATCATCTACCAGAAAGAGAGCAAAGAAGAAGACAGGGAAGTGGAGAAAGAAAGCTACAATACTAGTCCCATGTGCCCAACTACCTAAAAGCTTCAATGAAATCAAAACCAAGAACAAGAAGTTAAAAACAACAAAAGTACAAATAGAACGAAAATTTGAACTGTGGAGCAGAAATTGGAAAAGGGTACTAAAAACCCCAAAATTGATGGCTTTATATTTACACAAGTGTCGAAACTAGTTTTAATTGATGATGGGTTTCAGTGGCATGAGTGTCAAATATTAATTAATGGGTAACTGGAAAAAATGATGTGAAAGAGACTGAAGAAGTAAATGCAATGGAAGAGAGAATAGAACTATAAAGCTCCAAGTGGAAGTGTGGGAAACGGAAGCACCAACACGAGTCGAGAGTAGAAGAGTTAATGGGCTAAAGCTAAAAGAATAAGGAAGGCAGTCGCAGTCGTTTAGTGCAATTCGCATGTGAAATGTGTGAAGTAACCGTGACTAGCTGATAGAAACTATTTATTTTTAGTTAATTTTAATTGGATAAAATCTGAAAAGAGTTTAAAATTTTAAATATAAATGTTATTATATTATATAATCGATCTGAATTTTATTTGATGATATAATCAATTTAAATTAATCAAAATCTAAATAAATTTAATTTTTTCGAATCAGATAAAAATATATTGTTATTAAAATTTATTTATTAATTATTGATATATATAAAATATATCATACATAAATTTATATTTTTATAATAAATATTACTATTTATAATTACAATTAAAATAATAAAAAATATGTCTATATAGTTATTAAATTATTATAAATATTTATATTTATTTTTTAAATTAAAATAATAATATAATATAATTATTATATGTATAACATTTAAATATAATATAATATAAAATAAAAAATAGATATTTATAGTTTAATAATAATTTAGTTCAGATTGAATATTAATTTGAATCATATTCGAATTCAAACGAATTGTATAATTTTTAATCTAAATTTGATTCGATAATAAAATTTATCAATCTATTTCTATTCAAATCCAACATATCTAATCAAATTTCTTAAATTAAAGAAATTTATCAAATTATTTACTCATACTTCACAAATCCGAAATATATTTCAAACAAGAGTTAATTGGTCAGTATTTGACCATAGTTAATTACAAACTCTCTCCCAGTTCCAATGCTAGACATTTTATTTTTTATGTATTAATTTCTCCCGTATGAATGGAAATCGGTGAGTAAATTTTGATTTTAGGTAGTGTTTGGTTCAAAGAATGGAATCAGAATCAAAATAAGAATGAAAATGGAAAGGAAACAATATTGTTTGGTTTGACTATTGGAATCAAAGAAGAAATCAGTATTACATTGTTTGGTTTACCACTGGAATAAAATGAAAAAAAAAATTGTAACTTATCTTAATATTCAGTAAAATTTAAATAATATCATTTAATTATTATTTTTTCGTTAGACAAAATACATTATTGAAATCATTATTTTTCTAAATAATTATTACTTAAAAAGAAAATATATTATTAAAATTATTATTTTTAAATAGAGTTTAGGGTTTTGAGGTTTGAGATTTGGGATTTAGGGTTTAAGGATTTGGGATTTAGGATTTAGGATTTAGGGCTATATTTGTAGATTAAGGTTTAGGGTTTTAAGATTTGGGATTTTGGATTTAGGGTTTAGGGTTTTAGGATTTGGGATTTGGGGTTTAGGGTTTAGGGTTTAGGACTTAGGGTTTAGGGTGTAGGGTTTAGGGTTTTGGGATTTAGGATTTAGGTTTTAGGATTTTAGGTTTTAGGTTTTAGGTTTAATATTTTGAAATTTGGGGTTTAAGGTTTAAGGTTTTGGGTTTTGGGATTTAGGTTTTAGGGTTTAGGGATTTGGGGTTTTGGGGTTTTGGGTTTTGGGATTTTGGGTTTAAGGTTTTGAAATTTAGGGTTTTGGGTTTTGGGTTTTGAGATTTGAGATTTGAGATTTGAGTTTAGGGTTATATTTGGGTGGGGATAAAATTGGAAAAAGAAATTGAGGTGGTAATGAAATCATGATTCCTAAAAGAGTGAAGGAATTATGATCCCTTCTCTTTTTATGAATCAATTTCATTTCTGATTCTTTTTTCAACCCAACCAAACACACAAATGAAAAGAATCAATTTTGAGTCATTTTCATTCTCTTTAATCAAACACAATATTAAGGTCAGTAAAAAAGGCTCCGATGGGGACATGATGGGATTGAAAATTAACTAACTTGTTTTGCATATATTTCAAACTCGATTTTATTAATTTTTTAAATAATATAATATATATTTATAAAATTTTATAATTAAATAGAATTTTTATCAATAAATAAATATTTTAATTAATAAGTTTAATATTATGATATAAGAAATATAAATTATTATAATAATTATTAAATTAATAATATAAATAATTTAATATATTTAAAATTAAAAGTTATTAAATTTAATTTATTTATGGATCAATCATAAAATATCCCTTCAAATTTACTAAAATAACAAAAAGATCATTCAAGTTTAGAAAGAAGCAAAAAAAAACAATTGCATACCTTATTGTAATTTTTTAAATCTTTTTTAAGGAAGGTGTTTGAAACAAAAAGATTAAATTAAGATATATAAGGGAGAATAGCTTAATATAACAATAACCTATGGGTTGTAACTGCTTATTTTCTAAAGTTGATGATTTTTTTGTAATTTTATAAAACTTCAAGGGTATTTGTTGTAAATGTTTATTTATTAGTGAATAATTCCTAATAATCTTTTAAAAAAAAAAAACAAATCTTCGATGGAAAACTCAGTCTCATTACTCGCAATATTTAACTGGGGGATGGGGATAGCCTTTATGTCCCAACCTCATCACATTAACATCCATACTAATTTCAATCCTATATAGTTCTTCTGTTAAAGTTGTAAATTGAGTGGAACAAAGTTGGGGACTACGTTTCTGTACCATTCCCAATTTTGAATTTATTCTTTATCTTCGTTTAGAACTATTGTGAAGATATATCGAAATCGCAATGAGATATTAGGAACCTTAAATGAGAAAGGGTGATCTAATTGATATTTTAAATATTATTTTTAAAAACTAATAACCTTTTTGTTTTTATTATAAATGAAATTAAGTCAATAGTAAATACTTTATAACGAAAAATAAAATAAAATTTCAAGCTATTAAATAAAAATAATCTATTTATGTAAAAAAAACGGAGAAATACATAATTATTTTAAACTAAACAATATTAATAAAATTTTATTTCAAATTAAATTTAAATAATAAGAATAAATTATAAAATAATTATAATTTTTTTAGAATTTAAACAAATAGTTTAAATAATTCTTATAAAAGAAATTTTATTAATGTTTTAAAAAAATAAAAAGATAACTTAAAAATAAAATATAAAATATATAATATATTATTTAAAATTAATATGAGTTTAAATATAATTAAATTAAAAATTACAGATATAAATAAATTTATATATTTATTAAAATAGGATAAATGGTTTCGAAAAATGAAACGTGAAAATAAATATTTACTATTATCACACCTAATATTATAAAATATATATCACCATTTTTCTTTTCTGTTTTCCATTTTATTGTCTCCTTATGGACTCCAACTTCATAATTCCTATAGATATTTAAGTGGTCGTGAATCCTAATTGTAACTCATTTTGATTTTTTCATATTGACTATAACTTCAAGAAATTAAAAACCAAGAAGATATAATTATGCATTTTCATTCAAACTTTATTTTTTAGGTAATAATATGCATAAATGTTTTTTTTTCTTAAAAAAAATATATTTAATTAATAAATTTTTTTTTTCAAAAATATCACCAAAAGATTATTTTTATTTATGAAAAAAATTTAAAAAATTATATTATTTTTACTTAAAAAAATTCACATTAATCTCCTTGATTTATGATAATATTTTATAAGTCACTTTTTTTAAAAAGGTATACATAAATTTAATTTTATTCTATAAAAAAAATAAAAAGAATAAAATAATTATTTATTTTACCTATAAAAAAACCCTCCACTTGCTATAAATTTGTACACAATTTTGCAATCTATATCACTTATATGGTTTTATGTAGTAGAATCATCTAAAAAAATGAATAATTTCACCATTTCACCATTTTTTAAGATAATGTTACCATTCATTATGAAATAAGTGGTGTGACTGCAAAAATATATGTAAGCTTTGTGTTCTTATCATTTATTATTTTAGTAAATAACAACACTCTCCATTAAACACATATGTGATAAGCATGTGAAAGAAATTAAACTTATGTATATTTTTTCATAAAATAAGGGATCTAAAACATACAACTAAAGACAAAAGGAATAAAATGTACATTTTTTGCAGAAAGTGACTTAGGCATCCCCACTCTAATTTTACTTCATTTCTTTTCAAATTTAACATGTTGAGCGAGCATTGACGAATGTAACTTGTTATAACCAATAGTTGATCGACATTAACTAACCTTTAATTAGGAGATAATATCAATAATATCTCTAAGGTTTAACATTATGTCATAAATATCCTTAAAATTTCATAAATATCACAAACACCTTTCAATTTTAATAGAAATTAATAGTTATCTTTTATACAAATCCAAAATGATAGAAATAATAAAAAAATCAAGATATAATGTAAATAGAAATACAAGACATTTCATAATGTTTTTTTACAATTAATAATACTAACCAAAAAGAAATTTGAAGAAATTCAAAAATCAAAACTAAAACTTAAAGAATGAGATGGATTCAAAGAATCATCTTTCTCAAGGATAAAAAAAATTTCAAGAAAAGATATAATTTATTATAGAATAAGTATTAAGGAATTGAGTATTATAATAATGGATGCAAAAGAAATGTATAACAAAACATTAATTAATACGGAAACTATTATGGTAAAATTATCCAAAATTTCCTAAAAAGATAAAAAAAGATTGGATATATTTATTTAAGAAGAATTCAAATATTAATAAAAGTATATTTTAGAGAAAAAAAAAATTTGACACATCTATAAAATTAGCTTCATTAGATAACATGATAATAAACCGAAAAGATGTTTTATTAGAAATGATCTATGAAAATTTAGGATATCAAAAACTAAAATTTACTTCATATCCTAGGTTTGTTGTTAATGTTAATGATAAAACCTAAGCCAAGTACTAAGTTTAACATATGACTTTGAAAGAGAAAATTTAATGAAAATTGAAAACCATCAATTTTCCTTACATTACATAGTAGGATATTCACTGATAAATAGTTATAAAAGTTTAATATATGGACATAATGAATTCATAAAAATGAATAAGATATTTCACGAAATATGACATATAATAAAATAAAAAATACTAACATATTTTGGGATACCAAAAGATGGAATCTAGACATCAAAGAAAAACCTCTTATACAAACAAGAAAGAGTAATGTATCATGAATTGAATTTATAAAAAATCAAGCAAAAATTAGTAAACAAGAATGTGAATAAGAATAAGAAATAAAACAATTAAAACAATAAATTAAAGAAGTAAAAAAATTTATTCATAAAGTAATATGAGAGTAATAAGAAATTTGATAAACTATTGGGTAAAAATCTCTTCAAAATATCAAAAAATAGATTATAAGAAATAGAATTAGAAAATGATGGTACTCTAGCAAGCATATCAAATAACTAGAAAACTATAATGAAAGCCTTAATTCTTTTAGCATAAATAATAGAATCTTTATAAAATATAAATAAACACCAGAAGAAATCCTTAAAGAAATAAAAAAAATAATTGTGATAAGATATTACAAATAGACATTCTAAAAAGGGATCCATTATAAGGATTGAAAGAAGAATTACCAAGAAATTTTGATGGAATGAACCCTCATAATGAAAAAAATGAAAAAAAAATCTATAGCTTCAACTTAATGGAATATAGAAAACAATTAGAAAAACATTCATGAATCTTGAAAATAAGGATATAGAAATATTAGTAAGTTTGTTAAGATTAACAGATAAGATATTAAGAAAACATTATGAAAATAAAATATGCTCTAATACAAAAAAAATATGATATAATAGAAATTAGTGAAAAAAATTCTAAACCAAAAAATTTCTAAATTACTATGAAAAGAAACATAGTAATGCCTCTATAATCTAGGGAAAAACTTCTTATCTTCGTAGAAATAAAGTTTTCTTCTTCTAAAATATTTTGTTATAATATTTTTGGTTATCTTTTCTTATATTTGAAAAATTCTTGTTTTTTGAATTTATATTTGTTAAATATTTTATATATTTTATATTTTTTGTAAGGCTTTATAGTACATCCTTACTTTTCTAGCATTTGAAAATTCTTGTTATCACAACATATTTTAGAATTTCTTTTAGCATAATTATATTTATTTCTTCTTTGTGACCGTAGAATTATCCAAGCTTTCAATTCTTTTATTTTTTTTCTCCTAATGTATTTGGTATTACTACATTATTTCTATTTCTCTAATTTTCTTCAACATTTTTAAATAGAGTTTATGGTAACTTTTGATAAAATATTTTCTTAAATTGTTGTTGTGTTTAGATATTTTGTGGTAACTACATAGCATATATCACATATTTTTATATTTACTAAATTACATTTAGCCTTATTTATTTATAGTTAACTTGTTTCGATAATATGATTTCCTTTTTTCTTTCTCAATGAATTATTTATATATTTTATTTACTATTCTAAATATTGTCTTCCTTTTGTAAAATCTCCATGCATCTTAAGATGTATCTCATATGAAAGATTACTAAACGATATTTTAACATTTCTAGTCATTTTATTGTTTAATAATACTTTACACATTGATGGATTTGCACTAAACTTCTGGATGTCTGAATTAGTACGCTCATTGCACTAGCACATTCATTTAATGTCCTTTTTCTATCCCTAATATAATCTAGGTCTAGAAAGTCACTTTTATTATTCTCTTCGTGAAGTTTGAATTCTAGTGGTGTAGATCCTCTAGTACCCAAGTGTAATCATTCTTCTATTTGAAGGATTAGGTTTGTTTGGTATTTGCCTATTCTTTCAATTTATGTGATAATAAAAAAAATTCATGAATTATAGAGGGTATTATTGTGTTTCTTTTCATAGTAATTTTGAAATTTTTTGATTCACGATCTATTTCATCGATTATTGTCATATCATCTTCTTTTGTATTATAGTATATTTTATGTTCATAATATTTTCTTAATTCCTCACTCATTAATTTTAACAGATTTACTAATATTCCTATATCCTTATTTTCAAGACTCATGAATTGTTCTTCTAATTATTTTCTATATTCCATTACGTTGGACCTATGGAATTTTTCTTCTTCTTTTTTCTTTTTTCATTAAGAGGGATCATTCCATCGAATCTTCTTGATGATTCTTCTTTCAATCTTTTTAATGGATCACTTTTTAAAATTTCTAGTTGTAATATCGTATCACAACTATTTTTTTTATTTCTTTAAAGATTTTTCTTGAGTATTGTTTACATTTTGTAAAGATTATATTATTTATGCTAAAAGAATTAAGGCTTTAATTATAAATTTTTGGTTATTTAGTATGCTTATTAGGATACCATTATTTTTTTAATTCTACTTCTTAAAATCTATGTTTTGACATTTTGAAAAGATTTTTAGTCAATAGTTTATTAAATTTCTTACTAGTTTCCTATTATTTACGCATAAGATTTTTGACTTAGTAATTTATTATTTTAATTCTTTTATTTCTTCTTCTTGTTTCCATTCTTGTTTGATTATTTGTAAATTCTATTCATGATATATTATTCTTTTTTGTTTGTATAAGAGTTCTTTCATTGATTTCTAGATTGCACTCTTATCGTATCTCAAAATCTATTAGTTATTTTTTATTAGCTATCATATTTCTTGAAATATCTTATCCATTTTTATGAATTTATTATGTCCATATATTAAAAAATTATGACTATTTGTTAGTGAATATCCTACTATGTAGTATATTAACAATGATGGTTTCTATCTTTCATTAAATTTACTCTTTCGATTTCACACGTTAGGCTTAGTACTTAGTTTAGGTTTTATTATTAATATTAATTGCAAACTTAGGATATAAAGTAAATTTTAATTTTTGATATCCTAAATTTTTATGGATCATTTCTAATAAGTCTTTTTGATTTATTATCATGTTGTCTAATAATGCTAATTTTATGGGTATGTTAATTCATTCTCTGAATGGATTTTTATTAATATTTGGATTCTTTTTATATGAATATTTTTTTGTCTTTTTGGAAAAATTTGGAAATATTTTCCATAATGATTTCCTTATCGATTATTGGTACATTATACTTTTCTTTTATATTCATTATTGTAATGCTAAAGTCCTTATTACTCATTACATAAAATATTATTTTTCATATCCTTAAAAAAGATGATTCTTTGAATCCATATTATTTTTTTAAAATTTAGTTTTGATTTTTGATTTTTGAATTTCTTCAAATTTCTTTTGTCGAGTATTATTTCTTGTAAAAAATATCCTGAAATATTTTATGTTTCTATTTCTATTGTATCTTGATTTTCTATTTTTTCATTTTTGGATATACATAGAGGATTATTATTAATTTTCGTAAATTTTAATTTTCGTTAAAATTAAAGAATATTTTGATTTTTTTAAAACCTTAAAAAATATTCGTGACATAAAGTCAAACTTTAGAGATATCTCACTTTTAATAACACAACCAAATGTACCCTAAATTATTTTTATTAAATTTTAATGATTTTTACTTTTATAAATTAATGACTTCATTATAACAAAAACTCATTTGTCAAGTAGGAATAATATCAAAAATATCCTCAAATTTTGAGGTATTTTCAAAAATATCTTCAAAGTTTCAAAAAATTCAAAAATACCCTTAAAACATAACAAAAATTAAATCTAACGGAAGTGAATAGTAATATTTTATAAATAAAAATGGAAGAAGAAATAATAAGAAATCAATGAATAATAGAATTAGAAATAGAAAACATCTCATGATGTTTTTCATAGAAAATAATAATTAGTAAATTTTTTTTTGAAGAAATTCAAAAGGTAAAATTAAATCTTAAAGAAAGATATGGATTTAAAGATCCATCATTTTTATCATTAAGAAAATTATTCCTAAAAAAAGACAGTTCATTATAGAATAAATAATAAAGAAATAAACATTAATGTTATAGATGCAAAACGAAGATATAATATATCATTAATTGATAAAAAAAACTATAATAAACAAATTGTCAAAGGTCCCCCAAAAGGATAAAAAAAAAATTAGATACATCAATTTAGGTGGAATTCAAATATTAATATAAGCTCATTTTAGAGAAGAAATAGATACACTAATAAAAATAAGATTGCTAGATAATAAAATAATGAACATAAAAGATGCTATATTAGGAATGATTCATAGTAATTTGGGATACCAGAAACTAAAATTTACAACATATTCTAGATTTGTTATTAATATTCATGATAAACATATAAACCAAGTGTTAAGTTTAGCTTATGAATTTGAAAGAAGAAAATGATTCATTCTCAATACGTTTTCATTAATAAACATACATAATATTTCAATATAAAGATAAAATTAATTTATAGAAATAGATAAAAAAATTCAAGAACTTAGATAAATAATAAAACCAAAAATATTAACATACTTTAAAATATCGAATGAATGACACTTATATATTAAGGAAAAATATCTGATACTAGGAAGAAAAAATAATGTAGTTAAAAACAATAATATACAAAGATGTACTTTTATAGATCATGAATGAAAAACTTCTAATAGAGAAGAAGTTAAAAAAAAAGTTCAAGTAATGAAAGCATTAATTCATGATGTCATATTAGGAAGATAATAATGTTTAAAGATAAATTAAAAAAATATACAATTTAATATAGATGAGAGCCTAGTAGGTGTAACAAAAAATCAAATAACATTAATGAAGGCTTTAATACTTTTGAAAAAGGAAATGAACTTAGTTCAAAAATCAAATACGAAGTATCTACAAGGTATAATTAAAACACAAAAAGAATTATAAAAGAAAAAAAAGAGTGGTTATAATAAATTATGATAAGATATACATATGAAATTTACAGAACTAAGAAAATAAGTATATAACATATATAAAAATAATGATATTATAAGTCATAAATATAATTCCTTAAAAGGATTAAAAGTAGAACCACTTAGAAGATCAGATTCGTTGATACATATAAATGAGAGAAGAAAAAATGAAAAAAAATCTAAAGAAAAAGATATAAATCCAATTTAATGGAATATATAAAAGAGTTAGAAAAATAATTCATGAATCCTGAAAATAGGGATATAAAAAAATAAATTAGTTTGTTAACACTAACTAATGAAGAAGTAGAAAACATTATGATAAAAAGCTTTGTACAAACAAAGAGGAAGATGCTATGACAATAATTAACGAAACTGATACTGAACCAAAAATCATAACCCCAAAAGATCATAAAAACCCCATTTCTTAACAGATTTCTTATTAAGAATAAACATCTGACTCACATAAGGAGGAAAGAAATAGACAGAGGTCAAGAAAACTGGATACTTTCAATAGATAAAGACAACCACCCAAAATGGAAGAAGGGTTATATTGTAAAACTATAAGTACTATCCCACCCGAATTCAAGCTCCATGAAAATTATAGATCTAATCTCTTAGATCAAAATTATATAAGAGATAGAAAAAAAGTCTTAGATGAATGGGTAATGGTATGAGTGTACTTATACAAACCCTTCAATTTGTAGGATATTAATAACTCATAAAATGACAAAAAATATTAAAGTTTGGTTTTCAAATTTGACAAACCAACAAAATTTATTAATGCAAGGGAATATTACTACAAGAGGAGAATATTTAGATATTTTAGTAGATGAAATATACAAGGATTTTATTAGAAAAGATAAAGAAAGAACTATTACTGAATTCAGTGAAAATGAAATCAATAAAGCCAAATGACATTTAACAAATATGAAAATTTATAACATATGTTACATAAATTCTTTTATTTGTGAATATGAAATGTATTACCATAGATTACCACTCTTTATACAAACAATTTATAAGGAAAATGTTTTTCAAGAATTACCTAGAACATTGCATATGAGCTTAACAGAAGGTTGGAATCATAGAAGTAGAAAAACAATACCAAACATTTTAGGAGCAAGAATAAGAAGTCTTAAAAGCTGAATAATCATTAAATTCCAAGAAAAAAAAAAAGAATATAAACAAATAAGACAAAATGACAAAATCTGTTGTGATACAAAAGATTTTAAAGTACTAAAAATATATAGATTAATATAAAACCCTACAAACAAAAATATAAAAAATACAAGAAATTTAAAAGATATAAATTCAGGAAATAAGATTTTAAAAAATATAAAAGAAGATTTAATAGGAAAACATGCAAGAAAAGATATTTTAGAAGAAAAAAGGTATAAAAGTCCTTAAAACAAGAATTATTACCCTTCATGGAAAAAGAAATGCAAATGTTGGATCTGTAATGAAGACAAACATTATGCCAATACATGCCCTAGTAGACTTCAACATAAGAAATAATTTTAAAAAAATTTAATAAAAAGCAAAAATCTTAGAAGAAACTTTTAAGATGGAATTAGAACCAATTGAGGAATCAGATATGATGATACTTACAATACTATTAGAAGAGGAAATAACTGACTTAGAATATGAACACTCATAGCATGGATACTCTTCATCAAAGGATGAATGATTTGTATAGTATTACAAATCCAAATAATACCTATATTAAGGCAATACTAAAATTTAAAGATTATGCCAACTATAATTTATATACATATATAGATATAGAAATTATTATATGTGTAACAAGTAAATATGTATTCTCATAAGAACATTAGAAACAGACATCAAAAGATTTAATTAAGAATTATTAATAATACTTCAATAAATCTCAATAAGGTTTTAAAAGATATAGATATAATGATAAAAGGAGAATAATTTCATAATCCTAACATATATCAACTAGATATATGAGTTGATTTATTAATAGAAAATAATTTATTAAACTTATATCAACCTTTTATACAATATTTAAACAAAATATGTCTAATAACATTAGATGATGAAACCATTTATGTATCCAAAATAAGAAAAACATTGACTATATCAAACCCAACTTTTATGTAGTAACATAAAAGGCAAAAACATGGTGAGATAAATACGAAGCAACATAAACCTTATTTCAAAAATATTTCATTAAATATAGAAGAGAACAAAACTCTTTTCTTAATAAAATATAGGAAGATAGCATGTATCAAAAAATTATTAAAAATAATAAACTCAGAAAATCCATTAGATCTAAAAATTAATAAATCTAAAAAAATTGTCAATATAAAATTAAGATACCCTAACAAGATCATTAGAATAAAGTCAATGATTTATACTCTAAAAAAATAGAATAAATTTGAAAAAAAAATTCAAGAATTTTTGGAACTAAAAGTCATAATACCAAGTAATTCATCTTACTCTAGTCTAGCATTCTTAGTAAAAAAAGAAGCTGAAAAAAGAGAATGGTAATAAAATTAAAAGCATTGAATAAAAAAACCATCGATAATGAATATTTTATTTCAAAGAAAGAACTATTATTATTAATAAAAGGAAATAAATATTTCTTGAGTTTTGATTGCAAAAATAGATTTTAACAAATAAGATTAGATGAAGAATTTCAAAAATTAATGACATTTAATTGCCCCTAAGGATAATTCCAATGAACTATTATACCATTTGGATTGAAACAAGTTCCAAATATCTTTCAAAGATATATGGATAACATTTTGAAAAAATCACAAAATATTTAATGTGTCTATATAGATGATATTTTGATTTTCAATAGTGAATTAAATAAACATTATTTGGATATTACTAATATTCTACAAGAATGTAGGAAAGCAGTACTTGTTCAGTAGAAAATTAAGTATTTAGGGTTGGAAATTGAAGATAGAAAAAATAATCTACAATCCTATGTACTAAATACCATTTAAGGTTTTCCTAGTGAATTAAAGGATAAAAATCAATTACAAAGATTTTAAGGATGTTTGACATATGCTGAAAAATATATCAAGAAACTTTCAAGAATGCAAAAACCTTACAAGTAAAATTAAAAAGAGACCATATTTGGAAATGGACAAAACAAGATACTCTATATATAGATAAATTAAAAGCACAAGTAAAACTTTACCAATTTTGTACCATCTAAGGCCATATCATAAAATAATAATTGAAATAGATACTTCACAAGAATATTAGGGTGCAATTTGAAAGAAAAAGTAGATGATAAAGATGAATATCTTTGTAGATATATATTAGGATATTTTCATAGTCCAAAATTAAATTATCACAGTAATAAAAAGAATATCTGGCTGTTAAAAAATGCTATTAAGAAATTTGCAATATATGTCATAAGTTTCAAATTCATTGTTAGAATCGATAACAAGAATTTTGATTATTTCTTAAGAATTAATGTCGTAGTGATTAGAAACAAGAAAGATTAGTCAGATAATAACAATAGTTCAACCACTACAATTTTCATGTTGAACATCTCCCAAGAAATAAGAATAGTTTAGCCGATGCTCTTACTAGAGAATTAACACCATCAACTATTTTTATGCTTGGAGGAATGAAATATCTTGATATCAAGATCAAGATCAAGAAAAAGAAAATAAAAATCCTACAAGAACAACTTGAGCTTTATCACAAATTCAATCTAAATAAGATAAAATTTCTAAAGAAAGAATTCAAGATGAAAAGGAAAGAACCTAAAAGTTTAAAAGAGAGTAACATCTTTGAAATAAATAAAAAAACTCAATTGGGCTGATGAAGTAGAAACAAAAGAATAGAAAAAGAGTTATGTGGTCTATAATTGCCCAAAATCAAGAGTCTATAACAATTGGGCAAAAACAAATAAATATATTCTTGGGTTTAGTGGAGTAACTCATAGAGCCTTCACCAACAAAATAATGGCTAAATGAAGTTATACAAATTACAAAGTACTAAAATTAATAATTCCAGACGAGATAGTAAAAAATTACTTTGTAGCACTACAACAACAACCAACAACACCTAGTAGGTTGACAACTTTAGGAAAAATAATAAGGGCTCTAGTACTATTTAGAGAAGCATTTCTTCCAGAAACATTAAAGATAGTAAGACATCCAATGCTATTCAAGGAAACATCTCCTAGAAATTCATTAGTCATTGAAGATAAAAAAGACCAATATAGAAATCTCAACAAACCACAATAGTTGAGTCTCTATAACTTGGCCAAAAAATCTACCTAGGAACACTTAGAAGATATGATGTTCTATAGTAAAGAAAATGAATTCCCTAACAAGAGTATACTCAAAATTTTGGAAGAACATGATCCAATATTTGTTTATAAAGCTTTCCATATAGGATTAATAAAAAACATATATCTAGGAATTAATTTAAGCGAATTAAATTATTTTTCAAAAATTTAAAAAAACAATCAAGAACTTCAAGAAGATAAGGATAGGTGACAAGCTTATTTATCTTAAATTTTTTAGTTCACTAATGGAATGGAATGAGAAAGGATGTATTAGTCCCTACCACTTCATCAAGTGAGGAATTTTCAACACAAATAGGGAAATTCTCAAACCAGGGGCACTTCTAGAAAAAGAATTCAACATAGAAGAACTCTGTGTATTAAGAGATCAAATGTTAAGCCAAATTTACTATGAACTTATAAAAATTGATAATTCTACTGAGATCAAAGTAAATTACTTAACTAGTAAAGTTATTATCACTTCTTATAGTAGCATGGCTCTCACCAAAGAGGGTGGTGAAAAAATCAAAAACATTGAGACAACTTTAACAACAATAACCTAAAAATTGGTTAAGAAACAAGGAAGATATTGTGCTTCTATGTTAGAAAAGCCACGAAAGATCATAAATACATTTACTGCATCAAGAATTGAGAAGATGAAGATGTGTTATCATCAACGTAATCTTAAGGACTATCAATACAAAATGAGAAGGAAGAACCGTCGATAAAAGATGATAAAAAAATGAAAAATGTAGTACCCACATCTTTAGTCTGTAGCATGTGCTAAGAAAATGTAATGGTTGAAATTGATAAACCAAAAAGTAGTAAATCAAATGAATTATTAAAGTAATGATAAAATAGTAATTCTCATCTTGTAAACAGGGATTCCTTGTGATGTGAAATGAGCCCTTATTTTCATTTGAGAACACACAGAAACAATGGAGCACACAACTTCTAGAATAACAACCCCCTCTATCCAAAATAATATGTATCTAATAATTATAAGTGGTTAAGAATCTTAAGGTTATTAGTTGGACTTAGAATTATAATAATTATTATATTATAAATAAAATGAAGTACAATCACTTTTTTCTAGTAAGTCTAAATTAGATACCATTTATATACTAATGTATATGACTCACAATTATCAAAAGGGTATTAAGGTTTGAACAAAATTGAGGCATAACTGGTGTAACAAGATGAGACAAGCAGAAGAGAAGATCGTGACAAACTCATTAAATTCAGGTATAATAATTATAACTTTAAAGAAAATTAAGAATCTTAAATGTTTAACACAATGTTATTAAGAAATTATCTTTAATCAATAATATATTAAAATTACAAGAATTAAAACTAGTCTTAAACGATTGGTCCAAATTTAATGTATGAGTCATAGAAATATTAGTATAATATGAATGGATAGTAATAATTATAAAACATTAGGAACATTATAACATTTTTTTTAACTTCAAAGATATAAGTAAAGATATATTAAAACTAAATAGAATGGTAGATAAATCTTATATAAAATATGATCTTTGACTTTATAATGTATAATATACTTTTACAATGTGTCCCATGATAACAGTTATTGCTGCCGCGTAACTGATGACCTACAAAGGTGACATCTCTCCCAGCAACACATCTCTAATAAGTGGCTAACATTCATTATTGTTATACCCAAACTTTAATTAAAACTTATTATAATCTATGATTTTTACTTTATATTTTTAAAATTTCAACCGATATTTTAAAAATTTTAAATCATATAATACTTAAATTTTTAAAATTTTATACATAAATCTTAAAATTTTAAATCATAAATATATATTTT
The DNA here is from genome assembly GCA_030763125.1 of Hippophae gyantsensis. Lineage (NCBI taxonomy): Eukaryota > Viridiplantae > Streptophyta > Magnoliopsida > Rosales > Elaeagnaceae > Hippophae > Hippophae gyantsensis. The sequence continues at coordinate 22,178,433 of CM061032.1, read as the reverse complement.
AGTACTTAAGATAAAATCTATGTATAAAGTTTTAAATGTTCATAAATAACTTATAAGATTTGAAAGCTTACGAAAAAAGTGTATAAAGTTTTAAAATTTTAATTACCAAAATCGTATATTTTAAAATTTTAAAATTTTAAAGATATATTTGTAAAATTTTAAAAAGTGGAGAAAGTTGATTGGAGTGATACTAGCCTACTATTATTATTTTAATCGGTAATATTATATGCATTAAATTATTATATGTATTAAGTTGTATGTTATTTATTAATTAAACATAAAGTTATGAAATAATATTATAAAGTAATTATGAAATAAATAATATAATTAATGCTAATTATAAGTAGTACTTATAAGGTTAAATATACAAAAAATTACATTTACATTAAGGGTAGTTATATTATCAAAATATAAATTGTCAATGTTACAAGAATATTTCATTAATGAACTTTATCCAAAAATAATGACACTAAGTATAATTAATACTAAAGATAGAATGAACATTTCATATATTTTTGTTTTGAGAATAACAAAAATTATTGTGAAAATGTCATTACTATACATTAATTACTACATGTCACGTCCAGAATAGTTTTAAAATATTAGGTTATTTAATTTTATAAAAATTTAACATGTATAAATTTATAACTAATATAAATATAAATTTATGTCATACTTCCGCATCATACAAGTAGAAACTTCGTTAACTTTAGTTGTAGTCAATGAACTCTTTGTAAATTTGCATAGAAATTATTTGGAAAAATTATTGGTTGTTTTCAAAGTAAATAATGATGTGATATTTTACGATAATAAAATATAAGATTATTATAATAATATTTTTAATATCCAAATATTCAATTCTTAATAAAAAGAATAAGCAATAAACACTAAACCTGAATGTTTGGAATTTGTGAGAGTGGAAATAGATAAGGTAATATTTTTTTTAAAGAAATACATCGTTCACTTACTCATAGTTGAGACTTAGAGATTCAAATCCTTGATTTTTTGTATGTTTAAATGGGTTATATGTTATTGGGACTCGGGCCTAAATGTTTTACATGTCAAAGTAGACTATATGTCATTAAGTCATTCTAATTTTTTTTATTTTTATTTTTTGAGTACTACTAAATTACCACACATCTTATCTAGATCAAAAAATAATATCAATTTATAAAACAAATATTATTTTAATATAATAAATATTATTAAATTTTAAATATATTTTTAAATAAATATTAAAAAATAAAGATAACAATTAAAATTAAAATAAATATTTCTAAAATAATCTACATTTTTGTTAATGGCTACCAAATTACCATACATCCTATCTAAGTTATCCCTCTTTAAAATTGTTAAATATAAATAAGTGAACTCACTTAACAAATATATACAGTATTTTAAACATATATATTTTTATTTTATTACTATTTTATTTTTTAATATTTATTTAAAAATATGTTTAAAAACTAATAATATTTATTATATTAAATTAATATTAATTTTACTATGTAATTAATTATAAAAACCCTTTCGGACCTAATAATTCATATGGTTTCATATTTTTAATCTGATATAAAAAATACGATTTTTATTTTATAAAAAAAATATGTGTACTTTATTTTTAAACATTGCAAAAATATATATTTTTTTCGTTTATGTGCACCACGTGATGACAAATTAAAAATAAAAATTTATCTATAAAGATGATTATTTTATCCAATTAATCATGAAAAAATAATATTAATATAAGTTCAATTTCGATCACAAATTCGAATAATCACGAATAATAACCAAATAGGTTTAATTTTGAATTGTAAATTTGTATCCATTTTCACATTTAGTTATTCTTTTATTTAAAATTTTATGTTTGGTTTCGATTTTGAAGGTGTCATAATCCGACCCCGATACACAAAATATATATTTATATTTTATTGAATATTATATTTTGCATATATGTAATGATAAAAATACATATTGTTTAATATTTATGAAAAATAAATAAATTATATTAAATATACATAACATATTATTATTTTAAATTTGTAAAAATTTTATTTATTAAATTTAATAGTTTGGAACCATTTTTAATTAAAAATACGTTAAAATTCAGTTTTTAGAGCTAGAGTGGATAATCATTAAGCGATAGTAATTCCAAAATTTAAATATTTATTGTTTTGATTTTGAATATAATATAATATTTTAATTTTGATTTCAAATAAAACACCCCGATACATTGACATTCTTAATTTCGGCTAACCATCCATTAGTTTAAAATTTGAAATAACCATTATTGTATAATGTCTAATTATTATAGTTATTTTTGAAAAAGTAGGAAAAAAAACATTTTCAATATTTTACCAATAATTACTGTCTTGATTATTAGCGAAAGAAAGGTCATTCCGTACTTTATTAGAAAAAGGTACTTCACAATTGATAAGCCTAATAGCTTTTTATAAAAATAAGATTGCCTTTCTATTTTTAAATGTTACTTTAGCTTTATAAAGGGGAAGGCTTTTTTGTGTGAATTTATAAAGAGTAGATTTAAATCAATTTCTTGTGATAATAATAAATAAAATAAAATAAAAACATTTTTTTTGTGTTGAACTACACCTCATTGTGTGTGCATGTGTACATGTGCTTACAACATATAAGATAGCCTACGTAAGGTTGTTAGCAGCTGAGGTATAAAGCTGCTACAACAAACTTATGTGATTAAAGCTTGTATTGGTTGTCTATAATTACTGAAATAGCAAGAAGATAAGCACTAGTTACTTGAGCATTTCTTCTTTGCATACAAACACAGTTTCATTGTTTTCTCTCTTGATCATCTTCTTTATCAAACACTGGATTTTCTATAGTTTAGAAGAGTATTGGAGCTAGATATGGCAGGAGAGAATTCAAATACTGAAACAATGCTTTTTGATATTACGAATAAAGTGAATCAACAATTCTCTCAAATAACAATTCAAATTCCACTTGTGAATGTGTTAATTACGATCAAACTAGATCGAGGTGATTTGGCGTGAGCAAATGCTAAGTCTGATCTCAGTGTATAGTTTAGAAGATTGCGTCTATGAAATTCATACTAAATCTTTGAAGTATTTTATTGATTCACAAATTTGAATCAGTAAAATACTTCAAAGATTTAGTATGAATTCCATAGACGCAATCTTCTAAACTATACACTGAGATCAGACTTAGCATTTGCTCACGCCAAATCACAAATTTGAATCCAGAGTTTTCAAAGTGGAGTTGTATAAATGGAGTTTTGAAAAGTTGGATCTAATCTTCAGTATCATCGTAAATGTTGATACATATTTATGAAAATAACACTTTATTTGATTAATGGAAGTCACTTGAGAAAGTGTTTGTTTCTACATCTAAGACTCATGTGATGGAAATGAAATTGCAGTTACAGATTACTCGAAAAGGTAATTTGATTATGGATGATTATTTTGATAGAATTAAAGGATTTTTTAATCAGCTTTCAGCAATTGGACATCCTATTTAAGAAAGTGATCTGATAGTGCATCTTCTTGATGGATTAGGTGCTGAGTACAATTTTTATGTGTGTGCACTAAATAGTCGAGTTGATAGTTTGCCAATTAAAGAAAAAAACCGCTTGAAATGGCAGTTCGAGAGAAGAGAAATGGCATTATACAAGCAAATCTTACAAGCTTGAGTGTGTATATTCATAATGGAAACAATCACTACTACAAAAAGGAGTTATTAAATCAGAAATTAGCATTATTTTTTAAAAAAACTGACTTATAATGAATTTTAAGTCGGTACATTGAAAGATCGACTTAAAAAATTAAAAAAATAGTATTGGTCCTACGTTTCAATCGATGTAACACATAGGATGTAGAGTCGATTCTATATATCAACGGAAGCTAGTCATGTGTAACGTCGATCCTACATGTCAATCAATGCTATCTTTTTTTTTTCTTCCTTTTATCTATTTTCTCCCCTATTTTACAGAAAATTTACTCGTGTGTTTCCCTCACTACTTGAAAAAAACCGACCATCTTCCTCCATACTCTTTCTCATTTTTCGATCACCTTCGACTACCATTTTCGGCGTCGTTTAGTGGATTTTCTTCCTATGCAATTTCTCTTCTAGATCTACTATTTTTTTTAACATAATACTCAAATTTTTCATATCCATTATCCTTTACTTTTTCACTTACCAAACACTTTTTTATTTATTTCCTTTATTTAGTCACTTTATTTACTCTTGTAAGTATTTTTATGAATTATTTTACACTTATTATTTATATATTTTTTATTTTAATGTATATTATATGTGTAAATTTGTGTGTTATGTAGGTTGCATATTTTTATTCAAAATTAGAAGAGAAGAAGATATTTTTATGTATTTAGGTTTTTGATATATATTAATTTATTTTAAACTTCAAATTTTTGAAAATTATTTAAATGTACATAATATATATATATATATATATATATATAATATAAAATATATTTTTATATGTATATAATGTATAATGAGTTTATTAATATTTATTATTATTAATTACATATATATATATATATAAATTATTATATATTATATATTTGTTAATATTATTATTAGTTTATTAATTATTTGATTTTTATGTATTTATTTTTATAGGATGTTTTGATAGATATTATAATAATTAAGGAATTCATATATAATAATATCTTAAATATATTGGTTAGATACATATTTAATATGTTTAATGTCATTAATAGAAAATAGAAAAAAATTGGATATCAAAGTGTAGAATTGAGTAAGATTACATTTCTGGAGTTGAAAGTTTCTTGGAATATGCTCGTAGAAATTAATTTCAAAGGTGCTTCATCTAGTTAGGTTGGAGGTAATAACGATTATAGTGGTAATTCAAGTAGAGGTCATGGTATAGGACTTAATGGATATGGTGATGTGAGTAATGGATGTGGAAGAGGTCCACAATGTCAATTTTTTGAAAATATTGGACATCTAGCCTCTAATTGTTATGCTCTCAAGAACTTGAATGGACATAATGTACTTAAGAATTGACAGCGAAATTCTCGTGGTTAAAATCAACCTGTTACTTATGTCATAAAATCTACTCCTTGGAGTGGTGGAGGTTCTTGCAACGATTCTTTTTGGATGTTAGATAGTGGTGCAAGTCATCATGTAGTTGGTGATTTGTCAAATGTATGCAATTCTTCTCTTTATGGAGGATCCGAAGATATTTTCGTAGGCAGTGGTGCACAATTTTCAATTGATCATATAGGAGAATCAATTTTGCATGTTAGTTCTAATTGTGATCTATAGTTACATGGATTTTTATATGCTAAGTTATTGAAATCTTGTTTCAGAAAGACTATGTTGATAATTGCATTTTTGTTGAATTTCACTCAAATTGTTTGTTGATTAGAACAAGGTAACAAGGAAGGTTTTTCTTTAAGTATCAACTTTGGAATAAAGCTAGTATGTATAGGATTAATCTCGCAGTCAAGAATGTCTTTGGTGGCACTATATTACTAGTTATTGTCTCTATATAGCACAATAGACTAGCTCATATATCTGAGTCAATGGTTAATAAAATGCTTAGTAAATGTGGCATTAATGCTTCATTTGTAAAAAAGGGTATGTGTAAGACTTGTGTTCTAGCCAAGTCACATAGATTTCCTTATGTTTCTAAGCATGTAATTGTTATTGCACCATTTGATTTGTTCTACATGAACATTTGAGGTTCTCTTTCAAAACTTGGTATTAATGATGAATGCTATTTTTTGTAGATGATTGTACATGTTTTTCATGGATTTATTTTTTGAACACACATGATCAAGCTATGAGCATGTTCTTAAATTTTCAAGTCATAGTATGCTATTAGTTTCATAAGAATGTCAAACAGGTGCAAATTGATGGCATAGGAGAGTTTAAGCCATTGGCTAAATTTCTAACTAACTTAGGCATTAATTATAGGTGGACTTGCCTACATTCTTCTGAACAAAATGGTATAGTTGAATGTCGTCATAGAAGAATTGTTAATGTTGGTATCAACTTGTTGTTTAATTCTATAGTTTCTTTAGAGTATTAGACATATGCATTTCATAATGCTCTTTTTGCACTAAATAAAGTGCTTAGTAAAATGCTACAATTATTCCTCCTTATGAACTAATGTATAACAAAGTGCTCGACTACTAGTTTCTTTGTGTGTTTGGTTATGTAACTTTAAGTTTCCTTTTTCTAGTGCTTTCTATCACATTTTCCACTAGTTCTTCTCAATCATCATAAAATGATATACATATGCCACAATGGGTGTCTCAAGTCCCTTCAAGGGCAATTCCTTCTCATTTGGTGTATGAGCATGTTAATAACATAATGTCACTACTTCAATTTCAACTGATGTAATTTTATCACCATCTCCATCATCAGTTGTTGATCTTTATATTGCTCTAATGTCAAGAGGAATGCCTCTCATTCATAAACCTCCAGTTGAGTCTAATGTTCATCTAATGACAACTCTAGTTGAGGTTGGTAGTTTTCAACCCAAGGGTTTAGTCTCTACTTTTATGTCTCTTTTGTATGCTCATGTTATTTATCATTCTTCAATGACAATATGCTATGAAAGAGGAATATAACATACTAATGCACATTAATACATGGTCTTTAGTGGACTTTCCTACTGGAGCAAAAGTCATTAACAATAGATGGTTGATAAAGACTAGAGAAAAAGTTGATTGCATTTTAAGGAAGTACAAGTAGCGGTGTCAAACGGGCCAATCAGGCACAGTACAACACGTTAAGCACTCAACCCATTGGCCTAATGGGTAGGAATTGCATGACACAACATGTTATATATTATGCACGGTACTACACGACATTACAAGCAAGGAAAAAATCGACATGGCACGACTTATGACCCGTGGCCCATAACCCCGTAGTATCGACATGCTAATTCAAAATTAAATTAAATTTAAATATATATTAAATATATAAATATATCTATATATTATTAAATATAAGCATAGTCTAGTGGATAGAGTTAACATTGGTACATGAGATTTCATTATAGGATCCTATCAGCTATAAAAGTTTGATTTGTTCTGAAGAATCCTATAGATAGAAACAATTACACGAATATTAATTGTTCTTTCAACTCAAATAGGTAACAGAGACCAAGGTGAGAGATGAAAATGCCAACTTATGGAATCTTTTCCCAAGTTTGGTATTAATTAGGCAAAGCAGGCCTTACAAAGTGAATTAAACAATTAGCACAATGAAAGTAAAAAATAATATGCTCAATTCAACACACAATAAAAACTAATAGTAGTAAAGAAGAACTAATTATGGTAAATAGACCAATGACAATGTGTCTCATAAGATCATGTCTAGACTAGCAACAAACATATGCATGGCAAACCACTAATATCAAGTGAGATAAGAATGCATACTAAACAACAAAGGATATTCAATCACATGAAGCTTCATATATGAAAACATATTCGGTAGATGAGGGTGGTACTCTCACAGCATGTGATCAATCTAAACATACCAAACCAATTAAAGAGTCTAACACCTGAAATACAACCAAGGTAAAGAGATAGACTCCTCAAAAACTCACATTAAACTCACATACGCATAACATACATAAGTAATATAAATTAATCAAGGAACATGCTGATTAATTTACTACAGCATAAACAATGATTAAAAAGTTATATTCTTGCTACATAGAAAGAAAAAAAATCATGCAATAATATATAACCTATACATTTCTCTTCAGAGTTTATATCTAGTATGTTGAATCATGCAAGATGGTAATCTAATCATGCATAACATCCAACATATAACACAATTGATAATTATAGTAGTAGTACATATAATCAGTAAACAAAAAGCATGCAATAAATAATTAAAGCTTTATAATAAAAGTATATACTTGAGTATAAAGAAATATACATCATTTAAACTCTGATTGTATGAGCCACATATTCAAGCATGTATAATAACAAATATAATGAGGTAAACCCACATAAAAATCCTATCTACGTGGTAACATCCTCGGGTTACTTAAAGTAACCACTCAATAAAAACAATCCACTAATCAATAAAACAATTACGACTTTGATAAAAATAAAACCACCAATACCTCTATTAGTTAGGACCTTCTAACTACCTATTGCTACTTTTTCTTATTGCTTACGCAATGACTAGGTTCAATACACTAACCCGACTCCTACTCAAAAGCCAACACCACCCAATCTAGTGTGATAAGAAACCATGGATGGGTAACTTGAAGTGTAACTACTCTCAATATTAAAGGCCACCCAAAAATCAAACAACCTATCTCTTATTGCACAAAAAAAGATATATGAGAAATCAAAGAATTTAACTTACCTCACTCTCACAATGAAGTTCTCACAAATAAACAATTTCATCCAAGGAACTCCCAATGGACATACAGATCACATACAATCCACTTGCAAACATCGTCTCAAGAACTCACTACTCATAAGCACGATTTTGCTCACACAATCACGAATCACTAATATCGAAACACGCTTATTATATTAGTAATCTAGAAACAGAAAATCGAGATGTCAATTTGAGAGAGCTCGGTTACATTTTTTCGAATACCAAATAAGAAGAAATGGTGGAGAATTTATAGAACTAGAATTTTCCACCTTGTTAGCCACCTCGTCAAAGGTGGTGGAAAGCTTGGTGATGAGGTGCTAAAAAGTCTCATTTTTTTGTTTCCAAAAATTACCAAGTACTTTCCATAAATACCCATACTTGAAATGAACTAAAGTCATAAGTGAAAAAGAAAACCAACCTCGTGGTGTGTGTGTAAACATGTTTGTATACAAATTGTACCTAACTATGTGCGTGTATTATTAATCTATAGTAACCAATCTTACGTAGAGGAATAAAAAATATTGAGTAAAATAAAATAGACATTGTGTTTTGCACATAGGAAGCCAACAATAGAAACAAGTACAACAAGGCTTACATTCTCCTCCTTTGGATTTTTCTGTCAAAACACTCCATAACTAAATACATACTCACATATGTTGCTTGTATAGAAAAAGGATGTAGGCCATCCATGGCATGTGTATCCTTAGTCTACTTCTTTTTGTGTTGTGCATTGTACTTATTTGTGGCAAGAAAGGATAAGAAAATATTTGTGGCAAGAAAGGATCAAACAATTCAAGGATGGCTACATCTTTTTTTTATCCAAGCGACACCTAGGATTTCACCTCAAGAGACACTAAAAATGGATTCTATAGCTTATTAGAGGCATACAAATTATTAGAACAAGATATTCACATAAGATTCACAAAATAAACATACAAATTCACATGGCATGTGCAAAAAAAAAGAATTCATTTCAAATAAAATACAAAATATTTAGCCATAAATATGCTCAATGAATACACATGTCATAACAATCATATTTTAATCCAAGTCAAATGCATGCCAATTATATATCAACAATGGTCTTTCTAAAAATCATTTTACATACAATAGGATAGTATGACACATGTATGTACTATTAAATTCTAGGAAGAGAAAGAAAGAAAGAAAGTGTCAAAATTGTCAAAAATAATAAACAAGAATGATGATAAGGATGGTTTCAAATAAGAACATATACGAGAAAGACAAGAATGTGCCTCAAGATATATTATCAACACAAAACATACAGTGTTACCTTTAGAGAGAACAATGGTAACAAATTACACAGTTGCCTCAAAAGAAATCAATGTCAATATTCACATCATTGCTAGTCAAGAGAAAGAAATAAATTGGATAATTAGTGAGCAACACAAGTAACACCCCTAAGAAAGAAAAAAAACTAGGGATGCTACAAAAACATCTATGCATGTGAGAAAGGCTCATGTTCCAACTAGATACAAGAGACATGCTTAGACAAGGGTTAACACCCCAAATACTAGGAATGCCAGCAAGACATGCTAGTCTAGACACAACAATGCATCTAAGTCAAGATTCCTAAAGATAGGTAAACAATCTATATGACATACAAATTCATATGGCAAAATCAAACAAGCATTGTACAGATAAACAGTCATGTACACAAACTTGTAATACACCTCAATTTTCTCCAAAATGACATCTAAAGAACAAAAGAAAGAAGTGCAAGCAAAAGATGAACAATAACCAATATGGGACAAAAAAAATAACACTTAACATACTAGGTACGAGAGAGAAGAAACTAGTAAAATAGAAGACATGCTTTCTATATGGCATGGCATATGAATGATAAGACTATAAGAAAAAAGATCTAGATACTTTAACACTACATGATGACAAATATGTGATGTAATGCTCATGTATAAAATCAAAGAAAAAGAAGCAAATAGTAAGCAAGGCAAACACACATAAAAAGCATGTCAAAGCAACTAGCAAGGAAGAAAACAATAGCATAATCAAACAAATAGGCATAGAAGAAAGTAAAGCAATTAACATACTATGTAAGACAAAGAAGTAGAGAGAGAAAAAGTTATGCATGAACAAGAAAACATGAAGCATGCAAAAAAAAACATGAAGCATGTAGACCACAAAATTTCATGGAGATACACAACCTCATAGAACAATAATAGCCTACATCATAGGTGACAAAGGGCACAAACATACAAGGTGTGTGTGTATGTGTAGATAGAGCTCTAAGATCGAGCACCCAGGCAGTTAAGCCTAAAATAGGTTGACCTGTTTTGGCAATTGAAGAATCTCATACGTAGAAACAATTACATGAAGGTCAATAATTCTTCCAACTCAAATCAATAACTAAGACCTAGATGAAGGGTGGAAATGCCAACCTATGAAATATTTTTGCGAAAGCACAAAACAACATGCTCAATTCAACACAGAATAAAAACCACCAACAATAAGGAAGAACTAACTGTGGTAAACACACTAGTGACGGCGTGCCTCATAGGCTTCTATCCAAACTAGTAACAAACATATGCATGACAAACCACTAACAACAAGTGAGATAATAAGGCATACTAAACAACAAAGGATTTCCAATCACTTCAAGACTTCATATGTGGAAACATATTCGATAAATGAGGATTGTACCCTCATAGTATGCGATCAATCTAAATATAGAAAACCAATTAAAGAGTCTGACATTTAGTATACAACTAGAGTAAAGAGATACAAACTCCTTGAAGACTCACATCAAACTAACATGCACATAACATACATAAATAATATAAATTAATCAGAGAACATGTAAATTAATACTATAGCATAAGTAATGATTGAAAAGCTATAGGCATGCTATATAGAAAGGAGAGAAAGCATGCAACAACATATAATGAATATGTTTTCTCATCATAGCCTACATCTAGTATGTTGGATCATACAAGATGGATACTTAGATTAGACTAACACGTAATATGATCATGCATAACATTCAATAGATAACACATGACTGATAATCATAACAGTAATATATATAATCAGTAAACAGAAAGCATACAATGAATAATAAAATCTTTTTAATTAGAGTATAAACTTCAATATATATAAACATAAACCATTTACACTCTGATTGTACTAACCACACATTTGAACATGCATAATAGCAGATATGACGTAGTAAACCCATATAGAACCCTATCCATGTGGTAATATCTTTGGATTGCATAAGGCAACTACTTGATGAGTGCTTGAAAAGAACTAAAATTAACATGATTTAATGTACTTTAATTGATTAAATAGACTTATATTTGTATGATTTTATCATAATTTTAAATAAATTTTTCTTTTCAGAATCACATGTATTTTTATTATTTTTCAAGTATTTTTGTTCAAAAATAATTTAAAGACTCAAAGAAAAATACTGGAGGAAATACATCACAAATATGTTGAGAAAAAATAAAGAAAAGTAAAAAAATAAAAAAATGGGTCAAAATGATCCAAAATGTCAAAAATGTTGAGTTTTGAGTGTACTTTGCACGCAGCCAGCACACCCCACGTGCATATCATGCCAAGTCACGTGCTTACCAATGCCATATACCACAAATCTTGCCCCCCCAAATGCATGCTTGCCTATCTAAACGCATCCAAGATCATTTTTTGGGATATTTTCCCACTTTTTAGAACTTTCCTCACCTACAAAGGACCATCTCCTCCATTGTAAAAATCATCCCTAAAATTCCTAAAAATCTCTCATCTCTCTCTAGAAAGTTTTCTTAGTTTTAAAGTTCTTCTCTTTTTGAAAAAATCTAGTTATGCTTTTGTAAATTTCTAATTTTTGATTCAATAAATAGAAATGCAAATCCGTTTGGAGGTTTTTTAGAAACAAAACTAGCATCAAAGTTCTGTAAGGATTCTTTTGAGGTATAATTTTAAAATGAATTTTTTATAGTTATTTTTATGTTTTATTTTTATTTATTATATTTAATTTGTCTTTGATTAAATTTAACATGGTTGGTTGTTTGTAAACATGATATAATAATAGTATTTTTATGCTTACGAAATATTAAATAGTTAAAACATTTTATAAAATAAATTGATTTTATTTTTATTCAAGATTTTATATTAAGGATGTTAGAGAGAAATATATTATTATTTTTATTACAAACTTAAATCTAAAAATTAGATTTTAAGGTTTAATTATCCGGTGTGATTTAGAGTAGTGTACTTTTATTTGTTAGTACAATCGCTCAGTAGTTAGAGTGAAACTCTATTTCAAAAAGGTTTTATAAGAAATATTATTCGAAAATGTATTGACAACATATTTTCAATAATAGTTTTAAAACTTGAAAGTTAGTACTTGGATAATTAAATTCTTAGGTTTAATTTGAACACCTTGAATAAAATCTAATTAACTGATTTCGCTTAAAGTTGTGATTAGATGGTTTGTAATTTTCTTAGAAATAAAGATAAAATTTAATACTTAATTAATTAATATATCACACCTAAGGATATTAGTTAATTAATATTAAATAAAAGAAATTGGGTCCCACCTAAGGACAATTTTAGGAGACTTTCATACCAAAAATGAAAAAAATCAATAAATATCAATTTATATATTTAATAACCTAAATAATATGAGCAAACATAATTGACTTAAATATTATATCTATAAATACTTTACTGTTATGAATGATAAAAATTTGTATATTATTTATTGAATCTATATCTATGTTTATTTTTTTATGTTATTAGATTAGGAAACACAAATCAAAATATCGTTACAGGATGTTTAGGATTTAATTTTGTTTTTAAGAGTTTGAATAATAAATTAAAAACCACATATATTCCTTCTTTAGATTGACCTTGAAAGTATACTTATCATTTTCTATAAAATGATTCGTGCACTTGCAAGAGCTTTACAAATATAAAACCAAAGTATCTGGAAGATCGGGATTGCTAACTCGATACTGGTCTTGTCTCATCACTACTTAGTAACAAACAATCCACAAATCAATAAAACAGTTACAACTCTGATAGAAAATAAAACCACCAATACTTTTATCAACTAGGACGTTCGTCCTAACTGCCTATTGTTGCTTCTGCAATGACCTATTCCGACACACAAACTCGACTCACCTCCAAAGCCAACACCACCTAATGAGTTGTGATTAGAAACCACATATCAATAACCTGAAGTGTAAGTACTCTCAATCTTGAGGATCACCTTCAAACTCAAATAACCTATCTCTTATTGTACATAACAGGAGATATAAGAAATCAAAGTATTTGACTTAACTCACTCTCACAATAAGGTTTTCACAAATAAACAATTGCATCCAAGAAACTCTCAGTCGATAAATGGCTCACATGAAACCCATTTGCAAACACCATCTCAAACACCCACCACTCACAAGTACGATTTTGCTCACACAATCCCAAATTACTATTACTGAATAAGACTTATGGTATTAGTGATCCAAAAATAGAAAAAATGAGATTTCAAATTGACAAAGTTTCACTACATTTTTTTGGATACCAAATAAGAAGTAATGAGGAGGGTATTTATAGAACTAGTATTTTCCACCACACCAACCACCTTGCTAAGGGTGGTGGCGAGGTGGTTGATGTGGTGACAACGTCGGCTCGCTCATCAAAAACCAACACTCCATTTAGCATGCACATTACAAAAACCATGTGTGTAGACATGCTTGCATACAAAGTGTATCTAACTATGTTTGTGTGTGTATTACTAATATGTGGTAACCAACCTTACATAAAGGAAGACAAAACACTGAGTAAAATAAAATAAATATGATGTTTTACACATGATAAGCGAACACACAGATACGAGTACAACATGACTTACAAGTTCTCTAAAATACTATGTTGTTACAATGCCAGAAATTGGCTTTGTAGTTATCAGGTTATCTCAATTTATGAGTTGTCCCACAGATGTTCATTGGAAGACAAGAAAGTGTGTGCTTAGATATCTTAGAGGATAAAGGGATTTTATTATGATATTGTATAAATCAAGCCATTTGGATTTACTTTGATACACAAATGCTGACTAGGTAGGCTATACTAATGATAAAAGATTAGTAGGTGGGTATAGTATGATGTTGGTGGAAATCTAATGTCTTGGAGCTCGCCTAAACAAAAAGTGGTGTCATGTTTATTAGCTAAAGTTGAATATCGTGCATTAGCATCTAGGGTAGCATAAGTGATTTGGATTACTACTTTGCTTGGTGAGTTAAGATTGAGTTTTAAGCAACTTTTTAACTGATGTGTGGTAATGTCACAGCACAGTATATGGTAAAGAACCCAATCCAACGTGCTCGTATTAAGTACATTGATATCGATTATCATTTCATTCGTGACATGGTTTTAAAAATGAATTTGTAGATAGAATATTGTAACATAAATGAGTAACTAATTGACATATTAACAAAGCATTTGACGGGGGAAATTTCAAGGATAAAGAACCTAACTCATGATCTTGTCTAGACTTTAAGTTTGAGGGTAAGTGTTGAGCTGCATCTTATTGTGTACACATGCTTGTAACTTATAGGATGCCTAAGTAAGGTTGTTATTAGCTAAGGTTTAAAGTTGTTGCAACAAACTTATGTCATTATGGCTTGTATTGGTTCTATAAATACTAAAATAGCAAGAAGCTAAGCACTAGCTGCTAGAGCATTTTTTTTCTCTGCATATAAACACAGTTTTATTGTTTTCTCTGTTGATCATCTTCTTGAACAAACACTAAATTCTATTTTTTGGAAGTGTGCGGGCTGTGCAGCTCATATGAATTATAAAAAAAAACGTTATAATATATCACAAAAATATAATAAAGACAAAGACAACTGATTTGATAAAATCTTATTTGATATAACTTTATAAATATAACTTTTTATCCCATCAAACTTTATTCGAATTATTCAAAATCCATCACAAAATTATAATTATTTAAAAATTTCATTTTAAAATAGTAAATCAATCACTTTACTGTCATATAAGACAAACAATCAGCTCACATGACTTTTATGACTTTTATATGACTACAAATAACCCAGTTGAAAACAAAACGATTGGATTGTATATTATTGTTATGTTTTCTTTTAAATGGGAGGTGACGAATTTGAAAATTGGATTCTTCTTACACTTTTTGAACTGAGCTCAAATGATCGATTAATATCTAATACTATAGAGGGTTAACTTTGTGTCTTATCAGTGATTCTGCATATACTTTTTGTGAAGGAGGAGAAAAAATAATAATAAGAGACAATAAAGTATTAAAAAAAATCTCCATAACGCAAAAAGCCATTGTTGCTTTACAATCAGCTCCCGTGACTTTTATGACTTTCTACAGGAAAATATATATTTATATATTCTTAACATTTTAAAAATAACTTTAAAATAACTTTAAAATAATTAAAAATAATAATTAATTATGATATTTTTATAATATTAAAAGATATTTTTTATTTTAAATTAAAATGTTAATTTCTATTATATTTTAAGATTAAATAATTAATAATGTTAAATTAATAAAATAAATATAAATAAAAATATTATATTTTTATTTTATTTCAAAATTATAAATCATGAAAATAGAAAAATTATAAATACATTTATATATATATTCTTATCAATTGAGAAAATAAAATTGAAAACATGGGGTATGAACTATTTTTTATCCCATGTTACATGAAGTAAAATGATTACTTTATTGTTCTAATTATCTATAAATAATTAAGGTTTAATTTTAATTAAATTTAGTCACATACAACTCAAGATATAATTATCAAATAAGATAATATTTTAATTTTAATATTTATAGTAAAATTAATAATAAAATTAACAAATTAAATTAATTTAAAAATATAAATAATTAAGAATAAATTTTTAAAAACTAATATTTATGAATTTACTAACTTGGATTAAATTATAATAAATTTATTTTTAATCAACTATTTCATTAATATAAACACATACTCTAAATATTGAATGTAATAAGTGATTTTTTAATTATATTAATTATACCAAAAATTAATTTTTTAAAATTATTATAATACATTGTTGAAAAAGACTAAATATTTCTTTCATAAGTTTAACTAATTAACTAATTAATCTCTAATCAGTTAATATCAACGATCAAAGAAAATTTGAATAATATAAGAAAAAAATATAAATATTTTTAAAAAAATAACGGTTAGAGGGACATGAAGAAATATATAAATGAAGGAAAAAATAAAAAATACAGAACTAATTTTTTATTTAAATAAAATTTTATATTTTTATATTTTTCTTTATATAGTGTTAAAAAAAATTAACCATAAAAAAAAATAAGTAATATTTTTTTCTT
Source organism: Hippophae gyantsensis (assembly GCA_030763125.1). NCBI lineage: Eukaryota > Viridiplantae > Streptophyta > Magnoliopsida > Rosales > Elaeagnaceae > Hippophae > Hippophae gyantsensis. The sequence continues at coordinate 22,161,647 of CM061032.1, read as the reverse complement.
TATTATTATTTTTAAAGTGTATTTTGAAAAGTTAACATTGTTACTAATGCAAGCCATTTGTGATAGTACGTATAGTATTAATGTAATTAGATACATATTTTCAAACATTAAGATAAGAAAAAAAACATCTAAAGTGTGAATGTACATTTTTCTGTCTATAGAGTATATAGGTGTGAACCTTACACGCCTACATTATCTTCTACTTTCCTCAAATTTTACCATTCCTGTTTATTGTGCATACCATTCACCTCTCCCTCGCCTGGTGCTGGGAGTGCCTGACATCAACATGATTTGTGCGTTCGATCATCAATAAAAGAAATATTTTGATATTTATCCAGCTCTCTCTCTCTCTGTATATATATATATATATATATATGCTCAACTACCAAAGTAACTTCTGGACTTGCAGAGCCATCCAAAAGAAAAATAGTAGTTAATGAGTGTAGGAAATGTGAAATTGCAGAAAAGCATTTAGAAAGCTTTTGGATATGCCTCTGCTTGTTGTAGCTTCAGAGTCATCTAAAACCATGTTGTGGAAGGTGTGGAAATGATATTGTATGGAGACAGGAGAACCATCAGTCTTGTCTCTACCTAGAATTTTGAGAATTTGAAGAGTAGAGACAAAACAATTAAATTAAACGTGTTAGAATCACCCTCAAATAATGTCAAATCATTATCTATTCATTAACATGATGAATATGAAGGGTAAATATCCATCATATTTTTTATTTTTTTTATTTTTTTGTTGGGGAGGGGTTTCGACATTGCATCACATTCCTCTGAACTAGAAGATATATAGAACTATTAGAGCGCATATCAAAAACCATCGTCAAGGCACTTAAGCTATATCATAACTGCATACTAGCAAGCATAAATCGATTCTTACATGATCTAGTTATTTCTATAGTTTCACTTTTAATCCTTTTAAAAAAAATCTTTTACATTACATAAAAAAACATGTGTGCAGGTACAGAGGGAGTCAAAAATAAAACTCTATTTATAGAGTTATACTATGCAATTAAACCTATATTATACAGTAAATCACAAAAGAATTAACTCCATACTCGTAGAAATCCCGTAGAAAATGACATCCACCTTCCATAGTCGAAACTCAAATATCCACGTATTACTCCCTGAAAGAAGTTGAAAAGGAAAAGGGGAAAAAGACACATCAAATCAAGTTTAGAATAAGCTACAGGCATCCTTTGGGAAGAAATTACAGCATCATTTGGAGGAGAGTTTGTAAATGCAAAATTCAGAATGCATATATCTAAAATAATTCTAAACCAATCATGGTATTTACACACTTAGAAACAAACTCTACCAGTAAGCCTAACGATAGTGACGAGTAATAGTGCCAATAATCTTGCAAGTTTATATTACTTCCAAGAACTTAAACCAAATGTAAATAACAGAGAAAAAAATAAGTCGAACTGCAAGAGAGCAGACAGGGTTCTACGTGCCCATCTTATTCTCTGGCTTCTTCCATAAACATGCTTTCAAATAGTCAGTGTCAGTTCATGAGCTATGGAAACTATTTCAGCGAAGAGAGCAGACAGGGTTCACAAGTCACAATAAACAGTTGATCCAGGAAACACATTCACAATCGAATACTCTTGACAATGTTAATAAAAGCACCTTTCTAAATCTCCACAGCAGATATCATTAGACCAAAAATTTATTTGAGAATCATGGAACTAACTTCTGTCTTCAGAGTCTTCTTCTAGAAAAATTAAGCCAGCATAAATCCAAAAACATAGACACATCAATGTCATCAGATTCCCGTAGTCGTACTTAACTGGGGTTCAAATCGTGATATGCATTTCTAAACCCAAAAATTGGGGTTTATGGTAATAAACTTAATTATCCAAATAACCAACCAACAAGAAAGTTCAATCACATTGAACATGATACAGGCAGCGCAAGTATTTTAGATGTAGTAACCAGGCATTGCAAGTTTACCATTTGCTTCATAAGAGAAAGTAATAGTCAGTCAGAGCACTCTAGAGTTGCAAAACAGATAATGTCCAATAAACCTAAATTGATTTTAACTAATATGAATAGTGCAAAAGAATAAAATCAACAGCAAGACCTTGTTCCTAAAATTTTTGTTTGTTATATTGATAAGGTGCACTAAATAAAAGCCAAGAGCTGTCACAAGTTCACAAAATCCAATTTTCCTAAGAAAACCAAAGACATGACATTGCTAGCCTCAGAGAAGTGAAATACACATCATGAGGAGAATAAATTAATTTTGAGATTGATCAACTCAGCACGATTTGGGTCCCTTTGGGAACATGTTAGTTTTAAAAAAAAAAACTGTTCATGACAATTAAATCATTCAAATGGATTCCTCAAGAACATTTCGTATAAAACACACCGTTGACGGCAATTATATTATCCAAAACTTGTCCCCATATTGTTCGTGAGGATACCAAGAACATTAAGCAAAAAGGGCAAAATGGAAAAGTACAGAACAAACCACACGTCACTATAAGAAGGCAAAACCAGGAAAGGAAAAATTTTAAAAGACAATACAAAAAGAGGTAGGTTAAAACAAAAGGAAGATGGGTTTGATAAGAACTAGAGTAAAAGTAAAAACAGAGAACAAGTTCAGAAAACTTGTTGAAATATTAATAGAGGATTGATCTTTTATTCAGCAAAATTAAGAACAATTCTATAGAATTCGACAGGCTTGAAACTCTCCCAAATAGAAAAACTCAACAAATCAATCAATGCCTCTAATACAACCCACATACTGCCTATAATCACTTTTTCACACCCCCATCGCAGAATCATAAACCCACTTCCAACAGAATTACATTTCAACCTACATACCTATGTTTTACCCATTTTACCTTTTGTTCCAGAATAAGTAAAATGAATTTGTGGCCTATCATTAACCCCTGCCCAAACATTCACCTGGTCCTCAAGGTGAAATTCAGGAAACTGTTTTTGAGTCATGCAGAAATCCTCCCAAATCGCTTCAAACGCCTGCAAAATTTTCCATTTGAGTAGCACCTCCACATCACCAAATTGGCCCTGAACCTTGGGACGACTCCCAATTACAAATCTAGTTCCACCAACATTTCTAGTTCAAAACTTAACTGGGAAAGTAGTATCAGGGAAGAATTAGTTACCCCACGAGCTTGTTGTAATTCTGAAACATGGAAAATAGAATGTATACCAGCTGAAGAAGAAAGTTCCAATTTTACGCAACCTTACCAATGTACTGGAGTATCCTAAAAGGACCATAGAAGCAAGCTGCAAACTTCTCATACTTGTGTTGAGCTAAAGAGCATTGTCTGTAAGGCCTCGGCTTCAAGAAAAACAAGTCTCCAACAAACTCCTCATGATGTCTCTTACAATCAACTTGCAATTTCATCTTTTATTGAGCTCATAGCAAATGTGTATAGTCATCTAAGATACCATCACGATCCTCAAATAATTGATCAACCAATGAAACCAAAATTGTACCAGCTCATAATGAATGAGATGAGGAGGATAACGGCCATACATAGCTCGAAAAAGAGTACATTAAGTAGAAGAATGAAAAGAAGTGTTATACTAATATTCTACCCAAGCCAACCAACGAGCCTAAGTAAGAGGCTTCTTTGATACAGAACATCGCAAATAAGTTTCAAGACAACAATTGACAATCTTGGTTTGTCCATCGAATTAAGGATGATACGATGTGCTACACTTGAGGGTAGTGCCATGTAACTTAAACAATTCATTCTAAAAATGACTCAAGAATACTCTATCCTAATATGAAATAATGGACTGAAAGATACCATGAAATCTTACAATCTCCTTAACAAAAGCTCTAGTCACTGTCATAACAATAAATGGATGTTTCAAACCTATAAAATAGGCATATTTACTCAACCTATCCACCACCACGAGTATAATATCAACGGGAACTTCATCCCAAACCTAACCAAATGCTTGTTCTATTGCCAAATGTTGCAACTTTGCACATATTTGATAATATCCTTGCACATGCCAACCCAATACAACTTTGCTACAATTCACTGATAAGTTTTTGTCTCGCTAGAATGACCTCTAATTGGGGAATTATGAAACTCGTCAATGAGATTCACCAGTAACTTAGAAGTGCATGGAATCACTAGACGGCCTTTATAATTCTCCATGCTACACTAAAAATCCTACCTATCATTGATTAACCGAAGTGATGTCTTCTCGTAATTTCTTAATAAATTCATCATCAATTCATTCAATCTAAAATGCATTCCAAAGTTGCCACTGAGAAATTGCCAACATCGAACACTCTACCTATTCACGCATGCTTGAGTGCATTAACCACCCTATTGCTTGCCCCACTTTGATATGGTATATCAAAATTATACCCATGAGTTTAGTAATCCATTTTTGATATTTAATTCCCACAATCCATTGCTCTAAAAGAAATTGATCAATCCTTACCACAAAACCCTTGCCAAACAAATAGGGTCTTTAATTCATTGCTACAAACACTATAGCCATCAATTCTTTTTCATAAATTGACTTCAAACGAGCTTGGCATCCAAGTGTGTGGCTAAAAAAATGCAACAAGTCGCTGGCCCCACAAAGCACTACCCCTAATCCAAAACCAGAAGCATATGTCTCAATAATGAAAGATTTTGTGAAATCAGGCTCCACATTTCACCAAAACTTATCTTTTTTTAGTTGTTCATTCAATGCTAAAACAATTCAAACATACCCCGCAACAAATTTTCCATAATAACTCGTCAAGCCCAAGAAACCTCATAGCTCCTTTAAATTGATAAGTGTTGGCCAAGAAACCATGACCTGGATTTTGCTCAAATCAGCTGCCACATCTTCTCCAAAAATGACATGCCTAAGATAAGCCACTTGTGTTTTTCCAAACACAATTCTTACAGTTGGCATACAAACTGTTCTTAGGTAAAACATCGAAAACCTGTCCCAAATGTGATTTGTGGGACTCCTCATTAGCACTTTAAATCAAAATATCATCAAAGAGATCAAAATAAATTTTCTGAGGTAAGGCTAAAACACATCATTCATAAGTGATTGAAAAGTTATTGGAGCATTAGTGAGTCCAAAGGGTATCACAAGGCACTTGTAATGACCACCATGAGTTCTAAAGACTATTTTGGGAACATCATATCTGACTCTAATGTAATGATATGACTACAAATCAAGCTTTGAAAAAAATCCAAACACCATTTAATTCAACAAGGAGCTCATCAATAACAGGGGTACTTATATGAAACTATGACTTTGTTAAGAGCTCTATAATCCATATAAAAACATCATGATCCATCCTTTTTCTTGACTAACAAAACAAGGCTTAAAAATAGGTTGTTATTGACTCATGTAATGCCATTTGTAAGCATTTATGTTATTAGTCGTTAGATCTCATCCTTTTGAATATGAGGATATCAATAAGGACGTACACTTATAGGTGGGTTGCCCTCCTTTACAAAACATAATGCTCTCATCCACGTGGAAGTGGTAAACCAGATAACATGTTAAAAACAACCTCATGTGCAGTTAGAATTTCGCGAAGAAACTATGGCACATAATCCATCCCTTCATTTGGCAAATCCATTTGATTAAGCTCAACCAAAATTCCAAAACACTCATGTTTAATAGTCCTCATCATAGATTTTAATGATATTAAGGCTTTGCCCAAAGAAGAATCCCCACGCAAAGTGATCATCTCATTGCCCAAGCTGAACTTCATCACCTGAGTTTTCCAATTTGTATGGATTCTATAAATTTCAAGCCATTGTATGGCCAAAATCACATATGAACTTCCCATAATCAAGGGCAAAAATTCATTAACAATATTAATGCCCTATAAATGTAGAGTTACCCCTCAACATAGTCCTTCTCCACAAACAAAATCTCCAGTGCCTATAGTCACCCCACATGCATCTTTTTTAGAAATGAGTAGCTGCATTTTTTTAACTAGCTTAGAAGAAATAAAATTATAGGTCGCACCTGAGCCAATTAGTGTCACCCCTTCTTGCTCACTTATCATCCTTTTCAATTTCATTGTCTTCGGATTTGTCAGACCCACCACAAATTTTAGAGACACTTCCACCACTTTGTAAATTTCAGTCGTTTTTGAATCTAGTTTTGGCTCTGGCTCATTCAATTGCTCAAATTTCACTATTCCCTCTTCTTCTTCATCATAGGTTAGAAATATATTTAATTAGCCTCGCTCTCGTTTCTTCTACAATTCGGAGTCAGGCAACTTTTGCAACTCCCCATATGGTTCTATAGTGGTTGATACTCTGCCAACCGCTGGTCGAACTCCTACTGAAGTTGCAATGGTTAATCACAAAGCCCATCTCCTTTGCATAATCGAGTAACTCCCAAAGGCTTTCTAGGTTTTACTGAGTAGCAGATGTTTTTCGATCTTTGGGCCAACTCCATGGCCCGAACCAAGTTAATTGGATCCATAATCCTCACTTCCATTTTTATTTCAATTTTAGCCCATTGATGAAATTGCTCAAAGCCACCTCTTTTGAAACATTCTCCAATGGTGCCAATAGCTTGATGAATCTTCATCGATAGTCTTGCACACTTCCTTCTTGCCTTAGTGCCAACCACTGCTCGTGGAGTGACCCAGATTGAGAATATCAAAATTGTTTCAGAATCAACAGTTTCATAGCACGAATATTCTTTTCTTATTTTCCCACTAGTACCACAATAATACGTCGCCTTCAAAACATATTACAACCACCTCAAATTTCACTTCATTAGTGAATCGATGGAAGGCAAAGTACCATTCAACCTTTAAAATCCACCTATCAGGATTGGTTCCATCAAACACCAACATCTCAAGTTTTATGAATCGAAAATCTTGGCACGAACTTGAAAAAATGGTGGTGCCATCACTTCCTTGTAAATCCCCATCATCGACGTGTTTGTCACATCTTTTTTTTTCTATGGACAAAGAGGTTTTACTAGAGGAATCCTCTTGAAGTTTAATAAGCTGGTCAAAACGCTTACTGATGCTCTGTAACTCCTTCAAATTACCCATTTTTCGATCACGTTTTTTTGCACAAAGCCTACTACTTCTTCCATCGTATCCATATCTTAAGCCACATTATGTTGAGCCACATTCTTAGCCATCTACCAACTTCGTTGCTCTAATACCAAAATAATAGGAATTGGAGTAATCAGACAATCAAAAGTAAAAATAGAGAACACGTTCAAAAAACTTGTTGAAATATTAATGAAGGATCTATCTTATATTGAGCAAAATTAAGAACAACACTGAAAAAAAACCAAACATTTGAGAGGCTTGCAACTCTCCCAAAGAGAAAAGCTCAACAAATCAATCAATGCTTCTAGCATAGCCCACATGCTGCCTATAACTACTTTCTCACACCCCTCATAACATAATCATAAACCCACTTCCAACATAATTACATTTCAACCCACATATGTATGTTTTACCCATATTACCCTTTCTTCTAAAATAAGTAAAATGAACATGTGGTCAATCAGGGTTACCCGAGGATTCTATTTTATATTAACTATAGAGGATAACAAAATGAGGGTTTTGTTCTTGGCTACAGACAATGCCAATCAAAAACTAGAAATATAAAATAAGTGAAATAAAGAATGTCGAAGCTAAAATATAGATGAATCGAAAGAGGTTAAATGGTAGTTCAAAAAATCAAAAAAAGACATTTTAATTTTCATTTATTATTATACTGAAAGATTACATATGTATCTATAGGGATAAAATACTAAAAACCTAATCTAAATAGAACTTCAAAAAAGATTATACTACTTGGACTCTTCATATTTCGTGAAATACCCGTGTTTAAACATGACATGAACATAGGTGTAGGTACTCAAACATTCTAATTTGGTGTAAATTTCCAAAAAAAAAATTAGAATAATTGAAATTTCCGACACTAAGATATATATCCAAAATTTACGACCCTCGGTGTCCTAAAAGAGTCTGAATAACATAGAATAGGACTCGTAAACTAATAATGAAACATAATAATTATCTAATATCTAACCTTAATAGTTTCCAACACTAATAAGGAAATTAAATATTAATATCTAATATTCCAATTCTCCTCCCCCACAAGCTAAACATAGATAAGTTCAGCATGAATAGTTACAAAGAACAATACAATTGAAATAAACAAAAGCAGAATAGATAAGCTTAGTTGAATCTCAAAACTACTTACATAAGTCTTACCAAATAAAGTAAAAATAATCACTAAAACAATCATAAATAATTGATAATAATGGAATACACCACTTTGTTTAGGACATTAACCTTGATAAAAGTTGTAGGTTATATGTAATAAAAAGTGCCTAAAAGCATATGATAACACAAAAAGCAACAAAGGACGTGGTGACATAAGTTAAATAGCAACAAAACCACGCAAAAAAGGCAAATAGTGAAATATTGTTGAAAAGTGGGATAATCAATGACAAATACAATTAAAAAGTAGCAAAGTCGATAACAAGGATACCTAACAATCAAAAGTTGGTGTAAGTAGTTATCGATCCTGGTAGAAGAAAGACCCAGTCTAACTCTCCCACTTAAGTTGGAACATAAATATAAAATATGTCCAACTTGAATAGTGAGATATAAAAAGAATATTTCGATAATAGAACCCTTTATAAGATAGTAGAAGTAAACCTCGAATTCTATCGAGTTTAGAATGATAACCTTATAATTATGCAGCTAGAAACATATAACCAAACAATCTTCAATTAATCAAATAGTAACCTCAATTGGTACATGTAACCCACTTAATAACAACAACATACAACCACTCAAATATATTAGATCTCATGGCAGCAGAATAGAAAAAAACTCTAACTAAACCACAGAAGAATCAATAACACAATAAGCCAAAGGCCAACTCAATAGAAGACAATAACACAATAAGCCAAAGGCCAACTCAATAGAAGACAACAACACGAAAACTTCCCTTGTTGTCTACAATTGGTGTCAGTCACAAAAGAACCAACAAACCAACAACAACGTACCAAATCATCTTAGACTATCCAAATAACCAATCAGTTCAAAACACTCGATCTATCAAAAATTAATTAAATATCAAATCAATCAATGCAAAACAAGACCAGTTCCACAATAATAGACAATAGGGACAAAACTTGTCAAAAAATAGCAGTGGTGACTTGAAAATTAAATGAAAAAAAGTTACCCAGATAGTCTTATACACCCCTTCATTGATGCATTTGTGAATCATACCACCACCAAAAAGAAAGCCTCATGAAAAATTCAAATAACAATTAAGATATTTAATCAACCCATCAATATTCCAAATACATCAACACATCCAAATCAACCCAAATACCAAATAAATGAACCGAAAATTCCCAATAAGCCCAATTACAAAATTGCCTTTAAACCCATAAGCTCAATATACCAATCAATCCAAATACCAAAATTGGCCCAAAATATTCAAATAATCCAAATCAACCCTAACCAAAGAGTTGAGAACTACAAAAGTGGTTTGGCAACATTAAACAAAAAGCATGGTTAAGCTGGCCTGCACGACGTCGAAGAGTGAAAATGATGGTTAATCAATGTGGAGAGAAATGGCTCGCGACTGAGTAAGTCATTATGCAAGCAGGTTTCCTCAAAACTACAGCGGTGCATAGAGAAATAAATCCAAATAAGCGATTTTTCTTTTTGGTTGAATCTAGTGAGAGCAAAGTCTGAACTGCAAAAAGAAGAATGCAAGCAGACGACGACTAGTGGGTGGGTGTCGTCGGCTGCTCAGTCAAGCGAACTAGCGGCATTGAAAGTGCAGAAATTCTGAGTGAATAGGTGGCTAACAGATTGTAGTTGGCATTGACCACATCGACTGGGAGGAACTAACCATAGTATACAACGACTCTTGGGTGGATGACCCACAGTTATGCAAGGAAGATCTGAGGCTGAGGTGCCTAGTCCTAGGATGCTTATGAAGATGGCTGCTGAACTGTTTTTCCTTCGTTTGTTTTTTTTTCAATGTCTAAGTAAAACCTTAAAGGAGAAAAGAGGATAAAAATAGGGTTTAGAAAATAGATTGAAAGTGTTCAGAAACGAACACAACCCTGATACCAAGTAGAAATATAAAATAGGTAAAATAAATAATATAGAAGCTAAAATATATATGAATCCAAATAGGTTGAGAATCAAAAAATCAAAGAAAGATATTTTAATTCTTATTCATTATAATACTAAAAGATTATATATATATATATATATATAGGGATAAAATACTAAAACCCTAATCCTAATAGGACTCTAAATAAGACTTCTAAACTAACAAGGAAACATAATAATAATAATTATCTAATATCTAACCTTAATAGTTTTCAATTCTAATAAGGAAACTAAATATTAATATCTAATATTCAAACTCAAAATCATTGCAATGAAACATGGTGGTGGATAATCCTTGACCACTATTGTGATTTGAACTATTTCTATTAGATGCTAACCATGTGATATGAGAGAAATGACTCAAAAGATTGATATACTCTTTGAAGTGATCAAAGCATCAAGGAAGAGCTAAGGTGGCTATTTTGTTGGTGTGCAGTGGATAATGTAAATGTACCTTTGTAAGGGTGACATAGGGGATTACACATTTCTATAAGAGGTCATTTTATGTGCTATAAATAGATACGACCACCAGCAGTAAAAAAACAGATTGTGCATTCGTTTGTTTAGTTTTTCTTGGAGCTTCATTGCTTTGAGTGAGAAGCTAGTTTTGTTGTTATGTGCTTCTTGTATGTGAGGTGATCAGCAACTGCAAAGGTGTTGCCACGAGGGTGTAATACATTGAAGATCATAGTGAATTGGTAGAGTGAGGCCCCTCCTATGGATTAGGCATTCACATTAAGTGCTGAACCACATAAAACTACTTGGTGATTTGTTCTTGATTGCTTTATGATCTGTTATACGTCGCTCTTGCGTGAAAAATCTCTAACATGAAAGTTACAAAAAAATAATCTGCAATTACTTTTCATTTGTTCATTAAACAAAAGATTAGGAACTTTGGTATCTTAATTGCCAAATACTTTTGAGGCCTAAAGTTAATCTACCCAAAAAATTGTATTAATTTTCTCTCAAGCAACAAACATGGTATACCTAGAGTCACTGTCACATAAGAGATGGAAGCAGACTACTAAAATCCAACTTTTATACTTGTGGTCAACTGATATGGATGTAAACTATAAGAAAATGGCAGGACACTCATTTTGTCCAAAACAAATATAACAATCAATTTATTGTAAAACAATGATAGTTCCGTGCATGAATTGGAAATATTTAGATAATAGTACACTCTATTTTGCCATCTAGTTGTCTCAGCAAACCCCTTACTAAACAAAACAAGAAACAAGATATGGTTAAACCAAGTAAAAGTAACAAATTTTCTATAAATTCAAGCATGACATGGCGTTATTTATATCAATCAAACAGAATCATGAAATGAAAGTGAGAACTAGGGAACAATATTTCAGTTCATAGGATGTGCTTATTAACATATCTATTCCAACGCCCCTACACTACCCAACTTTTTTCTATTAGGTCCTATTCTAGCTAGCTTAAGATGTATTAACTTGAATTTCTAATCACTTATTTCACGTTGGAAAACCATTTCTAACCAATACCAACATATTAAAGACTAAACATTGGGCAATATCAAGAGTAGCTCAATTGAGATGCCTAAAACAAAAAATATCATTTAAGCACTACCTCAAGTTCACAACAACTATGATATTTCAACCAAGCAAGCAAAACTAACATGCATACAACTTCAAAGAGCATGAATCAACTTCAAATTGCTGAAGACAATATCATACCATTCAATGAGCCAGCCAAAGAGAAAATGCTGCATAATGGGAACCTTCTCCAGGACCTCCACCTTATACATCTTAAGCAACCCACTATTCACTTTATTCCAATTGGGCACACCACTGATGTCATCCAAAAGCGGGGAGTGCTCGGAAAAAGGACCTTTCTTCACCTTCTTCACAAAGGCAATGCAGGAAATATACATATACTCATTCGTGAAATTCTCCAATATGTCATCATTATGAATCGCCTTGGGCTTTATATACTTGTGATCAATCAACTGAGAAGCCCCAAAAATAAAGGGAAGAAAATGATAATCATCCAGACCCCATACACCGTGCGACCCAGCTGGCTCCAAAGAATAAACCAACTGCAATTTCCTCATCAATTCCAAGTACTTAACAAACACTCTGGCAACAACTGCATGATAATCCTCCTCTTTTATCACTGCCATTCTAGCCAAGCAATACAACCACGCAGTAAAATTCGTCTCGTGTCCAGTACCATAGTCAATGCGGCTTGAATTACCGAAGCTATCAGTGAAATAAGGAACAATCTCCACCGTCGAAGACCGGAGATCGTCTGGGAGAAATTTAAGCATATGGGTTTCGCTGTTTTCGACCAAGCGTTCATGCCACGACCTGAAAGAGACGTTTCCGTATCGAGAAGCTTGCTGGGCAGGTGGAATTTCATCCACCCATAGAATAAGGGTTTGAAGAATAGAGACAATACAGTCGATCACAGGTGATTGGTGACATGGGTCGGAAATTTTATGGCTCCGAATGGACTCGGAGAGAGCAACAACGAAACCCAGAAAGTTCTTAGCGGAATCAGATTCATGGAAGCATTTGATATCGTTGGGGGAATGGATTTTCTTAGATGGGGCTTGGAATTGGAAAGGTGGGGAAACGACTGGAACCTTCTGGGCATGAGGAACAGGGGTCAGCATGATGGCCTCTCTGGAATAGTTGCTGGGTGGGAGATTAATGGTTGAGGTTCTGATAGAGTGGTAGCGAGGTGGAGGTGAGATTTCGGACCATGATGGTTCTGACGGTGGTGCGAAGGTGTTTGGACCGCTGTTCTTGCAACAGGAGGGGGATGAAGTTAGGGAAGGTGATGATGGTGATGTGTGAGGTGACTTTGGGGAGTTCTGATGATCTTGAGGTTTCATAGTTTCAGAGTGCTGGTGTTTGAAGGAATCGAGAGAGCGAGAGAAAATGAGGAAGTGGTACTTAGTTGGACCTGGGGACAATTCAATTAGAGGAACCAAATCGGTGAAATGGACTCGTCAAACACGCCTTTATCAAAAATATCAAAATCTTGTTAAGATCGTGGGTAATAGAAGAAATTACGTGATGAATTAATATTTTTAATTAAGGAAAATTTTTCCCTAAAAACAAATATTTATAGATATAAATTTAATATGTAGGAAAAATTATTTATGTGATACATTAAATTAATAAAATTTAAAGTTAATGTAAATTTTTCTTTAAATAAAATAAATATCTGATAAAAATAAAGAAAATAAACTAATTAATTAAGAATGTTCTAGTAGCAATAAATAATATCCGATGGAATATATCTTCTACTATTCAAGTGCGTATCTACCAACATCATAATATTCCCTATTACACAGTCAATAGTTCATTGATGACCCCTCAAATTCATGAGCAACCTACTTACATAGAGCAACCACCTAATCTTTCTATATGTAAGTCTGACATAATGTGCTGGTGCTGTCGTATGAGAGTTATTAGTGTCCTTTTGCTTTTATTAAGGTTGGTTTACTTCTTCCCAAAGTACACGTATGTCACATGAGTTCCTAATTAGGTTTGAACTTTTTTTTTTTATATGAGCAGGCAAATGAGATATTGCGTAGGACATGTTGTTTACACAGAGGTAGTGGCTCGTAAAAGCAAATTGTTAATTTTCAGGCTTTTGTGTAAAGAGAAGTATTCTCTCTAACTTGGTTCTATATGATTAATACATATTAATTTCTCCTATTTTTTAGAGTTTTTCACTTCGAATTGAAAGCTTTACCACCAAATTGTTTTTATAGTCGAGAATTACTCAAAGCTTTTGAAATATAGGCAACTCGATGGAGATGAAGATACGAACTATGAAACAACTATTGCTAGAACAGGAACAACGATATGATATTAAGATTAATTAACTTGCTATTAAAGATTGTCACACACTCGAGTAATTTCGTGTAAATTTTGAATTTAAAGGAGCTCAAAATCCTTAATCTCTAGTGTGAGAATTACCCCTAAAAAAATTCCTCATAATTGCCATCCACCTATGGAGGCAAGGAGAAGTTATGGGCGAGGGAATCAATAATATCGTGACCATCAGTATGAAGATGATGATGAATTAGATTACCTATGAAGTGAACTTGATGTAGACGATGACTTCTCTCAATCCAAAAGCTAACAACTGCAAGATGATTTTGATTATCGCATCAAAATGATATTCTTGAATGATTTGAAAAGATTGAAATCGAAGAGTACCTTTATTTGCAAAGCTTCTATCGAAAATTTCTTTGAATAACTAGACATTCCAAAAGATAAGAAAGTTAAAATGATTGCATATAAAATTCGTATGGGTGCTTCTACGTAATAGGAACGCATTCGAGTTACTCGACGATTAATGAAGGCTATTTTGATATATTATTTATTACGTTTTTAAATATTTGGTTTTGTGTTTTACTTTGTTTTCATTTTGTTTTGGAGGGTATTAGTCAAAGTGCTTTTTGGAAAATTCTAGATAAACACGAGTAAAAAAAATAAAAACAGAATAATTAATTACACTTCATATAAATTGAATGAACAAGAATGTAAAATCCATAACTTTTATGCACATTGCGATGAGATATTATTCATATCACGACAAGGTGCTCTTGGATTCAACTTATATATTTTGAAGTTTTATGTGTATTGTAACCACACTTATCTCATATCACGAGACAACACTCTTACGTTACAATTGAGAATCAAAAATCATTGTACATCACAATGCATAATATATCATGTCGTAACCTAATTAAGTTTAAAAATATGCCAAAAAACCTAATATGCATTCCAAATATTTTTAACCTTAATTTTAGTCTATATATACTAAAGATGAAATTATCGACAACATCATCGATACTGTCACTATTTTGCACATTCCAACATCAAAATATGGTATTTATATTTTTTTGATTAAATTGTCATTAATACCAACAAATTGTGGCCTACATATCATTATCGTTAAATTATCATTTAAATATTTTTTGGTCAAAATATCAAAAATATCAATGAAATTTATTTTCATACTAACAAGATTTATTTATTTATAATAGTTAATACAATTAGATAATTTACTTAATTATTTCAAGCATTTTAACTACTTATTATATAATATTTTGTAAAACAAATGGATATTTTATTATATAATATTTTAATTAATTGGTCAACTTATTGATTAATATAAATATTATAAGTATTTAAAAATACATGTATTAAATAAAAAATTACTTTAAAATATAAGTAATTGATTTTTTTAATATTTTATTAAGTTTTATAAAAAAATCATATTTTTGATAAAGTTTCTATAATTTTTGTAATTTTTATTAAAATTTCTATCGACAATAATAATATTTTCTATATTTTTATAAAAATTATATTTCAATATCTTAACTAACATCTCTATTTCAAATCTTGATAAATACAACATTAATTCCTCTTAAACAGATATCAATCAAGCCATGTAATAGCTATTAGCTACCCATAGAAGTTATACATATCATCAATATACATATATAAAGAGAAAACCTCCCAATTATAAAGAAGATAGTGACAACTTATTTATATATCTCGAATCATCTTTATCAAGAAGGGATTTTTTTTATTATTTTATATTCTTTTTCTTTTTGTAATCTGATGTCTTTTATAATTAAATCATTTTTTGTTAATTTAACTATGATTTGTTAGTTTCTGTAATATAATATTTTAGTATTTTCTTCCAATGATTGAAAAAATAATTTTATGTTTTAAATAAATAAAAGTTTTATTTATTTCTTGTTCATATTCTTCAAATCTTTAACTATAAATTAATGATAAATCATGTCTTGATTTATAATTAAAGAAAATATTTTAGAACTAAGTATTAGAAACATCATTTATGCTTGGTTATGCATGAACGAATAAAAGTTTTTTTAATTTTATTGATCAATTTCAAGTCCGATCAAGAAATTTATTGATTGTATGAGATTAAATTAGATAGTCAAAATAATCTTTAATTATAAATGAATGACAGACCAAATCTTGATTTATAATTAAAAAAATTTACTTTAAATTTACTAACTAATTAATTTTAAGCTCGATCAAGGAATGAACTTATTAATTAATTAAGGATCTTAGTTTATATATATTTTTTAGTTTTTCAATTAATCAATTTGAAGGCTAACTGAGGAAGCTATTAATTAATTTAGAATTGTAGAAACTCACCATAATTGTGGGATATACTTATTTAAAAAAAATCATTACATCAAACTTGTTATTTGAATAATTTAATTTATTCTTTTCATTATGGGTTATAGTAACTAAAATCCCATATTTATTTTTCATCCTTAGTTCAGTTATAATTTAATTTACTTGCGGTTTTTAATTATTAAAATAATTTAGAATTTAAAGTTTTTTTCTCTCAATCAACAACTGTTAAATATATAGGGTTGTTTTTATTAAGTAATCTAGAAAATAACTTTATTTTTTAGAACAATCTGTCAATTCTTTTAGAGACCGACCCAAGATAACTTATCATTAGTCAACTAGAAATTTGTGTACTTGTGAGCAATTAAAATTTTTGCATGAGATTTTTAGCTCTGTTGTCGGGGATTTAACGTTTTAAATTATTTATGTGTTTTCTTTTTTAGTTTTTTTCATAATTTTTTATTTTTGTGATTTTGTTAATACTTGTATTTTATTTAATTATTTTTATTTCATTTATTTGATTTTAAATGTTTATTTTATTTTTATTTCTTTCGTTATTTATTTTGTTTGTGGTATACCTTATGGTGCTTTAAATTATTTTTTGTTTTCACTGGTACATACAAGGTAGAAAATTCTTTGAAAAGTGGAAAAAATGTAATGTTACAAGAGTTGATAAGCTAATACTTTTCACTAACAATTTGTAAATCTAACTAACATGTGGTGGGAGGTGATGGAAGTACAAGATGCATTTTAGAAAGAAGTGACTAAATCCACGTTATTTTAGTAGCTATATAAGCTAATGCTCCGTATTTAGCTTACCTTGACACAATACCTTATATTTTACTATACCACAAAAGAGGATTAAGCCCATAGAAAACAATAATACTTTATGTGGATTTTATATCAACGAGTGAAGATGCCCCATCAACATCACAAAAATCATCTAATAAATCATGTGATTGATAGAGCATTATACCAAAACTAGATGTTCCTTGTAGATACCATAGGATACATTTTTAGGGCATACCAATAAGGCCGAAAAGATTGCTTATAAATTGACTAACTTTGTCCACTGAGTAAGAAATATCAAGTCGAGTAATACAAATATATTGAAGAGCTCCTATAATTCTATACATAGTAGGTTGTTCAAACAAATCTCCAATGTAAGCCGAGAGTGATGTTAAAGTAGACATAGGAATAGCAACACTATTTGCATTTTCTATAACAGCTTTGGCCAACAATTGTTTGATACGTTTCCTTTTTGTTAACAGAAGATCACCATTTGACAAATATGATGCTTAAATACCCAAAAAGTAAGATAGAAAGCCTGTATATTTTAAAGAAAACTTAGAATTAAAGGTAGAGATTACATGAAGAAATCTCAATTTTATTGTTGCCTGTTATAACTACCTCATCAACATAGACTAAAAGACAAACCACAACTTGTGAAGTGATCTTGATAAAGAGAGATAAATCAACATTTGATTGAGAAAAACCCATTCTCAACATAGTAAAAGTAAGTGTGTAAAACCAAGCTCTTGGAGCTTATTTAATCCTATAGATGTCTTTTTGAAGCTTACACACGTAATGAGGATGATCTTGATCTTCAAAATCTTTAGGGTGAGACATGTAAATTTCTTCACACATTATTGATTTCTAATTGATATAATTTCAATCTTTTAGACTAGATTGTCGTGAGAACAATTATTATTATCACTTTTTTAACCTCTAGGTTGAAGGTTTCAAAGAAATCAAAACCCTCATATCCCCTGGACACCACACCAAATTTTCTGTTAGAAGAATCATAATGATAATTTGAACTTAATCAAGCTATAAATAATGGAATGAAACATATTCTCCTTCTTTGTGTGAATCTTTTAGGAAACAAATAAATATAGCTCAAAATGAAACATGCATAAAATCAACATAACTAATTTACATAGAAAAACCTTCTCGGTGTAAGAAGGAAACAACCATGACACTCCTCTCCAAAACTTCCACTATTAAGAAACAATTGTACAAAAGTTCTCTCTAGATAAAACTAAAGGCAAAAATCAACATCATCAAGAATACAACTTCTTGGAAACTAACAATTATTTCAAGAAGATGGAAAGATCTAACCCAATTTCATAATCACTATTCATAGCCCAGATTTTTCCAAACCGGTGAGCCAAATTCGAATCCCACCGTTCAGATTGAAGAGTCTTGTGTCGTAACCTTCTTGTAATATTTTAGCTCAATCAGACTACAAAAAACCTTCCATTGGAGCACTTGATGAAGGCTTGCTAAAGAGAAAAAAACTAAAAAACTGAGAGCTTTTTCTACTTTGTTTTTTTGTTGTTACAGCTCTTGTTTTCTCTGCTGAAAAAATCCACTCACAACAAACCCTAAATGGGTTTATTAATGAAGCAATAGAATGACAAAATTGTCACTTCTTTCTCCATGGGTTTTACTTGGGCTCCTCCAAATAAGAAGGAAACTCAAAAAATCTCTCAATTTCCCGATTAGATGGAGGGATCATCATCCCAGAAATTAAACAACAAACTTCAAGTTTTTCCTTTGACACTATTTTTGTGAGCATGTCAGATCCATTCTTATCAGTATGGATTTTTTCAAGTTCAAGCAACTTATTGTTAAGAGTATCCCTTATCCAATGATACCTCACATCAGTATGTTTTGATCTTGAGTGAAACGCCGAGTTCTTTGCTAGGTGAATAGAACTCTGATTATAGCAAAACAACACGTATTTTTTCTACTTGAAACCAAGTTCTCTCAAGAACTGTTTCATCCACAACAACTCCTTACAAGCTTCCGTTGCTACAATAAACTTTGCCTCTGTTATAGAAAGTGCAACAGATTTTTTGCAATCTTAACTGCCAAGAAACTGCTCCACTAGAGAAAGTAATTAGATAACCTAAAGTAGACTTACGAGAATATTCATCTCTTGCCAAATCTGAATCAATGTATCCAACTAACCTTGGTTTTCCACTTCCAAATCTTAGTGTTAACTTGGAAGTACCTCAAAGATATCTCATAATCCACTTTACTACATCCCAATGCTCTCTTCCTGGATTCGAAAGAAAACGACTAACAACTCCAACTGCATGAGCTATATCTGGCCTCGTACACACCATTGCATAGATTAAGCTTTATACTATTGAGGCATATGAACCTTTTACATATATTCCTTCTCTTTATCTGTTGAAGGGCCTTGAATTGATCTCAACTTAAAGTGGTTAGATAAAGGAAAAAAACCACTTTAGCTTTATCCATATGAAACGTTTCAAGTACCTTGTTGATATATCGTTCCTATGACATGTACAACTTCTTTCCTTTCTTATCTCGACAAATTTGAACACAAAGAATTTGTTTTTTTGGCCCCACATCCTTCATGGCAAAGGACTTACTCAACTACTTCTTCAAATTATCAATCCTTGAAGAATTTCTGCCAACAATCAACATGTCATCAACATAGAGTAATAAAATGATAAAATCATCATCAGAGAATTTCTGCACAAAAACACAATGATCAGATGTAGTCTTCTTGTAACCATGTTCCCCCGTAACTGAATCAAACTTCTTATATCATTGTCTAGGTGCTTGCTTCAACCCGTAGAGGCTTTTCTTTAACCGACATACATAATCCTCTTATCCTTTTACCTCAAAACCCTCCGACTACTCTATATAAATCTCTTCCTCCAACTCACCATGAAGAAAGGCAATTTTAAAATCCATTTGCTCAAATTATAAATCCAAGCTTACACCTAGACCTAGAATAAAACGTATGGAAGACATCTTCACAATAGGAGAGAAAATATCATCAAAATCAATACCTTTTCTTTGATTGAATCCCTTGACTACTAATCTAGCTTTATATCATGGTTATGAACTGTGTTCTTCTTGCTTCACCTTATAGACCCACTTGTTCTTCAGAGCTCTCTTACCCTTAGGCAACTTTACCAGCTTAAACGTGTGATTGTCATACAGTGACTGCATCTCATCTTCCATAGCACTAACTCAATGTGCCCTGTTTCCATCTTCCATCGCTTCTGCATAACATTGAGGTTCTCCCTCATCTGTCAATAACACATACTCATCTATATCATACTGTATGGAAGGGCGTCGGTCTCTAGTAGACCTCTTGGGTAGAATTTTTGGTTTTGGCAACTGATCAATAGTCTGGTGATCTGTTTCAGCTTGTAAATTTACATTATTTGAACCCTGTTAGTCATCTTGAACATTTTGTTCCAACTGTATTGATAAAGGAACTGGATCTAAGTCAATTAAATCATCACTATACTGATGGACTCCTTTTTCTATCTTCTCAACATCTTGTATAGTTTGATCTTCTATAAACATAACATCGCGACTCCTTACTAGTTTCTTTTCAACTGGATCATAAAATCTATAGCCAAATTCATCCAGACAATAACCAACAAAGATACACTATCATGTTTTCACATCGAGATTAGATCTCTCATCTTTTGGTATATTCACAAATGCCTTGCAACCAAAAACGTAGATATGATCATAAGAAACATCTTTTCCAATCCAAACTCTATTTGGTACATCAAACTGAAGAGGAAGACATGGTGTGAGATTAAGAACATGTAAAATTATATTCAAAGCCTCACCCTAGAAAGATCTTGGCAACTGAGTCTACAAAAGAAGACATCTTACTCTTTCAACCAATGTCCTGTTCATTCTCTCAGCCAACCCATTTAACTGAGGAGTCTTGGGAAGTGTCTTTTGATGTCGAATTCCTAATGCCTGCAATACTCATCAAAAGAACCTGAATACTCTCCCCCATTATCTGTTATGATGCACAATAATTTCTTCTCAATTTGTCTCTCAACTAAGGCTTGAAACTGTTTAAACATATCTAATACTTGATCTTTGCTCTTCAAAGTGTACACCCATAACTTTCTTAAACAATAATCTATGAAGGTCACAAAATAACTGGCACTACCTAAAGTTATTGTCTTCATAGGACCACATACATATGAATGTATCAAATCAAGTATGTATTGTTTTCTTGAATGAGGGAAACTCTTGAAAGAAACTCTATTTTGCTTCCCTGCCAAACAATGAGTACATTTTCTTAAACAAACATCATTCATTTCAGAAAGAAGATTCTTTTTAGTCAATACTGCTAAGCCTTTCTCACTCATATGAGCAAGTCTCTTATGCCACAATTCTTCTGTGAGCTCATCTATCACAGTATTAATAACGCCTTTGAAGAGTCTTGCATACAGTATATACAAACTAGAATGCTTGTTCCCACGAGAAACAACCATAGCACCTTTAGTAAGTTTCCATTGACCATTACTAAAGGTATTGCAATATCCTTCATCATCAAGTTTATCTGTAGATATCAAGTTCAAACGAATTTCAGGAATATTCTTTACCCTTCTAAGAAGTAGCCTTGTGTCATTATTCATCTCCAAACACACATCTCTAATACCAATGACTTTAACCAAGCTATCATTACCCAACTTCACTGTACCAAAGTCACCTACTGTATAGGATGTAAAGAAGTTCTCTCGAGATGTAGCATGAATGGAGGCTCCACTATCAATAACCCAACTAATCTCGTGACATGCAACATTGACATCTTCATCATAAACAACGAGAAAGTCTTCTAAACTAGAGTGGAAACTCGATCATTTTCCTTGCCAACATAACCCTCTTGTTCTTTGTCTTTCTTCTTGTTATCCCACTTCAACTGTCTACAATATTTCTTGATGTGCCCTTTCATGTCACAGTGATGACACTCAACATTAGCAAACTTGTTGTACTTACTTCTTCCTTTTTTCTTTGCTCTTGAAACCTTTGCTTTTACTCCTCCCTATTATTTTTGTAACCAAAATCTATGACTGTTGAGAAGACCCATGTGATTTTCTTCTCATTTCTTCATTCAAAACACTACTCTTAGCCAAATCCATGTTGATTACACCATTTGGAGTTGAGTTACTTAATGTCATTCTAAATGTTTCCCAAGAGTTCGGCAATGTACCCAATAAACACAATCCTTGAATCTCATCATTAAACTTTGAAAGTTTATAAATTATGGACCTGATTAACCTAGAAGGGGTGAATAGGTTATTTTTAATTTTTTATCAATTTATAATTTAATAAACTAAACAAAGCGGCCAGACATGCAATCGTGTGTAAGAGTAAAGTGTGGAAATAATAACACACGATATTTTTAGGTGGAAACAACCTAGGCCACAACCATGACCTAAGAGGAAAACTACCGGTCCACCGGACCACCTAGCTTTCCACTATGAAAATCAAATGTTAAAGTACAAACTCGATCTTATGCTACCCTTCCTAGGATACTACCCCAATGTACTTTACTTACGAGCCCCTTCTCTGTTTTCACAGTTTCCAATATTAGCGTGAGCGGTTTCTAGACCAACGTTCCAATAAGCTCCCCGCAAATCAGATACGTTTCTGAAGTAACTGCAAAATACTTAGCACAAAAAACACAAGTGCCCGTGTGTGTTCTAAAACGGATTTAACAATGAATAATCCTAACTAGATGATTCAAAACATATGCTACTTAAATCAAATCAACTAGTAAATTCTAGAGCAAAAAGATTCAGCACAAGTTCCATAAAAATGGCTTCTTTAAAGATTAATAATCAAATCGAATAACTATGATATGACAAAAACAATTATTTGATCTAACAATTTAAGAACAAAATTAAAGAAGAAACCATAAAAATATATTATCAAAATATCAAACTCTTTTATCAACAACTTATAAATTAATATATATTAATTAATTAAGCATATTACTTATATATTAATCATCTTTACTGCCTGATGGTATTGTTCAACTTCCTTTATATATTATATATATATTACTTACATTGTTCAACTTCCTTTATATTATATATATATATATATATATATATATATATATTACTTACCTATATCTCGCAGCGTGAAGACAATTAAACTCCTTTCCTCTGAATTTTTTTTTCTATCGTTTTCGGCACACATATCAGTTTTAACTTTTATTCGACCTTCGTGTATTCACTTTCTATTTTTACCACTTCCACTCTAACCCTAATGTATCTATATATATAGATAATAGTAATACTTAATGATATTAGGGTTAAGGTTAAATGTGTTTTGGTCTTAACTTTTCAAAACCCATTAAAAACAAAAAACTTAATATTATCTTAAGATATATTATAAAAATATTTAATTAATAATTTCATAAATTAATTAAAGTTTGAATAAATATTTTAACATAAAATATAATTTCAGATTTATGAAAATGTGTTATTAAATGTATGAATGCAATCCTATGTGTCGTAGTTATAAAAAAACATACCTGAAGTACGAATATCTGGAACTTGAATATTTGTTCGACTTTTCTTGATAAACTTGATAGCAAGCTTAAAAACAAACTTACAAGTAAATATTTTGTCCACGAAAATAGCCAACACTCATAGTCCTTACAAACTCTCCCTTTGGCATTTTCGTGTGGCAAAACCTCTCACTTACTACATGACACTTATAAAAATTAGATAAAAATACAATGAGGTCCCAGACTTCATAGTGGAACTATCCTATGGTCCGGTGAATCCATCTTCGCTGTAACTTGATAAGCCTGTAAGTAACTGAAATGACATTGAAAAAGCATAGGACAACTTGGCATGAAAGCCTCATTGTACATTAGTTCAGTTTACATAAAAATAAGCGAAGTGTAAAGAATAATCATGTAGTATGCATTCATATCAATCAAGCTTAATTAAATATGTTCTCCCCTTATATGTATAACAAAATAAAAACATGGAAGTAAAAATTCTCTCCCCTTTTTTGACATACGAGAAGGACAAAGCATTAGACAAAGAATTGAAGTTAAATTTCTCCTAAAGATATAACAGTGTAAAATCAGAGTAATGTAAAAGTGCAATGTGCTTTAAACTCCCCCTAAGTTCTATGACACTTTAACTTAGAAATCAATTAAAAAAGTAATAAATGAAAATATTTTTTTTGTTTTTTTTTTAATTTGCATACATAGCCACATAAGGTATTAAACTCATGTAATTACAAACAAGTACACAACCAATTGAGAACTCAACATTTTTTTTAAACTCCAATTTTGATTATTTATCATATAAATAAATAGGTAGAATAGAAGAGGTGCACACGCACACTTCGCACATATAATGACATATTGACATTTACTTAAAATAGCATACATGTTTAAACTCCACAAATATGTCAATTAATTCATTTATGACTTATCAAGAAAGACTCAAAAGAAAAAAAAATATCACCTATCATATAAAATTATAATCGAGTCTTCGATCTTACAAAATAAAATATATTTACCAAAAGAGGACTTAATTTAATTTTTTATTTTTATAAATGAGGTAAATTATATATTTTTTTAACCTCTATTAGCTCTTTCTTTTTGTGCATTCCAAGTACAAGATTTATAAGCAATCATTTTTGCATAATCTTTCCTTTTTTTTTGCACGAGCCATAAACCTAGCACGATGACTTTCACACTAGTTGTGAGGTAGCCTTCTCCGCTCACTACGGTAGCTTCACACATCACAGTAGGTAGCCCTCTCAATACTAGGTGCCTCCATACACTAAAATTTTAGTAAGTAGAAGTAGAACTCAAACAATTTTACAATCAAGATTAGTTTAAGTCCTAGAGTCTTTCAAAAAAAAAATCATAAACTTCAAGCATAACATATATGTGTGTTCGTGAGTGTGTGAATAAGTTCACGTCAACATCGATCATCACATGTACAAGAATATGTGTGTGTGTAAGCCAAAATTGTAAAATAATTTATACAATAAATATCATAATGAGTTGAGTCACTAAAAATGAGATTATGTGTATGTAAGTATTCAATAAGTCATATACTGTGTTGGCCAAACAAGGATGCTATTTGTTTTTGTAAGTTTAACTAATAAATAAAATAAAGACAATAAAGATTACTCACCTAAGTCCATTTAAGTACTCTAACAAAAATACCTAGATGAAGGAATAAAAAATGGTCAGGTGACCAAGAAAAAACAACCTTTCCTAACCCACATTTTCTTGCATTTTGATTTCTCTATATCATTGGGTTGATACTCAACTAACTTAGGTTTCATAGGCATGTTTTTGAACTTAGCTGTTCTTTTCTCATTCATCCCAAATGAAGATGCAGTATGTATAATAGGATGATGATAATGAGTCATAGCATTAAAAGTACTAAATTTTGCTTGCCTCTTTGAACCTAAGATTTCATGCTTCCTAGTAGAATTTCTGAACAAGTTATTATAATTTCCATTCATCCTTGAGTATGATGTAGCATGCATAGATGAATAATGCTTATGGGTCCTACTATGTGAAGCATGGAAAGAATGATTAAGTTTAGGAGCATTCATCAAATATCTACATTTTGGTCTTATATGACCTTTCCTACCACAATGATGACAGATAGGCACAAACTTAACATTTTTTTCTACCATAGGTGCAATAGTTCTTTGTGCATAAGTAGTAACAGTAGGAGTAGAGTTTAAGGACCTTAAAAATGTGGTTTTTGATGTTGAAGGTGTTGACTGTTCATCTATGTATCCAAGACCTCTCTTATCTTCATGTAGCTTTCCATAGTCTAGGACTTTGGTCAATTTTTCAGCACCTATGGTCAAATTCTTCACCGTATCTTTAGCAATACTAAGTTCTTCCCTAAACTTTTTGTTTTCCTCAGTGGTTTCTACAAGTCTCAAATTCATGGCATTAATATTTTCAGACAATTCCTTTTTATCTTTCTCTAGGCTAGAGGAATTTTTTTGTGAATATTGATGATATCATTAAGTTTAGTTACTTTCACAAGTAGTTTATCCCTCTCTTCTCTAGAACCTAAACAATCCATGAATAGTTCCTCATAACTCGATACATTAAACTTAGACAATAAGAAAGAGGAGTTTACTTCCTCATTTTCTTCATCCGAGCTAGAGTCAAAGTCATTGTGGTGTGCTTTGGTAGTTGCGGTGAAGGCACGATAGTTTATGTCATCATCTTCTGAGTTACTAGCATTATCTTGCTCACTTTTTGTATCACTGAGTGTAGCATTAAATGCTTTTCCAAATTTATTTTTATTGTTTGCACAATTTATAGAAATATGACCAAAACCCCCACAAGTATAGCATCGAGGAC
Organism: Hippophae gyantsensis; assembly: GCA_030763125.1. Taxonomy (NCBI): domain Eukaryota; kingdom Viridiplantae; phylum Streptophyta; class Magnoliopsida; order Rosales; family Elaeagnaceae; genus Hippophae; species Hippophae gyantsensis. The sequence continues at coordinate 22,135,144 of CM061032.1, read as the reverse complement.
TAGTGAGCTTAGTTTTCTTACCATCAGAGCTATGAGGCTTGATTTCCCTTGACTTTCGGTCCTTCGAACAACTAGATTGTCCCTTATTAGATTGATTATTTTTTTGACCCTTCATTTTCAGGAACTTCTTCAATTTTCGTTCTAGCAAGACTAATGACTCATCATTTATATCCTCATCACTATCAGAGATGTCCAGTTTGGAGCTTTTGAATGCCACATCCTTGATTTTCTTGGGACGATCAAGAGAAAGCTCATAGGTTTGGATTGACCCAATAAGTTCATCAATATTTAGTGTGTCCACATTTTTGCTTTCCTCTATCGCTGTTACTTTCATCTTCTAGTCAGCTGTTAAGGAGCTTAGGAGTTTGCGCACTTGTATAGGTTGTGGAATTTTCTCACCAAGGTTAGAGCAAGCATTAGTGATATCACAGAAGCGAGCATAGAATTGACCAAAAGTTTCGTTGTTTCTCATTTTAATAGAATCAAACTCAGATGTTAGCTATCTCAATTTTGTTTATTTTACTTGGGAAGTTCCTTCATGAGCAAGAGCAAGTGCATTCCATGCATCTTTAGTAGTCTCACAGTCGGAGATGCGATGGAACTCATCCATCAACACTGTAGCAAATATTGAGCTTAGACCTTTTTGGTTTGCCCCACTAAGGGTGCGTTCTTCAGTAGTCCAGTCTCTTCTTGGCTTTATGATTGTTACACCATTTTTCGTTACCAAAGGTGGTTCCCAACCATCAAGAATAACATCTCATACTTTTTCATCTTGTTTGAGAAAGGCTTGCATGCGAGCCTTCCAGTAAGGGTAATTAAACCCATCAAAGAGTGGGGGTCTAACAGATGACCCACCTTCTTTCATTTGGTCCATAAGTAAGTGTGTGTGTCCCTAAAGATCAATCTCACTAAGTGTGTCTAGTGTCGGCTCTGATACCAATTGAAAGTTTATAAAATATGGACCTGATTAACCTAGAGGGGGGTGAATAGGTTATTTTTAATTTTTATCAATTTATAATTTACTAACCCAAACAAAGCGGCCAAACATGCAATCGTGTGTAAGAGTAAAGTGCGGAAATTATAACACGATATTTTTAGGTGGAAACAACCTAGGCACAACAATGACCTAAGAGGAAAACCACCAGTCCACCGGACCACCTAACTTTCCACTATGAAAATCAAATGTTCAAGTACAAACTCGGTCTTATGCTACCCTCCCTAAGATACTGCCCCAATGTACTTTACTTACGAGCCCCTGCTCCGTTTTCACAGTTTCTAATATTAGTGTGAGCGGTTTCTAGACCAACGTTCCAATAAGCTCCCCGCAAATCAGATACATTTTCGAAGTAACTGCAAAATACTTAGCACAAAAAACACAAGTGCCCGTGTGTGTTCTAGAACGGATTTAACAATGAATAATCCTAACTAGATGATTCAAAACATATGCTACTTAAATCAAATCAACTAGTAAATTCTAGAGCAAAAAGATTCAGCACAAGTTCCATAAAAATGGCTTCTTTAAAGATTAATAATCAAATCAAATAACTATGATATGACAAAAACAATTATTTGATCTAACAATTTAAGAACAAAATTAAAGAAGAAACCATAAAAATATATTATCAAAATATCAAACTCTTTTATCAACAACTTATAAAGTAATATATATTAATTACTTAAGCATATTACTTATATATTAATCATCTTTGCTGATGGTATTGTTCAACTTCCTTTATATATTATATATATATTACATACATTGTTCAACTTCCTTTATATTATATATATATATTACTTACCTATATCTCGCAGCGTGAAGACAATTAAATTCTTTTCCTCTGAATTTTTTTTCTATCATTTTCGGCAGCAACACATATCAGTTTTAACTTCTATTCGGCCTCCGTGTATTCACTTTCTATTTTTCCCACTTCTACTCTAAACCCTAATGTATCTATATATATAGATAATAGTAATACTTAATGATATTAGGATGATATTAAGGTTAGGGTTAAATGTGTTTTGGTCTTAACTTTTTAAACTCCATTAAAAACAAAAAACTTAATATTATCTTAAGATATATTATAAAAATATTTAATTAATAATTTCATAAATTAATTAAAGTTTGAATAAATATTTTAACATAAAATATAATTTTAGATTTATGAAAATGTGTTATTAAATGCATGAATGCAATCCTATGTGTCGTAGTTATAAAAAAACATACCTGAAGTATGAATATCTGGAACTTGAATATTTGTTCGACTTTTCTTGATAAACTTGATAGGAGGCCTAAAAACAAACGTACAAATAAATATTTTGTCCACGAAAATAGCCAACACTCATAGTCCTTACAAACTTGATACCCATTCTAGCTAACTGATTGATTATTCCTTGGAACGTATTCAAATGATCTATCACCGGAGTTCCACCTTGGTACCTTAAAGCCATCAACTACTTTATTAGAAATATTTTATTATTTCTTGTTTTTCGAGCATACAAATCCTCAAGTTTATTCTAGAGTGACCGTGCATGTATTTCCCTACTAATATGATTCAAAACATTATAATCTACCCACTTATTTATATACCCACAAACTTGTTGATGTAACAAAGCCCATTCTTTTTCAGACAACTTTTTTGGCTTCTTAGAGACAAACACCTGTAAATAAAACTGCTTGACATAAAGGAGATCTTCCATTTTTCCGTTTCAAGTGTGATAATTAGAACCATTCAAAGTAATCATTCTACTCAAATTTGCTTCCATTATTCAACACAAGAAATTCAACAATAATAACCACAACTTTGATACCACTTTGTTAGGAGAATCACAATGACAATTCTAACTTAATCAAGCTTTAAACAGCGGAATGAAACCTATTCTCCTTCTTTGTGTGAATCTTTTAGGAAACAAATAAATAGAACTCGAAATAAAACATGTAAAAAAATCAACACAACTAATTTACATGGAAAAACCTTCCTGATGTAGGAAGGAAACAACCACGACACTCCTCTCCAAAAATTTCACTATCAAGAAACAATTGTATAAAAGTTCTCTCTAAATAAAACTAGATGCAAACAATCAACAACATCATCAAGAATACAACTTCTTGGAAACTAACAATTATTTCAAGAAGATAGAGAGATCTAACCCAATTTTATAGTCATTGTTCACGGCCCATATTTTCCCAAACCAGTAAGCCAAATCTGAATCCCACCATTCAGATTGAAGAATCTTGAGTCATGAACCTTCTTGTAAAATTTTAGCTCAATCAAACCATAAAAAATCTTCTATCGGAGCACTTGATGAAGGCTTGCTAGAGATTGAAAAACTGAGAGCTTTTTCTACTACTGTAGCTCTTGTTTTCTCTATTGAAAAAATCCACTCACAAAAAACCCTAAATGGGTTTATTAATGAAACAATAGAATGAAAAAATTTTCCATTCTTTCTCTATAGACCATTAAGCCACATGGGCTTTACTTGGGCTCTTCCAAGTAAGAGGGAAACCAAACATTTTCTTCTATCCAATGAACCATCTGATAATATCTTAACCCAAAATAGTCACTTATTTCCAATAATAATTTTGTTTTCAGGATGTGGTACGAAAGACCATGCTTTATTGTTAACGAAGGCATGAAACTTAACTTCTATGGATGCTTTCCATAAAGGATCTTGAATAGCTTGTTTCACTCTAAAAGGTTCTTTGACATTAAGCTTTACAAAAGCTATTTGAATATGCCAAACTTGCCTAAAGTGATCATGGGATGCAAATTATTGTTTGATGGAAGAGTTTGTAAGAAATGGAATAAAAATAGTACCACTAGAGAGAGATAGACTGAGTATCCAATGGAAATATTTGAATTTGGTATAGATGAGTCAATAGGAGTAGCAAAATTAGTAGGTAGGGATCAAGCCAAAGATTCAGAAAAAGTAATAAGTGTGGAAGCAGAAGTTAGGCAACATATAGATAAAGTAGAAAGCGAAGGTACGCTATGCACAGTAAGTGATGAAGATAGAGTACTAGGAGAAAAAAGACTCTATAAGTAATTAATGCTTAAAATGCATTAAAATTATCATTATTTAATATATTTTAATTAATTAAAATATTTATATTTGTCTGATTTTATCATATTTTTTATATAAATTTATCTTTTCAGAATCACATATATTTTTATTATTTTTTCATATATTTCACTTCAAAAATAATTTAAAGAATTAAATAAAAAAAATACTGGAGATAATACATCACAAATATATTAAAAAAATGGAAAAATGGACAAAAGTTCCCAATCACACGCACATCATACTTGTCTCCCGCACAGCTGTGCCCATTCACGCTGAGTCCTGCACGCACGCCCAACACATGCTCGTGCCAAGTTTTGTGCACGCTAGCACATGTCTGTGCCTGTCCCGTGCTCACCAAATGCCCATCTAGTGCAAATCTTGCCCCCGACATGCCTACCAACATGTCCAAATGAATCTAAAATAATTTTTTGAAATATTTTTTCACCTTTTTTGGCCTTTTCCTCACCTATAAAAGGACCCCTTCTCCCATTGTAAAAAACACACAATTTTCTCCATTCTTTCTCTCTTTAGATTTTTCTCTTTATAAAGTTTTCTTTTTTTTTAGTTTTTTTAGTTTTAAAGTTCTTCTCTTTTTGAGAAGAACTAGTTATGTTTTTATAGATTTTAAGTTTTGATTCAATGAACGAAAATGCAAATTCGTTTGGAGGTTTTCCAACAACAGAATTAAGATCAAAGTTCTGTAAGGATTCTTTTGAATTATAATTTTAAAATGAATTCTTTATAGTTATTTTTTTTATGTTTTATTTTTATATGTTATGTTTAATTTTTTTGTGATTAAATTTAACATGATTGGCTGTTTGTAAATATGATATAATAATACGTTGTTATGCTTGTAAAATGTTAAATAGGTAAAACATTTCTATAAAATAAATTAATTTTGTTTGTATTCAAGATATTATATTAAGAATGTTAGAGGGAAATATATTATTTTTCATTACAAATTTAAATTTGAAAATTAGATTCTAAGGTTTAATTATCCATTCTGATTTAGAGTAGTGTTTTTATTTGTTGGTATAATCGTCTGATAATTAAATTGAAGCTTTATTTTAAAAAATATTTATAAGAACTATTATTCGAAAATGTATTGACAACATATTTTCAGTAGTACTCAAATAATTAAGTTCTTAGGTTTAATTTGAACACATTGAATAAAGTTTAAAATGTCTAATCCCACCAAAAGTGGCATTTAAATGGTTCATTTTCAATCTCTTAGAAAAAAGAATTAATTTAATTAAACAAATTAATTATTGAATCCACCCATAGGTGTTAATTGATTTGTTTAATTAACAAAACATATCTAATCACAGGAAATGTGATATTCATATAAAAAAAGAAAATCAATAAATATTAATTTATACATTTAATAACTTAAATAATATGACCAAGTATAATTAAATTAATTATTATATCTATAAATACTCCATTGTTATGAATGATAAAAATTTTCATAATTGTTTATTGAATCATATATATGTTTATTTTTTTGTTATTAGATTAGGAAACACAAAAATCAAATATCGTGACAGGATGTTTAGGATTTAATTTAATTTTTAAAAATTTGAATAATAAATTAAAAACCACATATATTCCTTCCTTAGATAAATCTTTGGAGTATATTTGTCATTTTCTATAAAATGATTTGTACACTTGTGAAAGTTTTATAAATATAAAACAAAAGTATTCACAAGATCGATATTGCTAACCCGATGTCGATCTTATTGTTGTACTTATCAATATGTAAAATGTAATTGGAAAGAAAAGTAATTGAAAAAATAATGGATTTAGAAAAAGAAAATTGAGATTCAAAAAAGAGAACATTTTGACTTATAAATAATTTATCATTTGTATCAAGACACTTATAACCTTTGTGTCTTGGACTGTATCCAATAAAAATACAAGAAACTGAACTAAGTTCTAATTTGTGTCTATTGTAAGGTCTAATGCAAGAGTAATATAAACAACCAAAAACTTTTAAAAAATATAATCTAGAGTCTGACAAAAAAGAACTTCAAGTGGAGAATTGTCCAATAAGATAGGTGTATGTAATCTATTAATTAAAAAGGTGCTAGAAAAGAAAACCTCATCCTTATATTGCATGGGAAGTGTAACATAGAGATTACTAAATCTATAATATCTATATTTTCTTTTAACCATGAAATCTCTATTCAAGTTTAAGAAGACAAGAAATGTGATGCATAATACTAGTACTAGCAAGAAAAAGGTTGAGACTTCGAAATATTCCTCCCCAATCACTATATAAATTTTTTAATTTTATGTCCTATTTGTAATTCAACCTCATCTTTAAATTGAATGAAAACTTTACATATTTCGATATTCATCAATGAAGTATACATAGTAAGCATGTGTTGAATTCAACAAATACTTTACCGACGTCGACGCCTACCAACATACACGGTGCCTATCAAGCAGTTGTAAACCATGTGATACAAACATTGTGATTGTTGAAATAGTAATTAATATTTATCTATATAAACAATGTACATGCCTTATACAAATTAAGAAAAAATATCAGAGAAACCATTTATTTCTTCTTCTAATTGTTTCTTCAAATATTTATTTCTTCATGATATCAGAGCAAGTCGTTACTTTATACAAATTTAAAACCCTTGTTCTCTTAAACAGAGTTTTGTTTCTCCAGAAAACATTTTTTCTCAGGGAAAAAAATCTCATTCAAACACCCATACAAATATTAATTAAAAACACAATTTTTAAAGTAGTGTTTGTCCCACCTAATTTTACCAGATTATTCTAAACACAATTCTAAACATTTTGGTAAAAACAGGGTAGGAGAAAAGGACTGCATGCATCCACACACGCCGCCCGAAGGAAAGAAAAAAATTCACGCACCTCCACGCTCCACCACGCACCATTTGGAGGTTGAAGATGTTGACGTGGCGTACGGCTCGGCTCGGCTCATGGACGTAACCGGTTTGTACCTCGATTCGATTCGCGAATGTAGACGTAGCCGATCCGCATCTCGGTTTGGCTCGTAGACGTAGCCGATCCACATCTCGGTTTGACTTAGGTTTGGTTCAGTTCACCGGTGGTTCGGTCTGAACTGAGTTTTTTCACAGTTTTTCCAAATTTGACTGGTTCAGTCCATTTTAAAGGTCTGAACCCAGTTTTTTTCTGGTTCTATCTTTTTAAAACCAGTTTGGTCTAGTTTTCAAGGTTTATACCAATATTTTACCCAATTTTTGTGTTTTTTATCCAATTTAGTCCATTTCTTCTGAAAAAACCATCGGTTCAATATTATTTATACCGGTTCTTGCATTTTTCTTTCCAATTCTGAAATTATTACATAATTTTCTAGTTTTTTTACCATAATATCATGATAGAGGGAACAATTTCATTACCTGTGGAGCAATCAACTCTAGTTATTGTACAATCTGTCCATTCTGAAGGTGTTTTTAATGTCGAAATTATTCTTAGTGAGACTAATTATGATGTTTGGTCTCAAATAATAGAAATGCATATTGCAGAGAGAGAAAAACTCTCTTATATTCATGACAAAAATTTACAACCAGAAAAAAAATCAAAAAATTATAACAAGTGGTATATAGAAAATCAAAAAGTGAAGAGATGGCTACTTATGTCAATGAGTCCAGAAATCATGAAGCGTTATTTACCCATACCTACTACTCTTAAAATTTGGGGTGCTTTGGCAAAAACATTCTATGATGAAAGTGATGAATTACAAGTATTTGTCTTAAACCAAAAAGCCTTTACTTCCAGACAAAATGGAAAATCACTTTCAGAGTATTATAGAGAGTTGACTAAAATATTTCAAGAGCTAGACCATCGTGATAAGGTGGTCATGAAAAACCCTCATGATCTAATATCGTATTAGGAGTCTATTGAAAGACTAAGGGTACATATTTTTCTTGTTGAATTAGATGATGAATTTAAGTAGGTTCATGGAGAAATTTTGTGAAAAGAAACCATCCCAGATTTAGAAGGTTGTTATTCCTTGATTCGATGAGAGATAGTACGTCGAATCTCATTAAAGGAAAAATCTGGAGACGCTGACGCTTCCGCCATGATATCTAAAAATCGTTCTTTTTTCAATCAACAAAAATGAAGGGTGGTTGATAAATCATCATTTAAATATACCCATTGTCATCAAAAGGGTCATACAAAAGAACGATGTTTTGAACTTGTGGGATATCCTGACTGGTGGGATCATAACTATGACTCTTAGAAGAAAAATCCAAGACAAATGTCTACTGCCACCATTGTAGAAACAACAAATGATCATATTGCAAACTCCTCAGTAAATGTTGGTAATATGTTTAAAGATTTTTCTTTTGTTTTTAATAATACATGGATAATTGATTCAGGTGTAACTGATCATATGACATTCGATTCTAGACAAATCTCAAAACCATCTTCACATAGAACTGTTTGCACTACCAATGGTAACACAACCTCAGTTATTGGGGAAAGATCCTTGTCTCTCACTAGTACTTTGAATTTAGATTTAGAACTAATTTTTCCCTCTTTAGAGTATAAGCTTATATCTATTTATCAAATAACCACTGCTTTATCTTGTTTTGTTATTTTTTGGCCTGACTTTTGTGTGTTCAAGGACATTCAAACAAAGCAAACGATTGGTCGTGATGTTAGGTAAGGAAACCTATATTATTTGGACTTGGATTCAATAAATCATGCACTAGCACAACTGGATCTAAAAAGGATGAATCAAATATATGACTATGGCATAGGAGATTGGGTCATGCTTCTTTTAGATATTTTAAAAAATTATTTCCAAGTTTATTTTTGAACTTAGATATTTCTACTTTAAAGTGTGATGTCTGTGAACTAGCAAAAAATCATCGTTTCTCATTTCCTATAACCTTAAATAAAAGTCCATTTTCGTTTATGGTTATACATTTTGATGTATGAGGTTCTTCCAAAGTCTCTACTTTGGAAGGATCACGTTGATTTGTTACATTTATTGATGATTTTAGTAGAATGACTTAGGTCTGTTTAATGAAATCTAAAAGTGAGGTAAACGTATTATTTAGAAAATTTCATAAAATGGTTCGTACTTAGTATAAAACACAGATTTAAGTTCTATGTAGTGACAATAAAAGAGAATATAAAAGTTTTGAGCTTCAAGAATATCTTAAATCAGAAGGGATTATTCATCAAACTACTTGTGTTGATACACCTCAGCAAAATAGAGTTGCAGAAAGAAAAAAATCGACACTTGTTGGAAGTTGTCTATGCCTCATTGATCGAGGCTCATATGTCATTATCTTATTAGGGAGAAACACTTACTTCTGCTACATATTTGATCAATCGGGTACCTTTTAGTTCCATTAACTTCCAAACACCACTACAAGTCATCACTGAAGCAATTATTGCACCAAATGTTCCCAATTTACCTCCTCATGTGTTTGGGTGTGTGAAATTTGTACACCTACATAAACAACAACATAGCAAGTTGGATCCACGAGCAATATGTTGTATTTTTATGGGATATGCCACACAACAAAAAGGGTATTATTGTCATCATCCTCCTACAAAACAAATGATTACCACTATGGATGTTATTTTTCATGAAGATACAATGTATTTCTCTTCTACACCTGAATTTCAAGGGGAGTACAACCATGCTGAAATTCAGAACCTTACATATAAATTGTTTCCTTATGAAGAAAGACAAATTATATGTGAGGAGAATACAAATAACCTAAATTCAGATGGTAATAAATCCCAATATAGAAAAGACTCATGGGAAATAGAATTAAGTCCTCATCAACTTCAAGATCATTAAGCAAGTTCATTACTACCACTAAGTGAGTACGAGCTTTCTACTCCACAAGTTGTTGATATACCTAACCAATCGTTTGTAGAGGATGTTCCAACTATTGAACCAGCCAAAAAATACTTTCATCACGTCTTAACAGAGGTATTCCTAAAGCCATATATGAACCTAAGATTTCTAGTAAAGTCAAATATCCCATGAGTAACAATATGTCTAAACACCATTTGTCAAAATCAAACGTGTCATTTGTGAATCAATTATCTGTTGTATCTATACCTAACAGTGTGCAGGAAGCTTTAGCTGACCAAAAATGGAAAGATGTTATGAATGAGGAACTAAGATCCTTAGAAATAAATAGAACTTGGGAACTTGTTAATCGTCCACCAACAAAAAAAATTGTTAGATGTCGATGGATTTTTTCGGTAAAGTATCAAGCAGATGGTATGATTGAACGCTATAAAGCAAGATTGGTGGAAAAAGGATACACTCAGACATATCGGATTGACTATACAAAAACATTTGCGCCTGTAGCCAAAATTAACACTGTTCAAGTCTTGGTATCTCTAGATGCAAATTTAGATTGGTCATTATATTAGTTTGATGTAAAAAATACCTTTCTATATGGAGATTTAATTGAAGAAGTCTACATGGATTTACCACCAAAAATCAAGAAATCCAAAATCCATGATGAAAAGGTGTGCAAATTAAAAAAAATCATTGTATGCATTGAAACAATCCCCAAGAGCATGGTTTGACAGGTTCACAAAGTCAATGAAGGCATTTGGCTACAAGCACAACAATTCAGACCATACTTTATTTCTGAAAAAAAGGTATGGTAAGATCACTGCACTTATTGTATATGTTGATGATATGATAGTAACATGAAATGATCTTGAAGAAAGGAAAGCTCTACAAAGTTATTTGTCCAAATAATTTGAAATGAAAGACCTTGGTTCCTTAAAATATTTTTTTGGGATTGAGGTTTCTCGATCAAAAGAAGGAATCTTCTTATCTCAAAGAAAGTATGTCTTAGATTTATTAAAAGAAACTGGTATGTCGGCATGTCAACCAACTAATACACCAGTAGAGGAAGGATTAAAGTTATGTATCAAGGTTGATCAAGTTCCAACAAATAAAGAAAGATACCAAAGGCTTGTTAGAAGGTTGACGTATTTGGCACACACAAGACCAGATCTTGCTTATGCTTTAAGTATTTTCAGTCAATTTATGCATAATCCTGGAGAATAACATATGAATGTAGTTATTCGTATTTTGAGGTATTTAAAATCTGCTCTTGGAAAAAGAGTATTTTTCACTAAAAACTCAAAGTTCCAAAGAATTGAAGTATATACTGATGCTGATTGGGCTGGATCAATAAATGATAGACGATCTACATCATGTTACTTCACTTTTGTAGGGGGAAACCTTGTAACATGGAAAAGTAAGAAACAACATGTTGTTGCCCGTTCAAGCGCAGAGGCTGAATACAGAGGCATGACACTTGGGCTTTGTGAGGCCTTATGATTACAATCTCTTTTGAAAGATTTGGGATATCCTGCTAAAGAATCAATTAAGTTATTTTGTGACAATAAAGCAGCATATGATATTGCTCATAATCTAGTTCAACACGATCGTACAAAACATGTTGAAGTTGACAGATTCTTTATTAAGGAAAAGTTAGAAGAAAATTCATTAGAATTACCAAAAATTAAGTCAAAAGATCAATTGGCTGACATTCTCACTAAAATAATCTCATATCGAGTATTCACAAAAGTTTCAGTCAAGTTGGGCATGAAAGATATCTATGCACCAACTTGATGGGGAGTGTTGAATTTAACAAATACTACAACCCATTCAACAAATACTTTACCGACGCCGATGCCTACCAACATACACGGTGTCTATCAAGCAGTTGTAAACCATGTGATTCAAACATTGTGATTGTTGAAATAGTAATTAATATTTATCTATATAAACATTGTACATACCCTATACAAATTAAGAAAAATATATCAAAGAAACCATGTATTTCTTCTTCTGATTGTTTCTTCAGCATGCCCATTGAGGGATTGCATAGAAGCAACCCAAACATCAGAACGTACGACATGTAAAGAAATTGTAAAATAGATAGTTCTAGGAACAAAAGGTAGTCTATGACTTTTATTTACTTCACAAGCATTACACGTAATTTATTAGAAGTAGTGTGCTGAAAAGAAAGATTATACTTAGATAAAAGCCAATTTACAATAGATAAGGAGGCATGAGCCAATCTCTGATGTCAAAGAGTCAAATTCTCAGAGACTTTCTTTAAAACTGTAGTGAAAGCTCCACAATGGATAGTCATATGAGTGATAGGCTTAGAAGAAGAAGATGACAAATTAAGATCAAAGGCATATAAACCATTACTCAGTGTGCCTTAAAGTAGTACTTTTCTCTCCACTTGATCCTTAACATAACAATAAGTGGGGTGAAATTCAAAAATACATGATTATCTTTGGTAGATTGAGAGACACTAAATAAATTTTTAGTAACAGAAAGAACATGAAGGATGTTATTTAAGCGTATAGTTTTATGAGTGAAATTAGAGACAAATTTATTTTTACCAGTATGGGAAATAGGTAAAGTCTGACTATTAACAATCATTAGTTTTTCAGAGCCACCATAAGGTTGAGGTACAGTTAAGTGATGAAGCTCAAGTGTGACATGGTGGCTGGCACTAGAACCTGGAAACCATTAAAGTTCTGAAGACACTATAGAAAGAGATGGTGCATTGTAATCTTGAAATGGTGGAAAAGAAGGAACATGTGGTGGTGCAATATGAGGAGAGTCAGATGAAGGATATAAGGAAGGGTCATACTGTGAAGGGAATGGTGAGTAATTGATTTGTTGAGAAGGAGCAGTAGCCATCAAAACTTGACTCTATGGTATGGGAAATGATTGTTGAGGTCCTGATAGTTTTGATGGTGTTTGTTGTGAATATGAAGAAGCTTGATATGGTGGTATGGTTGGCTGTCTAAAGTAAGGCTAAGCTTGACTTGGAGGAATATAATTTCTGTCAAAACGAAGTCAGCAGGTTACTACAATATGGCCTATTTTGCCACATAGCTGGCACTTAACTCATCATCTTTCACGCCCAAAATAAGGATCTCTATCATAAGGAGGATAATAAGACTGAGTGAGGAGGTTCATTGGGTGATTGAGAGAAATTTTTCACTGCATTTTCATAAGGAGTGAATTTTGTAGAAGAAGCTGATTTAAGACCTGACAGTCTTGAATCATTGTTTACTGGGTTCATATTGTTCTTAACCGAGAGGTTAACAGATGGTAATGGTAAATTAGGAAAAATTTACTGCCTCTCTAATCGAGACTCATGAGTGAGCAGAAGAGCTTTAGCATCATCCATAGTAATTTTCTCAGATAACATCCTTTCAGTCAATGTAGAAAAAAACATTGTCATAGCTTTCATCTAACATTTCCAACACTCACATTAATTTTTCATCTTCATAAAGACCATAGCCAGCAGAATACAACTTATCAGTGAGCAATTTGATTGTGAGCATATATGCAGAAATATTGAGATTTCCCTTCTTAAAGTTTTGTAGTTCTTCTTTAACTTGAATAACTTTAGCTCTTGACTTAGATGCATAGGACTTTTCTAATCTAACCCAAGCATCTTTTGAAGTATCAAACCCATAAATTTATTTTAACATATCATCATTCATTGATAACATAAGCCAACATCCAAGCAGCATATCATCCTGCTTCTTGGATTCACTGACCCATCATTAGAAAATTGGGATGGTGGATTAAGTAAAACATGATTGTCTAATTTAAGACTGTAATATATTTAGTATTTGAAGTTTCTATATTGTGTAAGTTTTCTCATCTAGTTTGGTAGCAATTACAATATTGTAAAAAGTAAAAAGAACTCAATGATCTGCTTGAATCGAGTCGGGGTTTATAACCTGAGGCTCATCTTGACATGGTGATGGTAGTGGTGGTTGAGTAGGAATTGGTGGAATTGTTGCATAAGGATTTTCCATGATTCAATACTTAATTTGTTGGATTAAGTTATTTGTATTGTTTAATCTTTTATATTATAAATGATGTCATTTAATTTTTTAATGGTAAAAAAATGATCAATTACAGATAAATTATATTAGTTTGATGATTTTGTACTAAAATTTTATTATTTTTTTATCAAGTGATCAAACGCGATTAAAATACAAATATTTAGTATTTATAAAATATTTATTTTTAATATTTATTCATTGACATAATTTTATTTTAATATTTTATTGATTTTTTAATTTTTTATAAAACTAAAATATATTTAAATAATTTTTTATTTTAATATTATTATTAGTAATTTTTAAATAATTTATATTAGATTTCATTTTTATCATTATTAAAAATTCATATTTTAATCGTATTTTAATCACTTATAACAAATAATAATATTTTAATAAAAAATATTAAAATAATAAAATTTATCTTTATTATTTTTTATAAATGACTAAATGACATAATTTATTATCTAATGAAAACGACATAAATAACCTAATTTAAAGACATATAACATCTCGCTTTATAAAATATTTAATTTTATCCTTAATAAATATATTTTTAACAAATAAAAAAGTTAAATTATATATTTTCACCAATAAAAAATTAAATAACATATTTTTAATAATTAAAATGATTAAATAACGATGCTTAAAAGTAGACATCTAATTAAACTTAGTCAAAGTAAACATTCTGACCACTATTTAACCTTTAATATAATGTTCCAAAATTTTGATAAGTTTGTGGAGATAAGAAGTCTTCTCTGGCTGCTGTCTTCCATTTGGCTATTGGCATGCAATTTTCGTGTGTTTTGGTATTAGCCTTTAAGCTTTTAGCTATGCTATTGCTAGCTATAGAAATGGTCCCATATAGCGTTTAGAATTAATTATGATGGTAGATAAGGTACTGGTCGACGTCGGTAAGTTTCTTTAAGTGATTTGTTTCATGTAATTAAATATACAATAAATTATATAGTAATATTTATAATTTAATTTAAATTATTCATACTTCACGTTATGTTATGATATAATATTCACTAATTTTTTTTAAATTTCTATAAATTAAATAATTAGAGTATAAACGGGATGATAGTTATGTCTTATGTAAAGAAATTTAATATATATATATATATATATATATATATATATATATATATATATATATATATATATATATATATATATATATATGCATGTTTAATTCACTACTCAATGTAAAAGGTATTTTATGAACATAAAAACAAAATAGCTTTTAGATACTAATTGAGATTTGTTTGTTAGTTTAGCAATAAAAAATACATATTTTTTGTAATTTATTTTATGTCATGTTAACGGTACAGAAGTGATAACTGATAAAGATCGAGTAAAATTTGAGTTGCAAATAATTAATTTTACTTAGAAAAATTGAAAAGTTATTGAAGAAAATTACTATTTTTTTTACTAGTGAAAAAAGTACTATTCAAAGTGTGGTATGATATAAATTTATAATTTAAAATGAAAAAATAAATTAATTTTATTATCAAATTATTATTTATGTCATAAATAATAATTAAATAAATATTATTAAAAATGGATTGATATTTGTTTTTTAATGTGTATATGAAAAAAATACTTTATAGAATTAGTAAAAATACATTTCGTTATTCTTTCTAGGCAAAAGAAACAGAATTCATGGTTAAATAGATTAGATGACGTTTTTTTCTTTATTCCTTTTCTATTTCAATGAAGAGAAATGATATTGCTGCTAATTATTGATTATGGTCATGCTTGGATAAATTAATGGCTGGAATATTTCTTTTGTAGAAAAATCATTAATTGATTTTTAAATATATAATAATATCATATCTTAAATTAATAAAACTTTTTTAAGAAATACATACTTGGTAAAAAAAATAAACAAAAAAAATAATGCAATCGATAATAAATATACAACTAAATAAATCCAATTTCTAAGCACTAGTATTTAAAAAGAAAAACTTATGGAGGAATCAATCTTAGTGCAGAAGAATCATTTTCTTTTCCACCTTTGCTTTTAATTATTGGATGATTGGATCACATCACCCGTTTCTTATCTTTTAGTACCACTTAAAAACGAACATTATATGCGTTAATTTTTTTATGAGTATAAATGTATGTCTTTAATATTTTTTTTAATAAAAAGGACACTAATATTCCTTCTTTAAGGAAACTAATAAAAAAGCTTTAAATTAATAAAATATAAAATTAATGTAAAAAATTTGATTGTACATAGTTTACGATCAATAATCAATTTATATTAATAAATTTAAAAAATATTATAAAATATCTTAGATTAAATCATTTATATTATTTAGTATTTTAGATTTTTAAAAACGTTGTTATGAATGGACATAGGACATGAGGGGATGGTTATGTAAATAATCATAATTATTTCACTTCACTTTTAAATATATTCGATTAATAATCATTAGTTATGAATTGATAGCATTTTATTCACGATTTTAATCATGTTTTTTATTTTTTAACATTTATTCAAAAATATATTTAATTTAAAAATTAGATATTAACTTAATTCTTACTTTACTATATTTTTTTTAAATATTGACATTAATTTTTATTTTTAACTATTTAGCACATTTTTTTAAGTAAAATAAAAAGTATAAAGTAAGAATAAATAAAATTCAATCTATTTATACAAAATATTGTGTGTTTTATTATTAAAATTATATATTTTTAGGTAATTATATGTATATAAAATAATAATATTAATATATATTTGGTTTCGATTAACTATAATTTTAACATTGTAATAAATATCCATGCCTCACGCCTTAACGGTTACCGTTATTTTTAGAAAAAAAATTATTGAATTTTTAACTGATAACCACGTGGTTAAAATGATCATCCTTAAATGTTGTCATTTAGTTCATTAACTTTGTAAAGGGCCAATTAATAATAAATTATATTATTTTAATGTTTTTTATATTAAAATATTATTATTATTATCAAGTGATTTGTTTGAATATATGGATCGACTTGGAGTTCGACCCGAGTCGTAGAACAACCCAAGTATAAAAGATAGCCCGACTTGTAAGACGAGTCACCTCCAAATACCTACCTCTATAAGCACCCACGAACACACTTGTAGGAGAGACTTGTCTTGTGGAGTTTTAGCATCTTAAGGGTCGACCACCGGTCCAAGCTATAGAGTGGTCAACCTCAATCTATAAATATGCATGCTTTTACTTTTATTCCCTTCCTGACACACTTATATATGTATAACCTATGTAACCGACACATGTAAGTGTAAAACTATTTATATACATGAACTCCCTAAGAGATCTATACATTTCATCAGTTATTCTAACTTCTTTCTAGTTTTTCTCTCTGAAAACCAAACCAATCCCAAAATTTTGGCACCCATCATTAGGCTTAGATTCTAAGGTGACACTTTGGCTTTTGACTCCATACATTTATGTTAGTCTTGCTCGCAATAATAGTCATCAAAGAGCCAAGATTTCTACTGAAGTTTATAGCATATTCATAACTATACTTTTTCCATGGCTTCTTCTTGAATGACTTATTGCACGATGATTGTCCTCTAGACATAGATTTTCCACGAGATACTTGTTTTATATCTCTTAAATGTGACACACTTAGTAATTCTGGTATAATAGATTAAAGAAGATGTATTATATATGTTAATAACAATAAAAGAGTAATAATATAATAGAAGTATTAAATTTTTTTAATCTTAAGTAAAAAAATAATATCATATTAAAATTTATCACAACTTGAATTGATAGTCAAACCACATATTGTCCAACAACTTCTTGGACTGTAGTAGCATCAAAAGACACAAACAATAGACAATGATGAAGTAATGATTGATCAATTACTATTTATCAATAATTTGGCAAATATTGATTATAAATCATTCGATTATCGCTCAATTATTGTACCGTTTCAATAACAACATACATAAACGATGAATGTTTCAACAAACATTTCATATTCTGTAAAAAATTTAAATGTTATATATAATAAAAATTAAAAGTAATAAACTATCTACATAAGTTTTAAATATTATGATTCACAACAAAATATTCATCATGTGATGGATAGTAAGAATGTCCAGATTGCATTGAAGATATTGAACCACTACCTAATTATATCAGCATCCTAGCATAAATGGAGGACCAATAGAATAACATAAATGGAGGACCAATAGAATGACTATATCCTATTGAACCACTACCATATTATGATTTAAATAAAAGACTGGTTCCTTTTATGGTTATTCAATCAATGTTTGGTTCTACATTTGGAAGGGTTACATTGGTTTGTTACAAAATGATATGGACGAGGAATACCATAGTTCTGAACTTTAGCAATTTTTAGACTCTTATGGCTCAATTTATCAAATCAATTGTTCGGATACACTTTAATAAAATGGGATGGCCAAACACAAAAATATGTACTTATTAAAAGTTGTTCACGCTTCCCTAATCAAGGCTCAACTATTGGAAAGAAACTTTTCTCTATTGCATATTTCATCAACCATGTTCCATCTCGTCCTATCAACTTTAAAACACACTTTCAGACACTTATAAGTTATTGTTGCATCAACAATCCCAAACCTACCATCTCATATCTTTGGATGTGTTACCTATGTTCATTATCCCAACCACCAATACAGTAAGTTAATACCTCAAGCCTTAAAATGTGTTTTGTTCGATGTGTTATTCATCAAAAAGGACACCGATGGTCTAATATCATGTTTAATTTGATAAAATCATATTTCTTTATTCATATATGAAATGTTTTCTATACACGTTATTTATAAAAGGTAATAAACCTTTCAAATCCCAACAAATGACAATTATTTCTTACTATGACACTTAATAATGATTAAGAATTTTATCTAAATCAACACCCTTAGGTAGGATTGTTCACTGGTCCGATCCGGTTTGATCTTGGGGAAAAAAGTTTAATCGAATCGGATTGTTTGACTTATAAAATCGTCTAATCCGATTCGATTTTTGATTTGTTTCGATTTTTAAACCTCTAATGAGAAATAATAGAATTTTTTTAATATATTATTAAATCAATCCAATCCAGTTTAAAAATTAGTACAATACAAACCGAACCGTTTAATTTATGAACTCGTTCGATCTTGTCCAATTTTTCGATTTGATCCAGTCCAGACTGATTTATAAACACCCATATCCCTAAGATACAAAATATGATTGAAAAATATCAAAAAATTTAACAAATAATTAAAATATTTAAAAATATAAAAATATACTAATAAAAAATATATATATTTAATTAATAAAAATAAAATGATTAAATTATCATAATACCTTTTATAATATTACAACAAACTTCGATTTATATTATTTAAATTATTTATTTCTTATAAATAATTATTGCATTGATATTAATAACTTTAAAGAATATTTTTTATGTAACAAATTATCATATAAATATAATTAATATAATAAAAAACTATTCAATAAAATAATAAAATCAATTTCTTTACCAGTAATTAACAAACGTCGATTATAATAATATCAGTAATAAATAGAACTTTTTCTGACTTTGATTTACTGATACATTTACCCCAATTTGTGTACAAATGGAGTCTAGCGTGCTGTTCATACCCAAGGAGAATATAAGAATGACTAAGATCAAAACTAGCTAGGTCAGTCTATCATCATAGGATAGAGATAGCTCATCATCAAAAAAGCATCCATTCGTATACAATGAACTTCACCACAATAATGAATTACGACCGACTCATTTTATTCAAAAACATCACGTGAACCATAGTATTGATTAACATTGAGATGAGAGGCGACTGTAGATCCAAATGTAAATTGTTTTATCTACAAATTTGTTTATATTATACAATTAAATGGAATAGATAAATTAATATATTTTTGTAATAATATTACTGTTATAATAAAATGTGTCATTACCCATTTACATAATATATACATAACAACACTTTTCTGGGAAAAAAACCAAAACAAAAACTAGTAGTAGTAGATATAGATATGCTTATCGAGAGGGGAAAAAAAAACAAAACAAAAACAAAAATAGCAGATATCATATACGTCTGGTATTATACAAGAAACTTAACACAGAACAACACGAGAACCACATGTGACTAGTACAACAGTCTCACACAAGAGTGGAACAAATTGAAGTGGAAGGGTCAAAAATAGCAGGAAGCAAGTACTTTCTTCCATTAGCTCCATGGGCATTAAAGCTCGCACCAGTAACAGAGTCCTTCAATAGATTACCAGCAAAACCAGGATATGACCCTTTAGCATAAACACCAGTACAAGCCGTAGCAGCCTCTAAACCAGCCCCTTTAGGACCCTGATAATACCCATTTCCAAATGGGTTAGTCACAGTCCCAGCCAAAAGACTGGCCAAGTTTATCACCATCCCATCAAGTCCCACATCGTTATTTGGTGCAACCAATGGTGGACTCTGTGGTCCGTAAATAGGCTGGTGATATGGCCAAGCGCACTGACCTGGGCACTGGCTCTCCGAGTTACCAACCCAGATATAAGGAAATCTGTATTTTCTTCCCCTAATTAAACTAGTGCTTGAAGAAGCATGAGATCCACATCGACTAGAACAAAACCCAGGCACAGTTACATCAGATGAAGTCAAAACCACGTTTATTGAGTTCAATTGGGTACCCTTTGAAGCCAATTGAATGATATGTTGATTTGTGAGAGATTTGCCTAGAGGGTAATTCTCATCAAGGATTTGAGTACCCAAATTGAAAGAAAGTGAGGTACGTTTTTTGGGATTCACTAGGTGGTAGTATTTCTTGATGTTGTTAAACCATAGAGAAACAGAGGGTTGGGTTTTGATACTAATGGGTTTGGAAGAAGAGAGTGAGATTATAAAATCTGAAAGAATTGCTCGTTGAGATGGTTTGAATTTGCCGTACCATATTAAGTTGATGGAGATTTTGGTTGTGAGAAGAGGACCATTGTGGTATTGAAAGAGCAGAGTTTGTTGGGTTTGGTCTGATTCTGTGAGTAAGCTTCTTGTTGCATAGCTTAAGTTGAGTAAAGAAATGGATATAACTGTATAAAGAAGTAGATGGATAGTTGTGATGAAAATAGAAAAGGCCATGACCGAGACAAATCAAAGAGAAGAAGATTGTGGGTTTAGGGGTTGAGGAGAAGATAAATGAAACTTGTATTTATATACTGGGATTTATAAAAATAGTTAAAAGCTAAAAAAAAAAAAAATAGTGAGAAAATTGAGAAACTTGAGCGGAAAGTGAGTAAGAAAACGTGTTGAATAAGCCTAGTCGTACAAATTTCATATTTTTTCTTTTTTTAATACGCGAAAATATGTAGAAAAAATTGTTATAATTTTTCATGTAAAATATTTTTTATAATATTAATAATTTATAATATTTTTTAAAGAATATTTGTTTGTGATTCCTGTAATATTTTAAGTTTTGTTCATATAATTTTTATTTCTTTAATAAAAAATAGATAAAATTGTTAAAATATTTTTTTTATTATATAAAAACAATTTATTTATTAAAGTAACTATTACTTATTATTTTGGATATTTTAACTGCTTTGTTTTCATATAATATATTTTTTAAATAATTATATAATTTTGATTAAAATGTTTGTAAATAGAGATTAATTAATTGAAATTACGTATTTTTCAAAAAAAGTAAAATTTTAATATATAAATGATTCGTTTGAAGATATAATTTTTTTAAAAATTAATTTATAAATTTTGACACAATTATGCACTTTCATTTATAGAATAATTGATATATTTTGACACATTTGTAGTAGATATATTTATATTAATAGATTTATGTTAATTAATTATTTATTTATAAAATATTTTATTTAATTTTTATATTTTGTAAAAAAATATAAAATAAAAGTAAATTTTATTAGTTATTTAATGTTTTAATAATTTTATGATAAAATTTTAATTATTTACTTAAAAATTTAATAATTTTGTGGTAAAATATTATAATAAAAATTATTTTTATTCTGTAATTACTTATTGGTAAAATAAATTATTAAAAAATATATTATTTTATTTAAAATATTAATAAAAATAAATTTTTTTAACACTTAAAAAAAAAAAAACTAAATAACCCTTATGCGTCACTTTTCTCAAAACCATATATATCTAATTTGAATCCCTTTTCCATAGGAGTCTAAGTCGGCCAGAGTGCTGTAGAATTGCTAACTACTGTTAGATGACAGGGATTTGCCAGCTAAGGATGGATTAAGACCAATAACAAACATCGAGTATTTGAGTGGTAGGACTAATGAGAAGTACAAATAGGCATATTAACCAAAGATATTATTAGAGATTTGTTTTGGTATTTTAGTTAGCATATTAATTGACATTTCAACTTCAGATATGCATTGATATTTTATTTGTTTTATTAATTTTTTTTATTTATGAACGTAATAAAACAATGTTTGCTATTATTTAGATTTGTACTTTTCTTTTATAAAAATTGATGATATTTTAATTTAATATTTATAAAGTTTTAATTTAGTTATTTTTAAACGGTAAATAAAAAATAATAAGAGTATTAAAAATATTAAATTTAGTAAGTGGGTGTTAAAAAGGAGCCACAACTCTTAAAAACAAAACTTTAATATTTATGAA
The DNA here is from genome assembly GCA_030763125.1 of Hippophae gyantsensis. Lineage (NCBI taxonomy): Eukaryota > Viridiplantae > Streptophyta > Magnoliopsida > Rosales > Elaeagnaceae > Hippophae > Hippophae gyantsensis. Next base: position 22,112,530 of record CM061032.1, on the reverse strand, counting down.
TAATTTTTATAAAAATATTGATGATATAAAAAATTTAGATTAATATTTATTTATTAATTATTTTATTATCGAATAACTTTAAAGTTCATATTTTTTTATACTATTATAAATAATTTAATTAATAAAAAGTTATAAAATTATTTTATTGTATTAATTAATATGTTATCACAAATACCAAGCAAGTACACACAAACACAATATTTTTTTAAATACCATTTACATTCTATATGTTTACATTTGAAGGGATTTAAACATGATGTTTTAATTATGCACTTTAAATATAAGTTGTTACGATGCAATTTACCTGATCATCCAACATGATAAAATTTTATTTTTTTAAGCAAAATGCAATAACAATTAACTCAAAAAATAATTAAAACTGTAATATTGAGAGTGATATTAAATATTTTATTATATATACCTGATCAATATAGGATATTATCGATACAAAACTATGGACACCTCTAATTTGCATACGTTACAAAAAAAAATTGAATTAGAATTACTTATAATTATAGCAATTATTGAAAATAATAAATTATGAAAGAGAAATTTATTTTAATTTTTTCTTTTTTGTTCGCTTCACATCATCAAGGAACAAATATAAATTAGAGGATCATTATTTTCATATGTGAAAACAATAAAAAATTATTTTTTCTCAATAAAAGTTGTGTTATAATGAAATAACAATTTCATAATTATAAAATGCAAAATAACGTATGGAATGAATAGTTATTTCATTCCGAGTGCTTTAAAGCTTTTTCCAATAAATGAAAGGGTAAAATAAAATTTTATAATAAAAGCTTAATTATTATCATAAGAAAAAATTTAAAGGTAATTTCCTATATGGGACTTGCCTAGATTCTAGAATTAGTATATTTTATTTAAAATTATAAGAAAATTAATATATAAATGAATGCTGCATTGGCAATTAAAATATATATGATGTAAACCATGCATGTTTAATTATCTGGTAAAGCTGTCCCAATTATTATTTTTCCATTAAAATAAAGTTATCATAAACTAACAAATTGAAACTAACATCTCAAATTCTTACTTACGCAGTATTGGAATTAGTAGTTGTGAGGTCCCATGTGATTAAGTTATGATATATGTAGTTAAAAAATTGTTATACTAGGAATTCGGTTTGTAATAAACTCATGTATATATAGTGATGTATCTTAAAAAGGAAATTTAAGAAAATTATTTCCATCACTCTCAATCCAAGCAATAAACTCATGTATATATAGTGGTGTATCTTAAAAAAGCAATTTAAGAAAATTATTTTCATTACTCTTAATCCAATTGTTCATCTCTTAATCGCAATTTACTTTTACAGGATTTTGCATAATCTCAAAGCTTATTACCCTAGAGGGTTTTGAAATTTTTTCTTGAACAATTTTTTATATAATAATATGTTTAATAACTATTTAATATGAATATTAAACAAATTTATTGTAAAATTGATTCTCAAATCTTAGTCAAATAACTAGATTCAAATGAAGATTTAATATTAAATTAGCTTGTAACAATATATCCTAAGAATGTTTCAATTGGTGTGAAACTTGATAGAAGCAACTTCTTAATTTGAAATGAACGGATTATTAAGTATGGTGTAGTGGATTACATCAATAGAAATAAATTGGGACTAGTGAAGGTTCTTAAAGATTCAAGTAGATCAAATCCATAACATGCTCTTTGAACTTCATCAATGGAGTCATAAAAGTTTGGATCTATGGTTCAATTTCAACATCTATAACAAGTAATGTCTTTATTGCATATGACATGTGGTCTAGCCTTAAGAAGAATTCTATTTTTACTTCAAGAACTCGTAATGAAAATCAAATTGGAGTCATAAATCACCAAAAAAATAAAATATAAGTGTTCTTGACTACTTTGACAAATTGAAAGGTTGTATTAATGAACTACAATTATAGGAAGATCAATTGATTATCAAGATTTGCTAATTTTAATTTTGAATGGTTTAGGTCCAAGATATAACCCTTACATTTGCTCACTTAATCATAATGATATTGATCTTGATAAAGTAAAGAGTGAATTATTCTCATATGAGAGTTTACTAATGCCACAAGATAAGGTTGAAGAAGAAAATGATTATATGAAAAATTATACCAACTTAGGTAGAGTTGGTGGTGGTTGTGGTAACTCTTTCAATCATGGTCAAAAATAATTCCAACAACAGTAGTCGTGAATAAGGTGGTAGAAATAATAGTAGAGGAGGTAGAGCTTATAGCAATGTATAATGTCAATTTTGTTCTAAAATTGGTCATGTTGCATGTTTATGCTATACACTGAAAATAGTGCTTGGGTGCTTGATATTGGTGCAAGTCTGCACATCAACAAAGATGTATCTCATATGTCAAATGTCATTGCTTATATCGGATATGATGGAGTCATTATAGTTGATGTTGGTATGTTATCCATTCCCGTACTAGGACTACATATTTACCTACTAATAGTCATAAACATTTGACACTTAATCATGTCTTACATGCACTTTTATGTCCACAAAACTCATTTCTATTAACAAACTATGTAAAGATAATCATTTTTTATAAAGATTCGTGATAATTCTTTTCTTGTTAATGACATTCTTAAGAAGAGGATTCTTCTCTAAGGACCTATTGGTCAAGGTGTGTACAAACTTAAACTCAAGCATTCCACACTCAACACATCTAACCATGTTGTCTTTCTTTCAAAAAGCACCATATGGCATGATCATCTTGCACATGTTTCAAGGTCTATAATAAATAAGGCTTTGTCAAGACAAGGCATTATTTTGTCTCCTTTTGAAAATGTCTTGATTGTGCTTTATCAAAATCCCACAAATTGTCTTTTCTTTCTTCACATGTAAACTTTAGTGTTCACTTGTATATTTTGTATTTTGACATTTGGGCCCTACTCATCACATATGAATGATGATAGATTTATAATTAGTGATTATACTCGATTTTATTCTTATAATCTAGAGATCAAGCTACTTTCATCTTTATCAAATTTAAGCAAATGGTTGAATGTCAATTTAATAAACACATAAAGCAAGTACAAAGTGATGGAGCTGCTAAATTCAAGCATTTAGATAGAATTCTTCAGGGTTGTGGCATCATTATCGTTTGATATTTCTACACATCTCTTCTCAAAATGATATGGTCCAGTCTTATTATCAATGTGTGGTTGATACAAGTCTTGCTTTGTTGTTCAAGTCAAATTTACCCATGGTTTATTGGCTTTATACCTTTAGATCAATTGTATATATTATCAATCACATTCCTACCTAGGTACTTCAATTCACCTCTACTTTTTTCAAATTATTTGATCGTTATCCTAATTACAATTTATGTGTGTTTTTAGGTGCCTTAGCTTTCCTTATTTGAGGCCTTATTCCAAAAATAAATTGCAAGCTAAGTTTGTAGTTTAGACCTTTCTAGGTTATGCTCCAAATCTATATAGCTAATTCTATTTGGACACGAGTTCAAAGAAAATTTTCACTAGTAGACATGTGCTATTTAATGAAATTGAATTTTCTTTTGCTTTTAAAGTTTTAGTATGTTACTTCTTTTCAATCTATTACATCTAGTATTGATCAGTTTACTTTGCTTCAAGTAACATATTGGCTCTTAACTCATTTTCCCCATTCTAATAGTATTTCTTCCACTACATATACTACTGCTATGCCTACTCTTATTAACAACTCTCCTATTCATAGTACTACTTCTCCACCTATTCAATCTCTTAACTCTTTCACAACAGCTTCCTTAGAACATGTGTCTCATATTTCACATCACTTTTTGTCTTCTTTTGGTGATAAGTCATCTTCATTACATATGACTCCTCAGTCTCAACCTTTTTCTTCTCTATCTATTTTCTCTTGCACATCTTTACCATCGAGTTTGCCTAAAATTTTCTTAGAGGTTATTTTACCAACACTACCTTCTACTAATACTTATAGTATGCAAACAACGTCAAAAATTGATAACTCCAAATCTAAAGCTCTTGTTGCATTTTCTTCTTTACTTGTGGCTCCAAAATTATTCAAAGATGCAATGAAAATTTCATAATGAAATCTTCCATAGAGTGTGAATATTCATTTTTACTTAAGAATCAAAATTGGGTTTTGCTTGTGCCTCCAGCTAATGCCAAGGTGATAAGAATCTATGCGTTTATTGACAAGTGTTTAAAAAACACTAAAAATACCATGATTTAATATACTTTAATTGATTAAATAAATTTATATTTTTATGAATTTATCATATTTTTATATAAATTTGTTTTTACTGAATCATAAGTATTTTTATTATTTTTCAGGTATTTTCGTTCAAACATAACTTAAAGACTAAAAAAAATACTAGAGGTTATATCACAAATATGTTAAGAAAAATGAGAAAAAGGTAAAAAAATGGAAAAATTTGACAAAATGGTAAAAAATGTCAAAAATGCTGAGTCCCGCATGCACCAACACATGCCAACACCTGTCCCGCTCGCGCCAACACACACTTGCACTTGTCTTGCGTTCTCCAATGCCCATCTACCAGAAATCTCGCCCCACTCACACGAGCCAACTTGTCAAAACACATCCAAAATCAATATTTAAGATATTTTCCCACTTTTTTGGCCTTTTTCTCATCTATAAAAAGACTCTCTTCAATTGTAAAAATCATCCCAAAAATCACACATTATTTTACATTACAAACTTAAATCTGAAAATTAAATTTTAAGGTTTAATTATCCGATCTGATTTAGAGTAGTGTTTTTTTATTTATTGGTACAATCGACCGATAATTAGACTGAAGCTTTGTTTCAAAAGTTTTTATAATAACTATTATTCGAAAATGTATTTACAACATTTTTTCAGTAATGGTTTTAAAACTTAAAGTTAGTACTCGAATAATTAAATTCTTAAGTTTAATTGAATAAAATTTAAAATGTCTAACCCTACCAAATGTGACATTTAAATGATTAATTTTCAATCTCTTAAAAAAGAATGAATTTAATTAATCAAATTAATTATTGACCCTATCCATAAGTGTTATTTGATTTGTTTAATTAACAAAGAATATCTAACCCTACTAAATGTGGTATTTATATATAAAAAAAGAGAATCAATAAATATCAATTTATATCTTTAATAACCTAAATAATATAAAGAAATATAATTAACTTAATTATTATATCCATAAATACTTCATGGTTATAAATAATAAAAATTTGCATACTTGTTTATTGAATCCAAATCTATGTTTTTTTTTGTGTTATTAGATTAAAAAACACAAAAAATCAAAATATTGTAACAGAATGTTTATGATTTAATTTCATTTTTAAATGTTTGAATAATAAATTAAAAACCACATATATCATTCCTTAAATCGACCTTGGGAATACTTGTCATTTTCCATAAAATGATTTGTGCACTTGAAAGAGTTTTAAAAATATAAAACCAAAGTATTTACATGATCGATATTGTTAACCCAATGCCGGTTTTATATTCATCAAGTTTTTGATATCGTTGTCGGAGAAGAAATAACATTTTAAATTATTTATCAAAATTTTAAAAACTTTCTATGTGATAAATAATTATGATTTTTTTAGCTTAAAAAAATAAAATGAATAAAAATCTAATTTTTTTGAATAAATATTTGTGATTTATTGTTTATAAAAAACAATAAATCTTAAATTTAAATTAATTTAATTTAATTTAACTATTAAATTTAAAAAAACAAATAATCAAAAAATCAAAAAATTTAAATTTAAATTCTAAATTTTAAAATAATCTAAATAAACAGTAAATCAAAAATTAAAAATTAAAAAATTTAATTTATTTAATTATTTTCTTTTCTAAAAAAATAAAAAACATTTAATAGAAAATTTTTAAAAAATAAAAAAATATAACTTTTAATTTTAGTTTTAATTTTCTTTTAATTTTATTTATTTTTTTAATAAAATATTTTTATAAAAATTTAATTAATTTTTAAATTTTATTTTTAATTTTAAAAAAATAATTGTGCAATATCATGAAAAATAAAGATCTAAGAAAGTTATATCTAGAAGATTAGTTCTTAGAAACATTTGTGTCACTAGTATTTCCTCTGAATGTTGCTTTGTTTAGGATAATGATTTTTAAGGAGTCATTGGCACATCATTCTTTCCTGAAAATACTATTTATTAATACTGATTATGTTATTTAATTTAGTTATTAACTTAACAATGATTAACTTCTTTAAATTGTCTTAATTTTAGTTTATTCCTTTTATTTATTATATAGTATTTTTGTGTGTTAACTTATAAATATTGTATGACATATCATATATAAAAATGTGTTTGTATTATATTTTAAATATTTTGTATTATATTCTGTACAATTTAATCATATATATTTATTTGTATAAAAATATGTTTGTATTATATATTAGATAGAGTGTATTATAAATATTTATTCTATATAATTTAATCATGTATATTTATTTGTAAAAAATGTGTTTGTACTACATGATATATAGAGTGTATTATAAATATGTATAATTTAAGTATGTATAATTATATGTATCAAATTTTGTCTAAAAGTTGTTTGTATTATATATATTGTAAAATCTGTATAATTATTTTATTTTTATTCTTTTCTTTATTTTATAACTTTATTTTTTTCTTTTTATTATTTGCTTTTGTTTGTTTCTTTTACTTAATTTTTATTTTTATACTTAGTATTAGATTAGTTTAAAAAAAAGATAAAAAAAATCTGAAATTATCTCTAAAATTTTAATTACAATTTGTGATAAAAAGAGATAATTATTTGTTAGATCTAGGCACAGATGTGTTTTGATGCCTTAATTATTTAACTTGTACCTAGAAGTGAATTATTTAACACTCACGATCATATCCCTAATCTTAAGTAAATAAATTTTGAAAATCTATAGAGCATGACTTAAAAAACATAGGTAGACAAATTTGTCCTACTGGTCAGTTTAATTGACTCAATGATGTTAGAACATTTTAGGTAATTTTATTTTTTTTGTTTTATTCATTTAATTTCTTTTGTTTATTTTAATTTAATTACATGTTAACAATTTTAGAATTGTTAAAACTAAAAATATTTGTTAAGATGTTAGAAGTTCACAACGATCTATCTGTGTGAACTTTAATGATGAACATGATTGAGGCACTTGCATTTCTCCATTACTATTTGTACATTCTCAAGAAATAGGTAACTTTTCTTCTATTTTCTCTTCATATTTAATTTACAATTGTTACATTGAGGACAATGTAAGTTTTAGGTTGAAGGTGATAAAAAGTTACCATGCTTAATTTAAAAAAATTTAAGAATTTAAATATTTGTATGTTCACATTTTTATTTTTATTGTGTTTGATTTTTTTTTCTTTTTTGTGATTTAGTAATTTTTAGAATTTTAGGATTAGTTTTAAAAATTCTCTCATAAAAAATTTATTAATTCTTTAAATCAAATTTAAATAAATAGTTGAGTTTTTTGCATTGTTAGATTAATTTTTGAAAACATATCATGAAATATATGGTAATTAGTTAGTTTTTTTCATAAATAGTATTTCATGATAAAGTGTGAAAATTATAATGAACCCAAAATCAATGTTTAGGAATCAAATAGTGGAGACTACCCTTGTAAGTTATAATTTGAGCCTAATTTCCTTTATTATGAGTAAAATATATTTTTTCTACTCCAAACATACTTCTTATTTCTTCAAATTTTTAAATGATCTTTATATGTATTAGCATCGAATATATGAATTTTCTCATCTTAATAGAGTATCATATATTTATTTTTTTATTTTCTTAGATTAAATGATTTAATTAAAAAATGATATTATATGATTTTATCTCATTCATGCATGATTTCTACTAAAAAGAGACATATATGAGGTTACTTAAACCAAAATCAAACATAAAAGCAACAAAATTAACTACTCACCAAAATCCTACAAAAATATACAATTTGTATATGAGTCCACTCTCTAAAAACAAATATGTTGAAAAATATTTTTAAAAAAATAGAAAGATAAAAAATATATAGTATAATCTACATACTATGATCAACATAGTCTGCAAAGTTGTGAGAAAAGGCTAGCTAATTACAAAAAAAATTATAGGAAATAATTCTCTTATAAGTCATTGGATTTAATTTCCCTACACTTCTAAAAAGCATATATCTTGAAATTTTTTCTTAAAGAGTTTGATTGATGCATGAAAATAATATATATGAAATATTTATAATTTATACATTTGATTCTTTTCATGAGATCAAAGTTATACATTATTTTTTAGCCTTTGTTCTTTTATAAGTATGCGAACTTATTAGTTCATTTAGATACAAAACTCTATTTACATACACCTTAGTATGAGTACTTGAACCCATAAGATTCAATGTTTTAAGAGTATTGACTTGTAAGAATAGGGTCGAAACGAATTCGAATTTCTAATACTGAAATTGGGTAAATTTAAATTAAAACATTTTTGAAATGAAATATGAAAATGATTTTCAAATATTTTTATATTTTGTTTTATGTTGTTTTGTTTTCTTGTTTTAGTTATTTTATTTTAAGTTAATTTTTGATTTTATTTTGTTATAATTTTAGTCTTTGATTTGTTATTTGTTATTTGTTTATTTTTGTTATTTCTTTTTTAATTTTTACATTTAGTTCAATTTTTGAGGGTATCATTATTGAAAAATCCTTACTAGACTTAAACTCGTATATTAGAACAACCTAAGAGTTTAGAGGCTAGTTGTATACGCTAAATGTAACCTTTTCAATCCAAGGAAGTAATTTAGAATAGCTTACTTTTTAGTTTTTACCGCTTATCTTGCTAAGGGACTAGTAAGAAGGTGGTTGGGGGTATTGAGGAGTGCTTAAAAAACACTAAAATTACCATGATTTAATATACTTTAATTAATTAAATGAATTTATATTTGTATGATTTTATCATATTTTTATATAAATTTATTTATTTAGAATCATGAGTATTTTTATTATTTTTCAGATATTTTCGTTCAAAAATAACTTAAAAACTCGAAGAAAAGTATTGGAGGAAATACATCATAAATATGTTGGGAAAAAAATGAAGAAAACCCAAAAAATGAAAATATTGGACAAAATGGATCAAAACAGTAAAAAATATCAAAAATGCCAAGTTTGGCGCGTGCCCTGAGCACAACCAGCACACCCCACGTCAAGTCCCATGCGTTCCAACATATGCCCGTGCCTATCCCTTGTGCGCCTATGTATACTAACGCTCATCTACCACAAATCTCGCCTCCCACACGCGTGCGTACCTGTGCAAATGCATCCAAAATCAATATTTGAGATATTTTCCTACCTATTTTTGCCTTTTCCTCATATATAAAAGGACATTTTCCTCCATTATCTAAATCATCCCAAAAATCACACATTTCTCTTTCTTTCTCTCTCTAATTTTTTTTAGATTTTTTAGTTTTAAAATTATTCTCTTTTTAAGAAGAACTAACTATGCTTTTGTAGATTTTTATTTTTTTGATTCAATAAACAAAAAAAAATTCGTTTGGAAGTTTTCTAAAAACGAAATTAGCATCAAAATTTTGTAAGAATTCTTTTGAGGTATAATTTTAAAATGAATTATTTATAGTTATTTTTATGTTTTATTCTTATATGTTATTTTTAATTTTTTCGTGATTAAATTTAACATGTTTGACTTTTTGTTAATATGATATAATAATAACGTTGTTATTCTTACGAAATATTAAATAGGTAAAAAAAATTTATAAAATAAATTGATTTTGTTTATATTCAAGATTTTATATTAAGGATGTTAGATTGAAATATATTATCTTTCATTACAAACTTAAATTTGAAAATTAGATTTTAAGGTTTAATTATCCGATCTGATTTAGAGTAGTGCTTTTTTATTTGTTGGTACAATTGCCCAGTAGTAAGAGTAAAACTTTATTTCAAAAGTTTTTATAAGAACTATTATTCGAAAATATATTTACAACATATTTTCAGTAATGGTTTTAAAACTTAAAAATTAGTACTTAGATAATTAAATTATGAAGTTTAATTTGGACATCATGAATAAAATTTATAATGTATAACCCCACCAAATGTGTCATTTAAATAGTTAATTTTCAATCTCTTATTAAAAAAAGAATTAATTTAATTAACTAAATTAATTATCAATCCCACCCATATGTATTAATTTATTTGTTTAGTTAACAAAGAATATCTAATCTCACCAAAGGTGGTATTTATATATATATAAAAAAGAATCAATAAATATTAATTTATATATTTAATAACCTAAATAATATGACCAAGTAAAATTAACTTAATTATTATATCAATAAATACGCTACTATTATGAATGATAAATCTTAATTGTTTATTGAATCTAAATCTATATTTACTTTTTTTATGTTATTAGATTAGGAAACACAAAAAATAAAAATATCATGACAAGATATTTAGGATTTAATTTCATTTTTAAAAGTTTGAATAATAAATTAAAAACCACATATATTCATTCATTTGATCGATCTTGGGAGTATACTCGTCATTTTCTATAAAATGATTCGTACACTTGCAAAAGTTTTACAAATATAAAACCAAAGTATCCGTAAGATCGGTATTGTTAATTGAATCCCAATCTTGTCTCATCATTTATCATACAAAAGAAGAGCATAATGGTTACCTAGATAAGTACAAAGCTCATCTTGTTGCATAGAGCTACTTGCAAACAGTTGGCTTGGACTACACAGAAATATTTTGTCCTCAGGTTAAGCTTGCTTTAGTGTGCATTATGCTCTCAATTGCTATGTATTTTGGTTGGTAAATTAGACAACATTATGTCAATAACTCTTTTTTAAATGGTGATCTTAAAGAGCATGTTTACATGAGACAACCTCTTGGCTTTGGTGATCCATTACTTCCTCACAAGGTATGTTTGCTCAAAATATTTCTCTAGGGTCCAAAATAGGATACATGAACATGGTTTCAAAAATTTGCAACATTGGATATTTAAGTGCGGTTTTCTTGGTATCGGGAGTAATACTAGCCTTTTCATTAAGCAATCTAATGGACATGTGGTATTGGTGTTGTCTTATGAAGATAATGTGGTGTCTAAAGGTTATTGTTCCAAACAGCTTCAATTGTTTTTCCATGACATTCATGAGCAATTTTCATTGAAAGATATAGGTCATCTTAGTTTCTTCCTTGGTATTGAAGTTGCATTTTCATCTCAAGGATTGCATTTTAGCAAAGCTAGGTATGTTAATGAGCTTTTCAACAGATTTGGTATGTCTACTTCTAAGCTTGCATCTACTTCTAAGCTTGCATCCACTTCTATAGCTTCAAGAGGAGTATTGAGTAAATATGGGGGGACTATGCTTGATGATCCTTCCTTTTATATGAGTATTGTAGGTGCACTATAATATTGTCTAGTGATAAAGTCAAAACTAAGCTTTGTTGTAGGAAAGCCATGTCAATTCATAAGTTCACCAACTGATGTGCACATGAAAGCTACCGTATGTGTTTTAAGGTACTTGAAGTGTACGATCGACAATGGTTTGATGCTTATAAAGCCAAATAAGATTAGTATAATTGAATATAGAGATGTAGATTGGGATACCTATCATGATAATAGAAGAAGTGTGACTAGCTATTCTATGTTCTTTGGAGGTAATTTGGTTAGTTTTTCATCACTAAACAACAAGTTGTTTCACTCTCATCAAGTGAGTCTAAATAGAGAACACTAGTAAGTGGAGCTGTAAAGTTGATATGGATATTGTCTTTACTTAAAGAAATTGGATTTGAAGTTGCATGGAAGGAAAAAACTATTATGTGACAACATTAGTTCACTACATATAATTAGAAATCACATGCAACATGCTAAGACAAAATATATAAAATAAAAATTCATTTTGTTAGAGGTGGCTTAAAATATTGTATTATGCTTCTTGCTAATGTGTTAACAAAACTATTAGCAGGACCAGGGTTTTTAAGGTTTATAAACAAGTGCATAGTACTTGGTAAACTATGAGATTGAAGGGAGTATTTGAACTAGTAGTTATGAGATCTATCTATATGATTAAGTTATACTATATGTCTAATTAAGAATGTTTACACTTAGAGTCAATTAGTTACAAATTCAAGTACATATAGTGATGTATGTTAGGAAAGAAATTCGTGAAAATTATTTCCATCACTCTCAGTTCAATTGTTCATCTTTTGATCATACCTTATCTTTACAAGGTTTTGCATGCACTAATCAAAAGTTATAGTATGATTTATCTAGTAATCTATTAAAACTTATTCTCTATGTTTTAAGTCAAATGTTCGAATCACAATAAATACCATTTGATCTAAATAATTTCAAAAATGTTGGAATGCATAAATTTTTTCTTTAATTCTTTATTGGTTATTATATATCATAGAAAACAATAAAATAAAAAATAGTAAACTCAAAAAATTCAAAAGTGTCATATGATAAGAGGTTTCTTGCATCCTTCTATAAAGTTTAACCATAATCCTTGTCACTTTCATATATCATAAGTAAATGAAATATATAAAAAAACTTGTATGAATAAATCAAAATAGTATCCCTAGTACAATATTATATCCCATATACCCCTTAATACTAAAATGATATCACATGCATAATTAATATTTGGTATATTAATTTTTATGAATCTCTTTAGAAGATTGACACTATCATAATTTTTTTACTCTTATTCCACTCTCAAAATGATAATAATATTTAAAATAAGTGATTGTGACAATCGATGAAAGTTATATCACAAATACTTTATAAATATGTAAAGATATAATAAATGCACACAAAAAAGTTCTTAAATACTATCAATGCTTAAAAGTGACTCAAAACTTATTATTAAAAAAAAAAGAGCACAAACAATACAACATTTTTATATATCACAATCATTAATGAAAAATCCGGATATATCTCAATATATCTATGAAAGTAAATGCTTTATAAATATCACAAATACCCTATAAATATGTAAATATATAATAAATACACACAAAAAATCTCTTAAACACAATCATGACTCAGAACTCATTATTTAAAAAACAAGCATAAACAATAAAATATTTTTATATATTATAATCATTGATAAAAAATCTAGATATATCTCGATATATCCATGAAAGTAAATGCCTTATAAATATCACAAATATCTTATAAATATGTAAATATATAGTAAATGCACACAAAAAAGTTCTTAAACATGATCAACACCTAAAAGTGACTCAAAACTCATTATTTAAAAAAACAAAAGTAAACAATACAATATTTTTATATATCACAATCATTTATGAAAAATCAAGATATATCTCGATATATCTCGATATATCCATGAAAATATTGATATCTAGTAGAAATCATTTTGTCCAAAATATCGATAATATCATAAAATATCATAATATCAATTCCAATAATTTTACTTTGTTAGTTTCTATAATGTCGTCAAAACTTCAAAAAATCGATAAAAATATCAGAAAGTGAAGTATCAGTTCCTCCTGCATGTAATAGCTATATAATTTTTTCAGAAAGTGAAGAAGAAAAAGGTAATGATGATGACATTGATGATGGTAATGTACAATAATATGGGAGTGACAGAATAATGGATTTTATTAGCCTATTCACAAATGAAGAATATTTCACACATGTTACCCAAGATGAAGATCTTGAGTGTAGAATTGCTAATCTAGGTATCAGAATTATTAAAAAAGATTACACAAGAAGACATGCAAGTACAAATGCTTACGATTAGAATTCTCAATCTAGTCAATTTGTTTGTTGGTTTGAGTATTACTAATAGTAGTTGTGATGGTCTAAATGCATAATTTATGCCATAAACACTTGATTTTAGTACTAAACATGATAACTTTTAACATAGGAAACATCAGCATTTATTAATCCTTGTTATTTTAGGAATTGGATAATCTATAATTTCTTTTATATGAAGATACTATTGGGAGAGACCAAGCAACATATACATAACACATTAATAATTACAAGTAAAATTATTATTATTTAACGTCATGGTATGATTATTATGTGTCTATTTTTGTTGATGTTTTCACAGATTTGGGATTTGAGCTAACTAGGCAAAGATATTTTATCTAAATATTTATATATATTTGTATTGTATGTACCTTAATGCATTTAAAATTATATCGTATAAATTATATTCATATTTTTTAAATAAGTATTTTACTTATGTTTTGCTATTATTATATGTCAATTACATGTGCTACATATGTCATTTTAATGAAAAAATTAGTTAAACTAATGTATTATTGTTTATTTTAATATCTATTAAAATTTTATAAAAAATTCCAAAACATTTACAACAATTTTCAAAAAATTTCATAATTTTTCTTCAAATATTAATTGATATCAATAATATATTTGATATTTTAGTAAAAATAAAGCCTTGATATTTCTGTCGATATCGATATTTTCCGTCCTTGATCACAATTATATCATAAGCAAAATTTGACGTAATCATTAGATACAATTATATAGATCTGATTGTACTTACAAATGATACAGCAATGCATCACTTGTGATTATCATATAAATAAAATTTTCCTAAACAATAATATCCCTCTTCTAAATAATGTTTCTCTTCTCAAATAGTGAACAACAAAATTGTTGCCAAATTAATAGTTCAAGAACAATAAGGGTAAGGGAAAGGGAAAGAAGAAGATGATGATCATAGAAAATCTTTATTGTATTATAATCTATGCCCACATGTGTATTTGTACACAACAATATTAGTATCTAAAGCATAACAAAATATTAACAACTTTAGCAAGCTATTAACATTGTATTAGTATAACCTTTTAGTTTAACATTCACCCATTATTGCAACATCTCAAAAACAATTGAACGAGATCTTCATGGTCTTTTAATCACTATAAATTTTGTACTTAACTCAATAAGCTTCTGTTAAGATAATGCTTTGGTCATTATGTCAGCTATCGGCTTCTGAGTTAGAGTGTAAGAAACTTGTAATTCACCAATCATAATTCTTTCTCTTATAAAATGGAAGCCCATTTCAACATGCTTAGTTCTAGCATGGACAATTGGATGCTTGGCTAAATGTGAAGCACTAACATTATCACAATAGACAATAGGAGCAACTGATGAAGAAATTTGTAGCTCAACTAAAACTTTTTGGATCTAAATGGTTTCAGCAACAATTAGAGTCAAAGCTCTAAATTTTTCTTTTCTAGAATATCTAGAAACAATCTTGTGTTTCCTAGAGGTCCATGAGATGAGAGAATCACCAAGATAGATGTGATATCCTATAATGGATCTTCGTCATCTTAATAAGAGGCCCAATCTGTATTTGTATAAACTTTCAAGTATAGCTCTTATGATTTGTACAACATTTACCCATGTGTAGAAGTGACTTTAGGCATCTTAGCAACCTCTTATATCTAGTCTTATTAAGATACACTATTATAAGGTACCTATGATAATGTAATATAGGATAGTATCTTCAAGTACATCACCATTAAATTCAGATGGTTACTTGATTATAATCATAAGAGTAGGAACTGGTTTTGTGTCGGTAATTTGAATTCGATCAAGTAAGTCATGAACATAATTGGATTGGCTCAAATGAAGACCATCTTGAGTTTTGCAAACCTCTACAGCCAAAAAATAGTTGAGTTCCCCAAGGTATTTAAGAGAAAACATTGAGTTAAGATTATTAATGAGATTCTGAATAAGGGAAGCATTGTTATTAGTAACCAAAATATCATTAACATATATAAAAAAAATGGTGTTTTCATTTTTTTGGTAAAACTTCCTAGAAGCATTAGAATTAGAATCTTGGAAACTCCACTTGAATATACAACCACTAAGTTATAAAAACTAAGTCCTAAAGGCTTGTTTGAGTCCATAAAAGGGCCTTTTTTAGTTTACAAACACAATGAGGGTACAAAACATCTTCAAAACCATCAGGTTAGATCATATACACTTCTTCATCAGTATCACCATTTATGAAAGCTATTTTCACAATACGAATGGTGGTAGGTTTGATTGTTGGACTAAAAGTCTCGATGTAATATATATTAGGTGTTTGCTAAAAACCCTTGGCTACCATACAATACTTACATTTCTCAAGGGTCCAATAAGCCTTGGGTTTGGTTCTATGAACCCACTTGTTGCTAATAACTTTCATTGTGATGGAGGAGGTACAAACTCCCAAATTTATTTGCAATGAGAGCATCAAACTCAGATTATATTTTTTGTTTCCATTCAGGTATAGATAATGTTTTCTTAACTAATGTTGGTTTAGGAATGATGACAGGTGTAAGAAAAGTTTAGGTTTGGAAACACCCTTCTTGGCTCTTAGTGAGCATAGAATGGATGTTGGATGGGTTAGGGGGATGATGAATGGTATATGCTAGTTTGGGTGATTTGGACAAAAAAGCGTCCTAAAAGGAATGAAAAAAGATCAAAGAAATATATTTCTTTTAATAATAAAGCGGTAAGATTTCGTCAAAAATATAATAGAATTCAAAGTCTAATTTTTCATATACATCAAAAAATAGATTGAGATTGAAACTTTTAGAATAAAAATTTCTCTGAAACTATCTTTACTATGTTCATATTCACCATCATAATCTATATTAGAAGTATTGAGTCTTAGATTTTGACATCGTCTCCGGTTAAGAGATTTTATTATCTTCTTTATTCTTCAAAGAATTACAAACCCACCTGCATATGTTTTGTGAAAAATATAATTTGGCTCCTTCTAAAGATTAGCTAGTGTTATTACATATATTCTAATAAAAATTCTTTCCGTTTCATTTGCGAGTCTCTTAAAATATACTTATTAATTAATTTTTAAGATTTATAATAATAAAAATAACATCCCAATAATATTAAACGAGATCGTATTAGATATTGTTTAATATTAAACAAGTCTAAATGATCGTAACTCAATTTGAATAACGTTTAATTGAATAATATTCAAAATAAAATAATGTGTCAGATATTTTTAATAAAAATAAATACGAAGTAGACGCAAGGATAATTATTTTCGTGGTTACAAGTTATAAATATGTTGCTTTTTATTATATTTTCTAAATTTTTTTCATTAAACTTAAATGTAAATTTATTGTAAAAAAGTTTGACTTTGGCACTTAAAATATTTGACTTCGACACTCTTGAAATTTTAATCCTAGTTATATCCTTGTTTACAGTCATCCATTACCTCTTCTATGAATGTAAAGATCAAGAAAAACCGATTGAGATTGAAACTTAGAACAAAAAACTTTATCAGACTTCTTTTAGTTATACTTAATGATATCTTTCACGTGACTATTTTTTTATTACATTTTTAATGGTGGTAATGAAAATGGTATTAATGTAAAAATAATTGAGTTTAATGTTATTTTTTTAGTAATTTTATGTTTGTTTAATGGTGGTATTTTTAAAGGTGAAAGGAGTCTTATAATATATATCACTTTTGTGCATAAATTTCATAATTTTTAATGAATTAGGTAAATATTGCATTTTGATTTCATTCTGACTTTGTTTTCTTTATTTTCTCTTAATTTTAAATTTGTAAATTTTTATCAAAAATAATTTTTTTATTTAAAAAAATTTAATTTGATAATGTGACTTCAAAATTATATTAATAATAAATATCATTTATATTATTAATTTGATTTTGAAAAAAAAAAAAAAAGTTCTGGTGTGAGATGAAACGGATAAAAACACAACTTGGCTCATATACAAACTACAATATTTATAGTAAATGCTTTATTAGGAATTTAAAATGACACCATGACAATCTTTAGATGGAAGTTGCCTGTCTTATCCTTGCGTGTAACAAGACATTTATTCAATGCATTTAAAATTTAAAAAGGAAACTATTACTCGGTAGGAATGGAATTTTTTTAGTGGATGATCCAAATTGTAACTATTTATAAAATTTTAACGGTTTGATTTAATCAATTTGGTGTAAAATAAAAATCATTATTATAATATTAATTTTAAATAAATATCTATGTTATATTTGTACGTACATATGTTAATTAAAAAATAAATTTTAAATTTTAAATTTTTGAATAAGATTTAATTTTGTTTATTTTATATATGTTTATTTATTTTACTTAAAATGTGTTATATAGTTAAAAAATAAAAATTATTATTAATATTTTAAATAATTTAATAAAATAAATATTATATTTTTTTTATAAAATAAAACATAATAAAATAATTTATTTATTTACAACTAATAATCTAGTTTGAATACAAGTCTATTATAATTACTTGAATAATCCATCTGCTGTCCTTACCCCAATCTCTAATGCATTAAATATCATAACTTAAGACTCACTATTTTCACAAAAATATATTAACATAATAAATATTCATTTATTAAATTTTAATAAAAATGTAAATCTGTTTTCATTCGAGTTATTCATTAAAATTTAAAAATAATTATTTTATATTAATATTTTAAAAAATAAAATAATATGTAAATAATTTTTTGTTGTATAATTAGTATCCCATGATATGAATCACAATACTATTTATAATGGCTATTATTTGACTCTTTAAAGTAACTTTTAAGGGTAAATGAACCTATTTTAATCAGATAAAAAGCCTCTTTGTATATGCTCTAAGAGATTAAAATATTTGCAAAATGAAAAACATGTTTTATATAGATTAAGAATTGGTAACCAAGGCTTAAATAATGGGTTGATTGTATACTTAAAAACATCTTTATGTGACTAATAAATCCAAATTGTAAATTTTTAAATCCGATTATTTACGTATTATTTTAAAATTTTAAAGTTAAATTAATTCTATTCAAAAATTATAATACATTACCTATTTTTACTATATTTTTATTTCATTCCCTAATCTCTCAAACATATTTTGATATTTCTTTTATTTTTCTGCAATTTAGTTAAATTTACTGATCAATTTTTGATCATTTATATCTGAGTCTTCGCTATATATCAGAATTAGTACAAAAATCAAGAATTCCAGTAATCATACCAAATAAAATCAATTTGCTTCAAGTTCCCAATCCATAATCAAAAATCAATTAATAAATCAATGAATATATCTATTCTACTAGATAGCTTGTACATTCTAGTATTCTACTTATTCTCCAACAGATCTCAGACCAAAGTTGAACAAGACGAAGTAGAAGGATCATATAGAGCAGGAAGCAAATACTTTCTTCCACCAGCACCATGAGCATTGTAACTAGCACCCGTCACAGAGTCCTTCAAAAGATCACCAGCATAACCAGGATAAGACCCTTTTCCATAAACACCAGGACAAGCAGATGAAGCCTCCAATGGAGCCTCAGATGGACCTTGATAGTACCCATTTCCAAACGGGTTGGTTGCTGTCCCAGCCAAAAGACTAGCTAAGTTTATAATCATCCCATCAAGACCCACATCGTTGTTTGGCGCAACCAGAGGTTGACTCTGTGGTCCATAGATTGGCTGGTGGAATGGCCAAGCGCACTGACCTGGACATTGTGTCTCTGAGTTTCCAACCCAGATGTAAGCAAATCTGTAGTTTTTACCTTTAAGGTGTTTGATATTTGATCCCAAAGAAGATCCATGAGTCCCACATCGGTTCATACAGAACCCATCAACAGTAACATCAGAAGCAGTCAAAACTACATTAATTGCGTTTTTCTGATCACCCTTTGAAGCCAATCGAACAATATGTTTGTTAGTAAGTGATTTTCCAAAAGAGTACTTCTCATCGAGAATTTGTTTCCCCAAAGAGAAGGAAAGAGAAGAGGGCTTCTTGGAACTAAGATGGTAATATTTTTCAATGGTTTTCCACCAGGTTGAAACAGAGGGCTGATTGATTTGGGAAGGTGATGAAGAAGACAGAGAGTTTACAAAATCAGAGACAATGGCCCTCTGGGCAGGCTTAAATTTTCCATACCAAATGAGGTTGATGGTGATTTTTCCAGAAAGCAGAGGACCACGATGGTATTTCAAGAGTTGAGGTTGATCTTGTACAATCTCACTTAGCTTTCTTGAAGCCAAAGAGATTTGTACTAGAGATAACAACAATAATAGATTTAGAAAAGTTTGTGCATAAGCCATTTTGATCAAGAAGAGGAAAAAAATGTAAAAGAGACGATGATAGCTGATGAAGAGTGAATGGCAGAAGAGGGCTATATATATGCAGAAGGGATAAGGGCTTTAGATTGTTTGACATTAAGGAGTTTATTTATTTTTATTTTTTTGGTTCAAATTAAAGATTCAACTTGTAAGATGACCCAGCTGGTTCTTCCAACTTACAAGCGCGTTTCTTTACTTCAAAAATTTAATTTGTTTCGGTGCCAGCTCCGGGCTCTCCCAAAATTAATAAAGATCTTTATCTTGTTAGGATGGGGTTATTTTCACAAATTATTTTATATTAATTTAATTAATTTTAAAAATATTTTTATCAACTATTAAAATTTAAATTAAATATAATTTAAAACCAACAAAATAAAATAAGAAAATATAATCTGATTTAATATATTGAATTTTGTTTAGTAGAAAAAACGAAAAAAAGAAGAAGAAGAAGAAGAAGAGTTTTAAAAAAATTAATTGATTAGTTGCCTTTAAAAAACTATAATATTAAAAAATAATTAACAATTAACAACAAATTAATTGATTACTTGATTTTCAATGGACATATCTATACTATATCATGTAAGTTCTTTTGGGTGGAGTTAATTGCATATTTTATTTTATTATTTTTATAATATATTTATTATTAATTTTAAAAATTATTAAAAAAAATCTTAATAATTTTAATAAATATATTAAAAGATAAAATAAAATATTTTATAATTTTTAAATATAATAATAAATAAAGTATAAAAATATTAAAATAAAATATGTAAAAATGATTTTAACTCTGAAAGTAAGTAAATAAATAAAGTTAGGTTGTACTAGATGCATAAAAGGTATCAGAGCTGGCAATTCACCACACTTTGTGGAAGCAAGTGAATTTTTTTTCCCGTTGTTCCAAAAGGCAATGAATACAGCGTAGGTACAGAATGCAGAGCTAATCAATTGACACAGATGCCCACAAAATCTTAAAATATTAAAATTATTTTTAAAAAATATAAAATAAAATATTAAAATTATTTTTAAAAAATACAATATATAATGAATTTATTGGTAATGCAATCATTTTACATGGAAAGTGTCACATTTGAACCCCCAAAATATTGGATGATTTGGTGTATCTAAGAAGGGGTAAAAGAGTAAAAAGACAATAATAGATGTAGATAAAGTTTGGGGAGATTTGAATGAAAGGATGGTGGGGTTATGGGGAAGAGTGAGCTGAAAACCAGCTGGCTCTGGCAGTAAAGGAGATGAGATAGGAGGCATCCGAGGATATATATAATATATTGAGCAACTTAATTAACACGTAAGATACGACGTGAGTCTGACGCGCTCTATTTCTTACTCCGTACTTTAGAATTTAGATGAGAGTCAGTGAGAAAGAGACGAAACATACTAATAATAATAATAATAATAATAGTCAAGTTGGTGAATTTAGTTAAGAATTAATTGAATGCAAAGCTAACAGCTGTAGCTAGCTATAAAGTTAATAATATGTGTAATAATAGTATCACACTTTGTTTTTCCAGTTGGCTTGCTTTTTAGATTATATGTGTAATACCTGCTGCGTATGGACTCACTTTTACTTTTCTTTTATATGTGGATAAGGATGCTTTACAAAATGTACAATATATATATATATAAAACTTGTACATAAAATTTATACAAAATTACGTACATAGTTCAAAAATTGAAAATATTTTAAATTGTATAAAAAATTTCTACATATTAATATAAAATAAATAATACAAAAAATTTATATAACGGACAAAAATTTAAAATATGTATTAAAAAAAACCTAATATCGTTGGTGGTTGTTATATATATACTGAGAAACATACTATATTGTTTTAAATTTTGTAGTGAAACGTTACCGACTGTGGTTGGTAAAGATTAGTTACACAGTTATTTTAATTTTTTTAAATGTATATATATATATATATATCTTTTAATTACTATAAACATATTTTATTATTATTTTTAATGTTAGATAATTTTTTTTTTCTAGTACTATATCACATGTTATTGTTTTGTCTTTATGCTTTTGTAACTTGTAACAGATACAAAGGGAAGATACATAAGCTTCTAACTTGGGTTCATGGAAGACTCTCTAGTATTATAATACAAGTGGAAATTCAGGATCTTTTAGTTTGGGTTCTTCTAATGAATTGAGTCAGTCTTCATCGCAGTCGTCTATCTCTACCCCCATCCTTATACTATTCCTATTGTGAGATTGCGTGTGCCTCAGACTCAGATTCAATGTCTAGGACATGGGCGATCGTTCCTAAAAATTATGGGTTGTTGTCCTAAGATGAAGAGAGAATAAGAAGAACCTAAGACATCACTCCCACAGTTTAGATAATGATTCCTTTTGATGGTGCTTATGATAATAATGCACCTCCTGGTGGGTGGATTGTTTTTCACAAGAAAGCTCTATGGTTGGGGTAAGGTTTCCCCTATATCCTCTTATTAGGAGATTCTTGGTAAGGACACAGCTTACACCGAGGCAATTGATGTCTAATGGGTAGAGATATATGCTCTATCTAACACTGATATGTCAAGAACTTGGGATGGATTTAGAGATGACCTAGTTTAACGAAGTATATGTTCTAAAATAGAACCTCCGATTTGAGGAGGGTGTATATGTTGGTTAAGCATGATCGGGGGGTGAACGTGTCCCTTCCTGAATATGAGAAGAACTGGAAAGAGTAATTTTTCTATGTTCCAGGTCGGTGATTAGGAATATGGCTTCTCTAATCACAACCTTAAGTCTTGATGCGAAGCAGAGGTTGGTTAATATCCAAAACTATCTTCCTGAGAAGACAAACTGGGGGACTCTTTTGAACACGGATGCGAAGCAGAGGTTGGCTAATATCCAAAACTATCTTCCTGAGAAGACAAACTGAGGGACTCTTTTGAACACTCCGTATTTTGTTGTGTGTAGGTTAATGAGACACGATATTGTAGAACCCTTCTTAGGGTGAATCGCAAACCCCAAGCTCCTCATAAAGCCTGGGCTTCTTTTAAATGTAGAACTCCTCCTATAGATTTTAGAGGTCGGTTCAAGGTGGTGCCGAATGATGGTGACCATTAGCTTCACTCTTTGTTCTCACCTCATAACATTTTGCCCCTTTTTTTAATGAGGTGGTTAACATTTATTCTTTTTCTATTCTACAGTTCATATCCTTGTTACGCTACTCTATCCACAAGCCCCTTCTGTTGAGGAGGAGGGAGAAAGATTAGGCTCCTCTGGTGGTGAGGATGGCCCTGAGGTTTATGGGGAAGGGGCAGCTGATCATTGATGGATTGATTTGATTTTTTATTTTTATTTTTTTTATATTTTATATTTTAAAAGCTCGGTGCTATTTTGGTTTCTATGGTCGTAAGCTATTACTTCATAATTAAGAATAAAAAAATCAACTTTATTTAAAAAATAAATTAGTTTTCCTTTTTATTGTGTATTTATGATGTTGACCTACCATTTGTCATTTATTGATTTTTTTTAGTTTTTCTTTCCAATAAAAGGGTTGAAGAACACTAGTTTGATTTATGTGTTAAGAATCTTTGTCAATTCCTAACTTTTATGCTCGTGTATTATGGATTTTGATCGAACCAATAGATACTTAGTTCGAGTTTTTTCGTGTTGCAAATGGCCAGCTTGAAGACAAGGTTAGTTTTCTTAAAGCCGAGGTTGTAAAACTTGAATGTAATGAGAAAGAGACAAAGTGTGAGCTCGCTGCTTGTAGGGAGCAATTAATCCAAATGCAATCTCAAGAAAAGAGGACGTTGGCTAGTATAGCCAATCTTGTTGATAAAGAATCATATTCAAGTTTTTATCTAAAAGAGATTTTCTTAAGGTTATAGAGGTTATCGAAGATCTGGAGCGGGAGTTGCTTTTAATGATGCCGATGCACCCCAAACCTGTGATTTATGTATGTGAGAAGGTTGTCGTGATTCAGGCTGAGCTATTACCATTGGTTGAAGAAACTGATGATCCAAATACTGATCGTGTGTCCAAGCGCTTAAAGAGTTTTTAAATTTCTGTGCTGGGTGATTCTTGTATTAGTAACTATGTAGAACATGTTGATTAATTTTTAAATAATGAACAATCTGGGTGGCATATGTTTATGTATAATGACTATTTGTTATATTGTAATTTTAAATTATTTCGTATAATCTAGGTGATCGACCCTTGGTTTTGATTTATAGGAAAGAGCTTGACTTGGTTCCTGACCGAGATGCTCATCCTTTTTATTGTCAGAGCACCAACCTGGTTCCTAACTGAGGTGGATAACCCTACTTCTTCAACTCTTAGGGCATTCTACCTGATTTATTAATATAGGTGATCAGCCTTTGACACCAATTTATAGGAGAGAACTTGACCTAGTTTCTGACTGAGGTGCTCATTTTTTTATTATTAGAGTGTAGACTTGGTTCCTAATCGAGGTAGACAACTCGAATTCTTCAACTATTAGGATGTTCTACCCGATTTATTAATCTAGGTGATCAGACCCTTACACCAATTTATAGGAGAGAGCTTGACTTGGTTCCTGACGAGGTGCTCATATTTTTTATTGTCAAAGCATCGACCTGGTTCCTGACCGAGGTGGATAACTCGACCTCTTCAACTGTTAGGGTGTTCTACTTGATTTATTAATCTAGGTGATCAGCCCTTGGTTGTTATTTAGCTGAGAGGGCTTTAGTAAATGATCAAAGCTTTTTATTTCATAGATACATATATGTCGTTGTTACAAAAAAAAAGATAAGTAGGTTAATACATATGTACTACTACAAAAAGGGGTATTTAAGTCGCTGTGTAAAGTCGGTTTTTTCAAAAATCGACTTATAATAAATTTAAAGTCGATTCAGTATAGAACCGATGCTATCCATGTTGGACGTAGCGTAGGTTGACGTGGCGAACTGATGCTACCCATGTGGCTAGCGTCGGTTTGCCCCGTCAACCGACACTACCCAAGTGGCTAGCGTCGGTTCACCACGTCAACCGACACTACGTCCTATTTTTTAAATTAAGAAATGGATGCAGTAAATACAATTGAAATTTTTTTAAGTCATTAATTATTATTTTATTTGACTCTTTAGAATTTAAGTTGGACATAAATATATATATAGTATAATTTTTCTTTTTTTTAGACAATTAGTTTTTAAAATTATATAATTTTGTTTATTTGTTTGGATATTTAAATTTATATATGTACGTACAATATATCTTTATTTAATTTTGTGCAACTGTTTTAAATATTATTGTAAAATTATTATTTTTTCTTTTTCTATAGTACATATATGCATAGTTTAAATAAAATAATAATTAACAAAAAAAAAATTTAATTGCGTGGATAGCGTCGGTTTGCCCCGTCAACCGACACTACGTCCACTTGGATAACGTCGGTTTACCTCGTCAACCGACGTTACTCACGTGGATAGCGTCGGTTGACGGGGCAAACCGACGCTATCCATGTGGACGTAGCATCGGCTGATGGGGCAAACCGATGTTATCCATGTGGACGTAGCGTCAGTTGACAGGACAAACTGACACTATCCACGTGATATATCCGTTCGACTCATTTCTTCTTTACATAAACCAAAAATCTTCATTTCTCTTCTCCATTTTCTCCCAAAACCGAGATCACACTCACCCTCTTTCTCAATTTCCTACCACCTCTGACCACCATTTGCAATGCCATTTTGTGGGTTATATTCTTCTTCTTATTATCTTTGAGATCTACTATTTTTTGAGCGAAATACTCAAATTTTTTATACCCATTTTTTCACTTATTCTCACTTACAAAATAACATTTTCTTCTTCATTTCCTCCATTTAGTCACTTCATAATATTCTTGTAAGTATTTCTATTAATTTTGCAGCTTATTATTCAGTTTTTTTTTATTTTTTATATAATTTTTTGATTTAGGTATGTTTTTTATTTTGCTTGTTATTATATGTTTGGCTTATTTTCTGTGAAAATAATATCTGAAATGTTGTGAGTTTGAGGGATTATATATATTTACCGTACGTGGATAAATTTATTTATATATAAACAATTATATTTTATTAAGTAAAAGTAATACATTTGTAAAATGATTAAAATGATAACTGTTTTGTATTATGTATGTTTTGATATATATTCTAATAATTAGAAAATTTATATATAATAATACTTGAAATATATTCATTGGATACATAATTAATTAATATGTTTAATTAATGTCATTAATAGAAAATGGACAAATCTTGGATGTCAAAGTATAGAATTGAGCAAGACTATATTTCTGAAGTTGAAAGTTTCATGAAAGTTGCTTGTAGAAATAGTAATACTGGAACTAGTATGATTCGATGCTCATGTGTTAAATGAAAAAATGAGCGATTTCATGAATTTAACGAGGTTAAGTATCACCTTATCTGTAATGGTATTCTTTTGAGCTTTAAATGTTGCTTGGCCATTAGCTTGGGGGTAGTAGAATGTTGAGTGGCTTATCTTAATATTGTATCTAAGAGCGAACACTTTGATTTGTCTACCGGTGAATTGCTGCTCATTATCTGTAATGAGCTCCTTGGGGAGGCTGAATCAACAAACTATGAACCTCCATATGAACCTTATTATTTCCTCTTCCCGTATTCTTCCTAGGGGCTCTACTTTGATCCATTTTGAAAAATAATCAGTGGCAACAAGGAAAAGATTTCTCTACCCATGCCTATAACCAAGGATCCTACTATATCCAGTCCCTATTTGTAGAAAGGCCAAGGACTTACTACTCCCATAGTAATATTTGAGGGTGTGTCGGTGAGTAGGCCAAATCTTTGGCATTTTTTGCACTTTTGAGCATATTTAATGCAATTGGTCAGTATAGTGGGCCAATAATAACCTTGTCTCAGGATTCGTTGGGATAATCTTCTACCCCCAGAATGTGAACCGTAATCTCCTTCGTGTACTTCATACATCATTCTTTCAGCTCCTTCTGTAGCTATGCATAGGAGGCCGGGGTCAAGTGAGGTTTTGCGATATATTTTTCCTACCTCAATTAAGTACCTTACTTTGGCTTCAATTTCCTTTGCGGTTGTGTGATCTTCGGGTAGGTCCCCTTTATCCAAGAAATTATAGATCAAGTGAATCATGTGATAGATGGAGTGTCCACACATCCAATCCTTCTTTCAACCTTGTCTAGAGATGCTTTTGCCAGCACCGTTACTAATAATACCTGGTCCTTTTTGGTCTCCTTTATTGATGCCAAGGTCGTTAAGGCATCGATGTGACCATTCTCATTTCGGGCTATCTGTTCAATCTTGAACTCAAAGAATTTTGAGCATTCTCATTTTGATCTCTCTAAGTACTTCTTCATCTTTCCATCTCGTGCTTCAAATGTTCCTAAAACCTGATTGACCACGAGCCTGGAATTACTATGTAGGGTAATTTTATCTACCCTTAGCTTTTTCACGGTCATGACTCTGAATATGGAAGCTTCATACTCTGTGATGTTATTGGTTGCCTAAAATCAAGCCTGACTACATATTCAAAGCAGTTGTCCTCCTCATCCACTATAACCACCCCTAGTCATGTGCCTTCGAAGTTATGTGTACCATCCACAAATACCTGCTAGGTCGGTGCATCCTTTTGGTCTACCATACATACCTCCACTGTCTCTGTTTTTTTAACGATATGGGGACCATAAGTGAACTTGGCCACAACCTGTTCTTTGATGGTTGTTTTAGCCATGTATTTGACATTGTACTCTCTCAATTCCATAGCTATCTAGGCCAGTCTTCCTACAACATCTAGCTTTGTCAGTATATTTTTGAAAGGGTGTGAGGTGAGTACTACAATTGCATGTGAGCCAAAGTAATGCGTGAGCTTTTGTGTAGTAATATTGAAAGCAAAGGCAAGTTTATCTATGGTGGGATATTTACTTTAAGCCTCTGTTAAAATTTGGCTGACATAGTAAATAGGGTGTTAAATTTTGTTCCTTTCTATAATCAACATGACGTTGCATATTTGGGGTGTGATAGCCAAATATAGATAAAGAATCTCTTCTGGTAGGGGGCTGACTAGGATAGTGGGATTACTAAGGTTTTTTTTTTATTTCTTCAAAGGCTATGCTACAATCCTCATTCCAAAAGACAATCTTTTTCTTTCTCAGCATCATAAAGAAGGGTATACACTTATATGTGCATTTAACAATGAATATGCACAACGTCTCTATTCTTCCATTCAGCTGTCATATACCCTTGAGACTACTAGGTGGATATATGTTTACTAGTGCTTGTATTTTGTCAAGATTGGCCTCGATTCCTCTTGATGACACGAGGTACCTAAGGAATTTTCCTACAACCACACCACAAACACATTTTTTGGGTTAAGTTTCATGCCATACCTCTGTATCACTTCGAATATATCTTGTAGGTCTCTAATATGGTTAGGGGTTGAGCTGACTTGACCATTATATCATTAATGTATGCTTTCACGTTTCTGCCCATCTACTTTTCAAAGATTTTGTTGATTAGGTATTGATATGTTACACCCACGTTTTTCAATCCGAATGGAATTCTTGTGTAGTAGAACGTTCCTTCTTCTGTTATGAAAGAAATTTTCTCCTCATCTTTAGGGTGCATTTTGATTTGCTGATACTTGAAATATGCGTCTAAGAAACTCATCCACCTAAAACCCAAAAAGGCATTTACCAACTGATCAAATGCTTGGGAGGGGGAAATAGTCTTTAGGACATGCCTCGTTTAGATCAGTGAAGGCTACATACATGAGAGATGCTCCACACGCCTTTTTTACTAGTACCACGTTTGAAATTCATGAGGGATACTTGACTTCCCTAATGACCTTTGCCTCTTTGAGGGCAATTACATGATGTTTGATTGCCTCATTTTTTCCTTTGGGGAATTGTATTTTTCATTGTTGAATGGTTCTAGCTTCTAGGTCAATGTTTAGCCGATGCATTATAACTCTTGAATAAATTCTTGATATGTCCGTAGGGGCCCATGCAAAGATGTTTGCATTAGCTCTGAGAAATAATGAGAGTTGTTCCTCAAGCTCTACTGTCAAATCATCACCTATTTTCACAGGGTGGATCTTTCCCTCCGCACCCATTAGGAAGTCTTTTACCTTATTTAGATAAAATGACTTCATTATGCTTTTATTCCTTGCTCTCTTTGGAGGGAGACCTCTCGGTGATTGCTATTTGGGGGCAGTTCACTTCATTGTGGCATTATAACAACTTCTAGCATTCTCCTAATCTCCCCTCACCTCTTTGGGGTCTTCAACCGTAGGGAATTTGATTATGTGGTAGAAGGTGGATGAGACTGCTTTCATCTTGTGCATCCAAGGTCTTCCCAAGATGGCATTGTAATGTGTCGGGGCATCAATTATGACAAAATTGGTCATTACTATTACCCATTTTGTCATAACAGGTAGGATCACCATTCCTTTTGCTTAGGTGGTGCTATTCTTGAATCCTATGAGAGGAAGCTCTACTTTGATGATGCCTATGTATCCTAGCCCGAGAGCTCTGGTAGTGGTCAGGAAAATGAGGTCTACTGAACTCCTAGTGTTAATCATTACTCGACGGATGTCACAAGACCCGATCCTCAAGGTTATCACCAGAGGGTCCTCATGATGGGATGAAGTTTCATCCCTCTATGTGAAGATTATTTTCGTAAAGGGTCTTGCTTTATCCAAAGCGTATATATGGGAGGCGTTGTGAAACCCCCTTGAAAATATTTTACGAGCGTTGTTAGAGACCACGCTGACTCCTAGCCCTCCATGTATGGTGTCAATGGTTTTAATGTTGGGCCCACCATGAGGTTCTTTGCCACTACTTTACGAGTACGTTGGTTGAAACACTCTTTGTTCACCTTGGT
Source organism: Hippophae gyantsensis (assembly GCA_030763125.1). Taxonomy (NCBI): domain Eukaryota; kingdom Viridiplantae; phylum Streptophyta; class Magnoliopsida; order Rosales; family Elaeagnaceae; genus Hippophae; species Hippophae gyantsensis. Next base: position 22,082,488 of record CM061032.1, on the reverse strand, counting down.
AGCCTCTCCTATCTTCATTTTTTGTGACGAATTCCTTTAAATAACCTTTAGATAATAACGCTTCCAACTCTCTTTGCAAGTTTCTATAGTCTCTTGTCTCATGGCCTATATCTTTGTGAAAGGCACACCATTTGGACATGTCTCTCTCTTGAGCATGCATTCTGGGTGTCCACCTAGTTTTAGGCTCCATCTCCATTCTTTTTACAATTTGAGTTAAACCAATCTTCAAAGGAGGACCCTTGAAGGGAGATAATGCTTTTCCCCAAGTTTCTCTATTTTTTGGCTAGCTTTTTTTTATTGCCTAATTTCTATTTATAGGCGAGTGTCTGGTTTGTATGTTGCTTGTAACACATCGTTTGTTTTTGTAACTTTGGTGTGTTTGGTTTGGGCTCATCCTCCTTTTTTCTTTGTTTGGGACCAAGATCATCTCTTCCCCCGTTAGACGATCCTTGACTAGGCTAAGCTTCTTTTCTAAGTAAATGAACTTTTTGGCCTCCCCATAAGCTTCTCTTAATCGCTTCATGTATTCTTCGATGGGTTCCTTTCCCCCTTGTATAATTGAAAAGAGATGGTGTGATTCTTTCCTCAAGGATTTGTTGTAGGTGTAGTTCGTGATGAACAGTTTGACGAATTGTGGGAAAGAGGATATGGACCTGAGAGGTAGGTTGTTAAACCATTTCTGTGCGCCGTCACAGAGAGTGGCGACAAATTGCTTGCACATCATCATGTCTTTTTTTTCTTAGGTGAGACTCATGGGTGCCATGACTGTTTTGAAATTTTGAACCTGTGTTATTGGATCTCTTGTCCCAAAATAATCAAGGCATTTAGGAGCATTGAACTGGGTGGAGGTTCATCATTTTCAATTGCATTCGTAAAGGGGGAGATGTATAGTTGTTCGCAATCTATGTCCACATCGTAAGGGGTTTTCCCTATTTCCTATTTCTCGCTTACTACTTTCAAGGCATGTTCTTTCCTCTTGTTATTCTCCTCTAGAGCTTACATCCGTGTCTCCCAGCTCTTTCTTTCTTGGAGCCACTATTCCTCATCAGGATGAGTCGAGCTGGAGAGGGGATTTTTTTCAACCTCGTGCTTGGTTTATTGGGGCTCGAGCTGACCGCGTCCAGTTGCCTCTGCATTGGTTGGTTCATTGGTAGGATTTTCTGAGATCCTTCCCTCTACTTGAGATCGTAGAGACATTTTTTCTCTTCTAGTTTCGTGGAGCTTTTTCCTTAGCTTGAGGAGTTGATGAGATAACTCTTGATGGAGGATGTTGTGCTCTGCCCTGGTTCCATTGGTGGCCGGTGGTGTGTTTCCTTGGGTAGCCATTATTTCTAGATCAGTTGAATTTGACTATCTTTCAGACTGAGTTATTGCCATGATTTTTTGGGTTACGAGTAGTGCGCGATAAACCTTTATAATTTCTCTCTAGGAGTGAGGTGAATCTCCACATGATGTAGGGTCAGAAACTTGTGATTGACCTTAGAATTTGAGCCCCACGATGGGTGCCAAAATGTTAAGACTCAATACCTTATAGAGAGATATTAGAGAAAAGTTAGTACAATGGGCTGAATGTGTGGATCCCCATGGTGGGTCCATCTATTTATAACACATTTATGGATACATGTGTCAGTTATACAATGTGTTCACTCGTGCTGCCAATGGGCTTAGTCTGCACTCGAGCTCATACTGCTATTGAGCTCGGTCTACACTTGAGCTCGTGCTGCCATTGGGCTCAATCTGTCCCATTGGGTGGGATGTCTAGGATATTTTATCTTTCGTCTTGGACTGGACTTGGCTTGAGTAGTTTACAAGGTTCAGGCTTTGAGTTGATCCAAATGTCCAAACACACACTATATTAATCTTATACTCGTAGTATAAAGTGATATTTTAATATTTTTATTAATGAAAAAGTATATATTTGGACTCATATTATTAAATTAATATATTAATAATATATTTATTTAATAAAATATATAGCATCTATTCAATTAAAAAATTAAAAAATTGAATAATTTTATTTTATAAAAATATTTATTATTTTATATTATCTCTCGCATTTTTTTTCAATTTTATTACAAAAATAACAATATCCACTCTAGTAATTATGTCCATCTTCATCATTATTTTTGTCCTATTCCAACACTTCAAATTTTTGGCCCATCAACCACACTTCAATTTTTGCTACAAAAAAATTCAAAAATATAATTTTTATCGAAGCTAAAGATAGCTAATCACTAATTCATTTGAAGAATCACCTTTGTCAATGATCACAATTACCGTTAACTCATTCCATACGATCTACTTTACCCTTGATTTTTTTAACTATTTTATGTTCAATCAAAACTATTTTTATCTTTGATTTAATCAAATATAATGTATTTGAAAAGAATGAAAGAGTTAATAAAATCAAAAGAAATGAATTGAGAATAGTTGTTATCAAGAATAATTTATTATAATCTAGTTATAAGTTGAATAAAAAAATATAGCATTAATTATTCTAAAACAAATGATAAAAATTAGTTGATTAAAAGGAATATAAATGCAAGATAATGAAAGTTGAGAGTAACAGGTAAAGTTGTATAAGATGAATTCATATTAAAATAACAAAAAAATAAAATAATACATAAAATAATAAATATTTTTATAAATATAAAATTATTTTTCAATAGATTAAGTTTTTTTTTTCAAAATAAAATGATTGTTGTACTTTTAATAAATGAAAAAAATACTAATACACTAATTTGATAATATAAGTTCAAATATTACCTTTTGGTTAATAAAAGATCCTATTAAAAAATCAAACACATTTAATACAATAACATAATCATAACATATATTATTAAATATTTAATTAAATTATCATATATATATATTAAATTATAATAATAAATATGGTTCATCAAAATATCATTCAAATTTTGATATATCCACATTATTTTTATTTAAAAATATACATGCTTTAGTAAAATATAATTTTATGATTTTTATAAAAAAAATTAATATATATCTATAAAATTAATATTTAATTTTCAAAAATCTTAGTGTTTTAATACATGCATCCAACTTAAACTAAACATTTTCTGATCATTGTTACTTAAAATAATAATTTTAAAATTTATAAAATAATATCACAATAATTAAACGTAACTTAATTGGATGTGTTTAACATTTTACAGATCTAAATTATCATATTTTAACTGAAACATTTTTCAATTAGATGATATTCATTGTAAAATGATGGGTTAAATTTTGTTAATAGTAACAATATTTAACTTAGATAAGAGATGTGTTATTTCTGTATTTATAAATTTTAATAATATCATTTTTTTTATTTATATTTTTTATGCTAATAAGAGTAATGTACACACGTATTACATATGTATTATACTACTTTACCAAGCAAATGTAAATTAAGAAAAATATGTACTCATTAATAAGGGACAAAAAATATCATTAAGTCGATGTCAATTTCCATATCTTTATTATGTTAAAGGTTATTCCTCTTTCACTTAGACTTCTTTTGATTAAAGTGGTGGTTTGATAGAGCTTGTCTTTTTTTCCCTTAAATTTAGCTTCTTTACTTATTCAAAATCTTTCATTTATTGTATTCATATTTCCTTCTCGATCCCATTGAATAAACCTTTGGCAATAGGTTGTCTAGCCAAGACAATGCTTGGGTGGTTCTCTTCCTTCAAGTATGAATATTTGATTGAATTCAAATTTAAACTTCTTAACTTCTATATTCTATGTGGTATACTCGACCATAATAGATTTCAACTCTCTTAAGAAGTCTTGGTACCTATCTATAGTGAGTGGCTTTGTGTAGGTTATGATGCCCATTCTTCAATAACTCAATATTGGATGAACAATTTGTTACTCCTCGTTTGACTGATATCTCTCAAGCTAGCCCTTCCAGATGTATTCTTGCTCTTAAGAACCCCCAATTTTGTAGAACTATCTTATTGCAAATGAACATGAAAGCCATGCATCCTATTATATTACTTAGAAAGAGTCCTTCTCTCGTAAGGTTGATTGTATTTACCAAAGCTCAACAAGTTGTCAAAATGGATAAATTAACTGATATAAACGGTTTCATCGCTTTTGTGCACGAATGACTGAATTGTTTTGGCAAAGATACAACTGAAGATAACTTGCATTATAAGATGATTTCTAAACATATAGGTTTTAAGGGTCACATTAATATGTGTTCCTCCAACATATAACTTTGTAAGGCTAAGCTTTTACATACATATTGTTAGTTCTGTGTATCACAAAACCTTCTTCAATAATTCTTTTCGGTCAAAACATGTATTTTTTTGAGTTATTCCAATTCCATTCAACTCATCTCCATCAAAGAATGAAAAAAAATCCAATCCTCCTTTCATACTCAACAACTCTCTAGAATGCTTGAGCCTCTTAGTGTTCCTACCCAACAATTGTTTGGTATTGACAAAGGTAAACATGTAGTGCAAGTGAAAAGAAAGGGTACTACAAAACCTCTCATATTAAGAAAAAATAGATTGTAAAAGCTAGTAGCAATGTAAATCCCAAAATAGGTTTAGACTTAATTATTTGTTTGAATGACCAATGAATGTCTGTTCAAGGTTTTACTGATTTATTGGAATATTTCAATAAGAATTATACTAGAATTTTGATGAGACATATACATTTTGCTATGGTGGGGAGGTAGCCATGAATTTTCCCCCCAAGGAGTCATGCAGTTTTTATGTTGGAATGGTCGGGGTCGTGATAGACCTTGAGCCAAAAAAGCTTTATGTGCCTGTTTTGCAAACATAATCCTTCTATCATTTGGTTTATGGAAACCAAAATATCAAAAATTTATGTATTTTTTTATGAAAAATATGAGTTCTATGAACAAAATTATGTCTAGTCAATTTATAAATGTAAGAGTCTTATGAACCCAATTTTCAACATATGATGATCTATATTTTATCCCAATTTTGATTTTAGTTTAATTATATTATTTAATCTGTTTTTATGCTATTAATTGTTTGGCTAGCAATTGATCTATAGAGACAATTAAATATATTTAAGAGAATTATTTAATTGTTTGTCTTGATTAAATAACATGTATAGTTTTTTGGTAGAGATGTATGATTCTTTTATATGTGATCCATAATTTATGAACATAATGAGTAGTATACAATTTAAATAACATGAGAGTGTAATTAGATTAATTACTATATGGTGTGTAGTTTACTTTAGAGAGGAATAAAAACTATGTCACATTCAATTGATCATGCAATTGATTAGTATTTATAGATATTTTCTCATAAATCTTCATAGTTGTTAAATTTGATCTAATTAATTATTACTTTTTATTTTTAGTTCTTTTAATTTTGCTTTCTTAAAACATAAAAACACAAAAAAATTGATTTTTTTTTAAAACTAGTTTCTAATAACACAATCTTTAAGAGAATGCTATTTTCTTATAATTATATTACTTATTTTGATATGTATACAAACATATTCATTCCATAAAATTTGTGTTAATCAAGTTTTTGAACCCGTGACAGGAGATTACAAACATGAGAAATTAAATTTTTTTATTTTAGTTATTTTTATTTGTTTATTTTTCATTATTTTAAATTTAATTTTAATTTATTTAGTTATTTATTTATTTATTTTAGTTAATTTTCTTTATTTAGTTAATTTTTTATTTTTGAAATTTTAATTAATTAAATTAAATTTTTTATTTTTTTAATTTAGACATATTCTTTAGTACTACTAGAAACATAATTGAGTCTATAACATGAGTAGAGTCCATAAGGTAGAAATTTTCCCTTTAGATCCCAAAATTAAGCATACTTTGAGATTGATAAGAAAACAACAAACTGTCACCCAAGTGAAAAAAATGACTATTCTATTATAAATATACAATAATGACTAAAATTTAAATAACCAAATGCCTTTATTTGATGATAGGGATAAAGCTATGAACGAATATGCAAGACCTATGTTGGAAGGATTAAATCCAAGTATTACAAGGCGAAACATTCAAGCTAATCAGTTTAAACTAATGCCAATGATGTTTCAAATACTATAAATAGTTGGAAAATTCATCAAATTACCAACAAAGGATCCTCATTTACATCTCAGATTGTTTATTGAAGTTGGAGATTTATTCAATATTAGTGGTGTGATTGAGAAGACGTTTAGGCTTATATTGTTTCCTTACTCTTTGCGAGACCATGCTCGAGCTTGGTTAAACTCTTTGCCACCTGATTCCATTACAACTTAATGAAATATTTCCCACCAATAAAGAATGCCAAACTTAGGAATGACATTACCTCCTACCAAAAATATGAAAGAAAATCATTATATGAAGCATGGGAAAGATTCAAAAAATTGCTAAGGAAGTGTCCTCACCATGGTATCCCTCATTGGATCCAAATGGAGACTTTCTACAGTGGTCTCAATGCTTTACTAAGAGTCATTGTTGTTGCATCTGCGAATGGAGCTTTACTACTCAAATCTTATAATCAAGCTTATGATTTACTTGAGAAAATGGATAGCTATAATTATCAATGGCCAATGGATAGACTGATAGCCATATGAAGAATAACTGAAATGCATGAGGTAAATGATATCATAGCACTTATAAATCAAGTGTCATCTTTGGTTCACCAACCTTAGTAATTTTATAAATTATCCTAATAGGCTTAGTATTTCGTTTGTTGGTCTCAGTGGTGGGTATTTCTTTTGTTGGAACCTTGATTTAAAACTACATATACAATATGCAGGGTCTTTTTTTGTAGTGTAGAAATTTTTTATCCTATGGGTAATTTTAATAGCTATTTAATGTGTTTTGTTTACATTTCATCTTATTACAAATTTAAACACAAAAAATGGGATGAAATCACCAACTTATTTATTTCTATACAAGACCCTTAGTGTATGATTGAAGATTTTAATGATATCATTCATCCATTAGAAAAGCTTAGTATTTAGCCAATTTATTTCAATGACAAGAATTGTTTAATCAACTAATCTTCTTTTTTACACTTCTAACCACACACATTTATTATTTCATTAGCGTGGTATGTATGAGCCTTTTCTGCAACATTCTTTTTAGTGTTCATGGCTACTTGGTTAAGTGATAAACATTGTGAACATCTCATTCAAGACTTCTGGGTTCAATCAGATTCACAAAAGGAGACTTTTTGTAAAAAGTAAAATGACTATATGGAACTTTCTTGTTGGAATAAAGAATATTTTAGCCATATTTAAGGTTAATTGAAATTTCTTAAAGCTAAATTGAAAGATTTTCGTTCAAGTAGATCTTTAGATTTTAGTACAGATATTGAAAAGTGCATTATTGCTGAGCTAAATAAACAACACTACTAAAAAACATACATATGGTCTCAGACCTATAGCCTCGGTTTTTTTTAAAACTGAGATCATAGGGTTTTGGTCACAGTCTAATAAAAACGAGGTTATAGGGTATATCTATAGCCTCGATTTTTGTTAATAACCGTGGCCATAAGTTATATAAATTTTTTTCATTTTTTCTCTTTTTTTTTTTTTCTTTTTTCTTTTTTTCCTTTTCTCTCTTTTTTTTCTTTTTTTCCTTTTTCTCCCAGCTTTATTTTCTTTTATCTATCTCCTAGTTGTTTTATTCATTTTCAGATCTGAAATTTCTCTTCCCCTCTCGATCTCGCGTCCTCTTCCCCTTTCGATCTCACATCCTCTTCCCCTTTCTTCTTCCTCTAGTTGCTATTTGATGGTTAGGTGATCACTATTCGATGGTTCAGTGGTCGCTATTCAATGGTTTGGTGGTTCGGTGGTTGCTATTCGATGGGTTACTGGTCATTGGTGTTAGTCTTTGGTGCTAATCTTTGGTGCAGTCTTTGGTGCGTTTGTCTTTGGTATTGGTGCGCGCTGGTGCTATCTTTGGTGCAGTCTTGGTGCGTTGTCTTTGGTATTGGTGCACTGGCGCTAGTGTTGGTACGTTGGCATGGTGCCTGGTGTGATGGTGCTTGTCTATGGTGCTTGGTGCTTGGTGCTTGGTGTTTGGTGTCTGGTGTTGATGCTGATGTAGGTATTAACTTGTGGAGAATTTTTTATTTGTATCACACGAAGAAAAAGTGCTTTTTATTTGGTTATCAAGGTAAGAAGTTAAAGTTTTAAATTATTTCTAAACTGTAACATTTTCTTGGTGAAACTGTGATACTTTATTTGCTATGATTTTTATGTTGAAGTTGGGATAAAATTTTGGTCAAAATTGTGATGATTTTCGAGTAAAAATATGATATAAATAATGGTTTTTTTTGCTTGAAATTGAAATTGTTTTTGCTAAAAAAACTATGATAAATTTGGTTAAAAATAGTGATTCTTTTTGGGATTAAAGATGAGAAAATTTTCTATTACTAGTTATAACATAGTGCAAAGAGAATTGATTCCGGTAAAAAAGGTGCAAAATCAAGTGAAATAATGTACGAAAGTTTGAGCACGATTAGAGTATAATTACTAGCACTGTTATGTCTTTTTTTTTCTTTCATAACTCTGAAGTAACTTGAATGTTTTTTTCTTTTTCCCTGTGTGCACTTGAACAAAATCATTTTCAACCTGTCGCTTCAATTTTTGAAACTTCATTATTAAATGATCAATAGTCAAAGAGATCATTGTCCAAGTAAAATCTGCAAACTTAACCCATCTCATTACACACCCTAAAGTGATATTTTCCTCTTCTTCTTCTGTGCATCCCTTTCTTTTTTTTAGATGCACGATTACGAATATATTTCTTAAATATCTTAATCTTGTGATCGCTGGCTCTTGTTTACGTCAAACCGCTTAGAGTCTAGTTATTCCTTTGACTTCTTGTATAGTTTTTGATTTGTTCAATATGTGTATTAATAGATTTTATGCTGCAGAGGTAGTAGTTGCCTTGGAATACCTTGACTATCAAGGTAATAAAACAAACATTACTAATCATCTTTCTATGAATAACATCCATATACATAAGTTACATTCCAAACTAATGATCAATATATCCTACACATTTATGACTCATATAACATACTTGTTTAAGTTGTACCCTACAAATAAAAAAGGTTGACTCTGCACTGGAACATTACACTTTCAACATGTTCTAACCCATCTGTGTAACATTCATATTTTATAGGGATAATATATAGGGATTTGAAACCTGAAAATGTTTTACTCCAGAGCTGCGGACATATCTCTGACTGATTTTGATCTATCATGTTTGACATCTTGTAAATCGCAGATATCTGACATATTTTGTTACCTCCAAAATGACTTTTCTCAGTAGTTTCTTTCTTTTAAAACTACTGACAAAAAAGAACCTTTTAGTTAGATTTGGCACAAAATTGAAAAGATATCAACTTTCTCTGATACCCTAGCTCTGTCAAGTGTTCATATGAATTAATCAAAAGGTTCTATGTTAACATTTTGATTCTTCCCCTTATGATGCTTTTGTTATTTGACAAACAATTTTCCCAACCAGCTTTTAATACCAAGCAGAAATGAAAAGAAAAAGAAACAGAAACATCATCAACAGAACCCGATCTTTGTGGCTGAACCCATGCGAGCATCAAATTCTTTTGTTGGCACTGAAGAGTACATAGCTCCGGTTTGATCCTTTGTCAACTTTCTCATTCAACACAAACTTCCACTAATTGAAAGAGTGGCAATTTGTACTTTGTTATATGTTATGTATTCTACTTACTGATTTCACGACTCTTCCTATTGAAGTATTATCCAATATTTTGAAGGAAATCATAACTGGGCAGGACATACCAGTGCAGTGGACTGGTGGGCTATTAGTAATTTGTGGTCATTTTAGTTTTGCAATAAATTTGTATTTTTGAAATACATAAATATAAATGTTGTAAATTGTTGGAAAAAGATGAAATTTATTAAAAAAATTGATTGTTGGAAAATGTGTCTTGTCTCACATTATTTTTTTACATTATTTTAAAGAAGTATAAATAGTGAAGAGTTGGTTATTGGGATTAGGTCCCAAGGGGCACCCATTTTTGTAAAAGGGGAGAGGACCTAGGCAAATGTGATACCACAAGCGCGCGCGCGTGCCGCCGCCGTCCGGCCGTGCCGAGTCCATGTGCGTGTGTGAAGTGGTATTTTATTTTTTTATTTTTTGGTAAAATATTTTTTTAAGGAAAACTTTTCCACTTACAAAAATGGTTGTTATATATATATATATATATTTTACAGAAAAATGACCGTTATTTTTTTTTATTAAGAATATGGCCGTTAAATGGTCGTTTGTCTTCTTTATTAAAAAAAAGGAGTCATTGCTCGTATTTACTCACAAAAATATCTGTTATTCGTCTTTAATATGAAAATAATCGTTACTCTTCATTACTCAGAATGACCGTTACGTTCTTAATTCCCAGACATTATCGTTTTATTCATAATTGCCACATGGTTTCTAAAACCTATAAAAAAAGGGCTTCAGCTCTCATTTTCAACACAACAATCAACAATCTCATCTCCCTACGAAAAAAATTCTCTCTACAATTTCTAAGTTTTTTTTTTTAGTTTTCCGAGCAACAAATTTTCAGGTGTAGCATTCCAGTCTTCATCAGTGCAGTGAAGTTCTAAGACAGAGATTAAGATTCTGGGTTGTTTTATCCTGGGGACGACGAGGCTGTGTTTGCTTGCACAAATTGGGCAGAGCCGCGAAACGTCTTAAAGAGAGCGACCTAGTCCGCGACTCAACCCAAGTAGTTACTTTCAAGTTATCGGTAATATTGTTCCTACACTATTATTATAAACTTGCATCAACAATTTTAAGACGAATTCAATCTGCCATGTCTACTGAAATGCTAACTGCTGATCTAAACAAACCATTCCGTTTTGAGGGATTACACTTTAAAAGATGGAGATAGAAAATGTTGTTTTTCTTAACCATGAAAAAAGTCGTTTCTGCTCTTACTACTGAAAAACCAATACAGTCCAATCCTCCTACTGAAGCTGTAACTAAGGATTTAGACACCTGGATGGAAAATGATTTTCTCTGCAAAAATTATATTCTTAACGGTTTAGCTGATGACTTGTATGATTATTATAACTGTGATAAGTCTGCTAAGGAAATTTGGGAAGCACTTCAAAAGAAATACGATACTGAGGAAGCTGGAACTAAAAAGTATGTTTTCAGTAGATACATGAAGTTTCAAATGATTGATGGCAAATTAGTGGAAGCTCAATCACACGAACTGCAGAAGATAGCACACGAAATAACTTCTGAAGGTATAACTTTAGATGAACAATTTCAAGTAGCTGTTATAATAGATAAATTACCCCTTGCTTGGAAAGATTTTAAGAATACACTTAGGCATAAAACTAAGGAATTTTCTTTAGAAAGTCTTATAACCCGTTTAAGAATAGAAGAAGAAGCTCGAAAGCAAGACCAAAGAGATGAAGTACTCGTAGTCTCAAATAATAGTACCAATAAGAAACCCTCCTCTACAATTTTGAAACCTAAAGTTAGAAATATGAAAACTCATAATCGTAGTAATAATCAAAACCGTCACCACCAAAATAGAAATAGAAGTTATCCTCCCCAGAATGGACCTCAACCCTCTTAAGGAACAACACATTCATGTGTTATAGTTGTAATAGACCTGGCCACTTGGCTAGGAACTGTCGGAACATGAATCGTCCTATCCCACAGGCGAACCTTACCGAAGATCAACTTATTGCTATGATATCTGAAGTCAACTTTGTTGGTGGATCCGAGGGGTGGTGGGTAGACACTGGTGCTTCTCGCCATGTTTGCTATGATCGAGACATGTTCAAATCCTATTTTGATTCTGAGGATAAGAAAGTGCTGCTGGGTGACTCCCACTCCACTAAAGTTGCTGGTACTGGTGAGGTGGTTTTGAAGTTTACCTCTGGAAAGACTGTCATCTTGAAGGATGTCCTGCATACTCTAGAGATGAGAAAGAACTTAGTTTTAGGCTATCTTCTTAATAAAGTTGGGTTTACTCAAACTATAGGGGCTGATTTATATACTATAACTAAAAATAATATATTTGTTAGGAAAGGGTACGCCACTGATGGCATGTTCAAATTAAATGTTGAAATCAATAAAACCTCTTCTTTTGCTTATATGTTGAGTTCTTTTAATATTTGGCATACTAGACTTTGTCATGTTAATAAACACATAATCAAGAACATGAGTAGCTTAGAACTAATTCCTAAACTATCTTTAAATGATTTTGAAAAATGTGATTTTTGTAGTCAAGTTAAAATAACCAAAATTTCACATAAATCAGTAGTTAGAGAATCTGAACCTTTAGAATTAATTCATTCTGATATATGTGAACTTGATGGAAATTTAACAAGAAATGGAAAACGCTATTTTATAACTTTTATAGATGACTGTTCAGATTACACTTATGTATATCTAATGAAAAATAAAAGTGAAGCATTTGATATGTTTAAAATATTTATGACTGAGATTGAAAATCAATTTAACAGAAAAATAAAAAGGTTTCGAAGTGATAGAGGCACCGAATATGATTCCAATATCTTCAATGATTTTTATAAAACTCATGGAATCATTCATGAAAAAACTGCACCTTATTCTCCTGAAATGAATGGCAAAGCTGAAAGAAAAAATAGAACTTTTACTGAATAAGTTGTTGCAATTTTATTAAACTCTGGTGCTGCTTCCCATTGGTGGGGAGAAATTTTATTAACTGTTTGCTATGTACTAAATAGAGTGCCTAAATCTACAAATAAAATTTCACCCTATGAAATTTTGAAAAATAAGAAACCTATTTTAACTTATTTTAAAACCTGGGGTTGTTTAGCCTATGTTAGAATCCATGATCCTAAAAGAAATAAACTTGCTAGTAGAGCATATGAATGTGTATTCATAGGATACGCTGTGACTAGCTAAAGCTTATAAATTATATGACTTAAAAGATCAGGTAGTTATAGAATCAAATGATGCTGACTTCTATGAACATAGGTTTCCCTTTAAATTTAAGAATAGTGGGGGCTCGTCTTCTAGTAGTTTACCTATAACTAGAACTAGTGAACAAACTTAAGAATTAAACATTGAAATTAGAAGAAGTAAACGAGCTCGAACTCTTAAGGATTTTGGGTCTGATTTTTATGCTTATACCTTAGAGGAAGATCCCCAAACTATTAAAGAAGCATTATCTTCTTTAGATGCCAACTTATGGGAAGAAGCCATAAATGATGAAATGGACTCACTTGAGTATAATAAGACTTGGCATTTAGTTGACCTACCTTCTGGTTTCAAAACCATTGGATGTAAATGGATACTAAAAAAGAAATTAAAACCCGATGGTACTATTGAAAAATATAAAGCTCGTCTTGTAGTTAAAGGATATAGGCAAAGGGAAAATGTAGATTTCTTTGATACCTTTTCACCAGTTACACGAATAACTTCCATACGTGTACTTTTCTATCTCGCTGCTATCCATGATTTAGTAGTACATCAAATGGATGTTAAAACTGCTTTCTTAAATGGTGATTTAGAAGAAGAAATTTATATGGATCAACTTGAAGGTTTTGTTATCCCAGGTCAAGAAAATAAAGTTTGTAAATTAGATAAATCTCTTTATGGTCTAAAACAAGCACCTAAGCAATGGCATGAAAATTTTGATAATCTAGTTATCTCACATGGATTCAAAATAAATGAAAGTGACAAATGCATTTATTATAAATTAGAAGATAATATTTGCACTATTATATGTTTATATGTGGATGATATGCTTATTTTTGGATCAAATATTTATGTTATGAATAAAGTGAAAACATTGTTAAGAGCTAATTTTGATATGAAAGATCTCGGAGAAGCGAGTGTAATCCTTGGTATAAAAATAACTAGGTCTGAAAAGGGAATTTCTCTAGATCAATCTCACTACATTGAGAAGATCTTAAAGAAATATAATTACTTTAACTATAAACCTGCATGTACTTCTTACGATCCTAGTGTAAAGTTGTTTAAGAACACCGGAGATGGTGTTAGACAAACTGAGTATGCGAGCATCATCGGTAGCTTACGTTACGCTACTGATTGCACTAGACCAGACATAGCTTATGTTGTGGGCTACTATGTAGGTTTACCAGTAGACCTAGTATAGAGCATTGGAATACTATTGAAAGCGTTATGAGATACCTTAAGAGAACTATGAACCTTGGATTACATTATAAAAAATTTCCCACTGTTTTAGAAGGATACATCGATGCAGATTGGAACACTTTATCAGAAGACTCCAAAGCAACTAGTGGCTATATATTTAACATAGCTGGTGGAGCTATTTCTTGGAAGTCTAAGAAACAGACAATATTGGCTCAATCTATAATGGAGTCTGAAATGATAGCACTAGCCACTGCTAGTGAAGAAGCAGGCTGGCTAAGAAGTCTGTTAGTTGAGATCCCTTTGTGGGAAAGACCGATACCAACTGTCTTGATCCACAGCGATTCCACGGCTATTGCAAAGATTCAGAACCGTTACTACAACGGCAAGAGATGACAGATACGTCGTAAGCATAGTACTGTTAGAGAATTTCTCTCAACGGGAGCTGTAAGAGTGAATCATGTATGTTCTGATGAAAATTTGGCAGATCCTTTGACGAAAGGATTACCAAGAGAGAAGGTTTTCAAAACCTCAAAAGGAATGAGATTAATGCCCTTAGAATGAAGAGTCACTTATGATGGTAACCCAACTTATAGATTGGAGATCCCAAGAAATAAGTTCAAAGGGTAATAACAAGTCATGAAGTGATATGAGATGTATCATGCTATTTATCAAATCCCATTCTATATTGTTAAAAGCATGAAGTCCTGAAGCGATAGAAAATGATGAGTTAATTGTTAAACTCTTAATGAGTTCTATACTCTATGTGGAGTGGAGTACATAGCTACAGGAGTACTCTTGATAGACTCACCTATGTGAATGTGGAAGTGTGGCCGCTTCCTATGAAAATGTTTTGGGCAAAATTTACTAGAGCGTTCACTATACTGGGATACACGTGCATGGCCGTAAAGTACGGGATTTTTCGAACAACACCTTGAAAAGGTTGTGTGTGTGATGATTGTTAGAGATAGAGTTCAAAACTACAAGTTACTCTAGTATATTCTAAAGCATCAACACTATGCAAAGGTTCAAGTCGATAGACACCTTTTCGCTTATACACAATCTTATAATTTTAATTGATCGGTTGCTCGATTAAAATTATTTTTATATAAAATTCAAGTGGAGGATTGTTGAAAAAAGATGAAATTTATTAAAAAAATTGATTGTTGGAAAATGTGCCTTGTCCCACATTGCTTTTTTACATTATTTTAAAGAGGTATAAATAGTGAAGAGTTGGCTATTGGGATTGGGCCCCAAGGGGCACCCACTTTTGTGGAAGGGGAGAGGACCTAGGCAAATGTGATACCACACACACGCGCACGCACCGCCGCCGTCCGACT
This sequence comes from Hippophae gyantsensis, assembly GCA_030763125.1. Lineage (NCBI taxonomy): Eukaryota > Viridiplantae > Streptophyta > Magnoliopsida > Rosales > Elaeagnaceae > Hippophae > Hippophae gyantsensis. The sequence continues at coordinate 22,067,023 of CM061032.1, read as the reverse complement.
GACCGGCCGTGCCGTGCCGAGCCGAGCCGAGTCCGAGTCTAAGTGCGTGCGTGTGTGTGAGGTGAGGTGGTATTTTATTTTTTGGTAAAATATTTTTTTAAGGAAAACTTTTCCACTTACAAAAATGGTTGTTATATATATATATATTTTTTTTTTCAGAAAAATGACTGTTATTTTCTTTTATTAAGAATATGGTCGTTAAATGGCCGTTTGTCTTCTTTATTCAGAAAAAAGAGTCGTTGCTCGTATTTACTCACAAAAATATCCGTTACTCGTATTTAATCTAAAAATGATCGTTACTCTTCATTACTCAGAATGGCCGTTACGCTCTTAATTCCCAGACATTAGCATTTTATTCATAATTGCCACACGGTTTCTAAAACCTATAAAAAGAGGGCTTCGGCTCTCATTTTCAACACAACAATCGGCAATCTCATCTCCCTACGAAAAAAATTCTCTCTACAATTTCTACGTTTTTTTTTAGTTTTTCGAGCAACAAATTTTCAGGTGTAGCATTCCAGTCTTCATCAGTGCAGTGAAGTTCTGAGACAAAGATTAAGATTCTAGGCTGTTTTATCCTGGGGACGACGAGGCTGTGTTTGCTTGCACAAATTGGACAGAGCCGTGAAACGTCTTAAAGAAAGCGACCTAGTCCGCGACTCAACCCAAGCAGTTACTTTCAAGTTATCGGTAATATTGTTCCTACACTGTTATTATAAACTTGCATAAACATAAATCAGAGTGGTGCAACGTTAAGTGAACCGTGGTGACGGTTCGGTTTCGTCGGAACCGTACGTCAGTTCTGAAACCAAACGAGGTTCTTGATGGAAGAACCTTAATAAAGTATCGGGTCCTCTCACTATTAACTGCAACAATTCAGATACACCATCAAACGCAGTAAATAAGTGTGAGAAACCAGTGAAAGCATCAAATCGATAATCCATTGGAATTCTCGTGTAAGTGCTGAAATTTGATCAATGGCAAGAGGTATGTTTTCAATCCAATTTTGTTTCCGCTGCATTTAAATTATGATTCATATGGTTTTTTGAACGTTTCTGGATTGAATTGAGAATCTAACATTTGGTATCAGAGCCTTGTTGAAAACATCTCTATTTTGCTCTGTTTCACGAGGAACTAAAATTTTGGATTTTTTATTTTGATTTTTTTTATGCATATGGAAATTATAAAGTGTTTCAATATTGATTTTTGAGTGATTCTGTAAAATTAAACTTGAAAAACAATGAAGAAAATAAATCCAATTTATTGTGGGTATTTATTTCCTTCATTAATTAACTTTTTATTTAAAATGATGTTTTTCCTTCAAATTGAGACTATAAATCACTCGGAAATCGAATTCTGAGAATTTTGATAAAAAGAACGATGGATTCTGTCGCCGAAATAGAAAGATACGACTGGGTATCCGTTAGTGTCAAAACGGGTCGGGTTGACCCGACTAGAGGTCGAAGAAGAAGTTTATTAAAAAAAAATATTCAAAAAACACGCTATACAGGGGACTTGAACACGAGTCTTGTGTGAAACTTTGAATAGTCTCATCCAGTGGGCTGCAACAAATATTGCAATTATTATTGTATCAAATTTATATTTATATATATTCAGAGTTTGATTTTTTAAATCAAAAAATGTTTTAACTAGAAATTGAACCAGACTTCATTGGTTGGCCTAAGTGAGACTTTCCACTGGGCTGTAACTATTTTTGCATTATAACTAGTATCTGACTTAATTTTAAACATGTATTTGGAATTTGATTTTAATAAAAAACAAAAAATACAAATAAATTCTGAATATAATTTTAATTTATGTTTATCATATGTATAATATTAATTATACATGTTATATTTATTTAAATAATTTTTGGGCACATTAAAATTTTATTTAAATACATTATGCTTAAATTATTTGTTTTGGGTATTTATATGTATAAATTTTGTAATTAATTATACATATAAAATTGAGTTAAATAATTTATGCATAATAAAATTAATTGTTAATGGCTCTTATTGATTTAATTAGTGCTTATATTATTTATTTTTGCTTGTATAAATTATTGTCATATATGCAATTTAAGATAAATAATATTTGTACATTTGAAATTAAATTAATATTGCTTATGGTTTTATGTAATAATTGAGCATAAAAATTTAATTAATATTTAAGTGATCCATATAGTTTAATTAATTAGGGAGTAACCACAGCATCTTTAATTAATTAAAACTATAATAAAGTTTATTTAGGATCATATTTAGAAAATAAATATTAATTGTAATTAATCATATGTGATATAATAGATCTTTTCCCATATGAATTTTTATTATATTTTTGTGTGATTAATTAGGATATAATATCAAATTATATTTTCTAATTTACCCAGAGGGATTAGAAAAAGGAACATAATTTGATAATTTTATCGTAAAGTTAGGATGAATTTAATTGAATTAAAACTTTAGCCCACAGGCAAGTTTTATGTCACTAGATTCATATTATTCATGATTTACATTGGTAAAAAATGACTATAGTTTAGGCCTCAAATTTTAATAAACATATAATCTTTAATTGTAGCTTCTCAACCTGTAAATTTCTCTGATATCCATTGTGATATTCCCGATCTGAAAGGGGATAATTATAAAATATGGAAGGAAAGAATTCTCCTTCAATTAGGGTGGATGGATATTGATTATGCTATTAGAAAAAACGAACCACCTAAAATTACTCAAATTAGTACTCCAGAGAATATCATGCTTTATGAATAATGGGAACGATCTAATCGCCTTAGCATGATGTTCATTAAGACTAAAATCTCTGCTGGTATTCGTGGTTCCGTTGATCAGCATACCAATGTTCAAGACTTGCTAAAGGCCATTGATGATCAATTCGTCACTTCAGATAAGGCTTTAGCAAGCACCCTTATTATGAAGTTCTCTTCTTTGAGACTCACCAGTGTGAAAGGTGTGCGCGAGCACATTATGCAAATAAGGGACATTACGACTCAACTTAAGCATCTCAAGGTGGAGATGTCGGAATCCTTCCTGGTGCACTATATCCTTAACACTCTCCCACATCAGTACGGTCCATTCAAAATCTCGTACAATACACATAAAGATAAATGGTCAATCAATGAACTAATGACCATGTGTGTTCAAGAGGAAGGGAGGCTTGTTATGGAATTTGGTAAAAGTGCAATGTTGGCTACAACGTACCAGAAAGGAAAATCTCAATACAAGCATAAAGGAAAAGGGACAATTCCACCTCAAGCTGATATTAAGAAAGAATCCAAGTGTTTCTTTTGTAAAAAGAAGGGACACATGAAGAAGGATTGTATTAGATTCCAGAAATGGCTTAAGAATAAAGGTAATCCAACCTCGTTTGTTTGTTATGAATCTAATATGGTTAATGTTAATATTAACACCTGGTGGATTGATTCTGGATCTACAATCCATGTTGCAAACTCCTTATAGGGTATGCAAAATCTAAGGAAGCCAGTGGAAGGTGAGTAATACATCTTATCCGATAACAAGATGGGTTCACATGTGGAGGCTATAAGAACATGCAGTTTGATTTTAAGTAGTGGTTTTATTTTAAAATTAGAAAAGACCTTTTATGTTCCAAGTTTCTCTAGAAACTTGATTTCAATTTCAAGACTTGTAGCTTATGGTTATTCCTTTCACTTTTCAGAAACATCTTTCAGTTTATTTAATAACTCTGATTGTGTTAAGAATGGTATTTTGTCTGATGGTCTTTACTGCATTAAGTTATGAAATAATGCCACTCATAACGCTATGCATGTTCAAGCTGGCACTAAAAGATGTATTATTGACGATGACTCTTCTACGTTATGGCATAGAAGATTAGGACATATCTCCATAGAAAGAATTAAAAGATTAGTGAAAGATGAGGTACTTAGTACTCTATATTTTACTGATTTTGAGACATGTGTGGACTGCATTAAGGGAAAGCAGACTAACAAGTCAAAGAAAGGTGCCAATAAAAGTTCAAACATATTAGAAATCATACATACGGATATATGTTGTCCAGACATGGACATTCAAGGTCAGAAATATTTTATCACCTTTATTGATGATTTTTCTCGATATATGTATCTCTATATGCTTCATAATAAGAGCGAAGCATTGGATGCCTTCAAAACCTTTAAGGTTGAAGTAGAGAAACAATGTGGAAAGCAAATAAAGATCGTGAGATCAGATAGAGGTGGTGAATATTATGGTAGATACACTGAGAATGGACAAACGCCTGGTCCATTTGCTAAGTTTCTTCAAGAACATGGGATAGTTGCCAAATACACTATGCTTGGTTCACCAGACCAGAATGGTGTAACAGAAAGAAGAAACCGAACACTATTGGACATGGTGCGGAGTATGCTTAGCAATTCCAATCTTCCTAAATCCTTGTGGATTGAAACTTTAAAGACGGCTGTGTATATATTAAACTGAGTTCCAACCAAAGCTGTCTCAAAGACACCATTTGAATTAGGGAAAGGTTGGAAACCGAGTTTGCAACATATGTGCGTTTAGGGATGCCCGTCTGAAGTGAGGATTTATAATCCACAAGAGAAAAAGCTGAACCCAAGAACCATTAGTGGGTATTTCATTGGATATGTCGAACGGTCTAAAGGTTATAGATTTTACTGTCCATCTCACAACACTAGGTTTGTGGAATCAAGAAATGCAAAATTTCTTGAGAATTACTTGATTAGTGGGAGCGATCAATCCCAGGGCATTGGTTTTGAGAAAGATCATTCAGATGCTCAATATGCCACTTCAAGTAATGGACTGATCGTTATTGTTAACAACACGCCTCGAGTACAAACGTGTGTTGAAGAACCAGTCTTGGAAGTACCACAAGTTGTTGATCCTGATCCAGTAGATGTTGAAGTTCAACAGATGCCTACAACTGTTGAACAACCAGTTGAACAACATGATCCTGCTCCTCAGGAGAATGTTGATGCAACATTAAGAAGATCTACTAGAGTAAGGAAATCAGCGATTCCTAATGATTATGTTGTGTATCTACAAGAATGTGACTATAATGTTGGAGACGAAAATGATCCTGAGACGTTTTCACAGGCCATAAGTTCTAAGGTTTCGAACTTATGGTACAATGCCATGAAAGAAGAGATGGATTCTATGGCGTCTAACCGAGTCTGGGATCTCGTCAAGTTTCCTGATGGTGTGAAAGCCATTGGATGTAAATGGGTCTTCAAAACAAAGAAAGACTCACAAGGAAACTTTGAGAGACATAAGGCAAGACTCGTTGCCAAAGGACTCACTCAAAAGGAAGGAATCGACTACATGGAGACCTGTTCTCCTATATCTAAGAAAGATTCACTTCGTGTGGTCATGGCATTGGTTGCCCATTTTGATTTAGATTTGCAACAAATGGATGTGAAAATGGCTTTCCTTAATGGTAACCTAGAGGAAGAGGTTTATATGAAACAACCTGAAAGATTCTTCTCTAGTGATGGTGAGAATTTGGTTTGTAAGCTTAATAAATCCATATATGGATTAAAGCAAGCTTCCCGTCAATGGTATTTGAAATTCCATAACGTCATCACTTCATTTGGTTTTGAAGAGAACGTCATGGATCAATGTATATACCAGAAAGTTAGTGGGAGTAAGATTTGTTTCTTGGTGCTATATATGGATGATATTTTGCTTGTAGCCAATGATAAGGGTTTGCTACATGAGGTAAAATAATTCCTCTCTAAAAATTTTGATATAAAGGATATGGGTGAGGCATCTTATGTCATTGGCATTAAGATCCATAGAGATAGACTTCGAGGTGTCTTGGGTTTATCTCAGGAAACCTATATCAATAAAGTTTTAGAGAGATTTCAGATGAAGGATTGTTCACCAAGTGTTGCTCCCATTGTGAAGGGTGATAAGTTCAATTTGGACCAATGCCCAAAGAATGATTTTGAAATAGAACAAATGAAAACCATTCCATATGCTTCAGCTATTAGAAGCATGATGTATGCTCAGGTCTGCACCAGACCTGGCATTGCATTTGTTGTTGGGATGTTAGGGAGATATCAGAGTAATCCAGGTGTTGACCATTGGAAAGCTGCAAAGAAAGTGATAAGGTACCTATAAGGAACCAAGGATTATATGTTCATGTATAGACGAACCGATAAACTGGAAGTAATTGGCTACTCCGATGCGGACTTTGCTGGCTGTATTGATTCACGAAAATCAACATCTAGTTACATTTTCATGCTTGCCGGTAGAGTTGTGTCTTGGAGGAGTGCGAAATAGTCCTTGACTGCTACTTCCACTATGGAGGCCGAGTTCGTATCATTTTTTGAGGCCACGTCGCATGGTGTATGGTTGAAGAGTTTCATTTTCGGGCTTAGAGTAGTTGACTCTATTTCTAGGCCATTAAGATTGTACTGTGACAACTCAACTACTGTATTTATGGCTAAGAACAACAAAAGTGGTAGTCGTAGTAAGCACATCGACATTAAGTACTTGGCCATAAGAGAACGTGTTAAGGAAAAGAAAGTGGTCATTGAGCACGTAAGCACTAGGTTGATGATTGCTGATCCTTTGACTAAAGCCATGCCACCAATGAAATTCAAGGATCGTGTAGAGAAAATGAGAATTGATTCCACTTTGTAAATGTATATATACAATTTATTAATGAAACTCTTATATATTGTGATATTTTCTCATATTCATGTGCACCTTAATTTATTTGAGAAAATATATATTTTATTGGACCAAGAATAAATATAGGATTTATTCATTAAGTTTCGTTACCACATAAAGTATAGTACTTGAGAAACTAAATATATTGTAATACATGGAAGATAATACTCGCTCTTAGAGGACATATCGCTATGATTCATGTGTTTTGTTACTCAAGAGAATTTCGCTTAACGTTTGCACCAAGTGGGAGAATGTAAATCAGAGTGGTGCAACGTTAAGTGAACCGTGGTGACGGTTCGGTTTCGTCGGAACCGTACGTCGGTTCTGAAACCGAACGAGGTTCTTGATGGAAGAACCTTAATAAAGTATCGGGTCCTCTCACTATTAACTGCAACAATTCAGATACACCATCAAACATAGTAAATAAGTGTGAGAAACCAGTGAAAGCATCAAATCGATAATCCATTGGAATTCCCGTGTAAGTGCTGAAATTTGATCAATGGCAGGAGGTATGTTTTCAATCCAATTTTGTTTCCGCTGCATTTAAATTATGAGTTCATATGGTTTTCTGAACGTTTCTGGATTGAATTGAGAATCTAAAAAATGTTTCCCTTCGTAACAAGAAAACAAGATGTATGAACCATTAATCAGCACAAAGAGTCATATAGATTTAATTTATGTTACAAGAATCATATATATTACTCATAACAAGCTTCATGGATCTATCAAACATCCTTCTGTACGAGATGCTCTATGGATATACACCATTCAGGGGCAAGACAAGGCAAAAGACATTTGCCAATATTCTTTAGAAAGATATTAAGTTTCCAAAAAGTATACAGGTATATATGATCCTTCTCTTATGAAATAAATCTTTATAACAGAGTTAAAAATGTATGTTTATTTTTAAACAATTTTATTTCTTGGTTCAGATAAGTCACCAAAAAAACTAGTTGATATATAAGTTGCTACATAAAGATCCCAAAAACAGATTGGGTTCAAGGAAAGGAGCAAATGAAGTTAAGCAATACCTTTTCTTCCGGGGTGTCAATTGGGCACTGGTGCTGGTGCACTGTGTTGAGAAATAGCGCAAATTCCCAATAAGTCAAACTTATGAGAAAGCAAGAATAGAAAAATAACACACAAATTTGATAACGGAGTTCGGCCAATCTTGCTTACGTCTCCGAACCTACTGTAGATCTTTTTATTGAAAGAGGAGAAATTACACAAGGTGTTTACAACACTCACAACCCACAGCCCACAACCCAATTACACCCAAGAAAATTACTCTCAATTTTCTCTCACAAAAGCTTTTCTCTCTAAGTTTTTCTCTCAATTGGAATGAACACTTTGGATGATTAATTCATTACAATTACACATCTATTTATAGGAAAATTCACTCCTTGAATTACTCCTTAAACTAATGGTTCCTTGAATTGCTCCTTGAATTAAGCTTCATGTTTTGCTCCATGTTTTACTCCTTGTTTTGCTCCATGTTTTGCTCCTTAAATTAAGGAGCTTTATAACAATCTCCAACAATCTCCCACTTGAAGAATGATTTCAATCTATCTTCACATCTCGATCAATGCAGCAGCTTTTCTAGTCTTTGTTACTCCAACTGAAGTTGAGCACAACTTCAGTTTGTCAATAGTCACTACCTTTGTTAACATATCTGCTGGATTTTTGCTTCCTTGAATCTTCTCCAATATTAACACATCATCTTCCAATAGAGATCTGATGAAGTGATAACAAAGTCCAATATGCTTGGTTCTAGAATGAAATGCTGAATTCTTCACCAAATGTATTGCACTTTGACTATCACTATGCAGAACATTCTTCTCCTGTTTGAATCCCAACTCAGTTAACAAACCTTGAAGCCATATCATCTCTTTACTAGCTTCAGTTACTGCTACATACTCAGCCTCTGTAGTGGATAGAGTGACAATTTTCTATATTTGTGACATCCAACTAACAGTTGTAGTTCCAATAGTAAATATATAACCGGTGGTGCTTCTTCGGTGATCAACTTCACCTCCAAAGTCTGCGTCTACGTACCCTTGTACTTTTAACTCTCCTTTACTAAAGTACAAGTAGTTTTCTATGGTGCCTCACAGATACCTCAAAATCCACTTGACTGCTTCCCAATGAGTTTTTCCTGGATTTGATATAAAGTTGCTAACAACTCCCACTGCATGGCCAATGTCTGGTCTCGTACAGACCATTGCGTACATCAAACTTCCAATGGCTAAGGCATAAGGAACCTTAGCCATGAATTCTCTCTCTTTCTCTATCTGAGGGGACTGATCCTTGGATAGGCGAAAATGACTGGCCAAGGGTGTGCTAACTGGCTTGGCATCACCCATGTTGAATCTCTACAAAACACAATTGATGTACTCTGCCTGAGTTAACTGCAAGGATCCTTTCTTCTTATTTCTTGTGATTTGCATTCCAAGAATCTTCTTTACTGGACCCAAGTCTTTCATGTCAAACTCCTTTGACAATTGATGCTTCAACCTTTTAATATCATCCATATTTGAACCTGCTACTAACATATCATCAACATAAACTCCTCTAGTATTCTATGCTCCAATGGAACAGATGGGCCTCGGTTGATCAAGTAAGATGCTGTGTTGACTGCTTCTGCCTAGAACTGCTTCGATAGACCTGACTGTATACGAATGCTTCTGGCTCTTTCTGTCAACGTTCGGTTCATACGCTCAGCTACACCATTGTGTTGAGGCGTTCCTGGCACAGTTCTTTCCATTCTGAACCCGTGCTCATAGCAGAAATTTTTGAATCTGGTGTCTTCATATTCACCACCATTATCGGTTCTGAGCTTTTTGATCTTCAAACCCGTCTCATTTTCCACCATAGCTTTCCATCTTCTGAAAGCCTCAAATACTTCAGACTTATGCTTTAGAAAGTAAACACATACCTTCCAAGAGTGATCATCGATGAAAGTCACGAAGTATTGTTTCCCACCAATGGATGAGATGGTTGTTGGTCCCCAAATATCAGAGTGAATAAGCTCTAGCCTTTCCTTCTTGGGGATTCTGCCACTTGTCTGAAAGCTTACTCTCTTTTGCTTTCCAAGTATGCAATCTTCACACATGTCCATCTCTACAGACTGTAGACCTAGAAGTTTTCCTTTTGAGTGCATAATCTTCATCCCCTTCTCACTCATGTGGCCTAGTCTTTGGTGCCACATATTTAGTGTTTCATTGCCTGCTACAATTGTGATTGAACAACGTGCTTATGCTGTCATGTGAAGAGTGCCACTTTTCTTGCCTCGAGCAACTGTCATTGCACCCTTTGAAATCTTCCAATCATCACCATGGAAGATCGTAGTGTAGCCTTCACTGGCCAACTGCCCTACTGATATTAAGTCCTTCTGAGGTCGGGAATATGCCTGACATCCTTCAACTCCCAAACAAACCCGTTTAACTTAATCTTCACTACACCTTTGCCAATAATAGCACATGGTTGATCATCACCAAGATATACCTTTCCAAGGTTTTCGGGGACATATTTGCCTCTGCCTTCACTTGTTTGTCCTTCGGTGCACTCTTGCACTAATTTTTGTAGTTCCCGGTTCTTCCACAATTCCAACACTCGATAGTCTTCGAGCTATAGGAATTATTAGGATTCCTGGATTTGGATCTCCTGTCCTTTGATCTACCTCGATAGTCTATTCTGCCATGTCCATTCCCTTTGGTTGAATTTCTTCCTCTTGACTCTGTATGCAAAATTGAAGAAGTTGACGATTCACCTGACTCTCTATGTCGGATCTCTTCACTAAGAACCAAATCACGAACATCGTCAAATTTCAACTTATTGCTTCTTGATGAGCTACTCACAACCGTGATAGTAGCATTCCAACTTTCTGGTAGAGAAGACAAAAGTATCAATGCTCGTATTTCTTCATCGAATTCAATTTCCACTGAACTCAACTGGGTTGTGACTGTGTTGAGTTCATTGAGATGTTGAGCTACCAATGCGCCTTCCGTCATCCGCAAATTGAACAAACGCCTCATCAAGTGAACTTTGTTTGAGGCTGATGGCTTCTCATACATATTGGAGAGAGCTACCATAAGACCCGTTGTGGTCTTTTCTTTTGCTATGTTGAAAGCAACATTACAAGATAGCGTCAATCGAATAACTTCGAGGGCTTGTCTGTCTAGAAGATTCCAATCTTCTTCCTTCATAGCCTCTGGCTTCTTCCCTGAGAGAGGTTGATACAGATTTCTTTGATACAGATAATCCTCTATCTACATTTTCCAAAATCCGAAATCTGTGCCATCGAATTTCTCAAGTTTCACCTTTCCTTCATCTACGGCCATTACTCCCACTCAAATCTGACTTTCATCCGGATCGTTTCTGACTATTTCTGCAAACCACCGTGTATTAGAACACCTCCGTCGACAAACCAATATCGCCAACAAATTTTACTATTCACGTAAATAGTAACCTTGTAGAAAATTGACAAGAATCACCACCAATAGCTCTGATACCAGTTGTTGGGAAATAACGCAAATTCCCGATAAGCCAAACTTATGAGAAAGCAAGAATAGAAAAATAACACACAAATTTGATAACGGAGTTCGGCCAATCTTGCTTACGTCTCCGGACCTGCTGTAGATCTTTTTACTGAAAGAGGAGAAATTACACAAGGTGTTTACAACACTCACAACCCACAACCCAATTACACCCAAGAAAATTACTCTCAATTTTCTCTCACAAAAGCTTTTCTCTCTAAGCTTTTCTCTCAATTGGAATGAACACTTTGGATGATTAATTCATTACAATTACACATCTATTTATAGGAAAATTCACTCCTTGAATTACTCCTTAAATTAATGGTTCCTTGAATTGCTCCTTGAATTAAGCTCCATGTTTTGCTCCATGTTTTACTCCTTGTTTTGCTCCATGTTTTGCTCCTTAAATTAAGGAGCTTTATAACAATCTCCAACACACTGCATTGGCGCTGGTACTGGTGCACGTGCGCTACGTTGGCATTGGTATTGGTGCACTGCGCTGGTAACCTTTATGCCACATGATTTGGATGTTGGCAGTCTCTCGAATGCTCTTGTAAATTATGCATGTAATGGAACTAGAAGGAAGAAGATATATGTCAAACTTCTTTTGAGCATTGACCGCAGGGAAACCACAGAGGCTGCAATGGAAAATGTGTATGAAACTGGGATGTTTGAGGACGTTTAATGTGTTTCTATAATTACAATTCAGTTGATTATTATTATTGCTTAATATTGGAGGTGATTCAGGTAGGAGAGAAATATTTCAGTTAGCAAAAGATACAATCGAATATACATTTGTAGAAGATGGAATCAAGAAAGACTTGAGAGATTTTTCAATCAGCTGAAAAGCAAGAATTATCATTATAATCATTTTTGTAGCATATTTATGCTTATAATTAATAGTAAAAAGTCAATTTGTAATAGTAAGTTTTTATTATGTTTTAGTATATAATAAATTCTCGAATGTAATTATAATTTTAATTTTAATATAATATGATTTTTAATATTGTTTTTAATAAATTTATTATAATTTATATTGATTTTTAAAATTATCATCTGGATCATTGTCATAGTACAAATAATCAATTGAAAATGAATTTGTCCAAAATTTTGTTACTTCAAGTCTTCTAAACCTTCTAATTGTGATTTTCTAATGACCTTGTTTCATTTTATGGTTATCTTAGATGATTATAATACTAACCTAGTAAGCATTGTTGGCATATAGTGAGGCACAAAGTCAATAAAGAAGTTTAAGATTTTTTTGTTATTGGGTCTCTCAAACCTAGTTAGAATTCTACTTTCATATCTTTACTTCTCCTATCCAATTGAAGAAAACCATTATCAACCCATCAGTCTCTGTAATATGATTTAAAAGATAATAGCTTAAATCTTAGTGAAAATTTTAAGAGGAATTCTGAGTACTCATATCTCTCCTTTCCAAGTTACTCTTATTTTTTAAGGGAGGAGGGGTTGGATTGTTGTAAACAGTCTAATTGCTCAAGAAGTTTCATCCACCGTTTCAAAGAATAATTTAGGTAAATGAGGTTTGATGGGAATTAAACTCGATATGCAAAGAGCTTATGACAAAGTGAAATATAAGTTCTTAATTCAGATAATGCAAACTATGGGTTTTTTTAGAGAAATTTCTCTCTATTATTTGGTAATAGTGAGTTATTCCATTCTGTTAAATGGTTCTCCTCATGGTAATTTTCTGCCCCAGATAGTTTTCGTCAAGGTAATCATCTTTCTACCTATTTGTTTTTAATTGTAGTAGAGTGCTTATCTAGGATGATTTTGAGAGCTAAAAATTTAAATCTACTTCATGGGGTTAGCGTTGCGAGAAATTTCCCCAATCTCTCACCTACTATATACGGATGATAGTGTCATATTTTTAAGTGACAATTTTCATAAAGCCCAACTTTACAACAAATTTTGAATCAATATTGCTTATAGTCTAGCCAATCTATCAACTTCCAAAAATCAAATATTTTCTTTCATAAAACACTTTTCCTCAACTCAAAAAACAATTATGTTCACCTTATACATATTTGAAAACTCTAATCCTATACTTTATATGAGTCACACCTTACCTATTGGTAGGAAAAATAAATATGTATTTCAAGGTCTATTGAATAAATTAAAAATTCAATTGGATAGTTGAAAGGCCAAACTTTTGTCTCAAGAAGGTAGAACAAATCTCATTAAATTAGTGCAACATAATATCCAAATTTATTCTATAAGTACTTTTAGACTTTTAATTTGGATTTGTTAATCAATTGATAGTATTGTGAGGAAATTTTTGTGGATCAAAAATATCATTAGAAATAGATATTTATTCCTTGTTTATTGGAACAAAATTTGTTTACCCAAGGATTACGGTGGAATTGGTGAGGATTTCAATAGAACTATACTACTAATGCGGCTTGGGAAATTTTGACACAACCACAAAAGTTATGGGTTCAAGCCTTCCATGGTAAGTATTTACAACACCAATCTTTTCTAAATATCACAACTAAACTAATAGATTCTTTTGTTTTAAAGGGCTTACTTTGGGCGTGAGATACTTTACAAAGTCGTATATTTTTCAAAATTGGTAATGACTTAGATATCAATATTTGGTCTCACCCTTGTATTCCTAGACTTAAGAATCAATGACTTTCATATTCTATTCAATCTTTTTCAAATCTCACAAATAACAAAGTAATTGATTTGTGTCGAGGCTAACCAAGCTTGAATTGGAATGTTAGTCTCTTAACTTAACTTTTGAGCCAAACATATCCTATTTGATCCTTAAACTCCAACCTTTTATTGTAAATTATAGAGATACTTTAGAATAGTTTGACACTGGCATGGAAAGATTCTCGATCAAAAATGTTTACAAAATCATTGTCGCTAAGAAAGTTTATTCTAACCAAAGAAGTTTATTGAATAAACTATGAAAAGCAAAGATTTATGATTGTTATAAGCTCTTTCTTTGGAAAATTCTTTCCATAGTTCTTTGGACAAGGAAATGTTTAGGGCTATTCTTTAACATAGATTACCCATTTTGCATTTTGTGTCGCAATGAGGTCAAAGATAAGAACACTTGTTCATCAAATATGATACTCTCAAATGTTGGTGGAGGTTTTGGAAATCAAATCTCAACTGGAGCTTTGTAGAAAGATTGGATATTTTTACTTCTATTCGCTTAATTCTAAAACTATCACAACTAATTTGTCTCTTAGAATTCTCAATTATTTACTTTCACTGTTGTTATAATGTTAGAAAAACTTTGGTGGCTGCAGAATAAAGTGTTATTTTAGGGTTATAACTTTTCCACTCATAATATTATTCAAGATATTACAAAGTAGATCAATGAGTTTAAACCTTTGATTTTGGGTAATAATAATCAGACACTTTTGGTATAAGAGGAGGACTACACTATCATCCTATTAAATTGAAAAAACCCATCGTCGGGAGCTTTCAAACTCATTTTGGATGCAACTTGATATATATTATGGTTTAGCAACAATTAGTTTTAATATATTTGATCATTTTGGATGTTTATGTTATGGTTGGACCAAATCTATAGTAACTTCTTCAATAGAATATGATGAGTCTATGGCTTTTCAAGCTATTTTCCAACATATTTTCAATTTTAAATGTATCGCTTTATATATACATTGAGATAACAAAAGATCATTAATGCTTTCAATATTAAGATCTATAAGGAAATTAATTCAAAAATAATAGATATCATTTGTTCGCTTCAAGTTCTTAATGATCTCTATTAAGTAGATTTCCTGTTAACTTACAACTTAATCCATTAATGATCTCTATTAAGTAGATTTTATGTCATAACAATGAGGTAACTTACAACTTAGTCCATTAAGAGAGACTACATTATTTAGAAGAAAATATTAATTTAACCAAGATATGTATAATCGTTCTAAAAGGTTATCAAATAGTAGATTAAGACACATGTCTTCTTTTGTTCCCCAACAAAAAATCCAAATCATTATATTCATAATCATATGGTTTTTTTAATGTTAAAACTATTAATTTTATTATCAAATCACAAAAAAATACATATAATCATGTTATTCACATTAAAGCATTTAATAACTAAAGGAAAATAGTTTATTCTAAATTTGTTAAACTTTATTTATTAAGTTAAATATTACCAAAAACATATAAAAAATTTCTATGCCTATATACATATATTGTTATTAAAATTATTTAATACGCAAAATAACGTCCAAAATTTTTAAGAATAAAAATATCATAATTTTTTTAAATTAAGAAGAGTATGAATTAATGTTATAAAAATTATTTTTATTTTTATAAATTTTTAGAGAATTTAATTTGTTATCTTTCCTAATTATTTAGCTTAAAAGAGAACCATTTATTTATATTTATTCCAGCGACACCCTAGTATACAGTGTATACTATACACTCTCCCAATTAAAAACCGATATGATAAGATAAAGATCTTAAAAATAAAGTGTTTAATTTTTAACCCATTTAGATGAAGAATTTATGTAACGATACATTTACAACATTTTAATAATTTTATGATATTCCTGTGATGGAGAAAAAATTGAAAAATAGGTTGATTATTATTTTTCATCTAAATTGAGCACAGCACTTACAACTCTATTAATTTCCAAATTTGCCCTTGTTCAGATTTATACCGGCCTCGATCAAGAGTCGAGTCAATTGCACGAGTTGCAACCAAAAGACTTGTTGATCTGCCATTCGTGTGATCGGCGTTAGCCTACGTTGTATTTCGTCACCACCGATGAGTGTGCAATTAGAAGTTGTGGATTACCAAACCCCAGGAGTTCTTGAGGAAGGTTGAAGTCGTTATTTGCCACTTGCAAGAAGAATCATACCGACGCTACCTGTCGTGAATATTGTCGATCTGAACCTCAACGCTGGTAAGTCATACCGTCGTTCAACTCGCCATCGTCTGGGCTTCGTTATTCTGAAGTAGGATTTTCAATAAAGGAAGGAACAAAACTCTCACTCTTTGTGTGAAGTGTGGTCGTCGCAGCTTGTTCCACTTGTGGTTTCCCAGCAGCTTGTTTGAGAAATTATAATTGGAGTGAAAAGGCGATTGAAGAAATACCACTGGAACTGGAAGGACGAAGTACATTCGTCATGTTGCTCACAATTCAAGAGTGGCTTTAGAGATGGCACCGAAGCGATACCTAGGAAGAAGGGAGCAGCTAGTAGTAACTACTACGTGAGCAATTCTGAGAATATCTTTTTGCGTATCGGGTAAATATTTTATAACTTTGGAATGAGATTTGTGTTTGCAATACAACAACTTCATTTCTGATTTACTTAGATTGACAAGCTTTTGCATTTTGCCCAATTAAACAATTATCTAACGATAACGATAAATCTATGGTGAAAGCTAGAGAGTTAAGACACTTTTAGTTGAATTACTAGTCGGATAAATGTTTAATTTGATATCACCCATCTTTTAAAATATCATTAATCTTAAATTTTTTGAGTTAAATTTAACAAATTCAATTCAATTCGGTACACTAGTCAACAAAAATCATATTAATTAAACAATTATTTATTTTAATTAAATATGTATCTTATTTTATTTTTTTATTGAGTTATTGGTCGATTGATTAAATTGAATAAATATTTAATTAAAATTAAATATTTTTTATATTGAATTTGATAATATCATATAAATAGTGATACTCATAACAAACATAATAATCAGTTGGGATTTTTATAGATTTATACTGTTCTTTTTATTTTACGAAAGTGATGGAACTCTTTGTCCATAATTATTAGCTTTTCAAATAATAATTTGTAATGATCCACGTGATTATAGCTATTAAACTACTTAATATCTTGGTTATATGTGCCTCTTTTAATAATAAATTAATAACGTATAGTTATGAATGAGCTACACTATAAAATCACATTGGCATGATATAGCATGAAATAAAATTATATTATGCCTTCTAGGTGATTCAATTGGTCATCGTTAAATAAATTAAAAAATATTCATCGCCATCTTACCGTCTTAATCTTAAATTTAGGAGCCAGCACAGATAATTATAGTTAATTAGGCATTCATTAAAAAAAAATGCTAATAGTTAATTATGTCATGAAATAGATGGTACATCAGAAACCATAATTTTTTGTATTCTGGGAAAAAAAATCATTGGAAACCATAATGCTAGACAATGTGGAGCTCTTCTTTCAAACAAGTTGGTTTAGAATAATTAATATGATAGTTATCTATTAATTAATATATTCAAAAAAATTATTTCAATATGTATCATATAATTTATTATAAATAAAATTCTTTTTACTTCTATGTTTTTTTTACCAAACGTCCACTTAAAAATGTCATGTATTATAATTTTTGGGAGATTGATCCATTTAACTATTTTATTATGATTTTTTATTTGATTTTTTAATTTATTTATATCTTGATTTTAATAATTAAATCCAGATCTCGAACCCAACAGGCAAACCAACAGACTATCGAGAGCTGGTGAAAACAAGGACCTCTTAATATTATTATAACAAATACTTACAAGTTACAACATCCCGGGGAATCCCTGAAAAGGGCCCCAAAAACAATAAAAATAAAAATCCAGTAATCAGTAATAAGCATACGCTGCCTTTATTTTCTTTTACAACATCAACTAATCCACATCTTATTACCCAAATAAAAATAATAATAATAATAATAATAATAATCAACTTCTTGAAAGAACCCCTTTGTTAAACAAAAATTCTCATTTCTTATATAACAGTAATTTAAAAAATCCCCCAGCCGTAAATATTGTACAAAACAATTATATCATTTTCCTCTTTTCCTTTCTCATAATAAAAAATTGACCAAAGTTGTAACTTTTACCAATTCTACACATCTAACTTTTAATTTTCACAAATTTGATAAAAAGAAAATTAAATGTATTAATTTAAAAAATTATTAGATAAAAAGAAAAAAAGTAATTTTAACATGTTAAATCTAACGATAACAGTGAAAGTTTAACATAATTTCTATATTTGAAAAAATTTGTGAAAATTAAAAAGTTAGGGATACGAAAAAATATGATATTAAAGTGCAGAATTGGTAAAAGTTAGGAACTGATTCAATTTTTTTTTAATATATATAACTTACTGTACAAAATGCAAACAAGTCACTTTTGCATCTTATATAACAGTGCCCATGCCTAATTCGTCCTCTATATCATCTCCTTCTTCAAAAAGCTTCAGAAACCTAGCATGGTCTTGTTCTCTCCTTTTCTTTTGCCAGTACTTGTATGCCACCACAGCAACAATTACAAATACTGATGAAACGAGGGCAGTGATAAAAATTATCACAGAAACACTCAATCCCTTTCTTTCAGGTTTCGAGCTAAAGGCGGGTTTGGATTTGATAATGGGAGTGGAAGCTAGAAACAAAATGTGAACAAGTTAGAATTTAGGACAGACATATACAAGTTAACTTGTAGAGTTGAAGGTACTACAAAAAATGCAAGAGAAAAAGAACATGAGAATATTTCGTTAAAGAGATACTCACAAGGATCGACATTTTTTATGCATTCCGGACACAAGAAAGTGGCATTGAATTCCTCCTGCGTGAGTCGGATATACTTTCCATTAGGAGCCTCAAAGTCATCAGGACAAAGCTCCCACTCATCAAAAATGTCGTCAGGCTTAAAGGTGTCAGCCTCGTAGAAACCGCAACGCTTGCACTTCTTATCTAATAGTTCTGTGAGAGGCTGAAAAGAAATTAGCAACATAAAATTAGCTACCTATGCTAAACAAATATGTCGCCCCTTTCATGACCCAAAAAATTGCCCCTCTTGGGATCAATTATATATTTATATCCAAAAAAGAAAATGGAGAAACAAGCAATTGGCTAGCCTTATGATCTACTCGCCATGGAGTTTAAAACTAACAGACAAGCTGAATTAATCTCATATGGGTTTCCCAGCAAATTCATGGTAACAATGAGAGAAAGATTCACCTGGAACACATTATTAATTAGCTGTTCAAGTCATAGCGTTTCATCTATCGGAAAATTTGGTAGGCGGGCTCCTGGGGTTCACCTTTAAGTCACATCTATTTGTACCGCGCCTAGTTCAGCGGAGGGCACAAGGCATCTCGAGATATTCACGTGAAACCCAAGGGTAGGACGTTGATGCTCAAGCTAGTTCCTAACTAGATAGAACGGAATCTTTCTGACACGTGTTTGTTTCACTCTCCCCAACTCTCAAACCCAAGACCTAACTCTTAAATAGACCTTGGGAAGCAAACTGGTATCATCTGAGTATACTTTTTATTTTAAGAATTAAATATAACTCAATAAAATATATATTTTTTGTTAAATAATTTCCTCTCTTTTTCTCATTTTATTTTCCTTCTAATGTGGAAAGGTACAAAATTTTCTCACAATTTGTTTTTTCTTTTTTTCTTTTTTGAATAATCTCTTCCTATCTTAATTTGATTTTATCTATATCTTAATTTTTCTATTTTTTTTTAATTCTTTCTTATTTAGCATTTATATTAATTAAGATTTCTTTATAATTAGGTAATACACAAGGCAAAAGTTTTATACAAACTTTCTAATTTAGGACCTAATTGATATTCAGGAAAACATTGGGGACTACTATGACATTTACCCTTAAACAATGTAACGGATTAAATGGCATAATTGTAAATATTTACAATTTATATTATGAGAAAAATATTAACACATCATATAATATTTTTTTGTTATTATATATGCAAAGAAAACAAATTAAAAATTAATGGTAATAAGAGTGGTACGAAGAAAGGATTTATATCATTAACACCCTCCAGGTTTTGGTTAATAGCACTAATATGCCTGAGGCTCTAAAGGCATCAGACACATGCTTCTGCTACGTTAACTTACAGAGTGGAGTGACACTTTTGTAAAAAATCGTAAAGTCTCAATAAGTATCAATCATAACCCAGAATCCAAGAAATCCCCTTCCAGCGTTCTAACCTTCCTATTATCTCAACTCCCACATAAACTCATTTTACATTTCATTCTTCTCTCAATTTGCTGACTGAAAAAACCAAAAGAAAAATCCTAAGACGATATTCAGATCATTCATGAAAGATTTGAAATCAAAGAGGATAATCCAGTTCGTAGAAAACTATAAGGTTGGAAGAAGCGTCGTGGGTATGTAGGTGGTGCAGTTCTTACATTTAGGTCAGAATCCTAACGTTTCTTCTATTTTCTTTGTCCCAGTTCTTCCTTTTGATTTCTGCATGTAAAATATTTCATGATTGTTATACCTTTTGTGTTATAATGTGCTCACGACTTCATAAATAACGCATATGTTTGGGTTTTTTTTTTTGGGTAGGAACCAAATGTAATGAAGTCAGGGTAATATTTGCAAATTTTATACACGTATAGTTAACTTTATATGGGTTTTTGCTTGCACTGAGTGGTTTTGCTTTGTTAAGGATTGATAAACATGTGAATGATTTGCTTTGTATAGGGTTTTTTTAACTAGGATGTGTTTTTGGTTGCTCTAATTGGTTTTGCATGTACATGTCCTCATTATGATGTGTATTTTTCAATATCAGGTCAGTTACAATGAAATAGTTTAAAATTTATTTGCACTTATTCGAGATTTGTAGATACGTTAGTATGATACCGAGTATTACATACAATCTGATTGAGTGCTATCACGATGCTCTCAGCATTATATTGGGTTTGGGCCTAAAATTAAGAAGGGAACCATTCAAAATAGAAGATAAAGACCCTGGGCCGAAAAAGATGAAGGAATTGAAAACTGATTTAGAAGCAATGGCTATGATGGACTGTTTGATGACAAGCTCAAATTTAATTACTTTTTGGTTTATTATACAATGAATTGTTATAGGAGAGGTAGACCTTGAGGCGAATAGGGCTAGTAGAAAAAGAAAAAGCTTACCTGGTAATTCCCTAAACCATAAACTACATTTTTCAATTACATTGTGTATACATATTGTCACAAACTAACTTGATATGTGCATGTTAAGATGGGTTTGTTTTTTATTCTAAAATGTTCACTGCTACCTTATTCCACATAAACACATTCCATTCTTGAACTTTATTATTCCTCCATTGATTCTAGAGGTGTTGCTGGAATCCATGGAAGCTATTATCTTTTGAAAGGAGTTTTTCCAATTTCTAATATTTTTAGTTTATGTACATTTAGGTGTATTTTTGTTAATAATATATAAGGATCACTAAGAATGACTGTTGCTACCAAGACATATGTTAAAATATTATTTTAATCTATGCTTGTGTTAGAATAGCAGATGAAAGAGAAAATTTTAAGCCCAAAATTGACAATGTTAAGTTTTAAGGTGTATTTGTGATAATAACCTAAACGTCCAACCAAGTTACTGATATTACTTTAAACCTAAAGCCTATCTGTCATATAATAACAAACTCCAAAGAGTCGAGTGTAATTTACCCCAGAAAAAAAAAGATGAAGAGAGAAGAACCTTCTTCCCCTCCATTCAAAGCGCAAACCCAAACCTCCTTCCTCATACTCTTTGTTCATGGTGAAAGTAAGACCGAATTTCTCCCTTTCATCCCACTCATATGCAAAATATGCTACCCCTTTTTTCTCCCTTTCATTCTTTATTGTTTTAAGCATTATTATGTTATTTATTCTAATTGAGTTTGAGCTAAAAGAATTATTAAAAGCCGTTTGGTTTTGAAGTATGTATGTGATAATATGTCTAATATCAACCATGTCATTGATATTAAAACAAACTTGAAGCGGGTCTGTGATATTAAGGAGAACCCTAGGGTCTGTCAAACTTTTCCTTATAGAAAAAGAGACGATGAACCTTGGAAGGAAGCAGAACTTTGCCAAAGCACATGAAGATTTAATGACACTTTATTTGAGCTAAGCTAACCCCAACATATCCTAGGGTCAGTTCAAAATAATCTCTTTTCACATCATTAAGCAACATTATTGATTACTGTGAGCCCTGTTGAATTTAAAATTTTATGATTCTTCAATATTTCAATTTGTTAAGCACTTGTATTTTACTAATTGTAAGAACCACATTAAGAAATAATTATAAACAAAAGGCCACTGCCTTGTTTTTTCAGACATATAAATCCCATTCAAGCCCAATTCACAACCGTTTTGATCTATTGAATTCATATATAACCAAAATTTTGCAAATACAAATATCGAATTGTTAAAGAGCAAAATAATAGTGAATCGATAAATACCAACCTGCCAAGATTCTTCGCCTTTGAAATTATACACTTGGTGTTTTTTCTTTACGTCCGGTAACTCCGTCTTGTTCTCTCCTTTACAACGAAAATAGACAGAGGGTTTTACGACTTTGAATAGCTCGTGCGTGTTGTATATCTCTATTGAACGAAGAGTTACAACCGCCGAAGATGTCAATCCTATACATATATAACAAATCTGAGCTAAAAAACACATAATTTAAAGTAAAAAATCGTATAAGTAGTGATTGTTTCTCGAGAAAATTAATTACTTACCTGGAGAAAGGCAGAGGAATAAATAATAAACGAGAAAAATAATAGAAACCCTTGAGCTCAGAGGGTTACACATCGACATTGCGAGGGTTGTTGTTGATCGTTTGTTGACCATCTCAATTCAAATTGTTCGATGTCTTTCGAAAGTTCAGGGACGAGATGAGGAATATCTAGCAGATAAACGACGTCGAACGGTGAAATCGTCAAAGGGGTGAATTTTTTTATGGGAAGTTCAAGGCTGGCCGGTTCGAGCCGCGTGCTTTGATTTTTGGAGTTACAAAGTTTGTTGCGCCTCACTGTTACTTGGCGACATCGGTATTCGCGTGAGGAGTACGGTCGTCTATTTGTATGATTAATAATAAGAGAAATTCAGGTTTTTATAACGAGACATTTCAATAATTATAAAATATTAAAAATTTATTTTATTAGATAGAAGACAAATTACTCTTAAATATTTAAAGTTTTATTTACTCACGAACAAAAATTATCCTCAAATCAATGCATTCCATTTCTTCAACTTTATTTCTACATTTATCATCAACTACACACAAATATTAACGTTTTCATACTCAAAATATTAATAGAATGTTTACTGTGATTAAAAAATTTGACACGAGTTTATATAATAAGAAAATTATGATCGATTTTGATGGAAAAAAGAGATAAAATTTATCGTTTTAAAACAAAACAAAAGGACTTTGAATAAAAAAAAAGATAAGAAAGAGAAGCAAATCAAAATAAGAAAATATAATTGATCATTTTTTTAAAAGAAAGAATGATTGAAAATAATTTTCATTGAAAGTTGACAACTAATTATGATACGCATAATCATTCGTTAACACGATATCTTAACAGTTATCCATATTCAAGAAAACTTACTAATAAAGAAATGAAATTGTTAGTTGACATGATAAAGTGAAGCGTTAGGTTCAAACACATTCAAAGTACAACATTAAACTCACATATTTTGTATAGGATGAAACAAAGTACAACATTAAACTCAAATATATTTTGTATAGGATGAAACAACGTAATGAGCAAAATTAAACCACAATGAAACATATCTACATTACTCATCAAAAGCATAAACTCTAAGAACAAGATGAAAAGTCAATTTCCCACACTTTATGCATTTAATGGTTCTTCACAATTATTATAGTGGTATAGGAACAATGATATTGATGAAGTTATGATAAACTTATTTTCTGCTAATCCAATATCCATTGATTTGTTGAGAGTGTTTCCTTATGTGATTATCATAAATTATACCTACAAAACTAACAAGTACAAACTTGATATTGTTAGGGTTATTTTTATAAATGTGATATGTTTTATTGCGTATATATATCTTGAATTTGAAAAAGAGTCTCATTGTTATTGGGTATTGGAGAGATTAAAATCTTGATGAATGAAGATATTACGCCTAATGTCATTATAACATATAAAATAAAAATCTCTTATGAATGCAGTCACAAAAGTGTTTCCCCATTTACTCACCATCTTTATAAATTACATATTTTCAAGAATGTATTAGCAAATATGAAGAAATTATTCAAAAATAAGAAAAGATAAAAAACTTTCAATAATGTGTGTCGTATTGTTGTATTATCCAAATCTACTTATGAATATAATTTGAACATAGATTATCTTAAGAGTAACTTTTTCGAATGTTAAGAAGCAATTGATTATGTGTAAAATGTATAGTTGAATTCATATAAAGAAAATTTTGTTTCGATAGATTTACATATGTATTTAGAAAATACAACAACAAACAGGACAAAAAGTATACATGTAGTATTGAAAACGATAATTAAAGACATCACAAAGCAACGTGATGTCAAACTGGCATAATATTCACTAATTATTAAAGCTCTAATATGTAAAGATTAAAATTTTATTTGAGATGAGCTTAATTACAATCAAGCTTTATTTTAAACTTGAGTTACTATATAATGAAATGAAGGGATATGTTTTACGAACTTTACTAGAATTTATTTTGAAAGAATCTAAGTAGATGAAATATCTTTTGATTTTATTAATTATGATTGTGGAAATATTTGAACTCATATACAACAAGTTGTTATAAATAAACAATTTTTACCTATTTTTTTTACCATACGTCTACTTACAATGCTCTCGAGTCTTTATAGTCTAGTTTAGAAAATGCTATGTATTTTAATTTTTAAGATAGTGTTATATTTAACTATTTTATTATGATCTTTTATTTAATTATTTAATTTATTTATTTTAATCTTTATTTTAATAATTAAATATCGAAATATGATTCTAAATTCATATTCCCTACCATTACTCATCCAACTTAGCAAACTCATCCAACTTAGCAAAGAAAGAATGAAAAAAAAATTCCTATAGTCTAAAAGCAATATAGCTTCCTTGTTCAATTCCTTTGACCCATCTGAGCCACTTTTTTTTTTGTTGCTAATCAAAATTAGTGATACATAATCAAATTATTGCACGCATAACAATTATTAATTTAATGTCCAAAAAAATTAGCTATTACTATTTTTTTGGTGCCGGTGGGGAAAGAGCTGTGTTTCCCTATTGGCAATGACATTATTGACAAGGATGATTTGGAGCAAACAAAAGAAGACCTCGACATGAGTGAAAGAAACCCTTTGTTAAACAAAAATTCTCATTTCTTATAAAACAGTAATTTAAAAAATCTCTCAGCCGTAAATATTACCCAAAACAATTATATCAATTTCCTCTTTTCCCTTATCATAATAAAAAATTGGCTAAATAATACACACCATTGTAACTTTTATCAATTTTACACTTCTAATTTTTTAATTTTCACATATTTGATAAAAAAATTTAAATATGTTAAATTTATAAAATTAATAGATTAAATCATAAAAAAAATTTAACACGTTTTAAAAGTTTAACATACTTTCTATACTTAAAAAGTTAATAGATTAAAACATGTGAAAAAAAGTAATTTTTACTATAAAAATTTTACATAATTTATATATTTAAAAAAATTTGTAAAAATTAAAAGGTTAAGGCTAAAGAAAAAATATAAGATACTAAATTAAATAATTAGTAAAAGTTAGTAACCAATTCAATATTTTTTTAAAATATATATATTATTTAAAATAATACATGAATAAGTTAAAAATAAAATTATTTTATTAAAATTAAAAATATACAAATATATATGTATAAATTAAAGGATCGAGACTTGTGTATCACAAAGTATTCTTAAGATAATTTTTATGTTTATCGTGGGTATTAGATAACTATGAAAACTTATCTCTAAGATAACAACGATCAAATAATAATAAACTTATATTATAATTTATTATTTTATAAATTTTTAAGTGTGTGAAATCTACGGAGAAACTTAACTCTTGATAAAAAATATAAAAAAAAAACTTTTTATTTTCTTTTCGGATTTTACTACAGTCTATTCTTTTCTCTCTTTTTATTTTCTCTTTATTTTTTCTTTCTTTTTATTTTTTCTCTTCCTTTTCTCTTCTTCTGTCTGTTTCCTCTTCTCTTCTTTTTGTGGCTTTAATAAAAAGTTCAGTCCAAACAGTCGAAACGAAATCAAACAAAAAAAGCCATTTTAATTAACGGAGGAAAAAAAACTAAAAATACCATTAAAATAAGAACGGAAACGGAAGAAGAAAAAAAATTGAATTACATTAAAACATTAAATATCTGTTTCAACAATTTTAATTCAAAATTTCTACTTACCTTACAAAATGCAAACAAGTCACTTTTGTAGCTTATATTACAGTGCCAATTAGGAGTGTCCACCGATCTGATACTATTTTGGTTAAAAAAATTTAATTGGATCAGACTAGATTGTTTTAAACGGTTTTAATTAATACAAATCGAGTCAGATTATTTGATTTATAAAACCGTTCGATCCAACCGATTCGGTCTGATTTTCCGAGTTGGTTCGGTTTTTGGACACCTTTAATGACAAATAATGTGAAAATTTTTAATATATTATTAAACCAGTCCGGTTCAATTCGATCGGTTTAAAAATTAATACAAACTGAACCGGACCATTTGATTTGTAAAACCGTTCAATCCGAACCGATTTATGGACACTCCTAGTGCCAATGCCTAATTTGTGCTCTATATAATCTCCTTCTTTAAAAAGCCTTCCAAAGCTTAGCATGGCCTTGTTCTCCCCCTTTTTTTTGCCACTAATTACCATCAACTACACACAAACTCTAACATTTTCATACTCAAAAATATTAAAAATAAAAGAGATATATCTTAAAGATGTGAAAAAAAAGAAAAATTCGATGAAGATGTACCAAATTCAATTGAAATAATAGAATGTTGATTGTGATAAAAAAAATTTGACACGAGTTTGGATAGTAGAAAAACTATGATCGAGTTTGCTTGAGAAAGAAGTAAGATTTATCGTTCTAAAACAAAATCAATAGACTTTAAAGATAAAAAAAAAAGATGAGAAAAGGAAGCAAATCAAAATAAGAAAATATAATTGTTCATTTTCTTTAAAAAAAAAGAATTATAAAAAATAATTCTCATTGAAAGTTGACAATTAATTGTGATATGCATAATCACTAATTAACACGATATCTTGACGGTCATCCATATTCAAGAAAACTCATTATTGAAGAGATGAAATTGCTAATTGACATGACAAAATGCAACATTAGGTTCAAGCACATTCAAAGTATAATGTTAGACTCAAACATATTTTGTATAAGATGAAACAACATAATGAACAAAATTATACCACAATGAAATATATCTACATTACTCATCAAAAGCATAGACTTTCAGAACAAGATGAAAAGTCAATTTTCAACGCTTTTATGCATTTAATGGTTCTTCACAATTATTACAGTGGTATAGGAACAATGATATTGATGAAGTTATGACAAACTTACTTTTTACTCATCCAATATCCATTGATTTATTGAGAGCTTTTCTTTATGTGATTATCATGAATTACACCTACAAGACTAATAAGTACAAATTGTCGCTTTTTGATATTGTTATGGTTACTTTTATAAATGTGACATGTTTTATTGTGCATGTATATCTTGAATTTGAAAAGAAGGATAATTATCGTTGAGTATTAGAGAGATTTAAATATTTGATGAATGAAGATATTACGCCTTATGTCATCATAACAGATAAAAATAAATCTCTTATGAATGCAGTCACAAAAGTATTTCCCTATCTACTTAACATCTTTAAAGATGACATATTTTCAAGAATGCACTAGCAAATATGAAGAAATTATTCAAAAATAAGAAAAGATGAAAAACTTTTAATAATGTGTGTTATATTATTGTATTATCCAAATCTACTTATGAATATAATTTGAACATATATTACCTTGAAAGTAACTTTTTCGAATGTAAAGAAGCAATTGATTGTGTGTAAAATGCATGGCTTAATTCATATAAAGAAAATTTTGTTTCAATTTAAGTATATTTACATATGAATTTAGAAAATACAACCGTTAAAAGGACAAAAAGTACACATGTAGCATTGAAACGATAACTAAAAACATCATAAGGCAACTTAGTGTCAAACTGGAATAATATTCATTAATTATTAAAGTTTTGACATATATATGTTAAAATTTTATTTGAGATAAATTTAACTACAATCCAATTTTATTTTAAGCGTGAGTAACTAGACAATGAATTGGAGGAATATATTTTACGAACTGTAATATAACTTATTTTAAAAAAATTTGAATAGATCAAATATCTTTTGACTTTATCAATTATAGTTATGCAAAGATTTGAACTCATATATAACAAGTTGTTATAAATAATTTTTTTTTACCATAAGTCTACTTATAATGCTCTCAAGTTCGGATTGTCTAATTTAAAAAATACTATGTATTATAATTTTTAGGATAGTCTTTTATTCAATTATTTTATTATGATCTTTTATTTGATGGTTTAATTTATTTATTTGTATTTTTATTTTAATAATTAAATCAAATAATATATCAAAACATGATGCTAAAGTCACACTACCTATCATTACTCATCCAACTTAGCAAAGAAAGAATGAACAAAAAAATTCCTATAGTCTAAAAGCAATATAGCTTCCTTGTTTTATTACTGTGACACATTTGTTGCCAATCAAAATTAGCGATACATGAATCAAATTATTGCATGTATAAAATAATGTATCAATTATTAATTTAATGTCCAAAAAAATTAGCTATTACGATTCCTTTTTGGTGCTGGTGAGGAAAGAGTCGTGTTTCCCTCGGCAATTGGCAATGACATTATTGACGAGGATGATTTGGAGCAAACAAAAGAAGACCTCAACATGAGTGAATTAGAGGTGTGCTTTAAGTTATAGTACTAATAAAGGATCCGGAAACTTATATTGCTTGTGATCATATTGATCTTCAGTCTTATTGTGCTTCCTGATTTGAAAATGTATAAGAGAAAGTGATTATATGTGACAAAACTTGTATCCTGATGAGAGGTGAGTTGCTGGATAATTCACTTACATTAAGAAATTTGTTTTAATCAATTCTTTACATTATAAAAGGAATAATTTAATCCTTTGCATTTTATAAAAAGTATTAAAGAATAGCAAATTTTACTATTAACTCAATATTTTAATAATTTTTTACTTAATATTTTAGTAATTTTTATAATAAATGACATAACAAATAGTAATTTTTACTCTCAATTTATTTATCAATAAAATAAAATAATATTATTTTATTTAAAATATTAATTAAGAATATATATTTTTTTGCCTTTCTTTGGTTACTTTTATAAAAATAAAAGATTAAATTACACATACTTGCAACTCAGTTACACATGCATGTAATTAACCAAGTTAAAACTTTGTTTTCTTTATTGGACGAACAAAATTGAATTTAAAATCTTTAAATTCATATAACAAAACTTGTTAATTTGTTGCAAATTCATACCTACATTTTTAATTTGAAAAGAAGAAAACAAATTCATATTGGGACACATATAATTATGATTTACTAGTTACTACCTATTTGCTTAGACAATATTAAATTTGGAGCATAGATGGTCAGTAATTGGGTGAAAGCGCCAAAACAAAGGTATTGTATAATACCTCATAGTTGTTACAAATATATGTATATATATATATATATATATGATACCAGATCTCGAACCCACGGCCTCTTTAATCTCATCCTATGAGAAAAATGCAAACCAACAGGCTATCGAGAACTAGTGACAAGAATGTCCTCCTAATTTCGTGATAACAAATACTTATAAGTTACAACATCCCGCGAAATCCCCAAAAAGGACCAAAATAAAAATAAAAAATCCAGTAAACAGTAACGAGTACACATTGCCTTTATTTTCTTTTACATCTTATTACACAAAATAATAATAATAATAATAATCAACTTCTTGAAAGAACCCCTTTGTTAAACAAAAATTCTCATTTCATTTCTTATATAACAGTAATTTAAAAAATCTCTCAGCCGTAAATATTGCCCAAAACAATTATATCAATTTCCACTTTTCCCTTATCATAATAAAAAATTGGTAAATTTTTTATCAATTTTACACTTCTAATTTTTAATTTTTACAAATTTGATAAAAAGAAATTAAATGTGTTAAATTTATAAAGTTAATAAATTAAATCATGTGAGAAAAAAAAATTTAACATGTTACATGTAAGTGAAAGTTTAACATAATTTCTATATTTAAAAAGTTAATAGATTAAATCACGTAAGAAAAAAGTAATTTTACGATGTTAAATCTAATTATTACAGTGAAAGTTTAACATAATTTTTATATTTTAAAAAAATTGTGAAAATTAAAAAATGAAGGATCAAATTTAACAAAAACATATATATATAAGAGATTGAAGTTAAGAATTGGTAAAAGTTAGAAACTCATTCAATCTTTTTTTTTAAATATATATGATGTAAAAATAATACATTAACAAATAAGTTAAAAATAAAATTATTTTATTAAAATTAAAAATATATAAATATAAATATATGTATAAATTATAATATCAAAATCTGAATATCACAAAATATCTTTAAGACAATCTTTCTACTTATAGTGGGTATTAGATAACTACAAAAACTTATCTCTCAACAAAATTTATTATTCTATAAACTTTTAAGTGTTTGAAATTTATTGGAGAAACCTAACTCTCGATAAAAAAAAATACTTAAAAAAAACCTTCTTTTTAATTTCTTTTCAGGTTTTACTCCTGTCTATCTTTTTTCCCTCATTTTTTTTCCTTTTCTTTCTCTTTATCTTCCTCTTTCTCTTTCTTTTTATTTTCTCTTTCTTTTTTCTCTTCCTCTTCTCTTCTTCCGTCTGTTTCCTCTTCTCTTCTCTCTTTTTGTGGCTTTAATAAAAAGCTCGGTCCAAACAGGCGAAATGAAATTAAACAAAAAAAAAAAGCCGTTTTAATAAACGGAGGAAAAAAAAACTAACCACTAAAATAAGAACTGAAAAGGAAGAAGAAGAAGAAAAAAATTGAAATACATTAAAACATTAAATAACCGTTTCAAACAATTTTAATTCAAAATTTCTACTTACCGTACAAAATGCAAACAAGTCACTTTTGCAGCTTATATTACAGTGCCAATGCCTAATTCGTGCTCAATATCATCACCTTCTTCAAAAAGCCTTCCGAAGCTTAGCATGACTTTGTCCTCTCCTTTTCTTTTGCCAGTAATTGTATGCCACCACAGCAACAATTACAAATATTGATGAAACGAGGGCAGTGATAAAAATTATCACAGAAACACTCAATCCTTTTCTTTTAGGTTTCGAGCTAAAGACGGGTTTGGATTTGATAATGGGAGTGGAAGCTAGAAACAAATGGTGAACAAGTTAGAATTTAGGACAGACAAACCTTAACTCAAGCAAGCATACATACAAGTTAACTTGTAGAGTTGAAGGTACTACCAGAAAATGCAAGAGAAAAGAACATGAGAATATTTCGTTAAAGAGATACTCACAAGGATCAACTTTTTTTATACATTCTGGACACAAGAAAGTGGCATTGAATTCCTCCTGCATGAGTCGGATATACTTTCCATTAGGAGCCTCAAAGTCATCAAGACAAAGCTCCCACTCATCAAAAATGTGGTCAGGCTTAAAGGTGTCAGCCTCGTAGAAACCATAACGCTTGCACTTCTTATCTAATAGTTCTGTGAGAGGCTGAAAAGAAATTAGCAACATAAAATTAGCTACTTCTGCTAAACAAATATGTCACCCCTTTCATGACCCAAAAAAACGTCCCTCTTGGGATCAATTATATATTTATATCCAAAAAAGAGAATGGAGAAACAAGCAATTGGCTAGCCTTATGATCTACTCGCCATGGAGTTTAAAACTAACAGACAAGCTGATTTAATCTCATATGGGTTTTCCAGTGGATTCATGGTAACAATGAGAGAGTTTCACCTGGAACACATTATTAGTTAGCTGTTCAATTCATAGCGTTTAATCTATCGGAAAATTTGGTAGACGGACCCTGGGGTTCACCTTTATATCGCATAGTTGCTAAGTTAAAAAAAATCAAAAAAATACAAACGTTAAACAATGGATGAATATCAATTACATTCTTGAAGTTTGTTTGAATATCAAGTTGGTCCTAAACTTTAAATTAATATCAACATCATCCACTCTTGCACTAATTTACTAAATGATTAATCAATGGGAGGGCAAAAATGTTATCTTACTTCCTTTCCACATTTAAAAAAAAGAGTATACTTTTTATTTTAAGAATTAAATATAAATCAATAAAATATATATTTTGTTAAATAATTTCCTCTCTTTTTCTCATTTGTTTTTCCTTCTAATGTAAAGAGGTACAAAATTTCCTCACAATTTGTTTTTTTTTTCATTTTTGAATAATTTCTCTTCATATTTTAATTTGGTTTTATCTATATCTTAATATTTTTTTTATAATCCAAACCATGATATATTTGATTATAATTTTTTCTATTAATTGTAATTTAGTAATTTTTTATTAATTATAAATAAGAATTTTTTTATTTTATTTTATAAATTTTTTATTTTTTTAATTCTTTTATGGTTAGCATTTATATTAGTTAAGATTTCTTTATAATTAGGTAATGCTCAGGGCAGACGTTTTATACAAACTTTCTAATTTAAGACCTAATTGATATTCAGAAAAACATTGGGGACTACTATGATATTTACCCTTAAACAATGTAACGGATTAAAAGGCATAATTGTAAATATTTACACTTTATATTATGAAATATTGACACATCATATAATTTTTATTTTTATTTTGTTACTAATATGGAAAAAAAATTAATGGTAATATGAGTGACACAAAGAAAGGATTTATATCATTAATACCCTCCCGGTTTTGGTTAATAGCACTAATATGCCTGAGGCTCTAAAGACATCAGACACATGCTTCTGCTACATTAACTTACAGAGTGGAGTGACACTTTTGTAAAAAATCGTAAAGTCTGAATAAGTATCAATCATATCCCAGAATCCAAGAAATCAACTTCCAGCGTTCTAACCTTCCTATTATCTCAACTCCCACATAAACTCATTTTACCTTTCATTCTTCTCTCAATTTGCTGACAGAAAAAAACGAAAAGGAAAATTATAAGACAATATTCAGATCATTCATGAAAGATTTGAAATCAAAGACGATATTCCAGTTTGTAGAAAACTATCAGGTTGGAAGAAGCTTCGTGGGTATGTAGATGGTGCAGTTCTTACGTTTAGGTCAGAATCCTAACGTTTCTTCTATTTTCTTTGTCCCAGTTCTTCCTTTTGATTTCTGCATGTAAAATATTTCATGATTGTTATGCTTTTTGTGTTATAATGTGCTCACGAATTCATAAATAACGCATATTTTTTGGGGGGGGTTTTTTTTTGGGTAGGAACCAAATGTAATGAAGTCAGGGTAATATTTGGAAATTTTATACACGTATAGTTAACTTTATATGGGTTTTTGCTTGCACTGAGTGGTTTTGCTTTGTTAAGGATTGATAAACATGTGAATGATTTGCTTTGTATAGGGTTTTTTTTTAACTAGGATGTGGTTTTGGTTGCTCTAATTGATTTTGCATGTACATGTCCTCATTATGATGTGTATTTTTCAATATTAGGTCAGTTACAATGAAATGGTTTAAAATTTATTTGCACTTATTCGAGATTTGTAGATACGTTAGTATGATACCGAGTATTACATACAGTCTGATTGAGTGCTATCACGATGCTCTCAACATTATATTGGCTTTGGGCCTAAAATTAAGAAGGGAACCATTCAAAATAGAAGATAAAGACGCTAGGCCGAAAAAGATGAAGGAATTGAAAACTGATTTAGAACCAATGGCTATGATGGACTGTTTGATGACAAACTCAAATTTAATTATTTTTTGGTTTATTATACAATGCATTGTTACCCGGTAATTCCCTAAACCATAAACTACATTTTTCAATTACATTGTGTATACATATTGCCACAAACTAACTTGATATGTGCATGTTTAGATGGGTTTGTTTTTTATCCTAAAATGTTCACTGCTACCTTATTCCACATAAACACATTCCATTCTTGAACTTTATTATTCCTCCATTGATTCTAGAGGTGTTGCTGGGGTCCATGGAAGCCATTATCTTTTGCAAGGAGTTTTTCTAATTTCTAATATTTTTAGTTTATGTACATTTAGGTGTATTTTTGTTGATAATATATAAGGATCACTAAGAATGACTGTTGCTACGAAGACATATGTTAAAATATTATTTTAATCTATGCTCGTGTTAGAATAGCAGATGAAAGAGAAAATTTAAAGCCCAAAATTGACAATGTTAAGTTTTTAGGTGTATTTGTGATAATAACCTAAACGTCAAACCAAGTTACTGATATTACTTTAAACCTAAAGCCTATCTGTGATATAATAACAAACTCCAAATAGTCGAGTGTAATTTACCCCAGAAAAAAAAGATGGAGAAGAGAGAAGAACCTTCTTCCCCTCCATTCAAAGCGCAAACCCAAACCTCCTTCCTCATACTCTTTGTTCATGGTGAAATTCAGACCAAATTTCTCACTTTTATCCCACTCAGATGCAAATATGCTACCCCCTTTTTTTCTCACTTTCATTCTTTATTGTTTTAAGCATTATTATGTTATTTATTCTAATTGAGTTTGAGCTAAAAGAATTATTAAAAGCCGTTTGGTTTTGATGTATGTGATAATATGTCTAATATCAACCATGTCATTGATATTAAAACAAACTTGAGGCGGGTCTGTGATATTAAGGAGAAACCTAGGGTCTGTCAAACTTTCCCTTATAGAAAAAGAGACGATGAACCTTGGAAGGAAGCAGAACTTCGCCAAAGCACATGAAGATTTAATGACATTTTATTTGAGCTAAGCTAACCCCAACATATCCTGGGGTCAGTTCAAAATAATCTCTTTTCACATCATTAAGCAACATTATTGATTACTGTGAACCCTGTTGAATTTAAAATTTTATGATTCTTCAATATTTCAATTTGTTAAGCATTTTACTAATTGTAAGAACCACATTAAGAAATAATTATAAACAAAAGGCCACTGCCTTGTTTTTTCAGACATAGAAATCCCATTCAAGCCCAATTCACAACCGTTTTGATCTATTGAATTCATATATAACCAAAATTTTGCAAATACAAATATCGAATTGTTAAAGAGCAAAATAATAGTGAATCGATAAATACCAACCTGCCAAGATTCTTCGCCTTTGAAATTATACACTTGGTGTTTTTTCTTTACGTCCGGTAACTCCGTCTTGTTCTCTCCTTTACAACGAAAATAGACAGGGTTTTACGACTTTGAATAGCTCGTGCGTGTTGTATATCTCTATTGAACGAAGAGTTACAACCGCCGAAGATGTCAATCCTATACATTTATAACAAATCTGAGCTAAAAAAACACATAATTTAAAGGAAAAAAATCGTATAAGTAGTGATTGTTTCTCGAGAAAATTAATTACTTACCTGGAGAAAGGCAGAGGAGTAAATAATAAACGAGAAAAATAATAGAAACCCTTGAGCTCAGAGGGTTACACATCGACATTGCGAGGGTTGTTGTTGATCGTTTGTTGACCATCTCAATTCAAATTGTTCGACGCCTTTCGAAAGTTCAGGGAAGAGATGAGGAATATCTAGCAGAGAAACTACGTCGGACGGTGAAATCGTCGAAGGGGTGAATTTTTTTATGGGAAGTTCAAGGCTGGCCTGTTCGAGCTGCGTGTTTTGATTTTTGGAGTTGCGAGGTTTGTTGCGCTTCCCCCCATTGCGCCTCACTGTTACTTGACGACATCGGTATTCGCGTGAAGAGTACGGTGGTCTATTCGTAAGATAATATAATAAGAGAAATTCAGGTTATAAAATAATTAAAAATTAATTTTATTAGATCGAAGACAAATTACTCTTAAATATTTAAAGTAAAATAAGACATCTTACGTCTCATATATTTCATTCACTCGGACAAAAAACAATTTCTCTTCTAACGAATACATCTCTCCCTCCACATTTATCATCAATTACACAAAAATCCTAACATTTTCATACTCAAAATATCAAAAATATTAAAAATAAAAGATATGTATCAAAGATGTAAAATAAATAAATAAATTTGATGAAGATCGAGCCAAAAATCAATTTAAACAATGAAGTAATGATTGTGATGAAAATTTCAAAGATTTAAATCGTAAAAAAACTATAATCGATTTAACATGTGAAAAAAGTGAAGTTTATCATTTTAGGACAAAACCAAAAGACCTAAGAATAAAAAAAATATGAGAAAGATAAGCGAATTAGAATAAGAAAATATAATTATCTATTTTCTTTAAAAAAAATGATAGAAAATAATTTTTATTGAAAGTTGACCGTTAGTTTTGGTACATATAATTAATGATTAGCACAATATCTTAAGGGCCATCCATTTTTAGGAAACCTTACTAATGAAGAGATGAAATTGCTCGTTAACATGACAAAGTGCAACGTTAGGCTTAAACACATTTTGTATAAGATGAAGCAACATAATGAGCAAAATTATAGCACAATAAAACATATCTATATTATTCGTCAAAAGCATAGACTTAAAAAATAAGATGGAAAGTCAATTTACAAACACTTGATGCATTTAATGGTTCTTCACAATTATTCGAGTGGTATAGGAGCAATGATGTTGATGAAGTTATGACAGACGTATTTTTTTGTTCATCCAATATCCATTGATTTGTTAAGAGTTTTTCCTTACATGATTATCATGAATTGCACTTACAAGATTAACAACTACAAATTGCGGCTTCTTGATATTGTTGGGGTTATTTTTATAAACATGACATTTTCTATTACGTATGCATATCTAGAAATTAAAAAAGAGGATAATTATTATTGGGTATTGGAGAGATTAAAATCTTTGATTAATGAAGAAATTACGCCTAGTGTCATCATAACAGATAGAGATAAATCTCTTATGAATGCAGTCACAAAAGCATTTCCCCCATCTACTTATCATCTTAGAGATGGTATATTTTCAACAATGTACTAGAAAATATAAAGAAATTATTCAAAAATAAGAAAAGATAAGAAATTGTTTAATTATGAATATAATTTGAACATAGATTATCTTGATAGTAGCTTTTTTGAATGCTAATAAGCAATTGATTATGTGAAAAATGTATGGCTAAATCCATATAAAGAAAATTTTGTTTTAACTTGGGTAGATTTATATATACATTTAGGAAATACAACAACAAATAGGATAGAAAGTGCATATGTGGCATTGAAATGACAATTAAAGACATCATAAGGTAACTTTGTGTCAAATTGGGATAACATTCACTAGTTACTGAAGCTCTAACATATACAGATTAAAGCTTCATTTGAGATGAGTTTGATTACAATCCAACTTCATTTTAAGCTCGAGTGGCTATATAAGGAGTTAAGGGGATATATTTCATGAACTTCACTAAAGCTTATTTTGAAAGAATCTGAGAAAGTAGATCAAATATCATTTGACTTTACCAATTATGGATGTGCAAAGGTTTGAACTCATAGACTACCATGTCCGCATGCCATTGATCAATAAAAACGATTGAGTCATCCTATTAAGTTGTCTTCACTTCATGATTATTGGAGGAAACTCAATTTTTGCACCCATATTACAATATACCGATCTAGATTTGTGTTACACCCATTTGTATGAGAAGTTTATGAAATGATTACATAGTAGCAACTTACATGTTCAAATTCAAATGTATAGGGCATTCAACATCTAACACACAAGCTATTCATGAGAAGTAAAATAACATCACTTTTACTTAGTACAACTCTAGTGCAAGCATTCCCGATAATCTAAAGTCCTAGCCATTTATGTACATCATGCTAGGTAATTATAATCTCACCAAAAGGTATATGAAATGTGTTAGTCTTTAGATGTCATCTCTCAACAAATGGACTAACACAATGATGCAAGCCCAGACTTATGTATGTGGTGGGAAAATTGTTGAATTTGAGGTTGATTAAGTTCCCACCCATTTTGCTCTCCGAAAAGAGCTATAAGCTTCAATACATTTCGATAATCCTAATATATAAATAGCAACAATTAAATATGATGAAATAATTTAAGGTTGACTAAGTTCCCACCCACTTTACTCTCCAGAATGAGCAATAAGTCTCAATTCATCTCAATAATCATAATATACAATAACAACAATTAAATATGATGAAAAAATTCTTATTCAAATATAATTGACAATTAAATAGAAAAGTTTAATTATACTTACATCCCTTACCTATATTGTTTTTGCTATGTGTGTAGCACAGATAAATTTGGTGGAACAACAAAAAATGAGGATGATTGATAACTGTATTTTATATAGTTATTTTCGTCTACCTTATTAATTATAATTGCTATGTTCTTGATATTTTTAGTTAATTTTAATGGAATTAATTAATATTTTTTGTTAATTTCTTAAGGAATATATTTTTAAGAAAATTAAAGAATTTGAATCGAAAAATGACTTAATTGTAGATAATAAATATTTAAAAATATAATTTAAATAAAAAGAGTGTTTAATTGCAACACTCACCGTTCGATCAGGAACTCAATGGCTAGGATGAGAGGCGTGTAGCCAGACGCTCACATCTCGAGTGAATGCGGGTTTTTAGGTGCACATTGCTCAGCGATGAGTAGGGCCCACCTACCGCGTAGGTCAGCGTGCAGGGTGGGACCCACAGGTCTGTTGCTTAGGCAATTGCCCGTGCGACGCATTCCATAGAAACTTTATGTGTCCTAACAATCCAACAAATCATACAATGCCACGTGTCTCAAATATTCCTACAGCTAATCAGAAGTGGACACGTGGCACGTATTAGGTAAAACAAAAGCGCAAAACCAGCGCACACGGTTCCAACTGTTTATGTGGGACCCACGTGTCTCGCGTGCCATGATCTCGTGTGGCACAACCACTGGCAAGCTCTCCCTCCCACCAATTAAAGGCTGCCATATGTCCCACTATTTCTTTTAGCCAGTCAAATGTTGACACATGGTACACGGTTTGAATTAAAAAGAAATCAGAAATGGCGTACACTATCTACTGTTTTGCACGATAAATTTCTTTTACATGCGTCTGCAAAAAGAATATTTCTTATTTTTCCACTCCGAATATTTTTAATATTTTATTAGAGTTATAAATATGTGATATAGAGAGAAATGTGGAGGTTCGTTTTGAGAGTTTGGAGACTTGGACTATGGAACACGCAGAAGCCATTTTTGGCTACTATTGTGTTCTGCGTGTGCCATAAAATTTGAGCTCAGAAATGTTTTAATTTTCTTTGTGTTCTTCATCTAATATTCCTTAAGTGCTGTAATTTTTAATTTTATTTATGAAGTAATTTAATTTAACTAGGTTCGCATTTTATCTAAATTTATGAAGCTTAAATTTAATTATTTTTGAAAGATTTATAAGATTTTTAATTTGTTTATTTTATTTGTGCTTAATGCTTTTGATTATTGGAAAATTTATCAATTGGTCCGTGGCACTTAAATAAACTTGGAAGAGACATCTTTGTGTATATTACTCATGGATAGAATAACATGTATAGATGAAGGATAAGAATATACTTTTATCGTATGTGTGGCCATTTGAGAACTTAGAACGTAATGAATCTTGGTGAATTTAATTCCTATAGGAATATAGTGAATTAATTTAGCGAGATGTATCTATACGAAACTCGGAAGAGATGTATGAATAAAATTAGAAGTTCTTGGTTGACAAATTAAATTTACAAAAAAGTAATCAAGACAAAATAATATGATTCGAGTGGAATAATTTAGTGAGAACTAAAATCCTAGAATTTTTTTATTTATTGTTATAAAAAATCAGTTTGGTTAAAATTTCATAAACTTTCATTTGTTTTGGATAAAATCAGAGTGAAATAATTTTAGTACTTAACAAACTATAGTAACAAATCTCTGTGGGAACGATACTTTATTTATCAAATTTTATTACTTTTGATTGTGTATACTTGCATGTTTTTATGTTCTCCTAAAAGAGACAACAATGACTCTCATGTCCTTGCATCTACACCAACATCGTGTTGTATCTCTTCTTCATGAAGTCGAACCTCTTCTTCATGTTCCATCTCCACATTAATATTAGAATGTATACCTAACATTTCTATAAAAGGCAATGTCATATACATAGAAACATAAGAAGTTTCCCCTCTTTGTCTTACCTTTTTCGCCTTCTATAAACGAGTCATTCTGCTTGATACATTTCTTCATTATTTTATGAGAAGCAGTTTATGGTTATTAACACATACCTAAAGTAAGAACAATTCAGTTAAATAGATATTTCAAATACTGAAATTAAACCATATTTAACAAAAAATTTAAAAAACCCAGTGAAGGTTCGGTACCCCAACTGAACATAACAATTAAGTTTGGTACTCTCAACCGAACCTAATTAGTATGTTTGGTACCCCAACTTGAATGTAATAGTTGTTTGGTAATCCCAACCAAATCCAATAGGGATGTTCAGTACCCCTAATCGAACATAACCGGATGCTCAATACCCCGTACTGAATATATACAATTTTATCTTTTCCCTTCCTTCGTGATTTTTACAAACCAAACACCCAAATTTTTAATGAAACTAACAGTTAGGCCTAAATTTTTACATACCTAACAAATAATTAAAATTTCAATTACATTATAATCAATTAGTCTTAAATTTTTAAGCATAATTATCTAATAATTCAAAATATACCTGAATTGGTGGCTGGTTAACTAGGCTGGTGGATGGTTTGATTGAAAGTGGAAGTTGTGGCAATTGTGGTAGTGGAGCTTGTAGTGGTGATGGTTTTGCAGCTTGTGATGGTGGCGATTATGAAGACTGTTTATAGGAAATGACATGTCATGATGTTTAGGATGTCTCTTTGCACTTGGGATTTAGGGAGGAGTTAGGGTTAATTTAGTAATTTCAATTGTTTTAATGATATGTAAATTTATATTTAAAGGGATGTCTCATAGTAAAAAACAAGATTTTTTGAGAATTTCTCTAATAATAAGGATATAGCGTCAAAATGGTTACTTTGATAATACCAAATAAATTTGTTGCTTAGTTTCTTTGTTTAAAAAATTGTTTTTAAATTTACTTATTTAAAAAAGAAAATGTATCATTTAAATTTTATTTTATTTTGTAAAAAAAATGTAATAGGTAGAGATAAAGTTAAATTTTCTTTCTATTTTATGTTAAATATAATAATATAATACGTGTGTCATATATCTTGTTTAGATTTTTAGATAGATATATAAGTAAAAAATAAATATTTAATTAAAAAATTACTATAACTTTTTAATAAAAACATTTCTTACAAAATTAAAAAAATAAATAAATCTTAAATACATTATCCAAAGTCACATATTAGAAAATAAAAATTTAATTTAAGTTTGTACAAAAAATTAGAATAATTTTTAATTAAAAGTTAATTATATATATGTTTATCGAAAAATAGAAAAATGAATGTGTCACATGTTATATTCTATTATATTTAATAAAAAATTGGATATAAAGTTAACTTTGTGTTTATCTGACACTTTTTTCATAAACAAAAAGACTTAAAAATATATTTTCTAAATAAAAGGACTAAACAACCTCTGAAACCTAAATTGAAAAATTCCTTACGTAGGAACAATTGCACCAACGTCAATTGTTTTTCAAACTCAAATAGGTAAACAAGACCTACATGAGTGGTGGAAACGTCAACTCATTGAATCTTTTTGCGAGCTCTATTTCAACTTGATCAAGCATGCTTCATAACGTGAATTAAGAAGAATAAAAAAAACATGCTTAATTCAACACATACCAAAGACAACCAATAGATAAGAAAGAACATCTATGGTAAACACACTTGTGATGACATGCTTCACAGGCTTCTATCAAAGTTAACAACATGCATACAAGGCAAATATCACACAATATGAAAAATAAGCAAAATGAGAAATAGACAAAGTTATAAATGATTTTCAATCACTTTAAGACCTCATATATGAGAATATATTCAATAAAAAATGGTTGTACTATCACCACATGCGATTATACAAAATATAACAAACCAATTAAAAGATTCTAACACTTGGTACACACCCAAGGTAAAGAGATACTAAATCCTTAGAAATTCACACTAAACTCGCATGCAGATAAAAAATAGAAGCAATATAAACTAATCAAGAAGTAGGCAGATTAATTTACTACAACAAAAACAATAAGCAGAAAGTTATAGGCATAGTGCTACAAATAATGGAAAGAAAGTATGAGACAACATATAACAAATAAGTTTTCTAATCATAGTCTAAATCTAGTATGTTGGTACATACACGATAGAAACACAAATTATACTAATACACAAGCTGATCATGCATAACAATATACTTAACGAGACAAACCCACATAGAACCCTTACCTATGTGGTAACATCCTCAAGTTGTTTATGATAATAACTTGATAGCAAATAAATTTAATAAGTAATAAAAATAGATACAATAGTGACATAAATAAAGCCATCAATACCTCTATCAATTAGGGGCCATACTGCCTAAATTGCCTATTGTTGTCATCACTTATGGTCTCTATAATGACTTGGTCTAATACATAAACCTAGCTCTCTTCCAGAGCAAACATTGCATATATCAGTGCAATCAGTCACTAACGATAAGTAATGTGAACTAGATAGAGTATAACCAATATGGAAAACCACTCAACCATGATCACCTATCATTAACGTGGGAAACCACTACTTAACCATGATCATTAGCAATCACTGCCTTGGGAATATTCAACAATTCCAGAAACACAATATTGCTTACACCACACCAGTAAAATAGTCTTAGTCACTCACAGTCTAAAAACACTATTTTACTCTCACAAGAACGTAACATAAACACTGAGATACACTTAAGGTGATTTGTGAAATAGAAAAAGAAATGTGATGAGGTCACACCTAAATCACAACTCACTATAAAACATCACCTTGAGTACTCACCACTCAAGAGCACAGTTTTCTCACTCAATAACGAATCATAATACTGAATAACACTCAAGGTAACAGTCATCCAAAAACAAAAAAACGAGATGTCAATTTGACATAACTTCGCTACATATTTTTTGGATGCTAAACACAAAGAGATGGGGTACTTATAGAAATCATCCAAGTTCATGCGGTGTCCTGTCAAGGGTTCAACAAGGTGATCCAACGAGGAGTCTAACGAGGCACATAAAAATTTCATTTTTTGCTTTCAAAATTATTGAATAATGCTCGTGATGTGTGTAAACATGCTCTCATATAAAATGTACCTAACTATGTATGTGTGTGTATTATTGATCACCATTAACCAACATACACAAAAGAGGATAGATACACTAAGTAAAATAAACAAATTTCATATTTTGCACATGGGAAGCCAACAAAGACACAAAAAGACTACATGACTTACATAAACAAATGGACCTCCACAACCCTTCCCCAATAATAATAATATTAAAAAAAATTATAAGTTGTTATATTTAATAAAAAATTAGATAGAAAGTTAAATTTAACTTTGTCTAGTAACTTTTTCATAAAAAAGATATTTAAAAATATTTTTTTAAATAAATGAACTAAATATCCCATATAACCCAAAATAAATAGACCTCCACAACCCTTTTTCCTAATAAAAATATTATTATAAAATTCTATACGA
Source organism: Hippophae gyantsensis (assembly GCA_030763125.1). Lineage (NCBI taxonomy): Eukaryota > Viridiplantae > Streptophyta > Magnoliopsida > Rosales > Elaeagnaceae > Hippophae > Hippophae gyantsensis. Next base: position 22,023,041 of record CM061032.1, on the reverse strand, counting down.
TGTGTCTATATCCAAACAAAATTTCTCATCGCAATTTAGTATGGACTCATAACTCATTCAGACTATGTCATGGAACCTAACTTATGTACGCTCACCTGATATACAATAAATATTATGATACTAATAATTGGTTATCAAATTAAGTAATTTTTATTTAAAAATAGAAAAAAAATTAGAATAATCATTTTAATTAAATTTTAGGCGTTATTCCATTTATTTTTAACTGGTATTATTTAGTTTTATTGATCGTTAAAAATTGTTATTTAATCCTTTTGATTATTAAAAAGGAAATAATAAAGGAAAAACTTGAATATTTTATTATTAAATTTGAGTTTAGGTAAATATAACTAGATAAGTGTACATTTTTAAGGGTTAAAAGTAAAAAATTTAATTTAATTAAAAGATGCTTATATGATTCTTTTTTATAACTAGAAATATACATGACATCTTTTATAAATAAAAGATCAATCAATTTTAAAACCATAAACAAAGTGACTAAAATGGCATCTTATCCTTAAAATAATAATTATAATTTAAAAATTAATAATTTTAACCAATAAATTTAACGTAACATTTAATTGTTGGATTTCTCATAGTATTTGCACTATTTATTTAAATTTATATGATTAAATTAATTTATTTTATTAATTAAGATCATTGATTTCCAAAATCTTCAAAATGCTCCAAAAATAATAATAATATTATTTAAAAGAATTTAGAAATCCATCATTTAGATACCAATATTAGCATATTTCATAAAAAAAAAAAATAAGTTAGGTAAAATTTCTATTGTAAAGTTTTAGTGTGAAAAGTTTTCACCTACTTAAGTGAAAAATTAAAAGTTAAATTGAGTATTTAAAATTTTTAACTACCGTGTAGAAATTTCACATTAATTAAGCATGTACATAACATGTATAGCATTTTATTGAGAAGAGCATGATAAGTTTACCTCGAATCTACAATCTTTTGATGTAAGGTACACTCAATTCCACTATTTTTGCACCTTCTCTTAAAAACAATTGAAAGTTAATTGCTTGACGTTTCAAACATGTATGCCTTAAGCTGGTTTTTAGGGTTTATTATTGTAAAATTATAAAAGTTCTAAATGTAATCACAATTCATTACCTATTTGTCAATACATGATTGGCCTCCTGTATTATTACATAATATTTTTTATGATATGAAAATGTATTATTAAAGTTAAAAATATATATTGTACTAAATGAAGGGTAAAATTAATGATTTTATTAGCCATTTCATCATTTAGTATATTTGTTTAAAAAATGATTTTTAGTTCATTTTGTTTATAAAAAGAGATTATTGAAGGAAGATTTAATGTTATGGTACGATATTTTACTATATAAAGATAATAATAAAAATACTATAAACGCATAGTTTCTTTTATCTCCAACTACTTTATCCTTATTTTCCTCAATTTTTGTCTTTGCAGATGGTCTCTTCCTCTCTCTCTCTTATAAATAGCCTCCAAATATTAAATTAATAAATAAATTTAAGTTAATTTTATTATTTATCTATATTCAATATGAACATTTAATACCACTAATTATATTTATTATTATAATACATGAAACTTAAATTCTATTTTTTTAAAAAAAATCACTAAATTTTATTTTTTATTAAATAAAAGAAATATCACATAAATAAGATTTGAATTTAAATTTGGGTAACTAGTGGTAGGAATAGAGAGCCATGCAACTACACAAATCAGTCTTAATTTGTACTATAGTTCTTTTAAAAGCTAATTTTCAATTAAAAAAAATAGAACTAAAACATATTTTGTAAACAAATATACTAAACAACACTAATGATTTAAACAATGGATTTGAGTGATCTTTTTCAGTATGATATTAAATCATAATTAGATAAATATAAATAGGATAACAAGTATCAAAAGTAGAATACCTTGCACTTTAAAATTTTTGTTATTCGGTGGGGGTAGTATAATAAGATTACTTCTTGTGATAAAGTGACCAGTCTATTCGGCAACATTAAGGAAAAAATTCAAGGGGTATAATCAATATTTTAAATTTTTTTTTTTTTACCAAAAATGATATAGTAAATATTTTAAAAACTTTATTCACTGCTACACCACAATTCATCTTCGTACAACGAATTCTTACTAAATTTTTTAATATTAATTTAAATAACATATTATTCATTCTTAATAAAAAATATTACATAATATTTTATCATATTATTCATTAATGATATTTAAAATAATATAATCATAAATTAATCATTATATAATAATATGATAGATCATGTCATTATATTCCTTATTTATTCTTTTAGTTGGACTTTATTTATATTATTGTTCAAATTGTTAGGAAAGATAAAATAAAATAAAAAAACACTAATTTAAAATATAATGAATATTATAATTTTTATTAGTAAGATCTTGAGAGTATTAATAAATGATACAATATATATTTTTTATTAAGTTATCAATTAAAAATAATTGATAATTCTTTTTAAGATTCAAAATGAACGAGATAAATCTTTTTAAGATTCAAAATGAACGAGATAAATCTACGTTATAATAAAAATAAAAATAAACCTTACGATGAACATCATTAGAGACATAATAGAGTAAATAATGGATAAATTAAAATGATTCATCAAACTAAATATTTTTTTATAAATAAACATCAGATTAAACATTAAAAATTCCTTTTTAATATAAACAGAAATAAAATAATAATCATAAATTTATAAATTATCAATAAATAATTTTTATATTAATAATATATTATTTAAAATAATAAGTAAGTAAAAAATATATATCGTTGTCATTTTTTTATAGAAATAAATGTTTTTAAAAATATCAATTTTATTTCTCCGAAATTAAATATAAAATTATTAAATGAACTTTCCTCGTGTTATTATATTTTATAAATATGATTAATTATAATTGATGTAATATTTTTTATTAAATATAATTATATATATCTAATTACACTTATCAATATTTTGTGAAAGAAAATATCAATGGCGGCATGTTATCCGGATAAAGTTTGTATACATTTTAAATGGAATATAAACTATTTTAATGCAAGTGAAAATCTTGAAAATGCAATATACCTTGAACATTTCACTTATTTCAACAGTTGACACAAGAGCACTTGCAGGCCAAGCAGTTTTAAAGAAGATTCATGTATGTAAGGGCCAAGTTCTTAGTGGAAAAATTGATGTTATTGCAAATTTTGACTTCTAAATTTGATTGATATTTGATCAGATTATCAAATATCTCTTCAATTTTGAACCCTTAATCATATGTCACATGGATGTTAACATTGAACTCGTGAACCTATATATAGGTCAAAGCCTTTATTAGTTTATTCCATTCCTAAGTATCTATTAGAGATTATGTTGAGAGAATATCCCGCAAACAACGTTGTCTTCAGTAACCCTTTGTTAATTGAATCAAAATCATTCTCTTGTTTATTTTCTTCTTCAATTCTTCTTGAATTTTGCATGAACATTAAAAGAGTCTATAACTAAGTATACTACCAAGATAAGGAGATGTAGACTCTTAAAGGATTCAACCTCGTACAAATAAGACAATAAACACTTATACAAAACACAATAAAAATATAATATCAGACAATGCAGATAACTTATGATAACATATACTATATTAAACAACAAACATGTAAACACTAAATACTTTCTTATAAGAGTTTATACTTTAATATAGTAAGACATATACATATGAAACTCAGATTATACTATACATAACACACAGTGGAAATGTAAAAAATATAATATCAAACAATGCAGATAACTTATGACAACATATACTATATTAAACAACAAACATGTAAACAATAAACACTTTCTTATAAGAGTTTATACTTTAATATATTGATATATATATATATATATGAAACTCAGATTATACTAACCCAACGATTAATCATGCATAACAGGTGATATAACGAGGCAAATTCACATAGTGATCGAATCTATGTGGTAACATCCCCGAGTTGTTGAAGGCAATCACTTAACAACAAATAATTCACTAAACAATAAAACAGTTACAACTCTGATAAACAAAAAATTACTATTACCTCTATCGATTAGGACCTCTGTTCAAATTGCCTATTGTTGCTATGTACTTACTATTTCTACAACTATTTGATTCAACGCATGAACCCATCTATCCTCTATAGCTAACACCATCCAATGTAGTGTGATTGGAAACTCTTAATCAGTAACTAGAAGTGTAACTACTCTCAACCTCATGGGACACACAATTCACTATAAATATCAAATCGTGTACAGAAAGCATACAATAAAACCACATATTCACACAAATAACGATTTGATAACTAACCACAAAATGACCCACTTTCAAATATAAGTTTTCCAAAATAATTTTAAAAACATATATAAATCATTGTGAGAATTTTGATAGAGTTTTGACTTCTAAACAATGGGTAAGAAATAAGAGAAATATGGGGATATTTATAAAACTCAAATTGCTACCTCACCAATCACCTTGCTATCCACCTCGCCTAAGATGGTGGCGAGGGTGGTGGAAAAATTATTGACAAAGTACTAAAAAGTCATATTTTTTGGTTCCAAAAATTACCGAGTATTATCCATAATATCCGCACCATAAATGAACTAAAACGCAAGTGACAACATCAACGAGCGAGTGTCACCAACTTAGCATGCATACTATGAAAACTAACCACATGGTGTGTGTAAATATACTTACATACAAAGTGTTCCTAATAATATGTGTATGCATTACTGATTCATATTAGCCAACCTTATTTATAAGAAGACAAATACTTAAGTAAAATAACAAACAACGTGTTTTGTATATGAGAAGCCAACACAAAAACACATAGTACAACATAACTTAAATTCTCCCTCTTTGGCTTTACATATCAAACACTACATAACTGCGTCAAACAGAGATGAACATGAAGATGTTCTAAAGTTGTTTTCTCCCATAAAAAACAAAACGACACACACTAAAACCCAAAAAACACACCTATACCAAGTACATTCACATTGAGTGCTCCATCCAACTCTATGAATCAACTCATCCAATCCTCATTGGATTCTCAACACACTGCACACAACACATCTGAAGCACGAAGAATTCATTCTACATGTGTAACTTGCACACACGAAATGTAAGATCCGCGAGGCTTTCAATTACTTTTAGATTTTTTGTAGCCAAGAGGATAAATAAAATATTACTTCTTTTTCTTTTTGCTTATAGAAATGGAAAATTACTTCAACAAGGCAAGGTAATAGCTCTTAGCCTTAAACTTCTCTGAAGTTTATTGAATGTAATCATGTGCAAGATGAAGGTCTTGATATTATCTCAGAAGGTTTAGATACACTAAAAAATTTGGCCCGTGATATGAATAAGGTTTGTGAAGGTGCATGCATAACTCTTTTGACTAGGCTATAAGGTTATACGAAAATTAACTAATGTTTTAAATATATTGAGGAATTGAATCAACAAGTACTCTTGTGAGATGAAATGGATGAAAAGGTTAATACTTTGTCTTATAGAGTTGTCAATAAGCTCTATTCCCATTATGGACAAAAGTACTAATGTTAGTTGGATTAGATTCAACTTTCAAGTGTGTTCATTCTTAGTCTTATTTTGATTTTTTCTAAGTGGACAGAGTGACATCTGATATTAAAAATACTAATATTAGGCTTAAGGATACGCTCCTTCATTTAAATAATGTCCTGTACCTTTTAGTATATAAGGTATATTACATTGTTTTTGTATGGTAAAAATGCATGGTCCTTAAAAAACAACATTTTTGCTATTTTTTTACACGTGAGGTCAAGTAAGTGTCTTTCTCTATTTTTAAAAAGCAAAATTTTGCCACTATTAGTATTTTTTATGCTTTTTATTCCCCCTCATTTTGTTGTGCACAAAAATAATAAATAGCAGTATATGAATATATCAAATCGGTAAAAAAAAACACACAAAATATATATAGTTTGGCAATTTGCCTAAGTCCATGGAAGGCATAAGATATTATTAAACTGAGTAAGAAATATACAGAATATAAATATAGATTTTTTCACTAATAATATCTCTTAGGTGTTTCTCCAAACTCATAGAAAACTCTCACACTCATTGAGTATTTTCTCTCTTTGAGTTTGTCTATGCTTTCTTTGATTTTTTTATTTTTGCTTATACTTTCAATGCATGAACTCCTTCATATTTATAAATGAAGCAAGGCTCCCTCTCCCTAAATTATGCCAAAAGCTAAGCCACAAATTAGACTACTAATTTCCTTAAATTAGACCCAAAGTTAGGCCACAAATTGAGGAAATTTAGGTGCCTAATATAATTGAAATTAGAGCCAATTATTTAACAATCTCCACCTTGGCAAAAAATTTCATAGTGTTGCCTACAAATGTGCCCTGCGCGCTCTAAGCTCGAGAGATGTTGATCAAGTTCAAATAGTGTTGAAACTTGATCCCTGTAACCACCTTTGTATAGCACCTATTAGACAAGTGTTGTGGTTATATTGGTAAGAGCTCTATAGGAGATTCTAGAGTACATTACAAAAATTAGTTTTATATAGAATCAAGTTGTTGTCCTTACGTCACCATATATGTATTGCCTAAGGTCTTGTATGCAAAAAGATGATCCAGGTCGTTAGGGTGATTTACCAAGCCATTTACTTAGGCTAGGTCTTGATTATCAGGTCTTGATCATCAGGTCTTGATCAATTGCTTCTCAAGGACCACATGAGTGTTATATATGAGGTACTAAATGACAGTGTTACCTTTACCATATGAGTGAGGTACCTTAGGTCACTAGGGTCAAGTACATGCTACCTAGATAATACCAAATATTAACTCATCTATTCTCTTAATTTCCAGAAATTAAGGGAATAATCACGAATCAAGTAAGCCTTTCAACTTCTCCAAACACCAAGTCGCTATATATCGGGTGCTAAATAACAATTTTATATTCACCATATGAGTGACATACCTTAGGTCACTAGGTGAATGCTATTACACCTCTCCGTTATCGTAGGGGAACATTGAGTAGTCCTTACAAACAATGAGGTGAATGGACTTACAATTGGAGGGCATACATCTAATCTCTTATTAGTCATGTGTTGATACTTAAACTCCCTAATAGTATGTTTGGTTAGGAAAATAAGTAGTTGTATTTTATAGGTGACATATGGGATGACGAGGTAGAGTTTTGAGTCCGTCATACTTGGAATGACAATTTGAACATGGCCTAACCTTATGTCAATGAGCTCCTCAATAGTTTAGGACTTGAGTTCATTTATTTTTGTAGGCATGGATTATACAAAGGGTGACTTTGAAGATCCGATCAATGTCTAGTACTTGTGACCTATAGCCCATAATGCCAAGGACTAGTCGAAATATCTTGCCTCTACGGATTGAAGATTCAGTTGTCTAGACGATGAACCTATTGAAATTGATGTTAATTAATTGATTACATAGTGTAAATGCTTGTTGTAATAGAAAGAAGTCTTGTTTCTCATATACCTCAAACATCTTTTAAAAAGAAAAAGAGCCTATAAGGAATCACCTTTAATAAGTGTTGAGGTGAACTAGAGACCTATGTTCCTTACCCCACTAAATGGAGAATTCATGGAGTGCCACATCTACATCGCTTCTAACAACGAAGTAGTGGGATGAGCTGAGGTCCCTTTCGAGTGAAGTGGGGGAACTTATTAGAGGAAATTATTAGTCCATATGCAGATTTAACCTTATCCAATAAACGAGGTTAGGTCCATAGGCTGGACATGTTATTTATAAATGTGATGTTTGGTAACACATCTGTCGAGGATGACCTATATCACCACTTTGGGTGTTCTGCTACTTGCTCACCCATTATGAAGCTCGTAAAAGAGATAATAAGAGTATCTAGCACTTGATGGCAGGATATGTTTCTGATGTAAGTTAAAGTTTGTGGATTAAGAGCTTTGTGGATTTAAGGTCTACTATAAAGCTATTCTACAAGATTTGGAGGATGTGGGCAATGATCTGATTAGGGAGATAAACAGAAACTAGATAGAGGTAAACTCCACAAATTAACTGAGTGCTAGAAGTAAATAGCACTAAAGAAAGGTACTCACAAAACACCTATTTCTGAGAGCATTGACTCGTATCTAGTCCTATGAATATAGGATACAATGATTGGGACTATTCACATTAACTTATCATTTTCCTTTTTCACTCGTAACTCATTGTAGCACTTCTTTATGCAATTCAAAGTTGTTTTTTTAGATGTGGATTTTCTTATTAAAGAGTCCACTTTTATGAACTCATGATTCTTTCTTAGGATGGACGACACACCTCTTATCTCGCATCCTAAGTGGGGGTCCATTTGGCCACCTCACATCATACTTGGGGGTTATCGTGTTAATTTTTCACGAGATAGAAGACATGTAAGGATGAAATTGAATCCTATCTCTACATGCACTTCCTAACGAGAGGGTCCACATTGGTGAACTCAAGACCCTTTCTTAGGACGGGTGACACGCCTCTTATCCTACATCCCAAGTATGGGGGTCCATTTAGCCACCTCACTTCGTACTTGTGAGTTATCGCATTAATTTTTCATGAGATAGGAGACATGCAAGGTTGAAATTGAATCCTACCCCTATATGCACTTCCCAAAGAGGGGGCCCACATTGGTGAACTAAAGGCCCTTTCTTAGGACTGGCGACATGACTTTAATCCTACATCCTAAGTGGGGAGGTCTATTTGGCCACCTCACTCTGTACTTGGGGATTATCATGTTAATTTTTCGTACAGGAGACATGCAAGGGTGAAATTGAATCCTACCCCTATATGTACTTCCCAAAGAGGGGTTTCACATTGGTGAACTCAAGACTCTTTCTTAGGATGGACAACATGCCTCTTATCTCGTATCCCAAATGAGGGGTCTATTTGGCCACCTCACTCTATACTTGAAGGTTATCGTGTTAATTGTTTTGTGAGACAGGAGACATGCAAGGGTGAAATTGAATCCTACCCTTATATGCCCTTCCCAAGAGGGGGTCCATATTGGTGAAATCAAGACCCTTTATTAGGACGGGTGATATGCCTCTTATCTTGCATCCCAAGTGGGGGGTCTATTTGGCCACCTCACTCTATACTTGGGGGTTATCGCATTAATTTTTTGCGAGAATTCTTCAACAGCAAATCATTTCTTCCCTAGGTTAGAAGTTTGCTTACATGGCTTTAAGCCTACATGCAAATTGGATGGGGACCATTTGTCCTTTTCACTCCAAACGAGAAATATATAGTTCCTCAAGTAATGAAATTCTGTTGGTGATCGATTCAAGTTACCTGTCTATCTATATTTAACAAAATACAATGATCACAAGAATAAATAAAGTTAATAGGTCATACCTTATTTTTAGAGTCAATATTCCGACTTTGAACTCGTGTCTTACCATCCTTAACTATCTACCTTGTTTTTTCTTGAAACATATACATTGTGATGTGTCAAAGGTTATGCATGGGAAGGCGCCTTGAAGACATTCCTCAATTGACATATGGTGCCTCGTTGGTAGGGGGTACCTTTCTAGGAGAAGGAACTCAATAATAATAAGGTACCTCATCGATAAGAGGTATCTTGTTGATAAAAGGTACCTCATTGGTGGGAGGTACTAGTTGATAAGATATACTTTGTTAATAAGAGGTACCCCATCGGTAAGAGGTTCCATGCAATAAGTTACATTAGCTCTTCGAATGCCATATTTTTATTTAAATTCTACTGTTGCACCTACAACCTTAGTAGTAGGCTCTTCTATCAAGCTAACATACTAATAGAGGTACCTTTTACACCAAGTCGTTTCTCGCTGAAGGTGCATCATGCAAGTTTGTCCTTTCTAGCTTCAAACCATGGCACAACTTAGCCCGTTTCTAGTACCAATTAGGGGCCCAAGCTAGCCATTTATAGCACAAGTTTGTCACATTAAGTCTATCACACCTTTCAACATGCGACAACATCCAACTATTTTCAGCACCAAATAAAATCATAGCCCATTCCACCATTTCTAGTACCAAGCCTTAGACGTTCAACACGTCACCTTCATCGAGATGTTCAGCACGTGCTGAACCAAATAAAATTGTAGCCCAATCCAACAATTCCAACACCAGGCCTTGGATGTTCAGCACGTCACTTTGACCCAGCCCATGGCCCATTCCAACCCAATCTAACAATTCTAGCATCAAGCCTTGGACATTCAACACATCACTTCGATACAGCTCATAACCCATTCCATATGTCATCACTATATTGAAGCCTATAACTTGTTCAAGCCAAAAACATCTCTCAACTTACTCGGTATGTACCGGCAACAATGCGGCTTGTAATCACACCTCAATAGCCCTCCATTTATCCAGGTCATACTAGCATCCAATCTTGATTTGCAATCCATTTAAACACCGACTTCCAATTTTGCAATCCATGTCATACCAACTTACAAATCTATTTTTTGGCAGTTGAATTTGACTGACTCATAACTTAGGCTAGTAAAGGACCTAATGATGCCTATGAAAGGCATCAACAAAGATTAGAGATGTTTTTTGTCTGAAAGTACTAATAGGAATCATGTGTTTTGACTGAGGATTGTAGGCTCATTGTTTCTTTTTTATTTGTGTTCGACCAAGATCGTCTAGTTCCAGTCATTATAGCAATATTCTTGACAGCTTTAGTCGATCAACCCAGTTTGTTTCACATTAGAGTGCGACAGTTTCAGTCATGCTAGATGGTGATATAAATCAGTTCAAAAATCACCAGCACAAATTAGTCTAAAAATCACTAGCGCATTCTATTCTTTATCTATAGAAATCGATCCAGTATAGTCCTTTCTTCACCAGTGAAGTCAATATAGAAACCAACCAAACTCAATCCATTTTTCACCCGCATAGTCAGATGTAGAAATCAAACCAGATTAGTCCATTCTTCATCAGTTCAAGTCAGGTTTAGCTCTTGGTTCAAGCGTCCAATCTTGATTCACAGTCCATTTAAACATCGGCTTCCAATTTTACCATTCATGCCATACCAGCCCACAACTCACCTTATTAGTGCCAACCATGGTTCCCAGCTTGTAGATTTATTTTTTCACAGGTTGAATTTGACTTATTTAGATCTTAGGTTATCAAAGGACCCAATGACACCTATGGAAGGCATCATTACAGTTTGAAGATGTTTATTGTCCGAAAGTGCTGATAAGAATCATGTGTTTTGTGTGAGGATTGTAGGCTCACTATTTCTCTTTGGTTCATGTTAGGCCCAACTGAAGCATACCTATATTGTGTAGTCCTAGTCACTATAGCAATCATTTCAATAGCTCTAATCGATCAACCTAGTTTGTTTCACTTTAGAGGGCGATAGTTCTAGTCGTGTTAGATGGTGATAGAAATCATTCCAAAAATCATCAACACAAATCAATCCAAAAATCACCAGGGTGGTCCATTATTCATCTATAGAAATTGACCCAACACAGTCCGTTCTTCACCATTGCAATCAAATATAGAAATCAACCCAATTCAGTGTTACATTCTGCTCATATTATCCCTCAAAATCTAAAGAAATGGTGCTTGCCTAAAGGATCTAGACTTCTCTACAAGTTACTACATGGGAAAGTTCTAGAGTGGCCTAGTGATGTCTAGAGGAGCTAGAGTTGGATGGACTCAACTCAAGCCTGGAAAACTCTAGAATGTTCTAGAGTATACTAGCATGTGTATGAAGGTGCTAGAAGATGTTGGAATATTCTAGAACGTGTTGGATGGTTCATGAAGCATGTAGAAGTCTCTAGAAGCTTTCAGAACATCCTATAACTTGCATGAACGAACTAGACAATCCTAGAAGACTCGAGAATTTTCTAGACTTGAATAGATGGTTCTAGAACCTTATGGCATATTATAGATAAAATTAGAACAATGTAGATACTCTTGAACATTCTAGACATAGAAGTATCTAGAAACTTGTGGCATAATCTTAAGCTTGGTGCCACACTATAAATAGACCTATTGGTCTTCATTTGTATCCATCCTTAGAATCCTTGAAATCCTTGGGATCCTTGGGAAGTTGTAAGATAACCTTTTCTAGAGCAATACAAAGTATACTTCACAAGCTCCCTTGCGTTGCTCTTGAATCCTCTAAATCTCTAAGTCTCTTTCTAATCTCTTTGGAGTGTTTTGTTCCAGTAGGAAGACAAGCTTAGTGTAACGGACCATGCTAAGTGTCGCACAATTACTAGTTAAAGTCTAGGGTCATGACATCATTCTGTCCTTCATCTATTCAGACCAGGTCCAACTCTTGGTTCTCTCGATATACATCAATGATAACTCTATATGTGGTCTTACCACAATAGCTCTTAGCTCGCCCAACCCACATAACACTTAATCTCAACTCATACTTCATATCAGATTAGCCTGTGGGTTGCTAAATTTGTACCAATATTAGATCCTAGTTCATAGATAGTTAGGAATATATTCCTTTTTCAGTCATTTTCCTTTATAGTAAGAGATTTAACATTGGACTCCATCTTTAAAATCAACTCAAGTTGTTACATAGCCTATAAATTTCATGTTGTGCTTGTATGATCCCATCATTCTCGCTAAATATATCACCTTTTTGTTCTATAGCCTTTGGTATTCAATGAGGGTGACAGATTATGACTCTTTTATTTAAGGGTTCAATTCATGATCTTTCCTTCTCTGTGGGACTCTAGTCTATAAGAACTAGTACCAACGTTCTTACTATACCCTTCGAGGTGTCCCCATTGACAAACAAATTCTGTGGGATTTGAGGGGAACTGTTAGTAGGCTCGTATTCTAATGAGAACGAGATGGTGTTTTTTCAGATAAGATAACCTTTTTAGTTATAAGGAACTAGTACATTTTTCCTTTGAAATTATACTGAAGTCTAAATGGTTACAGAGCAAACATGGTGTTTACAAATTGAGCTAGCTCATCGCTTGAAGTTTCCAAATGACATCCCACTTTTGAAAAGCCACCTTTAATTTGTTTTGAAAAAGCTTCGATTAAAGATGTTAATTTCTCTTTAATTTTGTTATACCAATCACCTCATACACTACATAGCCCATATCCTCTTTGGTTTAGCCCGCAACCCCAATTACATGTCTATCTCGAGTAGACCTTTGAAAATGATTCTCTGAAGCCACTTTTCATACAACGCTGCTGGTTATAATGATAAGTTCCTTGATAGGCCCATTTCTTAGTTATTTGTGTACGTGTCTATATAGGTATAGTTTGATAGACTCATTATTAGTACTTTTATACTTATTACCGACATGTCCACCATTTTGGATTTACACAAACAATTTTGTTCCTTTCTTGCATGTTAAGTTATCAAAGTAGAACTCGTTGGTGAAATGCTTCATGGACTCAAGTGCTGGGATGGTGACATGATCGTTTTTGGAGTGTTTGGGGTGATATTCTTATAGCACGGGGTGATTCTCTTGGTTATATGAGGTACACAATTGTTAAGATTGAACTCAGGGATTGGATGAACATGGTTGTTTCTCGATTCGAGAGGTACACGATGGCTATTAAAGGGAGGCTAAGGGTATGGAATGAACTTTTAACTTTCGAGTAATCCTCTTGTACCAACCTAGACCTACGTTTCTTGTTATTGCTTTGAGACTGAATAAATGCTTGTGGTAGCTAGGTTCTGTCTTTGAAGACTCTCTAACATGGCATCCTTGTTGTAGGATGTACTTTCAAAGCTATAACTAACCAAATTAGTAATCTGTGGAATTATTCTAGATGCATCATAGCGAACGAAAATTTTCATGTCGTGGCAGATGACTGGGATCGACTTCTGGATTTGGGCTAGTAAGGCTATTAGCACATTGGTGATGAGATTGCGTGCTAGCTATATTGAGTGGATTGAATATCCCTACGACATGAGTTGTTTCTCTAGGGCATGTAAGATATAAGGTCCCAAATGCTAACTATGAACTAGAAAGATTTAAGACCCCATGGTGGGCATCAATTGTTTGGAAAGATTCATGTGTGTTAGGGTTTCTATAGAGAAGTGAGGTTTCTAGAGAGAAGTGTGATATGTGAATAATGATCAAATCCCTTTATTCATCTCATTAAGGAGGTATTTATAGCACCTATTAGACAGGTGTTGAGGTTACGTTGGTAAGTGCTCTATAGAAGCTCCAGAGTACATTACAAAAAGTAGTTTTATGCAAAATCAGGTCGATGTCCTCAGGTGACCATATGCGTGTTGCTTGAAGTCCTGTATGTAAAGAAGTGATCCAGGTCGTTAAGGTGGTTTAGCAGGCAATTTACTTAGGAATAATCAGATCTTGGTCAATTGCTAGAGACCAGGTTGCTATAAATGAGATGCTAAACAATAGCGTTACCTTTACCATATGAGCAAGGTAGCTCAGGTTGCTAGGGTTACATACCTGCTACAAGGATAATACGAAATAGTAGTAACAATATATGAACTAAACATATTTCTATTATTTTTGAGACTATAAATTTTAAGAATTTTTTTTAAGTTTAGTATAATCTTCTTATTACATTGAATTCAATTGATGACAAAACCGTGACTAAATGAAACATTTTTGATAATCAATCACATTTTACAACTTTAACTTTTTTTTCATCTTAACTTAAAATAAATAGAAATATTATTTTTATTAGATTTTAAATATACCGTACATTGAACATGATGAACGCTATTTAAAAAATACTTGTGTAATAATGTTTTACCAATTTTTATTTATTTGTTAATTTAATTAGACTTATATTAGAATTCAATATGTTAATGTAAGTTTCATTTTTCTAAAAACAATTGTGGCTCATAAATTATAAGTATGAAATAAATTACTCGTAATACATTCAATATATACTCTATATATATGTCCAAGTTTGATGATATTCATGTAAAAACATTTCATCAATAAATTTAATATAATTAAAATTATTATAATTTTTTTTAAATTTCAATATGGATAATACCTGTCATATTTTTTTCATATTTTGTAAAATTAATTGTTATTATGTTCATAAATATTAATATTTTAATATTCATTCTAATTGTTTAGAATATCATTAATAGAAATACTTTTTATTTTTATTTTTTAAAATTTTGTCTTTTTTATCAACGTGTTATGGTTTAACGGTATAAAATTTATTTTGGGTAATTAGAAAGTATGTGAAGATTTACATACGTAAGAACGATTGTTCTTTCAACTCAAATAAGTAACCAAGACTTAGATGAGGGATATAAACGCCAACTTATGAAATCTTTTCGTGAGTTATATATCAATTCGGTCAAGTATGTCTTACAAACTTGAATTAAGCATATTACACAATGAAAGTACAGCTATATGCAAAATTACACAATGAAAGTACATGCTATATACAAAATTACATGTTCAATTTAACACTAACTAAAAAAATCAACAGATATAAAAAACAATAATCTCCATTAAACACACTAATGATAGTGTGCCTCACAGGCTTCTGTCCAAGTTAACAGTATGCATAGACACCTCAAACATAACATGCTATCAAACACAACATACACCAGTGTACAACTAGGGTAAAGAGATACGAACTCCTTAAAGACACACCAAATTAACCAGTAATGTGTAAGGTGTACAATCAACTAAACCACCATCAAACACGAATACTTTATAATCACCCATGGACACATAGTTTATTACAAATCTCAAATCGCCTATGTGGGACACACAGTCAATCCACGTAACACACATGACAAATGATTTGATATTTCAACAAAAGGTATAACAACTCAAAGAATTTTAACTCAACCCACTCTCACAATGAGATTCTCACATAAAACCACTTGCAAACACTACCTTAAGTGCTCACCACTCACAAGCATGATTTTTCTTACACAGTCACAAATCACTAATACCGAACAATAAGGTATTAATGATCCAAGAATAAAAAAATGAGATATCAATTTGACAAAACTTCACTACATTTTTATGGATAATAAAATAAGAGAAAGGGGCATTTATAGCACACAGTCAGCCACTTCGCCAGCCACCTTGCCATGGACCTCGCCAACCATTTCACTAAGGGTAGCGACAAGGAGTAGTGGTGAGGTGTCAAAAAAATCTTATTTTTTACTTTCTTCGAGTAATTTTCATAAATATCCCGCATTCAAAATAAAAGAAAAACATGATCGAACGTCAACGAATGAGCATACAAATTATGAAAACCAAACACTTGATATGTGTAAAAATGCTCACATACAAAGTATACCTAACTATGTACATGTGTGTATTATTGATTCGTAGTAACTAACTTTACACAGAGAAAGATAGAACACTGAGTAAAAATAAACTTAAATCGTATTTTATACACAAGAAACCAACACATATACATTAAGAACAACATGACTTACATTTTGGATTTGATTCTCAATCATAAATGCATACATAATATAGTTATTTAAAAATATATAGAAATGGTTTTTTAAAGAAAAGATTAGAAATAATATAATAGCAATCGATAGTCTAGAAATTAGTCCTAACTAGGAGTGTTCAAAAATGACCCTATTCAATTCAACATAAATAATTCAATCCAATCTAACCTAAGTTATATAGTTTTCTCACTATGATAGGATTGATTTGAATTTAGAAATTGTAAAACAAATCCATCATTAGTCGAATTGGTTTTTGAAGCTAAAATTTTGACAATAACATATCCACTCATGCTTATATTATATTATATTTTTTATTTTTATTTTAATATAATTATTTTATTTAATAAAAATGTAAAAAAAATAACAAAACTAATAGTTTTCTTTGTTCACTTTGCACTAACACAATTCACCTTTCCAAATTTCAATTAATCTACTCTAACCTAGTAACCATATCTAATTTCTCATCTCCAAGTCCTCAATATAGAGGAGAGTATGAGACTCCAAGCCTAGCGTCAAGATGCCGACCTTTCAATTTTTACATTTATATTATTTAAATTAAATGCTTGTTTATACATGCAATCTATACTTAAATTAATATAATTAAATAATAAACACTTATGTTATTTTATGTGTTATTTGAAATATAGAACTGGGTACATAAAAAGAGAGAAAAATACAAAAAATTTCAAGAGACGACACAATTTTGGTGGAGATTCAAGAGATTGATTGTATTTTTTTCTACTCTTTTCTTTATCAATTTTATGTATTTTTTTATGAAAAATATGAGCTTTATGAACACAATTATGTGTAATTAATTTATTAATCTAGGGATCTTATGAACCCAATTTTCATCGTGTGATGATCTAAAACTTTACCCCAATTATAATATTAATTTAATTATATTATTTAATATGATTTTTATGCTATTAATTGTTTGGCCAATAATTTATCTATAGAGGCAATTAAATAGATTTGAAAGAATGATTTAATTGTTTGTCTTGATTAAATAACATGCATAGTTTTTAGGTAGAGGTGTATGATTTTTATGTATGTGATCCATAATTGATGAACTTAATAAGTAGTATGTAATTTAATTGCCAGGAGAGTGTGATTAAATTAATTATTATATGGTGTGTAGTTTACTGGAGAGATGAATACATGCTAGGTTATATTCATTTGATCATGTAATTAATTGATATTATATTGGGGGGATTTTAGCGATTTACATGTTTAGAAAATTGGGGATTAAGTATTCCTAGATTATTTCTCATTTATCTTTTTAGTTACCAAATTTGATTTAATTTTAGTTATTTTAATTTTGCTTCATTAAAATATAAAAACACCAAAAAAATTGATTTTTATTATTTTTAGTTATTAGTTTCTAATAAAATAATCTTCATAAGAACGATCTTTACTTATCATTATATTACTTGTTACGATACGTATACTTGCGTATTCATTGCACACACAATTTGTGTGACGATCAGTGTGATCATAAATTGAATACCAATAATGTGTAAGGTGTACAATCAACTAAACCACCATCGAACACGAATACCTAATAATCACCCATGAACACATAGTTTATTCCAAATCTCAATTAATCTACCCTAACCTAATAACCATATCTAATTTCTCAATTCCAAGCTCAATAAAGAGGAGAATATGAGACTCCAAGCCTAGCGTCAAGATGTTGACCTTCTAATTTTTATATTTATATTATTTAAATTAGATGTTTGTTTATGCATGCAATCTATACTTAAATTGATATAATTAAATAATAAACACTTATATTATTTTATGTGCTATTTGAAATATAGAATTGGATACATTGTATTTGTTTATTTATTATTTGAAAAAAATTAAGATCCTTTTATATCCAATTTTTTATCAATTATTAAAGTATAAAATTTAATACAATAATTGAGTTATTAAAAACAAAATTTTACCGATTATAAAAAAAAAAGCACTAACATAAGATCCGATCCACTCAATCCAATCCAACTTAATTTGAAGAGTTTGGATTGGTTTTATAGGTTTTATTAGATCGAATCAATTCTTATTTTTTAAGAACCGACATTAATGATTTGTTTATGATTTTAGTTGAAATCCAAACCAACCTATGGTATGTACAACCCCTAGTCCCAAATAGTGTTGTCAATAGGGTGGGGTTGATATTCCCATCCCCACGCTAAATGTTTGCAAGGGCAGGTTAAGATTCTCCATTGGAATTTTAGATAATTTTTCGGTATCAAGTATTCCTTAGGAACAAAATATATATTCAATTATACATTTTATGTTTGAAATGAACAAAATTTATGTTAAAAAGGAAAGTATTTTATAATTATGTTTAATAGATAGAAATTAGTTAAATAATCATAGATATAGTTAGCCATTTTATTTTGATGATTGTTAAATAATTAAAATAAAATGTATTGATATCGATTTTTATCAACATCGATGATTGGATGCACATCTCCTTCCTGTGGACTGGAGAATAGAGAACATATTATTAGGACTTTGGATCACTATAAGGTGTGGTAGCCTTTGGTCCTCATATGTTTAAGTAAGTTTGGATATTAAGAAGAAGGAAGAGACCAATGTTTCTCCTTGTGATCTAGAGAGGTGAAAAGAGATTTAGAAAGAGATTATAGATTCTAATTATTATGAAATTCTGTCAAGTTAAGTCAAGTTATGTTATTGGAGATATATGATGAATATAAGAGAAGATACTACATATTGATGACTCTTACCCTTAACGATAGACTTATCTTATTGTCAGAGTTATCTCTTTGTAATTACTTTCTTGTCAAATAATTAAGAGATTATATGATAGTTGTTTATTTTGTCGGATATTTATTTGATATTAATGTTCATTTACTTACTTAACGTTTATTGGGTTAGTTTGTAAGTTATTTGTTGAATAGGACCTTTCGTATCGTGTAAATATATTTTTAATTATAATATTATATTTTATTAATAAAATACTTCAACGAGTATAAAATTTATTTTATTGTTGAGTTCACGATTAAATATAAGATACGCTAATTAAAATTGTAAAGAAATCAAGTATTCAATAGACGGGTACTGTAATACCCTAACCCACCTTACATATATATTTTTTCTATTGGTGAAAATTTTGATTTTTCCCAATAGTTTCCCACCACGTCGAAAAAAGAAATGACAACATTAATTATAAGAAAAACTCAAATTAACTCACCTAAATCATCAAAACCAATCCAATCCAGTTGGTTTGGGATGAGTCTTATAGGTTTATGAGTTCGGCTTATAACGTGACAATTAAAAATCTATTTGATTGATTTCGTGTTATAAAATTGGTACCCTAAAGAACTCAATTTGATCGTATATATTATGTAATTAAAATATTTTAAAAAATATGTTTTAAATAATAAGATGACATTTATATTAATAAATTTATTTGATATATAATTTTAAATTACAATATTTTTTTTATTTCTTTGAGTTAAAAATATTTTGAAGTAAATAATAAAAAAATTATTGTATATATAATTTTGTATTTTGTGTGCTTAATTAATAAACTAAATTTTTTAAAAATAATAATTCAATGTAACAAATTAATTAATAAATAATGAGTTAAATTGGATTAAGTTATAATATAAAATGTACCATTTAATTTAAATAATTTTAACTTAAAAACTTGTTTGAATTGGAATATATTTGAAAATTCGCTAAATTCAGTCGGTCCAAGTCACAATGCGGATCCTTAAGAGATCAATTCTATATATGTGGGTTTTATATAGTCTCCACTCAGATCTAATAATCTAATCCACCACAATTTTTTCAATTTTGGGTTTCTCAGACAACAATAAACTCTATTTATTTATCACTACATTTATTTTCTCATTACACACTTAATCTAAAGGCTTTGATCGATCTAATTCTCGCACTCATGTTCAAAGTTCAAACAGAAGTAGACTAACATTTTTATTTATTCAGAAAAAGGAAAGAAAGCACACATTTGTAACGTAGAGCTTATATAGCCTTTTGTGAGATGAGGACAATGATCAAAATATGAAAACATCTATCTATCTATATCTCTAAAACTATGAATATAATTATTACATAACATTGTAATCTTTAAAAAAAAACCATTTTTTTTCAAAACATAACTAGTATTTTTTTTCAAAAATATATAAATTTATATTATTCAAAATATTAATAAATAATACCTAAAAAAATTATATAGTTAACATTTCCTTTTTCTAACTAATATTGCATGGTAAGAATTCGTCACTTCACATAAGTTATCTAGTCACATATTAAGATTAATAATATTATCACAATTATTTTTATTTTTACAATATAAATTATATATTATATTTTTATAATTAATTATATTTAAGTATCACTATTATTAGATAAAATTATTATCAATGAATTATATCAGGATATTTTTATATATCATAGATGATAGTTAAAGATTGATAGTCAATAGATAACCTTATATGATAAGTCTAATAAATATCTAATCATTATATAAGTATAAACGTAATATAATTATCTTAAGATGATAGAGGTCTAATAATTATCTTAAAGAGATAAATGTCTAAATATCATCCTTTAATTATCTTAAAAGATAATTGATCTGATAATTAAGGATAGATATCTACAAACAATATATGTCTAAAATAGATAACTTTCTATTATAAATACTATTACAAAAAGTAAATATAATCTCGGTTTTTAACCGTAATCGTAGGTCTATGGCCATGGTTATAAGAATCGAGGCCTAAGTGAGAGAGACTATAAACTGTTACCTATGGTTTCAGTTTTTTAACCGAGGCCATAAACATGTCCTATGGCCTCGATTTTTCAATAACCGAGGTCATAAGATATCTCTATGGTCTTGGTCTTTCAATAACAGAGGCCATAAGGTATACATAAATTAAAAAAATATAATTATTAATTATAATATTAAAAATCAATATAAATTATAATAAATTTATTAATTACAATATTAAAAATCATATTATAATAAAATTAAAAGTATAATTACATTTGAGAATTTATTATACACTAAAACATAATAAAATCTTACTATAACAAACTGACTTTTTACTATTAATTACACGCATTTATAAGTGTACTTCAAATCAACATAATCAAGTCCACAACGACTTCAACAGAAGTGTAAAGAAAAGGCAAATACTATAGGCACTACTATGTTGGGTTGGTGCGCTGGGGGTGTTGCATTGGTGTTGGTACGTTGAGATGGTGCACTGGTGTTGTTGCGTTAAGGTGCTATGCTAGGGTGGTGCACTAGTACTGGGGTTGGTGTGCTAGTGTTGGGGTGCTGCGCTTGTTAAAACAGAACAAAATTAGATTTAGCCAACCCACAACATGTGCCTTGCCTTACACGAAGACTAAATAAGTTTATACATACTGCTCTATTATCGATAACCACACTAGAAATAACAAACATTAATAGGAATGAAATGATGATTTAAAAAAAGACTACATATAAGATCCTACTAGAAGTATTGTTACAAAATAAGCATCATCTTTCACATCAAATAAAAGATATATTGTTCTATTTGCCAAACTTAATTACATGAAACCAAAGAAAACAAGAAAACATTCTTACCAATAGATGATTGTATTGCACCTACAATATACTTAGAGGCATCACTCTTATAATATTTGAAGATTATAAATTTATCTAAACAACAGCAATGCCATCAAACTTTGCATTGAGAATTGTTAATTGCTACTGTTAAGTGGTCTTGTTGAATATTGCATGTCAAGAATCTCAATAAGCTTATTGGAAATAAAAGTTGCATAAAGAGATTGAGTCTTAAAATACTTACAAATCTAAAAGAAACATAACTAAGCCAACAATATTTGATCACATAGAGAAAGCCTAACCACATTGAACATAGGTTTAACAAGTTTTAAACTAAATAAAGGATATATTGAAGAAAATTTATCTATGATTATGTCCAAAATCTACAAGGATCTCAGGTTTTCAACAAAATCAATAACTATATAAATGTGACAATATATAAAGTGAAGAAAACACCAAGATATCCTTCAACACCACTATCTAATAACACCAGTTATTATATATATCATCTTTTGCATTTTCCTCTCTTCTAGCCTCCCGTTTTTTTTCCTTTCTTGTTGTCATCATTATTTTCTCTTTGTTAAAAGAGAGGTAAATAGAATATTAAGTAAAATACACCACCTAAGTTACATTATAATCCAATAATAGAGTAGTTTAATATGTAATACATGTATATGTAATCACAATTGAAACCATTCAAAGGGCTTACATACTTATTGGTTTAAATTTTGAAAGATAAAAACTAAAATAGAGCAAACATGAGAAAGGACAAAGCACCAAGCACTAGAAATTAACATATAAATCAAAGTGAAATTGACCTCTTGGCAATGGTAATTTAGACTAGGAAGCTAAGTGGAATAGAATGTGAAGATTTGAAGAGTTTGACAGCACAAGCACCAAGCACTAGGCCAAGTACCAATACCAAGCACTAGGCCAACCACCAACACCAGTAGTAAGCACCAACACTAACACCAATACCAAGTACCAGCATGCACTAACACCAAGCACTAGTACCAACACCAGGCACCAGTACCAGCACCAGGCACCAGTACCAGCACAACACCAACAACAGTACCAAGCATCAAGCCAAGCACCAACACCAGTACCAGGCCAAACACTGGCAATTAGTATATTATCAAAAAACAATCCTGATGTAGAAGCCTAAAAGTAAAAAAAAGGAAAGAAATTAATGCAAAAACATAACTAGAAATTGTCAAACCATTACTCCTATCTAGATTCTAAAATGTATCAGGTGTTGCACATAGATTATAGAAAGAAATTTCAACCAAAGAAGTAAAGACTACAAAGTGATTTATCATACAACTATATTACTTACCAGATGCTTAGGAAGCAAGAATAGCCCTAGCATGAGAAAAATAAAAAAATAGAGCTTATCAATTAAAAAGAGAAAAGGAAAAACTAAAAGGAAAAGGATTTGAAGACACTGACCTCCTTCCAGCACATCCAAAAGCAAAGGAAAACCATCTCGACGATAGACCTAAACAACCTTTCTGTCATGACCCTTGTATGTGCCTCGAACCACCTAAACCTCATTGTCCTTGCAAGCTGGCATAGAAACGTCTGGCGGAGATATGTAGAGAGAGGCACGCTCATTAACCCTAGGGTTTCTCTGGGACGACTCTGAAGAGAGTGGATCCAGATCGAAGAGGTTAGGATTTGGACGATGAGCATAGAAAAGAAATCAATAATGGGAAAAAATTGTGTACGTAGGGTATAGTTTATTATATATTAATATATGGCCAGTGAAAAAGAGAGAGAAAGAGAGAGGGGGGAAAAGGAAAAAAATGAGGGAAAAAGAAAAAAAAAACGATACAAAAATTTGGTGTTTGATCGATGTAATTAAAAAGAGAAAAAATTGATAACGTATGTCTATAGCCTCAGTTTTTAAATAATCGAGGCCATAGGGTTTTGGCCTTGATTTTTAAAAAACCCGAGGTTAAATTTTTGAGACTATATGCATATATTGTAGTAGTGAAATAACTATATATAACATATATGTATTTACAAAGCTATAACAGTTCAATCTTAATCAAACATATATAGCTATTAGGTTTATTCTTTTTTCTATATATAGTCACGTATGTATAGCAGAATAGCATAATATCATACATCTCATAATAGAGAATAACTACTAAATACTCTATTTCCATATAATTACTAGAATGAGGCTGAGATCTCTTCTACCCTCAATCTTAAAGTTATTGACTTAAGGATCATAAGGTCGAAGACCACCCTCACAAAGTGGTCCTAGGTCCTAAAAGTTTTGTTCATCTTGCAGATTCTATGAAGAACAATCTTACTTGATATTGATAAAAATCGATATCAATAAATTATTTTAATGCTAATATTGATGCCAATTTTTATCAACACTTGGTAGGAATATCCTCTATAGATATGCAAGATAAATAAATTATTAGAACCTCAAACCACCTTGTGGGGGATGGTCTTTGGCCCTCCGATGCTTAAGTCGGTAATAAGATGATGAAAATTAAATGAGATCTACTATCTTACTTTATGATTATGAGAAAGTAGAGTATTTAGTTGTGATTCTTTGTTATGTGATTAAACTTATTCAACTTATTGTGATTGTGTACATATATGAGTATATATGGGAAAGAATTAATCTGATGACTATGTCTTGTTGGGATATGATTGACTTATTATAGCATTATAGATATCTATCCTTAGTTATATATTTAGAATAATTAAAGGATAATTATTGGGTCTTGATCTTTTTATGATAATTATCTTGCGATCATACTTATCTAATGACTTGTCGCTTATTGAGCTTGGCCCAAAAGGCTCTTGTTGACTAGAATCACACTTTGATTGCCACGTAAGATGCATAAAATTACCCCCAACATCAATTTTCCAAACTTTCTACCCCTTGTGTTAGAAGGTCTAATTATAATTTATGTCGATGCCTAGGTTCAATATGGCTTCCAATTACAATGGCAACACTGAGCTCACCCTCATGTAATTTTTTACTTTCCCGAGCGAGGGACTTTATGACATGTTTGACTATTCAAAATATGTGCAATGACGTCCTATCATTGGAGATGCTTCCAAATTATTACAATTAGAGAATTATGTTGAAACCAACACTTTTTTTAGGAAGTTAACCCTTCATTTTTTGGAGAAAAATTTGAAATTCAAATTCTAAGCTTAGAGCCTTTAGGCTTGACCAAGTGATCATGGCCATCAGATGTGGCCTTGAAGGGATGGATTAGATAATTTCTCCACCTCTATATATACAAGCTCCAATTCTCTTGAACTCTTCACAAATCATAATATTTTATTGGAGCTTACACCTTGAGAAGAGAAAATGAGAGTAGATAAGTAAAGAAAAATTCTTCAAAATAATTTATTCTTTTTTTCTTTATTTATTTTCTTTCTTTAGGTTGCTTTTAGTGTAGAATAATTATTTTTTCAACATTCAAATACTTTGTAACCTACAACATTTATACCATACTTTTATTTGTAGGAAGTAATATATGTCAAATTTGTGGATGTCCAAGACCAGATTTGACCACTATGGGTTCATATCGAGGCAGATAAGAGTCAACGTGGGTAATCCACATTAGTGGCCAAATGGAGGTTAGATGGAACCATAGTTGGTAGTAGAATCATCGATGGTACCTTGGTTGGCGACACCATAGTTGGCACTTGTCTAGTCGGTGGTGGCTTGGCTGATGGCTTCCTAGTTGGTGCTTCCCTAGTCGGTTGTCTTCAAGCTGACAACCCTCTAGTTGGTGTCTCCATGGCTAGCGATTCTCTAGTCGTTGCTTGATGACTCTATGAAAGTATAGTTATTAGCACACTTTTTTACTTAATATTTATTTATTTTATTCAATAAATAGTATTTTGGGGTTAAAATATAAACTTTTTAGTAAAAATGAGTGAAAATATAATTTTTGGAATTTTTCTGAATTTTTAACTCACGACCAATCAGAATCTACCATGTGGCCTGCCACGTAAGCAAAAGAGCTGACTAGGCAAGCCACGTAGATGTCACATAAGTAGGGACATCCAATGACATTACCTCATGTGTGAGGAGGATGAACTGTGAGCCACATGTCAGCACAGAGTTCAATCCGAGTTTGGAGATTGGTCAACCCGACTTGCCATGTGTCGACATCTGATTGCTCATCTCTTTCCACCCGTGCACCATACCATCCATTTATGAGAATCACGTTGTGTCGTGTGGGGCTAACTCATCGAGCGTTGAATATGATCGGTTTCCACTGCCACGCGTCGTGCTCTAACTCGAGCAGTGAATTTTTGATGCCATATGTCGTGTTGTGATTGGTTGGCACTGTCAATTTTGCTTGTTTTGATTTCAACCCTTGATTTGAAGCTGATTTGAAGATCCAAATCAAACATGTACTATATTTAAGCCCCTAATCACCCCATTAACCCTAAGGGGCCACAATTAGTGTAATTTTGGTCAATTTTCGAGCTAAAAAGAGAGAAAAATACAGAAAAATTCAAAAGGGAACACAATTCTGGTGAAGATTCAAGAGAAGATTAACATTATAATTCAATATATTGATTGTATTTCTTCTTCTACTATTTTCTTTATCAATTTTTATATCTTTCTTTATGAAAAATATGAGCTTTATGAACACAATTATGTGTAGTTAATTTACTAATCTAGGGATCTTATGAACCCAATTTTCACCATGTGATGATCTAATATTTTACCCCAATTATAATTATAATTTAATTATATTATTTAATCTAATTTTTATGCTATTAATTGTTTGGCCAACAATTTATCTATAAAAGCAATTAAATAGATTTGAGAGAATTATTTAATTGTTTATCTTAATTAAATAACATACATAGTTTCTAGGCAGAGATGTATGATTCTTATGTATTTGATTCATAATTGATGAAATTAATGAGTAATATGAAATTTAATTGACATGAGAGTGTGGTTAAATTAATTACTATATGATGTGTAGTTTACTTGAGAGAGAAATACATGCTAAATTAGATTCAATTGATCATGAAGTTAATTGACAATTATATTGGGAGAATTTTAGCGATTAACATGTTTAGAAAATTAAGGGATTAAGTATTCCTAGATATTTTCTCGTATATATTCTTAGTTACCTAATCGAATTTAATTAATTATTGCTATTCACTTTTAGTTATTTTAATTTTGCTTACTTAAAATATAAAAACACAAAAAATTAATTTTCTAATAAAATAATCTATGTGGGAACGATATTTTCTTATCATTATAGTACTTTTACGATACATATACTTACATATTCATTACACACACTTTGTGTGTAGTGATCACTGCCAGCTTGTCAGGTGGTGGCTAGGAACGAGTCATGTCGTGTGATGGCCTCGAGCCATCTTGATGTTGTAGTTCCTTCAGTACCGTTTACAGGGGAATTTGGGCATTCATTTGGTGCAAGTCAGGTATTCAAGTGATGAAGACTTGAGTTGTATTTTTATGAGCATTCCTATATGCCAGTTGGGTATTGATTAGAGTGAGGCTAAGTTCTTTTCTGTGAACTCTTTTGGTTCTAAGATGAAAGATCATTACTTGGATATGAAGAGGGAGATGTTTCAAATCCCATATTCCATTACTTTGATGCCTCAAGTTCTAGGTATATTTTGGAGCAACCCTCTTCCTGGAAGAGTTACTTTGTCTTTTGACCATGTCTTGAGGGTTTATGAATCTTGTTTCCACCTATAGTGTGAAAGTTCTTGATTGATATTGGTGTGACTTTGAGACAATTTTTGGCCAACTATTACAGGGTGTTATTTGGTTGTTGGTACTCTAGAAGGAGCATGGTAGAGAACTGACCGTTAAGAAGCTCAAGTATTGCTTCCATTCATACTTATATGGAGGTAGTAGGGGTTGGTACCATTTTAAGCCCTTTGCTAACCATATCTAGATTGATAAGTTATTGGACACTAACAAAGGGTGGAAGGGGCCCTCTTCATTATTGTGGGCGACTTTGACATTCCATCCCTTGATATTCCTTATATGCCAACTCAGTTTTAAAAAGAGCATAGGGTGTTCGAGATTTAGTCTTTTGTTGTATCTTCTAGTGTATCCTAACTTGTTTCTTTTTGTTTGCAATGCACATTAATTAAGATGATATTACTCTTGAGAAGATAGACTTTATTGACACACTCTATTATATTCCCTTATTGAGGCAGTGCGATCAATTCATCATTCCTGAGCGAATCGCTTATTGGGGTCTAAACCTGAATGTAGTTGATCCTGTGGGACTCACAAACTTAGATAATAAGTACTTCTTATAACTTAATATCGTTATATTGTTAGGTTTGGGTGATCAAGTCAGTATACCAACTTTTAATTTCTTACAGACATGACTTACCAACATCCTTATGGGAAGAAGTGTAGGATACATATGGCAATCCATTTCTCAAAGGATTCCAACTCAAAAGATATGCCTAAGAAGATCAAGGTTGTATAAAATCCTAAGGCTTTCAAGAGAAAAAATCCCCTAACTCTGGGGTTACCTTTGTTGGATAATTTTCTAGAAGAGTAGAGTCCCCTCCAACACCCATTGACATTCCATCTAACCTAACGTTGGATGAGTCGGTTCCAGGACCCATTAACATGGATGAGGATATTGTGGGTTCATTTGAGCCATTTATTGTTCAAGATGTTTTGGAGTTGGCCAAGTGCATTGGTGGGTATATGAATGTAGTTTATCAAGGATCTAAAGTGGGCCATTAGGACACACATTGGCTTGGAGAGATGTTTAGAAATCATCAAGGAGGAACTTTGTAGGGCAACTAATGTTAAATACATTGCTGAGGCTACCCTCTGCGAGTTGGAGACTTAGTTGGAAGAGTCTAAACTGAAGGTTTATGTAGTGAAATAGATACAAGCCAAGGCCGTAGTGGCCTAGGATGCAGTCGAGGAGGAGGTCAGTCGATTAGGTACTATCTCAGTAAGGAGTAGGCCGCTTGGGCCATAAAGAAGGAAATGATTAACGAGCTATTTGAAAGCCTACTCTTAGTATGCGAGTAGTTATAATGACCATCTTAGAGGTTGGTGCAGCCAAGGTCCAGGTTGTTTTTAAGTATGGTGACTCTAACAAATATATTAGAGATACTTTGGATGTCTAGGTTTACATTTCTTAGACAATGAGGAGACAATTCATATAGGTATTCCTAGAGATCATTATTATTGAGACTATTTTCCCATCTTTAGAAGGATGTGATTCTCGATATGGTGTACTCACCTCCAAGTAGAAGGGTGACAGTTTGAGTAGTTCTGGTGGTAAAGATTCAGAGAAGATAGAAGATGCAAACACTAGTACTGTGTAGTCCTTTACTCTTTTTAGTCTTAGGTTAGTTTGGACTTAATGTATCTCTCTACTAAAGTGTTTATACTTAGTGGATTTGTTTTTGTTCAAAAACTTATCTTTTTGTATAGACTTTTTAGGCATGATTATGTCCACATTATTTCATTGGCTCTCGCATTACTTTCTACACTTTGTCTTTAACTTGTACTTTATTTTTTTACTTACACTTTTAACATTGCTTCTGAACTTGATCGTGTCTCACCTATTTATGAGATCGTGGACCTTTAAATCGACATATAAATGCAAAAGGATGTATTAGTGTAAAATAGAGTGCAGATCTTGGACTTAAGGTGAGTGGGGATGGGGCACAATTTTTAGGCCTATAGCTCAAACCCATCTAGTCGGCCACGCACACGTTGGATCACTTTCCTAGCCTATCGGTCACATTCTTGGTCGATCACTTCATGGTTGTCACACTCTTGATTGGGCACATTTCTTAATCTTGGCCAACCGCATATGGTCCTGGCCTATCTAACCAGGTAACGATTTGATCTCTGGCCCATGCATTCATTCGGTTAGGCTATTAGTGGCTTGAAGTTTGGCTAGCATTCAACTTGATGTTGAATTTTGTCAACATTAGATAAGCTTGTCCTCTATGGATCTACGAAATGAACAAATGGTTAGGACTTTAGATCATTACGTGTGTAGATGATCTTTGGTCCTTCAATGCTTAAGCTAGTAATAAGATGATGAAGATTATATGAGATCTTAAGCTAGTAATAAGATGATGAAGATTATATGAGATCTCGTTTTTCTGATTTTGAAAAAAAAATGTTTAGTTGTAATTCTTTGTTATATGATTAAACTTATTCAATTTATTGTAATTGTTTACATATATGAAAATATATAAAAAATAATAATTAATTTGAGATTATCTCTTATTGTAATATTTTAAACGTTAATTATATTTTTAAGATAATTAAAATATTAAATTTTTTTTCTCTAATATAATTATTATAATGCCATACTTATTTGATTACTTAAACATTTATTAGATTTCATCCATAAAATTCTTTCCTTAGTGAAATCACTCCTTTAACTAACAATACGTGTACGAAATTATACCAACATATTATTGACAACTTAAATTGTATTAATATGTCGCTCAAAATTAAATTTTAGAAATTAAAGATTTTTTTACCCTAAGCCGGTGCAAGATTGTTATTATTTTGCTTTTCCCAAGAAATTATTTATTTTCTTACATTGAAATAGGAAATGTCAAAATACAAAGCTTTTAGTTTTCACGAGCTCTGTAATGATTGGATCGGTACAAAATCTTTTACTCTCTTTCACAGCTGTGAGCTATGCATAGAGCAGAGTGAAGTGGGAGAGAAGAGAACGAGAAGACACATCGGACTCGAATGAGACCAAATCCACCCATGAATTCGCAGTGATCTTTTTCGGGGGTTGCTTGACCTCTTCCTTTTTTAGTTTGCTCTGTCACTACCGTTGAATAGGTAGTGTTTTCCTCTGCAACTTCTTTCAATTTTATTTAATGCTAGATTTGGTTTGATTTCTAAATGGTATAATTTTTTGTGTTTGTGATAGCCGGTGGATTGATCAACTGGATTTGGTCTAAGAGTTTATTTATAGTGTTAGAAATTAAATTGGAATGAATTTTGAATAGATATGAGCTTGCCCTTTTGTTTACTTGGGCGTTAAGGACATGTCGAATGTGGTATAGATGTACGCAAATCTTAAAATGTATTTCCTTTCCTCTCACTTTATTTCCTTTTGAATCTAAATTGCCCTTTAATTTCCTTCCCTGGGTTTAACCTTGACTCTGTAATTGTTGAGATTCTTGAGAAAGCTAATTCTATTCTTTTCTCTCTTTTGTGACTGAAATTTATTCTCTCCTGACTGTTTATTTATGATATGCTTTATTGATCTGTACAAAAAGGAATGCTAAATGTACACAAATTGGCACTCATACCAATTATGGTCCTTCACGTACCAAAATTTTCTTGATAAAAGATTACTTATCCATTTTTGAAGTTATTTTG
Source organism: Hippophae gyantsensis (assembly GCA_030763125.1). Classification (NCBI taxonomy): domain Eukaryota; kingdom Viridiplantae; phylum Streptophyta; class Magnoliopsida; order Rosales; family Elaeagnaceae; genus Hippophae; species Hippophae gyantsensis. Next base: position 21,991,583 of record CM061032.1, on the reverse strand, counting down.
CCACCTGACACACCATAATTTGTGTGAGTGGAAATGTGTGTCAAATTTGTTTCCCCTTAGCATTCTTCTTTGTATAAATTCTAGAATGATCATCTCATGGGACTTGATTTAGTTCTTTATTTTTTGTTTGAAGGGGTTGTTCTGATTTTTTTTTCCTAGTCTCTTGGGTGATCAACTATCTCCTATTGGATTTAAATGAAGAACTATCATGTCTGGATTGTATAGATGGCTTGTTTGAGTTTCAATGGTGTAACATCTCTGGATTTCTTATCTAAATTTATTAATTACGGCTTGAATATACTTTTCTTTTTTCCTCCTACAGTTACTTCTGTTGGACTTCGCGGTTAAATAATGTCCAGGCCTTTGCATAGAGGGGTATCTGGTGTACGGATCCCTGGGGATGATGACGAATATTGTGATTCTCAAATGAAAGATAGATCAGAAAAAGAAGATTTGGACAGAAGAGGCTCTTCTTATAATTGTTCTTTTTACCACAATGTTTCCTTTTCGGTTAAATTTCCCTGATAATTCACCTTCCAAATATAATGTTACTGAAAATGGATATGCATCTAAGCCCTTCATTGGCAGCACAAGGAATAGGCACAAACTAATGATGCTACTTCTGAAGATGAGTTTTGTGTTAATTATAATTCTTGCTCTTATTGGATCTTTTTGGTGGACTATATCCATTTCACCCTCTTCTAGAGGTCACATATTCCATGGTTATAGGAGACTCCAAGAGCAACTTTTTTCTTACTTGTGGGATATTGGAGAGATTTCTTTTGTTTCTTCAAGGTTAAAAGACGTAGAATTCTGTCCTCGTAAGTTTGAAAATTATGTCCCTTGCTACAATGTCTCAGAGAATCTTGCTTCGGGTTTAGCTGATGGCCAGGAATCCCGGAATTGTGAGCATGGTATGAGGCTGTATTGTTTAGTTCTTCCACCTGTGAACTTCAAGATTCCTCTAAGGTGGCCTACTGGAAGAGATGTAATATGGGTGGCAAATGTAAAATTCACTGCACAAGAGGTACTTTTGTCTGGGAGCTTAACCAAAAGGTTAGTAGGTTTTCACTTATTTGTCATCGAACAATCCTCTTTGGCTGAGCTAACCTTTATAATTTACATTTTTCTGTCAATTAAGACTGAGATAACCACACTAATTTTCATTTCATGCAATTAAGGATGATGACGTTGGAAGAAGAACAAATATCTTTCCGTTCATCCTCTCCTATGTTTGATGGTGTTGAAGACTACTCACATCAAATTGCAGAAATGATAGGCCTGAGAAATGAATCTAATTTCATTACATCTGGGTAATTGCTTCATTTTAGTTTCAAAAATTTGTCCTGTATTACTCTCTTTAGTCAAATTCAACTTTTTTTTCCTTCTTTTCGTATGTGCTACTCAACTTTATTGTCTTATTGCACTCCTACTTTTACCTAACCTATGGGTTGGTTATATATTTTCACCCAAACTGTGTCTTTGAACATGTGAAGGTTTCACCATAAGCTTCGAGTTCTATACAGTGTGTTTTGATTTGAGGAAATAGATTAAGGGCCTCTTTATTTGGTTTTATTTATTATATAAACCTAGTTCTCTTCTCTCATTTCTGTTCATTGTCCAGCATACTGCTTAGCATATTCGTTTTCAATTATTTAGTGATAGTGAGCAAGAAAGGGTCCTAGCATCACGTCCTATCTGGTATGAGGTGTTTCATGTAGGAAATTAATCAAGGGCATCTTTACTTCGTAGTTAGAGCTATTGGTTAAGTCAACAGCCATCTTTTTTTTTTTTTTGAAAATTAAAACATGGGCAAGTGGCAAATCTAAACTGTGTTTCAAGCATATCAGTTTTCTGCTTTACTATTTCATAAAAGAACTTCTGTAGTGCACTTAGGATATTGAAAGCTTTAACAAGTAAAAGCCATTGTTGCTTAGCTGTCAGTATTGGCTTTGTCCTTTCTGGATCCCAAAAGCATTTTTAACTTTCAGATGTTTGGATGTTGCCCCACTAGGGCGTACCCTTTCCTCTGGGAAAAAGGTCAGTTGATAATTTGATTCAAATTTGGCAGGTCAGAACCATCCTGGATATAGGTTGTGGTTATGGTAGCTTTGGAGTACATCTCTTCACCAAACAGCTCTTAACTATTTGCATTGCAGACTATGAGGCTTCAGGTGGTCAGGTTCAGTTAACTCTTGAAAGGGGTCTCCCAGCAATGATTGGTTCTCTTACTTCAAGACAGCTTCCATATCCAACTCTTTCTTTTGATATGTTGCATTGTGCATGATGTGGTGTTGACTGGGACAAAAAAGGTACCGTTGCAAAGCTATCCTTATGAAGTGGTTCTCCTAAAACATCATTAAAAAGCACAGTAGGTTTATCTGTCGAATCAAAGGGTTCATATGATGTTTATAATCCAGGTAGAATCTGCATAATCCATATTCGGAATGCTAGACGAACCTCATTAGAAGGGATATAAATTTCAAGAGTAAATTTCAACGTGAGCCACCCAGGTCCTACTAAGTACTAATTGAATACCATAAATGGCATCGTAGTCTTCCGTAATATAACTATTTTCTTCAAATTTATATATTTTTTAATAATCTAGTTCCATAATGCTTGAAGTATGCCTGCTGGAAAATAGGGGAAAAAGAAGAAGATAAGATAGAGAGAAAGAAGTATTAGAGGAAGACGGGACAGCGAAAGGAGATAAATGGATTACGATGTTAGCAAGATTCATTCTTAAATTTTAGCTGCCTACAATTACAATGCAAGTAAGCTTACTCATAGGCACGATTAAAAGTGCAAGCTATTCAATAAGGACTTAAACTATCTTTATCCTATTATAATCAAATAAGAAATCCTAATGCAAGAAACAACTGCAATACTAATAAAACTGTAAATACAAAAAATTTGAACTATTTTAAATCATAATAATTTCAGTAACACTGACTTAAGATCTTTACTAAAGTTTTTATTTATTTTTTAACTAAGTGTAGTCCATTTCTCATGGGAGATGAGATCAATTAGAGTTCAGTTTACTCTCTCTCTCTCTCTCTCTCTCTGTGTGTGAGTTAGAGTTCAGTTTACGTATTAAAATCATTATATGCAAGATTCCTGTTGAAAGGTATTTCTTATGCCAATGGATACAGTTACAGCAGTCTTCATTACAGCAAAGTACCATGTACCCGCCTACCTGGACAGAAAAGAAGTGTACAATGTAGTCTGTACTTGACTTATCATTTGTATTTATTTTGTTGCACATTGCTCTTGTTAACTTCTTCATATAACATCATTCCTTGCAGATGGTTTTCTCTTGATTGAAGCTGATAGAATTTTAATGCCTGGTCGATATTTTGTCTGGACCTCACCACTTACCAATCCACAGGAATTCCTACGCGAGAAAGATAACCAAAAGAGGTGGAACTTTATTCGTGATTTTGCGGAGTCTCTTTGCTGGGAGATGTTGTCACAACAAGATGAAACTGTTGTGCGGAAAAAGACAAGTACAAAGAATTGTTACCATTCACGATAAGGCAACTGAAATTTTGTTTTGTTAGACTTGCTTCATGAAGCATTCTTCTATCATATCAGGAACATATGACATACAGTCCCTGGAGTGGATAAATATTTAGTGCATTAGAACAATAGCTTGTCCTAACTTTGCACAACTTGCTTTTTCTTTAGGAAGCATGGTCTGGTCCTTCTGTATGCAGCAAAGGTCATGATGTTGAATCTCCATATTATCAACCACTCCAAACCTGCATTGGAGGAACACAGAGCCAGCGATGGATTCCTATTGAAGAGAGGAATACCTAGCCTTTTAGGGCTAAGCTGAACAATAATGAACTTGCCATATATGGTATTCATCATGTTCGACATTCTGTTACAAGAATTTATTTATTAAATTCGAGCAAAAAATTTATTTACAAACATAATTGTATTATCCCATTTCTTAGGGTGAAAGATTCATCTTCTGATCTTTTTGCATATGACTGACTATTTGATAAGCTTGTTTTCCTTTTGTATAGTAACAGTTAAATGATTTGTCAGGTTTGCACCCAGAAGAATTTGCTGAAGACACTGAAAGTTGGAGAATGACAATCAATAATTATTGGTCACTTGTCTCACCCTTAATATTCTCGGATCATCCTAAGAGGCCTGTTGATGAGGATCCATCACCACCTTATAACATGCTCAGAAATGTTTTGTACATGAACGCTCATTTAGGTGGTTTTAGTTCTGCTCTATTGGAAACTGGGAAGTCTATTTGGGTCATGAATGTGGTCCCTACAAGTGCTCACAACTTTCTTCCCTTGATCCTTGACAGGGGCTATGTTGGTGTACTACATGACTGGTAATACTATCTTTTTCCAGCCCTTTTATTTTCAATATGTGTAGTGATATTGTCACAATCACTTTTGTTATTTTCATGAGTTGTCTATTATATTCTTGCAATTAGTTACATTTTAGTGCCATAGTGTCATTGTTATTGGATAAAGTCGTCATTGATGAAAAGTAATTGTGGCAATCACAATTTGAATTGTAGCAATATTGTCACTCCACTCATATTCTTGTTTTAATTGGCTTCCAAAATTACCTTTCTTGAAAAGGTTCATTCTCAAGGATTTCTCACCTCATTTTTTGTGTGCCTTTCTTGATGGGTGTGTCATATTAAAGAAATCATGAAAAACTTAGTGCCATTAAGCTTCTTTCTTGATCATAGTTAAGTTAGTTTTGATCTCTCAATCTCATAATTATCAGAATTAAAATTCACATAAGACATGTAATTTGGAATTTTGGAGATATGTGGTATTTGGGAAATATTTATTGCAGCATACTGCATGGCATGAATCATTGGTTCCAGGTTCCAGCCAATAAATAAAACTCTAATGATCTGCAGTTGATATCTTTATGAATATGGTACTATAGATACTAAAATGCTGTTTCTTTATTAGTATATGGCGTTTTAATTCGGTGGTTGACCATATTCTAGCATTAGTACTGCTTAGAATTATTTCAGGTTTTGCAGTAGAATCTACAATGTCATCTCTAATTGTTAAGTATAACTGTGCTAGTTCAACGTGATTTCTTATTTCTGATATACCTCTAGGTGTGAAGCCTTTCCGACATACCCTAGAACCTATGATACGGTGCATGCAAAAGGGCTTCTTTCTCTAGAAATTGGTCAGCAACATAGATGTACCATGCTTGATATTTTCATCGAGATTGATCGCTTGCTTTGTCCAGAGGTACCAAAATCAAATGCTCTCTTTTAACATCCATCAGTTGCTATGATGCATTTACCCTCTGATTCTTAAGAGAGTTTCTATAATTTTATTGTCTTGCATTGTTAGACACCATAGTTTTATCATCCGCTAACATTTCAATGATCATGGACTTCTTTTTAGTATAACCTGATAAATATGCAATGTTACACATTTCTTTGTTTGTTCTTTTTTAATCAATACAGTTTTGAATAGCTTACAAAGCTATCGAAAATCTAACTTTGATAATGCATATATACAATTTTTTTTTAATTGTTTGCAATTGATGGAAAATAATATATACTGATTAATGGTTATTACAGGGCTGGGTGATAATCTGTGATGCAGCTTCTCTCATTGAATCAGCGAGAGCACTAGTCACACAGCTGAAGTGGGATGCAAGAATTTAGAAGTTGAAAGCAATAATGAAGAGAGACTCCTTGTCTGCCAGAAGCTTTTCTTCGAGAACCAAGTAAACTAATTATACTTGCTTCAAAGATAGCCTGGGAAGTTAGTTCACAGTATTCATATTCATCTACCGATGTCAGTTGATTATCATGAAGCTCCGCCACAGAGGGGAGATCAAAAATTTTGAACAGAAGAAGAAATTGCAAACAAAAAAGGAAATGTTGGTAAAGACACAATCACAACTCCTAATTGTATCCTATTGAGCCACAAGGCATAGGACAGGTAATTATGCAATTGAGGTGCCAGGGCAAAAATGGGAAGTATACGAATAGATTTCGTTTTATCTATATGACCACACGATTAAGAGTAATAAGATTATTACAACAGAAAGTGCTGTAGTGTATAAAATGCTTGGTTTTGCACTTTATGTGAAGTTGAAAATTAATTTATTTTTTCATGTTTTCATATTTTCACTGTACATGTTTCTTTACCATGCAAAGTTTCATTTGGCTATGTTGGTTATCTGTAGTTCAAGACTCAGGTGACTTCTCCGAACGTCTGTCATTATGACATTATGCCTTCGTTAAGGTTCGTTGTTGAATTTGGTAGAAGAAGGATATTCTGCACTAATGGCATGCCTTTTAGATATAATATTTGTGGTGATGCCCTATTCTAGTATACTTGACAAATATCTATTACTTCTATTAGCGAGTGGTGAGAGAAGTCTATTATATATACGGATGAAAATATCGGTGATATTATCGACATTGTCGTAATAATATCATTATTTTACACATATTGACATTAAAATATAATATTCATATATTTTAGCTAAATTGTCTCGAAACTATTAAAAATATCGATAAATTGTCGTTATCGTTAAATTATCGCTTAAATGTCTTTTTTTTGTTGTTGCTAAAATATCTTAGATATTGTATATATTGTTGTTAAAATGTTAATAGAATTTGACAAAATATCAAAAATATTGATTCTTGTTTTATTTTTTTCTTTTTTCTTCTTCTTTTGAACGTTTAAATGTTTTTTTTGGGGCTAAAATATCCTATATACATATGACATGTTGATAACCATAGATCATAACATGATTATTATGTCTTTGTAGATAACAATATTTTATATCCAATCATTGAATCTCTAAGACATAGTTTTTGGTGGTAATGAGTTTGATGTTTAGTAATTGTTTCTATTTTTAATAAGTTTAATATTTAGTAATTAATGTAGTTATCGCATATATGTTTTATTTTCTATTATTTTATATTAATGTTATAACATATAGATTGTATTAAAGAGTAAATCTCATTATGTTGCTTGTAATTATGAGTATTTTTAAAAACAAAATAATTAATAAAAAAAATTTATAGTGTCGAGATTTATCTATTTATAATAATTAATATAATTAATTAATTTATTTAATTATTTCAAATATTTTAACTACTTATTTTATGATATCTTACAAAAAATAATATATATTTTATTATATAACATTTAATTAATTGATCAACTTAGTTCTTAATATAAATATTATAAGTATTTAAAAATATATGTATTAAATAAAAAATTAGTTTAAAATATAAATAATATATTGTTTTATTATTTTATAAAATTATATAAAAAAAATTCATATTTTTTGCAAAATTTTCATAATTTCATGATTTTTTTTAAATTTCATCAAAAATGATAATATCTTCCACATTTTTATATAAGACATTTACATTTCAAATTTTTCATATAACAACTATTACCTTAGCTACCCTTTAAGTAATGTCAAAGTGCCCAAGTTCCTTCGCCTTTATTAGAAACATACTTTAATATTTAGGTAAATATAACGATATTTTTAAATATAAATTTTTATTATTATAAGAATAATTTATTAATAATAATTTTATATAATATTATTGACATTAAAATGTAATTAATATTAAGAATAAAATAAATATTTCATGCATTTTTATTATGTTATAACATAATTTATTATGATAATATCGTTACTTTAAGTATACTTATATTTATTAAAAGGGCATAATGTAAATGCCTATAATTTTTATCGAATATCATATTGATCACATAATTATTAGGTTAAGTACTAAAGATTTTGTAATTTTTTAAAATAGATATTTTATTCTCGTTATTTATGAGTTAGTTACTGTTATTCCTGTTATTATGAAAAATAAGCATTTTTAATTCTATAATTTATTAAAATAAGTATTTATAATCTATCAAAAATATTAAAAATAAGTACTTAAAGATACTTATCTTTTATAAATAATGAGACTATAAATACCAAATTTAAATTGTTAGACTAAAGTCCTCATTTGCATATAATAATATGACGATAATCAACATTTTTTTCAAAAATTATGATACCTTTGATGTTTAATGCAATAATTATAAAACTAAATTATTTAAATTAAATAATTACGAGATGTTTAATTTAAAATATAATGAAAGTTTTCATGAAGAAATTAAGGGATATAATCTTAACCATGCATAAAAGATTCACATGGTGGTTATACCTTAAAATGTTTTTTATAGTTACATAAAAATAATTTATATTTCATAATAATAGTATTAAGTATATTAATAATTAAATAAAAAGGGTCACAAAAGATTCCTTTTTATCCCTCTATTAAAAATAATTATAAATTAGTGTGATAAAAAATGGAAACCGACCTTAGCTCAGTTGGCAGAGCGGAGGACTGTAGTGGGTTATCTCAGCTATCCTTAGGTCACTGGTTCGAATCCGGTAGGTCGGACTTATTTTTATTGCCTTTTTTTTTTTGCTTTGTATATTATATTTTAGAAGATTTTTCAACTTTGGTAATCTGGCGCCCGAGTCCTGACCCAGTCGATTAGTACAAGGCTCAAGCTTCGAAGGTCAAACGCTCGTCAATATGCACTAAAGCCATTTCAATTTTAATGGCGTGGTGGCGCCAAGTCTTCACCAAAACCACCCGTCTCAGCGTTAAACCCTCTCAAACCCTAACCCTAAATCCTCCTCTCGATCTCTACATCCCAATCTACTACTTTCCATTCTCAACCTCCCTTCTCATTACTAAAAACCCTCAGAAATTTATGAAAAAACGAAAGAAAAAAGAGAACTCTAGAACCAAACTTGTTGAATCCGAGCCCATTCGCATCCCAGCCTTCGAACGAATCGTCCAACGCGATACCCATTTTCGATTCCTCACCAAAACTAAAGACTTCCTCTCCAAACAACCTGAGCACATTCTTCTTCTTGACGATGCCGGAAAGCTCTATCGCGAACTTGGCTTCCCTCGCGGTCGGAAAGTCACTCGCTCTATCGAACGCCACCCCTTGATTTTCCAAACATATCGCCATACCGATAACAAGATATGGCTTGGGTTCACTGACTTCATGGAGGATTTGATTGAAGAGGAGCGAGCAATCATGGACACTTTGGAGATTGATAGGGTTAATAAAGTTCGAAAATTGCTCATGATGTCTAAAGATAAGAGGATCCCTTTGAGTAAACTTTATCATTGTCGGTTGTTTTTTGGGATTCCTGATGATTTCAGAGACCGGGTTGTGAAGTATCCTGATTATTTTAAGGTTGTGGTTGAAAGTGATGGAAGGAGAGTGCTTGAATTGGTTAATTGGGATCCATTGTTGGCTGTTACAGCGCTTGAGAAGGAGTTTATGGTTGATGAAGAAAAGGGTAAGAGGGCTTTTAAATTTCCAGTGAAACATGGGAAGGATTTGGGTTTGGATGAGGATGATATGAAGAAGCTGGACTTGTTGAGTACGCTTCCCGTGGTTTCCCCTTATTCCAATGGATCGAAATTCGACCTTTGGACTGTGGAAGCAGAGAAGTATAGGACGGCGCTCTTACACGAGTTTTTGAGCTTGACTTTGGGAAAGAGGGCTTATATTCATCACATTATGGAGTTCAAAGAAGAGTTTTGTTTGACTAAACATACTTACCAAATGCTTTTGAAGCAGCCCAGAACATTTTATCTTGCTGGAACGCAGATGAATTGGGTTGTATTCTTGAAAGAAGCTTATATTGATAAAGGGGAGTTAATAGAAAAAGATCCACAAGTTGTTTTCAATGAGAAGCTGTACAGATATGCTGAAATGCAGGAAGGTGAAGTTTAAAGTATGAACTTGCTCAATTAGACTGTTAATTGACGATAGGAGGTGGCCAATTTTTTAGAGCTCAGTACAGTTTGTTAGCGTTCTAGTTTTCATGTGCTCATCGCCATTGGAGAAGCATTCATTGATTGCTAGAGCTGCACTGACAACTGGTTGGGTAATGGGTGGAAATTTGACCTTCACTTCTTGTAAGCTGACTTAACTGTATCTTAAATTTATTAGATGGTAGTTTTTGAGTAGTTATGCAGACTAGTACATGCCAAAGGCCAAAGCAGAGTTTTTAAAAAGTAATTTTATACTCTTTTCTCATTAATGTATTATTACCAAGAATTTTTCTTCATCCTTTTCATATCAAATTTATTGCGTCTGTTATAACTTGAGAATTACAATAAGGTTAGCAAGAAATTTTACAAATTGTACATATTAGTCATCATCTTATTTTTACATTTTTAAACCCTTTAGTTATTTTTTGTCTATTTAAATTTTTTTGAATCATTTTTTTGTTAAAAAAACTTAAAATTGTATCCAATAGTAAAGGATTTTTAGATGTTTGAAGAGAAAAACGCTTGAAAATTTTGAAAAAAAAAAGTTATAGTGATTAAAATTAACCTGGAATGATTTAAATGTTCACGAAGAAAAAATACAAATTTAAAATAAAATGAATAATGTGTCTAAATGTCCAATTTCAAGAAATTGATTATAGGTATATTCCCCCGGGGTTGTTATCTGACCTCATTGTAATATGTGTTAATAGATTTATTTGAGATCTGCTATGTGATCTCTAAAACTTCTTAGCCGTATCATGTCATGAATATTTTTTTAGCATCTTATGTAATCCAATAATGAGAATGGGAAGAAATATTATTATTATTATTATTATTATTTGACGAAAATAATAATAAATATTAAAGTAAAATTTATAAAATTATAACTAAAATAAAATTAAAATATAAGGATTTTTTATTCTTATTTGAGATCAAATGAGAAAATAATAAATAACTATGCAAATATGTAAGAAAAATAATGTATTTTAGTGTATTCTGGGGAGATTTGAGAAGAATAAACTTAGAATAATTCATATTTCAGATTAACAATTAAATTAAACATAATAATATATTATATTGTTTTCATTAAACATAATAATATATTATATTATTTTCATTATTATTGTTATTATTGTAACCACACACATGATTGTTTGTAATGCATCTTGAAAGGACTATTTTGAAACTTTAGGGCGTGTTTAGCATGCAATATTGAATTGTACTGAACTTGAACTTATTGAGTTACATTGAATACAGGGTTTGGTGCAACTTCGAATACTTCCAAATTTTAATAACGTTTTTTTAAAGATAAAAAAGTGAGAAAAATATTTTTTAAGAAAAGATAAAAGAATAGTGAACCACATTTTTCTTAGTAAAGTTGTAATTAAATTATGAGAAAATTGCTTCTTAGAAAAATTAGCCGGTATAAAACTATAAATTCACACTTCTTTATTTCACAACTTGAATGGTTGTACCATGATTATATAAGATTGTTTATTAGTCTTGTATCATATCAAACGCCTAACTGACTAAAATATCACTATCCTGTCATATTATAGGCGTACCGAACACGTTCACGGGGTAGGGGGAATGAAAGAGATTTAGTGGGTATGATGGCATTTTGGATTATGGTGTTATATTTTTATGCACGCCATTAACTAACCCCACGTTTGGTTGGAGTGAATAGAATGGAATCAGAATTAATTTCTTTCATTTTGTGTGTTTGGTTGGACGGAATGAAGGGCGGAATGGAATCTGACTACTAAAAGAGAAGGGATCACAATTCCTTCTCTCACCTTTGGTAATCATTATTTCATTCTCATCTAAACTTTTTTTTTTCCAATTTCACCCTCACCTAAAATATAACCTTAAATTCAAATCCCAAATTTTACCCAAAATTCCAAAATTTCAAAACCCTAAACCCAAAATTTCAAAACCTTAAACCCTAAACCCTAAATCCAAATCCTAAAATCCTAAAATCCTAAAACCTTAAACCCTAAACCTCAAATCCCTAAACCCTAAAACCCTAAACCTTAAAACATAAATCCCAAAACCCTAAAACATAAATCCCAAATCCCTAAACCCTAAACCCTAAACCCTAAACCCTAAATCCCAAATTCTAAATCCTAAAACCCTAAATCCCCAAATCCCTAAACCATAAACCCCAAATCTCAAATCCGTAAATCCTAAACCCTAAACCTTAAAACATAAATCCCAAAACCCAAAACCCTAAAACATAAATCCCAAAACCCTAAACCCTAAACCCTAAACCCTAAATTCCAAATCCTAAAACCCTAAACCCCAAATCCCTAAACCCTAAAACCTTAAACCCCAAATCCCTAAACCCTAAACCCTAAATCCCAAATTCCAAATCCTAAAACCCTAAATCCTAAACCCTAAATCCCTAAATCCCTAAATCCCTAAACCATAAACCCCAAATCCCAAATCCCTAAACCCTAAACCCTAAACCTTAAAACATAAATCCCAAAACCCAAAACCCTAAAACATAAATCCCAAAACCCTAAACCCTAAACCCCAAATTCCAAATCCTAAAACCCTAAACCCCAAATCTCTAAACCCTAAACCTTAAACCCTAAAACCCTAAACCCCAAATCCCTAAATCTCTAAACCCTAAACCCTAAACCTTAAAACATAAATCCCAAAACCCAAAACCCAAAACCCTAAAACATAAATCCCAAAACCCTAAACCCCAAATTCCAAATCCTAAAACCATAAACCCTAAACCTTAACCCTTAAACCCCTAAATCCAAAATTCTAAAACCCTAAACTATTTTTAGAAAAATAATAATTTTAACCATAAACCTTAACCTACAAATATAACCCCAAATCCTAAATCCTTAAACCCTAAATCACACATCCCAAACCTCAAAACCCTAAACCCTATTTAGAAAAATAATAATTTTAATAATATATTTCTTTTTAATTAAGTAATACTTATTTAGAAAAATAATGATTTCAATAATGTATTTTGTCTGACGAAAAAATAGTAAGTAAATGACATTATTTGAACTTTCTGACGTGTAGGGGTATTAAGGTCATTTACAGTTTTTTTCATTCCATTCCAGTGGCAAACCAAACACTATAATCCTGATTCTGAGCTTGATTCCAGTGGTCAAACCAAACAAAATTGTTTCCTTTCCATTCCGATTCCGATTCCGATTCTGATTCCATTCCACGAACCAAACGCCACCTAAGTGTGTAAATTAGAACGAGATCTTTTCTCATCTCATTGTATAATTCATAAATTTTGTGAATTTTTTTATCTTATTTCACTTATTTTTGGTAGGTTTGTCACGATAATGTGATGATAGATAATGAGATATTGTCGAAGAGTTATCCAAGTTCGTTACTTTTAACGAAAATATATCTTAGATTTGTACATATTAAGTGGGACAACACAAATTCGTTACATTTATAAGAAAGTCACATAAGTTCATTTTGTAGATATGTTACTTTTTTTCTCCAAAAATAAGATAGCACAAGTTCATTACTTTTACAAAATAGATTTTTATGACTTTTTTTTTTAAAAAAGTAGTAGACTTGTACTACTTCACCTAATAAGTATGGAATTAAAGTATATTTTAGTTATAGGTAACGGACTTGAATTACACTTTTTTCTATCTCATTTTTCCTAAATGGGATAAGTAAATTACAAAAATAATGAAAAAAAGAAAACATGATTATATATAATAATTATGAGCCCATCAAGAAGAGTTTACTATCTTAGTAGTACCATGATTTTACTTTTGTTATCTTTTTTTATCTAGATTTTTGAGGTAGTGCCTTAGTGGTATCCCTATTTAAAAAAGCTACCAATTTAGTATAATTTGTCATTTAATTAGAGATTTTTCACATATACAGTTATAAATTTTCATACGTAGAAATAATTACATGAAAGTTAATTATTCTTTCGATTTAAATAGATAACTAAAATCTAGATGATGGATTGAAACACCAACCCATGGAATGTTTTCGTGAGCTCTTTATAAGTTTAGTAAAGTAGGGCTCACAACGTGAATTGAGCAATCAACACAAGTAAGTACAAAACAACATTCTTAATTGAATACATAACAAAAAACAACCTATAGTAAGAAAGAAAACACTACAATAAACATACTAGTGATAGTGTGCTTCACACACTCTTGTCTAGACTAGCAATATACATAAACATAGCAAACATCACATAACATGCAAGACATTCATACACACTGGAAAGCTATAAGAGATTTTCAATCTCTTTAAGACCTCATATGTGGAAACATATTCGGTAAATGATGGTTGTACTTCATAACATGCAATCATGTATTACATAACAAACCATAATAAAGAGTCAAACACTTGGTACATTGCCAAGATAAGAAGATACAGACTCCTTAAAGACTTATACTAAAAATGTATGATAAAAAAGAAGTAATAATTAGAAAGTTGTAGGCATAGTATAAGGAAAGGAAAGAAAACATGTAACTATGCAAAACAAATAAGCTTTCTAATTAGAGTTTAAATCTAGTATGATGGAATATACACAATAGAAACTCAAATTATATTAATACAAAAGTAGATTATGCATAACAACAAGTATATCGAGGTAAACTCACATAGAAACCCTATCTATGTAGTAACATCCTCGGGTTTCTTAAGATAATCACTAAACAATAAAATAGTTACACTTAGAGAAATAAAACCATCATTACCTCTATCAATTGGGGTCTATGTCCTAACTGCCTATTATTGCTATTGTTTCCTACATCCGTAACAATTAGGTTTGACACACGAACCTACCTCTCTTTCAAAGCCCACACCACCCAATATGTTTGATTAGTGACTACAAATTAGTAACGAGATTAATGACTACTCCTAATCTTAGACCACCCTCAAATTTAACCAACCTACCTCTTATTGCACAGAACAAGAGATATGAAAAGTCAAAGAATTTAACTTAGCTCACTTTCACAATGAGTTTCTCACAAATGAACAATTGCATCCAAGCAACTCTTAACTGACATACATCTCACATACAACTCACTTGCAAATACTGTCTTGCGTACTCAATACTCACAAGTATGATTTTTCTCACAAAATCACAAATTACTAATACCGAACAACACTCGAGGTATTAGTGATTCGAAAAAAGAAAAATGAGATGTCAATTTGACAGAGCTTTGCTATATTTTCTGCACCAAAACAAGAAGAAGTGAAAGGATATTTATAGAGCTTCAAATTGCCACCTCGTCAACCACCTTTCCACCACCTATGGAGAGGTCTCTAGCAAGGTGGTAAAAATTCACAATTTTTGTTCCAAAAATTGTCAAGTACATTTCATAAATACTACACCCGAAATGAACCACAAACACAAGTGACAATGTCGGCTCACTCGCATGCTCTCTTGCTAAAAACCAACAGTCCACATAGCATACACATTATGAAAACCAATCTCGTGGTATGTGTAAACATGCTTTCATACGAAGTGTTCCTAACTATATGTGTACTACTGATCTACAAAAACTAGCCTTTCACAGAGGAGGATAAATACACTAAGTAAGAATGAAACAGACATTGTGTTTTGCACATGGAAGCCAATAAAATCCTCTAGAGTTATTCATTTTGGTGTTTTGTTTAGCTTCTATTTTATTGGTGAAGGATCTATGAGTTACTCCACTAATTCCTAGAATAGATTTGCTAGCTTCTACCCAGTTGTTATAAATTCTTGGTTTTGGGCCATTATAAAACACATAAACTTTTTTTCTGTTCTTTTTTTGCCTCATCTGCCCAATTGAGCTTTATGGTTTCAGAAGTTTTTTGTGAACTCTTAGGTTCTTCCTTTTTCAATGAAGGTTCCTTGTTTGAGCTTCTGATCTTTAAAGGTTGTTTTGAACAATTAAGTTCTTCCTGTTTCTTTCCTATCTTCATAAAAGATTTCTCGAGATATAGCAGCTTGAGTTGTTCTTGTAGAATTTTTATCTCGTTTTCCTTTATCTTGATCTTAATATCAAGATGTTGCATTCCTAAAAGCATAAAAATAGTTAAAGGTGCTAATTCTCTGGTAAGAGCATCAACTAAGCTATTTTTATGTCCTAGAAGATGTTCAACATCAAAATTATAATGGTTGAACCATTGTTCTCATCTAACTAGTCTTCTTTGTTTGTAATCACCTACAATATTAGTTCTTAAGAAATAACCAAAATTCTTGTTATCTGTTCTAACAATGAATCTAGAGCTTATAACATATATTGCAAATTTCTTAATAGTCTTTTTAACAGCTAAATATTCTTTTTCATTACTATGATAATTTAATTCTGAACCTTTGAAAGATCTTAATGTATATCTATAAAGATATTCATCTTTGTCATATACTCTTGTTTTAAGAACTGCTCCCCAATATTATTGTGAAGCATCTGTTTCAATTAGCATCTGTATCAATTAGCATCTTATCATTTGGTCTTGGATGGTATAAAGTTGGTAAATTCTTTACCTTTGCTTTTACTCTATCCATATATAGAGTATCTTCTTCTGTCCATTTCCATATATGATCAATTTTGCTTGTAATGGTTTTCTCATTTCTACAAGTGTCTTGATGTATGCTTCTACATATGTTAAACATCCTAAAATCTCTGTAATTGGTTTTTATCTTTTAATTCACTAGGAAAACCTTGAATATTATTTAGTATATGGGGTTGTAGATTATGTTTTCTATCTTCAATTTCCAACCCTAAGTATTTTATTTTTTGTTGAACAAGTACTGCTTTCTTTTCAAAGAGTACAATGCCTTCTTTTCTACATTCTTGTAGAATTTTGATAATATCCAAATAATGTTTATTTAATTCATTACTGAAAATCAAAATATCATCTATGTAAACACAACAAATATCTTGTAATTTATTAAAAATGTTATCCATATATCTTTGAAAAATACCTTGAGTTTCTTTTAATCCAAATGGTATAACTGACTATTGGAATTGACCTTGAGGGCAACTAAATGCCGTTAATTTTTGGGATTCTTCATCCAATCTTATTTGTCAAAATCCACTTTTGCAATCAAAACTTGAGAAGTATTTCTTTCCTTTTATTAATGATAATAGTTCTTCCTTTTTTGGAATGAAGTATCCATCGTCAATGGTTTCTTTATTCAGTGCTTTAAAGTTTATTATCATTCTCTTTTTTCCTCTTCTTTTCTCAGCTTTTTTTTCAACTAAGAATGTTGGACTAAAGTAAGGTGAATTACTTGGTATTATGACTTTTAATTCCAAAAGTTCTTAAATTTGTTTTCCAAATTCAATCATATCTTATGGATTATAAATCATTGGTTTTACTCTTATGATCTTGTTATGATCTTTTAATTTTATGTTGGCTAGTGTTTTATATTTATTTATTTTTGGATCTAAAATATTTTCTGAACTGACTGTTTTTAATAGTTTTCTGGTGCTTGTTAGGGCTTTGTCTTCTTCTTTTCATTGAGAAAAGAGTTTTGCTTCTCTTCTCTATCTAATGAAATATTTTTTAAATAAGGTTTTTGCTGGTCTTCTATCTTACCACTTTTTCGTTTTTATATTGTTACATAAAAGTTGGGTTTGAGATAGTTAAAGTTTTTCTTATTTTGGATACATAGATGATATCTCCTTCTAAGGTTGTGAGACTTATTTTGTTGAAATGTTATGTTAAAAGTTAATATAAGTTTAAGAAATTATTTTCTATTAACAAATCTACTCATGTTTCATGTTGATATATGGTAAGAATGTGAACCCATGTACAGATTGTACATTTTTTTAAGATTTTGGTGAGTGGTTAGTTTTGTGGCTTTTCTGTTTGATTTTGGTTTAGGTCATCCCATATGTCTTTTTTTTAAATAGTCATGCACGAATGAGATAAAAATATATGCTATCAATTTCTACTTAAATCATTTAATCTAAGTAAAAATAATAATAAAAAATATACGACACTCTATTATGATGAGAAAAAAATTCATACATTCAATGCTAATATCTATAGAGATCATCTAAAAATTTGAAAAAATAAGAAATGTGTTTGGAGTAGAAAAAATATATATTTCACTCTAAATAAAGGAAATTATGCTCAAATTATATCTCACAAAGATAGTCTCTACTAAAAAAATTCATAAACTCCGATTTTGGGTTTAATATAATTTTCATATCTTATCAAGAAATACTAGTTATGACAAAAATTAACTAATTACCAAAAATAATTACAAAATATTTCATGATATGTTTTCAAAAATTAATCTAATAGTACAAAAGATTTAACTATTTATTTAAAATTGATTTAAAGAAATAATAAATTTTTGTAAGAAATTTGTTTTTAAAACTAATTCTAAAATTACAAAAATTACTAAATCACACAAAGAAAATAAAACCAAACACAATAAAAATGAAAATGTGAACTTTTTTAAATTGTTAATTTTTTTTAAGCATGGTAACTTTTCACCACCCCCAACCTAGAACTTACATTGTCCTCAATGTTACAACTGTAAATTAAAGATAAAGAGAAAAGAGAAGAAAGATTACCTATTTCCTGAGAATGTGCAAGTAGTAATGGAGAAATGCAAGTGCATCCATCATGTTTATTAAAGTGCACACATACAGATCGTTGTGAACTTCTAACATCTCAACAAATATTTTTAGTTTTAACAATTTTAAAACTATTCACATGTAATTAAACTAAAATAAACAATATAAATTAAATAAATAAAACAAATAAAACAAATAAAAGAAAATTACCTAAAATGATGGGTTGTCTCCCGTTTAGCGCTTAGTTTAACGTCTTAGCAAGACGTAACTTGGGGATTTCATTTTAAGTAAACTCAATGTCCTCACATCATTGAGTCAATCAAACCTACACGTAAGACAAGATTGTCTACCTATACTTTTTCAGTCGTATCCTATGGATTTTTAAATTTTTCTATACTTAAAACTAGGGACATGCTTGTGGGTTTTAGATAACCCACGTCTAGGTACAAATCAAATAATTAAAAAAAGCAAAACAAAATTGTACCTAGATCAAACAAAACAACTAACTCCTTAGATTGTAATTAAAACTTTAAAATTTTGGAGATAGTTTCAGAATTTTTTGTTTTTATTTTTATTTTTTTAAGTATAATATCTAAGTTAAAATAACATAATCAGTATTAACCAATAATGTTCTCAGGAAAGAATGGTGGGACAAATAATCCTTAAAAACCATCCTCCTATACATAGCAACGTTCCTAGGAAAGATTAGTAGCACAAAGGTTTCCAAGAACTAGTCTCCTAGACATAACTCTCTTATATCTTTACTTTTCATGCTATTAAAATTAAGTTAATTAAGTTAAGTTAAGTAAAAATTTAAGTTAATTAAGTTAATAAAAATGTAGGTTAATTAAGTTAATGAAAATTTAAGTTAATTAAGTTAATATAAGTTAGTAAATTAAGTTAATAAAAATCTAAGTTAATTAAGTTAAACAAAAATTAAACCAAAAATAAATGATAAGTATACTCCCAAGGTCGATCTAAAGAAATATGTGGTTTTTAATTTATTATTCAAACTTTTAAAAATTAAATTAAATCTTAAACATCCTGTCACGATATTTTGGGTTTTTGTGTTTCTAATCTAATAACATAAAAATAAACATAGATATAGATTCAATAAACATTTATGCAAATTGTATCTTTTATAATAGTGGGGTATTTATGGATATAATAACTAAGTTAATTATGCTTGCTCATATTATTTAAGTTATTAAAGATATAAATTGATATTTATTGATTCTCTCTTTTTTATATGAATACTATCTTTGGTGGGGTTAGATATTCTTTGTTAACTAAACAAATCAATTAATACCTATGGGTGAGGTTGATAACTAATTTAGTTAATCAAATTAATTCCTTTTTTTAAGAGATTGAAAATGAACCATTTAAATGCCACCTTTGGTGGGGTTAGATAGTTTAAACTTTATTAAAGGTGTTCAAATTAAACCTAAGAATTTAATTATCCGAGTACTAACTTTCAAGTTTTAGAACCACTACTTAAAACATGTTGTTAATACATTTTCAGATAATAATTCTTATAAAAACTTTTGAAATAGAGCTTCACTCTAACTATCGGGCGATTGTACTAACAAATAAAAGTACACTACTCTAAATTAGACCAGATAACTAAACCTTAAAATCTAATTTTCATATTTAAGTTTGTAATGAAAAATAATATATTTCTCTCTAACATTCTTAATATAAAATCTTGAATAAAAATAAAATCAATTCATTTTAGAGATTTTTACATATTTAATATTTTGCAAGCATAACAATGTTATTATTATATCATTGAAATTTGTCCCGAACTTCTCCAAAATTATGATTTTACCTGAAATTGCACTTTAAACACGAAATACCCGTGAAATGACATTTGTGGATTAAATAATCAAATAAACGTAATTTTCACACAAATATAAACCTTTAAATCATAACAAAAAATGCAATATGTTGACTCTTATCAACAACCCCCAACCAGCTTCTTGCTAGTCTCTAACAAGAAAAGTGATCTATGAATAATTTCAAAGGAGACATTAAAAGAAAAATTCAAAGGAAACTTATTCTATTTACAACATTACATTAAGCGTATGCAATAAGCCTTTAAACCCCTAGGCGGTCCTAGTAGGACGAGTTGTAGTCTCGTGAGGGCTTCCAGTGATGATACCCATAAACATCTTACCTATAACTATCCTAAGTTAAAACAATAAAATCACATAACAAATAATTTGCACAAATGTCTCAAAAATTGTAAATAACACCCAACATATAGAATAATTAAATGTCACCTAAGCTTTAAGAAATCTCAAATGCCAATTTCACTTTTGTTATTGACTCTTAAACATCCATCAAACCAAAAACCAATAGCCATAATGCCCGGATAATATTATGCATAATATCCACAAACAAAAAGGTGAAATCTCAAACTCCATAGGCTCACTTTTCAAACCTCTCTCCACTAATGAAGGAAAATACACCACTTTGGATCAATAGGACTTTATGAGGCTTGTAATGTTAGGCTTAGGTATTTGGGTAAGAAAGAACGGGAAGTGTCAAAATACAAATAAGGGCACTTATTAGATTAAACACAACCAATTAAGTAAAAGAGTAACACCATTTAACCCAAATTGTTTCTTCCGATCATAACCCATTTTTTTACAGATAAACAAAGTTCTTCCTCAATCTTTCACCTCAATGTAAGAAAGGAAAGAGAGATCTCCTTTCCGTTGGCGGTGAAACTGCCCTTGCTGGTAGTGAACGTAAGATTTTTTTTTCTTAGATGGGATTGCATTGGCTTTAGCTCAATCTTGTTGGCTCCATTCTTTACCACTAAGGTTGGAGTTTCATTTGTTCCCAACTCCTTAAATTTTTCATCACTGCACAAATATTCATTAGGTGTTGCCAGTAATTCGGAACAATGTCTCATCCCCTTATCTTCCTCCTTAATTGTTGCAGATTTCACAAGGCAAGCTTCTAGTGGTAGCAATGGAGTTCTCTCCTCAAAAGTTTCCGAGATTAACCCGTCAAGAGTGTTAATTTGAAAACAAGAATGTACATCACTTGGAAATTTTATTTCTTCAAAAACATCAAAAGTTACTTGTTCATCTTGCACCTGTAGAATGAGCTTTCTTTGCTGAACATCAATCAATGTTCTTCCAGTTGCAAGTAATGGTCTCCCCAATATCAATGGTATCTCTCTATCTTCCTCCATGTCAAGCACCACGAAATCTACAGGGAAAATAAATTTGTCGACTTTAATTAAAACATCCTCAATTACCCCTAGAGGATATTTCACCGATCGATCTGCTAATTGTAAAGAGATTGAAGTGGGCTTCACTTCTCCCAGGCCTAGTTTCCTAAAAACAGAAAGTGGCATCAAATTAATGCTTGCTCCTAAATCACATAAGACTTTATCAAAATTGCAACTCCCTATAGTATAAGGTATAGTAAAACTCCCTGGGTCTTTCAATTTCTGTGGCAGTTTTCTTTGAAGAACTGCACTGCACTCCTCATTTAGCATGACAGTTTCATAATCTCCCAGCTTCCTCTTCTTTGATAGAATTTCCTTCATGAATTTTGCATACTTCGGTATTTGTTCCAACATCTCTGCAAAAGGAATGTTAATATGCAATTTCTTAAAAATATCCAAAAATTTATCAAATTGATTATCAAGCTTTTTCTTATTCAATCTTTGAGGATATGGGATAGGAGGCTCATATTTCGCATATGGGGAAGGTTGAATATCTTGGGATCTTGATGGATTTTCTTTAGATTCTTCCATCTTTTTCTCCGATTTCCTCTGCCTTTCAAGTTCTTTACCACTTCTCAATGTGATAGCCTTTGCATGTTCTGTGGGATTTATTGTGTCACTAGGTAGTGATCCTTGAGACCTTTACGCAATCTGCTTTGAAAGCCACGAGTTGGTTTTGGATGTCCCTGTTGATTGCCTCTTGATTTCTGAAATTTGCTCTCGTCTCATCAATGAACTTTCCCAAAATTTCTTCCAAATTTGTTTGTTTCTTCTCTTGGGGTTGGTAGGAAGATGATGACGATTTGAATCCCCCTTGGTTATTTCCCCATGACAAATTTGGATGATTCCTCCAACCTAGATTGTAGGTGTTCGAATATGGGTTATGTTGAGGTTTTTGGAAATTTGAAACATAATTTGCTTGCTCAGCAGTTGGTGAAGAAAATGGATTTCCAACTTGGCACTCGATACTAACATGATTTCCACCACATAAATCACATTGTGCAGTTGGTTTGGATTCTAACTTGGATGACAAAGAATACATTTTTCTTGAAAGAGCAGCAACTTGAGTCGACAAAGCATTCACTGAATCAATTTCATGCACTATTGCTGGTCTTTTTGCAATTACCCACTCTGAATGCCACTGATTGTTGTTTTTTGCCATAATCTCTAACAACTCATGAGCATCCTCCGGTGTTTTTCCCATTAAATACCCTCCAGCTGCAGCATCAATCATTGCCCGATAGTTTGAAACCAACCCATTATAAAATGTAGAGACTTGTAGCCAAATTGGTATACCATGATGTGGGCATTTCCTTAACATTTCTTTGAATCTTTCCCAAGCTTCATACAATGATTCTTGGTCATATTGTGTAAAAGATGTGATTTCATTCCTCAATTTTTCCGTCTTAGCAAGAGGAAAGAACTTGGACAAGAATTTCTTAACCAATTCATTCCATGTCGTAATTGATCCCGGTGGTAATGAGTTTAGCCACTCCTTGGCTTTATCCTGAAGTGAAAAAGGAAAAACCCTAAATCTTATAGCATCTTCAAACACACAATTTATCTTGTAAAGATCACACACCTCCAGAAAGTAAGAAATATGTGCATTTGGATCATCTTTTGACATTCCCCCAAACTGATTTGATTGAACCATTTGGATAAAGGATGGTTTTATCTCATAGTTATTGGCTTGAACAGTCGGCCTCCTTATACCTGAAATAGTTCCAGTAACATTACGTGCAGCATAATCCTTCAAAGCTCTACGATTTCCACCTCCCTCAACAAATGGTGGATCCATGGTTGATTGTCTATTAGGAGCTGAGGTTGAACGTCTTCTCTCTCGGTTTAGACACCTATATGTTCTATCAATCTCCGGATCAAATGGAAGAAGGTTAAGGCTTCTTGTACGTCTCATACAAAATCCTACAACCAGAAAATCAACTAATACAAAAACAACACAAAGTTACTTTTTTTTATATTTATAAAATAAAATAGCAAAATAAACAAAATTAAAAATGAAAGAAAGATAAAGCAAATTAACTTCAAATTAAAACTAAGATTAGGTAGTATCGATATTAATAAAATCAAACCATTCCCCGGCAACGGTGCCAAAAACTTGATGCTTATTTTCGCAAGTGTACGAATCGTTCAAGTAATAAAGTGTACAAAAGTATGGATATCGAACCCACAAGAAATGGCGTTACTAAGTACCGAAATTGACTAACCCTAATTTTATTTGAAAACTGAATTGTTGAAATTGTTTTAAAAGCAAATTAACATAAAACTAAACGTAAATAAAAAAATTTAATGTTGTTCACAAATGATTAAAAACGCTAAGGCATTTGATTTCGCTAAATCAATTCAATCCGATTTCAAGTCATGTTATATGAGAATCAAAGCTAAAAGTGATTGTTGAAAAACCCAAACTTATCTAATACTCTCTCTCAAGTTATATTAGAATTACTTATCTATGAAAACAAACTATATTTCTATGAAGATTTAATCACAAATAAGCACATTACGATTTATGGAATTTCTAGAATAACCACATACATCATGCATTAGGTGTCAAACTCACATTCAATATACGATATTTATCACAAGAAGCATTCATTACACATCTCCTCTCGGTCTCAATATAATGCAACAAATCATCTAAATCTTGATCATAAATTTAAAAGCATAAGCATGGAAATAAATACTCAACTTGAAAACAATGAATTCATATAACAATAACAAAAGAAATCAGATTTCCTTGATTTAACTACATCATAGCCTTAGCAAAAACGAATTAGTTCATAACGGAAATAAGAACAACCATTATTTCAATTGAATTCATGAATAACAAATCTGAATAAAATGCAGAATATGAAGGCTAAGGAGAAGAGATGAAAAACTCTTGAAGACGAAGACTTGGTAGCAACAATGGTGATGATCCTTCAAGCTTTTCCAAACTTTCTCTCCAAAATTGCCTTTTTTTCCTCCAAAATTGACTCAGATCTGTTCTCTCTGCCGTCCCCCTCTTTTTCCATCATATTATATATATAGATCTAGGGTTTGGGGGGCAATTTTGGAACAAAACAACCAAAAAATCTGTTTTCAGACGAAACTTGTCGGCGGTGAAATTGTTCTCGCCGCGGCGATATTTCTGGAAAACTTACGATTTTGGTTCCGCTCAATCTCGCCGACAGCGAGATTCACTTGGCCGACGGCTAGATTGATTTGGCCGGCGGCGATATTCACTTGGCCGACGACGAGATTGCTGTGCCAAAATCCGTGCTCCTTGCATGATTTTCAACGTTTTGAAATTTTTTTTTCTTTTTATTTGTACTCAATCCCGGTCATTGAAATTTGTCCCGAGCTTCTCCAAAATTATGATTTTACCTGAAATTGCACTTTAAACACGAAATACCCGTGAAATGACATTTGTGGATTAAATAATCAAATAAATACAATTTTCACACAAATATCAACCTTTAAATCATAACAAAAAATGCAATATGTTGACTCTTATCAGTGTGAGGTGTGGCAGCGCACGCGGATGGGGCAGATAGGAGCAGCAGTACACACAGATGGGTGCAGCGGCGCACGCGGATTGGAGTTGGGGCGCATGCAGAACGGAGAGCAGGCACTCGCAGACTAGACGATGCGGTGCACGCAAACCGAGCACTGATAGGCGCGCTGCGTGCATTGGCTGGCACAACTGGGCTGTTACGTGCACGATTTCCTTTTTTTTGACATTTTTGACCCATTTTTTCTATCTTTTTTGACTTTTTCTCATTTATTTTATGAATATATTTGTAATGTATTACCTCCCGTATTTTTTTTTAGTCTTTAAGTTACTTTTTTAAGCAAAAATACCTGAAAAATAATAAAAATACCCGTGATTCCGAAAAGATAGATTTATATAAATATATGATAAAATCATATAAATATACATCTTTTAATCAATTAATGTGCATAAAATCATGATAATTTTAGTACTTTTTGAGCACTCATCATATTATTTTTTAACTTAAAAGATAATACTTATTTACTACTATTATTTTATTATATCTTTTATTGTTACTAACATATATAATATTTTTTTTAGTCTATTATACCAGGACTCTTAAATGCAGCACATTTAAGAGAGACGAAGCAAATATCTCGTGTTAAATCTATGTCTAATGGCCAATCATCGTGCATCAAATCATTTAAGAAGAAGCCTTGGAAAAAGTATACTTATGATTATGCTTTAAACTTCAGCAGAAATCTTACCACTTTGATGACTATTGTTGGGAAGGCATCTAGCATAAATGATGGATGGATTGTGCTACTTCCTATAGAAATTTTTGGTGTAGACCTCGACCAAACTTATATATCGATCAAGTTCATATTGCAAATATTTGAATATCAAATGATCGATTTAAGTATAATTCAAGTGTAAACAAGGTGAGTGTCGTCAATCTATTTAATTTTCTTTCATTTATGTAGAACATATATAATTATATTTATATTATCTAATTACTTATTGAAATCTTTTTTATATAGAGCTTGCTATTATTAACTTCAACATAATCACTCATCACATTTAGCAATGTTCTATGATTCTTCATATGTAAATCAATATTAAGAGAAGGATGTTAGCATTAGAGCTAAACAATTATGTGATAGGACATTAACGCTTAACAAAAATAAAAAGTTGATAATCCCTTGGCCACTAAGGTTTGAACAAAGCCAAAATCGTTGGATGTTGGTAATCATTGATCTATTCAATAATCATGCTTGGTACTGTGACTCAGCTTCCATAGAATTGAGTAAATATACAAAAGTAGTTGTTGAAATGTAAGAGTTATAGCTAGCTATTGGTTTCTTCTATTATTTTTTTAATATTTAATTGATAGAGAGATTACATAAGACCCTAAAACGATAACTAGTTATATATTAGGATACTATGAAAAGTTATTTTTAGCTCAGGTGGGGTACGATATAGACTCTTATTGATTCAATCATGCTCTCCATGATCACCTCTATAAACCACAACATTCTACAAAGACTACCATCTCTAGAGGCCATATGCACCACAGTTTTTAACATGGACCCTATAAGTGATCTTGGGCTAGATAGTTTTATAGATAAATTATTTCAACATTATTAGACATCATTGGTAAAAATATAATACAAGTAACTTAGGATTAATTTAAAATGGTTCATATGGACCCGAGATTGAATTCAATTTTTTTAATCCTTATTCCAAAAAATGCACAAATAAACACTATTAATAAATATCTGCCAATCATGCTAAGAAACTTTATGTTTAATCTAATAACAAAGATTTTCGTTGGATGTATAGGATTCATCTATTCTCATATCTTATCCCATAATCAATTTGGGTTCATTCTATGTTGAAACAATAGCGATTGTATTGCAAGTACTATAGAATGCTTTAACACGATGCAACTCCCTAGTCATACGGGTAATGTTTCTCTCAAAATCGTTATCTATAAAACTTTTGATACTATAAGCTGGGATTTTATATTAAAAGTGATACAATAATTTGGCTTTGATGACATCTTTTTGGATTGGATCCGAGACTTTTTTGCTTCTATAAGAATCTCGATCCTAGTTAATGGTTCACTAAAGGATATTTCTCTTGCTCTAGAGGTGTTTGACAGGGGGACCATTTATCCCCTTCATTATTTTGTATTGCCAACGATTATCTCAGTCGGTACCTTAGGTCATTGGTTAATAATGGACGTTTCCTTTCAATTTATTCACCTAAAGGCAACTTGGATCAACCTATTTTTATATACAGATGACCTTTTCATCGTTGATCATGCTTGTTGGTCGAACCTCCATATTTTATCTAAGACTTTTCATTTGTATGGACAACTTTCAGGTGAGATGGTTGATTTGGATAAATATTTTATTTATTTGGTAAATGGGTACCTCAAGACAATGGCTTATTACTTTAGGAAATAATTGAGATGTGTACAAGGGCTTATCTTTGTCCTACTTATGTGTCAATCTCTTTCAGGAGGCCTCGAGAAAGTGTTGGTTTCAAGTATTGGTTGATAAAATAAATGTAAGGATTGAAGTGTGGAAAAGGTTTACACTCTCTTTGGTAGGGAGTGGATGATTGATTTCTTAGGTAATTCAGAGTATGTTCTTACATTCATTCTATATTTTTAAATGACCAAAATTAGTCTTGGATGGTCTAAAAACTACCATCCATAATTTATTCTAGTCATGAAAGATAGATAAACTTAAATTAGTTCAGATTAGTTAGAGGGATTGTTGTTACCCATTAGAAGAAAAAGGTCTTGGATTGCAAGATATTAGTCTTTTAAATAAGGTTATGCTAAGAAATTATGCCTGGTAGGTTATCACATAGAACTCTAGCACACTACTTTATTTACGTAAACGATAATTGAATAGGGATGAAATTCCAAGGAGCTATTTTGTTTGCTCTTGTGTCTGGCCATATTTATGACCTTATTACTAGACCCTTTTGAATGAATCTAGATGGTTATTCAAAAAGAACTCCATAGTTCAATTTTGATTTGACAATGGCTAGGCATTCCTTTAATTGAAAGGATGACCAACCCCTCCAGTGGATCCATCAATCCATTCTTTAGTGGAGGATTATTTACAAGAAAATGAATGGAACCTGTGGCAATCTTTTAACGACTCTTACCCGGATTGCAGCGCGAGAACGTGGGAGACAACGGCTGCAACGCGGGCGTGATCCTGCACTTTCGCACTCGTTGTAACATGCCACTTGTCAGAAAATTATTGGCTGATAGATAAAATGGGACACGTGGTAGATTATGGTTCGTGGAATAACCGAGCGCACGTGGATCGACTGCACGGGAAAAAGGGCGCGCGATGGTGGGGGACAGTGGCTACGACGCGTCAGACAGGTGGGTCCCACTCAGCGCACCGAGCCGCGTGACAAATAGAATCCTACACCCACTCGCGTTGGTCGGGTGTGCTTGAAACGTATGCATCTGGCCGTTTCTTCTCTGATCTGATGGTCCACGTTGCGTGCGTGTGATCCTGCGCATGGAATTCGTCTCTCCTGTGCAAAAATTAAATTTTAATTAATTGTATTTTGACCCACAAATTTAATTCAAATTACATTTTAAACTTTCTTTAATTACAATTAAGCCCTTTGCTAATTTTAAATTAAATTTTTAAACTTTTAATAATTAAAATTAAGCCCAAATTTAATTTAAATTATATTTTCAATTTTTATAAATTGTAATTAAGAACTCTATTATTTGAAATTATATTTGTGGACATAAATTTGCAATTAAGTACGATTTCGATTCAAATTATTTAATTTTATTAAAAGTGTATTTCTTAACACATAAAAGGTAAATATGAATTTATTTAACTAAAATTAAACAAAAAATGTCAAGAACATAGCAATTATAATTAATAAAATTGATGAAAATAACTATATAAAATACAGTTATCAACACCCCCAAACTTAAGTTTTTGCTAGTTCTCGAGCAAAAGGAAAGAAATAAAACAAAGATAACTGCATTAAAATAGTGATTTTCAAAATATTTTTTATTGTCTTTTGAAATTACATAACTCAAAGAAATTAAAGAATTTTATCTAAGCATCAAAATCAATTTAAAAGTATATTTTCACAATGAATTTTAGTGTGTGTGAAGTCTTTTCATATTTCATCACATGCAATCCGGATCAGTTTATAAAAATATAAAATCAAACAAATTTTCATGAAATCATAAATCTCATAAGTTTATTTTTCATTTCTCTCTCCACTAATGTAGACAAACACAAAACACCAAATCAATAGGACTTTATTAAACTTGTAATGTATAGCTTAGGTAAAGGTAGGATAAAGGGTAATATTTAGCTCAAAACTTTTCCCAAGCATAACATTTTAGGATTGAAAAAGATAACTTCTATCATCACAATAATTACTTCCCAATTTGGGATTTATCATCACATACCATCCTCTCTTTTTTTCTTTTCTTTTTTTTTCTTTTTCTTCTTTTTTTTTTAGTATCCCTTTTTCCCGATATATCTTTAAATATTTACTAACAATTGTCAAATGTTAGTGAGATAAGAAAAATAGATATATCTACACACATATATTTTCTTATCAAGTAGGCTTTGGAAATGAGATAAAAATATATATATAAACTTTGAAGCTTAAAAGGGGTATACTATGGATAATGCATGTGAAGGTAGATAGAAAGACTTAAACGATCCAAAGATGGCCTAAATCATTTTCTTAGTTAAATGTTATCTATAAATTCGCCTTGAGAGAAAATCAAACAAATTCTAAGAACTGTGACAACACAAAAATCAATCAATTTCCATACTCACATAAACCTTCTCTAAATTATCATAGCAACTCAAAAATCAAGACTGATGCTTATGAATATTTATTCTTGTAAAAGTGAAACATACGTAAAAATTATTCATTACTTAGACAATATTCAAATTTTTCAAAGAGCTATGCATCATTTAAATCGAAGAAATTAAAATAAATCACTATTCATAGTAAAATATCTTCAATCAACCAAACAAAAAAAAAATCACAAGCAAGAACATCTAGAAAGTATTTCAATTACGTTCAATATATCTACCACCCCCAAACTTAATATACACATTGTCCTCAATGTGTAAAAATTAAAGAACATATGAGATGGGTTTAAAGAAACTTCCTGATTTGTTTGATTGGTTAAGCCAAAATAGCTTCATTACCTCCAATTTGTACCTACGAAAAATAAATAAAATAAAATAACAACACAACAAAATATAAAAACTAATACATGCGAAAATAAAAATAAAATAAAACACATGGGTTGCCTCCCAAGAAGCGCTTGATTTATAGTCTTCAGCTTGACTTCTCAATTTGTTTTTCTTTTGTAAGTTAAGATTTGTGTGTCAAACAAAATCTCAACTTACGAGAAAATTGAAAAATAAATTAAGCAAACATCAATAACATTAATTTTTTTCTTTTTGTGAGTTAAGATTTGTGTGTCAAACAAAATCTCAACCCACGAGAAAATTGAAAAATAAAAAAAACAACAATAAGCAAATAATTTTTTTTTGTGAATTAAGATTTGTGTGTCAAACAAAATCTCAACCCACGAGAAAATTGAAAAATAAATTAAACACGCAACAATAAAAAAACAAGAAATTTTTTTTTTGAATTAAAATCAGATTGATTGGTATTAATATCAACAATGAAAATAGTAAACAAATCCCCGGCAACGGCGCCAAAAACTTGTTGTCCCTTTTGGAGAACATAAAACGTGCAAGTATACACGGTCACAAGTAATAAAATTTGTAAGTAAAGTATCGTTCCCACGGAGATTTGTTACTACAGTTTGTTGATTACTAAAATTATTTCTCTCTGATTTTATCCAAAACGATCGTTGATTGGAACAAGTTAAAAAAAGAGTTTAATAACAAAATAAAAGAAATCTAGGATTGCAGTTTTTTACCAAATTAATCCACTCTTATCATATTATTTTCTCTTGATTTATATTTTTTTGTACATTTAATTTGTCAACCGAAAACTTCTAATTTTATCCATACATCTCTTACGAGCTCCGTATAGACACACCTCGTTAAATTAATTCACTATATTCCTATGAG
The DNA here is from genome assembly GCA_030763125.1 of Hippophae gyantsensis. Classification (NCBI taxonomy): domain Eukaryota; kingdom Viridiplantae; phylum Streptophyta; class Magnoliopsida; order Rosales; family Elaeagnaceae; genus Hippophae; species Hippophae gyantsensis. The sequence goes on along the minus strand of CM061032.1, from coordinate 21,960,319 downwards.
AATTAAATTTACCAAGATTCATTAAGTTCTAAGTTCTCAAATGGCCACACATACAATTAGGGTATATTCCTATCCTTCATCATACATGTCATTCTATCCATGAGCAATATACACAAAAATACCTCTTCCAAGTTTATTTAAGTGTCACGGATCAATTTGATAAAATTCGTAAATAATAAAAAAGTATTAAGCACAGATAGAATAAACAAATCAAACGTCTTATAAATCTTTCAAAAATAATTAAAATAAAAGCTTAATAAATTTAGATAAAATGCAACCCTAGAAAAATTAAATTACTTCATAAATTTAAAATAAAAATTACAGTAGATACAGAAAAATTAGATGAAGAAAAGGAAAAATTAAAACATTACGAATCGTTAATATTTGGCACACATAGAACACAACAGAAGCCAAAAATGGCTTCTGCGTGTTCCACAGTCCAGAACCGAACAACACAAAAATTATAAACTCTCCAAAACTTTTTAACTCTATCATAATATCTCCTATTTATAGCTAAAAAAAATACATCAAAAAAATATTAAAATAAAATACACGCGTAACAATTTGTATCGAAAACAAAACCCCGACATTCTCCTTAAAATCCGCAGCCACGCGAAAATCAAATTTATTATTTTAATTCACGCGTGAGATAGGGTGTCGTTTCTGTATTTTCTTAATTCATTGTGCATGCCACGTGTCAGTGTCTGATTCGCTGCAAGAAATGGTGGGACACGTGGCAGTAGATCATTGGATATCAAGGACGGGCTCACGCAGAATTTCCGCACCGGATTGCGGCGCGAGAACATGGGAGACAACGGTTGCAACGCGGGCATGATCCTGAGCCGCGTGACAAATAGAATCCTACACCCACTCGCGTTGGTCGGGTGTGCTTGAAACGCGCACATCTTGTCGTTTCTTCTCTGATCTGATAGTCCACGTTGCGTGCGTGTGATCCTGCGTGTGGACTTCGTCTCTCCTGCGCGAAAATTAAATTTTAATTAATTGTATTTTGATCCACAAATTTAATTCAAATTATATTTTAAACTTTCTTTAATTATAGTTAAGCTCTTTGCTAATTTTAAATTAAATTTTTAAACTTTTAATAATTAAAATTAAGCCCAAATTTAATTTAAATTATATTTTCAATTTTTATAAATTGTAATTAAGAACTCTATTATTTGAAATTATATTTGTGGACATAAATTTGCAATTAAGTACGATTTCGATTCAAATTATTTAATTTTATTAAAAATGTATTTCTTAACACATAAAAGGTAAATATTAATTTATTTAACTAAAATTAAACAAAAAATGTCAAGAACATAACAATTATAATTAATAAAATTGATAAAAATAACTATATAAAATACAGTTATCAGATGTATCGTACATTATAATAACAGGTCGTATGCAGCCTATAAATCTTTTAATATTGCTCCGGTTACTATAAATCCATACTGAAAATTTGACTTGATATTTGTTTTTATTTTTGAGTAATTGTTTGAGTGATTGTTTTCTACTACCTAGAAAAATAAAGGTAGCTTTTTATGAAAATCTTCATAACTCCCTCTCACAATATTAATTATCTCATTTTTTTTATCATAAATGATTTCCTGTTATTTACATAGAAATCAATTTCATTCTTAAGTCACTAAATATGTCTTTTGATCTCAATTTCCTACTTGTGTATTTGAAAGCGTTCTTTATCTTGTATCTAGTGTACGTGTAGGAGGCATGTTTGTCTCTTTATTGATTATACTTTTCTTACATTGATGCTTCGACTTGTACTATTTTAAGTACATTTGATTTCCTAATTTTTCTTGTTGTCTTCTTCTATGTACAATTGTAATATTTGCTTATCAATCTTACCTAAGTTTTATTTGAGCTTTGGGTTATGTAATTGAATCTTTATTTTAATGCATACTTGGATATCATTAGCTTCAGAATATTCTTGCTCTTAAAAACTCTCAGTAAATATTTTTCCACTTGTATTAGAATTTATGGAAGAGATAGAGTGGTTATTTTCTTATACATCACTTACTAGACTTAGGACATTTGGATTTTGTTGTGCATTATGTTGTTTTACATATAACATAGAGTCCTTCAATTTCTTTGCTAATATTTTTGTTGAAGAAAAATTATGTCTTTATTGTCCACAATGTTGATAGCTAAATGTATCACTTACCACGTCACTTTAGATTGATATCTAATGTTAATTGTTGGCATTCAATAATTTCCTTTTCAATTCTTTTACTTATATTTCTGTGTTCATATTCTTTTAGAAATATTATTTATGTATTTGTCTTTTTCATTTTAAAAAATGACATGTTTACTATGCATAAATATTATACGTATCTTTGAGTTTATAATATTTGTAAGTAATACAATATATTCAAGTATTTACATGCATATATGTTCAGGATGTATTGCTAATATAAGAAAGTAAAATAATAAGTATGTTAATCAAGCACTCATGTTTTTATTAAGAATAATTTTTTTTTACGTAAACATAATATTTATCTTAGCATTGTTGTTTTGAAGTGTAGTTTTTTCTTGTATCATTTTTGGATAAGACACTGCAATGTTAATTCATACAGTTTATCAAGTTCTTAAATTAATTATGTAATATTTACCTACATAATTATTTTGTATGTAATGCACTACGTACATAATATGCATAAAATGCATAAGAGAATATGGATGAATGTCTTACACTTATGTTATGATTACTACATTATATAAATTGTGTATATTTTAAAGATAAATATTGAGTGAATTACGTTTTTGGTCTACTCTCTTTATCCTTTTAAATTTTTTGCCTTTAGACAATTTTTGTAACTCTTTGTCTACTAACATTTCATATTTAACAATTTTAATCAAAATTTAAAGATAATGGACTAAATATGTTCAATTTTAAAAATTAAGCTACTAAATAATTCAAAAATTAAGTTTTTTTACACATTAATTATGAATGATACAGTACAATTTATTCTAATTTTTTTAATTTAGATTAAAATTGTTAATACTAAAAGTTAGTGAACAAAAAGTGATATTAATTTTATTTAAGTACTATAGTATTAAAAGTGATAAAATTAATATAAGAAAAGTATAATTCATCTTAATGTATTTCATTAAAAAGAAATTTGTAAAAAGTAATTTACATTTTTTAGCATCTATTCTTATTTATAAGATCATGTATAAAAATCAACTCAAAAATTTAGTTTTTGATTATTTTTAAGAAACTAATTTTTTTAAATAATATAATAAATACAATTCTTTACATACACGTATATTTTGTATATTATTTGCTACATATGATCACATAATAAACGTATGAAAGTTAATGAATATTTATGTTATTTATTATAAAGATAGTATTTTTTTGGAAATTATGTTTTGAAATTAAGTTTTTCCTTGTGTGATATTTTAAAAAGACACCCTATTTTGATTACATGTAGTGTATTATTTATTACAACCATTTATGTAACATGTACCTTATTAATTTATTTTTTATGTATACATTACATCCTAACCAAACTTTATTGAAATATATTACCAAGTTTCAGATTGTAGAATTTAATGCTTGTAATGACTTATTTTTTCCTTATCCATTTGATATTTTTCTTTGTAGACATTATACTTGAAACTTTGTGAAGGATGGAAAATGTGGTTGAAGAACTACAAGAAGAAAAATATTTTCATATTGTTACAACAATGGTAAAAAATCATGGATTAGTGACAAGTATAAACAAGTAAGAATCATATAGGAGTTGTTCTCAGTTTGTTGCTCGAACCTTTTCTTTTGTAAAATTGGTGTGTTCTTGTTGATTCATACACTTTGTTACTCAACACTTTTCATAGAAGCAATTGGTTTCTAAATTGATTTTTTAATTCTTTTACATTCAAGTTGATGCACACTTTCTTTCTTGAAGATTTTGGAAGAAAATATTGGTTTCTCAATTGATTCTCGTAGGTTTTATGTTAGTGGTTCGTGCAAGAGCTATGGTAGTTAAAGAAGGCAAAAAAGATGCCTCAAGATTACATTATGTATTGTTGTTTTTTTCTAATGTTGATAAGCTAAAGGTGACTAATTCATATTCTCCTATTTTTTTCATTAATACTTGTATTTTATGGGTAATTTTGATAAGCTAAGTAAATACAAGGGTGTCAATTTATGTCTATTAATAGGTTTTGTGTTGACTCATTTTATAAACATGTTATATCATACATTTATGATCGTGTCATAATAGTATTTGACCTCATCATGTTCGTGTCATGTTCACGTGTTAGTCAACTCAAAAATTAGTCTATTAAAATTTATTATTTTAAGTAAAAAATATTTGTTAAATACATTCGCATCATGAGCATGGCATTGTCGTGTCAAATTATCATATAATATTTAGTCTCTTTTGTACTAAATTTGATAAAATCAAAAATTATGGGCCAAATCTTAAAAAATGGAAAAATGAAGAAACAATATTATAAAAGCTAAGAAAGTTAGAAGATAATAATAAAAAATATATGTCAAAAGAATTAACTTATATTATCATATCATATTGTCGTGTTATAGTGTTGTATTATGTTTGATATATTTATGAATTAAATCATATATGTTATATCAAAATCGTATCATATTACTCGTATTCATATTTTATTTTCTTATTATAAATTGAGACCCTTAACTTTGACTAAATTCTTTATATTCAGAATTCAGTCTATATAAGTCACAGACTGTAATAGATATAGGAAAATTATAATAACATCATACATATATCTCCTTATACGTACCATTTTCATTATTTTTCTTAATATAAGGCTTACAAGTCTTTTATTAATTTTGGTAAGACTAACAAAAATCATGATATTTTCTTATTTTGTTTCTTATGACAAAAATGACTATTATATTATTTATGTTAGACACTGCTCAGTGGGTTTATGCCTTTAGCATAATGATGACCATAAAAGTAGCTTCAAAACTTATTTTACGTAATAGTCTCTCGATTATGTAGTTTGTACGTTGGCTAACCATCTGATCATGTCAAGGTAAGAGTCAATGCTTCACCTCAATCATATTATGAGAATCCTTGATCATAGATTCAATTGTTTATAGCATTCTTGTCAAATACAGCTCTGAAACCAAATTATAGCTAGATTCGTTTGATTCAAGTTGATCATATATTGAATTCAATATATTTTGGATTAAATTTATTATCTAACCAATGACTTAATTCTTATAATTCATTATACTAATGTTCTATATCTTATATGATTATATCCAAGCTGGCTCTTAGATTTAAAAAATCATTATCAAATCTTTTGACTAGATTAAGTTTCTTTTCTATTTTTGAAAAATAATTTATTAATCCTTGTAAGTTTTCAATTACTTTTGATCATAAGGTGCTAATAATGAAGTTTTCTTTTTATAGATTTCTTAAAATGTAGCCAATATGCTTTAAGGTATATAACAACTTTTAAACTTTCTTCGGTTTCTTGTTTTTCTATCATATATTATGCAAATTATTAAATAAGTGATAAAAAAATGTAATAAATAATCAAGATACTTAATATCCATACAATATGTAATTGTAACTCACTTGATAAATATGAGTCCACCTTAATCTTTCATTCATGATGTCTACTTCTTTTCCCTTAAAGTAGTGCCTCAATTAGATCCAACCTTATGTCCTTCTTGACATATAGATATCTATAGTATCGTATGTTTCTTTTAAGGTTAGAATGAAAAATAGGAATTTCTATTTAAGATAGATATTTATTTATCATAATAGTTTATTATAATTAGAGTACTAAAAATCTTTAAAAAGTTTTAAGTTACTCATTACTAGATGAAAGATTATAAAAGATAGAAAGATATGAGCTAAGTGAATAAGTTTCACAGAGAGTGTAAGAAATATATTTTTCCTTAAAATAAGATTTCCTTTTATAGACATAAAGGTTCTCTTTTACATAGGTGAGATTTCACTATTTCACATATTTTTTCTAGTTAATACCTACATTATTGAGGTTGGAGTGCCAATTTACCTTATACGGAACCTACATTTTTTAGTCATTTATTGAGAGTTATTACTGTGAAGTTGAACTTTACACGTCTTTTTCCTCATCTTTAATGGATTAAATGCATTTATGGTCCCTAGCCTGCTGTTTGGCATAATAGCAAAACACCTTCTTGCTTTCTATACTTGCAATTCATTACAATTAAAAGCAGCTTCAAATTTATTGATCTTTTCATTATTTTCCTTGGTGATCAGATGTTTACTTTGTGATGTGATAATCACTTTGCTAGTAAAATAATTAACTTTAACTTCAGGAGATTTGTTAATTTTTCTTAACTCATAATAGATCTAGCTTAACATTTGGCCACGTGCTATGATTAATTCTTCTAGGGTATATTCTTTTTCTAGCAAAGCTTTAGGAAGATTAAATTCTCTTTTGGTGTTGGCAAGTCTAACCTTAATGAAATAATATGGATTTATTGAAATTTTCTTATTTCAATAGATAATTTAACTAAAACAAATCTTAAATAAACAGGCTTATCCATAGCCTTAATTTTCTTTCTAAAAATTTTAATGGATTTTTTGAAGTTTTCAGGAAAGTAATTTAACTCATTTAAATTATTTCCTAGATATAAGTTTTAACCCAACAAGAAATGTTTTGTGTACAAACACAGGATCTTATCCTTTATAGATATTGAATTTACTACGTGTAAGGAATTCTTTCTTTGAAGTGTAGAACTTCATATCATCAAAATGTTTCTTAGTAGATTTTCTGGCTAGGTTATACAAATTTAACAATTGTTCTCTTGTGAGGTTTCTATGTTGGTCTCTTTCTTCTTCTAAAATAAGAGAGTTATTGGTTGCTTTCATGAATAACACTAATCTAGGCACCCTTTCGAGTGTCTTCAATTTGCTAAGATTGGTTTATTGTAATATCCCTTGGGATTAGTTCTTAGTTATTTCTAAAGGAGTTAATAGTTTTGGCATTTTATAATTGACAAAACTGCATTATGCTTATATCCTATTGTTGAATTATCTATGCATTATTCCACTAAAGCTTCTTATGATTTTACTACCTTCTGGCCAACTAAGATTCTTGGTTTGAGGTCATTGTAGACTATATAAAGTTTAGTAATTTTTAAGATTCTTCATTTTCTATTTCATTTTCCTAATTGAGCTTTTCTTTCTTTTTCTCTATAGAGATTATTTTCTTTTTTACCTATTTTGGAAATTTTTTATCCTTTCTTTTCATATGAGATAAAAGGAATAATTTCATCTTCTTTAGAGTTTGAACATTTAAGTTCTTCCTACTTAGCCAAGGGGTTAACCTTTTTGATATTATCCTTTAAAAATTTCTTAAGATATAAAAAATCATGTTGATCTTATAGGATTTTGATTTTCTTTTCTTTGATCTTGATGTTTATGTCAAGATGATCCATTCCTAATAAATAAAAAATGGTTAAAGGTGTTAATTTTCTAGTTAATACATCAACTAAACTATTTTTATTTTATGGTAAATGTTCGACATCAAATATATAGTGATTAAACCATTGTTGCTATCTGATCAATCGACCTTGCTCATAATCACTTGCAATATTAGTCCTTAAGAAATAACCAAAGTTTTTATTATCCGTTCTGATAACAAATCTTAAATTGATAACATATATTGTAAATTTCTTTATAATCTTTTTAACAGCTTAATATTCCTTTTTATTAATATGATAATTTAATTTTAAACCCTAAAAAAATCCTAATGTATATTTGCAAAGATATTCATCTTTCTCATTTACCTTTGCTTTTAAAGCTACTCCCTAATGAAGATTCACATACGTATGAATAATTACACAAAGTCCAATTATTCTTTCGACTCAAATAGGTAATTGGGACCTAGATGAGGGATAGAAATGTCAACCTATGAAATCTTTTAACGAGCTCTATATCAATTCGACTAAGCATACCTCAGAATATGAATTAAGCAATTAGCACAATAGAAGAATCAAACAACATGCTTAATTTAACAAACAACAAAAAAACTAGTAGATGCAACAATAACAATTAGCAAAATACACACTATCAATGGTATGCCTCACAAGCTCCTGTCCAAACTAGCAAAATGCATACTTGGAAACAATATAGCTCGCGATACATGCATACATATCGAAAAGCTAAAAGGATTACCAATCACTTCAGGACTTCGTATGTGAAAACATTTTTCAGTAAATGATGATTGTACTTTCACAGCATGGAATTAAACATACATAGTAAACCCTAATAAAGAGTCCAACACCTGGTATACAACTAGGATAAGGAGATAAAGACTCTTTAGAGACTCATACCAAGCATGTATGTAGATAAAAGGTAGATTATACTAACACACAATCTAAACATGTATGTCTACTAAGAAGGAGTCCAAGACCCAATACATAATCAGGTCAAGAAGATGCTGCCTTCTTAAGGACTCAACCCAACCTTACAAACACTAAGGATAAAAACACCTGATAGATAATCACAATTGCAGCATAAATAAATACAAATAGATAGTATAATAAAGTAGCATATATAGAATTCGGTAAATGGAAAGAAAGTGATAAATATTAAAAGTTTTCTAATTAGAGTTTAAACTTTAATGTGTAAAGACATACACCATTTAAACTTTTATTGTACTCACCACACATTCGAGCATGCATAACTTCGTATATAATGAGGTTAACCCATATAGAAACCTTATCTATATGGTAACAACCTTTGGTAGCTTAAGGTAACCACTCAATAACAAAGAATATATTAAATAATAAATTAGTTACAACTCTAAAAGAAATAAAACCACTATTACTTCTATCAACTAGGACTTCCATCTTAATTGTCTATTTTCTTGCTAACTCCACAACAATCTGATTTGACACGCGAATCCAGCTCACCTTCAAAGCCAACACCACCCAATATGGTGTGATCAAAAACCACGGATTAGTAATGAGTGACGTGCAAAATCAATAGAACCACCCTCGAACATGAACACCCAATAAATAACCAATGACACACAATCCACTATAAAACACCAAGGGATACACAATCCAAGATGTGACAACTTAAAGAATTAACTCTGTCCACTCTCACAAAGAGGTTCTCACATATAAAAAGCTACACTAAGGTAACTATCAGCCGACATATGACTCACATATAGCCCACTTGTAAACACTATCTCAAGTACTCATCACCCATAAGAACAATTTTGCTCACACAGTCATGAACTACTAATATTGAACAATACTCAATGTATTAGTGATCCAGAAACAAAAAAAAAAGTCAATTTGATAGAGTTTTGCTACATTTTTTTAGATACCAAATATGAAGAAATAAAGGTGTATTCATAGAACTTAGATTTTCCACCTAGTCAACCATCTTGCCAAGGGTAGTGGCGATCTTGGTGGCAAGGTTCTAAAAATTCACAATTTTTTGTTCTAAAAATTTTCGAGTACTTTTCTTAAATACTCACACCCAAAACAAACCAAAATATAAGTGACAACATCGACTCGTTTGCATACTCTCTTATCAAACATCAACACTCTACTTAGCATGCACATTACAAAAACCAACTCTATAGTGTGTATAAATATGATTGTATACAAAGTATATCTAACTATGTGTGTGTGTATTACTTATCTATAGTAACCTACCTTACATAGAGAATGATAGAAAATTGAGTAAAATAAAATAGAAACCATATTTTACACACAAAAAGTGAAGATACACACACACACACACGAGTATAACGTAACTTGCACCAAACATAATCTTTTTTCAGTTTAGTTTGTAATGGCTTTCATATTTTTGCTAATTTTTTAATGTATGCTTCTGCATAAGTTAAACATCCTAGATATATTTGTAACTGATTTTTATCTTTGATTTCACTAGGAAATCTTTGTATATTGTTTAATATATAAGGTTATAGATGATATTTTCCATCATTTATTTCTAATTCTATATACTTAATTTTTTGTTGAGCTATTTCAACCTTTCTTTATGATAGAAGAAGTCATTATTTCCTACATTCTTGTAAGACATTAATAATATCTAAGTAATGTTTATTTAAGTTATTAATAAACACTAAAATGTCATCAATGTATACACAAAAAATTTCATATAACATTTTTAAAATATTATCCTTATATCTTGAAAACAAATATCTGGTGTTTATTTTAATCCAAACGGTTAAATGATACAACTATCCATTAGAATTGTCCTTATGGGTAACCAAATGTTATTAATTTCTATGATTCTTTATCAATTCTTATTTCCCAAAATCCACGTTTATAATCAAAACTTGAGAAATATTTATTTCCTTTTACTAATGATAGTAATTCTTCTTTCTTTGAAATAAAATATTCATTATCAATAGCATCTTTATTCATGGCTTTGAAGTTTATTACCATTCTATTTTTACCTATTTTTTTCAACTTTCTTTTCAACTAAAAATGTTTGACTTGAGTGAAATGAATTACTGGGTATCATGTTTTTTTAATTCTAAAAGTTCTTGAATTTGTTTTACAATTTATATTTATCTTATAGGGTATAAATAATTAGTTTTACTCTTATGACTTTGTTAAGGTCTTTAAGTTTTATGCTTGCTATTAATTTAGACCTATTGATTTTAAGATCTAAAGAATTTTTTGAACTTACTATTTGTAACAATTTTCATATTTTTGTTAAGGCTTTATCTTCCTCTATTTCATTAAGAAAATAGTTTTATTTCTTTTATATGTTTAATGAAATGTTTTTTTACATAAGATTGCTACTTTGTATTTATATCACATCACTTTTTATGTTGTTGCATAAAGTTAGGTTTGATACTTTCAAAATTTTCTTATTTTTAACACGTAAATGGTTTCATCATTTAGAGTTGTTAAAATATTTAGTCTAAATATTAAGTAAATGGTTAGTAAAGATTTATGAAGTTATTTTATATTAATAAATCAATTCTTTTTTGTTGTTAATATACGGTAGGAATATGTAATTTCTTCCATCTTATCATTATATCTATACATCTTTAAGACTTTATTAAGATTTACTAAGTATTGTTAACAATTCTTACAATTAAATCTTTTGGTGATTATTTTTAAAGTTATTCTCAGAATACATATTTACTAGTTACACACATATTAACTCCTATATTTACATATGCATATAAATAATAATTTGTGTAACCTTTAAATTTTAATCATACTTTAATATAAATACTATTTAAATTTCTAATACTATATAAACCATTCATCTTTTGATGAAAAATTCATATTCCCAATCAGTTATTTACTCTTTTGTTTCTTCTAATAAATAAATATTATAAGTATCATTTTTATCTAATTCTTCTATTGTTTATGATTCAATCTTAAAATCTTATTCTAAGATTTTTATTTTCTGTGAAAATTTATTTTTAAATTCTTTTTTATGTTGAAGTTTGTTAAGGCATTCACTAGCATAATGTCCTTTCTCGTTGCAAATCTAATATCTGTATTTCTTTTTCTCTGATAGGCAATAATTTTTATTTAATGGTAGCTTATAACTTTTTCTCATAAAATATATATTTTTATAAAGTTCTTTGTTATATTTCCTCTTATATTTTGGAAATTCTTGTTTTTTAAATTTATATATTTTGAATGTTTTGTATTTTGTATATTTTTTTATAATTTTGTTTGTAAGATTTATTCTACATTCATAATTTCTTGCATCCTAAAATATCTCGTATCACAACATATTTTATCATTACCTCTTTTTTATATATATTCTTGTATTTCTTGACATGTAATGATTGTTCAATTTTTAAGAGTTCTTATTCTTCATCCTAAGGTGTTTGGTATAGTTTTCTTATTTTTTTATTCCATATTTCTGTTATAGATTTATGTAATGTTCCAGATAATTGATGAAAAATATTTCCTTATAAATTTCTTGCATAGAAGATGATAACTTATGATAATACATTTCATATTCACAAATAAAGAAATCTATATAACACATGTCATATACTTTCATATTTGTTAAATTTCATTTGGCTTTCTCAATGTCATTTTCACTAGATTCGGTGATATATCTATCTTTATCTTTTTTTCTTCATAAATTCCTTGTATATTTTATTAATTTATTACAATATTTTAAGTATTGCCTAAGTATGGGACCATTTTTCTGTATTTGTAAATATTGTTGTTCTGTTAAATTTATAAACTAAATTTTAACATTTTTTGTCATTTTGTGAGCTACTAAGATTTTACAAGCTAAAAAGTTTGATTATGTGGTTAAAAAAGTTTGTATGATTACACTTATATCGCTATTATCAGGTTGTATAAGATACCCCCTAGTTAAGGCAAGTAGTAGTCATCAAGTCTTGTTAATAAGGTGTTATGTCACAGAGTCTACCAAGGTAGTAGTCATGAGGTTATTCCCACTAGGTCGCATTAAGTTGGTCTTGGACAATAGATTGAGTCTTTCTCACCAGATCACAGACATGAGGTCTGATGGTAGCCTACCGAAGGTTCCATGATCAGAAATAAATCGATTGCTTCTAAGGATAAGGTCGTTATGAACGAGCTACCAAATGACAACATCATACATAAAATGAGCGAGGTATCAAAGGTCATTGGTATCATGTACCTAATACGTGGATAATATCAAATACAATCTAAATCTAAAAAATTATATCTATAATTTTTATGAAATTTGAATTCTAGTAGAACATTACCTCTAGTTCTCCAATGTAACATTTCTTTCATTTTATGATGTTTTCTTTTGTAAAGAATATCATGTTCTTTTAGCCTTTGCATATTTCTTTCTTCCCTATATGGGTCAAATGTTCATTTTTAAAGAGAAACTAGTAATGGAATAGGTTTCATGTGATTTTTTGGGATAATCTTTTTTGATTCAAAATGAGTTTTATTGATTATTGTCATATCATATTTCTCTTTGTTTGTACAAATGTTTTTGTCATAATATCTTCCCAATTCATCATTTGTTAGGGTTAACAAACTAACTAAATTAACTAATTTTTATATGCCCCTATTCTCAGGTTCCATCAATTGTCCTTTTAATTCTTTTGTATATTCTATAAAATTAGGATTATAGCTTCTTCTTTATCTTTAGATTTTTTTTGTTTTCTTTCTTTTCTCATTCTTATGTATTAATGCATCTGGTCTTTTAGATTATTTTTCTTTTAATCCTACAAATGGATCAAACTTATAACCTATAATTTCAATTTTTATAAGTATGTTATTTACATCATTTTTAAATTCTTTAAACTCCATATGTATGTCTTGTTGTAATTTCTTATTATAATCATATTCTTTTTTTTTTAAGAATTTTTTTTGTGTTCCATTTATGTCTTGTAAAGATTTAATATTTTATTCTTATGCTATATTCGTTTTTCTACTCAAAGAATTAAAGCTTTTAGTATTGTTATTTGATATACTTGTTAAGCTTCTGTTAAAATCTAATTATATATCACTTATTTTGTTTTTGAACATTATTTGGATAATAATAATATAATTTTTTTCTTAATATTACATCATGGACTAATATTTTCATTATTTTAACTTCTTGTTTTAAATATGACATATCTCTTTATTTGTTAGAGGTTTATTTTTATGATCTATAAACGTAAATCTTGATATATTACACTTTTTTCCTGATATTAGAGTTTTTTAACATCTATGTTTCATTATTCTATTTCAAAGTCTGGTAATATTTTTGGTTTTTTATTTCTTCAATTTCTTGGAAAACTTTATTTATTTTTATGAATTCATTTTATGCATATATTGAACTATTATGATTATTTATTAATGAATATTTTACTATATAGTATACTAAAAATTAATAATTTTTTTCTTTCATTAAATCTACTTTTTCAAATTCATAGACTAAAATTAATATTTAGTTTAAGTTCTTATCATTAATATTAATTAAAACCTAAGATATGTTGTGAATTTTAATTTATGGTATCTTAAGTTTCCATAAATCATTTCTAATAAAGTATATTTTTCTATTTATTATTTTATTATCTAACATTTATAGTTTTATTGGTGTATCAATTCATTTTTTAAAATATGTTTTTATTAATTTTTGGATTCCTCTTAAATGAATGTATTCCATTTTTTCTTTATGCATCTGATGAATTTTTTATAGTTTATCTATAATAATTTTTTTTACGTATGTAATATTATTCATTTTTTATTAATTATTCAATAATAAATTATATATTTTTTGAGAATTTTTTTTCTTATTTTTGAGAATGATAAATCTTTAAATTTATGTCTGTCTTTAAGATTTAATCTTACTTTATATATATATTTTTTATTTTTTTTACTAATTGTCACTTATTGCGATAAATATTTTGAAATATCTTGTATTTTTATTTCTATTATTTTAAAAATAATTTATTTGTAAAGCTTATAAATTTATTTATTTTTATTTTGTAAGTGTTTATAAACTATTGTTTTTTATTTTATAAGAATTTAAAAAAATGTGGGGTATGTATTTTAGTTTTTAGTGGTAGATCGGAGTAGTTATTCTCATATATAGATTATACATTGGGCTCATCAAAGTACGAGGCCAAAACTCTGTCACTCACAAAGTCACAATGCTGTAACTCGCAACGCACGATTGATTCGTTAATTATTGTGCCCCCGAGTCAACAAGATTAGACAAGTAGACAACAACCATAACACGTTTTGTTTTTTTATCTTCGTCGGAACCACATGCCATGGCCACCGTCTCCGACTCTCACTCCAGCAATCGCTACCATCTTCGACTAGACTCTGTCCCTCTCATCGACCTCCGTATTATTTCACAATCAGAACTCTACTTTCTCTCTCTCTGCTCTTCCTCTTCCTCATCTCAACCCCATCGTCCATTCGATGACGACATTCTCATCCCGAAAATTGACCGCTCCGTCTTCAACGAATCAGCCGGTAGTCGAAAACAGACCTACTCTCGCCTCCGTCTCGCTCCACCTCGCAACTCCCAATTCTCATCTTCAAGTTCAACAACCTCCACCTCCATTACTCGCCAAACCCCTGAGCCTCTTGACCATGAAGACCTCCAAATCGTTGGCCTCCTCAAACAACTCTTCTTATCCAAAATTAGTGAGAATCATCTCGCTTCCATCCCCGTTGATGATTACAATGATTCGGTGCCCCAAATTTCCAATAACGTCGTGCGAGCCTTTCCGATCCACTTCGTTGTTGATTCCGCCGATAGGAAACGGAAGCGAGGCCGTCCACCAAAGGATTTGAGTCTTATGATTAAGAACGAGACTGATCCCGAGGTGGGGCTGGAATTTTCGCCCAATTTGGCGTTACAAAATTCTGTTACAGGCGTTGTTAGTGCCAGTGGTGAGATTAAGCGCAAAAGAGGGAGGCCGAGAAAACATGAAAGTAGAGATAGGGTGATCACAAAGGCATTTTCGCCTAATTTGGCTGTACTGAGTTCAATTAAGATGAATGCCGGTAGTGAAAGCAAGGTAAAGAAAGTGCGGCCAATAAAAAACGAGAGTGGAAGTGGCGGTGGTAAATGTAGGACGGGTGGGTTTGAGGATTTGGTAAATTTGAATAGGAATGACGAAGTTGTGGATTTGCTTGCTTTGGGAAATATGGAGGATCCTTTTGGGGAAGAGCTTAGGAAGAGAACGGAGGGTCTGGAGACGGTGGAGTTGTTGTTAGGGTTTATGGGAGGGTTTGAAGGGGAATGGGTGAGTGCGAGGAAGAAGAGAAAGATTGTACAAGCGAGTGAATTTGGGAACGTTTTGCCCAGAGATTGGAAGATTATGCTTTCACTCAAGAGGAGAGATGGCCACGTCTCACTGTTCTGCAGGCGATATATTAGGTTTCTTCAGTAACCTTCTGACTTATTTTATGAAGTTTTTTGGCTATTGTATTTCTCTGGTACTTTTTGTTTGTCTCTGATATCTTTAGCTTATGCCTGAAGTGGTTCAGAAGTCTAGTGCTTGAAATGGGTTGGGTGTTTTGGTCAATAATAGTCTAATTACTTTGAATGGGACATTCTGGGTACAAGTATTCTGAGAAAGAGATTTTGTTTGGCACTTTGCGCTTAAACTGCAACTGTCCTTTTGGTTTAGATGACCGGGTCTCTAATTTTAGTAATTATCTAAAGTTTTATTGAATTTTACAGAAAGATTTTGAGTTGTTTCACATTATATCACCTGTAAACACTGATTTAAAATTATACTTGTTAACTGCAGGGTGCGCGTCTAATATGAGTATGACATTAGAAAACTAAGTATTTCTACTATCTTATGACGTCTCCTCAATCATTGTCAGTATTTAGGAAGTTTCATTTTTTATTTTTATTTATTTATTTATTTTTTAATTTCTTTCAGCCACATTGGTAATGCTTTTAAGACCTTTTCTTATACCTTCGCTGCTACTGTTCTATCGTGGTTAATGTTAGTAGGAAATACTTTTTCGTTTGCTTCTGTAACTAGATGATGGAATGGTTCTTACTTCTTACGCGAATTACCCTAATTCGATATTATACAGCCCTAATGGGCAGGAGTTTTTGTCGTGTAAGGAAGTTTCTTCCTACATGATTGCTTATTTTGGAGCACAAGATGCAAGCCATACAAGACCCAGTCATGATGATAACAGTATTCAAGATTCCTGTAAAGTGAGTTTTGGAGATGTAAGTCACTGTAATGAATCTTTGCTTGACTATCCTTCTGTGTTTTTTCCGATTGAAGATTGATCATCCTATTTTTTTCATGGTATTTTTTTTTCAAGTTATTGCAGCAGGATGCAAAGGGAATATTTGAAGATGAAAAAAATGTTAATGAGCTTGTCAGCTCAACAATCCTTGTATCAACTGATGATGGTGAGCAGGCAGCTTTCTTCGAGATGAATCCAGGGGATCTTCAATTAAGGGATTTTGTAAAATGTGAGAAATCTGCAATGACTTTTGATGAGAACAATAATGTGAAGGGCATTGGAGGATCAACAAACATCCTGGAAAATACTGATTTTTTATCAAATGGTGCTCCATCACCTTCTTTTAGAAAGCAAGAATTAATTGGAATGGACAAGGAAGAAGCTTCTAGTACAGTAGCCAATGAGGAATTGAATTCTAGTTTTTCCCATTGTAAATTTGGAGCTGATAGTGTCCCAGAAACTTTTACTGATTCTGAAAGTTGTCAACATGTTACATTTTCTCATGAAGATCAAGTAGCATATGCTGGCAAGGACCAAAAAGACAAAAATATTAGTGACAAATGGGAGGATATAGTTCTTAATATCACTGGTGATGATCAGCTGGGAAATCTGGATGAGGGCATTGAAATGGTCAGTGGAACTAGTGTGGATTTGGCTGATGATTCTACTTCTAGCAGCATTAACAAAATCACCTGTGAGGGTCTTCAAAAAACAAGTGTTACAAACTTCATTTTTAATGAAGCAAAAGACAGCTTGGCAGTTTCAGTTAGTTCAGGTGAGGAGCCAAAATTAGTGATTGGTCCAGAAAGTGGTTTGTTTATTCACAATTTCAAGGAGAATAGATTTGTCGCCTGTGATGCTGAAGATACCCAATTGACTAGCAGAGTGGAAAATGTAAAAGATGATCTTCAATTTGACGACAGTGAATCAATGTCTAATTGTTGTAGGTTTGGAAATATTGGCAATAAAATGGAACAACAATGCACATATCCTGCTTGTTCACTTCACCTGTCTGACAATAAAGTAATATGTGATACTACAAAGGATGATAATACAACAAATCCTGTTGTGATCAACACGTTGCATGAAAGAGCTAATGAAATTAATGTAAGTAGTCCATCAACCGATGGGAAAACATGTATTTTCAGCAATGCGGTAAGCAGCATTTCTTCTAGCACTTTATATGTGTCTAAATTTGATGAAGTCAATATCTCTGGGATTGACTTAAAGACAAATGGTGTAGATAGAAATCTTGTTGCACCGGATATGGATGTAATGATTATTAAGGAGGATGATAGAAGTGCAGGAAACTGCTTGAACATTTCTCCTCAGTGTGAGGAAAGATTGGTAGGTGTAGATATTGCAACAACTCCCAAGGGTGCAACTGGAGAATTTTTGCAGGAAAAATTATCTGAAAGCAATGTTTTAACTTCTATTATTGATGATCAGAATTCTTTTGTCGACAACAATGTGAATATGTTTACAATTAGCATGGGCAAAGGGACCAAAGCTCACGATTTCAATAGCTACCAGAGTTGCAAGTCAAGGATTGCTGTTGGTAGCAGTGTAACCAGAACATTTGCAGATAAAATCTCTGGTACAGAAAAAACAGGATATTCTACATTTGATTTGCTTGCTTCATCTTCTTTTTCAAAAAAGAATGTAGCATGCAATAGCAAAATGGAAGAATATAAAGAAGTAAAAGTTTCTTTTGGAAGAGATTTGCTTGGTAAATTTGATCGCACACAAAACTCTGATATTGGAAATAATGTGAATGAACCCCCGATAAGCTCAAGGAAGTTACCTCTGACTAAGGAGATTACAAGTTTTAGTGATGAGAATGTGTTGCATTCTATTGGAAGCCAATGGAATGATGTGGATAAAGGAAGGACTGCTGAAGGTTGCTCCAATGCTAATTCAGAGAATGAAGAAGCATGTTCCATTGTGAATAATGTAGTTGGTATTTGTTCTATCAAACCAGAGGAGCTTAAGATGAGAAGTTGTCCTGAACGTTCAATTTTCCCATCTACCCTTGAAGAAGTACATTCATTTGGAAATTATGCAAGCAGTGTTCCTTTTACTTCACTTTGGAATAATCAGCATGAATCAGATGGTCTCGAAAAGCCTGTATTTGGTGAATCAGGGACTTGTTCTGGAAACCATTCTGAACCTAGCGGGCATGTAATGGCTGAACTCATATTGAAAACTGATGAACAAAATATGCAGCTGAGCAGTCCACCTGATGCTTCATCTCATTTCATGCAAGTATCAGGGTGTTTTCCGAACTTTGATATATCATATGAGAAGGTATATATGTCTTTAATATTTATAATATTAGAACATGCCATAACCTGATGAGATTTTTTCTCTTTATCCATTTTTGTTTCAGTCAACCACTATGCACTTGTTTGGTCCTGTATTAGCTACTTTATGACATGTTTGGTGAGCCGTATTAACTATCAAACATGATAATTATAATCTTATTGAACCAAATTTTATTGATTTGGATTATAATAAGTTTGTACTGTGTTTGATGGCAAAATGTACAATGTAATTGAATAAACTATACAATGTTCTTAGTAAAAGAATTTATATTTAAAATAATATTTAATTTACTTCATGTAGCTTTCTTAGGCATCAAAATAATTATATTTAAAAAATTTATGAAAATCAAATTTTAATTTATTTTAATTATTTCGTACATTTTAAAAATAATAAAAAATATATAAATTGAGATGAATGAAAAATTCAATTTAAAATTGGAAATTCACACAGACTAAATTGAGTGTTGTGCATGGTTTATACTAACTGGATGAAAATTTCTATTTACCCGTACAATTTTTATTCTATACAATATAGTTTGACTTCACAACCGAAAGATTGCACAAAAGTTATAATGTCAGCCCAGACTATGAAATGTTTTTATTTGCCTATCCTGCTTCACATTTGTTTTTGCATTGAATGTTTGAGTATAGAATGAGTCTCCCATTATTGTATGACTCTAAAGTAGTGTTTATAGGTATCATAGTCATACCATCCAATGGGTTAACCGTTTGGATTGGCCAACTGTGTTTCTTATAGGCTCTACCAAAACTATTTGCATGTCATTTTGTTGGTTCTCATGGAAATTTTAGATTCATTGACTGGATCCTTTCTCTCCCAAGTTATTGATCTTGGATATTATTCCTCTGCCTGTCTTGCCATTTATTTTAAATAGGCTTTATAGTTCTTGAGAAATCTAGTCTGTTTGATACTTGGATTTATCACGACATTTTAACAGTTTTCTTTATACATTGATGAGCAGGGTGCAAATGGAGCTCTGAGTGTTAATCAAAAGTTTGACAGCATATCTGGTCTTGAAGAGCTGCTACCTGGTGGTGTAGAAAACTTGGATTACAATAGTCTGTCAGTGCAAGGGCATTCCAATTTTAAGGAGTCAGAAGCATTATCACATGGGGCAGTGATGGAGAAGGACTTTGATTCTGCTTTTTGGTTTGAAAAGGAAGAAAAAACAGCTAGCACTCATCCTTGTGTCATGACTTGTGTGTGGTGCTGGAATGAATTTTATCACGAAGCTGTTAACTCTGTAACACATTCAGGTTCGGTCGGCTTTATGTGTACAATCTGCCAGGCAAAGTTCTCAGGTCATTTCAATCCATTATAGTTGTCGAGTAGTGATGTGGCTCCTTGAAGAATTGATTTTCTTTCAACCCAAGTTCAATTGATATTGATATCAGATGTGAGGTATTATCAATTTAAATGATTTTGTCGTTAACTTTGGTCAATAATTTTGCCTTTTAAGAACATATAGGTAACGTTCGGTTCAAAGAATAGAAAAGGAATGAGAATGGAATTGAATGGAAAGGAAACAGTATTATTATTACATTGTTTGGTTTGATCACTGGAATCAAAGAAAGAATTAGTATTACAGTGTTTGGTTTACAACCGGAATGTAATGAAAGACACTGTATATTACTTTAATACTCCTATATTCAGTAAAGTTTAAATAATGTCATTTAATTGTTATTTTTTCGTTAGATAAAATACATTATTGAAATTATTATTTTTTAAAATAATTATTACTTAAAAATAAAATATATTATTAATTTTTTTTTTTAAAATAGGTTTAGGGTTTTTGGGGTTTGGGATTTAGGGTATATGGTATAGAGTTTAGGATTTAGGTTTGGGGTTTTGGGTTATATTTGTGGGTTTAGGATTAATTTTTTTCTTTCTAAATAGGGTTTAAGGTTTAGGGTTTAAGTTTGGGGTTTAGGATTTAAGGTTTAGAGTTTAGCGTTTAGGGTTTAGGGTATAGGGTTTAGGGTTATATTTATAGGTTAGGGTTTAGAGTTATATTTGTGGGTTAGGGTTAAAATTATTATTTTTCTAAATAAGGTTTAGGCTTTAGTGTTTTGGGTTTTGCGGGTTTGCGGTTTTGCGGTTTTGCGGTTTAGGGTTTAGGTTTATATTTGTGAGTTAGGATAAAATTGGAACCAAAAATTAGCATGAGAATGGAATCGTGATTCCTAGAGGGGAGGATGGAATCCTTATTCCTTCTCTTTTAGGAATTGATTTCATTTTATTCCCTATTTATAGCACAACCAAATATAAAATTATAAGGAATCAATTCCATTTTCATTCCATTCCTACCAACCAAACATGACAATAATTCCTTGGTAGTATATGTGCATTTACTTTTGATAGCTTGGTGGTGATACATTGTGACATCTTATTTGTTTTTGATCAGATTAACTAATTGAAAGATCTAGAGTGCTTATGACCTTTTTATCATTTGAGTTGAAAGTTGAAAGTTGAAACTTTAGTTTGTTTGCTGTCACTTGAATTACTTTAACTGCAGTCTACAGTAAAATAAGTGGTGCCTAGGTTCATCATATGGCGTTTTCTTATGTTCTATCTTTTGTCCAGAGAGCTAATTTTCCTTTGCTGTAATGCAATCAAAACAAGTGTGTTCAATCAAGTTTGGTGCCATTCTGTACGAGAAGGTTAATGTTGTAGTTGATAATTGCTGGCATACTTGTAAACTATGATCCGAATACATTTTTAAAATGTTTCATG
The DNA here is from genome assembly GCA_030763125.1 of Hippophae gyantsensis. Classification (NCBI taxonomy): domain Eukaryota; kingdom Viridiplantae; phylum Streptophyta; class Magnoliopsida; order Rosales; family Elaeagnaceae; genus Hippophae; species Hippophae gyantsensis. Next base: position 21,938,532 of record CM061032.1, on the reverse strand, counting down.
TTAGAAACTCCATCAAAAGCGCATTGATATGCCAATTTGTATCGTAGAATGCCCTTGAATTAAGGTCTCCCAGAGAGGATTGGAACCTAATTTACCTAATTCTATCTGATAACATGTTGACCTGTTGAGTATATTATTATTTCTTGTGGTGGTTTACCTGACCTTTATTAGAGGTTTGCAGGGAAAAGAGAATGAGAGAAAGTGGAAGAAAATATGGGTTGGTGGAAATCAGAGAACAAATCAACATGATTCAACAAAGTCTAACAAAGCTTAAAATTATAAATATGGTACTAATTGATGCAGGGGCATAAGTATACTTTACCTCACTTTACTTTCAGTCATTTACCTTATTGTCCTTGTTTTCTATTTACTTCTTGTGTCCTTTTTGGTTATTTAACTGGCTAAGAATATGGAGTCTGTTATAGAGTACAGGTAGTGGAAAGGAAACAACCAGAAAAAGGATTTTCTTCTTCTTCTTCTTCTATTTTCTATTTTTGATTGAATCTCCTACACCAAGTTAGAATCAGAGCATAGGTATTCCCATGTTTGTCTTTCTCAAAAATGGTTCAAGGTGATCAGAGTAACCAACAAGAAACGAATGAGAATTCCATAGCCATCACCCTTCTAGAGTTGCTGCAAAACCAGGAACAGAGACATGACTCTTGGTTCAAATCTTTTGCCCATGAAGTCAGAGAAGCCTTGACTCAATTTCGTATGTAGTTCCTGGTTGAAGTGCAAGTACGACTGCCACAACACACCACCTGTACAGGCCAACCTTCAACCACCTCTCTTGTCACTCTTGAATGACACCCAACAGAGCCTACCCACAACTAGTTCCAGCCCCTTGACACCCCCGAATGAGCCAATAGAGTCTACCCACAATCAGTTTCAGCCTCTAAGAAGCCCAAATGAACTACCCTCGTCATTACGACACCCAAATGAGACACCCTAATACCTCTTGCATACCCAAACTGAGACTACCTATATTCAGTTTGAGGCCCCAGGACCACCATAAATAATTCTCTCATCCTTGCGTAATCCATTTGGCCCAAATATCATCTCATTTGACTTATCTAATCACTCAGCAACTAACCCAATCACTTGGCCGCAATTCCTGAACTTCCCTTAACCTTAGGAAAATTATTTTACCCACTAAACTCTCATTTTCCCCATATACGTCAACCACTAGCCTATTTTACTTGAAATTTAACACCCTTAGAGCCAAATTTTCATCATCACCAATCAAACCTCCATCACCAATCTTTACAAACTCCTATTCCTTACCTGGTACATCTTTCTGAATGTTCAGATTATCAAACCAAAAATCACATTCCCATTTATAGTGGTCAAATGAATTTCAATGAATTTCTAGATTGGGTGAAAGTGGTAGACAATTTTTTTTATATTACATGGAGATTACTGAAGAACGTTAAGTTAAGATGGTTGCTTATAAATTAAAAGGAAGAGCTAGCTCTTGGTGGGATCGAATTTAATCCACTAGGAGGAGACACGGTGACCTAGCCATTGCTTTATGGGAGTTAATGAAGAGATTAATGTATGAACAATTTTTGCCTTTCGACTACCAACAAACATTCAAATAATATTACCATTGCCAGCAGCGCAATAGAATAGTAGTTAAATGTGTTGATGAGTTTCAAGAGCTTTGAGCTCGAAACAACCTTAATGGGATTGAGTCACAAGCGATCCTTAGATTTGTTACGGGACCTAAGGGAGCCACTTCGAAGCCAAGTATATGTGAGGCGCGTGATGAGTTTTTCAAAAGGTATAACTTTAGTTTCTAGGTATGAGTCCCAATATTAGAAGTTTCAAGTTTTTTTTATTTAAGTATGCACAAAGAGAATTCAGTTTAGATAAAGTCTCGCTTCCTTTTAACAACCCCTGTTACTCTTAACCCTTCTAACTCAAAAATGCAACCAGAGCTTAATCTACCTCCTAAGAATTTGGAAAAATAGCACATTATTGCTCATAAACCCTATCCTTATGCAAAAACTGGAAACCTAAAATGCTTGAAATGTAACCAACTTGGGCATAGATCTAGTGAGTGTCCTTTGAGGATAATAGTCCATTTAGTGGAAGCAGTAGAGGAACAACAAGAAGAGTATGAGGAGGAGGTTGATGGAGGTTTTAATGAAGTTGATGTTATTGAGGGAGATGTTAGGGAAATATTTTAGGGTATTCTTCAGAAAATGCTTTTGGCTTCTAGAGAGCCAAAACCAACTCAAAGGAACGTCATCTTTCATATCAGATGCACTATTCAAAAGAAAATGGGATGTGATTGTAGACAGTGAGAATGTAGTGTCGTTGAGGCTTGTTAAGGCAATGAATTTGAACACTGTGAAGCATCCTAATCCCTATAAAGTGGGTGGATCAAGAAAGGGGTTGAAGTGAGAGTGACCGAAGTTTATAAGGTTCTCTTATTAATTGGTAGATACTATCAAAATGAAGTGATGTGTGATGTTATTGAAATTGATGCTTATCATGTTTTATTGGGGAGACCATAGCAATTCAGTAGAGATACAATTCACCAAAGGAAGGAAAATACGTACCCTTTTTTATGGAAGAATAGGGAAATAGTATTGGTGCCTTTAGCAGACAAGGTGGATCAAACATCAGTAGCTTGTCCAAGACAACCAGTGTTAAATGTTATTAGTCCAGACTTGCAGAGTTAAAATTAAAGAATTTTTATTGGCTCTTATTGTCAAAGAACTTTTTGAGAAGGCTGGGAACCTTTCTGTTGAAACAGAAGGACTTATCAAGGAATTCTAGGATTTATTAATACTTCAAGAACTACCAAGTCACCTTCCTTCCCTTCGAATCATTCAACATCAAATTGACCTTATTCATGGAGCTGGATTACCTAATCTTCCCCACCACATAATGTCTCCTAAGGAGCATGAGACTTTACAAGCCATGGTCAAATAATTGGTACAAAAGAGGTTAGTCAATTGATGCAGGGACATAAATATACTTTACCTCTATTACTTTCAGTCAATTGCCTTATTGTCCTTGTTTGCTATTTACTTCTTATGTCCATTTTGGTAATTTAACTAGCTAAGAATATGGAGTCTGTTATAGAGTACAGTTAGTGGAAAGGAAATAGTCGGAAAAAGGATTTTGATGCTTGTTATTTTCTTTTGGTTTTCTTGCTCAACAATTCTGATGAAGTTTTGGAATTGAATCATAGTATTCATTCCATTCTTAATTCCTCTTCTTCTTCCATTTTCTGTTTTTGATTGAGGCTCCCATGCCACTAATACTAATGGGCCTTTTAGTCTATTGGACTCACGACAACCAAAATAAAGATGAAAATATTGGAAATAACGAACAATAGAAGATAAATATTTTTCCTAAACAAGTACTTCCTCTTAATAATATTATTGGAGCTTGTCCTGGGCAGACATTTTGGTGCTATATTGTCATTTATCGAATGGCTAGAGCCTAGATGCATCTTATTATGCTAAAAAGCCACATTTGTGGTAATCTACTGACCTGTACTAATAGGTTGTGTATTTTTTATTTTTCAGATGCCACTGGACACCATTCTGAAGACTGCATGAGGTTACTTGTCTAGGTTGTGCATGGCCATCCTCCTTGAGGCAGACTAGTAGACCTGGTATGGTGCTTTATACTGCATCTTCCATGAAGTTACTTGCCATTCATTTTGCTTCCCTCCTGGTTTGAATGATTGTTTCATCAATAACAACTGATATAGGGAATTCCTTTTTGCTTCTATAGTCTACCCAATTTTTCCACTAGAAAATTTGGCATATTCATGTATTTAACAACTTGTATTTTACATTTTGTACAACCTTTTTCTGGTCTTTAGCTGATGCTTCACGAATTAAGCAGCAGCTAGTTTAGATTTTATTTTTTTGATTTACATTTTTGGTTGATATACATCTGCTTGTCAGATTGAGTTGCTCACTCCTTGCATAGAAGAAATTTCAATTGAATTGTATCATTTCCTTGGAAGCAAATAGGGGTCGGTAATATATATATATGTGTGTGTTTGGTCGGGGGATTTGAATGAGGTATACCCTGTTAAGATGCCAAACCCTTTCCACTCAAATAGATGGCGGTTGGCAGCAGAACTTAAGGGTTTTAAGCTTTTGATTATTCAAAAGAAATATGACTTTGTCAACATTCTCCCTCTCATAGTCATCAATCGATCACTTTTGTTTTAATCTTTGTGGTTGTCCTGTTTTTTTTTTTTTTGGGAAATCTTAAGGTCTATGTGGGCAGAAGGGTGAAGGGAGATAGACTTGATAAGAATGAAGCATTTGAGTATTTGCAGGTTTCATCTCTTAAAATCCTTAAAAGGTGGTAATTATTATTTAATTTTCAGGTGCATTAGTTGATTAGGGCTAGATAAGCTCATATTTGAGGACTTGTTATTTAGTTCAGCCGTGCTTATTTATGGCATGAAAAATACTGTAATGATTAATGATTGGGATACCGTACGTGTTATTGTATTTACGCAACATTTGATCTATTTGAGCATCTGTTGCTTTTCTGGTGTAGACTCTTGTTGGCTCGTCATCATCTGCTGAATTAAACGGAGATTCAGAGTCCTTGTAATTTTTCGTTAATTAAGTTTTGGCGTTTCTTTTGTTTGGTGGAATGCTATTTTCATCCACCTACCTATCGCTATATATATATATTATTCCAAATTTTGTTTGATTCCATCCTTGAAATCAAATATAGTGAGAGTAATATGATTCCTTTCAATTTAATTGCATTTATATTACTATTTCTATAAAGTTTTCATTTCGTTGACTATATACATACCTAAATGTAATCCATTCTTATGAAAGCTGTACCAAAATTCCTATTTTTTGAAAATGAAAAATTCGCTTCTAAATTACATACTAACTGGGAAGGAAATTTATGTGTTCACTGGAAATCCTCTCTAAAGGGGTTTGCTAGATCAGAGATAGAGATTCAGCTTTTTATTATGGTTGGAATTTTTTTGGGACAGAGCTTCATTTCATCATTTTAGAAACTGCATGACACAACATAATAAGGGCAACTATCCTTACAAAAGAAAGTGGTCTGAACGAAGAAAATAACCCTAGGCCTTTACTGAGATACCTTTGTTATATATATATATATATATATATATATATATTCCTTTCTTTTTAAGATAACTTTATTTTTTCCTCCCCTAGCTGTTTAGACTTCTTTTTAAGTAACTTGTTTCCGGTATGTCTGTAGTCTCATAAGAAGGGTAGCAATTTTGGTCAATCCTATCGATACATATACGTAATATTAGGTTGGTAGAATAGAAATATAATAGAAATGAGAATAATGAGAATGAGATTCAATCAAAATATTATTATTATTATTATTATTATTATTATTATTATTATTATTATTATGTTTGTTTGAATAATAAAATTAAAATAAAATTTATAAAATTATAAATAAAGTAAAATTAAAAAAATGAAATTATTTCACTTCTAAATGTGCTAAAATGGAAAAAATAGTTAAATGTACAAAGAAAATAGAACATTTTAAAGTATTCTTGAGGGGTTTGAGCATATTACTGTTTAAATTATTTACATTTTATTACAAGTTAATCAAATCAAATACACAAATAATCATAATCATTTGCATTCCCTATAAACCAAATATGGCCTTAAGGATGACTTGAACATTAAACTAAATGTTTTCAAAATTACATTGTAATTTGGTTTAATTGTATACTATAATTTTATTTTATAGATAAAATTTTATTTTTTATTTTTTTATTTGATTCACATATTTTTTTTATATAAATATGATATATATATGTTTTTTTTATAAAATAAAAAACAAAGGTGAGTAAAAATGAATTCAATTGAATAATTATACATATAAAAAATTTAAATTTAAATTATTAGTCACTAGTCTTTTTCTAAATAAAAATACTACATGCATAAATATTAAATAGGATTCAAATTCAAAATTTTCTACATGTTCAAAAGAAACTTATGTTGTTGAGTCATAATAGGAATGAGTGCGAGGATGAGTGTACTTTTCTAAATAAAAATACTACTCTCACATGCATAAATATTAAATAGGATTCAAATTCAAAATTTTCTACATGTTCAAAAGAAACTTATGTTGTTGAGTCATAATAGGAATGAGTGCGAGGATGAGTGTAAACAGTTATGTTAATATGCATAACTTTTATGCACTAATTCCTGATAGATTTGGGTAATATTTTAGGTCATAGTTGATAGTAGTTTTTCATTATGCTTATTATTTTTTAATATTTATTTTAAAAATTAAAATATGAAAATAATATTTATTTTATCATATTATTTAAAATATTGATATTAATTTTTATTTTTAATTATTTAGTACATATTTTAAAGAAAAATAAAAATATATAAATACAAAAATAAACAAAATCTAATTTACTTAGTTAAAGTATTTTATGTTAATATTAAAAATATATTTTTATATAATTATATACATGTAAAATGTTATAACAATCATTCTGTTACTTTATCAATTATAATTATTCCTTTTTAAAAAAAAATATCGATTTTGTACAAACAAGTACACCATTTCGATTTTCAGCTATTAAAGTAAGTCATAGTTTGTTTACTACGGAGGCGCGGCCGATAAATTATCTGACATTTCTCAACAAAACGATTCGTCGTGCATAACAGCATTGCGTGACTGGGACATGGATCCGGATCCGGGTCCAACTAAAGAATCTGATATAGTATCTACTGTTTTCAATTCAAGTTCAACCATTGATGTCCCTATCTTTTCTCTCTAAACCCACCACCACCACCACAACATTCAAATCCCAGGCTTAAGAGACACCCTAAAACTAGGCCACTACCTCAGCTTTTATAATGCTTCGTTAGATTGATTTCCTCGAAATCAATATAGGGGAAAATTGAAAGAAAAGCCGTATCAGATTCTACTACTTTTATTTTATTAGAGCTCGGAGAATCTCTCTCTCTCTCTCTCTTTTATCTCAGATGGTCATCTCTATGGAGATTAGGGTTTGGAAAATAGGGATCCTGACGTTATTGCTTTGGGGGGCCGGGACTATAGCATTGGCTGCCGAACCTTCCTTTTGCCCTACAGATTCTATCATCGACTCGCTCTTTCGATTCCGAAATATGAATTGTCCCCTACCCAAAGGTTCTAGATCTTGTCCCCGTGTTGTCGAGGTACTTATACTTCCCTTTTTGTTTATAGGAATTATTTTTCTGAATTTTATTTCCAGTTTTTGTTTTCTGGTCCTTAATGTCTTCATTGTTTTTATTTTGATTGATAAAGTAGGGGACTTGATAGAAAGAAATTGTCATCGGAGAATATATTATTGTCTCGTGGTCTTGTAGTCCGTGATATAGGAAATGACATTCTGATTATATCTTTGATTTAAGATTGCGATTAGATGTATTTTCGTTGGATATAAATTTGCTGGGATTTTTTTTCCTAATCTCCTTTTCGAGTTTAGATGAGGGAGAGAGTGATTTATGAAGTTTTTGAAGCTCTACATATCTTCCTGTGACTACATGTTCATTTGTGGATATTGTATCGAAAGTGCTCTTTCTGTATTGATTTTTCATCATGTAAAGGAAAAAAAAAGAACATTTTGAATACTGTAGAACTGTACTAGTGCCTAGAATGTTTCACTGAGATGTCATTTCCGTGGAATCTGCTAAATTAGTTTCTCAAACTGTTTACGACTCACAATTTCAAGTGTTTCTGGGGTTGTATTATCTCAAAATTGATTTCAACATTCTTGCGCTCAAATGGAAATTTGGGTAATATTTCACCTAATGTCTTCTCTTGCATTCTTTAAAGGCAGCTTTAGCTATTCTGCCGAAGAAAATTTTGATATTGTGTTGGGCTGGATTAACATTTATTACTTAGGGGTTCGGCACAATTCTCTCAGGCTGAACTTACAGTCATTGTATTTTGATGCCATTTTGTTTGTGGTTTTTTGAAGGGAGATGAGATTTCATTGCAAAGGGCTCTTAACACGTTGAATGATAAAAGCCATGCTTATGTATCTGTGCTTTTCTATGCCTCTTGGTGCCCTTTTTCTAGAGCGTTTAGACCAACATTCTCCATCCTGTCATCTTTATATCCTTCCATCTCACATTTTGCATTCGAGGAATCAACTATCAAGCCAAGGTTTGTGACTAATGCATATGCATGTGTGCAAGCACAAAGAGATTCATAGACTCAGGCATTCTCTCTTTGCCTTTAGTTACTATTTTTATCTTTTGCTAAGCATCAATTTATAAATATTCTGCAGTACTCTTTCAAAGTATGGAGTTCGTGGTTTTCCTACTCTCATAGTTTTGAGTTCTACAACGCATAGACGATATCATGGATCCCGAACCCCTGTTTCTCTCATTGATTTTTACACTAATATTACTGGTATGAATCTTTTTATTTGTATTTTTTTGCTGTAACTTGTGTGTTAACAAGTTTATTTGGATTTGAGCTTTTCCATATGATGGGTAAGTTAAATCTACTACTTTCAGGGTGGGGGGGGAGAGGAACTACTTTTTGCTGATAGTTATAGTAGTTTTGGATAATGCGACTGTTTGCATTGTATATTTAGATTTGGATTGTTTAACAAGGTCAATGGCTGCAGGCATTAGCACTGCATCACTTGATGGAATATCATTGGACACGAGTGGAAGCTCATCAACTCATGAAAAGCATGATGAAATGGAACAGGAAAGCTGTCCTTTTCCATGGGCTAGATCACCTGAAAACCTGCTTCATCAGGACACTTGTTTGGCTCTGGCAACCACATTTGTGTTTCTGAGATTTCTGTTTATATTCCTCCCAACACTGCGAGCATGCTCTCGATGTGCATGGAGACGGTTCATACAGAATATGAGATTTGGTAGCTTGTTGGAGCACCCTTTGGCATATCTAAAGGGTGTAATTCAGCTGTTTAAGTCTTTGAAGGAGCCATGCAAGAGGACCAATTTGCAAGGGGGAGCTAGGAATGCCAGGGCATGGGCTTCCAAATCCCTAGCAACTGTTTCAATTGGCGATTCAAACACCACCTGCGGTGTTCCTATGAGCGACTGCCGCTGACTTTTTCGATCCTATATGAACGTAGACTAGGGTAATGCCTAAATGATGATCCTGTAGAGCGTTTTGCCAGGAGTTCCTGGTTTAAGAAACCATATTTGACCCTCCTATGAGATTTTTAACCCAGACTTCAAATACTCATCCCATCATTACAGTAGTGTAATGCATTTCTTTTGTTGTATTTTGATGTTTTTTTTTGTCTATATGATCCAAAGTTTGTACGCTTATCATGTATTTGTTATTAAATTTGCAGACATAGGACTGCGTTTTAGTGAATACATTAATAAGTTGTGTAAGTTATTCACATCGAATTAATCTGTTGCATAGGCTTTTAGTTAAAAATTATTCAGCTATGAGCATGTATTTGAGATGTTCATCTACTTGGAATGATCCTGGTTTTTTCAGGTAAAGTTATCACATTTACGGATGCAAAAAAGACCTGCCTGTGGATCCAATCAATCGTATTTTTATTAATGTAGCAGCCAAGCATACCTTGATTGCGCTAATTAGAGGTTGGAGACAAGTATAATATAAAATTTGGAATGTAACATACAAGCTAGTATCTTATATCGTTCGTTTCACCTTACACAGATGGTAAGTGGGGAGCCCAACATTTGAAGGATCGTGGGTTTAGGGTTATGAATTTTTCCAGATAGAATAAATTCGAAAAAATTACCTTAAATTAAAAGATAATATTTTATTTTTTTTACCAAAATTATTTAGAAGGAAGGCTTACTATAAAAGTGGTAGGCCTTATCTTAGACTTTAGTAAAAGATAACATTCATGTTAAGACATTGATTTGAGGGAATGTATTTGTTTAGTGTGGGAATGTCCACGGCTAACATTTAATGTACAAGGTATTGTTTTATCACAATAATGATAAAGCCTATCTTAGAGTGATTTTAGTAAAAAATTGTATTCATGGTAAGACATTGACTTGATATGTGAAACTATTGGAAGTAAGAATGTAGATAATAAAATAGAAAATGAAAAATTGTAATGAAAATTCATATTTTATAATATAAGACGGGATAAGGTTGGAGAGTGTATTTTATGTTCTGTTTCTCGAAATTATATATATTATTTTAATAAATATATAAAAATTTAATATTGATATTTTTATTCTATTAAAATATCAATAAATTTTCTTTATAAAATTTTTTTAATTATAAAAGTCCAAAATCATATAATTATTTTATAATTTATTATTATTATTTTAAATAAGTTTGTAACAAGATTTTATCAATATTGTTTAATATAAAAGATCTATATATTATTGTTATATATATTTTATTTTTCTTCCTTTCACATTCATATTGTTTATGTTTTTATTTTTTATTGACTAAAAATTTTATTTTTCTTCATTTGGAAATCCTCATACCCTACTGTGATCACCAATATATATCCGTAAAATTTTTAAGTGAAAATATAAGATAAGTTTTAATTCATAGACGAAAAATAAAGAGAGAGTCTGTAATCTCGTTTTATCTCACTAACAACCCTATATGGGTTTGAGGTTAGTAGAGAAAAATTTGTCCAACTCCTTTCCATAAAATGGTACTAGCATATACTTGAATTCTTTTATAAATATCATAGGATAGATTAGGTTTTGATTTTAATATTAAATTTTTTTTAATCTCATCCTAAGTATCACTAACGAAAGGTTCATTAGATGGTCATCACGACCCTAAAACCTACGTGATTATCTCTTTTTTCATACAAAACCTATGTGATTATCTCTTTTTTCATACCTAATTTTATTAAGTGGTTTTAAATTTTTCCATCAAAAAAGTCGATCTACGTATTATCATCCCTAAAATTAGAGTTCGTAACTTTCTTATAGCTTTTGTAAAGATTTATTTAAGTATCATTACTTTTAATTAAGACACTAATATCTTAGCTTTTCATAAAAATATACTAATTATAGTATCAATTAATAACATTAAAAATAAAAGTAACTATAGTTGAATTTGAATAACTTTTTTGTTATTGTTATTATTAGATATCTTCCGCGGGGGATTTTATCCAGAAAAAAAGGGGGCTAAAGGTAAAAAGCCTTCACTCAAATGAATCAACTCTAGATATATTACAAATCTAATCTGTTCTCCACCTAAGAATAAAATGAACCGCCATGCAAGAGACAATCTGCAAAAAGAAAAAAAGTCCAGTGTGGCAAGTTATTAAGAAACACAACACCCCTCTGCATCTTTAATCCCTAAATCAATAAAGCAAAGCAAAGGAAATAGAAATTATAGGCAGTAGCTCCATTCCCGCCAGTGCCAAAGCTCGGGCAAGCATCCCTTGAATCCCCCACCCCTAAGAAATTTTTGCCGCCCAGTCTGCATCGTGACCTCTCTTTTCTTCATTTTATTTTGGTTCATTTTCTCTCATTCATATAATGGCTGGCTTTTGACATTAATGGTGAGGGAAGGGGTATGTGCTAGTGAAGAGTTAAAATCGGAGTACTTTGTTGTTGGGTGGGAGGAAGAAAGAAGGTTTGAAATGAGATTTACCTGCTGAATAGTGAAGGTAAGATTCTTTTCATTTATTATATTAAAAAAATCCCAAAACATTGAATAATGGCTTTTCAAAATATATTACCAATTTGTGTTATACATGCATCTTACGTTTATTTAGAATATTTAATTGATATTATGATGTGCATTTCAAACAGTGCTTAGGCCAAAAATATAGGATGTTATAATTTTAATTCATTATACTGAGTTATAAATTAGAAGTTAATTATTTTTAGGTATATTATAAATTTTATAAAATTGAAATTGTTAAAGCATTGTATTTTGCATTAACGTATAATATATGAATAATTCTAAATATGTAATACTTTAAGTACGAAATTTCATATATCATATTTATTTAAAAAAAATTTAATGATAAATGGATTAAACATGGTAAGAAGTATATATATGAAGGTCGTATATGAAAAATTATCATCATTCAAAATTGGTTAATTTATATCAAAGTTGATAGGTTATATGAAAAAATAAAAGTTAATAAAACTAGATTCTAAGGTTCATTATTTGTATAAAGAATTCAATAAACATCCTCTGATTGAGACGATGGATTATGAATCATTGAAATTTTTTTTGCATTTCATACCAAGGATGTAAATAATCAATCTTTCTTATACATGTCAATTGAGACCGTGGATGATGAATCATTGAAATTTTTTTGCCATTTCATACAAGATGTAAATAATCAACCTTTTTTATACATATTGTTTGTATTGCGCCTAACTCAACGGAGGGTACAAATTATCTCGAGATTTTCACGTAGGGTCCAAAGATAAGAAGTTGATGCTCAAATTAGTTTCTAACTAGACAGAACGGTCCTTTCTTAACACATGTTTGTTTCGCTCTCCCCAACTCTCGAATCCAAAACCTAACCTTTAAGTAGATCTTGGAAAACAAGCTAATATCATCTGGACTGTACGATACAAACACATATCAATTGAGACAATAGATGATGAATTATTGAATTTTTTTTGACATTTCATACAAAGGATGTAAATAATCAACCTTTCTTATACCTGTCAATTAGTTTGGTGTCATTGGGAATGTTTCACTTACCAATTGTTTACCTACGAATGTTTTTTTAAATGATAGTGTGGTTAGTTCAAATTCTATGAATATTGATGTTTCAATTCAACGAAGTAATACATAGAAGGCATGTCATGCTAGATAATTGAATTGTCTCTTACTTCCTTGTTCCTTGTGATATTAATTTAATTGATTTCATTCTAATAAAGAATTATTAGAAAAATCTAAAAGTGTTCCAAATAAAGAGAGTTATAAGAATGGTGAACCAAATGTCGTTAAACCCAATCGGTTTTGCTTGAATTCTATTATACGGTCTAAATTAAAGGTTGATGATATATTTAACTTCAAACAAGAGCTAAGAACAATGTTGAACTTTTTGGTTTAATAGGTAAATATTAATATAAGTTTTCATGTCTAATCCCCGTGAATTGGTTATGAAATGTGTTTGCGAAGAGTTTACATGGAGTGTAAGAGGAGTTTGTTTTGATAAATCTTTGAAGTAGACTATTTCAAAATTGAATGATTTACATATTTGTCTTAAATGTAATTTTAACATTGTCAATACAAGTGCTTGCTTCAAGGTGATTGTTGCTGCTCTTCAGAAGAAATAAATGGACCTTATAAGACATTACATACTAAAGAAAGTTGTTGATGACATGTGTAAGGACTATGTTGGTTATTTTCGTGGACAAAATATTTATCTGTAAATTTTTTTTAGGCCTACTATCAAGTCTATCAAGAAAAGTCAAACAAATGCTCGAGTTTCAGATAATTATACTTCAGGTATATCTTTGATAAACTACAACACATAGGATTATATTTATGTATTTAATAGCACATGCTTATAAATCTAAAATTATTTTTAGTGCTAAAATATGAAATAAAATATGTTAAAAGATATTAGATAAGATATACTCTAAAATAAGATATGCTAAAAGATATTAGATAAGATATACTCTAAAATAAGATATGCTAAAAGATATTATATAAGATATACTTTAAATTATATTTAAAATCTTTATCATAAAAGATAGCATGAAATCTATTTTAAAATAAATCTATTTTATATAAGAGTTATCTTAATTAATGAGTAATATTAATCCTATTTATAATAGAAAAGATATTTATTAATCATATATGAGTTATCTTAATTAATGAGTAATATTAATCCTATTTGTAATATAAAAGATATTTATCAATTACATAAGATTAAAGGTTTTAATTTTTTCTATAAATAAAACTCATTACTCATTGTTTCAATTAACCATACAATATCATTATTTTAATATTCTTAATTTCTCTCTCTTGTTTTACAAATATAAGATTATAATTCTTTAGGCTTCTTTATTTAGTTAATCTATCAAATATTGGTGGTTATATTTGATTCATTAATAAGCCTAATTATTTTATGATATTTTGATATTATGTTCTTATGGCTTCTTCTTTATTTTTGTTCTTAAATTGTTAGATCAAATAATTATTTTTGTCATATCATAATTATTTGATTTGATAATTAATCTTTAAAGAAGCTATTTTTATTGAACTTATATTTGATCTTTTTGGTCTAGGATTTGCTAGTTGATTTAATTTAAATGACATGTGTTTTGAATCATCTAGTTAGGATTATTCATTATTAAATCCATTCTAGAATACACACGGGCACTTGTATTTTGTGCTAACTTTTTTGTAGCTACTTCAAGAACGTATCTGATTGGCGGGAAGTTTATTGGAACGTTGGTCTAGAAACCGCTCACGTTAATATTGGAAACTGTGAAAATAGAGAAGGGGCTCGTAAGTAAAGTACATTGGGACAGTATCCTAGGGAGGGTAACATAAGACCGAGTTTGTACTTAAATATTTGATTTTCATAGTGAAAAGTTAGGTGGTCCCGTGGACCGGTGGTTTTCCTCTTAGGTCATGGTTACGGCCTAGGTTGTTTCCACCTAAAAATATTGTATGTTATTATTTTATTTTTGCACTTATTTTTACACACGATTGCATGCCTAGATGTTTTGTTTAGGTTATTAAATTATAAATTGATAAAAATTAAAAATAACCTATTCACCCCTCTAGGTTAATTAGGTCCATAATTTATAAACTTTTAACATGTTATGTTTATTAATTATGTGCTTCATATTACGTACATGAATGGAGGTTTCAGGAAGTGATTTTAAGGAGAATCATTTGCTCTTTTACTTCCTTTTTGTCGTACGTTGAAGGAAAGTAATTTTGTAACAATTACACATGTTATCTAAAGATGGATTTAGATATTTGTTTTTATTATTGTTATTTTTTCTCTAGGTGCTTCCATTACAACTTCTAGATCATATGTTAGACATGTCATTGCAATAGATGTAACTTATTTGATAGGTAAGTACTTTAGAACTTTATTTATTACTACTAGGACAAATTCAAAGAGTGGTATATTTTCCCTTGCATTTGGTATTGGTTTTATTTGTTGCTATTAGGATAAATTCAAAGAGAAGTATATTTTCCCTTACATTTGGTATTAGTTCGGTGGAAACAGAAACAACTTGAAATTGGTTTTTAAACAAACTAAACAATTATTTTGATCCAATGCTCGATCTTATATTTATTTTTTATCTACATAATTGTATGAAAGTGTCACTTTCTAAAGAGTTTTCTTCTATTATACATGGATATTGAATTCATCATTTAATCATGCATATTAGGAATAATTCAAGGATATTGAGATGAAGTAAAGAAGCTGTACTAGTGTGCAGCGAAGTACTATAAGAAAATCGATTCACAAATTTTTTTTCTAGACATAATTTCTAGATAAAAGGGTTAGTAATATCTAAGAGAAATTGGGTTTTAACAATGGGCTAGGTCGTACATATGTATAGGTTATGATATAGTACAATGTTTTATTAAATGAAGTTGATGAATTGCTAATTTAGATGTCTTTAAATAAAACATATTAAGTGAATTTTTAAGTAAAATTTTAAGACCAATTCGACACTTTTTCCTTTTCTAGAAAATAAAATGCTTGCTCTTGAGTTTGCACTCAATAATTGTTTTCTTTATATCTATCTGTTAATAAATTCAAGAATGGTAGTTCATAATGCGAAATTATTTAACTTAAGTGTTACATTTCAATTAAATTATTCAAGAATGGATATGTTCAAACTAAAAAGCTCAGTAATAAGAATTTAGATTACATTTCTAAATATCAAGAATTGCATGGTTGTTCCAGCCTCTTTTAATTTGACGGATTACTGTTATTGTTGTTTTGATGCTTAGAAGATAGATTTGGACTGGTTGGACTTGGATGTTGTTGCTTGAAATCAACAAGGAATGATTTCAAATGCTTGAAGAACTCCTTTGGTTTTTCTACACTGAAGGCGTGCCCTGCTTTCTTGATCACTACAAGCTTAGCATTCTCATCCAAATGCCTATAATATATAATCAGTATAAAACAAAAGAACGTAGCTAATAGGCTAAGACTAATATATGACCCATTAAATAGATTTTTCTACTACTTAAATTTAAGAGTTATTACAAAATTACTACCGAATTTTTTGGTTACTTCTATACTATTAAATTTTACAAAATGTTTAAAAAATATCATCCACAGTAAATTATCCGTATGTCGATGATATTTTTGTTATATTTATAAAATTTAATGGTATGAAAATAACGAAAAAAAATTTGATGATATTTTTGTAATATTTGTGAAATTTGATAATATAGAAGTAACAAATCAAAACTCGATTTTATTTTTGTAACAACTAACGAAGTTTGATAGTAAAAAAAAATCTATTTACGCTTATCATCAGATAGACAGAGACTAACCTTTTCAATCTGTGACCAAGCTCTAGTGGGAATACTTGGTCATGTTCTCCCCATAGTATCAAAGTGGGCTGTCCTAGTTAATAAGTTGTAGGAATGATTGATCATTTTGCTTTTCTTTTTAAGTTTAATTAGATGTCTGTGAATGGTGAAGAGTAGATAATGAACATGACATGTTAGAAAAAGAACGACGATGAACCTGATGAATCTTGGGGATATCGGAAAGCTTTCTGTTTTTGGGAATGGACCATATGAGTTCTCTCTTCTCTTCCACATATTCTTTGCACATTACCTGCTAGTTTCATCAAATTTTAAGTTCAACGCATGATGTATTACCAGAATAATGAAATGAGTCGAGCTTATTAACTCGTTTAAGTGAGTTATATTTCATTTAATTTTTCTTTTTAGTTAATTTCAACTCAAATAATTTTTAAATGAGTTGTTTTTATCAATGAAATCATTTATATTCTTTTTAAGAAATATTTATAATTCCGTGTAATTAAATAAATGTTACTTTAAATATTATGTTCGATTATATTTTATAAAATAAAATAAATATAAATATAAAAATACGATATTTAAAAGTGTATGAATTTTGTTAGGTACTTAAATTTTGATCTATTTTAATCATGTTCTTATTTTATGAGTACCGTAACGTCTACTAATTAGCTCACGCAAAATAAGAGTTTGATATTTACGTGTAAATAAAATGAAAATATATGTATTTATATATAAAATAGATCAAAATTTGGATATTTTTTAGAGAAAAAATATTTAAAAAACCTTTACTAAAATACACTAAAGTTTAGATATGTTATAAGCTGTTTATCAATATTTTTTCATGGTAGATTATAATAATTATTTGAAAAATTATAAAAAAAAATAACAATGTTAAATATTAAATAAATTCAAATAAACATATTTTAATTTAAATGATTTTTAATTTGAAGATATTTAATATTAAATTTATCTAAATAATTATAGTTTAATTTTAACGATATTTAAGTAAAAATACATAATTTTTTTATAAAGGATGTTTTCTTTATAATTATAAGTTTAATTGTATTATTTTTATTATTTTCTCTAATTATTTTGACAAATATATTCTTTAAATGAATTTACGACCTCCTCCTCGTACATTAGTTGAATTAATTTAAATGAAATTAGAAGCTAAATAAGTGAGATTTTTTCAACTCATTATATTACAATCAGATTACTGATGATGAAGATTTTGTCAAACTAAAATCATTTAAACGTTGTAATTATCAATATAGAAACCAAATATTAACATAATAAATATAATTATATAATTTTGTTTTTTTTTTTTTGGGTAAGATTAATTAAAGAATGCTAAGAGGTCTTACTTCAATAAAGTCAGCGAGCAAGCAAGATGGTAAAAGCCCCACTGGTGGTGGCTTAAAGAAAGTAAAACACACCAGCTCTCTAAGCTTTTTTGGTGTCTGAGGCACCAAAATATTAGCAGCTTCCTTCAAATCCGAAACTCCAAACAAACCTTCACTCAAATCCTTCTCTTCCATACACACCCCGGCGCAACATATCACCACCTTCTCCACCACATCCTTATACTGCGCCGCAATTCTATACCCAACAAACCCACCATAACTCAGCCCCACAAGACTGAACTTCCGTACCGAGTTAGCCTCCATGACTCGCATCACACACTCTGCCTGGAACGATTCGGTCCGTTCTGGCCGAGTCGTGAACGAGTCGCCAAAGAAAACCAAGTCGGGCACGTAAAGGTTGAAGTAAGGAACAAGGTAGCGGATAAAGTCACCCCACTGCCACATTGTGTTTGCTCCGAGACCATGGATTAGGAGGAGATTTGGTTTTGTGTCTTTTGGGCTCTTGGGTACCCAACAGAGAATGATGGTTCCATCTTTGAGGTCCGTTTTGTTGGGTCGGAGCCCCGATTTCATGAAAGTAGATCGATAGCAGTTGTTCTTTGATTCAGTAAAGCTGAAGCACTTGGACATGGATATATCCTATAAGTAACTAACTGTGTAGAAATAATTAGAAAAAAAAGAGATTTTTTGTTTTGTTTTGTCTGTCTTATTCTTAAAACTAAATAGATATATAGGGATGGGTTTCTAGTTTTAATTGTTTAGAAAATGTTGCTTAGTTAGGAAAAAGCAGAGAGGAAGATCAATGTAAAGAGAAGAAGAGTGGAATCACTTCCTCGAAGAAGCAGAGAAGAACAATTGCTAGCTTCAACTTATTGGAAGAATATGAGTCACCATAATTGGTGTCGGTCAGTTTATACAATTTAATTTTTTAAGTGAATATAATTTTAAAATATGATTAATTAAATTAAAAAATTAAAAAATTAAATAAAAATCTCTCTACTTTCTCTACCCTTTATATTTTTCCTTCCTTTTTTTCGTTATTATTTTATAAAAAAAATAATGAGTAAGAGGGAGAAAATAAGAGAGAAAAAGAGTCGAGAGGAAGGGAGAAAAAAAAAAAAGAAAACTGTTGGAGTAAAGTGTCTCTAACTTTATACCCCCATCGGCCATCACACACCTTGAACCTTTTTACAAAGCTTATTCGCTTAGTAGAAATGTGTTTATTAAGATTTTGAATTTAAAATACCCCCTATACACTACAAGAATCAATCGTACTTGTGTTGGTTCCTAATACGCAGTATGTTTTCTGTTCATTTGCTAGTTTCAATTGGTATGGAATTTATATTATAACTTATTAAATTTTGTTAATCTATTATATCTTATCTTATTTATTTTTTATAAGTTTCGATAATAATAATAAAAAAATATTTTGTTAATTATAAAAGAATAAAACATGATTATCTATTAGATAATTTTAAATAAAATATGATAAGATTTAAATGATATGTGATAATTTTAATAGGTAAATATATTAAAGATATTAAATAAAATATAAAATAAAATCGATAACATTCATTTGACTCTAAATCATATATGATATGTCTATGTTGAAATGACGTATTAAACAGGCTTACTAATGCTTCAAATCTCATTTTTGATTAACCTTGTCGTTTTAGGAGTCTAAAATTATGTTTTTGATCATCTTAATTGGTTTATTTGCTTTCTAGATTTTTCATTTCTACTGAGATATAGAACCAGATCTATTTTAACTCTCATCATTCTCCATGCACGAACGCCCTTCTCTTGTCTATTTCAGCACCGAAAAATACTTCACAAATACAAGGACAATACCATAATTCCAAACATGACGGCAACCTCTGTTACACCAAAAATTCCAAATACAAGAACAATACCCATAATTCACAAACAGGTTTATGTCACCCCTTCTATTCTCCAAAAGCATCTTTTGCATTCTCCAATTAATAGTAAGATCCCCTTTTTATTGTATTTCTTTTTGTTTTTTTGCAGGAATTATTTTGGTTTGGTTTGAAAAAACATGTGTTATTATAATTAAATTTGATTTTCCAAACCCAAATCATTTTTTTTCGTGATTGGTTATCATCGTTCACCTACTATGAATGCTGATGTAGAGTTTGCACATTATGTGTTTTACGAAATGTGACGAGAAGCTTTTTTTTTTTTTTTTTAACGTGTATGTAATGATTTTTTTCAAAAGCTTTAAACTATAGGAAATAATTACTTAGAGAGATGAATAGTTAATTAATAAGAATATGTTAAATTAAAATTCACAAAGATTAGACATGTACTCTCGTGTAAATAAAATTAATATATGATATTTTTAAGTAAAAAATAACGTAAATCACATTGATTATCTAAGAGAAAAATCATCGATCTATTAAACTACTTAAATATCTATTATGAAAATAAGGTCTAATTATAAGATCATAACTTGAACTATTCCGAATGATAACGCCCCCAAGTGATTTACTTATTAGTTGTTACTTTCCTTCACAGTCTTCACAATAAATGTATTTGGATTTATACTAACGTTTTGATAATTTATCACACAAGTAATCAAACTCATTCAATCAGTACTTAAAAAGTTAACACAACAATACAAGTATAATGTGTCTTGGAGAGGATTAAACAATAAAAAACTCTAACTAAAAGATTTAATAATATAGCAGGTAATGTTAAATAAATAATTAAATTAAATAATTATAATATTACACACATAATTATTTGATTCAATAATTCAATAAAAGATAAAGAAAAAGATATATGAATATTTAATTAAAATATCATAAACTAATTAGATCTATTAATCAATCAAATACAACCACTAATATTTGACAGATTAATTAAAGAAAAAATCTAAATAATTATGTTCATATTTTTGCAAAGCAATTTAAAAAGAAGAGATATGAAAAGATTCATGCTCTTGTAATTGATTAAAATGTAGAACATTAGGTTATTTATATAGAAAATAGTGAAAACTTAATACTAGGTTAAAGTCCAATTATAATTATATCAATTAAATAATTCATAGAGTAATAAATAATAAGAACATAATAGTAATTAGAATATTTGGTTCGAATAAATAATTCAGTTAAAGTTGAAACTCTGGTCGCTCGATTAATTAAGCCAAAAAAGTCAATCTATCTAATCAATCCTTGATAAATCTAAGGTATTAAAAATAAATCTTAAGATAGGAAAATCGATTCTCGATCAATCTAGTACTCGATTGATCAAACATTAAACCTCAATCGATCTACCTCAATTAAAAATTAAATCAAGGACTTTTTAAACAAGATAGATCGATTCTCGATCGATCTACTCACTTCGAATGATCTAGATATATTTTGATCGATCAAGTAATCTAAGTACAAAATATTTTAATGTGTCTAATATGAAATATAATGTGCAAAAATCAGAGATATACTTAAGATGTGTTTATTTTGAGCTCAATAGTTTCTTCGGTTTGAACGGCTTGGAAAGTGTTTTTGAAAAACTCACCTAGAAACTAAATTACATTTAAATATTTTGTTTACGAATATCACCAACACTCATAAACCTTACACTTTTTATTTTAATAATTAATATTTTTTTTACTTATCTGTGTAAATTTCTATTCTTTTTATCTCTATTTTTTGAGGAATCTAGTCCATCAGTGGTTGTTCATCTAGATAAAATTTCCATTTCATTTGTCTTTATTTATCTATAAATAATTGTTTTAATCATTTTTATTTATATTATACAAAGTATAATTTGAAAGAATGAGAACTGTATATTTTTTTTGCACAATGGACTCTTTAAATATACAACATTATTGGCTATTTTGTTTGGAAATAATAACTCAAAATTTCTACTTTTTAACCATACATAGTTGACTCCTAGAATTTTCCTAAAAATCATCTTAGAATTACCTAATCATATCTCCTAATTCTTTGACATGGAGAGCTGAATTTCTTACACAGTTATTTGAATAATAGGTTTTCTAATATATATGTCTAATTTCTCATGTTGTACATAATTTTGTACAAATTTAGATAAATATGTATATACTTTCTATACAACTTAAAAATTATTGTATATTTTACAAAATGAATTCAATAAGAAGTTCTAAGTTTGTAATTAGATGGTTTTTTTTTTTTAGTTTCTTTGTAGTCAGTGGAGGAAATCAAAAATTGTTGTTATATTTTTATGTTTTTGTTTAGTGGTATTGTATTTTGTTTTCTTACTTTTGAGAAGTTTTTGAAAACATGTTATACATAATTTTGTAAGCTTTAGAGAAGCTTTATACTATTTTTTTTTCACAAATAATAATTAAAGAATATCTATATTAGAATAACAAAAAACAATTATACTATCACAATAAACATGAAAAATAGTTTTCAAATAGACGAAGTTTAAATTAAAAATATTATTTATTATGAACATATTGATGTTTTATATTATTTTATAAGATATACATAAATTGTACATAAATCTATGAACTTTAAAGAAATGTTATTCACTAAAATGTACATAAATTTTACATAATTGTATAAGATACATAGAAAATTTAAATTGATTTACATGAAAAATCATTAAACTATCACCTTAAATTAAAAATAAATTTTATAATAAATACGTTTTAAATTATATATATATATTATTCAACATAAATAATTTTATGTTTTAAAGTTATTAAGTAAAATGTATTAAAAGTATATATAATTATGTAAGTTTTACGTAAATAAATTTTAAGATAGACAAGTTTTGAATAAAAAAATATTATTAAGCAATAATATTTTCATTTTATAGGATTGTTTTATAAGTTGCAAAATTATACATAATTTTGTACATTTATTGTATAAAAGAGAACACAATTCTTATTCTTTCTATTGATGATAAATTAATCTTTATTCTAATATATAATATACTGATTTTTTTTCACGTACTTGAAATTTATCCGTGATTTTATTAAATTTGTGTACCATAAGAATTTGTACTAAGAAAATTATATCTTAAGATTATTGACTCACATAAGTTTTTAGGAGATGAGCTTTTAATATGTTCTAATTTTCAATTAAAAAAGGACATTGTTATAACTTGAAAACAACTTTAAAAAGACAAAATGATCAACTTTTAAACCTAAAAAAGAAAAATAAAAAAATGTGTAAGTTGGTAATTGAAATCATGACACAATATATACTAATTAAAATTATGATTAATAATGAATCACATGCCTGAGTTTTTTACAAGATTACCAATTTTATTTTATAAATTAAACATTTACGATACAACAGTTGCATGTATTCATCTTCTCACTCACTTAATATGCAGGACCAATCTCTAACATATGGGACTCATAAGATGTTATGTCAGAAGGGAGCTGTTGTAATTACATGTGAATATCTTCTCACTCACCTAATATGTAGAACCAACCTCTAACATGGGGGACTCACTAGATGTTTTGTTTGAAGGGAATACACGCAGCTGTTGTAATGCAAGTCTTTCTCTTTGTTTTGATTCTCTAACTCCCTTTTATGAGAATAGTCTATTCTTGTCATCCTTGTTAAAGCTTTAAAGAGAAGCATTCACTTTTCTACTGGCCTATACATTTGTTGACATGCATTTTTCCACCTTCAACTTTTACTACTCTTCATTACACATTGAATTTACCTGTCAACTAAACAAACGTGAAATGAATTTACATAATTTCATAACCATAACTAAATTTTGGTGATGGGAATAGAAGAATTTCAAATCAAGGATCTAGAAGAAGATATGAAATTGTAGAAACATTTTGTTTGTAAGAACAGATTAAACTTTATGTTAGTCATTGAACCAAAAGTGCCTATTATGATATCCTAGTTTTTGAGGAAAATTTCTTCTTACCCAGTTTGAGATAGCCTCCTCCAATTTGATATTTGATAAGATTGAGGATGTATCTGCAAATAAGATGGTACCAGTTCCAATTCCATTATCATCACTCACAAAATGCTCTGTGTAACTAGAATTTGAAGAAGACCAAACTGGAAAAACCCCTCCATCTCTCTCTCTTAGTACTACTACTGGAAGACTCTGCTGTTGAATATTTAGCAACATCTTGCAGCCCTCTTCTCGTACTGTTGAATTTCGACGAAGAGTTACCAAGAGTTGTAGTTTGTAGAACCACTCAAGTTTCTAAGCCTCTTGCTCTTGGTTGTTCCTGATTCACAACAACATTAGTTGGTACTTGTGCTCGGCTATCATCCGTTGTTGTATTCCAAGGTTTAATGAACTTTCTTTCCGATCTTCAACTCTCAAAACCAACAATGAAGTTATACTAGGGACCATTTGATCCTCATAACGGCATGAAGTTGTACTTTGAGGATTGTTTCTCAGAGGACGAGGTTGGTGAATTTCTTTCATTTGTATGTCTTGTGGGAAGGCAATAAGGCTTGGTTCAGAAGAGTCTCAAGTCCCTCCTCAGTTCCATTCTGAATTGACGCTCTTGAAGCTGTTTCTTGGGCCCACATTTGTAACAATGCTTCTTGCAATCGGGCTTTTGCAGCATCTATTCCAACAAAGGGAAAAGGGTAGTTTGATAATAGTTCTATTCCAGCTACTTGGAGAACTGCTTCTCGTGCATCCCATGTGTAGGCAATCTTGCTAGTCACTTTTATAATTAGGGGTGTCAATTCCTAAGAGCTAACCCAAATTAATTCAATTTAAATTAATCTAATCATAAATTTTAATTAAAGTCAACAAAGATAAATTCAAACTCAAAAAAAATACAAAGAGTTAGTTTAAATTATTCAAATTAACCTAAATAAATAATTATATTTTTTTAATTAATTAAAATTTTGTATAAATAAAAAAAATATGTTTAATGATTAAGCATATTAGTTCAAATAACATTATATGAAACACTAAAAATTAGAGAAAAAAATATTATAATAACTAATCTTTTGAAAAAATGATAAATTAACACGCACGCAACAAAATCCACAAAGATAATATAATTTCTCACATACATCTGTTATGTTACAATAACTAATTAATAAACATATGACTCACATTGCGTGTGTTCCTTATGACACATTTACTATAATAACGTGTGAAAGTACATGTTTTATTCTCAAATTTATTTTGATATATTTGATCATAATACTTGTACTTATCTGGTGGAATATTATGAAAAGTCAAAATAAAAGTCTCAAAGTATGCCCATGTGATATTTTTGACATCTTTTTTTGTTTCTTTGAATTTGGAAGAACATCAATGATTGATTTATCTTTCTTTAATGTGCTTTTCATTACACTTGTCATATCATCTTCATCCACTTTCATATTCTTTCAATATTTTATACATAAAAATCATTTTTAATCAAATAGATATTTTTTGCGAATATATGTACCTTTTAGATACCACTAAAAAACTTGAAAAATATTAGATACTAGGATAATAATACAAGTAAACCTTCACTTTTTGTCTGAAGTTTAATAATCCTTAGACTAGTTACAACAATAAAGGGGGTTTTATTTTTTATTTTTATACAACTCTTACATGCTTATAACTCAACTCAAACTCCAAATTGTACATAAACAAGTGAACTTACATCTACAAACAGATGGCAATGGTCCCATTTGATAAGGGGAATTCAACAAATTGGTAGCCAATTTGGAATTATTGACCTAAATAACTTTACTTTTTATAAATTGATCAATTTTTTTCTAAATAATAATAACTCATACTAAAACTCATAATTTTATATTAAATTATTTAATAAAATGATCAAATAATGTTCTTTTCATACCTTCAATAAAATAAAACCAAAGTCACATCTCACCATATCTCCAATTCACAATCACAGCACGAAACTATAGTAGATCTCAATTGGTGAAACCACTAGAGCTACAATGTGTTATATATAAATATAAAGGTAGATATATATGTGTAAATTAAAATAAAATATTAATAAAATTCATGAGATAATCCATTAATTTTCAAAACTTATATCATCTTGTTTTACTTAATTTTTAATGAGATAAGATGATAATGAAATGGTACTAATTAAAATCTCTTATTTATCTCTAATAAACTTAAATAAAACAATTAAGAATACAAAAATAATACAAAATATGATAAATGATAATTTAATGTAAGTTTAATAAAAAATAATATAATATATATTTAAAATTAAGTTCATTAGCGTTACAATCTAAATAAGATAAAATGATATGAGATTTTATTTAAATAAAATGAAATAATATTATACCATGAGCCTATAAAAGACACTAAATAAGATATGAGATGAGATGAACTCACTTTACATCTCTAAATAGATGTATACAAAGATAATGTGAATATAACATATTATATATGGTGGTGGGTTAATAGAACTACAGACTATAATAGATGTAATAAATTAAATGTAAAGATACGTAAATATAATAGATTATATTCAATAGATCGTTATCTCAATTCATTAAATGTTTTTAACATTATAAACTTATGAATAGTAATCCCATTTAATCCAGCAGTATTTTGTAAATAAATTTCTATAGTCTTTTTTCTTTCTTATTCTTTCCCCTTTCTTTATTCTTCTTCCCCAATTTTTTTTTTCATTTATTATTTTTTTTCTTCTTCTCACTTTTTCATTATATTTGTTTCAGTTTTTTTCTTTCTTTTTCTTCACTCTTATTCGTTTTCTTCCTTAGTTCAGTTCATTAACTCAGATTCTTATTTACCAGCATTACTAAGCTACTTCACTTCTTAATTTATATTTCAACTAAACTTTAGATTATTATTAATAATGATTGATTGTTTGACATGTATTTTATTATCATTGAGTAATACTTAACTTACATCATTGTTATCAAAGATACTGATTTTTATATTAGATCAAATATTTAATTATGATTTTCATTTGAATAAAGATATTTGCTTATAATTCTATTGAAATGGTTCTCTTTAGAAACTTTTTTATAGAAAAAATATGTATAGGTAATACTATTGGGTTAATTATTTTATGTTTGGATTTAAAAGTATATAATCTTAAAAATTATTGTATAAAAATAATGTTAGGACAATCGGATATATTTTTCATATTCTAAGTAGTTACTATTCATTTATGATTTAAATGAATAGAATTCAAACTAACCTGACAAAATAATGTTATTGAAAATATAATGCTAAAATAAACTAAAGTAGATATTGAAACAGAAATATTAAAGCAGAAAAATAATAACACTAGAAATTTAACGAGGTTCGGTATAAATGTTACCTAGGTCATCGAGCATCGTTGACCACTTCCACTATCTTCAAATTACAACTAATTGGGCAAAATTGAGCTAATAAATTACCCTTACAAAAGAGAAAAAATTACAAATTTTGGAATGTTTTACAAATGGTGAATGAGGGCTTTATTTATAGCCCCAAATCCAACATTCATCTTCATTCTTAACCAATGTAGAACTTTTCTAATTTGCTCACTAAGGAGCTATATAACAAATCTCCACCTTAGCGATTTAGTGATTCTTAAATGATTTCTTCAATCACTAGATTAACGACGTCAGTGCAAATTCAGATTTGTAAGATGTTAATCAAATCCAGACAATGTTTGAACTTGATTGTTGTTACCACCTTGGTCATAATATCTACGGGATTCTCTGTAGTACTGATCTTGTGAACTAGTACTCCACCTTCTTCAATAATCTTTCGCACGAAATGATAATGAACGTCAATGTGCTTTGTATGTGCATGGTAGACTTGATTCTTTGCTAAATGAATAGCACTCTAACTATCACAAAACTCCTTAATATGTTTTTGACCAACTCCCAAGTCTTCAAGCAAACCTCGTAACCAAATAACTTCCTTCACAGCCTCTGTAATTGCCATATATTATGCCTCTGTAGTAGACAAAGCAACTGTGGAATGAAAGGTAAACATACAACTGACTAGTGCTCTAGCAAGAGTAAACACATAACTAGTAGTTGACCGACACTTATCTAAATTTCTTGCATAGTCGGAATCACAATATCCGACTGCACATTGACCAACGGTATTATCCTATTGAAATATTAAACCAACATCTACAGCATTTATAATATACCGTAGAATCCATTTCACGGCCAACCAATGTCCTTTACTAGGATCATGCATGTACCTGCTTACAGCACCAACCGCATGTGAAATGTTAGGTCTTGTACACACCATTGCATACATCAAGCTACCAACCACATTTGCATATGGTACCTTTGCCATATATTCTCATTCTACATCATTCTTAGGAGATAATTGAGCACTAAGCTTGAATTGAGGAACTAGCGGAGTACTTACAGGTTTTGTTTGTTCATTCATACCAAAACGTTGTAGTACCCTCTTCAAATATTGACTTTGGGTCAAACTAAGCTTCCCCTTCTTCCTGTCTCTGCTTATCTCCATACTGAGAATCTTCTTGGCTTCTCCCAAATCTTTCATCTCAAACTCCTGACTTAGTTGAACCTTCAACTTCTCAATTTCTGCTTGGCTCTTCGATGCAATTAACATATCATCGACATACAATAGGAGATAGATGAAAGACTCATCTTGCAGCTTACGAAAATACATACAATGATCATGTTTTCTTCTGGTATACTTCTGCTGCAACATAAACTGATCAAATCGTTTGTACCACTACCTTGGAGATTACTTCAATCCATACAATGATTTTTTCAACTTACAAACCCAATTCTCTTTACTAGCAACATTAAACCCTTCTGGCTGAGACATATAGATTTTCTCTTCTAAGTCACCGTGTAGAAACGCGATTTTCACATCAAGTTGAATTAGTTCCAAATCGAACTGTGCTACCAAGGCTAATAAAATTCTAATAGATGAATGTTTTACAACTGGAGAAAATACCTCATTATAATCGATTCCCTCTTTTTGAGTGTAGCTCTTAGCCACCAACCTTGCCTTGTAACGATTACCATCTTTATTAGGAAATCCCTCTTTCTTTGCATATATACACCCATTTGCAGCCAATTGCCTTCTTTCCCTTAGGTAGTTGTGTCAACTTCCATGCTTTATTCTTCTAAAGGGACAAAATTTCTTCATCCATAACTTCCTTCCATCTTTCCTCTTCGGGGCTTCTGATTGCTTCTTTATATATGGAAGGAACATCATCATGCACAACTGAAGGTACACATGCCATCGTATTCTTAAACTAAACAGGTAGGTCTTCAAAATCCTTGTATCGAGTAGGCACATTGACATTTTGTTGTCATGGCCTATCAATTACAGTTTCTTCTTTTTGTTGTGGAGGTTCTTGGGTTAAAAACTCTTCATCTTACTCATCTTCTATTAATGGAGGATTAACTTCTGTCTTATCTTCACTAACTGGATTAACAATTATGTTTTCAAACTCCACCTATTTCGAAGTTTGCTCCACCTGCTCTAAAGTGTCATCAATCTTCTCAGTTACCTTTCTCAGCAAGGTAAATTCATCAAAGGTAACATCTCTGCTAAAGATTATCTTTTTCATTTCAAGGCACCATAGTCGATATCCCTTAGAACCAGAAGGGATCCCCAAAAAATAGCTTTCTTGGCTCTTAGGTCCAACTTTGATTCTGTTACATGGTAGTATGCAATTGAACCAAACACATGTAAGAAATCGTAATCTCTAGCAAGTTTTCCAGACCATACCTCCATAGGCATTTTGCCTTCAAGAGCAAATAATGGTATACGATTGACGAGATGGCATGCATATGTCACAGCCTCAGCCCAATACTGCTTGCCTAACCCAACATTTGACAACATACACCAAACCTTCTTCAGTAAAGTCTGATTCATACGTTCTACAACTCTGTTTTGTTGTGGTGTTTTTCGAATAGTGAAGTGTCGCATTATCCCTTCCTCTTCACAAACTTTCATAAATGGATCGTTTGTGTACTCAGTGCCATTATCAAACCTCATATGCTTGATCTTTTTATCAGTCTGAGTCTCGATCATCTTCTTCCACTTAAAAAAAATTCCCAGCACTTCATCCTTCTTCTTCATGAGATACACCCAAACTCTTCTAATGAAGTCATCAACGAAAGTGACATAATAATGTTTGCCACTCATGGATGGAGTTCTTGTTGGCCCTCATACATCAGTATGAATGTAATCCAAAATGCCCTTTGTATTATGGAGAGTAGTGCCAAAGTTTACTCTTTTCTGCTTCCCCAATACACAATACTCACAGAATTCTAACTTGTTGGTTCTCGCACCTTTTAACAAGCCTTGTTTTACTAGAATCTACAAAGCTTTTTCATCAGTATGTCCCAAACGCATATGTCACAGCTTGGTAGTTTCTAAATCTCTTTCTTTCTCTGAAGTTGATGTTATCCCAATAACCGTACTACCAAGGTAGTAGTACAAGTTATTCTTTCGAACACCTTTCATCACCATAAGTGCTCCAGAAGTAACCTTAATGCCCCATTTTCTATGGTCATAGTGAAGCCTTTTGATTCTAAGACTCCCACAACAATGAGATTATTCTTCATATCTGGAACATAATGAACATCTGTCAAGACCCTGGTTGAATCATCTTGATTCTTCAAACGAATTGTACCAATCCCCAAAACTTTGCATGGATAATCATTACCTATGAAAACAACTCCATCATCTAGTTCTTCAAAGTTAAAGAACCACTTCTTGTTAGGAGACATATGGAAGGTACACGCTGAATCAAAAATCCAATCACGAGGATGGGATGTTGTTGATGAACCAACCAATGCAAATCTGAATTTGAATTGCTTTTAGCTACACATGCATCAGATTGCACAACTTTTCTTTTCTTCTACAACTTCGGACAATTTTTCTTCCAATGGCCTTTCTCATGACAAAAAACACATTCATCTTTACCAAGCCTTCCTTTTGACAGAGATCTACCTCTCCTTCCTTTTTGTTGTGTTTGCGGACGTCCTCTTACAGACAGTGTCTCTGTTGCTTCATTGATGCTTTCTTTTTTATCTTTCTTTCTAATTTCATAACTATACAAAGCAGTACAAACTTTCTCAAAAGACACTTTATCCTTCCCAATGAGTAAGCTCGTAATAAGGTGATCAAACTCATCAGGAAGGGAGGCTAACAGGCTAAGTCTTCATCTTTAAAAGTTTCATCCATATTTAACAAATCTGCTACTAATTGATTAAAAGCAATAATGTGGTCATTTATTGTAGTACCTAGAAGGTATTCAAAACAGAACAACTTCTCCTTTAAATAGAGCCAATTCTGTCCACTCTTCTTCATGAACTTGTTCTCCAACGCCTTCCACAACTTACTTGCGGATGTCTCCTTCATGAACGTGTATTTTTGTTCTCTTGAGAGACACGGACGGATTATACCACATGCCAATCAGTTGATATTTTTCCACTCTACTTCATATGCTCCATCTAGTTTCTCTTCTTCAATGACGATGTCTAGACCTTGTTGAAACAGAGCATCTAGAACTTCGCCTTGTCACATGCTGAAATGATCAGTTCTATCAAACTTCTCCACCTCGAACCTTACATTCATCATCATAGTTTTGCCTGACGTGGATGATTGGCCTTTGTTTGAAAGAAAATTTTTCTTCCGTCATTTCTTCAAATTACAACAACTAGCAACTATATTCCAATAGCAAGCAAATGGAATACAAACAAATACCTAGGTAGAAACCTTCGGCTATGATACCAATTGTTGAAAAAATCGGGTATATTTTCTCTATTATAAGTAATGATTTAAATGAATAGAACTCAAACTAATCCGACAAAATAATGTTATTAAAAATATAATATTAAAATAAATTAAAACAGATATTGAAGCAGAAAAATAATAACACCAAAAATTTAACGAGATTCGATATAAATGTTACCTAAGTCTTCAGGCATCATTGACCACTTCTACTATCTCTAAATGGATGAAGTCTAAATTATAACTAATTAAACAAAACAAAAGAAAAAAAATTACAAATTTATGATTTTTATAAATAGTGAATGATAATTTTATTTATAATCTTAAATCCTACTGTTATCTTTATTCTTAATCAATATAAAACTTGTTTAATTTGAATTGTATGAAGTTATATAAGGAATAAAATAATAGAAATATTTATTACTTATTTTTTTAACAATTAAAAATATGATTATGATCGGTAGCGGATAGTAATCGAAATAATAATAAATAAATTTTGAATTTATCTTTGCAATAATAAGAATAAATGAAGCACAATAAAACGAAAAAAGAAAAAAAAACTAAACAAAGTATATGAAAAAAACTGGGGAAAACAAATATGAAAGGATAGACGAAGAAGAAGAAAGAAAAAACTAAAAAAATTAATTGTAAAAATACCCTTTATTAATTCCTTAAAATTAATTAAGGAATTAAGATACTAAATTGAAACTTTAAAAATACAGATCAAAAGGGATTATAATTCTTAAACTTAAGTATCCTGTGATATATCACCCGAATAAAACGTCAAAAAAGTTTCACAAAAACAGAGCAAGAACGTAAGTTGCAAATAATGGATACCATTGGAGTCCATGGAATATTTGAAGCAAGTTGGGGTATAGTTTACAAAGAATATACAATATAAGATAAAAAGCCAACTTATTTACAACATGTGGGATAAAACGACTATTTTTGGAATACAATAGGATTAATTGTAGAATCCAAAAGGTCTTCCACGTCATTTCATGTTTAATTCTTATCTACATTTTCTGGTTCTTCGTCTTCGACTAAAATTCGGGGGCAATGTTACTCCTAGTACTCTTCCATCCCAGAGATTCTAGTTCATATTCAAAGATGAGAGAGAATCGCCCGATTTTCGATTCATCTAGAGCACTAATTCCTTTTATGAACTCCTGAATAAAGAAAAAAAATACACAAAATCTAATTGAAGGATAAAAATGTAAACTAGAGTAGCTAAAATGATGGCAATAATTCCTTTTATGAACTCCAGAATAAAGAAAAAAAATAACAAAAATATTTATAATGTCAAAGTCTATCCGTAAGATTGAAGATAAATTGGGTTCGACTATTTTGATATCTAAATGGTGTAAAAGTAACCTTTTTTAGCATTGATTTGGATATTTTTTGAAACAAAACAAAAATACGGACATTATTAATTATATCACATGTCAAAAAAAAATACAAATCAATGTTAAAAACAATTATAATTATTAGGATAGTATTTTATTAGATACAGTAATATATATTTAACAAAAAAAATTACATTTAAATTTAAAAATATATAAAAAAAATTCGATTATTTAAGTTGTCAATCGAAGTTTTACTATAAAAAAAAAGTAGTTTGTGAATAAATCCACTTTTGTTGAGTAAGGCATATCAGCATATGTGGTGACCCATTTGTAAAACATTGTTTGCGTTTTCTTTGGTTTATTTTTAGGAAGAAAGTAATAAACAAATTTTGTGATTTGGTGGAATACTCGAATCTAGCAAATGTTGTTTTATTGTATATATATATATATTTTTTCCTCCTAAAATTTTACATTTGAAACATAATTTTTTTTTTTCAATTTTGTTTCAAAATTTTACTTTAAATTTAATTCAATTTTTTAAATCAATATAAGGACAATAACATTGTTTTATTCGATTATATTATCGATCACGTTTATTATTTCATGCTTAGTTGTTTTATTTTTGGCATGTGATATTGGGTACACTTTGTTGCTACTTTGTTGGGATTTGTTTTAACAAGCAAGTTAAGATTGATTATTATATATATATTTAAAAATACAATATAACAACATTTTTTTAAATATATAAAAATATATTTATTTCATTGTTATTTTTATATATTATTAAGTAATTAAAAATGAATGTTTTGTACAAAAATAAAAACTATATGTGAAATAATTATGACTTTTAAGCAATAAACTTTGGGAATTTTTTTCTCTTTTAACTATTCCTTAATATTATATATTTCTTCACTAATTGAGATTGAAAATAATAATAATAATAAATCATATTTATGGTTAAAAACGTATACTTTAATTTTTAAAATTTTATCATATGTATATGTTTGTCTTATTCAGAAATAAACATCTATACACTTTTAAATTTTTTATTTTACTTTAAAGTAATTTTCCTTAAAACAAGTACTTATACATTATCAAATTTTATTTCTGATACAGTTTAAAAGCAAATTTTGACTTTGTTTTACAGAATTACTTATCATATTATTTTATAACAAAGCTCAATTGAACATATTTAGTTATTCACATTTTATTTTTTAATTTATCATTAATATTTGAAAAAAAATTCTATTTGTTTATTCAATTTTTATTTTATATATTTGACAAAAAAAATATTATCAATCTCTATCTAATACTTCAAATTTTCATCTTTTATTATTTTTCTAGTTTTATATGTTGAGTGTATAAGTTTACTATATATTTTTTCTTATGCTTGGCTAAAAGGGTATATTTGCTATTATTTATATCGTTTGATAAAAAATTCATATGGTAATGACAAAGAAAAATACATACTACTCTCAACCCTTGATACATGTGTGTATAAAATGTCAAGTATATATTGTAGCTACTGAGTGTGTAACCATTTATTTAAAAATTGGAACATGCACCTCTTTTCATGATGGAAGAGGAAGAGAAGGGAAGAAAGGCAAAAACCTCTAGCCATCTCATGCATGCAAAAGCCACACAAGTCGGCTATTTGCTCCTAATCGTTCTTGCAGCGAGGAGTTTCACACAGCGGAGGTGGAACACCAAATACCCAGTCCAGAACATTCAAGTATTTGGATCGAAACACCTCCCGCTCCTCTGCATAGCAATGCATTATGATGGCAGTAGATATACTGAACATCACCACATCAATTCTCTTCAACTTTTTGGACCGTGGCAAGTATCCAGCATCAGCCATACATGTAAAAAAGCTCTCAATCGCACGAGCGAGGCAATAAAGAGATATCTCAATACGTCTGCTTTTCTTTTCTATGGCCAAGGCCAGACCAGTAGGGAGCTGTCAAATAACAAAGTGGGATTTCTAAGAGATAAGCCTATAATTAGCAGAAAATGGGATAAAAATAACAAAGAAATACTCTTTAGTGGTACGTACTGTCCCCATTGCTACCATTGGAATGTTACACCTCTTGAAAATTCTAAAGAGGAAGCATGTCCACATCCTGATAAAAGAGAGGGAAAAAATTCATAAATTGCTAAGTAATCAGAATATAACTATTAACAGCAGAAGCACATGATTAAGATTAAGAAGCTTGACCCCAAAAGAAATGCTCCATTATTTGCATGGATGGAATAGACAGTCTCATCAGAAAAATATATACGTCAACATCTACCGTGATGTTCAATACATGTATACTAAAGAAAAATCTTATTTCATTAGCAAAAAGGAAAAATAAATAAATAAAGTCTTATTTATTCCTTCATCATAAAACAAACCACTTCAGTTGTGCATAACTTCCAATGGTACAAAATCTTTTGAGCTAATAAGAAACATCTATAATAAAGCAACCTCCCTTGAATACTTGGAACCCTCACGGTCTATTTGCTTAATAACTTTGAAATGCAGGATAAAAATATTAAAGCAGATACTAACCAAGCAGACGCGCAGTAAACGGATAGAAACAAGCTTGATCGTGCAGTGCCAAGAACACCTTTTCCAAGTATAGAGTAAGGCCTTTACATGAAAATGCAAATATTTATAAGACAGCCATAAGCATAAGGAGTACCAATAACTTAATAGAAGATTCAGTTATTGGCAAAAATCCAGTGTGTCATCTGCTGCCTTTGTACATTAATTAAAAAAACTCAAATAAACTAGATATTCGGTATTTTCAGAATAGAAACTGATAAAGCGCCATGAAAGCAACAACGTATATATTCAAATCAGTTGAAATTATGTTTTAGTTAGCATACATAAGTTGATTTGCATACTCTATAAAGGATAGAAACAAGAACAAAGGTATCTACCACAAAATCAATCTTAGAGGACTCGGCATCAACAACTATAGAAATAATATGATCTCTAACAAACTCCAAGCAATCGAGAGTAAATAGTCTGTCAAAAAAGAAATTGTTATTGGAATGCAGGAACTGCATTAGATTATTGGGGTAAACAAATTTTGAAAACTTCTTCCTAAACCATATACATGGACACAAACACATCATTTAGGAAGAAAGTGTATGCAGTCACCTTTTTAGGAGGCCTTGACGGTGAACGATGAGTGCTGGAATGAGGTATACTGGTAGATACACTGGTAAAGCTCTTTTATAGGCTTGAATAAGAAAAGAAAGAATATGTGCACTGCATGACTGGTTTCCATGAACAATCTGCAAAGAATTTAAAAAGTATGGGAATTGTAGTACAAAAGAGAGTAACAGTAAAGTATTAATAAATAGTGAACAAAAAATGATAAAACTAAGTGTATCTATTTTTGGTGTGCTTCGGCCAGAATAACATAATGAAATGATAATCCATTTTCTTTGAACATGCTTTCATATTTGAAACAGAAGGGGTAATAAAGAATGCTACATACTCCAAAAACATCTGAAACATTTATCACAATCTGCAAAAGATATTCTAGCCTTTGGTCCTTAAATTTAATAGCTATTTTTCCTCAGATAAGTAAACATACTATTAAATGCAATGGCATCATGTAATTTGAAACATTAGTCTTTCTAGCATGGGATTCACTGACTGAATAACTTCTATCAGATAAAAGGATTAACATTGATTTTGTCATTTGAAAAATTCACAAGCTAATGCATTCCCAAGGATTTGAGAAAATTCCTGCGATTTCTTTTGTAATTGCCCAATGTGATAAAAATATTTTGAAAAGTAAATGTCTCCAAAACTAAATGAGTTATAGAGGTTCGGCAGAAATAGTAACCTATAGAACTTCAATTTGGATTAGTAATTACACTCTTTAAGTCAAACAATACGGACTTGTTTCCTCTAAACAGTGGTAACTTAATTTCTAAAGGAAAACGATGAAACTGCAGACTTAAGAACTATAATCCAGAATACATAGAATTTGCCAGTCAAGGAGATTCACAAACAAATATATTGATGGAAAGAGTAACTTTAGTATATCAGAGTTAACAATGAGACTCCATCTACTTTGAAAAAGAAATTAGAATACTGTAGAGCGCTTTAGCTTATTAGTTCATAAATAACAAGTTGATGAATGAAACAGAAGAACTGGTGTTTGAAAAGAAACAAAATAACAAGCTCATAATTTTCATAAAAATAACCGATAGCAAGAAATGGCATGGAATTATGAACTAAACCCTACAAAGCACAATCATAAGATCAAGCAAAAAATTTAATTTATCAATTGGATGCCCAACAGAAGAACTGGTAAAGAAAGAGAAAGGGGCATGGGGAGGGAGGAGGGATCATATCTCATACAAAAACAATGTAGGCTATCATCATGTTGGGAAAGAAGATAATAAAACAGTAGATGATGCATACCGAGCAGGGAACTTTCATATTTGGATCTAGTTTAATGTCCACGCCATTGCTCTTGTAGTACTTCTCTATTGCTTCCAAATTACTAAAAGGCAAGCCACTTGCAATGGCTTTAACACCTTCTAAGATAGCAATATCCTTTCCACCATGCTTATTGAGAAACGATTTATAAGATGGAGGGAGGCTATCCTGCTTCAATATGTAAGCAGAGCTGAAAAAAAAAAATTGTGCGCTTTCTTTAGCCAAAATATTCCCTATAAAAAAGTATAATAAAGGCCTCTGAAAGCATCTAGTTCTCAAAACACAAAATAAGCACATATTCCAATTGATTTACAAACTCCATATAAAAACTATTAAAGTCTATAAGTATGATGCTTATAGATTGTCCCGACCAAATGGGAAGGGGAAGGTATAAATAAACAGTTGGGTTACCTCTAGTATGACTGTATGATGAACTTGAATATGTAGATTTTGGGAAATTACAAATGTAAAATGATGTAAATAATATTTCTTTGCAGAACTAGAAAGTATGATTGATCTCAGAACTTGATGTAGAAGTCCAAATCAGGTTCGGTGCCCAAGTTTAGAAACTGGTACCACTATTTACCCATGTTTTTTAAGAGATTCAATTTAACACACCTGTTTGTTAAATGGTTCCAACATTAACAATTTTGAACGGTAAATGAGTTTGAGTTAGGGATTTCAACTGGTGGCACTTACGTGAGAGAAAAGGCTGAGGCATTTTCGTCCTTTTAGGTGATTACCTCCCAAATAACAATAAAAGAAAAGATTAATTCATTGGTAGTCAAAAGGAAAAAAAATTCACTAGGGTTTGTGTGTCTTCTTCTCTAACTTGTCTATGTCGTCTTCTCTGGCTCATCTGTGTCATGTCGTCTTCTTTGGTGATGTTTCCAATCTGAGGAGGAATCTTGCTTTACAAATCTTGAAGGGGGATATTACAAAGAGATCGATTGAGACATGAGGGGCTATTAAGCAATGGATGGGGTTGTACAAACTGAGTTTGTTATGCAAGACAGTGATGGTAAAGCTGCCAGATATGGTAATTTCTTTGCCCTCCAATAATCATTCATTGACTGGAAAGTTTTGAATAAAACATGAGTTGTTTTTGTAGAGTGCGTTATTTGTAGGTTTAAAGTATTAACTGTTTTATGTTTAGTGTATCACGGGAAGGGAATAAGAGAGGGTTTTGAAAACTTTTTGCTCGGAATCTTGACCAAAGTGGTCCCCCATTGAAGTGCATGTTTTGTTTTTATTAATATTTGTGTGGATGTGTTGTCCATTACTACGTATAGTCTTTTTGGGGGTTAGATAGTGTAGTTAAGAGGATTTATTTCTTTGTCATTTAGTAGGTTGAGTGTTAATAAAGTTTAAACATATTATAAACCAAAACATGGTTTCAAGCTAGCTAGACTGATTTTTTTTTTTTTGGTCTATATACTGAGTGACCTATTCACAATGGAGAAGCATATATGTGTTAGCTTTGTGATGGAAAATGGAAACAGATATTACAAAAAGGGGATTATGTGCATTATTGTGATTATTGTCACCGAGAAAGGATGTGTATGAAGACTTTTAAAATGCTATGTTAAGAATTAGGGTTGGATTATATTAAAGTTGATTTTTTTTTTTTTTTTGGAGAACTCCTGTTGTGAAGGATGATAAAGGTATGTTTGAGATTAAGGATGATGAAGATGCTAAAAGAGTTGGTGAAATTTATCCTTGTACTAGTAAAAGGGTGGTGGAAGCTTAGATAATGAAGATTCAATGCCCGTTGATTCTAGCTTATTAAAGGATAGTCATTATTAACCCTTGCGTAAAGCTGAACTTGAACAATATTTTGAGAATGATAGGGCTGAAGATAATGTTGAGGTTGAAGGTTGAAACAAACGTTGAAGTTGAAGATGGTGAACTTGGTAATGACTATGAAGTGGAATCATCCAAAATTTGGTTCATGCACGATTTGAATTGCAATATACAATACAATTTAGTTTAATGTTGGTACGGTGTTTGCTAGCTTAGAGGTAATTAGGAAGGCATGTATATAGTATGAAATTAGATATAGGAGGAAGCTACGCAAGAGAATTTTTTTTCCATATAAGTTTGAAGTGTGTTGTGGTTATAAAAATTGTTCATGGACAATGAGAGCAACAATGTGTTAGGAATTATGACATGAAAAAGGTGTTAAGTAGTCGTTTCATAGCTGAGGAATTTTTAGAAATGTTTAAAGAAAACCCAAGTATAAGGTGGAAAATTGTTCAAGCCAAAGTAAGGAAAAAATATAATGTTGATATTATACATAAACAAGTGAAAAAGGCTAAAATGCAGGCAAAGAAGATGATCCATAGATCATATGAGGATAAATGTTTAAAGAAAACCCAAGAATAAGGTGGAAAATTATTCAAGCTAAAGTAAAGAAAAAATATAATGTTGATATTATACATAACCAAGTGAAAAAAGCTAAAATGAAGGCAAAGAAGATGATCCATAGATCATATGAGGATCAATATGATATAGTCAGATTATGCCAATACATTAAAGAGGACAAATTCAAACACAAATACAAAAATAGTCATATGCAAAGAAAATGATGGATGTGAAGGGTATTTAAAAATAAAAACTCAATGTTGTACTTATTGTTATTCTCGCTTTGTCTAAATTCTATTTTATATGTTCTTTAGATTTCAAAGAATATAAATATGTTTCGGAGCAATGAAAAGAAGGATTTTTAGGATGATATAGGAGATTTATAGGGTTAGATGGTAGTTTTCTTAGAAGTCCAAACAAAGGAATACTTCTATCAATAATTTGTACAAATGCCAACAATCAAATCTATCCAATAGCATATGTTGTGACTGAAGGAGAGAATAAGGATAGTTATGGTTTACTTTTTTGAAGAATGATTTACAAATTCTTGATGAAAGAGAGTATATAATTATTTTTAACGAGCATATGGAAATCATAGAAGCCTTGAAACTATCATTACCTCTTGTTGAGCACAGATATTGTGCTTGACACATTCTCCAAAATTTTACAAAAAACAGAAGAGAAAAAAAGTTCTCCTTATGGAACATTTTTGGAGATGTGCAAGAACTACAACTGAAGTGTAATTTGAGTGTAATGGTTGCATTGAAGGATGCTAATGAAGAAGCATATGATTGATTGGCCAAAACAAGACAAGCATAAATGGTACAAATCATTTTTAAGGTACAACCTTCATGTTTACTTGTACTACTTTAATTTAAAGGACGTTTATTTTTTTTCAATTTATTTCATTTATGTGTGTTGTAGGCTTCATTGTTTAACTGAATTGCAAACAAACAACGATTGTGAGTCTCTTAATGTTGAGAATGTTAGGTTAGAGCCCATTTTTACAATGTTAGGGAGTATAAGGAATCTAATTAGAAATTGTTGGACAATTAGAAGAGATTCAATAAAGAAATAAAAACATGAAATTGGGGAAACATTTACATGATATTTCTTGCTAAAAAAATGAGGCTAAAGATTGCATCTCAGAACATAATGATGGTGTTTTATTTGAAGTTCAATTTCAAACAAACTTAGTTGTTACCATTGATCTGAATAATAGAACATGTGGTTGTAGAGTTTGTGACCTCACAGGTATACCTTGTTCACATGCCATGAGATACATGTTACACCAAAATGAGAATCCAATGACATATGTATATCCAATTCTAAAGAAAAGGGCATATGAGATATCATATGAACCCATTTTATATCCTATTTAGAGTAGTGAGTTTTGACATAGGGATATAGATCCAAAACTTCATCCTAACACATCATAATGCTAGGGGAGGAAAATCAAGGAAAAGAAACAAGTCTTTACTTGAGAAGTTCAACAAGAAAAATAAACAAGCAAAACTTGGTAGGAATGGAGCACCTAAACAAATAAGATTTGGACAAAAAAAGACATGTACTATTTGTGAAATACAAGGCCATAATCGCCTTAGCTGCATCAAAAATCAAGTAAAGTATTCAATTTTGGATTTAATTTAATTTAATAATTTTAACAGATACCAGTATTTCTAATCAATTTATTATTTTGTAGGGTGAAAATATTAGATAAAGTTCAAATAATGAAATAGTTACTCCACAAGTAGATGTTGCATGTCCTACTCCACGACACGTGCCACAAGATGTAAGAATTTAATATTACTAATTTGTACTCGGTTCACTTTATGTATGAATTTTTATAATGTGCATGTTTTAAATTCTTCTAGTAGGGAAATTACATAAACTTTCCTAATCAACAAAGTCAAGTAGTAGTTTCAAGAAAAAGAGTTAAGAAAAGGACCGGAAGTATTCCACACAATCAAAAAGTCTTTAAGGACTGTGTAATGGAAGATGCATGACGACTTTAGTCTTTAGTGCTTCGATATGTTTTAAACAAGATGTATTCAAGCAATTATTTTTGATGTGCATGGGTGTATACACTTGACTATTTTGTGAATGGGTAAAAATTCCCAATGTAAAACTATATTGGGACAAGTTTCAAGGAACTATATGTATGTTGTGTTTCCTAATGGCCATTATTGCCTTTTTATTATGTGCTCTGTTTTTTATGTGCTGAGAAAAATAGTGTCTGCGGTATGTAAACCTTCATGTGTGCTGTAAAGCTGTGTAGTGTGTGTGCTGTAAAGCTGTGTAGTGTGTGTGCTGTAAAGCTGTGTGGTGAGAAAAATAGTGTGTGATGTGTGTACTTGTAAATCTATGTAGTGTGTGTACATTGTGTAATGGGGCATTAGTGTGTACCTTCATGTGTGCTGTAAAGCTGTGTAATGTGTGTGCTGTTTTGTATGTGCTGAGAAAAATAGTGTGTGTAGGGTGTAATGTGGCACCAATGTGAGCTGTGTATTGTTTGTGCACTTTATAGTGTGTGTTGTGCTATGTGTTGTGTGTACCTGTGTACCTGCAATTGCAGTGTTTGGTGTGTGTTGTGTCTGTGCTCGATGTGTGTCATATGTGCTGTGTAGTGTGTGCATGTGCTGTGTAGTGTGTGTGTGTGTGTTGTGTTGCGTTGTGTGTGTACTATGTGTGTTGTGTTGTGTTGTGTGTGTCCTATGTGTGTTGTGTTGTGTTGTGTGTGTACTATGTGTGTTGTGTTGTGTTGTGTGTGTCCTATGTGTGTTGTGTTGTGTTGTGTGTGTACTATGTGTGTTGTGTTGTGTTGTGTGTGTACTATGTGTGTTGTGTTGTGTTGTGTGTGTGCGTGCGTGCGTGTGCGAGTGCTATGTGCACCAGTATCTGCGCCAGTGTTGAGTCACGTGTGCTGTGTTGTATGTGTCTCCTGTATAGTGTAGTGCACCAGTGTGTGTCATATGTCCACCAGTAAGACAAAAATGGAAGGAAAATCAGTTTTAAAAAGAGAGAGGGAGAGGGAGAGGAGAGAAGAAGGAGGACAAAAATGGGTTTGATTTTCCCAAATTTTCCTTTGCATTTTCTCAGAGGTGAATCAATTATAATAGGAGTGGAAAACACGGGAAAACCATTACCTCTGATGTTATTTGGGCAGTAATCACCCAAAAGGACAAAAATGCCCTTGTCTTTTCTCTCATGTGAGTGCCACCAACTAAAATCCCCTAATTTAAACCCATTTACTGTTCAAAATTGTTAATGTTGGAACCATTTAACAAACAAGGGTAGTAAATTAAAAATTTTCAAAAACATAGGTGAAAAGGGATATCAGTTTCTAAACTTGGGTACCAAACCCATCCAAAAATGAGCATATCACAAATTTGCAAGTAACTAATTAACAAGCAAAGAGAAAATGAAAGATATATTTCTTTGGCATTTTATTGTGGGTAACAATTCACTGGAATCTCATTACTTTCAGTCTACGAATACAAGTTTTAAGCATGATACTTTTTTCATGGTCATGACAGAGTGACAGCTGCCTAAGTTGAACAAACCACATGTATGGAATTAGGTCATATTGATTCAGCTATTTGGCACACTAGTTCGGGCACATTAGTTCAGCCATTCTTTTTTATTTTCTTATTTCCAATCATGGTTGTTCCTAATCTAGCATGGGGAATTGCGAGATGATTTCTAAAGTCACCACTTAAACAACCTTATTTTGAGGGGGATTTGGACAAATTACAAATTGTGCCTCATGTGATACTTGAACCTACGAAATCCTTGGTCTGGGGCATTCCTTTACCAACTCAACTAGTGGTTGGGGGCTAGTTTACTCCTTATTAGTTCGACACTTTACATTATTTCACAGATTCTTCAATAGGGATATACATCATCTGCAATATATTGTCCTTAGAGACCAACAGCCAAAACATTCAGATAATCTGGTGTACCAACGAACTATGTCTATACAACATGTGCAAATCTAATAATTACTGAACTATACCCAATTGCAAAGAGTATTCCCTTCTGACACATTTTTCTTGATA
Organism: Hippophae gyantsensis; assembly: GCA_030763125.1. Lineage (NCBI taxonomy): Eukaryota > Viridiplantae > Streptophyta > Magnoliopsida > Rosales > Elaeagnaceae > Hippophae > Hippophae gyantsensis. The sequence continues at coordinate 21,894,797 of CM061032.1, read as the reverse complement.
TAAAGTCTGATTTGCTAATTAATTAAAATCATCAACACGAAATAGCATCGATTTTTTTTTTATCTTTTAAAGGCATAGACAACAGTGAGTGTCTCCATCAAAAGAGAAGTGAGCTAACATAATTAGATCAATCAAAACTAGAAAGCAGCAATACTTTTAACATACTCTCATACATTAAAACATAATTACTAAATCAAGGAGTTGAGTTACGTACAGAATTTGTGAAGATGAAAGACACATGAGGAAAATGTCACCATGTGACCAGGTGAGAGGCCTACAAATATGACCAAAGCGTTTGCTTTTAATCCCACAACGCGATGCCAATACAGCGGCGCGCATTAGAATGTATATGGCTAAGCTCTTATGTTGCGTTTCCAGGCCAGTTAGAAGCATCGACGGTCCCGCTATAGCTCCTGCAACCAGAGCCCTCCACTTTGCTGTCCTGAGATGGAAAACAACACGCTAGAGTATCAATTCGCAGCAAAACACTCACTTCTTTTAAAGAAATTCGTGCTAATTTTGACATAACAAATCAAATTAAGAAAAAATCAGCAATACACAAATGAAAGAACGAAGAACATGCCTACGATGGCCTCCCAAAGAACCTATAACCTCATCCACGGATGCAAAAGTACCAGCAAAAGTGCCAAGAAATAGACCGTATCTCAATGTCTCCTTCAAGGCCGTAATAATTGCTTCATTGTTTGTAATAACGCCCTTCGTCCTTAATATAAAGAATTCAAGAAAGTAACATCACAATTAAAATTCTCCTCAAGTACAAAAAAAAAAAAGTCAATATTTCTGATTACTTTACCTTATTGAAGCCAAAGCTTTTCTTCGGCCAAATCGAGCTAGGATGGCGAATATAGAGAGACCGCCTTTGAGACCAGCACCAATTGAGAAACCCTTCACTGAAGCAATTACAATCCTACGTAACTTCTCTGAGTCGCTCAGAGGCAATGCATCGTAAGGGGAAACGAGCGAAGTGCAAGCAGACATAGACAAAAGGTCGCATGTTCTGCAATGTGAGCAGCTAACCTCATCGGATCCGTATCGATCAATATCAACGCTACCATTCTCTTTGGCGATGCATGTGCAATAGTCGCCAGACGGCGGCGACATATCGGAAAATCCCCCTGGGTTTTCCGATGTCAGTCAGCCGTCCGAATAAATGCAAAAGGCGATTAAAGCAAACAAAACAAAAAAGGGCGTAAGAACCTTAGCAGCAAAATGACGAAGTACACAACTAATGGGTGGGAAGGATTTGAAAGCGAGCAGGCGAGCAGAAGCAGCTTTGCTAATATCGAGTTCTGAGTAAGGGGCTGACACGTATGTAGCAGTCAGTGTGGTTTAAAGTGATGATGTGTTATTCACATTTTAAGTTAATATATTTATATAATATATTACCATATATATATATATATTAAACTAATAATATTTAATAAGCGATGTATGGTGAAAATAATCATTATAAGTAGTATATTCCATGCAATGAATGATACTCGATTAGTACATGCCGAACAGTTACTGATCATCTTGGACTTCTGAAAGTGTCCTTTTCAGAACCTATTTTGTCCTAAAAATCTAGGTTTTAGAAAAATGTTATTGAGTTTAATATATAACATTTAATTAAAAATACAAGTTGTAATTCACAGTATCTCATAGTTTATTTATTATATTTAATAAATTTATAATAAAATATTAATTTATTTTATTTAAATATAACCTAATATCATATTTTAAATTATAATTTTAATAAATATTACTTTAAATATATATTATATTATTTTTTATTAAATTATATTATTTTTTATTATTTATCATATTTTTTATATTATTATTTATTTTATTTAAATTTATTAAAAATAAATAATTTTATTATAATCTTATTTCATTAAAAATTAAATAAAATAAGATAATATGAATTTTAAAAATTAATAATTTATCTGTTAATATTAATTATATATACATTTAACTTAATATTATAGATTATTATAATTATAATTATATTTAATAAATTATATTAAATAAAATTAAAAAATTATTTAAAATAAACGATAAAAATAATATCTTTATTTTAAATTAAAAAATGTATAATTATATATTTTAATTGTTTTAATTTTTCAATAAAAAATTATTATATCCATATTAATTATATATTGTATATATTGTTTAAATTCAGGACTCAAATTTGTAAAAATAATACCAAATTAAATATAATTCAATGTCTGGAGTATGGATGGTGTATCCTAATCTTACATTTATATCTGTCCCTACGAAACTTGGTTGATAGTTAGCTACGACTGGAAAAGGAGGAGTGCAAGTTACATTTAAAGTTTGCAAATGGAATCAATGGACAGGCAAAAAATTAATAAGTGACTGTAAGTCTGTGATCAAGACAGGGTAAACAAATGGTCGGATTTGCGTCGTTGGAATTCTTTTGGAAAAGATCACGTTTTTAAAACTTACCGCAATAAGAAGAATATTAAATAAATTTAAATAATTATAATTTATTTTAAAAAATATCTTATTAAATAATATTTAAAATAAAATAATATGAAAAATTCTTTTATTAATAAAAAAATATGAATTAAAAATAAAAAAATATTATTTTTATAAATATAAATTTTAATATTATTATCTTAATTATTTTCCTTCTTCTTCTATCTTAAAAAAAATATAAGAATTTAATGTTTAAACAAACAATGATATCGTGTTATAAATTAATAAAATATTAAATTAAAGTAATAATATTATCATAATATAAATTATTATGAACATAAAGATATTTTATTAATAATAATTTTATCTAATAATATATGGTATTAAAGTATAATCAATACTAAAAAAGAAATAAATATTATATATTATTATATGCATATATCTAAAAATTATTATAACTATCTTCTAAAACACACAAGTATATAATACTTAATAGTAACTATTAATAAAAATTATACTATAACATCTTTTAATTAAAAAATAAAAAAATAATTGATATATTTGACTAATCAAATGATTATATGTGCACTCTTCTACACACATTAGATGAAAATGGCCCAACATCATCCCATGCCTCTAGACGAGCCGTGAACAAAAAAAGATTAGTGTCATGTTTGGTAGAAATGAATAAAATAGAATTGAAATTAATTATTTATAATTTTATGTTTGGTTGTATTATAAATTGAGAATTGATTAAATCAAATTGTTAAAAGAGAGAGATTTTTATTCCTATGTAAAAAAAATTCAATTTTATCCTAACTCACAAATATAACCCTAAATTATATACCCAAAATCCTATACTTTAAATCTAACCCTAAACTCTATATCCTATATCCAATACATATTATACCCTATACTTTAAATCCTATACCATATACCCTATATTCTAATAATATGTTTTATTTGACGAAAAAATAATAATTAAATGATATTATTTAAATTTTACTGAATATAGGAGTATTAATGTAATATACAATTTTTCCATTTTATTACAATTGTAAATAAAACATTATAATACTATTTTTTTTTAATTCAAGTGGTCAAACCAAACAATATAATAATAATATTGTTTTCTTTTCATTCAATTATATTATCATTTTTTTCTTTTTTTTAACCAAACGTCACCTAATAATTATTCACATCTTCATTAAAATATTACAAGAAATGGTTGGTGACTTTTTTTGAATATTTGAATATTTTATTAGTATTGATAATTCTCACTAATAAATAAATTAAGATATATTAAATCTTAAATATATTTATTTATTATACATTTAAATATAATAATTAAAATTTTAGAGTACAAATTATAATTATAATTGAATTTTTTGTTTTGTTAGTTTAATAATTATTATAATAATTTTTGTTTCATATTCTAACAATATTGGATTTTTATAATCAAACTATTGATTTATTGATTAAAATATTATTTTTTTATCCAAAATTTATTTAATTTAACTCTAAAATTTTAAAAATATATAATATATTTTAAAATAAATTATACCCTAAATGCGAACCAAGGAATAGATAGGGTCATAAGCATGATCCCATCACATTTATCCGTAGATGTGTTAAAATTGAAATTTTTTCACAATTTTTGTCTTTTACGAGGTAAATTAATATATGTAGTCAAATATAAAATTAGATTTTCTAATTTTTCTTTTTTTAAGCTTATTTTCTATTATGTTCAATTGATCATTGAGGGTAAGATTCTAAATTTTTCAACATATTTAGCTTTCGATTTGGGAGATATAAAGCGATCAAATTATCTATTAGGAAGTTTACCCTTGTAGCTTTGAAATTCATACTTTTGTGCTTCCATCTTTTTTGGCCCATATATCCTTGGATCGAATCCGAAAAGATGGTTATGCTTGCCTTGATTGCTTATGTATGCTCCTAACCTAGACTCATTTTTCACACACTTAAATTATTTTGCACCTTTTCTACTTGGAGTTATAGAGAACATGAGTTTGGACAGCACTTGTTAAGCTTCCTCGTAAGTGGATCAAACACTCCTTTATTATCTTTTTGTATGAACATGTATGAATGTTCACATAAATTTGGTGATGTTATTTGAGTGTTAATATCTTTTTAATGAGTCCATCAACACTCACTCACTTACAAACATCCATTAAACAATTACAAAATATCACAATATACTGTAAATAATATCTTATCGATAAGTTTCAAAAAGGATATGACTATGTTGTATTATTTTAACTAAATTGTCGAGATGTTATAGAGTATCTCTAATGTTTTACAAACAATATCTATTATACAAATATGTCAATTACTCTATTGTAATTTTTGCCTAAGTATTGAAATGGTATAAAAAAAATTGAAATTTCTTCGGTATTACACTACTATAATTATTTTTTTTAATTCCTACAATGTTTCATTGTAGTGTTATTGATGAAAATGTTTAAATTATGAATATTTATCTAATTATGTTTTGCATTTTAGTTTTATTTGAATTTGGATTGTTATTAGTTAGGTTTAATATTTATTTTATAAATAAATTTTTTAGCTTGGTATTTCACATTAAATATTTTTTTTATTTATTCACTAAGTTATGTTCATTTAATTTTTAACTCTAAATTCGTTTGAAATTACTATCCTTTTTGTCTATTTCTCTCTCCTATCTCTTCCGTTCCATGTCAATTGTGCTATTGAAAAGGAATACATAAGCTAAGAGCATCATGGAAGATACAATGACATGTCGAGTAAACTATGACTATATGTTTATCTTTAATGAACATTAATATGAAAGAAAATGATTGTTCAAGTAGCATGAATGTACATAATATTTATGAAATATTTAAAAACCTCCACAATAATTTGTAAATTGGGTTAACCTACAAATTTTCTATTCATGAATGTTAGAAACTCAGGCCTAACTCAACCTAATAAGATCTCATAAGGTGCCGACGGAATCCTATAAGCAACATTCATCGATCTGTGGCCGACATCGTTTATGGTTGAGACTAGGACGGTATCTGATCATCTTCGAGCCCCCAACTTTCGTTCTTGATTAATGAAAACATCATTGGCAAATGCTTTCGCAGTTGTTTGTCTTTCATAAATCCAAGAATTTCACCTTTCATAAATCCAAGAATTTCACCTCTGATTATGAAATACGAATGCCCCCGACTGACCCTCTTAATCATTACTCTAATCCCGAAGGCCAACACAATTTAATAAGATCTCATAAGGTGTCGGCGGAGTCCTATAAGCAACATCCACCAATCCATGGCCGACATCGTTTATGGTTGAGACTAGGACGGTATTTAATCGTCTTCGAGTCCCCAACTTTTGTTCTTGATTAATGAAAACATCCTTGGCAAATGCTTTCGCAATTGTTCGTCTTTCATAAATCCAACAAAGCTGCTTATAAGCTTGGACAACCCTTAACTTTATGAGATATTATTAGATTGAGTTAGGCTTAAGTTTCTAATAATGAAGAAATGGTAGAAAGAGATCAAGCAAATACTTATATCATCTTAATCATTATATTCAAACAACTTCAAATTACATCTAATGGCACATATATTGCTTGAATCAAGATAACATATGTTTTGAACTTCCAATAGAATCATTTTAGATATAATTATTGTTTGAATATAGTATAGATAAATAAGTTATGAATAAATATCATATAAAATTATATTATAATTACATAAGCACAAATACATATAAATAATAAATATAAATTTTTAAATGACATAAAATATAAATCGAGTAAAATATTCTTAAAATAATTTTTTTACTCACTATGCGTGTATGAAAACTCCAAAAATTTATCTCCTAATATACAACTATCAATTAGTAACAAAATTACACTACAGTTTACTACCCTAATCAATTATCAAGTGTCTAAATTATATAAATTATATTGAAGGGAATCTAAATCTAGAATGAAAGAAAAAAATCGATAACACTTTGTTATATTCTTTCCATATCAGGGTCTTATCTTTTTTTGTGGCCTTCATATAAGGATATATATAACAAGCAAGATGGGGAATTAAAAAAAATTAAAAGAAAAACTATAAGAACAATTATAAAAAGGAATTTAGTGTCACCACTTAAATATGATCAGTTACAAAAATAAATTGTAAGAATAATTACAGTAGCAAAAGTAATTTCATGCTATGAATTCATTCAAAAAATGGGTAATAGTGATAACACTCCAAATTTACATATAACTTTTCAACGATCCCCAAATAAACGAAAAGATATGAAAAATACATAATAATGACTCAAATCATATTTGACACGGATATAGAGTTTAACGGTTTGAAACTTGCATAGGATAGGTAATTGTTACCCTTTGAACCTTCCCTTATAAGAGTATATTTACCTTATTGGTTGACCAGTAGACTCGATATCTTTGAATTGTTCTATCATTTATGTAAACGATGATATACTTCATATAAGAGTCTTTCCTAACATAATTCAGTTCTCACTGTTATGTTTGTTTAGCCATGAACATGTATATAGTTCCGTGAGAGCGTATAAAGAATTGAGCCCTATATAATTTCTTTTCGAAGCATCCCCACTTCTCTCTCAAATAGATGTGTAAGCGTAATCCATAAAGAGTAACCCACATATTTCGCTTGGTGTTCTTTTCGTAAGAATCATAAAAGCATTAACTTAACCTATATCTTACGAGTATCATTATTATCATCATACGAATGGACTTGAGGTTAAAACTTCATAGTGATCTCACTAAGTCTTTATAACTAAGTTGTCCCTTTGAACCTAATTCTTGGGATTTTTAGTCAACTGAGTTGGATTTCTTTTACAAATCCTTATTTATTCATGGGCTACAGTCTTATTTTTCTTGATGACTTATCAACTAACTCTCGATTTAACCCTTTGGTTAACGAGTTCGCTATGTTATCATTTGATTTTACATAGTCAATGAGATAACCACAATTGAGAGAAATTGTCTAATGATATTATGTCTATGACATCTATGTTTAGACTTACCATTATACATACTACTTTGTAACTTACTAATAGCATATTGACTATCATGCTGGATGCAAATTGCAAGCACAAGCTTTGACCACTTTGGAATATCCTCTAAGAAATACATGATCATTCGGCCTCTTCGTCACATTTATCCAAAGTGATGAATTTAGATTCATTGTAGATCTAACAATGCACGTCTATTTAGAAGACTTCCATAAAACTATTGCACCACTCAATATGAACATATATCTACTGATAGACTTTAAGCATTTCATTTCAAATATCAAGTTTGCACCACTTTATCCTTCTAATATAATTTGATATCTTGTGTCATGCAATTCATAGTTATGTGTGTATCTTGTAATACCTTTTTACTAATTAGATCCTAGATTACTGGTATATCTACTTAGTTTACTTACATCATAAGCTATGTTCAGTCTTGTACAATTCATCGAGTACATAAGACTTCCTATCACTTTAGAATATTCTAGTTGAAATACACTCTCAACTCTATTCTTATATAGGTGTATATTTACATCTACCGGAGTTCCAATAATTCCAAAATCACTATTAATGTTGAATTTCTCAAGTATTTTGTCAACATAATAACATTGACATAGGATAAGACTACATGATATCCTCGATATCTTAATTCTTAAAATTATATCAACGAGTCTCACATCTTTCATGTCAAACTTTGAGTTTAATATATTCCTAATGTACTTGATTATTTGATCATTATTGCCCACAATTAACATGTTATTTAGGTAAAGACACAAGATGACATGATTATCTTCAGTGTCCTTGACATAACTATCATGGTCCTAACTATCTTCATTTAGAGTCTCACAAGTTTGTTTAGATGAACTTGATTCTCCTTCGAACTTACAAGCAACTACATGTTAAAAGGACAATGAATTTATATTATCAAGATCTTATGCAATATTTACCGTTCAATAACAATGTTGTAGTTTCATGTATGATTCCATATTGTGCATGGAGTTAACCATGATCATTTCACAATAACTTTATTTTATTATTGAATTGATTCTCAACTTCAATTTTATAAAGAATAAATTTCTCTATAGTTTTATTTTTTTCTTTTATGCAAATACACATGCCAATATTTCATCCTATTATTGACAGAAGTAATGAGCTACTTATTGTCACCCCTAGTTCAAACAAATTTCAAATCACATATAACATGCACTATGGATCAAATCAAGGGATTTTATGTTCCTCTCGGTTAATTGAAAAGATGACATAATCATTTTACCTCTAAAGAAGTTTCACACTTATGTTTGGAACCAGTTTGTAAAAAGGGTATATAATCTACGTTATTAAACAAGCATAGGTAAATGTCTTCCATTTCACAATTTAGAAGACAAACAAATAAATAGACAAATTAATCTCTAGCTTAAATGTCATTACATTGAGCTTGGACAATCCCTCAATTACATAGCATTTTAATACAAAAAAAGCTATATGAACATATAATTAAAATATCATAAATTAAATATGCTTATTAGTCAATCAAACATAATCACCAATATTTGACATATTAATTAAAGAAAGAAACCTAAACAAATATGACCTTATTTTTTGCAAAAAAATTTGAGAGAGAAAGAGAGCACAAAAACAATTAGAAAATTATAATGAATATGGTTAAGAGAAAACAAGATGCATTAGGTTGTAATTCTTTTACTATTGATATGTAGCTACAGTTAACAACAAAAACAATCACATATTATAGATACAGATTTTACATAAAATACACTTAGGTCTACAAAGAAATTGAAGACTAGAGGCAATTAACATAGATTTAAAGAGACAATTAAGGAGTATTTCTTATTTTTCTTCTAAGTTTTCTATTATCTTAATTATGATTCTTTCATGCATAACTAATTTATTTATGTGATTGTGCATAATTTTCAAGTTCTAAACTATGATTTTAATTGATAAAATGTTATAATGAATTTTTGTATTCAATCCTTAATTTTTGATATGTTTGACTCTATATGTATATGTCATGAGTATACATGTATGAATTAGAGTGATAAATTAATTTATTGCATGAATATGTTTAATACTCGTTAAGATTTCAATCTATTATGAGTATATAATTGTTAATATTCTTATTCAAAATGATATTTTATTATTTTGTGACAGTGTAACAAGCAGGATTAATTCATTCGTTAAAAGTTACTGAGAATTATAATATTACGTAATTTAGTCATCTCCTTTTTAAAACTTAATGCAATAAATGAATTATCTAACAACTATGTTTAAGTTGGTCATGATTTAGGTTGATTTGTGATGGTATTCTAAATCAATTACAAAGTAAGAAAATATACATTTGAAGTCTTGTCTTAGTTGCATAGATTTTTCAAGTTAAAGTTAAGAATTCAATGATAATTTTAAAATTGATTCATGATATAACTAGTTATATTATAGACTAGTGGTGATAATAATCTCATAATCACATGCATGTATTTCTTAATCTATATGCTCATATATTTTAATTAATGTTTAATGTTTTATTTTTAGTAAAAAAATAATTTTAAAAACCCCATTTATTAATTTACTAACAAGTTAATAAATAGTGGTTTTATTTGTAACAATCTTCATAGAATTGATAACCTTAGTTCTTAAATTATTTATCATTTGTATAAATTGATTACGTATATTTGCATGTTTTCAAACATATTAGGTTTTTTGTGTCATTGTTAGGTATTGACTTACCAATTTTGTTATTAATTATTAGTTTAAGTTTTATTTTATTTTCTTAGTTTCTTTTAGATTTTATTAATTTTTTATTGTTTTAAAAAATAAGTTTTATTTTTATTATTTTATATTATTATTTAAGATTTTTTTATTTTAATCTACGAACTTCTTTTCTTTAATTTATATTTTATATTTTAATTTCATAGTTTGTTTATTTTTATTTTTGTTCTAGTGTCACTTGATCCTAACGTGGACATTACTTATGATGGATAATGCATTATCATCAAAATATAGTTTCATTTATTTAGTTTTTTTTATTTTCCTTTATTTTGAGATTTTATTATGATATTTAGTTGAATTTTTTAATTATATAATTTTGTTTGTGATCTTATTATTTATGCGATACACTTGAATTTTCAATACATGTTGGAACTGATACATATAATGAATTGAGAATGTGAACTTAATGCTTAGAATAGTCACAACTCACCACTATAAAGAAGGTAACTTTTCTTTTTCTCTCTTATCTTTAGATACAACAAAATATTCAAGACAATATAGATTTCAGATTAAGGGGTGAGAAAGTCCCTTTTATATTTTTGTTAAGAGTTCAAACAAAATTTTGTACATAACTTTTAAAATTTTAAATTTTTTATTTATTTTATTTGTTTTGTTTAAATGTTTCGAGTTCATTTATATGTCAATAGTAGTGATATAATTGTGATAAATTTAATAACTAGAAGACTTTAAATTTTATTTCAATTAATGAAGAATTTAAATGAGAATTGAACTTAGCGTGAAACTCTTATAATTTGCTGTAAGAATGATATGATTATTTTGTGTGTGAATATTTCATAGATATCTTTGAGGTTTTAACAAACTTTATAACTTACTTAAAAAAATAGTCAAAATGAAATTATATAATACACAATGCTTAAGAAAGGATTTAGGTCATTTTTGGATAGTTTGTACATTTTCAATCCTATCACTTGTATATTTATAACTAATATCCCTTTTGAGTTTATATGAATTATAAAAATTTTCTTTCTTTAACACGCTATAGCCTAATCCTTATGAGCCAAAGAAGAAAAATATCATATCCTTTTACTTTCTAAGAAGACTTAAAATAAATACATGTTTGATAAAAACTTTCTATAAAGAAAAGTGAAAATTTATGAAAAATTTGACTACAACCCAAAAAATATTGAGAGTAATAGGTTAAGATTGTAGAAAATCAATTTTGAATGTAAAAAAAAAGATGAAAGATTAATAATGCAATTTTATATCTTTTTAGTTATAAAATAAAAAAATTGAAAAGAAGAAAAAAAATGAAAAAGAAAAGAAAGATGAAAAATAATGAAAAAGAAAAGAAAGATGAAAAATAATTTAATGATATTTGATACAATGTGAAATTGTACCCATAATATTCATAACTATGCATATAAAGGTATATAATAACTAGATGAGTTAGGTAACATATGGAGCTATTTTAACAATTAAATGATGATATTTGAATTGAATTAAGTTCTCTTATTTTTTGTGATTCTCCTTCCTGTTCTTTCATAATCACATAATTTGGCCTTACTTTATAATCTTGATAAAAACATATTGATCTAAAGTAGTGTGATCATTTTATATTAGTTGAGAATGAATTGAAAGGTAAGCCAAGCCTATAGGATTTGTGATTACTATACACACATTATATTTACATAATCTAAAGACAAAGAATTTTGCTCTATAAATGTCATGCATAAAATCATTTGGTATAAAGATTATATGTTTGTGGTTAGATGAATGTAAGTTGATCACAAATGTGAACGTCAATATTTGACTTTATCTTTGATTAAAATTGAGAATTAGAGAATCTATATTTTAAATGTTATGGACAATCTTTGTGACAAATGTATAATTGATTTGATAATTTAGTTTAGTTTAATATAGAATAATTTATTTTCTTTTTGAGAACATCTTTGGATTGCTTATCTTAATAGGGATTAGTCGAAAGCTAGTAGGGGAATGTGATACGTGCTTAAAAAGCATGGATATCTTGTGATTTAATTAAATTAATTAGGAGAATTAAGTTTTATTATTGTACTTTTACCTAAGTATTTTATAAATTGTGTTTTTAGAATCATAAGATATGTTTTAATGCATTTTAAGTACTTTTAGACTTAAAAGATACAAATGATAAAGGAATAAAAAAAATCCTCACAATCAGGAATGTAATTGTCATATATTTGATGATCTAAATACAAATATTTATACAAGATACATCAAAAAGGGATCAAAATATTAAATTGAAAAAATTAAGGGCATGCCACAACATATGCATACATGTGTTATGGCACAACACTCCCGGGATGAATTACACATAATTGAAAACAGTCTTGCACCACAGCATGAGTCAACGCGCTCTGCAACCCATGGTCTGGATATGTACTTAATCTTTAGATTTTCAGCACACCTTTATCCAAAATGTTCCAAATTTGTTAAATTAGCATTTTAATTATTTTAAACTCCTATAATCCTAATTTTAATTAAATTGTAATTCTTTATGTAGCTAGGGTTAACAACAAAAGTAGCCATATTCTTAATTTTTTTATTATTTTAATTATGATTCTTTTATAATTCATGCCTAATTAATTTATTTATGCGAATGTGGGTAATTTTTAAGCTCTAGACTATGATTTAATTAATGAAATATTATAATAAATTTTTAGATTCAATCATTGATTTTTGATGTATTAGACTCTATGCTTAATATCATAACTATGTATGTATGTATGAATTAAAGTGATAAACTAATTTATTGCTTAAATATGTTTAATACTTGTCCGATATATCAATCTATTATGAGTATATAATTGATACTATTCTTATTTAAAATGATATCTTATTTTTTTATGACAATGTGACAAGTAGGGTTGACACTTTCGTTAAATGTTACTAAGAATTATATTCTTACGTAATTTAGTTATTTTATTTTTAAATCTTAAATGTAATAAATGAATTATCTAACAATTATGTTTACATCCTAAAAGATTTAGGTTGATTTATGATAATACTCTAAATCAATTATAAAGTAATAAAATGTGCATTTGAAATCTTGTCTTAGTTGTATAAAATAGGATAGTTATTTTAGTTAACAGTTTATATTTTATTTTTAATTAAAAGGTAATATTTAAAATATTATTTATTAATTTATTAAAAAATTAATAAAAAGTGGTATTTATTGTAGTAATTCTAAAATTATAAACTTAATTTTTAAAATATTTATTACTTATACAAATTGATTAGGTATATTCGTGGGATTCCAAACATATCAACAACCATGATAACTTGAGCTTCAACTCTCGAAGAATATTCAACATGGCCTTTAATTTCTCTCAATAGTGCTCGGATTTTGGACACATTTCTTCATTAATCGAGCCATAGAAATTACAATGTCAATAGTTTGAACGAGGAACCAACTAATTTTAATTTCTTCAATGGGTTTGCAGGATTTATTAAAAAAAAAAGGATTTTTACCCCAGATTTGTACCAACACCATTCCTGAGTTATTCTCTATCAATAAAGTGTATACATTTTTTTTATCCGTTTTTGTTATTTTATTTTTTAAAAATAATAGCATAAAATAAATAAATAATTATTTTATTTTATTTTTATTAATTTTTTAATTATTATTTAGATATTATTTTTATTAATTATCTTTTAATAATATATAACAATAATTAAAAAATTGATAAATAAATAAAATAAAAATAAAAAATTTAAAATTTAATCATTTGCATAATTCATAACAAATAAACTAAATTATTCTAACTTCTCTTGTTTCACTTTATATGTCTAATAAAATAATTAAAGCAAGAATAAGCATGCAACTAATTCTAATTATTGAATTTCAAAATAATTATATGTATATTGACTATATTCCACAAACGTTAAATTTTTATTAATTGATGGACACAAAACACTGTAATTTTTAAATTATATAATTTATTTTAAAATAAAAATATATTAAAAATGAAATTATAAGGAAGATACATATAGTTTTCCTAATAATTATACTTTACTCCTCAAATGCAAATAATGCAATTCCAGAAATGAGCATATACAGCAAAAAAAAAATAAAATAAAATATAAGCATAAAAAATAATTAAAATATAAAAATAAAAATAAAAAGAAAATCCGAAATCCACTTTCACATACAGAAAGATTACCAACCCTAGAAGACGCCGCTGGTCTGAGGTGAGACTGTATTGTAGAAGAGAAGAGATGTCGCATTTTGGAAGATCTGGACCTCCGGATATCAAGGACACCTACTCTCTCCTTGTCCTCAACATCACTTTTCGTATTTACCTTCATGCATCTCCCTCTCTTTTCTTGATTTCTTTGGCCTTAAAACGCACACCAAAACTGACTATTTCTGATGTTGTATTGGGTTTAGGTACGACAGCCGATGATCTATTCCCTCTGTTTGACAAGTATGGCAAAGTCGTCGATGTCTTCATTCCCAGAGACCGCAGGTCTCTCTTCTCACTCCTTTTTTCCCTCTCCCCCTTTAATCAATTCTACATTTTTATTGGTTTTTGTGAGTTGTAGTTCTGGTTGTATAATATAGGACTGGTGATTCTCGAGGGTTCGCGTTTGTTCGCTACAAGCATCAAGACGAGGCTCAGAAGGCTGTCGATAAACTTGATGGTTCTGTTTCTTTTTACCAATCTTTTGATAAATTGAATTCAAGATTTTTGTTTATGCGTGTGCTTATTTTTATTTTTATTTTTAGGGAGAGTTGTAGATGGCAGAGAGATTATGGTTCAGCTTGCCAAGTACGGGCCTAATGCGGAGCGAATGTAAGTCACCACTTGTTCTGGGTAGTTTGACGAGGGATTAAGTGTACGATCGACCATTTCTTTGCGGCTGAATCTTTATGCTTCTGTGTGTACTTTTAAGAGTTTATAAGATATATTGATGAAATTCAGAATGTCCCCCCCTTCCCTCTCTCTCTATGTCATTGCAATTGCTGCATTTACTTCTTGATATCTTGGAAAACTCGTGTTGACATCCCTTTTATTTTGTCTGTTAGAGATTAGAGATATTGCTAGGCAAGTTAATGATGGAAGTTTTAAATTTTACTTAAATTTATTGTAGCCGAGTGTGGTTTAACTTGTATTTCGTTTTCAGTCATAAGGGAAGGATTGCTGAACCATCTTCCAAGATCAAAGGCAAGTCTAGAAGTCGAAGTCCTCGTCCAAGGTGAGGTTCCTTTTCATTAGTCTTTGCTTTGTTTTGGAATTTGGTTGGGGAGTGAGACTGGCTGCAGAACCTATATAAATTTACTGAAATGAATGGTTTCACTGCACCTCCAAATCCAATTAGGAGAGTCAATGTTCATTTTTTGTGGGTCTTGTCAGTTTGTGTCTATGTATAGATATCTTCTGCAATCCATATCTTTTCAAAGCTGTCTGTGTATATATTTTTACTCCCTAAACATTCCCAACTCACACACACCACACATCCAGCTGGTCCTTGTACTGCACATGGGGTAAACAGCATTCTCTGCCATGATGGCCATTACTCGTCTGTGCAGAAAATTTATATCTTTTATCATACTAGGTTTTATCTTCCTTCTTGATTTCAGATTAAGTAGGAGACTTTGCAATGAAATACAGAACCATGAACTAGCTGATGAGTTACTTATTGTTGTTGGTGTTTCCTTTTAAATGCTGTATTTTTATTTCTCCGACTACTACTGTTTTTTCTAATTGTCATTGAAGAGCACTCCAATTCTTTTTTATTAGAGGAAGAGTACTCAATTGTACTACACTGATTTTATGGGGAGCTCAACTTGATTTTCTTAGATTTTTGTGCCTGTTATTTCCTTTGTGAAGAGTCGGCCAATCCATAAAGCTTTCTTCATCCCCGTATTACTATCTCATTACATTTCTTTGCCAATTTAGAGATTGTCAATTTGCGTCCGGGTGGATTGCAAACTCAATCAAGTGACATCATTTTGAAATTAGATTGGGTCTACAAAAGTCAATATGGGGCTTCATTTCTGTTTGAAATTCCTGATAATGGAAGGCTATAACGAGATAAGAGACCAATAATGTCTGTTACATGTTTATTAGAAGACTATCATGTTAGCACTTTAACGTCTGTTAAGGGAATGGAATAAAGGGTTTGTCGTTGTACAAGGTACTTTATTTTGGTAAGGGATGCTTTTGTACAACTATTCCATTTACTACAAACATTTTATTCAAGGTGCAGGAGAAGTTACATTTGAACAAAACTCCTAAAGAATTGGAGAAATTGCATTCTTTGTTACACGTGACCTAGAACTACAAGGGCAATGGATATCATATTTTCCCTTCGTTAATTTATCATGTGACTAATATGTGATCTAATATTCAATTAAGCTCTAATTTATAATAAATTCGAAAATTTAACCTTTAGTACCTTTATTTAAATGTTTATAGTAAATTGAAACCTTTTAAAAATAGTGGTATCAAAGTGCACCTTTTTTATTTTGGCTATATGCTTAGATAATCCCATATTTGTCAAAATCAGATTTGACTCTTTTCACTTGTCTTTTTAGAAAATATAATAATAATATTTTTTTGTTTCATTCATCAAACTTGACTAAGTAGTAGTTAACTAGTAAGTGGAGTGTACAACTCTGATTACAATTAGGTAAGGGGGTCTAACTATTTCTCTTTTTATGTTGTATGGCTCTGAACCCGGGCTTAAGTGTATTATTAATTCTCTTGTAACACCTAGTCCCAACATGACTGCCCCAGACTGAATTCTGATTTCAGAGTTCATCTGGAAGAAATCCTGTTGCGATGGTTTATTCAACCTAACCAACTATCCACTGAAAATGTGCTAAGGTTTCATCTATTTTCATCTGATGTTATTACACTATTGTTATTTTGTTGTGTTATGGTGCTTTATGTTTTGGGCTGTTATCAGCCTGTTTCATTCTGGAAGTGTGATTGAAGGAGATTGGAGATATTCTGCTGATTGTCTTTTTGTTATGTCCATATCCTCCTTTTGCCCCACCTTCCCCCCCAAAAAAAAAGAAAGGAAAAAAAAGTGGGTCCATATATGCTCTTCCAGTTTCCCTGAAATACTAAGTCTGTAGTTGAATAAACTTTATCTTATGTTTGAGTTTATGAATCAGGGTGTCACTGTTATATGAATTGGCATAGAAATACATAGAACTACATATATACACAGGGTAGGTTGTCTTCTTGTTTTGTCTTATTGGAGATTGGCATCAGCAAGTTGTATGACTATTTTTTGACCACTGCAGTCCCTAGTGCTGTTAAAAACCAAGGTAGCTTCTTGGATCTGGGATCTTGAGTGTGTATATTGTTGTTGATGAAATGATAACTGTTCTCTCATATCAAGTTTGAAGGTTTCCTCTTTACTATTTATTTATGCTATTAACTTCATATTTTTTGCTGGTTATCACCATAAAAATTGTTATTTTGTCTTTTGTTTCTTCCCCTCGTGGAAAGGGTTATAGTTGACCACTTGGTTTATGTTGTGATTTATTGCTTATAAGTGCTTGATTGTCTACTATTCATGTGACTTTTGTGTAACTGCTGACTGCAAACATTTTAGGTATCGAGATGAATATAGGGACAGAGACAGGAGGAGAAGTCGCAGTCGCAGTCGCAGTAGAGATAGATATGACCGTGACAGGTACCACAATAGTGAAAGAGAACGTCGTTACCGAAGCAGGAGCCCCAGTGTGAGTCCTGACAATCGCAGGGACCGTGGGAGAGCCAGATATGATGATGAACGGCGCATTCGTAGCCATTCCTATGATAGGTATGATAAGTGATGATTTTTTATCTAGTTTAATTTTCTCATAGCAATGACTTGTCTGATTCTGAATTTTTGCATCTATAAGTGCCTCTCCTGCTCGGCGAAGCCCTAAATCTCGGAGGAGCTCTTCTCCTCATAGGACAACTTCAAGGGGTGAATACCCTGATGGACGCGATCTTAAGGAAGACTCTCCAGCTGTAAAAGACATTTCACCGCACGGTAAATCTGGTGATTCTCAAAGTCCTCGAAGATCTGATGCTGATGTAAGCTCCTAGTGGCATATCCGCGTATACATGTGTTTTTTTTTGGGTCCCTTCCCCCCTCTCCTTTCTTTTCAGACTGGACTTTGACTCCATGATTGGATTTTTCTTATACAGGAATAATGGAGTTGCGATCATGTGATGGAACTATCTTTTTTTGACTTGATGCATTGTGTTTACGTAAAACTATGAGAGGACGAGAGAGCTGATTTGCATGTCTTGGTTATCATGTTGAATGTTATTCGTCTCGCCTGCAGTCTTGTTGAAGGTTTTCTTTTCTATGTTGGAGTCAGTTCTGTGGCTGTAGTAGCACTGATGGTAGATTCTGTACTCTACTACTCTTCGAATCATCTTAAGCATTTACTTTCTTTGGATTTTAACATATGTTTTTTTACTCATTTTTTTGTCATAATTGCTTTATCTCTGACCCTAGCAAGGTTTCTATCCCTTTTTAATCATTTTCCTTCTCATTGTGGGATGCATTTGCTGTCTGCTTGTGTTTGTTTCATGGTGTTTTTTTTTCTTTTAAATTTTTCTATCTTAATCTGGTTATGCTGGTCTGTGCCGGCCTTGTATAGTTTTGTTCGGGAAGAGCCAGTATCACTGCATCCCGAGAACTAGCTCTAGCTGTACGGATGGTAGATTGCAATTTGTCATATGATGCCGGTTGCTTTATGCAGTATCTGACCTATTTGTATGATATCTCTGTTGGTAAGGGTAATAAGTCATGATCCTAAGAACGTACTCTATCCTTGGGACTCTCTACTTTCATCTGACCATGATTTTAAAAGATTGGCAGTCCTAGTTGCTGTGATTTTGCCTAAAGGCGATCTCCATTCACATGCCATAATGTGTACCTGACGCTGTTTATATGAAATTGATTACGTTGGGGTTCCCAGCTAGCTGTCGTTTCTTGTTTCTTTATACTGATTGGTCCCATGTAGTGAGCTGCGGCCTTTCTTGCGGGCATGGGTGTTGACGGTTTGATATGCTGACAAGGATTTTTATATCGGTATTTATTTTTTCGCAATTTTCTTCTGAGATTTTATATACGTTTAACCATGTATATGTAATTTTTGTACAAGTTGCATACACGCGTAACTCAGCAATTTGATTCCAATAATTCTCATCATTTTCTTTGTAAAAAGTAAAACAGATATATTCCTTTTGAAAAAGTTCTACATGTATTTACTTTATTTTCATAAATAGAACACTTTGACCACTTTATTTTAAACCAATGTACGTTAATTATTTTATTATTGTATTTTTAAACACTAGTCATTTTTTTGCCGTTATTATAGTTACTATTGTGTTTTTTTTTTCTCTTTTCCTCACTGTTTTTGGGTGTTTTATCAATTTATACAACTCTCCATGGTGTGAATGTTGAATTAGTTTTTTTTTTAAAATTCAGATTGGGTTTAGTTTAGATGCAGAACATGGAGTATTGGTAAATTTAGAGTATTATTATTCTTATTTTGTTATCTTTTTTTACTCATTCTTAAATTAGATACATCAAATATTACTTTTGAGGTTACCAATATTCATTTTAATCAATTTTAACAAAAAATGGTATCTTTGAGGTATTCTAATTTATTGAGATTATTTTTAATTTTGACCATAATTTTAGTAATCTAAATTGGAATATTTGATGTGTTTTAGTTGAAAATATAGATAAAAAAGATATCAAAATAAGAATAGGGGTATTTTAATGGCATAACTCCAAGAACATGTATGCATTAATAATGTCAGGAAAATAAAAAAGAATCATTATAAACCATGAAATATGCACATTAATCGCGAATAAAGTTTAAATTTAGTTCACAAAACTACTGGCCTTTAGTTTTGACTTGATAGAAATTATTCTTTGAGCGAGTTTGCTAGTATGCATCATACAATTATTAGATGTTTGACGCGTTTGCAAAACAAGGAGTTTTTTGTTTGTTAAATTAGAAAAATGATCAATAATGCTCTTTACACATTTAAAGGAAAGTAGAAATCCGTTAATAGTTATTTTGTGGGTTATTACAAATCAATTGTTTGTTTTGAGATGGTTATTAAATTTTATTTAGGTTTAATTTTTATGGATAAAATTTGATATTTTA
The DNA here is from genome assembly GCA_030763125.1 of Hippophae gyantsensis. Lineage (NCBI taxonomy): Eukaryota > Viridiplantae > Streptophyta > Magnoliopsida > Rosales > Elaeagnaceae > Hippophae > Hippophae gyantsensis. The sequence goes on along the minus strand of CM061032.1, from coordinate 21,874,399 downwards.
TAAAAATAATGAAAAGAAATATTTGCGAAAAAAAGTTTTGTTTACAATTATATGGTAGTTATTTTATTACAAAAAATAGTCTTAATAATATTATTTATTTATTTATTATTTTAAATCAAAAATTATTTCTTAAATATTTATTTTTGTTATTTTTTAATAAATTTTTTTTTTTTTACAAAATATTAATTTTATTACTAAAAATTTGACGTAAATCTAATACATGTATTTCGGTGACCATTTCAATATAGATAACAAATTTAGGCTATCACACGTAAACTTAAATACAAATTTGTTAAAATTTATAATAATTATGTTACCATTATTCCTTTATTTATTATCTGTATTTCTCTTCTCCTTGGAAGCAAAACTACATTATAGGATCGTGGCCAATTCTTTAGACGACAATCTCTTGATATATGCTCAACATTATTTCTATTTAGCAATGTAGATTTCGAAAGAAGTTAGTGTATTCGTGTAACATACTAAATGTTTCAAAAATTCCCATGACCAAATAAACTTAATTTAAAGCCTTTCTTTAAAATCAAATGGGTTAAGACGTGGCTTTATTGTATAAGCGTTAATCATATAAGATTTCAGAATGATTCCACTGGACTTTTTTTAAAATGAAAATTCTAAAGGAGGAAGAATTATCATACTCTGATTAAGTCATTAAGGTTGTTTATTCATATAATTTAGAATTATTATTTGTTTTTTTCTTGTTGATTTTAAAAAAGGCATGAGGAAATATAAAATAAAATTTTGAGTTTTTTCTTAATTAAATATATCATATAGTTTCATTAATTAACATTAAAGTTGTTATTTTAATCATATTTTTAATATTCAACGACAATCCCATGATACAATTTCATTCCTTTTCCATATTCTTCAATTGTTTTCATAACTAGTGTAAATATGTCTACAAATGCTCTATATGATACACATCGAAATCTGGCCTCAATTGCTTTGAAATGCCCACGAATATCTAATCCCCATGAATTAATAAAGTTTTCTTGAAAGTTTTTTTAAAACGCTTTGTTCCTAACCCAACTTCATATTGGTTTTGTACCAATCGCCTTTGCCACCCAAATCCTCGATCGATCTTCTTGAGTGTGTCCCCAATTGAATATGTTCTATTTTGCTATATCCTCTACTAGTCTATTTTTTTTGTCTCTTATCCAAATTCTCATTCTTTGGTGAAGATTGATAGCTTAGTGATGGACGAGCTTTGAAGTCTTGTGGATGATCTCAATCTTACGATTGATGTTGGAGATTTAATTGAGAGAGAAAAAGTTTTATCACATCTTATTTTTGCTTTTAGAATTGTCTTAAAGAATTTTTTCAATGCTGAAGCTCTCCTTTGTGTTCATCAAAGGTGGACGAAGATTGGTGAACTAGATCTCAAAGAGGTGGATCGAAGCACGTTTATCTTATATTTTGAGCATGTTGATGAATTGGAGTTGGTGCTTAAGAGAACACTGTGGTGCTTTGATAAGAGACTCATGATGGTTCAGAAACTTGATCCAAGTGTGTCTCCCTCTGATATTTTGTTTGATTATACTCCAATCTGGAACCAATCATGATTTTCTTATGGATTGAATAGTGTGCAATAATAAGAAGAATTGTTAGTTTTGTTGGTTGTTATAAAGGTGGATCGTTTCTCACTTTTTAGTTGCCCTTTGAAATTTGTTATGGTGCGAATTAGGTTTGACATTTCAATGTCTTTGAATCATGGTACTTGCATTCTTTATAGAACTGCCTAAATGTGTGTTGAATTTAAGCATGAAAGATTTCCAAAATTTTGCTATTATTGTGGGCATATAACTTATCAAAGCAGGTTTTGTGAGATAGCTAGTGATGTATGCATTGATTTTGGAGGTAAATAAGGACAATTTGTAAAAGGGATGAGGCTACACATGAATATAAAGGTTTGCTATCCATATTCATTGTCCATAGTTGTCCATAGATAGCTTTTCTATCCATATTCATTGTTCATAGCTGTCCACATTTATTTCAGGATTTTTTTTCATATATAGAATTATTTTGTACAGTCTATATAATAGAGAGAAATCATAAGTCCAATTATTCGGTCATTTTCATACAACATTTTTGACTTATTTCTGACATAGTATTAGAGCAAGGTTTAAAATTTTTTCGGTATTCTATTTATAAGGAAATCTTTATTGATATTTTCTAGCATTTTTTACTGAAGTGGTGTTTTTCGACAATCTCTGTTTAAGGTTCTTCTCTTGGTTCCTTTAATTTTTTTTGAATATTTCTTTTTCTTTGTCTTGGGTTCCACAATAGACACTATACTAATGTGTGTCAAGTTTACAGGCAAAAATTACTCTACCTGGGTTTTTCAGTTTGAATTTTCCCTCAAGGAAAAAGACCTTTAAAGCCATATTGATGGCATAGATATTGCACCAACATCTAACACACAAATCTAAGGAAGTCATGTCTTCTCCTTCTTGGGTTGTGCTTGATGCTCTAATCATGTCTTGGATTCTTGATTCGGTGGAGCCACATATCGTTACCAACTTGCAGGCTCATTGTTCTGCTTAATCCATGTGAAATTATTTGAAGAAAGTTTATCATCAAGATAATGATGTTCGTTGCTTTCAGTTGGAACATATGATTGCCATGTTTCAACATGGTAGTCTTTCAATCCAAGACTATTATTCCACATTTTTGACTCTTTGGCATGAATATTCTGATTTGATTATAGTAGATGTTTATGTTGTTGCTCTTTCAACTATTGAGAATCTTCACAAGACTAGCCAATATGATCAATTTCTTACGAAACTGCGCTTGGAATAAGAATTAGTTCACTATTCTCTAGTAAATAAATCTCCTTTTCCTTTTCCTTCTCTTGATATTTGTTTTGGTGAGTTACTTCACAAAGAACAACGTCTTAGTATTCAAGCTATTCTAGAACAATCTCATGGTAGTTCCGCGACGACAACTATGGCATATGCTGCCTAAGAATGTGGATAACCTATGACTTCTAAAAATCTGCAATGATTTTGTTATAAAGAATACGAAAATATTGCTACAAACACTACTATAAAAAGGGCATTAAAGTCAGTTTTTAACCGACTTTAAATGAAATGACTTAAAATGTAAAGTCGGTTCAACGCGTGAACCGACTTTATGTTTTAAGTCGATTCACGCGATGAACCAACTTTACGTAATTTTTTTTTTAAAATTTACTCATTTTCTATTATACTCAAATAAAAACCTGTATTCGAGCAGAAAAAAAAATCAAAATCAGTTTAGCAAATAATACAAATATTTGAAAAATAAAATATTAATTAATAGTAGAAAAATTATCATGGTTTTGTTCTATTTTATTCAAGATCATCATATTCTTTTCCTGATGTTATAATACAAACCTACATATATAATACAAAAATTTATACATATAAATAATAACACATAATAACAGAAAAAAATGTGAATAATAAGTGCGTAAAATTAATAGAAATACTTACAAAAGTAAATGAAGTGACAAAATATAGGAAATGAAGAAAAAATGGTGTTTTGTAAGTGAGAAATGGGTATAAATTTTTTGAGTATTTTTTGATTAGTTAGAGAGGAAGAAAACCCACTAACCGGCACTAGAATTGGTAGTCGTAGGTGGCCAAAAAATGAGAAAGAGTGGAGGAAAAGTGGATGAGGTTTTGGGTTTTTGAGAGTTATGCAATGCTTGGAATAGTTTCTGTCTGGGGAAGAAAGAAGAGAAAAGAATTTATCCACGTGTGTAGCGTTAGTTCACCACGTCAACCGACGCTATACTACGTGGATAGCGTCGGTTCTAGGTGTCAACCGACGCTATGCTACATGGATAGCATCAGTTCTAGGTGTCAACCGACGCTACGCTATGTGGATAGCGTCGGTTCACCATGTCAACCGAATTATAATGAATGAGTATTTAAGTCGATATGTAAAGTTGATTTTTGAAAAAAAAATGACTTATAATGAATTTAAAGTTAGTTCGATGTAGAACCGACGCTATCCACATAGGATGTAGCGTCAGTTGACGTGTCGAACTGATACTACACGTGGACATAGCGTCGGTTGACGTGGTGAACCGACGCTATCCACGTAGCGTAGCGTTGGTTGACACTTGGAACCGACGCTACGTCCACACATAGCGTCGGTTTGACATGTAAACCGACGCTACATCCTATGTGGATAGCATTGGTTCTACACTGAACTGACTTTAAATTCATTATAAGTCGGTTTTTTCCAAAAACTGACTTTGCATATCGACTTAAATACCCATTTTTGTAGTAGTGAAATTGTCCTAAAAAATATTATTTTTATTGCAAGAAAAAAAGTCATATTATCAAAGAATGTCGTAAACGCCCTCAGAATCGTCAAGCCTAAGCATATCAGACTTCAGTTGTTGTTCCTCCAGCAGCAACTTTTATAGCACATGGGTATTCCTCAAGTGATTCTCTCGATCTTACACCTCTCGCAACAACTTGCTACACTTTTGAAATGGTGCAACAGATGCTAATTTCAGCATTATCAGTTATGAGATTTCAAGGTAAGAATTTTACTACACTTTAGTATGTAAAATCGTGGGGTTATAATTGTATGATGAATACTCCCACAACTTTGTCTCATGTTTGGCCCTATGTTGGCTAATCTACCATTCAGACTGCCAATGATAGTTCTTTGCCAATCAATGTTGTTGGAAATGCCTATTCTATATTTATCGATGTGTTTCTTACTCTTCAACTTTCCACGAATCTCATTTCTATTGATGAATTAGTTGATAACAATTGTGTTGTTAATTTTTTGGTGATGGTTATGTTATGCAAGACCAGGTAACAAGGGAGCCGGTTGCAAAGGGACCTAAAATGGGGCACTTGTTTCAATTATTTTTATATGTTCCAGCATTTTATCTAGTTCCTTCTATTAAGTCGTTTGCATGTAATAATTTTCCTTATCCGAGTATGGTGTGACATCGTTATTTAGGCCATCCTAATACTCAAATCTTATCTCATGCATTGAACTCGCGCTTTCTTGGTAATAAAGAACATTCTTCTTTATCTATTGAGTGTGATTCTTGTAAACTTGATAAAAGTAAAACTCTTTCATTTCCTTTGCATACTAGTAGAGCTTCTCACTGCTTTGATCATATCTATAGTGATGTTTGGGGACTTTCCTTGGTTAGTTCACATGAAAAATTTAAATACTATGTGACTTTCATTGATAATTATAGTACATTCATTTGGGTTTATTTTCTTCGCTCTAAATCTAAGGTTTTTTCTACTTTCACTGAGTATTTAGCATATGTTGAAAATTAATTTTCTACAAATATTAAGACATTACGCATAGATTCTAGTAGTGAATATTTGTCCACTGAGTTTCAGGCATTCTTGGATTCTAAAGGTATTATACATCAACGTTCATGTTTTGCTACTTCCTAACAAAATGGAGTAGCCAAACGCAAAAATCATCATCTTCTTGATATGATATATACTTTCTTGTTAGAATCTTCTATTTTATCCATGTTTTGGGTTGAGGCTTTAAAGACTGCTACTCACTTGATTAATTGTTTAATTTCCCAAGTTTTACACATGGAGTCTCCTTATTTTTGCTTGTTTGTTAGGCAACCATGGTACGATAATCTTCATATATTTGGTTATGTATGTTTTGTTCATTTACCTCCTCATGAGTGACATAAATTATTTGCTCAATCTGTTAGATGTGCATTCTTAGGATATAATATATGTCAAAAGGGATTTGTTTGCTATGATCCTACATTATATCGTACACGTATTTTTAAGAATGTTATTTTCTTTGAAAATCAATTCTGTTTCATTTGAGCCCTCTTCTTCTACTGTGGTCCTTCCCTCATTTGAGCAACAATTCTTAGATCTTCCTCAAAATAGTTCTTGTTTTAAACAAGGTATATTGTATATAAGACAATCCCTCCCACGGTCTCTTTAGGTGGCTCACTCGGTATCTGATCCTAACATACACCGGAATCAGTCAGTTGTAGCATCTCCAGAGCCTTTGGTATGTCACTTTTCTTGAGTGTCTCTACCCTCGAATAGGTATGGTTTTTTTTCTTCTAGAAATTCTATTTTAGCTCTTACTACTACATTGTCCAATTTTGATATTCCCACATGCTACTCACATGCTGTCAAACATGACTATTCTATTCAGGAAGAAATTGCTGCTCTAAAGGCCAATCACACCTAGGACATTGAGTCTTGTCCTTCCACTATAGTACTTTGGGTCGCAAATGAGTTTACTTACTTAAGGTTTGCTCTGATGAAAGTTTGGATAATTATAAAGCTTGACTTGTTATCCTTGGGAACAATCAAGAATATGATATTAATTATGAGGAGACATTTGCTCCTATGGTTAAAATAACTACTGTTCGAACGATTCTAGCTCTTGCTGCTTCCAATGATTGCCCACTATATTAGATGGATGTATATATATAAAGCCACCCTCGAGATTTTTTCCTCTCCAACCTTCAATGTGTATAAACTTCGTTACTCTCTTTATGGTCTCAAACAAGTTCCACGAGCTTTGTTTGAAAAATTTTGAACCACTTTATTACAATTTTCCTTCAAACAGAGCAAGTATGACACTTCATTGTTTCTTTGGAAATCAGACATGGGTATTGTTGTCTTTCTGGTTTATGTTGATAATAATGATCACTAGTACTGATTCTACTTTACTTGTCTAGCTTAAGACCCATCTCTCAAAATCCTTTCATATGTAAGATCTTGGGTCTCTTACATATTTTCTTAGTCTTGAGGTGTATCATAATCTCTTTGGTATTTCACTAAATCAACACAATTATTCTAGTGATTTGGTGGCTATATTTGGAATACATAAAGCTACCTTTATCAATACTCCCATATAATTAAATGTCAAGCTTTGCAAAGAAGAGGGTGACTTACTTGTTGATCCCAATTTATATAAGAAATTGGCAGGTAGCCTTGTCTATCTCACTATCACCAGACCATATATTTCTTTTATTGTACAACAAGTTAGCCAATTTCTTCAGACTCTTTGTCATCTTCATTTGGTTGTTGTTTGTCGGATCATACGCTATGTTCAGGGCACTTCTACCCGTGGCTTATTCTTTCTTTCAAGCAATTCTCTTCATCTTGTTGCTTATAGTGATGCTGATTGGGTTGGTTATGCTTATACACTTTGCTTCATCATTGGTTGGTACGTGTTTTTAGGTGATGCATTGATCTCCTAGAAAAGTAAGAAGTAAGATGGAGTTTCTAAGTCATCTACAAAATCTAAGTACTGAGCAATGTCTCTTGCTTGTTTTGAAATTATTTGGCTTTAAGGTTTACTTGCTGAGTTAGACTTCTCTAATATCGATCCTACACCTTTGCATGCTGATATAAGTGCTATTTAGATCACAACCAATCCTGTCTATCACAAGTGCATAAAGCATATTGAAGTCGATTGTCACTCTATCCGTGAAGCCTTTGAAGCTTGTGTTATCACACTTTCACACATTTCCACTGAACCTACAAATTGTTGATATCTTTACCAAGGTTCTCACTTGTCCTCAACATTGCTTCCTATGTCACAAATTGATACTTGTCGATCAACCCGCATCAATTTGAGGGGGGGTTCTAAACGATAGACTTAGTTGTCCATATTCATTTTAGTTGTCCATAGTTATCCATAAACAACTTTCTTTAACTGTCCATAGACAACTTTGCTTTCCATGTTCATAACTGTCCATAGATAGTAATGTTGTCCATATTTATTATCCATAGTTGTCTATATTTATTTCCTTTATTTCAAGATTGTTTTCATGTATAGAATTATTTTGTACAATTTATATAATAAAGAGAAATCACAAGGTCAATTATTCAGGCATTTTCATACAATATTTTTGATATATTTATAACAACGATGTGTCTATTAAGAACGAGGGTATTGATGATTTCGACAGAATCATTGCTGATTTGATTATTTAACTACTTGGACTAGATGCTTAATATGTGTTGGAATGGTGCTAGGCTAGTGGCTATAGTTTTTTGTTTCTAGTTTGCTTTTTCTATTTCCATTTTGATTGTGCTGGATTGAGTTTGTAATGTTTGTCTGTTATGTGTGCTGGTTGGTTTAGGTTGTCGTCTTTCTAATATTTTTGGATGTATATTCTGTTTGTTTGTTGTTTTGCTTTTTGGGAGGACTTGGTGGTCGTTATTGTTTTGCTCCTGAAGATTTGTTTTCTCTGCTCATTACCAAGCTGGAATCACTGGTGAGCTTTTGGATTCTCCTTCTAAGCAATTTAATGATACGAGTATACGTGCTCGGGATGCTTGGCACAACACATAGGCGAGTGAGATGCAGGGGGAACCACGCACGACGCTAAGGTGTAGGCAACACAGATGGAAGGGACCACTAGAAAACGCAACGTAAGAAGGGTTACAATTCAGTTAGGAATGTGAGAATTGGTTAGCATGATTTCTTTGTAATTCCATGTGCATGTAAGGCTATATATAGCCACAGTTAATTCAATAAAAGATGAGAAAATTATAACTAACAACTCCTCCTTACCTCTATTCTTCTTCTTTCCAAACCACTCTGAAATCCAGTTTGTATCAATGGTATCAGAGCCGATTCCAACCATAGATAATCGGAATCGATCCAACACAGAGACCTCGGATGAGGAATTTGATACCCTCGAGCGAATAAATGCTGTCTTACAGAACCCAATCTTGGAAATTAGAGGAGTAAATCGGCTCCCTATCTTGGAAATTAGAGGAGTAAATTGTCTAAAACCTTCGAGTTGAGAGCTCTTCATACCTCCCACAGCGCACCTCTGAATCCAAAACACATACCCAGATCTGAATCAAATCCATACCCAGCAACAATTGTTCAAGCTGAGACTTCTAATTTCAAACACACAGTTCAAATGCTCACTACTTCTTCAACCTTCAAACACCAATCACCGGAGATATTCGAGAACCCTAACGCTACGCCCACTGATTCCATCGCGACGAATGAACTAAAAGCCACAAAACTTAGAGCTAATAAGAGCTGCGTTTCTGAGTTACAAGGAAAAGGAACGAGGATTTATACAGAACCCAAGCAGAGGCTCTGTGTATTAATTGGACTCACAAAATCAGCTTGTATATCGGCCCACGAAGCAAGCTTATATTATAGACATAGCCTCACGCTTTCAAATGGGCTTAGTTTCAAGCCTTTATGCAAATCTCTAGACCTAACCCACGAAGAAATGGATGCTCTGTATGAAAAAGTTAACTGTGAGAAACTCTATCAGGTGAAATGCCTAGCTCGTTGGATGCCAGTCGCACGAAATTAAGCTGGTGGCTTAGCATTTTTGGTGGAGGTGCTCTCAGAGGTGGTCGAAAAATTGCCAAAAATAAGAGCCGAGGAGGTCGTATGTTTGATCCCGGTAAGAGCTGGCAACGGTGGCACTATAGGACTAAACATAAACGATACGTTCTTGTATCAGTTATGGCTACCTCCACTATTTCATCTATGGTTATGGCTCGTGGTCGAAGTCTTGAGGTTGTCTCGAAAAGAACCCTTGTCATCAGTAATTCAATTGAAGGTATTGAGAACACGTTGATTACAAGTTACAAGGGGAGTATCAATGGAGTTGTTGCAAATCTCACTAACCTTGAAACAAAAAGACTTGCTGACATGAAGGTAGTAGTTTCAATATTTCCTAGTACAATTCTTCTAATCCATACCACAAGAACTGAGGATTTTATGGATCTCTAAGAGAAAATTAAAAGAAACCCTATAGTTTATAGTTCGTATTATTGATGCTAGAATTGGGCCTAAATTAGCCACATTAGAGAATGAGTCAGTGAGGGATTTAATGGGACACGGAACATACACATCTTCAACAGTAGCTACGAACAATGTAAAATATGTTAGTTTGTATGGAAAAACTCAGGGCACCGCCAGAGGAGATTTCCCTTCAGCAAGAATTGCTGCATATAAAATCTATAGTATTGGTGTAGGTTATAGTGCAATTGATATTCTAGTTGCTTTTGATGATGCTATTGCGGATGAGGTTGATTTTATTTCCATATCAATTGGATCAGCTTATCCAGTTGAATTCGTCAGAAACCCAATTGATGTTGCTGAGATTGGTTCAAGTAAGATTGTTGTTTTTGTACTTCCTATGCTGATTTACAATTCTAGACTACCTCATATTTGTGAAGAGAATAAGGCTGAAGGGTCTTATGTTGTTATTTTGGCTCCTACCTGTGAATTTGCTCAGCAGATTGAGGTTGAGACTGTGAAATATGCTCATTATTTGGGGATGAAGGTGATGTCAATTATTAGTGGGCAGTTTATTGAAGAACAAGATTTGAAGATCCTGTAGGAATGTGAAATGGGTATGGGTGTTTCGGAGGCAATACCATCAAGTGAATGTAAGCCTAAGAATGTGGAGAAAGCAAATGTGATTCAAAAAATACTCCTTGTTGCTGGGATTAACACGTTGTTTCAAACATTATTTGGGACTTGTTTACCTACAATTATTGGAGCCTATTATGCATATGTTCCAACAACCATTTCAATTGAATTGGCTGATAGATACAATGACAATTTAGAATCTCGGGAGAAATTTGGGAGGGTAATGCATGGAACGCAAGACACCCTCATTGTTGCCTCACCTCTCCAGATTATGCTTGGTTTCAGTGATCCTTGGCGTAACATGGCCAGACTATTAAATCCAATGCATGCAGTTTCACTTGTGGCATTGTTAGGCTTTGGGCTATACGAGTTGGGACTTCCTGTGCTGGCTAAATGTGTGGAGATTGGGCTACCACAACTCATCCTTCTAATGTTATTCTCACAATACATGTCTCATTTGATTAGTGGGAAGAGGTTGGTTTTTGATCGAATTGCCGTTATAATTTCTCTGGCAATTATGTGGATTTATGCACATTTGCTAACTGTGGGAGGGGCTTACAAGAATATAGGACATAAAACTCAAATGAGTTGTAGAACTGACCATGCTAGCATTAGCAGTGGATCTCCATGGATAAGAGTTCCATATCCATTTCAATGGGAAGCCCCAAGTTTTGATGCTGGTGAAGTTTTTGCACTAATAGCTGCTTCATTTGCTGTAGCTTTGTATTGCCTTTTCTTTGCCTATGTTGGCTCAACAGGGCTTAGCACTCTTCGATTTGGTAATCTAAACACCTTTAAGACAAGATTCATCTTGGGGTTCTCTGTTTTCAAGAGCTTATCAGTACCATAATACTTCAGTGAGTACAGAGTTGTCAATAATTATAGTCTTGTCCACACCAGAGTAAGGTGGTTCAATGACATGACCAACGTGTCCATAGCATCAAGGCATAATAACAAGGGGGAAATAGTAACAAGTGGGTGTGGCCTTAGTATCAAAACAACTTCTCTTGGAACTATGGGCTTGCTCCAAGGTCAATTCAGAACTATTTTTTTTTGCTTCGGTCTCAAAGCACAGACTATAATTTTATCCAGTCATATCTCAACCTTATCCTTGAGGACAAGGGTTCTAAAAGGAGGATGGAATGATACGAGCATACGTGCTCGGGCTGCTTGGCACAACACATGGGCGAGCGAGATGCAGGGGGAACCACGCACGACGCTAAGGTGCAGGCAACGCAGATGGAAGGGACCACTAGAAAACACAACGTAAGAAGAGTTACAATTCAGTTAGGAATGTCAGAATTGGTTAGCATGATTTCCTTGTAATTCCATGTGCATGTAAGGCTATATATAGCCACAGATAATTCAATAAAAGGATGAGAAAATTATAACTAACAGCTTCTCCTTACCTTTATTCTTCTTCTTTCCAAACCACTCTTAAATCCAGTTTGTATCATTTAAACACTAGCTAGGTTGCTACCTAAGCTTGATTCTCACTTCTTAGATTGACAGTACTAGTTGCTGATGTTGGAGTTTTTGTAGGCTCTTGTTCTCTTTTCCTTGGTCCGTAGGTATTATTGGTTTTAAGATTGTATTGATGTTCATTTTTCGCTTTCTAAATAAAATTTACCCAAAAAAATATCATAATACTTAATGTTATTATCTTCCTGACTTATTTGTTTTTTTTAATTTATTTTTCTTTTTACCTTAACATAAATAATAATATTTTAATTATTTTTTAAATAAAAAATATTTCATTATATATTTCATTAAAATTTAATTTTTGTCATTATATGACCTATTTTCCACCTAAAAAAACCATTTTTTCTACTCTAAAAAAACTAGTGATCACTTAGAAGCTTAACTTGGATTTTAACAACCATTTTCCCAATTCTAAATTATGTATATTAGATTTAAATATAAAATATTTTTAAATTATTTATATATATATATATATATATATATATATATATATATATATATATATATATATATATATATATATATATATCGGGACTAACTTGAAAAAGGAATCCATTGGCTCAAATTTACCGGATTTATCTTAATTAGAATTACTATTCCAACAATTGGGTTACAAAATGTATCAAACAGATCTGGCATTAAGAGTTAATGGTCTCCTTTCGTATTCATGATGACATTTATTATTTATCGAAGAAAGATTGAGAATCACTTCAAGGTTGTATTATAACTCTAAGAAAATCCCTTTTTCCTGTAAAATTTATAGAGAATGAGTTTGAAATATATATATATATATATAGTAAACACAAAACTTTAAACAATAATTATGCGGTCAAAAGGAGAGTGTTATTTTTATGAAAAAAAAAAGCCTAAATATTTTTTTAAAACTAGCAATTATAAGAACCAAAACTCACAGTTTTGATATTATATTAATTGATATTTTATTAAATTATACTCGTATAAACCAAATAACAATACATATTTGTAATTAAAAATCCACTATTTACGTACCATTTTTGTCCATCATGCACCAATTTCACTTCCATAATCATCTTGTATCGCAATCCATAGTAACAATATTCACAATTAAATTAATTCAAATATTGATCCATATCAATTTGAAATCAAGGCAAGAAATCAAAGAAATATTATTACATTATATAATCTTGAAATTATCAACTAACGTAAACAAAAAAATTGAAAAAATTGAACCAGAAATTGAGATTTTGATTTACCTCTTACATTGAAGGATGAAACCATTACAACAATATAGAGATTGGATCATGTTCTTTAAATAAATTTTTTATCATTATTTAATTCTATGTAGATATGAATTATTCTCAATAATATGAAATCTATTTTTTCTTTGTACATTTTAAATTCAAATATTTCCTCAATCAATTTATGCTTCTAAACTCTACGAAATATGTTCTATTGTATACATTTTGATTATAATCGGGTTTTAAAAATAATATATATAAGGCAAATTAACTAAACAATATAAAAATTTAATTAATATTTCAATTATTATCTGATTTTTTCATATGAATTCACTTAAATGATGTTATAATATATCAAATTTTTAGTTTTTGAGTAGATTAAAGTTATATACGAAATAGAGAATTCTGATACAATATGATATAACGTGTTACATTTTCAAAATTACATAAGGTAACATGTTGCATAATTTGAAAATGGAATCTAATGTAACTTGTTACATTTTTTATTCTGTCCAATACATTAACAAGAGTTTGGATAATTAATCTTTTCCCTTTTATAGTATCTTTTCGGTATTGTCCACTTAATATTATTATAAATAAATAGGTCATACAAAGATAGGAATAATTATTATTCCTAGTGAAAAATGGATATTTCATGAAGAGGAAGAAAAATATATGAATGGCATCACTTTGAAGGAATTGAAGAAAAAAATATGTGATGTATTACATCTAGTTGGAGATATCGACATCAAGATGAAATGTATAGGCATCCATATAGCCCTAAGCTTGGAAGATGATAGAGACTTAAAAGTACTTCATCAATACAAATAATGGAAAACATAATGAAGAGTACAACAAATTATATGTAATTTATACAATTCAACAAGATGTACATGAAGAGATTAGTCTACCTTTGAATTCTAATTAAGTAACATCAAGCTCTGATAGTGAGAATGACTCAACAATAGTAGTAGATATCGAGGAAGGGTTATACAATGGTAGTGTTTTTGACAACAAAAAGGCTCTCAAAATACATGTATCAACATTAGTAATAACTAATAGGTTCCATTAAAGATTAGCAACTCCAATAAAAGAAACATTAGAATGAAGTGCAAAGATGAAAATTATCATCGGAGACTTGCAGCAAATAAGATTGGACAATTAGATGAGTTTAAGGTAATAACTTATAATGAAAATCATTAATGTTCACATATGTTCAAGGATTAAGGAGACAAACATGTCACATACAAGTATATAGCTGACAACATCAAAGAATTTTACCAAGATCTAGGTAGACAACTGAGGTCAAAAGAAATAATAGGCGATATAAAAAAGAAAACAGAAGCAACAATCACTTACAAAAGAGAAATCGTGGAGAAAAAAGAAGCATTAAAGAAAGTACGAGGAGATCATAAAGAATCATACAATAAACTACTTAGAATCTTCTACATGTTAGAAAAGACAAACCTAAATTCATATATTGAGATAAAAACTGGTGCAAATTCCAACTTCAGGTACATATTCATGGCAATTGAAGCATGCATAAATGGATTCAACAAATACATGAAGCCTATACTAGTGGTTTATGGAATATTCATCAAAGAAAGAGGATGAGAGATATTACTTATAGTAGTTATAAAAGATAAAACAATAAGATAATAATAAGTTTATGGTAAAATTATTGCTTACTTAATCATATTTTAAAAAAACTTCATATATGTAACTTGTTACATTAATATAACACTGATGATGTAACATGTTACATTAATATAACACTGATGATGTAATATGTTACATAATAAGTTACTAATGTAATGCAAACATACTTCGTTGCATTTGGGATGGTAGATGAGGAAACAATAAAGGCACATAAATGATTTTTTTTAGAAGATTAAAGTTGTTTATCATAGACATGAAAAATTTGATTATAGTTTCAAATAGAAATCCAACAATAAATTTAGCAATATGTATGACAAGGCACACCATTATTATTATTACTATCACATGAAACAAAACCTTGTAACTTACTACCACAACAAAGCAACAAATACCTACTTCAAATTGGTAGCTTACGATTACAATGAAGTGGAGTTCAACATAAATATATACATGCTTAATGAAGCTTCAAAAGCAATAATGAAATACATAATGAAAACCGACTAATCATCATGAGCAAGATAAAAATGTCCATCTCCAATAACAATGCATGACTTCATAACTTCAAACAATATAGAAACATGAATTCAACAATAAGGCATGCTAGAGATGCCCTTGTAACACACTCATTAGGAGAGATACGAGACATAATTCAAAGTTGATTTGTAAAAAAGAGGTTAGCTACTTCAAATATGGGAACATTAATAAAATGAGAGCAAAATAAGATTGAAAAAAGTAAGATCAAGATAGAATTTATGAATGTAGTAACATAAATAGTCAAATAATACAAGTAAAAAAAAAGTTTGAAAGTTACATTATAGACTTAAAATACAAAACTTATGTGTTGTAAATTTCAAGCACTTAGGATCCCTTGTGCACATGCAATTGTAGCATGTAAAGAAAAGAAGCTATTCATAGAAAACATGTGTTTAATATACTACTACACAACTTACTTGAAGTTAGTATATGAAGCTTTAATTCACCCAATTGAAAAAGAGAGCAAATGGAATCTTCCAACCATTATAAGATATTTTATTAAAATGTTATGGTCAAGTAATATTTGTAAATCTTTTGATTTTATCTATTTCATAAATTAATAGAAAATAAGTATGTTTAGGAAGTATATTGTTTTGCAAATATAAAGAACAAATTATATTGATATTAAAAAATTACTTAATAATTATAACATTATTGAATATAATGTAACATGTTTGTTACATTTCTCTTACAAAATAATATAACATGTTACATAGTTAATACTTAAAAGCCAAACATGATGTAACCTGTTACATTGTTATTATATATGATGTCACCTGTTACATAATATGATCAATATATAATGATTTGAACAAATTTAAATACACACTAGTAAAATGACAAATTGTGATTCTTAAAAAAATAAAATAACATATTGAACATAATGTAACTTGTTATATGATTAATATTTAAAACCCAGACATGATGTAACCTGTAACATTGATATTATATACGATGTAACATGTTACATAATATGATCAGCATGTAATGACTTGAATAAATTCAAATACACAAACAGTTAACTGGTAAATTGTACCATTAAATTCTAATGAGATTAACAAACTAAAAATACATCATCAAACCATTAATTTCAAAGAAAGCACAAATACTAAATATTGATGCCACCATTTCTATGAATATCACAATATTCCAACAAAAAAATGAAATGCTACTAACTATCCAGTCTTCTAACAGGCAGGGCCTATCAATCCATTATTACGAACAAATTGTTCATAATATTTATGCCTAATCTTCAGAAAAACTAATATAATTGATCATATTTAATGTCTATCTTTTCGTTAAGAACTCCATAATTTTGAGGAATTAAACCCCACAATTATGACTACAACATAATAACAACAAAAAATTATATTAGGATGAATTAAAATGATATTATAAATAAAAAGTATTAACAATATAGAATTAAAAAAATATTTACACATTGGCATATTTTGGAACCCCATCAACCATAAATATTGGCTACGGTGTGTATGGATCAATTGTTAATTCTCACCATATCCATGATAACTTAAAGAATACAACAAGATTGGTATTATGATCGCTATATGATTATACTTCTCTTTCAGATTAGTTGTATCCAAAAAATCATACAACTTGATAAATCATTTATCTAAATATATTATGCCATATACTTAATGATTTCTGTTAATATTGATTGGAGCATACAATATGTCTAAATATCTCCAATCAATTGGCCAGTGTTCAATTAAATTTGTTGACGCAGTTGCAAATTGAACAAAATAATTATTGGCATCTAGGTGGATATTCTTTGTATTTCTATGTCAAACGACTACCAACTTCATACACTCCACTTGCAAATAATAATATGTAAATTAAAATTAAAAACTATTAAATATGATGAATACTTCTTATTACATAAACTAACAATATGTTTAAATACACTATATCACACAATACAACATTTTAGACATGCTAATAAATAATTACATCTCTTTTGAATCATTATTTAACATGTTACATCGACGTTGAGCTAAAATGTAACATGTTAAATCATTCTGGATATGTTATCTTACTATTACATTGTAACTGAAATATGATGTAATATGTTGTATAACATGTATATTGAAAAAATAAAGACACAATCCAATCATTAGATAGGAAAATATGTCCAAATTAAAATGATTCTTACACTCAAATATTATGTATTGTTTGTGAGCTCTTATGTAACATATTACGTAGTTTCTAAAATGCTATGTAACATATTACATTATAACTAAAATACAAAGTAAACATTTCATAACATCATAATTTGAAGGAATAAAAACTCATACAATACTTACACTAAAAAAGATCTCTAAAGTAATGTAATTCTTTAAATTAAAATAGTCAAGTAACGGGACCTCTATGCACAAATCTCATACAAAACATTAAGCAAATACTATAAAACAACAAATAGATATATGCAAGTATTAAAGTATATATAAAAAAAAGTTCATGAATATAATGTTCAAACAAAAATAATTGCAATACTTACAATACCATGAAGCAGTCCCTTAGCTCTCTTCAAAGGAAGAATGAAATCCTCCTCATTAATGGCCATGTCACGTTAATGGATTCTAATCCATTCACTAATTATAGAAAAGAACTATATCAATAAGGTATACAATAAACATAAAAAATAAAATAATGAAAATAAATAGATAAAATACATATGGTGATTTCTTTTTAAACCATTCAAATGCTTCTCTCACTCTTTGGGAAGAGGTTGGTAAGGAAAACTTGGATTTCCTAATGCATCATCATTCTCAAAAATATTTATAAACCTATGCAGATCATCAACACAAAAACTCGATCCCACATGTTTAAGTGAAGACTCTATTTGTATTATATTATAAGCAAAAGACACCATTCTTAGGTAGATAAACATACGAACTAGAAATAGCTCTTGATGGTTTAGTTGATTTCATTTTCCTCTCCAACACAAAATTAGATATAGATTTAAAAGTTGAAAGGTGACTCTAAGATAAGCCCATCTCTTTATAGTAAATTGATTCAGATGTGACAACAAAGATTTAAAACAAGATGCATCCTTATATGCGAGTACCGTATTCATGCGAATATAATAAAAGAAAACACAACATAATAAGCAACATTAACATTTAAAATTAATATAATCTCATACAAACTAATTCAAATATTATTTAAAAAATAACATAACATATGACATATTAGAAAGACTATTACATAGAATACATTTCATCATGTAACATGTTACATCATGATATAATACGATTTCTACATAATATAACATGTTACAACAATGTAATCTGTTGATATAATATGTTACAAAACATATCAAAAACAATGTAACATGTTATATTTTGATGTAAAATAATGTAAACAAGCTATTCAATATTGAAGACAAAAAATAAATGTACAACAATGAGAAGTAAAACATTACCGTGTAAGGCTTATTGCAAATAGCCTTGACTTGGACTAGCTTCGACTTGATAATAGTTGTCCACCTCAACATTGTTGGAAATTCATCATTCAAGAAAATGGCCAAGTCATTCCCAATATCAAGAATGGAATCATATATCTAGACTTGGAATGACAAACTTAGTCCATATCTCTGAAAATAGATCATATCGTTCTTCTTTTGCTTCAGCTTAGTTTTGTCCTTTTTTGATCCATTCTCAAAGCACATTACACATATGCACGTAATATTTTTTCAAGATGTCAAATAACTATTTGAATACAATGTCACCCTAAGGATAATAATTGAACTTATCCCAATCACCAACCAATAACAAAGCCTTTCTACAAACAAATAATTTTTTCAACTTTTCGAGCAAACTGTACTTTAAGAAGTAAATCTAACAAATCATACCAACGTTCTCTTCTGCAACCTTAACAAACTCAAACTCATTACCAAAAACTTGTTTTCCTTTAGAAGCCTTACTGCTCGAACCAACCTCCTTTGGTTTCATACCACCCTTCTTTCAGGTAGTAACTGAGCGTGGGTTAGGCCTCCCAATACAATCCACCAAAAACTCTAGATATTTGATGAAACAATACTTATTGAAATACTTGTTAATAAAAGATGTTAAATCCTTGTCAACAATAGTGGACTCATCTTTTTTCAATTACTTGAGACAAATGACAATCTAAAATTCAGTGCTAGAGAAACTCAACACCTTGGTACTTATACAAAATCATATCTCCCTCACAGTTTTACAAGAGAGATATTTCCTTAATAGCAACGAGTGGTTTAGCTGGTATTCAATAGCAACAAATGGTTCAACTGGTATTTCATAGCAATAAGTGGTTCAACTACTTAAGACAAGTGGCAATCTAAAATTTGGTGCCAGAGAACCTTAACACCTTGGTACTTATACAGAACCATATCTCTTTCACAGTTTTACAAGGGAGACATCTCCTTAATAGCAACGAGTTGTTCAACTGCCCACTAAATCTACAATTTGGTAAATTATAAAGTTTATCAAAGCATGACTCTTAAAACTGTAACTTCTAGGACTCGTTCAATACAATCTTTATACGAGTAGTCACCATTTGAGGTAAAACATTACAACCGCAATGAACACTAAAATCATCATCCATACCAAGAAGGTTAGGAAACGACAAATTATCCTTAAGGTATGAAACCTAAAAATGAATTAAAGAACAATATCAGATAAACAATAAACAAAGCACAATATACATGTACATAACTACAAAAAAAAACTAATAATGAATAAAAATTAAAAACAATACATAATCATAAAATGTAATATGTTACATTACTATTATATTTAATGTAACATTGTACAATAAAAAAAAAACCAATTTGATTTTGCAAATACCATACAAAAGATTATAAAACATAAAAATAATTGATAAAACAACACAAGTAGTGCAAAACATACTAGATAGTATGAAATATTCCAAAAACAAAAAACAATGAAAAATCAAACAAATAATATAACTTGTTACATAAAAATTCTAATATAAATGTAACAATGTACATTCAATTTACAATATAACAATACATTACAAAATCAATAAAAAATTACAAGTAAGAACAATGAAACTACATACATTATTACAAGAAAGAACATTGTACATGAATATACCAAATATATAATATATACTAATAATTAATACATATTAAAAATAACACCAAACAAAGATAACATCATATATTACATCAAAATTCTAATAATATGTAGCAATATACATTTAATTTACAATAAACCAATATATAACAAACTCAATAAAAATTTATAAGAGACCAAACCTCACTAACATCATCCTCCAAATGAGGACAAACCTTCTTAGGTTGTTGTGCTATAATAGTATCAACACTTTTTCTCTTAGACATCCTACAACAAAATCAAATTTATACAATTTAATTAAATATAAAATTCAATCTCAAATACAACAAAAAAAACATGAAATTATCGAAACAAACCTAATAAAAAAAATGAAAATGAAATACATATAAAACACAAAATAAAAAAAAAACAAAAAGTAACGAGTTTTAACAAACTCACTTAAGTAACACACAAAAATAAAACTCTAGAAAATGAAGCACATAAAATACAAATAAATGTAATATACCAGGTAAATGATGATGAATTAGTATAATCAAATAACAAACTTCACCAATTTGTACAGAAAATAAAAAATATGTTCGTTATTTCCAAATAACGATAAAAATGTAAGAAATCAGTTGCAAAAAAGATAAAAAAGGAACAAATCACATACCAATTTTGAATCGACACTAAATTGGATTCTATCATTGTACAGTGAGCCAGACTAGCTTGACCTAATTTCAATGCAAAAATGTTCTGTACAGTATCCACACGTGCTGGTCGCACGTTCAGGCTCCTCAGTTTTCCATTCAACATGAAATTTTGAGGGGTGGTTGTTTGGCACATGGTATTTTTAATGGTAGTCATATTTTCGATAGACTTCATTGTACTAAACCCACTTCAAAATAGCTATAGGTTGGTCTATTACTGACATCAAAGGCATAAGCCCATCTATATGCATTCACAAAATCTTGCTAGAGGACGAGGCTAAACCTACTTGGGACGCACAACACCACTTAAATCCCATTATGAAATAAGTGGTGAAGAAGGAAATTGCCAAGTGGCTATACATGGGCATTATTTACCCAATATCATATAGCGAATGGGTAAGTTCAGTTCAATGTGTACTGAAGAAAGAAGCAATCACTATGGTGAAAAATGCGTCCAATGAGTCAATACCTATTATGACTGTCACGGGATGGAGAGTATGTATGGACTTTTGTAAAGTAAATAAAACTAAAAGGAAGGATCATTTTCCTTTCCCTTTCATGGATCAAATGCTTGACCGATTAGCTAGGAATTCTTTCTTTTGCCCTTTAGATGGATACTCTGGTTATAACCAAATTGGTTTGGCACCTAAAGACCAAGAAAAGACCACATTCACATGTCCTTATGGAACTTTTGCTTTCAGGAGAATGCCCTTTGGATTATGCAATGCACCTACTACAGTTCATCTCTATATGATGGCCATTTTCTCAAACATGGTGAAGAAATATATGGAAATATTTATGTATGATTTTTTGATCTTTGAAAACTCATTTGATAAATGTCTACACTCTCTCTCCCTAGTGTTACAAAGATGTGAAGAAACGAATTTGATTTTAATCTGAGAGAAATGTCATTTCATGGTACATGAAGGTATAATCTTGGGCCACAAAATCTCAACTAATGGTATTTAGGTGGATAGAGTTAGATAAAAGTGATTGAGAAACTACCACCACTTACCAATATACATGGAGTAAAGAGTTTTCTTGGGCATGCAAGTTTTTATCGTATATTCATAAAATATTTTTCCCAAATCTCCAAACCCTTGTGTAATCTTTTGGAAAAGGACATGCCTTTCAAGTTTGACGATAAATGTTTAACATCATTTCAAGTGCTTAAAGAGAGACTAGTGTCAGTAGTAGTTATAATCACTCCGAGTTGAAACAAGCCCTTTGAGTTGATATGTGACGCAAGTGATTTTGCTATTGGAGCTATTCTTGGATAGCGAAGAGACAAAATGTTTAATGCCATATACTATGCAAGCAAGACATTGAATGAGGCTCAAATGAATTATGCTACTATGGAGAAAGATCTCCTTGCCATTGTATATGCCTTTGAAAAATTCAGATCTTATTTGGTTGGCACCAAAGTGACTGTCTACACAAGTCATTTTGCAATAAAGTATCTTATGATGAAGAAGGATGTCAAACCAAGATTGATAAGATGGATGGGTGCTTATTCTACAAGAATTTGTCTTGGAAATTTGTGATAAAAAGGAATATAAAATCAAGTAACAGATCATCTATCTAGACTAGAGAGGGAAGCAAAAATGGATGATAATATGGTGATTAGGGGAATCTTTTCCAAATGAGCAACTATTTTATGTAGCTCAAATAGAAGTCCTATGGTATGGAGACATTGCAAATTTCCCTTTTACCAACATTCTTCCATCAAACCTCATATGGAAACAAAAGAAGAAGTTCTTCCGTGACATTAAACAATATTTTTGGGATGACCCTTGCCTTTAAGGGTGTCCACGATTTGGTCCAGTTTGGTTTTGAATAAAAAAAATTTAACCAAACCGGACCGTTCATATAGCTCAAACCAGATCGAACTGGACCGTTTGGCTATCCAAAATGTTGTAACCGAACGATTTGGTTAACAGTTTTGAACGGTTTGGTCTGGTTAATAATACATAAATATGATGTAGATTAATAGGATACAGTCTAATAAGATACAATCAAATGTGATACTCATAAATCATTATACATAAATAGATATTATTATTAAATACATAAGCTAATATGTTTATATTACCAAATAGGGATTAGGTTTTTCAGTCATCAACTTGAGAAAGCTACTCTCATCTTTAACCACTTGTTCACTCAACCAATAGTTTGTTATCGAAATCCAAAAGTAAAACATATTATACATGAATAAATGAAGTCTTAATATCCTATTTACACAAAATTCTTAAACAAATACAAATACAAACATCCAAACTCACAATCAACAATATATCATTAGATAATAATATTTAAAACTTACCCATTATTAATCATCAATGAACAATTTAGTGTCTTTAATGATCTAATATTTTACTCTAATTATAATTTTTATTTAATTATATTATTTAATCTTATTTTTACGATATTAATTGTTTGGACAACAATTTATATATATAGGCAATTAAATAGATTTGAGAGAATTATTTAATTGTTTGTCTTAATTAAATAACATGCATAGTTTCTAGGTAGAGATGTATGACTCTTATGTGTGTGATTCATAATTGATGAACTTAATGAGTAGTCTGTAATTTAATTGACATGAGAGTGTGATTAAATTAATTACTATATGGTGTGTAGTTTACTTGAGAAAGGAATACATGCTAGGTTAGATTCAATTGATCATGTAATTGATTGATTGATAATTATATTGAGGAGATTTTAGTGATTCACATGTTTAGAAAATTGAGATATTAAGTATTCCTAGATATTTTATTATATATTTTCTTAGTTACCAAATATGATTTAATTAATTATTTCTATTTACTGCTAGTTATTTTAATTTTGCTTCCTTAAAATATAAAAACACAAAAAATTTGATTTTTATTTTTTTTGTTTTAAGAATTAGTTTATAATAAAATATCTATGTGGGAACGATCTTTTCTTATCATTATATTATTTGTTAAGATACGTATACTTGTGTATTTATTGCACACATAATTTGTGTGACGATAAGCAGCATTGACTATGGTGCACATGATGATCTTTTACGTACTCCATTAGAAGCGGATCCTTGTGTCTAGGAAGTGGTTTTGTCATCTTCTCGAAAGGAAAAAAATATGGTCTCTTACAGACTGTGTAGAATGTGAATTTCTTTTTTAGAGAAATTTTCTCTATAGTTTTAATGTTTTTCTTCAAAGAGTATCTAGTTCAAAGCTCGAGAGCACGTTATAGAATCTTTTCTCTTTAGTTTTCTATTCAACTAATAGAGTACAAATATTCCCACAGACAGTGCTAAATATTGATACCATTTTTTGTCAATAATAATGATTAGATACACCTTTCCTTCCTCTGGATTTGAGACAAGAACACACCATTAGGACCTCGGACCACCAATGCTCAAGTAAGTGTAGGTAGTAAGAAAAAAAAGAAACTAATGTCTCTCCTTGTGATTTAGAGAGATAAAGAAAGATTTAGAAAGAGAATATATACTCATTTTATTATGAAGTTCTATAAAGTTGAGTCCAATTATGTTATGAGAGAGATATATGTTGAATATATATAAGAGAAGATACTATCTTTTAATGACCCTTGTTAGTAATAATAAACTTAACTTAGTGTTAGAGTCATCTTTCTTTAATTATCTCTTTGTCAAATAATTAAAAGATTATGCTTACTCAATAAGCTAGTCGGTGAGTTATCTATTAATTAGTATCTAACAAAGTTATATGGCATAAACTAATTTACATCCAATAATATGTATCACAAGAAAAGTGTTAAATTTAAAAAATATATATGCATCATGTAGAAAAAGATTAAAAATGAAACTCTATCCATGAAAATGTTATGATATGCAATTAAATCAAAGTCCATTTATTTGTTGAAATATAATTTAATCCCTTTCTTGCTAGATTTCTAACTATGCCTATGAAATGGAACTTGTAGAAACTGTTCTTGGTTTGAAGAAGGGAGAGAGCACATATAGAGAGTTTTCAGGATTATTTTACCCAATATACTGTTAATTGATATTATTATACATTATGAGGTTTCCCAAATCGCAGCAATTCAAAAACTATTGGGCATTATGGTAAATTGACATGATATTTAGAAAGCTTATGTTTCCGGTAGTACTTGTAAAAACTTAAAAATAAATTCACCTCCCCAAACAAACATAGAAGTGGAACGAATAAACATGAACATCATCCTCCTAACAAAAAGACAGAAGCTACACCTGCATTATTTACAAATTAAATATACTAGTCAATTTTCTTAAAATTTGTACAATTTAGTCGACTTATTATTACAAATTTAAACAACTTTAATAATTTATTTTCAATTTTTTGCTTTTTAGATAATTTTGTGTGTAACAACTTAAGTTAGATCGACTTTAACATTACTAACAAGGGTTAGTACATATTCGAAGAAAAAAAATCTAAAAAAATTAAAAACAATATAAAATAAAGTGATTAAAATTATCAAAATTAATCTAAAATGATTAAAATGTTTACAAATGCAACTGTCCAAGTACATTTTTTTAGTATTTTTTTAAACTTAAAAGAATTAATAGAAGTGACTAAAAGGAAGGAAATCCAAGATGCATAATGCCACAACATACTGTCAAGTATCTTACATCAAAACCTATAACCAAAAAAATAACAATATAATATGACATAACAACATTTCCAAAGTACCATTAAGCCGGAACCAAACGTTGTGCATTAACAGGTTCTTAAAGCTTAAATAGCTAACTTATCTTCAGGAGAAAGACAAATTATTGTTTCTTAATATATATTACTGGAGTTGACCACATTACTTCTCTTGATAGACCAAAGCACATTACTTCTTGAGTAGGTCCCTAGAAAAAATCCTCTTGCAGTAGGGACTGGTTCGCAATATTGAGTGAGGTCGAACAGCTTCAACCAGCGAAGCATGAAGAGAACCCTGACATGGAGCAAAATTTTAAGAAAAACATATGCCAGAGAAAATAGGACCCTATGATAATAAATGTAATGTCAAATCCCTTACCTTTGTATGGGCAAGAGCAGATTTAATGACATAGTTGGCATAAGGGTGTTGCAACAACTGATCAAATTGTGAAGCTGAGAGCAGTTCATTGACAATTCTTGTCCTACTCCCTTCAGTATGCTCAATGCATTTTTCAACAACATGACTGCTAAATTTCTGCATCGATAGGTATACATAGTGCCCTCTGAACTGAGAAAGCAGTTTATCAGCAGCCGACGGAATCTTTAACTCTATGATATATTGTACAACATAATTTCTGTGTACAAAAAGGAATAGTCATATGTCAATTAAATTGCGCTCCAGAATAAAAAATCTGAATGAATCATTGATGATGTACTTTATGAAAATATATATTCACTCATGTAGACTTGCAAGTATCTAAAGATTAGATGTAAAATAATAAATATAGAATTTTTTTCTAAATGAAACTTCCATGTCTACAAAATCTTATTCCTAACCAATGTTTTGAATTATGACATTCAATGTTGGAATATTATGGATCAAAAACTCTCAAAACTTAAGAACATTTAAGAACACTCAAGAACAATTTTCCAGAAATACACAGAAACTCTCAAATTTTGTTTCTGATTTATTTTAACTTTATTATTATATTGGTACTGAGAGGTATTTATAGAAACAACTAATAAATCTAAATCATACAATATAAACCTACAAAAACAATCTAAACCATACACCTATCTCCTTACCTAACCCATTGATTTTCTTCTTCCCACTGAGCTGTATCCTTATCAATCCAGATTATCACTATAGAAGCTTCCATGAGCTGGACTTCAAATGGGTTAGAATATTTCAAAGTTTGTTTTTGATTTCTTTAGGCTTGTAAACAAGTTTACAAACCAACACTACCCCTTAAACTTGTTTTATGATGCCGAGCAAATTTCTCAATCTGACAAAGTCTTCTTGCTTGAGCGATTTAGTGAAGATGTCGGCAATTTGATCTTGTGATTTTACATACTCGAGTTGTACATCCTTTCTTGTGATGCACTCCCTGATGTAATGATATCGAATATCTATGTGTTTGCTTCGATAATGGAAAACAAGATTTTTGGCTAAGGCAATGGTTGACTTGTTGTCGACACAAATTTTGGTTGGCTCTTCTTGTGTCATACTTAGCTCCTTTAACAAGTTTCTCAACCAAATTGCATGACAAACACATGAGGTAGCTACTACATATTCTACTTCACAACTAGATAAGGTGACAATCGGTTGCTTTTTCGACATCCATGTAAAAGCAATATCTCCCATGAAAAATACAAATCCGGAAGTACTTTTTTGATCGTCTATATCTCCACCAAAATCGCTATCACTATATCCAACAAGCTTGTAATCATTAGAAGCAAATAGAACAAGCTAAAATTAATTGTACCTTTTAAATAGCGTAGGATTCTTTTTGCAGCTTTGAAATGGATGATTGTCTGTTTCTCCATAAAACGGCTAATCAATCCAACATCATACAGGATGTCAGGCCTTGTGCACGTGAGATAACGCAGACTTCCAACTAAACTTTTGAAAAATGTTGGATCCACACTTTCACCATCTTCATGCTTGGATAGTTTGATTCCATATTCCACTAGTGTGTTGATCGGCTTGCAATCGTTCATCTTGAACTTCTTTAGTATCTCCCTTGCATAGCTTTCTTGAGAGATGAATATGCGTTCTTCCTTTTGCCTCACTTCAATTCCAAGGTAGTATGCCATTAACCCGATATCTGTCATTTCGAACTCTCGGGTCATCACCTTCTTAAAATCTTCAAATAACTTCGAATTACTTTCAGTGAAGATGAGATCATCTATGTATAGACAAACGATTAGAATATCACCATCTTCAATCTTGACGTAGAGTGAATGTTCATAGGGACACTTGGTGAAGTTGTTCTCCAGAAAGTACTTATCGATGCGGTTATTCCATGCTCTTGGTGCTTGCTTTAACCCATAAAGAGCTTTCTTCAACTTCAATACCTTGTCTTTGTGACCTTTTTCTTCATAGCCTGTTGGTTGCTTAATGTAGACTTCTTCTTCAAGGACTCCGTTTAGAAAAGCAGATTTTACATCCATTTGATGCATCTTTCACTTATTTTGAGCTGCCAAAGAAATGATTAGTCTTATAGTTTCTAATCGAGCAATAGGAGCAAATACCTCATCATAGTCAATTCCAGCCTTTTGACTATATCCTTTTACTACTAGCCTCGCCTTGTGCCTTTCAATCTCTCCATTAGCATTCTTTTTTGTCTTGTACACCCATTTGACACTTATTGCCTTATGCCCTTTGGGAAGTGAAACAGGTTCCCATATGTTGTTTTTCTCAATTGCATTGATTTCTTCGTGCATCGCATCTCTCCACTTCTTCTCTTATACAACTTCTTGAAATCTCACTGGTTCACAATCAGCAAAGAGACAGAATAAGGTAAGATTATCTTGTTGTGCTGTTACCTCATAAAGATCTTGGAGATTTCGTGTATGTGTCACGGCTCTTTCACTTCCACTCGAAGATGATGACGGGTCTTCATGAGTGGTTGGCATTGGTGAAGTAGGTGGAGTCGTTGGCTCTTGTTGAATTTCTATAGATTGCTCCCTCATTGTCTGCTCATCTTCTTTAAACTGAGGAAAGAAATTGAAGTTATCTACATGAGAGTTAAAATCTCATTCTCTTTCTTCGTCGAATACCACATCTCTACTAATCACAATCTTCTTATTGTGTGGGTTATACAACTTATAGCCCTTTGAATTAGCATCATAATCGATAAATATAAAACTTTCACTTTTATCATCAAGCTTCGTTCTTCTCTCATCCGGTACATGAACATGAGCTATACTTCCAAAGACTCTTAGGTGGGAAATACTAGGCTTTCTTCCACTCCATGCCTCTTGCGGTGTCTTTCTCCATACACTTCTAGTTGGAGATCGGTTTGACAAGTAAACTGCACATGCTACTGCTTCTGCCCAAAACGCTTTGGGTAGTTTCTTGCTTTTGAGCATGCTTCGTGCTATGTTAAGGATTGTTCGGTTTTTTCTTTCAGCTACACCATTCTGTTGGGGGGATCTTGGCACTATAAAGATCTATGAATTCCATTTGCTTCATAGAACTCTTGAAACTCCTTAGATGTAAATTCTCCACCTCGGTCTGATCTCATGGTTTTGATTTTTCTACCATTTTCTCTCTCCACTATAGCTTTGAACCTTTTGAATACTTCAAAAACTTTTGATTTCTGTTTCAAGAAATATACCCAAGTTTTTCTTGAAAAATCATCAATAAAAAGAATAAAATAGTTACTGTTGCTGAGAGAACTAGGCTTGGTCGGTCCGCACACATCAATATGGATTAACTCGAGTGGCTTCTTGGCTCTTGAGTCTGACTCCTTTTCAAAGCTTTTTCTGAATTGCTTCCCGAGTAGGCACCCTTCACAAAGTTGATCAGGATGGTTAATGCAAGGTAGTCCCTTCACCATCTCCTTCTTAGACAACAGCTCCAATCCTCTAAAATTGAGATGTCCAAATCGAAGATGCCATAGCCACGATGCATCTTTATAGCAGGCTTTTAGACACTTTGCAATGTCATTTTGTATGTTGATCAAGAACATTCTATTCTTTGACATTG
Organism: Hippophae gyantsensis; assembly: GCA_030763125.1. Lineage (NCBI taxonomy): Eukaryota > Viridiplantae > Streptophyta > Magnoliopsida > Rosales > Elaeagnaceae > Hippophae > Hippophae gyantsensis. The sequence continues at coordinate 21,844,681 of CM061032.1, read as the reverse complement.
GTACGTTAGCAATGAGGTTATTCTTATCATATTTTATAGAAAGATTACAATCCTTCATATGAATATCATAACCTTTCTCTAACAGTTGTCCTAAACTTAAGATGTTACTTTTCATATTTGGGACATAGTAAACATTGGAAATAAATTGATGTCGCCCATCTTTTAAGCGAATAAGAATGTTACCTCTTCCTTTCACCGCTACATTAGAATCATCTCCAAATGAGACATTTCCTCTTACTAACTCATCTAGTTCCACGAACATATCTTTCCTTCCACACATATGGTTGCTTGCACCGCTGTCAAGATACCAGGCATTTGGTTGACTACCATCACCCTCCTTCCGTGCTAGAAAAAGAGTTTCTTTCTCATCCGTCTTCTCCTCTATGTAGTTTATTTTCTCATCTACTTTATTGTTAGGAGTTCTACATTCCGAAGCATAATGTCCAAATTTCTAACAATTATAGCATTGAACTTGAGATTTGCCATACCTTGAGTTCATATTACCTCTTCCACGACTTTGTGTTGAGCTTTCTTCTCTCTCAAAGTTGTTGGAATTGTTGTTGTAATTCCAACCTCGTCCACGACCGTGGCTTCCACCTCGTCCACGGCCTCTACCTCTACCTCGGCCACGTTGGTTTCTGTCATTGCCTTGGCTTTCATGCTTATCCTTGAATTGCATCTTGAAGAGTTGCTCAGTGATCCCTTGCTTCTTCTTATGCTTTTCTTCATATGCTTGTAATGACCCATTGAGTTCATCAATGGTCATTTCTTCCAAATCTTTTGTTTTCACAATCGTCATGACGATGTGTTCAAATTTGGAATCTAATGAATGAAGTATCTTTTCCATTATTCTAACATCTCCCAACATCTCACCGTTTCTTTTTAATTGATTAGAAACAACTACGACTCTCGAGAAATAGTCATAAATATATTCGAAAGCTTTCATATGTAGAGATTCAAACTCACCTCTTAGTGTTTGGAGACAAACCTTCTTCACTTTCTCAGCACCTTTGAAAGAAATTTGAAGCTTATTACACGCTACTTTGGAAGATGTTGCATCTGAAATCTTCTCAAATCCATCATCATTTAAGGCTTGATAGATAAGAAAAAGAGCTTTCTTGTCTCTCTTTCTCAAATCCTTCAAAGATTCTTTTTGCACTTGCGTTAGAGTAGCTTCATCGTCTGGCTCACTTAAGCCTTTCTCTATGACTTCCTACACATCATGTGTACACAAAAGAACCTTCATCTTGATACTCTAATTATCATAGTTGTCATTGTTGAGTGTCGGGACTTGAAACGATGACATACCTCCACTTGACATAACTCTCAATATAGTGAGAATTTGTAAATTCTGATCGCACAGATGAATTCAGAACGTAAAAAAACCTTAGGAGAAACTCTAAAAAAAATCTGATTTTTTTGGTCAATGGTCAAAGTCAACAATAAAGTCAAGTTTTTGGTCAACTGTCAAAGCGGTTCGGTCAAACGGCTTGACGGCTCGGTCAGCAGCTTAGTCAACAGGCTTCATGGCTCGGTCAACTCGGCTGACTTGGTGAGTTAACTCACTTTCTAGCAGAACCTTTCGGAGTATCGTGGCGTCGCGTCCGAACTCTGATCGGGATGATTCTTGCGGCGTCGAATTTATCTCGTCGAGAGCTTCAATTTGATATACAATATTGTATATTTATATTTCCAGCTACAGCTCTGATACCACTTTGTTGGAATATTATGGATTAAAACTCTCAAAACTCGAGAACAATTTTCCAGAAACACTCAGAAACTCTCAAATTTTTTGTTTCTGATTTCTTTAACTTGATTATTAGATTGCTACTGAGAGGTATTTATAGAAATAACTAATAAATCTAAGTCATACAATATAAACCTACCAAAACAATCTAAACCATACACCTATCTCCTTACCTAACCCATTGATTTTCTTCTTCCCACCAACCATGAGATGTATCCTTATCAATCCAGATCATCACTATAGAAGCTTCCATGAGCTGGACTTCAAATGAGCTAGAATATTTCAAAATTTGTTTTTGATTTCTTTGGGCTTGTAAACAAGTTTACAAACCAACATTCAACACTTTACGATTTAATCATGTATGAGAAGTGCAAAAGATTTATTATGCTGAGAATATCAAATGAAGATGATCTACGATGCACATGAAAATCTGTGAACAAATTCTACTTTGCGTTCGAGGAATTAGATAAACGAATTGTGACTTCTTGAAAGTGATAGCAAAAGGTGGAGGTACAAGAATAAGAAACAAGGGTATAACGAGCATAGACATTTTGATTTACAAAAGAGAGGAATAATGTTAAGATTTAACCGTGTCTCTACCTCTAAGACATCATAAAATCTGTAACATTTTATATCAAATGAAAAATGGTGTTTAACTGAACAAGAGAAACTCTCATGTTTATTCTTACATATCAAGTTCATCATATCATGACATGAGTTCCTAGGACACCTTATAAACTCATAAAACAGAAGTGATCAGTTGTCATTTGGTGTATTTCTCATTTTAGTCCCATGAAAAGAGTAGCTGATCATAGACCATACCTGTGCACTTGATCATGGACCACACCTGTGTCGTACTCATAACAACTAATTCAAACAATCCTAGATTCTAAAAAATTTAGAGAGTTCTTGGTAGATTGGAATGATATATTCATACCATAAAAGGACACTTGTTTCGAGTTGTAGGAAATGTTAGGATAGTTGTTTTGGGTGGTATGCTTTAGGACGATTGTTTTGCAAGACGGGCGATAGGATCATAATTCGATCCAGAAATGTTTAGGAAACCATATAAACATAAATTTAAATACAGTGGAAGCAAAAATAGATTGAAAAAATACCTCTTATCATTGATCAAATTTCAGCATTTATACGAAAATTTCAATAGATTTTTGATTTGATGTTCTCACTAGTTTCTCACACTTACTTTCTGCGTTTGATAGTATATATTGATGATAATCTGTGAGTAGTGAGAAGACCCGATGTATTTATAAGGGTTCTCTCATCTAGAACCTCAAATGGTTACAAAATCGAACCGTTACCACCGTTGGTGCTTAATGTTGCACCATTAATACTGTAACGTTACGATGTTACATTCTCCCACTTGGTACAAACGTTAAGCTAAATTCTCTTGAGTAACAAAATACATAAATCATGGTGATAGGTCCTTATCTTACATATATTACAATGTATTTAATTTCTTAAGTATTATACTTTATATGGGGTAATGAAACTAAATGAATAAATCCTATATTTATTCTTGGTCTAATAAAAAATATATATTTTCAAATAAATTAAGATGCACATGAATATGAAAAAATATTACAATATATAAGAGTTTCATTAATTAATTGTATATATATACATTTACAAAGTGGAACCAATTCTCATTTTCTCTACATGATCCTTAAATTTCAATAGTGGTATGCCTTTAGTCAAAGGATCAACAACTATCAACTCAGTGCTAACGTGCTCAATGACCACTTTCTTTCCCTTAACACGTTCTCTTATGGCCAAGTATTTAGTGTCGATGTGCTTACTACGACTATCACTCTTGTTGTTCTGAGCCATAAACATAGCAGCTGAATTGTCACAGTACAATCTTAATGGCCTAGAAATAAAGTCAACTACTCTAAGCCCGAAAATAAAACTCTTCAACCGTATACCATATGATGTGGCCTCAAAATATGACACGAACTCGGCCTCCATAGTGGAAGTAGCAGTTAAAAACTGTTTCGTACTCCTGTAAGACAGCTCCACCGACAAGCATGAAAATGTAACCAGATGTTGATTTTTGTCAATCAACATAGCCAACGAAGTCTGCATCGGAGTAGCCAATTACTTTCAGATTATCGTTTCGTCTATACATGAGCATATAAACCTTGCTTCCTTACAAGTACCTCATCACTTTCTTTGCAGCTTTCCAATAGTCAATACCTGAGTTACTCTGATATCTCCCTAGCATCTTAACAACAAATGAAATGTCAAGTCTAGTGTAGACTTGAGCATACATCAGGCTTCCAATGACTGAAGCATATGAAATGGTTTTTATTTGTTATCTTTCAAAATCATTCTTTGGGCATTGGTCCAAATTGAACTTATCGCCTTTCACAATGGGTGAAACACTTGATGAACAATCTTTCATCCAAAATCTCTCTAAAAATTTATTGATATAAGTTTCCTGAGATAAACCCAAGATGCCTCGAAGTCTATCTCTATGAATCTTAATGCCACTGTCATAAGATGCCTTACCCATATCCTTCATATCAAAATTTTTAGATAGGAATTATTTTACCTCGTGTAGCAAACCCTTATCATTAGCTGCAAGCAAAATATCATCCACATATAGCACCAAAAAACAAATCTTACTCCCACTAATCTTCTGGTATATACATTGATCCATGATGTTCTCTTCAAAGTCAAATGAAGTGATGACATTATGGAATTTCAAATACCATTGACGGGAAACTTGTTTTAATCCATATATGGATTTATTAAGCTTACAAACCAAATGCTCACCATTACTAGAGAAAAATCCTTCAGACTATTTCATATAAACCTCTTCCTCTAGGTTACCATTAAGGAAAGTCGTTTTCACATCCATTTGATGCAAATTCAAATCAAAATGGGCAACCAATGCCATGATCACACGAAGTGAATCTTTCTTAGATACAGGAGAGAATGTCTCTATGTAGTCGATTCCCTCCTTTTGAGTGAATCCTTTGGCAACTAGTCTTGCCTTATGTCTCTCAATGTTGCCTCGTGAGTCTTTCTTTGTCTTGAAGACCTATTTACATCCAATGACTTTCAAACTATTAGGCAACTTGACGAGATCCTAGACTTAGTTAGACACCATAGAATCCATCTCTTCTTTCATGGCATTGTACCATAAGTTCAAAACCTTAGAAATCATGGCCTGTGAAAATGATTCGGGATCATCCACAACTCCAATATTACAATCAGATTCTTATAAATACACAACATAATCACTAGGAATTTTGGACCTTTTAGTTCTAGTAGATCTTCTTAATGTAGCACCACTATCTTCCTAGGAAGTATGAGGTTCAACTTGTTTAGAAGTTTCAGTTATCTCCTGAACAACATGATCTATTGGAGTATTGTCAACAGTTTGTGGAATTCCAACGATTGGTTGTTCAACACCAGCTTGTACTTAAGGGATGTTGTGAACAAAAATCAATCTATCTCTTGAAGTAGAAGGTTGAGACTCTAAGTGATCCGTATCAGAAACTATGTTCCTGATTTGATCGCTCCCACTAATCAGGTCATATTCAAGAAACTTTGCATTTCTTGATTCCATAAACCTAGTGCTGTGAAATGAACAGTAAAACCTGTAACCCTTAGACCGTTCGGAATATCCAATGAAATACCCACTAATGATCCTTGGGTCCATCTTCTTCTCTTATGGATTATAAATCCTCACTTCAGATGAGCATCCCCAAACGCACATATGTTGTAAACTTGGTTTTCAACCTTTCTATAATTCAAATGGCATCTTTGAGATAGATTTTCTTGGAACTTGATTTAAAATATACACAACCGTCTTTAAAGTTTCAATCCACAAGGATTTAGGAAGATTGGAGTTGCTAAGCATAATCCGTACCATGTCCAATAATGTTCAGTTTCTCCTTTCTGCTACACCATTCTGGTCTGGTAAACTAAGCATAGTGTATTGGGCAACTATCCTATGTTCTTGAAGAAACTTAGCAAACGGATCAGGCGCTTGTCCATTCTCAGTGTATCTACCATAATATTCACCACATTTATCTGATCTCACAACCTTTATTCGCTTTCCGCATTGTTTCTCTACTTCAACCTTAAAGCTCTTGAAGGCATCTAATACTTCGCTTTTATTATGAAGCATGTAGACATACATATATCGAGAAAAATCATCAATAAAGGTGATAAAATATTTCTGGCCTTGAATGTCCATATCTGGACAACATATATCTGTATGTATGATTTCTAATATGCTTGAACTCCTATTGGTAACTTTCTTTGACTTATTAGTCTATTTTCCCTTAATGCAGTTCATACATGTCTCAAAATCAGTAAAATATAGAGTACTAAGTACCCCATCTTTCACTAATCTTTTAACTCTTTCTATGGAGATATGTCCTAATCTCCTATGCTATAATCTAGAAGAATCCTCATTGATAATACACTTTTTAGTGCCAACTTGAACATGCATAGCGTTATAAGTGATATTATTTCGTAAATTAATGCAGTATATACCATAAGACAAAGTATCATTCCAACGCAATCAGATTTATTAAATAAACTGAAAGATGTTTATGAAAAGTGAAAGGAATAACCAAAAGGTACAAGTCTTGAAATCGAAATAAAGTTTCTAGAGAAACTTGGAACATAAAAGGTCTTTTCTAATTCTAAAATAAAATCACTACTTAAAATCAAATTGCATGTCCCTACAGCCTCCACATGTGAGCCCATCTTGTTACCGAATAAGATGTATTTCTCACTTCCCACTGGCTTCCTTAGATTTTGCATACCCTTTATTCTTAAGCCATTTTTGGAATTTGATACATTCCTTTTTCATGTGTCCCTTCTTTTTACAGAAGAAACACTTGGCTTCTTTCTTAATGTCAACCTGAGGTAGAATTATCCTTTTTCCTTTCTGTTTGTATTGAGATTTGCCTTTCTCATACATTATAGATAACATTGCACTTTCACCAAGTTCCATAACAAGCCTCTCTTCCTCTTAAACACACATGGTCATTAGTTCATTGATTGACCATTTATCTTTATGTGTATTGTATGAGACTTTGAATAACTCATACTGATATGGGAGAGTGTCAAGGATATAGTGTACCAAGAAGGATTCTGATATCTCAACCTCAAGATTCTTAAATTAAGCCACAATGTCCCTCATTTGTATAATGTGTTCACGTACACCTTTCACATTGGTGAGTCTTAAGGAAGAGAACTTCATAATAAGGGTGCTTGCTAAAGTCTTATCTGAAGTGAAGAACTGATCATCAATAACCTATAGCAAGTCCTGAACATTGTTATGTTGATCAACAAAACCACGAATACCAACAAAGATCTTAGTCTTAATGAACATCACGCTAAGGCGATTAGATTGCTCCCATTGTTTATAAAGCATAATTATCCCCTTTCAGATCGAGAATGTCACAACGAATATTAGAGAAATTTACAGGTTGAGAAGTTGTAATTAAAGATTATATGTTTATTAAAATTTGAGACCTAAATTATAATCACTCTTTACCAATGGAAATCATGAAAAATATATATCTTGTGACATAAAACTTATCTGTGGACTAAAATTCTAATTCAATTAGACTCATCTTAACTTTACGATAAAACTATCAAATTATGTTCCTTTTCCTAATCCCTGTGGGTAAATTAAAAAATATAATTTGATATTTTATCATAATTAATCACACAAAAATATAATAAAAATTCCTATGAGATAAGATTTATTATATCACATATGATTAATTACAATTAATATTTATTTTATAAATGTGATCATAAATAAACCTTATTATAGTTTTAGTTAATTAAAGATGTTCTGATTACTTCTTAATTAATTTAAACTATATTAATCACTTAAACATTAGCTAAATCTTTAGGCTCAATTATTGCATAAAACCATAAGCAATATTAATTTAATTCTAAACGTGCAAATATTATCTATCTTAAGATTGGATGTATGACAATAAATTATATAAACAAAAATAAATAATATAAGCATTAATTAAATCCATAAGGAGTCATTAACAATTAATTTCATTATGCATAAATTATTTAACCAAATTTTCATATGTATAATTAATTACAAAATTTATACATAAAAATACCAAAACAAATAATTTAAGCATAATGTATTTAAATAAATTTTAATGTGTCAAAAAATTATTTTAACAAATGTCACATATATATAAATATTCTATAGATGACAAACCTAAGTTAAATAATTAATCACATTAAAATTATATTTAGATTTTTTTTAATAAAAAAATGGAACATTAGATTCGTTATAGCCTAGTGGTTTGGACGTTTATGCCTCACGTAGGAGACCATAGATCAAATCCCCCCAACATTGTTAAAAAAAAAAGTCAAAAACGACATGTCGCACCAGTTGTCTTCAACCTCTGGCCAGATCGTGTGATCGATTGGAGGCACGACAATTTCTATCTATTCTGGCGATGAAAATCGGCATTCATTTTATCAAAATTCTTAGAATTTAATTTTCAAGTTATTCATGGTCTCAGTTTGAATAAAAAATACGATGTTAAATAAAAAGTTAATTAATATATTCCAATGAACACGAACGGTAAATTAGATTTATTTTCTTCATGATTTTTCAAGTTTCAAATCACAGGATTATTATAATATCAATACTAAAATATTTTATAATTTCCATATGCATCAAAAACAAGCAAAATAAAAAACCCAAATTCTCAGTTCCTTGTGAAACAGAGCAAAACAAGGGTGTTTTCAAAACGGCTCTGATACCAAATGTAGGATCATAATTCGATCCAAAAATGTTCAGGAAACCATATGAACGTAAATTTAAACACAGCGGAAGCAAAAATGGATTGAAAACATACCTCCTGCTATTGATCAATTTTCAACACTTACATGAGAATTTCAATGAATTTTTGATTTGATGTTCTCACTGGTTTCTCACACTTACTTTCTGCGTTTGATGGTGTAATAATCAGTGAATAGTGAGAGGACCTGATGCCTTTATAAAGGTTCTCCCATCAAGAACCTCGTATGGTTTCGTAACCGACGTATGGTTACAAAACCGAACCGTTACCACCGTTGGTGCTTAATGTTGCACCATTAATACTATAAATTTATGATGTTACACGAGCACCGTAAGCACAATTTTGGTTCCCTTGAAGATCAGTTTCTTCAAACTTTGGTACACCATAAGGGCAATTTATATTGAAATTGTCCTTTTAGTGTCTCATTTTGCAAAATGTTAAAGATGATTAGTTGTGTGTGTATTAGGTGTCTAACACTAGGTGAATATATTAGTTGTGTATTAGGTGTATGTCACCTAAGATTGTCTCTAACTTTGTATATAAATAGGTAGTGTCTTTGAATGAAAATATAAGAGTAAATTCTGAGTTTTACATGGTATCAAATTTTGTTTCCTAATAAGTCACTATTTCCAGTTGACCCTAGGATATTTGGTAGCACTTGTTTTGTTCGGGATGTTCGTCCGCATGTTACTAAATTAGATCCCAAGTCTTTGAAGTGTATCTTCCTTGGTTATTCTCGTCTCCAAAAAGGTTATAGATGTTATTGTCCTAGTCTTAACAAATATCTTGTCTCAATTGATGTTATCTTCATGGAAGACATACCCTATTTTTCGTCTTCTCCTCCTCCTGCATGTCAGGGGGAGGATGACGATTTGTTAGTCTATTCTATCACATCATCTAAACCTATCTCTGATCCAATTCCTGTTAAGCCTCTTATAACTCAAGTCTACTCCAGACATAGACCTTCTGATTCATGTCCTATACCTGCTCCTTCGTCATCAGATCTAGTCCTGAACGATGATCTTCCTATTGCATTACGCAAAGGTAAACGTCAATGTACTTATCCTATTTCTTCTTTTGTTTCGTATAATTGCTTGTCGTCTTCCTCTTTCTCTTTTATTGCTTCTCTTGATTCTATTTCTATCCCTAAAACTGTTCATGAAGCCATATCTCATCCTGGTTGGCATCATGCAATGATCGAGGAAATGAATGCGTTGGATGACAATGGTACTTGGGACTTGGTTGATTTACCTTCAGGGAAACGGGCTATCAGATACAAATGGGTGTTCACAGTTAAGGTTAATCCAGATGGATCAGTTGCTCGATTAAAGACCCGTCTTGTTGCTAAGGGATATGCTCAAACCTATGGAGTGGACTATTCTGACACTTTCTCTCCTGTTGCTAAATTGACATCTGTTCGGTTGTTTATTTCTATGGCAGCTACTCACCATTGGCCTTTGCATCAACTAGATATCAAGAATGTTTTTCTTCATGGTGATCTTCAAGAGGAGGTGTTTATGGAGCAACCTCTTGGTTTTGCTGCTCAGGGGGAGTCTAGGCACGTTTGTCGTCTCCGTAAATCTTTGTATGGTTTGAAACAGAGTCCTCATGCTTGGTTTGGAAAATTTAGTCAAACTATAGAAACGTTTGGTATGATGAAAAACAAGTCTGACCATTCTGTGTTCTACAAACAATCAGAAGCTGGTATCATTCTTTTAGTTGTGTATGTAGATGACATTGTTATTACTGGAAGTGATACTACAGGAATTTCATCTCTTAAGTCTTTCCTACATACTCAGTTTCACACGAAGGATTTGGGGATGCTAAAGTATTTCTTGGGTGTTGAAGTCACAAGGAGTAAAAAAGGTATCTTTCTATCTCAAAGAAAATATGTCCTGGACTTATTAACTGAGACAGGAAAATTAGGAGCAAAACCTTGTAGTGCTCCAATGACTCCGAACATCCACCTTACAGAAGATGGAGAACTCTTTAAAGATTCTGAGAGATATCGAAGGGTGGTTGGAAAGCTGAATTACCTTACCGTGACTCGTCCAGATATTGCATATTCAGTCAGTGTTGTTAGCCAATTTATGTCATCTCCAACAGTTCATCATTGGGCAGCATTAGAGAAAATTTTGTGTTACTTGAAAGGAACACCTGGACGTGGCATCTTGTATGCAAATCATGGACATACTCATATTGAATAGAAGATCCACATCAGGCTATTGTATTTTCATTGGAAGAAATTTGGTCTCATGGAAAAGTAAGAAGCAGAATGTTGTGTCACGATCGAGTGCAGAGTCAGAATATAGGGCTATGGCACAATCTGCGTCTGAGATAATATGGATATATCAGCTCTTGGATGAAATAGGTCTTAAAACTTCAGTACCAGCGAAATTGTGATGTGATAACCAAGCTGCTCTTCATATTGCTTCTAACCCTGTGTTTTATGAGCGAACTAAACACATTGAAATTGATTGTCATTTTGTTCGCGAGAAAGTTCAACAAGGTTTGATTTCTACAGGATATATGAAGACTGGAGAACAACTAGGAGATATCTTCACGAAAGCTTTAAGTGGGGTTCGGGTTGATTATCTTTGTAACAAGTTGGACATGATTAATATCTATACTCCAACTTGAGGAGGAATGTTAAAGATGATTAGTTGTGTGTGTATTAGGTGTCTAACACTAGGTGAATATATTAGTTGTGTATTAGGTGTCTTAGTTGTGTATTAGGTGTATGTCACCTAAGATTGTCTCTAACTTTATATATAAATAGGTAGTGTCTTTGAATGAAAATATAAGAATGAATTCTGAGTTTTACACAAAACAACCTCCGTAAACTGTGTCACCCTAAAACAACTATCCTTAACTGTCCCACATCGCAAAACAAGTGTCCTTGTTAAGCATCTCAATGAGAAGTCGATTATACAATTGCACAGCTTTAGATACATACACCTAGCCCTACATTTATATGTGAGGTGGATCACAGTTCTCTGATAGAAAGGATTTTTACTGGCTTAAAAGAAAACTGTACCAATCCATGTCACTTGAGTGCACATATATTTAAGATCTTTAGCAAAGAAAGAAAAGTGAGACAAGACTAAATTTAGGAATACATGTAATTGTTTACCCGTATGGATCTTGAGCGAGAACGAGCGCATTTCTTGAAACCTCAGTTACCAATTTATGCTGATAGATACCAATGGAATTTTCTATGCAGCGTTGCATCACACAGCATCCATGCCGATGAGTTGCAATGTCAACACAAAATGCTGCAGCAGCTTCAAAGATAAGCTGCCAAAGACAAGAAAATGTTCAGTATACGTTTAAAACTTTAAATAAAATGGAGTCATCAAATAAGCTGCCAAAGACAAGATAAAATTCAGTATACGTTTAAAGCTTTAAATAAAATGGAGTCATCAAAGATAAGCTGCCAAAGACAAGAAAAAAGTTAGTCTACATTTGAATAAAATAGGGTTATCAAAGATATTCTGCCAAAGACGAAAAAATTCAGTGCGTTTCAACAAAATGGAGTTATAGCAGGCCAATAAAGAGCACGCCATCTAACAATGACAGAATATTCTCATGATTGGGTGAAGCCTGCCTAGCAATGAGTATAAATCTAAAGTTAATGAACAACATGGGACTATGGGAGTAGATCATAGGTCAAAATAGTGAATATTTTGTTAACAAACATTTTGAGTGGTGTAGTCTGACTGTGGTTAAGAAACTGCATGGTGTATTTTCTATTATTGAGACCTAAGCTCATTCTTGTGAGAGTATTGTTTTCAGTTTCAGTACCATTTTCTTCTTCATCTCACAACTTCATTTTATGCAACTTTCCATATCTCCAAATAAACACTCACATTGGGTTTATAAAAAAACATCTCCTTTGCTTGCACACTCACCTTAGTAATAGGCATTTAGGTTTAGAGTTTGACGGGATATTTCTACAGTGCTGTTACCAATGGTGTTCCATAAAAAAACTGCAGTTGACACAAGTCATTGAATTAGCATGCTCACTCGAATTGTGAGAACGTTATCCTTTAAGCCTTACCTTGAATTTTTGTCATTCCCCAATCGATACCACCAATTTAGTACCTTGTATGTTTAATTGCTTTAAAACCTCCAAGATCCCATAAGTTGTTCTACAACATCAAGATACCTAACAGTCTCTAATTCACTAAAACCCTAAACACTAAGTGAGAAAATTTGCAAGTAATGGGAGATTAGTACAGAACCAAGGACCAAATGAGAACCAACTGGAATACACAGACAAAAGAATCAAATTAGAAGAAATTCTAATTCACAAACTTTCTACATTTTAGCAAGATAGTGAATACAAAGAGATAAAAATATACTTCAAAGTTAAAACGCTGGGTTTTAACTTTTGCAAAATGAATCTGATATAAACTGCCAGATTAGACGGTGGAAGTTCCAGAAACCTTCAAGTCACTCTACAATAGTCAGAGCAAGTTCCAAGCATTTTAAGTATTAACCAGAATGCAATAATATATCATGCAATGCTGTTAACAATATAACATAATCTAATCGTTAAAAGTTTTTTACAAATTCCGGTGGTAAAAGTAATGTCCTGTTCAGACAAGGTGAGGGAGCTCTAATTTAGCATGGTCAGTTACTTTTCTATTCGGTTTCCCCATATAATCAAGCTGAATTCATGGGAGCTTCTTGTCATTCTTGCCCCTGCAATATGCTCTTAAAGTAGAATGGCATGAAGGAATTTTATGTAGCACCAGGTTTTTGACTAAACCGTTTATTTGAGTTCATTGCATTTTTCACCTCAAAAAAGGCATATCTTGGAAAGCATTCACATAATGCGGTATCTTGTTAGAAGATAAGATAAAATGATTTGATGAATATGAAAACACCCATCCAAAGAAACATAATGAATAAATGACATTTACTGAATGAAAATAAACAACCTTAAAACTGTAAACAATGGAGAGAACATCGAAGGCTGTTTACCTTGTTATCTTCATGGCTAAGACTTTGGAGGCAACGGAGTATAACATGATTACCATTCAAATCCTTCATCAGATCAATAAAACCAGGTTCAAGTGCTGACATAATTAATGATACATGTTGGGGAGAATTTATTGTCTCAATCAACTTCTGCACCACTCTTGTGCTGACAACGTAGTTAAATAATATTTTTAGGGTATAGTAGATAGAGAAAATAAAAGGAAATAGTTAATTAACTAGGAAGGATTTTACCCATGTGTGTTTAAAGAAATTTTGACAAGGTATTCAGGCTCTTTGGTGACCACGAGTAAAATTTGCATTCTCTGCTCTTCACTGCACACACCCAACAGTTTCTGCACGAGGTAATTGCCAAACGGGTTCACCATGAGATCCAAAACTTGATCAATTATTTCATTAAATATTATCTGCACATCTTTAAGGGTTCCTTCGTCAAAAACCCTTTGCAAAAAACGACAGCCATACTGATCCTTTGCCATGAAGGATATATAACCCCGGACCTCGGCCAATGAATGAAATGTAGATAACAAACGCAATGGATTATCAGTAGTCATATTCCATCCATTTTCACAAGTTCCTCCTCCATATCCATAACGAGAACGACAATCTACACCAGAGTTGTCCCTTGAAACTTCCATTTTTATGGCATTTTGAGAGTTCTTCTTATGACACCCCAACTTGTATCCCTTGTTGTTAGTCACATGATTCGAAGATTTACCTTGTATGATGAAGGTACCCTCAGAATTAAACCCCGAATAATTCATATGCTTGAAAGATTGGTTAGTATCAATAGTTGATTCTTGCATCAATGAACTATTATGTAACCTGTTGCTGCTTAAATTCCCAAATGGATTTGATTGCAGCAACTGAGAGGAAATAAATGGATTCATGTGACCATTGTCTCTATTAGAATCCACATTTAGAAAAGGCCTAGCAATTGATGGGTTGTGGAACTGAGCTTCATGACCCAATAAACAGCTCGTAGAGTTGTTTTGGGAATTGGGTCCAGATTTCAAAGGATTGTTATCAGTGAGATGGGACCCCGTTGAATCTCCCGCGTACTGACCTCCTTGGAAGCCGAACAGGGTGGAGCTTATATCACCACCAAACCCAACTGAAATACCATCAAAAGAGGAACGAATTGCATGAAAATCAGAAACTCCATTTACAGAATCCTTAACTGTGGCAGAGTTATTCAAAGTCCAAGGGATGGCACCACCAAACCCACAAAGGTCCGTCGCAAATTCGCTTGGTTTTGTTCTTCTAACCCCATGTTGCTCATCTCTAATGTGCATTCTTCTGAAACTTTCAAGCAAGCCCGGATCATTAACCAGCACATTATTGACATGAGAACTTGATGCATTGTTTTCAAAACCAAATCCCCCCAAGTATTGACAAGTGGGTATCTGAGACTGAGATTTACTCTCCTCAAATAGGATTGAATAACGGGAGCTATCTTCTAAAGAATGAAACCCATTTGAGTAAGAGCTAGAAGGAGAGTACTCTGAGTCAAAAGAAGCCCTGCTAATAGGTGAACCATTTGCGAACAGATGATTATTACGATGATGAAAAAGATTGGGATACAATGAACTTGACATTCCATACGAAAAATTCACCACCCTTTCTTCCTTCTTCATCTTTTTCTATCTCTATTACCCTCCTATCTCTCTACGGTATATTAAACAACAAACATGAAAAAACGACACAAATATCTAATACATAATAAACATTCTGAAGATCAAAGAAAAACCCAGATTCAAACCCACTTCAGAAATCAAGTCTCAGAGAAGTAGGAGTTGTGTGAAATGTTTGTAACGTTTCGTCTGATACAATGACCCTTTTTCTAATAGCTGTTGTTGCATTTAAATGTCAGAGTAAATCGGATTTGGTAAAGGGAATTTGAGAGAAAAGGATAATAAAAGATTACAAGATGAGAATATTGATTGAGAACGTCTTTTTCGTACTTTTTGATCGGCCATGAGAGTACGTTCACACTCAACACCGTGCAGAAGAAGAGAGTGGCACAGTCACACTACATGCCAGAGCCAGAGGAGCAGGGAAGGGGAGGCTGATCAGGAAAATTTCGCCGCTATATTTCAATGTGATCTTTTTTAAACTATTTTTTATATTATTATTTGACTCCATGCCACATCTTTTGAGATATAATCGGTCTAATTTTTTTTATTTTAATATCTTTTTATTATTCTCTCTTCTCGTAATCATATTTGTAATATAATATTATGAATTAGAATCAAAATAATGCAATTTACATGCATCGTTCCTTATAATAAATTAGCACTTTAATTTTAATTTTAGTTTAATTTAAAATTTGAATTTTGTTAAATCTTTTTAATAATAAATTTTAGATTTAATTAAGATTTTAAAATTTAAATAAAGATTTTGAATTATACATCAAAATCTATATATATATTGAAAAATAAATAATATCATAAAATTAAGATAATAATTATGTTGTTACAATAATAAAATAAAAAATCGGATGAAATCTTAATTAAAATGACATATATTAATTAATTGAAATAATTAAATCAAATTTTATAGTTTAATTAAATTATAACGATTTATTTAAAATATTATTTCAAATTAACACGAAAGAAATTGTAATAACAAATGTGTAACAATTTATTACCTAAACTAAGAGAATTTGTACATTATTAGGTAAATTGGTTCGTATAAGATACGAATTTAAACTTATATTTGATAGAATAATAAGATAATAAATTTAAATTTAATAAAATAATAAAATATAACATATATATATATATATATATATATATATATATGCATATATAAAACTAAAAGAATTTGCACATTATTAGGTAGGTTGGTTCGTACATTTTAAACCTATATTTAATGAAATAATAAAATAATAAACTCAAATTTAATAAAATAATAAAATATAACATATATATATATATGTTAGCTCGCGAACTTAAACCTATATTTGATGGAATAATAAGATAATAAACTCCAATTTGATAAATTAATAACTTAAACCTATATTTCCAATTTGATAAATTAATAACTTAAACCTATATTTGATGGAATAATAAGATAATAAACTCCAATTTGATAAATTAATAAAATAATTAATATATATATATATATATATATTGTTCGACACAAATTGAAACTTAGATTTGATGAAATAATAAGATAATAACCTCAAATTTGATAAAGTAATAAAATATAATACATATATTACAAGAAGTAAACAAAATATATAATATTTTAGGCACATATATATATATATATATATATATATTATATATTATAAGTTAATAAATAAGAAATAAACTTGTAAGTTAATTTATATAACTTTTTAGATAATTATTTAATAAAAATGATACAATTCATAAAAACATAAATTTTTAAATAACATTATGATTACTTAAAAAAAATTTAACAGTATAATTGATTTTTTAATTATATTTATAAAATATGTGGGCATGCATGTAAGTATCTAATTATCCAAAAAAATATCAAACATTTTAAACCACTAACCTATAAAAAAGAACTATTAACTTAAATAATAATATAATAAAAATAATTTTAAGTGTAATTTAATTCATACATAGGTTAGATAAAAAAAATATAATAACAACTTTATAATATTATGATAAGTATAGAGTGTCTTATATAAAGTGTAAATTTAAGCTTTAGTATTATAATATACATATTACATTTGAAAATTAAAATTTTGAAATTCATATAATAAATTTAAGAATCATAATATTATTATTATTGTATAAAATGATTCTTTAAAAATTCAATTTTTTGAATTTATTAACTTTTTTTATAATAACGTCGAACTATTATATTTAAAATTCTAATTTTTTAAATTTATAGTATAAAATTAAAAATGTTGATATTATCATTGTATAAAAATAATATTTTAAAAATATAATTTTTGAAATTTATAGTATAAACTTAAATTAAAAAATATGACCTCGATGAGAATGATTAAAAAATTATTTAAGTATAACTTAATTCATACATGAGTTAGATAAATAAGATAATTTATATATAATTTGATTCTTATAGAGTAATGTAATAAGCAAATGGCATAGTCATAATTTCATATTCTAGTGGTAAGTATAAGGTATCATATACAAAAAGTAAAAGTTTAAGTATTAATATTGTCACAATATATGATTTTGATATTATTATTGTGTACATTTTTATTAAAAAATGGTGTTTTAGAAATTATTTTTTCATATTATAGTATAAATTTGAGTTTATAATTAGAAAAAAAAAACTTAGTTTGTATATGCGTAGACATAATCATATAATCTAGTAATAAGTATAAGTATTATATAAAAAAAATCAAAAAATTTACGTATTAGTATTCCATAATTTTGATAATATTATTGTATGTATTTATTATTAGAAAGTGATGTTTTAAAATCTATTTTTCACATTATAGGATAAATTTAACTTTATAATTTTTTTAAATATTTATTTCATATATGTATAAATAAATGATATAGTTATAACCACATAATTTAATAATAAGTGTATAGTTCGATATAAAAAATAAAATTTAAGTATTGATATTATCACAATACATAATTTTGATATTATCATTCGCAAATGGTTAAATAAATGACACAATCAAACCATATAATGTAGTAATAAGTAAATAGTGTCATATACAAAAATATTAAGTATTAATATTACAACGATACATAATTTTGATTGTATATAAAAGAAAACCTTAAGTTTTTAAATTTATCATAAAAAAAATATATAAATAAAATAATTATTATTGTATAATTTAGTAATAAGTATTAGTAGTAAAATATAAACCATAATTAATTGTTCCTGAGATATACTTGATTATTCTTTTACATTTTCTAAGTGTGATTCCTTAGGGTTAGCTTGATAATGGGCACACACACCAACACTAAAACATATGTCAGGCCTACTTGTGGTGAGGTAAAGTAAACTACCTATCGTACTCCTATAAAAGGTTTGATCAACACTTTTACCTTGAGTGTCCTTTATAATTTTTGTGTTGGTACCTAAAGGTTTGGTATTGAAACTAGCAAGCTATTACAGACTCCTTTAGGTACTAGCACAAAAATTACAAAGGACACTTAAGGCAAAAGTGTTGATCAAACCCTTTATAAGAGTATGATAGGTGGTTTACTTTACCTCACTACAAGTAGGCCTGACATATGTTTTAGTATTAGTGTGTATGCCCGTTATCAAGCTGACCCTAAGTAATCACACTTAGAGAATGTAAAGAGAATCATCAGGTATATCTCAGGAACAAGTAATTATAGTTTATATTTTACTACTGATACTACTTGTGAAGTAAGTGGTTTTACAGATGCCAACTGGGCAGGCAACCAGGATGATAGGAAGAGCATATCAAGTGGTTGTTTCTACATTGGAAACAAATTAGTATCATGGTATAGTAAAAAAGAAAAAATATATCTCTCTCTACAACTAAAGCATAATACATTGATGTAGGAAGCTCTTGCGCACAAATGTTTTGGATGAAAAATATGCTCAATGACTATAGTCAACCACAAGGTATGATGCCCTTATATTGTAATAACTTTAGTGATATATGTATTTCTAATAGCCCAGTTCAACATTTTAGAACTAAGCACATTGACATTAGGCATCACTTTATTCGAGAATTAGTTGAAGAGAAAGTAGTGACATTTGAGTTTGTACCTACTGAGAGACAACTAGCTGATATATTCACTAAAGTCATAGACACTCAAAGATTTGAGTATCTCAGAAGTACCTTCGGAATTTCTCCCTCAAATTGAATTTCAAATTTTATTACAAAAAAAAGTAGCATCATTGTCTAGCCAACACGATATTTGACTTATTTAATACTTACATACACATAATCTCTTTTTTAGTGACTCACCTCATTTTGATATTTATTGTATAAATTATTTTACAATGTTTACTTATGCACACTGATCGGGGCAGAACCGACATCGTCGATCCTGCCCGTTCATTTGGTTTTATTTATTTTATAAAACTCTCGCAAGTGCACGAATCATTTCGTAGAAAATGATAAGTATACTCCCAAGGTCGATCTAAGGAAGGAATATATGTAGTTTTTAATTTATTATTCAAACTTTTAAAAACGAAATTAAATCCTAAACATCCTGTCACGATATTTTGGGGTTTTGTGTTTTTAATCTATTAACATAAAAATAAACAAAGATTCAATAAATATTTATGCAAATTTTATCATTTATAATGGTGGAGTATTTATGGATATAATAATTAAGTTAATTATGCTTGCTCATATTATTTAGGTTATTAAAGATATGAATTGATATTTATTGATTCTCTCTTTTTTATATGAATACCACCTTTGGTGGGGTTAGATATTCTTTGTTAACTAAACAAATCAATTAACACCTATGGGTGAGGTTGATAACTAATTTGGTTAATTAAATTAATTCCTTTTTCTAAGAGATTGAAAATGAACCATTTAAATGCCACCTTTGGTGGGGTTAGACAGTTTAAACTTTATTCAAGGTGTCCAAATTAAACCTAAGAATTTAGTTATCCGAGTACTAACTTTCAAGTTTTAAAACCACTACTGAAAACATGTTGTCAATACATTTTCAGATAATAATTCTTATAAAAACTTTTGAAATAGAGCTTCACTCTAACTACCGGCCGATTGTACCAACAAATAAAAGAGCACTACTCTAAATCACACCGGATAACTAAACCTTAAAATCTAATTTTCAGATTTAAGTTTGTAATGAAAAATAATATATTTCTCTCTAACATTCTTAATATAAAATCTTGAATAAAAATAAAATCAATTCATTTTAGAGATTTTTACCTATTTAATATTTCGCAAGCATAACAACGTTATTATTATATCATGTTTACAAATAGCCAACACAGTTAAATTTAATCACAGACAAATTAAATATAACATGTAAGAATAAAGCATAAAAAATAACTGTAAAGAAAATAAAATCCTTCTGAGAACTTCGATGCTATTCCCGTTGCTGGAAAACCTCCAAGCGGAATTTGCACTCCCATTTATTGAATCGAAAAGCTAATAAATTACAAAAACATAACTAGTTCTTCCCAAAAAGGGAAGAACTCTAAAACTAAGAGAAATTAACTAAAAAAAGCTAAAAACTAAGAAAAACTAAAAAAACCTAAAAATCTAAGAAAAGAGAGAAAGAAAGAAGAGAGAAGTGTGTTTTGAAGGTGTGTTTTGAAGTTAAGGGAAGGGGGGTATTTATAGGTGAGGATGGAGAGAAAAAGTAGAGAAAAAAAATGTAAAAACGCGGATTAGTGATTGCTGACGTCATTTGATGACGTCAGCATGACGGGGCGGCTGCACAGTGGGCGCGGATGAACAGTGGGCGCGGATGAACAGTGCGCGCGGATGAACAGTGGGGCACGGATGAACAGTGGCGGAGCTGGGCGCTGGGGCGCGGCGGCTGGGCGGCACGGCGGCGCGATTTTCTCCTTTCTGACATTTTTGTCCTTTTTGACCCATTTTGTCCAATTTTTCCATATTTGTTGACCTTTCCCCATTTATTTATTAATATATTTGTGATGTATTGCTTCCAGTATTCCTCTTTGAGTTTTTAAGTTGCGTTTTTAAGCCAAAATACCTGAAAAACAATAAAAATACCCGTGATTCCGAAAAAGACAAATTTATATAAATATATGATAAAACATATAAATATATATATTTTTAATCAATTAATGTGCATAAAATCATGGTTATTTTAGTGCTTTTTGAGCACTCATCACAACCCCCAACCAGCTTCTTGCTAGTCCCTTAGCAAGAGAAGCGATAAAAACTAAAAATTAAATTATCCTAAATCACTTTCGTGGATTGAAACGGTTGCATTTAGCCTATGCAACAAGCCTTTAAACCCCTAGGTTGCCCTAGTGGACGAGTTTGAGTCTCGTGAGGGTTTTCAGTAATGATACCCACAAACATTGAACTAAATGTAAAAATAAAAACAATCAAATCAAAAAACTAAAATTACAACAAAATTAATTTAAGAATAAAAGAAAACAACATATCACAAAAATGTCTCATACTTTTTAATCTCCTTTAAGATCATAATTAAAATCTCAAGCATAAGTTATTTTAATCTTTTTAAACAATCATGATTTATTATAATAATTAGTCGAAAATCATTTTCATATTTCATATCAAAAATGTATCAATTTAATTTCACCCAATTTTAGTGTCATGAATCCGAATTCGCCGACTCTATTCCTCACAAGTCAATACTCTCAAAACTCTTAATCCTATGGGTTTAAACACTCATACTAATTTATATGCGAAAGAGTTGATGTATAGAAATGAACTAATATGTTCGCATATGTATAAAGAAGAAAGGCTCAAAGTGTTATTTTGACGTTGATCTCATGGAAGGAATCAAATGTATAAATTATAAAGACATCATATATAAAAATTATTTTCATGCATAAATCAAACTCATTAAGAAAAAATTTCAAGATATATGCCTTTTACAAATGAAGACAATGCAATGACTTTTTAGGGAATTACTTTCTATATCTTTCTTTTGTAATTAGCCTTTACTCACAACTTTGTAGGCAATGTGAGTCATAGTATGTAGATTATACTATATATTCTTTCTCTCTATATTTTTCTGAAGATATTTTTCAATATATATCATTTTTTAGAGAGTCAACCCATGTACAGATTGTGCATTTTTTTTTTTTAGGATTTTGGTGAGTGGTTAATTTTGTGGCTTTTTTGTTTGATCTTGGTTTAGGTAACCCCAGATATGTCTCTTTTTTTTTGTAACAGTCATGCACGAATGAGATAAAAACATATACTATCAATTTCTACTCAAATCATTTAATCGCAAAAATAATAATAAAAAATATACGACACTCTATTAAGATGAGAAAAAATTCATACATTCAATATTAATGCCTATAGAGATCATCTAAGAATTTGAAGAAATAAGAAATGTGTTTGGAGTAGAAAAAATATATATTTCACTCTGAATAAAGGAAATTAGGCTCAAATTATATCTCACAAAGGTAGTCTCCACTAAAACAAATTCATAAAAACTGATTTTGGGTTTAATATAATTTCTACATCTTATCAAGAAATACTAGTTATGACAAAAATTAACTAATTATCAAAAATAATTACATAATAGTTCATGATATGTTTTCAAAAATTAATCTAACAGTACAAAAGACTTAACTATTTACTTAAATTTGATTTAAAGAAATGATAAATTTTTGTGAGAATTTGTTTTTTTTTTAATTCCAAAAATTACTAAATCACACAAGGAAAATAAAACCAAACAGAAAAAATGAAGATGTGAACATAAAAAAGAAAAAAAATTAATAATTTTTTTTTTTTTTTTTGAATTTTTGTTTTTTTTTTGAATTTTTAAATTGTTAAATCTTTTTTTTTCTTTTCTAATTAAGCATGGTAACTTTTCACCACCCCCAACCTAGAACTTACATTGTCCTCAATGTAGCAATTGTAAATTAAAGATAAAGAGAAAAGAGAAGAAAGATTACCTATTTCTTGAGAATGTGTAAGTAGTAATGGAGAAATGCAGGTGCATTCATCATATTCATCATTAAAGTGTATACAGACAGATTGCTGTGAACTTCTAACAACTCAACAAATATTTTTAGTTTTAACAATTTAAAAATTATTCACATATAATTAAACTAAAATAAACAATAAAATTAAGTATATAAAACAAATAACAAAAAATTACCTAAAATGATGGGTTGCCTCCCATCTAGCGCTTAGTTTAACGTCTTAGCAAGACGTAACTTGGGGATTGCATTTTAAGTAAACTCAATGTCCCCTCATCATTGAGTCAATCAAACCTATAGGTAAGACAAGATTGTCTACCTATACTTTTTCAGTCATGCCCTATTGATTTTCAAATTTTTCTGTGCTTAAAACTAGGGACATGCTTGTGAGTTTCAGATCATCCACATCTAGGTACAAATCAAATAATTAAAGGCATCAAAATACAATTGTACCTAGATCAATCAAAACAACTAACTCCTTAGATTGTAATTAAAACTTTTAAAATTTTGGAGATAGTTTCAAATTTTTTTTTTTGTTTTGTTTTGTTTTTTTTTTTTTGGTTTTTTTAAGTATAATATCTAAGTTAAAATAACATAATCAGTATTAACCAAGAGTGCTCCCAGGAAAGAATGGTGGTGCAAAGGCTCCTTAAAAACCATCCTCCTAGACAGAACAACGCGTTCCCGGAAAAGACTAGTGGCACTGAGCTTCCAAGAACTAGTCTCCTGTATTTAACTCCCTTAGATCTTTACTTTTCATGCTATTAAAATTAAGTTAATTAAGTTAAGTTAAGTAAAAATTTAAGTTAATTAAGTTAATGAAACTCTAAGTTAATTAAGTTAAGTTAAGTAAAAATCTAAGTTAATTAAGTTAATGAAAATGTAAGTTAATTAAAAAGCTAAGTTAATTAGGTTAATTTAAATAAAAATTTAAGTTAATTAAGTTAATGAAAATCTAAGTTAATTAAAAAGTTAAGTTAATTAAGTTAATTTAAATAAAAATTTAAGTTAATTAAGTTAATGAAAATCTAAGATAATTAAAAAGTTAAGTTAATAAGAGTAATTTAAATAAAAATTTAAGTTAATAAAGTTAATGAAAATTTAAGTTAATTAAAAAGCTAAGTTAATTAAGTTAGTAAAAACTTAAGTTAATTAAGTTAAATGAAAATTAAGAGAAAAAAAAATAGTAAAAAAAAAATAATAAAATAAAATAAAATAAAATAAAATAAAAATAAAATAGAATAAAATAAAATTAAAAAAAAGGGAAAATAAAATTAAAAAAGGTAAAAAATAAAAATTGAAAATTTTTTTTATTTTTTATTTAAAAAAATAAAATTAAGATTAAAAAAAAAACTTAAAATTAAATAAAAATTAAAAATTAAGTTTTTTTTTTATTTTTTTTATTTTTTTTATTTTTTTATTTTTTTTTATTTTTTTTATTTTTTATAATTTTTTATTTTATTTTATTTTATTATTTAAAATTTATTTAAGTTTTTTTTATTTTTATTTTTTTAATTTTTTTAATTTTTTTTAATTTTTTAATTTTAATTTTTTTATTTATTTTTACTTTTTTTTACTATTCTTGAACGGTAAGTTTTATTTTATTTTTTTTTAATTTTCCTTGTTTTTTTTATTATTATGAAATTTGAAATTTAATTTTTTTTTAATTTTGTTTTTTTTTTTTTTTGAAATTATTTTAATTTTTATTTATTTATTGTTTTTACTATTTACGAACAACAATTTTATTATTATATATTTATTATTATTTTGTTTTTTATGAGAGAAAAAAAAATTTATTTTAATTTTTATTAAATTTTTGTTTTTATTTTACTATTCACAAACAACAAAAAAATTATTTAATTTATTTTTGTTTTTTTTAATCAAAATAAAAAATCACAATTATTTACAACACAAAAAGTTTTTTAAAAATTTGATAAATAATTTAAAAACGCTATTCCTTCCTCAAGAATCCAAGACTAAAACTTGATCAGAAACGACATCGCCGATCCTGCCCGTTCATTTGGTTTTATTTATTTTATAAAACTCTCGCAAGTGCACGAATCATTTCGTAGAAAATGATAAGTATACTCCCAAGGTCGATCTAAGGAAGGAATGTATGTGGTTTTTAATTTATTATTCAAACTTTTAAAAACGAAATTAAATCCTAAACATCCTGTCACGATATTTTGGGGTTTTGTGTTTTTAATCTATTAACATAAAAATAAACAAAGATTCAATAAATATTTATGCAAATTTTATCATTTATAATGGTGGAGTATTTATGGATATAATAATTAAGTTAATTATGCTTGCTCATATTATTTAGGTTATTAAAGATATGAATTGATATTTATTGATTCTCTCTTTTTTATATGAATACCACCTTTGGTGGGGTTAGATATTCTTTGTTAACTAAACAAATCAATTAACACCTATGGATGAGGTTGATAACTAATTTGGTTAATTAAATTAATTCCTTTTTCTAAGAGATTGAAAATGAACCATTTAAATGCCACCTTTGGTGGGGTTAGACAGTTTAAACTTTATTCAAGGTGTCCAAATTAAACCTAAGAATTTAGTTATCCGAGTACTAACTTTCAAGTTTTAAAACCACTACTGAAAACATGTTGTCAATACATTTTCAGATAATAATTCTTATAAAAACTTTTGAAATAGAGCTTCACTCTAACTACCGGGCGATTGTACCAACAAATAAAAGAGCACTACTCTAAATCATAACTAAACCTTAAAATCTAATTTTCAGATTTAAGTTTGTAATGAAAAATAATATATTTCTCTCTAACATTCTTAATATAAAATCTTGAATAAAAATAAAATCAATTCATTTTAGAGATTTTTACCTATTTAATATTTCGCAAGCATAACAACGTTATTATTATATCATGTTTACAAATAGCCAACACAGTTAAATTTAATCACAGACAAATTAAATATAACATGTAAGAATAAAGCATAAAAAATAACTGTAAAGAAAATAAAATCCTTACAGAACTTCGATGCTATTCCCGTTGCTGGAAAACCTCCAAGCGGAATTTGCACTCCCATTTATTGAATCGAAAAGCTAATAAATTACAAAAACATAACTAGTTCTTCCCAAAAAGGGAAGAACTCTAAAACTAAGAGAAATTAACTAAAAAAAGCTAAAAACTAAGAAAAACTAAAAAATCTAAAAATCTAAGAAAAGAGAGAAAGAAAGAAGAGAGAAGTGTGTTTTGAAGGTATGTTTTGAAGTTAAGGGAAGGGGGGTATTTATAGGTGAGGATGGAGAGAAAAAGTAGAGAAAAAAAATGTAAAAAACATGTAAAAACACGGATTAGTGATTACTGACGTCATTTGATGACGTCAGCATGACGGGGGCGGCTGCACTGTGCGCGCGGATGAACAGTTCCCGCGGATGAACAGTGGGGCGCGGATGAATAGTGGGCGCGGATGAACAGTGGGGCACGGATGAAACAGTGCCCGCGGATGAACAGTGGCGGAGGCTGGCTACGGTAAGGCGGCACGGCGGCGCGATTTTCTCCTTTCTGACATTTTTGTCCTTTTTGACCCATTTTGTCCAATTTTTCCATATTTGTTGACCTTTCCCCATTTATTTATTAATATATTTGTGATGTATTGTTTCCAGTATTCCTCTTTGAGTTTTTAAGTTGCGTTTTTAAGCCAAAATACCTGAAAAACAATAAAAATACCCGTGATTCCGAAAAAGACAAATTTATATAAATATATGATAAAACATATAAATATATATATTTTTAATCAATTAATGTGCATAAAATCATGGTTATTTTAGTGCTTTTTGAGCACTCATCACACACACATATTCTTATACATGTGATGATCGATGTTGACATAAACTTATTCACACACTCACGAACACATATATATGTTATACTTGAAGTTTGTGAATTTTCTTGAAAGACTCTAATCTTAATTGTAAAATTGTATTGAGTTATACTTTTGTTTACTAAAATTTTAATTTATGGAGGCACCTAATATTGAGAGGGCTACCTCACAACTAGTGTGAAAATCATCATGCTAGGTTTATGACTCGTGCAAAAAAAAAGGAAATATTATGTAAAAAGTGACTATTTATAAATCTTGTACATTGAATGCACAAAAAAGAAAGAGTCAATAAAGGTTATAAAAAAATATCATTTACCTCATATATAAAAATAAATAAAAAATAATAAAAAAATAAAGTCCTTCTTTAGTAGATATATTTTATTTTGTGAGATTGAAGACTCGATTATAGTTTTACATGATAGGTGATATTTTTTTGGGTCTTTTTTATAAGTCATAAATGAATTAATTGACATATTTGTAGAGTTTAAACATATATAGTATTTTAAGTAAATGTTAATATGTCATTATATGTGCAAAGTGTGCTTATGCACCTCTCTTATTCTACTTATTTATTTATATGATAAATAATCAAAATTGGGGTTACAATATGATGAGTTCTCAATTGATTATGTGCTCATTTGTGATTAAATGAGTTTAATACCTTATATGGTTATTTATGAAAATTAAAAAAAATATCAGATTTTTATTCATTTACATATTATTTTCATTTATTACCTTTTTAATTGGTTTCTAAGTTAAAAAGTCATAGAACTTAGAGGGATTTTATAACGCATTACCCTTTTGCATTACTCTGATTTTACATTATTATATCTTTAAGAGGTGTTTAGTTTCGTACTTTGTCTAATATTTTGTCCTATTCATATATCAAAAGGGGGGAGAATATGTTTCACTTTCATGTTTCATTTTTTTATACACATATAGGGAGATAACATATTTAGGCTTATGTTAAGCTTGATTGGTATGAATGCATGCACTACATGATTAATCTTTATATTTTGCTTATTTTTATGTAAATTGAACTAATGTATAATGTGGCTTTCATGCCAAGTTGTCATATGCTTTGTTTATGTAATTTCAGTTACTTACAAGCTTATCAAGTTGCAGCAGAGATAGATCTACCGGATCATACGATAGTTCCACTATAGAGTCTGGGACATCATTGTATTTTATCTTAATTTTATAAGTGTCATGTAGTGAGTGAGAGGTTTTGTCACACGAAAATGATCAATACTCGTAATCTTTACAATTATTATTATTATTTATATTTTTTATTAAAAAGTTTTGCTTTAAAAAAATAATTTTCTACATTACTTGTTATTAATTCATGAAAGCTAGAGCCCTAAGAAGTCAATTTCAAGTTTCAAGGACTTTCTGTTGATTGGATTTTGGAGACATGAAGTTGCCGAGGAATGTTATACCCAGAATTCCAAACTCAACCAAAAGAACAACTTTGTCTCTCACTTTTATAGGGATTACTATAAAAAATACTCTAAATTTTAAAGAATGCTATACCCAAAATTCCAAACTCAACCAAAATAACAGTTTTGTTTGTCGCTTTTAGAGGGATTACTATCAAAAATACCCCAAATTTTGAAGTATATTAAAAAATATTTTAAAGTTTCAAAAAATTTAAAAATACTTTTGAAACATAACGAAATTTGATAGTAATATTCCTAAAATAGAAGAAGAAAAAATAAATCAAAAAATAGTATAATTAAAAATACAAGACATCTCAATATGTTTTTCACATGAAATACTAATAAGTAAAAATAAATTTGAAGAACTTAAAAACAAAAAATTAAATCTTAAAGAATCAGATGAATTTAAAAACTCATCATTCTCATCTATAAAAAAATTATTTCCCAGAAAAAACATAATTTATTATAGAATAAGTAATAAAAAATGAGTATTAATATTACAGATGTAAAAAAAAGTATAATATACCATTAATTGATAAGAAACTATATTAAACAAGCTATCTAAAATTTTCAAAAAAGATAAAGAAAAAATTAGATACATTCATTTGGAAGGAATTCAAATATTAATAAAAGATCATTTCAGATAAGGAATAGCGTTGAAAAAACAAGGATTAACTCTCCACAAAAGAGCTCTCAAGTTTGTATTATTTTCATCCTATTTTTAGTACAATTATATAGCTATATATAAGGAGATTATCTCCTTGAATTAAGGATTCTTTGATTTACTCATTGAATTAAGGATTCCTTGATTTACTTATTGAATTAAGGTCCTTGCTTTATTCCTTGAATTAAGGTCCTTGTTTTATTCCTTGAATTAAGGACTAACATCCAATACTCCCCTTCAAGTTGGATCCAGAAGGTTTATGGATCCAAGCTTGGACAGAAATCGTTGAAACTAATGAGAAGCCAAGGGCTTGGTGAAGATGTCGGCCAATTGGTCAAAGCTTCTTGTATAATACGTCTGAATCACCTGCGATTAAACTTGTTTATGAACATAATGACAGTCAACTTCAATATGTTTCATCATATCATGAAACACTAGGTTTGATGTTATATGCATGGTTGCTTGATTGTCACAAAATAAGGACATATGAAGAGTTGTAGGAACACATAAATCACATAGAAGACCTTTAAGTCATATCAACTCACATGCATTTGAAACCATTACAAGATACTCAGCTTTGTCACTTGATCTAGTGATGATAGTTTGCTTCTCACTCTTCCAAATGACCAAGTTTCCATCGAAAAATGTATAGTAGCCAGTGGTGGACTTACGATCGATTGCATTCCATTTCCAATCAACATCGCAATATCTCATGATTTGTGTGTTTTCATTCTTCTTCATGATGATACCATGACCCACTGATCCTTTTACGTAACGTAAGATCCTTTTAACAAGGGTCAAATGCTCAAGTGTTGGGAAGTGTATGAATTGGCTCACAATACTTGCAGAAAATGTGATGTCAAGTCTATTGATTATTAGGTAGATCAACTTACCAATCAACCATTGGTAATAACTTATATCCGTGAATAGTGTGCCCTTCAAGCTAGGTTTGAGCTTACTATCAAGAGGGGTAATGGCCAGTTTATCATCGCTCATATTATCTTCCTTGAGCAAATCTAGGACATACTTCTTTTGGTTAAGAAAGATTCACTTGTACGAGGTTGACATTTCTATACCAAGAAAGTATTTCAATATCACAAGGTCTTTAATTGCAAACCTTTGTCTGAGGGACTGTTTGAGGTTGAAAATCTCATTAATATTATCACCTGTAATTATCATATCATTTACATAAATTAGCATAACCAATTTTCCTATAGCTCCTATGCAAACAAATAGTGAGGAATCAACATTGCTTCTTTTGAAACCAACACTAGTGAGAACTAAGCTTAGCTTGACATACCAAGCTTATGAAGACTATTTCAAACCATAAATGGATTTGTGCAATATGCACACTAAATCTAGTTCATTACTTTGAGGATGCCCTGGTGGAAATTTCATATAGACTTATTATTTGAGATCACCGTGCAAGAATACATTCTTCACATCCATTTGGTACATGAACCACCCCTTGTTTACAACCATGGACAATAGCACCCTTACTATGTTCATTTTGGAAACAAGTGCAAATGTTTCTTTGTAATATACCTTGAATGTTTGAATGAATCCTCGAGCCACCAATATTGCTTTATGCCTTTCAATTGATCCATTTGACTTGAATTTGAGCTTATAAAACTATTTTCAACCCATGGCTTTCTTTCCTTTTGAAATTTTGGTGATGCTTCAGGTGTTGTGTTGATTTAGGGCTTTAAGTTCTTCTTGCATGGCTTTTTCTCACACCTCTTGGCTATTTGCCTCATGAAAGTTTTAAGGCTCATTGTAACCTAATATAGTGCTAAGGAATATGGCATGGGCTGGTGTCACTCTCTTGTATGACACACAATTAGAGATGAGATGCGTGGGTTTAGAGGTGACAAAGTCTTGAAGTCTTGTGGGAGGTTGCCTAACACGCATTAGATTATGTCATGGAATAAGAGGAGTTATCTTACACTCGTTCACATCTTGTACCATATTGTGAGGATCATCTTGATTGTCACCATCTTCATGCAGTGTACCATCAGGGTGAGACCTTTCATTACTACTTTCAGTGAGAAAAGCATCAATGCTAACATGGCTGGGATCTTGTTGTTGTGAAGCCTTAAGTTTGATTCTTGGTAGTGAAAACACATCTAAGATGCCATCCTTTGGACTTATGATTTCACGTGACTTTCTGAAAAAAGGTTAGTTTCATAAAATCGAACATCTTTGGACACAATCAATCTCCTAAGTTAGGGATTATAACACTTATATCCCTTTTTGTGTAGATGAATAACCAAAAAAATACATTTAATTGCTCTAGGATCCAATTTATCTTGGTGATGGGATTAAATGTGTACAAAACAGATGCAGCCAAAGACTCTAAGGTGTAAGAGGTTAATTTTTCTTCCTTTCATGACCTCTAGGGGAGACTTGAAATCCAAGACTCGATTCAGTAATCTATTGATGATGTAAGCAACTACCATAACCTCTTGGGACCAAAATATTTTTGGCACATTCATTTGTAGCATTAGTGCTCTAGTTTTTTCAAGTAAGTCGTGGTTTTTACGTTCGGATACACCATTTTATTGAGGTGTTTCAACACAACTTGTTTAATGCGTAATGCCATGAATGCTCAAATATTGTTTCATGATATTAGACATGTATTCAGTGTCATTTTTAGACTTTAAGGTTTGAATTTTAGAGGAGAAGTGATTTTTAATAAGGTTATGAAAGTCCTTAAATAATTCTATAACTTCATTCTTATACTTTAGAAGATACAACCATGTGACTCGAGAGAAATCATCAACAAAAATCACAAAATACTGCTAATCATCAAAAGATTCACTAGTTGGTCCCCATATATCTAAATGAACTAGTTCAAAACACTTTCTAGCCCTAGACAAGGAATAATTAAAAGGAAATCTAGTGGCAAGTTTCACATGAAATTGCATCCTTCCCTAAGTTTGGAAATAAAGTTGACAAAATGGGTGGAGAAGGGTGAGATAAACATTGATGCCATAATTGATTATCTTGGATGGGGTTAAACTTGGCTTGAAACGCTCTGGGATTGCTCTTGGATATGTAATAGAGGCCATCTAAGTAAAACCCTTCACCAATCGTCTTTTTGATGACATAATCCTGAAAAATGAAATTGTTGAAGATACAACATAAACTCATTCATGAGTTCAGTTGGATTCACTGTGAATTTCTTGAATCGTTCAGACGCATTAGAGGTAGAGGAAGACACATGATTTGTAGGATGTGCGGTATAGTTCACCTTTTGTAAACCCTTGTCCTTCATAAAATAAGGCTTTATTTCGAAATGTAAAATCCAACATGTGTTCTTAACATGGCCCATATAGTTGCAGTGTTAACACTTTAAGTTTGGATGCTTCCCTTTGTACTTCCTCTTGTTGGTTAGATAGGCTCTTGTATTAGGTACACTAATCATTGTACTCATTTTCATGACTTTCCTCCTTACTTCTTTACGTTGAATTGTCACATATACACTGGTGAATGAAGGAAGTTTAGTGTTCATGAGGATTTGGCATTGTAGATCTTCATATGTTGAATCGAGACAAAAGTTGAAATATCTTATCTTCTTTCGCTCTCTTTCGTAGCAGAGCTATATTAGTTGTACGAGGATGATATATTTCTAACTCATTCCACATGCTTTTCATGCTCCTGAGGAGTTGTAAAAATGGCTTGCCATCTTGTTGTAGATCGAAGATGTCCTTCTTTAATTGAAAAACTCGTGCCGTATTGTTTTGACTGCCATATATTTCGTTGACCATCTCCCATAGCTAGTATACAGATTCAGAGTAGTTGATCCTTGCTAAGCCAGGATTCATAGGTTGGTAAAGAAACATAAAGTACTTCAATGTTTCCATTTATGAACCCTAACTTGGACCTTCCACCTAGAGCTAGAGACACTACTCTCGACCAAGAAAAGTAATTAAACTCATTCAACAAAACTGTGCTTAATCTTTGATTTGGGTTGACATCCATCTCATGCACATTTATGAAGGAAATCATCGGTAAACTTTCAGCTTCTGATCCTAGCGGCTTGTCTTCATCCATTTTGAAGATTAAATACGCTCAGATAGCAATAAAGTAGAATAAAGTTAATTTTCTTACTTTGATACTATGTTAAAAAAACAAGGAATAACTCTCCACAACAAAACTCTCAAGTTTGTATTATTTCTATCATATTTTCATTACAATTGTATAGTTATATATAAGGAGATTGACACCTTGAATTAATGATTCTTTGATTTATTCCTTGAATTAAGGTCTTTGCTTTACTTTTTGAATTAAGGTCTTTGCTTTACTTCTTGAATTAAGGACTAACATTACTTGAATTAAGGATTAACATCCAATAAATAGATACACCAATAAAACTAGCATTACTAGATAGCATAATAATAAATATGAAATATGTTTTATTATGAATGATCCATAGTAATTTAGGATAACAAAAGTTAAAATTTACAACATATCTTAGATTTGCTATTAATATCCATGATAAAAACCTAAACCAAGTATTAAGTCTAGTTTATGAATTTGAAAGAGTAGATTTAATGAAAGAAGTAAATCATCCATTTTCAATATATTATTTAATAACATATTCTTTAACAAATAGTCATAATAATTTGATATATGAACAAAATAAATTTATAGAAATAGATAAGACTTTTAAGAAACTTGGGCAAATAAAGAAACCAAAAATACTAATAGATTTTGAAATACTAGAGGAATAACAATTAGATATCAAAGAAAAACTACTGATAACAGGAAGAAAAAGTAATGTTCTTAGAAACAATAGTATGCCAAGATTTAATTTATAAATCATGAAGGATGAACCTTTAACCAAGAAGAAGTTAAAAAAATTAGAAAATGAAGTTAAAATAATGAAGGCTAATGTTCACGATGCTATATTAGGGAATAAATAATGTTTAAAGATAAAATAAATAATATGCAGTTAGAAGTAAATAAAAGCCTAGGCGTAAAGAAAAATCAAGTAACATTATTTGAAACTTTTAATAGAGAAAATAGATTTAGTCCAAGAATTAAACACAAATACCTACAAAATATAATTGAAACACAAAAATAATTATTAAAGAAAATAAAGGAATGTGGTCATAATAAACTACAACAAGATATACACATCAAAATTTCAGAACTAAAAAAAGGCATATCTAACATACATAGAAACAATGAAATTATAGGTCATAAATATGATCCCTTAGAAGAACTAAAAGAAGAATCTCCTAGGAGATCAAATACCTTGATTCCTAAAAATGAAAAGAAAAAAAATGAAGAAAAATATGATAAAAATTATATAATTTCAATTTGATGGAATATAGAAAAGAATCAGAGAAAAAATTAATGAACTCTGAAAATAAGAATATATAAAAATTAGTTAGTTTGTTAACACTAACTAATGAAGGAATAGAAGAAAATTATAATGGAAAACTTTGTACAAACAAAGAAGAAGATGATATGACAGTAATTAGTAAAACTGATTTTGAACCAAAAGTTATGATCCAAAAGATCATATGAAACCAATTTCATTACCAATTCCTTATTAAGAAGAAACATCTTACCCGCATAGGGGAGAAAGAAATAGGAAAAGGACAAAGAAACCTAGCGCCATAGATAGAAGAAGACAATCACCCAAAGTGGAAGAAGGATTGCATTGGGAAACTAGAGGAAGTATCCCACCAGAATTAAAACTTCATGATAATTATAAGTCTGATATTTTAGATTTAGATTTTATAAGAGATAGGAAGAAAGCCTTAGAAGAATGAGCTAGTGGTATGAGTGTACTTATACAAAACTCTCAAACTACACAAATAAACCCTTCAATTTGTAGGCTATTAGTAGCTCATAAAATAAAAGGAAATGTTTAGGTTTGATTTTCAAACTTAACAAATCAACAACATTTACTAATGCAAAGGAATGCTCCCACAGGAAAAGAATACTTAGATATAATAATAAATGAAATATACAAGGAATTTATTGGATAAGATAAAGGAAAAACTATCACTGAATTTAGTGAAAATGAAATCAATGAAGCTAAATGACATCTAACAAATATGGAAATTTATGACATGTGTTACATAGATTCTTTTATTTGTGAATATGAAATGTATTACCATAAATTACCATAATTTATGCAAACAACTTATAAAAAAATGTTTTTTTTCAAAAATTACTTGGAACACTACATAAAACCTTAACAGAAAGTTAGGAACAAAGAAATAGAGAAACTATATCAGATATTCTAAGATGATGAAGAAGAAGCCTTAAAAGTTATATAATTATTAAATGTCAAGAAAAAAACAATATAAACAAATAAGAGAAAATGATAAAATCTGTTGTGATACAAAAGATTTTAAAAAATATAAATTCAGAAAACAAGATTTTTAAAAATATAAAAATATAAGAAAATATATTTTAGAAGGAAGAAGTATAAACCTCCCGAAAACAGGAATTATTGCTTTTCAGTAAAGAAAAAATGCATATGTTGGATCTGTAATGAAGAAGGACATTATGCCAACAAATGCCCGAGTAGGCTTCAACATAGGAAAGAATTTAAAAAGAAACTTCCACAAAAAACAAAAATCTTAAAGGAAGCTTTCAAAATGAAATTATAACCAATTGGAGAATCTGATATAGAAGATACTTATAGTATTTATCTATTAGAAGAAACTGAGGAAGAAATAACTGACTCAGAATATGACTACTCAGATTATGGGAATTTCTCATCAGAAAATGAATGATTTTTATAGTATTAAAAATTCAAATAGTACCTATATCAAAGTAGGACTAACATTTAAAGGTTTTTACAACTATCATCTACATGCATATATAGGCACAAATGATAGTATGTGTGTAGCAAGTAAATATGTATTTCTAAAAGAATATTGAAAACAAGCACTAAAAGATTTAATTGTAAGAATTGCTAATAAATATATAATAAATCGTAATAAAATATTAAAAGATAAGGATATAATGATAGAAGAGAAAAAGTTTCACATTCCTATCATATATCAATAGGAAATGAGAGTTGATTTATTAATAGGAAATAATTTCTTAAACTTATATCAACCCTTCACACAATATTTAGACAAAATAAATCTAAAAACATTAGATGGTGATACCATATAGGTATCAAAAATAAGAAAAGCTTTAGTTGTATCAATCCCCACTTTTATGCAACAATATAAAAAGCGAAAATGT
Organism: Hippophae gyantsensis; assembly: GCA_030763125.1. Lineage (NCBI taxonomy): Eukaryota > Viridiplantae > Streptophyta > Magnoliopsida > Rosales > Elaeagnaceae > Hippophae > Hippophae gyantsensis. The sequence goes on along the minus strand of CM061032.1, from coordinate 21,808,324 downwards.
GGTGAGATAGAACATCAAAAACGTTATTTAGAAAATATTTCATTAGATATAGAAGAGAAACAAAACTCTTTTTTCAATGAAATACAGGAAGACAAATAGTCAGTTCAGAAAATCTTTTAGATCTAAAAATAAATAAATCTAAGATAATAGTCAACATAAAATTAAAAGACACTAAAAAGGTTACAAGGGTAAAACCAACGATTTATACTCCAGAAATATTTCTCAAGTTTTGATTGCAAAAGTGGATTTTGGCAAATAAAACTGGATGTGTTATAAGAGAAGAACTTTAAAACTCAGAAAAACTAACTAAGAAAAGCTAACAACTAAGAAATTGAGAGAAAGAAAGAGAAGAGAAGATGTGTTTTGAGGTGAAGAGAATGAGGGTATTTATAGGTGAGGAAGGGGAGAAAAAGTGGGTGAAAAAATGATTAAAAATGGTGGAAACGTGGAGTAGTGAATGATGACATCATTGTTGACGTCATGCTGGCGTGGGCACGATGGTGCACGCGGATTGGGGAAAATGGGCACAGCGGCGCGCTTGGATGCTTGCACGTTGTTCGGCGTGGCTGGGCGCGCTGCGCGCATTGGTCGGCGCTGCTGGGCGGCTGCGTGTGCAATTTCCTCCTTTTTGACATTTTTGACCCTTTTTGTCCGATGTTTTCATATTTGTTGACCTTTTCTCATTTAATTTATGAAAATATTTGCGTTGTATTGCCTCCGGTATTTTTTTTTTTGAGTCTTTAAGTTACTTTTTTAAGCAAAAATAGCTAAAAAATAATAAAAATACTCATGATTCTGAAAAGACAGATTTATATAAATATATGATAAAATCATATAAATATATATATTTTTAATCAATTAACGTGCATAAAATTATGGTAATTTTAGTACTTTTTAAGCACTCATCACTTGCTCAACCAAAAATTAAATATTTAGAGTTGAAAATTCAAGATGGAAAACATAATCTACAACCACATATATTAAATAATATTCAAGGTTTTTCTAGTGAATCAAAAGATAAAAACCAATTACAAAGATTTTTAGGATGCTTAACATGTGCAGAAGCATATATTAAGAAAATTGTAGAAATGCAAAAACCTTTTCAAGCAAAATTGAAAACAAGATTATATCTTGAAATGGATAGAAGAAGATACTCTGTATATAAATAAAGTAAAATCAAAGGTAAAAAAAATTTCAACTTTATACCATCCAGGGTCAGATGATAAAATGATAATTAAAACAAGTGCTTCACAAGAATATTGGGGAGCAGTTCTCAAAGCTAAAGTAGATGACAAAGATGAATCTCTTTGTAGATATACATTACGATCTTTCTGAGGTCCAAAATTAAATAACCACAGTAATGAAAAAGAATATTTAGTTGTTAAAAAAGCCATTAAGAAATTCCCAATATATGTTATAAGCTCCAGATTCATTGTTAGAACAAATAACAAGAATTTTGGTTATTTATTAAGAACTAATATTGTAGGTGATTACAAATAAGGAAGATTAGTCATATGATAACAATAGTTCAACCATTACAATTTTGATGTTAAACATCTTCTAGGACATAAGAATAGCTTAGAAGATGTTCTTACTAGAGAATTAGCACCTCTAACTATTTTTATGCTTTCAGAAATGGAACATCTTGACATCAAGATCAAGATAAAGGAAAAAGGAGATAAAAATCCTATAGGAACAACTCGAGCTGTTATACCTCGAGAAATAAACAAGAAGAACTTAATTGTTCAAAACAACCTCTAAAGCCAAAAATCTCAAAAGATGAATCTTCATTAACAATTCAAACTAAAGAAGGTGAAACTTATAAAGAAAGAATTCAAAATGAAAAGGAGGAACCTAACAGTTCAGAAGAAAGAAAGATTTTTTAAACCAAAAAGCTCAATTGGGAAGATGAGGCAAAAAAAGAAGAACATAAAAAGGTTTATATGATCTATAATGGCTCAAGACTAGGAATCTATAACAATTGGGTAGAAGCCAGTAAATCTATTATAGGAATTAGTAGAGTAACTCATAGAACCTTCACCAATAGAATATAAGTTAAAGGAAACTATTCCAATTACAAAACACTAAAACTAATAACTCTAGAGGAGATAGTAAGAAATCATTATATAGCATTACAACAAAAACCAACAGCCCTAAGCAGATTGACTAGGAAAATTAGTAAGGCCTCCAATGCTATTTAGGGAAGCATCTCTCCCAAAGACATTAAAGATAGTAAAGCATTCAATGCTATTCAAGGAGACATCTCCCAAAAATTCTCCAATCATTGAAGATGAAAAGAACCAATATCGAAACCTCAATAAACCACAATGGTTGAGTCTCTATAACTTGGCTAGAAAATCTACCCAAGAACATACTGAAGATATGAAGTTTAATACCTCAAACAAGGAATTTCATACAAGAAGTAAATTCAATATTTTGGAAGGAGTTGATCCAATATTTGTTTGTAAAGCATTCCATGTAGGACTAATATAAAATATATATCTAGGAATTAATTTAAGTGAATTAAACTATTTTCCAAAAAAATTTAAAAGAGCAATCAAGAACTTCATAAAGAAAATTAAAGTAGGAGACAAGCTTGTTTATCTCAAATTTTTCATTTCATTAATGGATTGGAATAAGGAAGGATATATCATTCCCTACCACTTCATCAATATAGGGATTTTCAACACAAACATAGAAGTTCCCAAACCAATGGCACTTCCAAAAAAGGAATTCAACACAAAAGAACTTTATGTGCTAAGAGGTCAAATGTTAGGCCAAATTTACTATGAACTCAAGAAGATTGATTTTTCTACTGAAATCAAAGTAAATTATTCAACTAGTAAAGTCATCAATATTTCCCACAACAACATGACTCTATTAGAAGAAGATGGTGAAAAAAATTTCAAATATGAAGTTAATTTTAACATTAATAACCTATAAATTGGTTGAGAAACAAGAACTTATTCTGCTTCTTTGCCAAAAAAGTCTCCAAAGATCACAAATGCATCAATCGCATCAACCGCATCAAAGATCGAGAAGACGAAGATGCGTCATCATCAACGTCATCAAAAGGACCATCGGCAAAAAATGACAAAGAAGAATAAAGAAAGAAATTGTTGACAAAAGACGATAAAGATAATAAAGATAATAAAGATGTAGACCCTACATCTTAGTCTGCAACATGTGCCAAGGAAAAAGCAGTAGCTATCATTTAAAGTAAAAAAGTAGACGAATTATTAAATCAAGGGTAAAATAATAATTTTAGTCTTGTAATAGGGATTCCTTATGCTATAAAAGGAACCTTTATTCTCATTTCAAAACACACAGAAATCCAGAGCACACTACTCTGAAAAAACACTAAAATTTTAGCATAGAAATCCCCTCTATCTAGAAATCCCAAACCAGTAATAATATACTCAGTAATTATGAGCGATTAAGAATTCCTTTAAAGTTCTTAGTTGACCTTAAGTTGTAATAATTATTCTTATGAATAAAATAGAGTTTTGTTACTCTTTTCTAGTAAGTCAAATATTGAACACCATCTATGTACATATGCAAAAGGCTCACCATTGCTAGTAGGGCGTTGAGGCTTGAGCAAAGCTGAGACATAACAGACGTAACAAAAGGAGACGAACAGAAAGGAAGGCCGTGGTTGACCTATTAAATTTAGGTATAATAATTATACATTTAAGCTAATTAAGAATCTTGGATGTTTAAATATTTTCTTACATTAAGTCATAATACTGATAAATAGGAAAATGAAAATTGTTTTTAATTTCATAAATAAACAACTAGTTCCAATAGAAATTAAAGATAAAAATCTAATTTTATTAAAAAAAATTGATAAAGGCTATTTATATCATTTAAATGAATACTTTAAATATAAGGATTATGAAAATTGTCTTGAAATTTTTAAAAGATTTAACACCTTGTTAGATATTTATACAGATTATATTAAAGTTATCTCAAGTATCATAAACCATTCTGTTTCAAGGACATTAAGATATTATTTTAGTCAAAAATATGTAAGAATAGAATAATAAGAATTCAACAATTTAATGTTTAGATACTACTTTTTTGAAGATTATAAGTACATTGTATGTATAAAAAAAACATGTTTTTATACTTCGAATATAACAAAATAATATGCATTCAATACATATGACTTATTAAAGTGATAACTTAATATCAGATTGATTGAAATTCTATTATAGTAATCTCTGACGATAAAAAAACCCACAAAAATTGGTATCAAAATATAAGAATAAGAATAATAATTGATAAAAAAATTAATATTATTAGATTTTAAGGACATCAATGATATTAGTTATAAAATTTATATGTATTTTAAATATTTTTATAAACTTGAAAAGGCATAAATAAAGATACGTTACATCCGAAGTGTATTTGATATATAATCTACTATTGGAGTTTCGTTACGTTGTCATCTATGTGTTTGTTTGTTTTCACACATTTTACCCAAATAAATTCTCGCTATTCACAATACTCAAGTAAACTTTACATATTTAGATCTAACACAGTGTTTATGTTGCGAATTTTCTCTTAAAATCTTATCTAAACGTATAAAAAAATGATTACCCAATTATGCAAGTGTGTTAGAAGCCATTATCAGCTCCACAAATCCCCTCTCTGCTACTCAACTCTGCTTTCTTTTTTTCATCCTCTCAACCCACAACATCAAAACCAAAATTAGCTATTTCTGTTTCTGAATACATGATCAATCAGCACCAGTTTTCCCACGAGGCGGCTTCGAAAGTCTAATTAACTGTTGCTAATCTAAAAAATGGGAAGCAAGCTGATTTCACGCTTTCATTGCTTAAGCAAAGTGGTTTCTCAAAACACCAAATTGAGGAAGTGATTGTTAGAGCTCCTCGTCTTCTATCTGTTAAAATTGACACCGTCAAACCCAAAATCAATGTTTTCCATGATTTGGGTTTCTTGCCATCTGAAATTGCTGATATTATATCTTCCGATCCCTGGATTTTATTTGGAATTTCGTCTAGATTTTTGCCGACCCTCTTGTTGTTGAAGAGCATTCTTGGTTCAAATGAGGGTTTGTATAGGATCTTGAAAACATGTGGTGGGTGGTTTATGAAAAATGATTTGGAGAAGACAGTGTTGTCTAACATTGAGTATATGAAAAACTGTGGAATATGTTTATCTCAGATTATTAAGTATTTGTATCACTTTCCAAGGCTTTTCCTGAAGAACACAGAGACTATTATGGATTATGTCAGGAGGATTGACGAAATGGGTATTGATAGGAAGTCTAAGGCGTTTCTACCAGCAATTCGGGTATTGCATTCAATGAGTGTGGAAAATTGGAAACTCAAGTTGAAGCTTTTCCGAAGTTTGGGTTTTTTCTGAAAATGACATCTTATTAGCTGTATTCAGGAGGGTACCGATGGTTTTTGCTGTGTCTGAGAGGAAGATTAAGAAGTCAACTGAGTTTCTTTTTAGTGCGAACAACTTGTTAGAGTCTCAATTCAATCCAGAAACGTTCATAAAACCATATGAATTCATAATTTAAATGCAGCGGAAACAAAATTGGATTGAAAACATACCTCTTGTCATTGATCAATTTTCAGCACTTACACGGAAATTCCAATGGATTTTCTTTTCGATGCTTTCACTGATTTCTCACATTTATTCTCTGCGTATTGATGGTGTATCTGAATTATTATGCAGTTAATAGTGAGAGGACCCGAGACTTTATTAAGGTTCTTCCATCAAGAACCTTGTTCGGTTTCGAAACCGACGTACAGTTCCGACGAAACCGAACCGTCACCACAGTTCACTAACGTTGCACCACTTTGATTTACATTCTCCCACTTGGTGCAAACGTTAAGCGAAATTCTCTTGAGTAACAAAACACATGAATCATAGCGATAGGTCCTCTAAGAGCGAATATTATCTTCCATGTATTACAATGTATTTAGTTTCTCAAGTACTATACTTTATGCAGTAACTAAACTTAATGAATAAATCCTATATTTATTCTTGGTCCAATAAAATATATATATTTTCTCAAATAAATTAAGGTGCACATGAATATGAGAAAATATCACAATATATAAGAGTTTCATTAATTAATTGTATATATGCATTTACAAAGTGAAACCAATTCCCATTTTTTCTACATGATCCTTGAATTTCATTGGTGGTATGCCTTTAGTCAAAGGATCAGCAATCATTAACTCAGTGCTTACGTGCTCAATGACCACTTTCTTTTCCTTAACACGCTCTCTTATGGCCAAGTACTTAATGTCGATGTGCTTACTACGACTACCACTTTTGTTGTTCTTAGCCATAAATACAGCAGCTGAGTTGTCACAGTATAATCTTAATGGCCTAGAAATAGAGTCAACTACTCTAAGCCCGAAAATGAAACTCTTTAACCATACACCATGCGATGTGGCCTCAAAACATGATACGAACTCGGCCTTCATGGTGGAAGTAGCAGTCAAGGACTGTTTCGCACTCCTCCAAGACACAGCTCCACCGGCAAGCATGAAAATGTAACCAGATGTTGATTTTCGTGAATCAATACAGCCAGCAAAGTCCGCATCGGAGTAGCCAATTACTTCCAATTCATCGGTTCGTCTATACATGAGCATATAATCCTTGGTTCCTTGTAGGTACCTCATCACTTTCTTTGCAGCTTTCCAATGGTCAACACCTGGATTACTCTGATATCTCCCTAGCATCCCAACAACAAATGCAATGTCAGGTCTGGTGCAGACCTGAGCATACATTAGGCTTCCAACAGCTGAAGCATATGGAATGGTTTTCATTTGTTCTCTTTCAAAATCATTCTTTGGGCATTGGTCCAAATTGAACTTATCACCCTTCACAATGGGAGCAACACTTGGTGAACAATCCTTCATCCGAAATCTCTCTAAAACTTTATTGATATAGGTTTCCTGAGATAAACCCAAGACACCTCGAAGTCTATCTCTATGGATCTTAATGCCAATGACATAAGATGCCTCACCCATATCCTTCATATCAAAATTTTTAGAGAGGAATTGTTTTACCTCGTGTAGCAAACCCCTATCATCATTGGCAAGCAAAATATCATCCACATATAGCACCAAGAAACAAATCTTACTCCCACTAACTTTCTGGTATATACATTGATCCATGACGTTCTCTTCAAAACCAAATGAAGTGATGACGTTATGGAATTTCAAATACCATTGACGGGAAGCTTGCTTTAATCCATATATGGATTTATTAAGCTTACAAACCAAATGCTCACCATCACTAGAGAAGAATCCTTCAAGTTGTTTCATATAAACCTCTTCCTCTAGGTTACCATTAAGGAAAGCCATTTTCACATCCATTTGTTGCAAATCCAAATAGGCAACCAATGCCATGACCACACGAAGTGAATCTTTCTTAGATACAGGAGAAAATGTCTCCGTGTAGTCGATTCCTTCCTTTTGAGTGAATCCTTTGGCAACGAGTCTTGCCTTATGTCTCTCAATGTTGCCTTGTGAGTCTTTCTTTGTTTTGAAGACCCATTTACATCCAATGGCTTTCACACCATCAGGCAACTTGACGAGATCCCAGACTCGGTTAGACGTCATAGAATCCATCTCTTCTTTCATGGCATTGTACCATAAGTTCGAAACCTCAGAACTCATGGCCTGTGAAAACGTCTCAGGATCATTTTTGGCTCCAACATTATAGTCACATTCTTGTAGATACATAACATAATCATTAGGTATCGCTGATTTCCTTACTCTAGTAGATCTTCTTAATGTTGCATCAACATTCTCCTGAGGAGCAGGATCATGTTGTTCAACTGGTTGTTCAACAGTTGTAGGCATCTGTTGAACTTCAACATCTACTGGATCAGGATCAACAGCTTGTGGTACTTCCAAGACTGGTTCTTCAACATGCATTTGTACTCGAGGCATGTTGTTAACAATAACGATCAGTCCATTACTTGAAGTGGCATATTGAGCATCTGAATGATCTTTCTCAGAACCAATGCCCTGGGATTGATCGCTCCCACTAATCAAGTAATTCTCAAGAAATTTTGCATTTCTTGATTCCACAAACCTAGTGTTGTGAGATGGACAGTAAAATCTATAACCTTTAGACCGTTCAGCATATCCAATGAAATACCCACTAATGGTCCTTGGGTCCAACTTTTTCTCTTGTGGATTATATATCCTCACTTCAGACGGGCATCCCCAAACGCGCATATGTTGCAAACTCGGTTTCCAACCTTTCCATAATTCAAATGGTGTCTTTGAGACAGCCTTGGTTGGAACTCAGTTTAATATATACACAGCCGTCTTTAAAGCTTCAATCCACAAGGATTTAGGAAGATTGGAGTTGCTAAGCATACTCCGCACCATGTCCAATAGTGTTCGGTTTCTTCTTTCTGCTACACCATTCTGGTCTGGTGAACCAGGCATAGTGTATTGGGCAACTATCCCATGTTCTTGAAGAAACTTAGCAAACGGACCAGGCGCTTGTCCATTCTCAGTGTATCTACCATAATATTCACCACCTCTATCTGATCTCACGATCTTTATTTGCTTTCCACATTGTTTCTCTACTTCAACCTTAAAGCTTTTGAAGGCATCCAATGCTTCGCTCTTATTATGAAGCATATAGAGATACATATATCGAGAAAAATCATCAATAAAGGTGATAAAATATTTTTGACCTTGAATGTCCATGTTTGGACAACATATATCCGTATGTATGATTTCTAATATGTTTGAACTTCTATTGGCACCTTTCTTTGACTTGTTAGTCTGCTTTCCCTTAATGCAGTCCACACATGTCTCAAAATCAGTAAAATCTAGAGTACTAAGTACCCCATCTTTCACTAATCTTTTAATTCTTTCTATGGAGATATGTCTTAATCTCCTATGCCATAACGTAGAAGAGTCATCGTCAATAATACACCTTTTAGTGCCAGCTTGAACATGCATAGCGTTATGAGTGGCATTATTTCGTAAATTAATGTAGTAAAGACCATCAGACAAAATACCATTCCCAACACAATCAGATTTATTAAATAAACTGAAAGATGTTTCTGAAAAGTGAAAGGAATAACCATAAGGTACAAGTCTTGAAATTGAAATCAAGTTTCTAGAGAAACTTGGAACATAAAAGGTATTTTCTAATTTTAAAATAAAACCACTACTTAAAATCAAACTACATGTCCCTACAGCTTCCACATGTGAGCCCATCTTGTTACCGGATAAGATGTATTGCTCACTTCCCACTGGATTCCTTAGATTTTGCATACCCTGTAAGGAGTTTGCAACATGGATTGTAGATCCAAAATCAATCCACCAGGTGTTAATATTAACATTAACCATATTAGATTCATAACAAACAAACGAGGTTGGATTACCTTTATTCTCAAGCCATTTCTAGAATCTGATACAATCCTTCTTCATGTGTCCCTTCTTTTTACAAAAGAAACACTTGGATTCTTTCTTAATATCAGCTTGAGGTGGAATTATCCCTTTTCCTTTATGCTTGTATTGAGATTTTCCTTTCTGGTACGTTGTAGCCAACATTGCACTTTCACCAAATTCCATAACAAGTCTCCCTTCCTCTTGAACACACATGGTCATTAGTTCATTGATTGACCATTTATATTTATGTGTATTGTATGAGATTTTGAATGGCCCATACTGATGTGGGAGAGTGTTAAGGATATAGTGCACCAGGAAGGATTCTGACATCTCAACCTCGAGATGCTTAAGTTGAGCCGCAATGTCCCTCATTTGCATAATGTGCTCACGCACACCTTTCACACTAGTGAGTCTTAAAGAAGAGAACTTCATAATAAGGGTGCTTGCTAAAGCCTTATCTGAAGTGACGAATTGATCATCAATGGCCTTTAGCAAGTCTTGAACATTGGTATGCTGATCAACGGAACCACGAATACCAGTAGAGATTTTAGTCTTAATGAACATCATACTAAGGTGATTAGATCGTTCCCATTGTTCATAAAGCATGATATTCTCTGGAGTACTGGTTTGAGTAATTTTAGGTGGTTCATTTTTCCTAATAGCATAATCAATATCCATCCACCCTAATTGAAGGAGAATTCTCTCCTTCCATATTTTATAGTTATCCCCTTTCAGATCGAGAATATCACAGCGGATATCAGAGAAATTTACAGGTTGAGAAGCTACAATTAAAGATTATATGCTTATTAAAATTTGAGGCCTTAACTATAATCATTCTTTACCAATGTAAATCATGAATAATATGAATCTAGTAACATAAAACTTGCCCGTGGGTTAAAGTTTTAATTCAATTAAATTCATCCTAACTTTACGATAAAACTATCAAATTATGTTTTTTTTCCTAATCCCTGTGGGTAAATTAGAAAATATAATTTGATATTATATCCTAATTAATCACACAAAATATAATAAAAATTTCTGTGGGATAAGATCTATTATATCACATATGATTAATTACAATTAATATTTATTTTCTAAATGTGATCCTAAATAAACTTTATTGTAGTTTTAATTAATTAAAGATGCTGTGTTTACTCCCTAATTAATTAAACTATATGAATCACTTAAATATTAATTAAATTCTTATGCTTAATTATTGCATAAAACCATAAGCAATATTAATTTAATTTCAAATGTGCAAATATTATTTATCTTAAATTGCATACATGACAATAAATTATACAAGCAAAAATTAAATAATATAAGCACTAATTAAATCCATAAGAGCCATTAAAAATTAATTTCATTATGCATAAATTATTTAACTCAATTTTATATGTATAATTAATTACAAAATTTATACATATAAATACCCAAAACAAATAATTTAAGCATAATGTATTTAAATAAAATTTTAATGTGCTCAAAAATTATTTAAATAAATATAACATGTATAATAAATATTATACATATGATAAACATAATTTAAAATTATATTCAAAATTATTTTATATATATATTTATTTTGTTTTTAATAAAATTAAATATCTAATATATATAAAATATTACACATGATAATATAGATAATATGCTGTAGCTTATTGGTCTGGTCCTTGAATTCTCAATCTTGAGACTAAGGTTCAAGTTCCAGACAATCCAAATGTTTGATTTTTTTTTTGTTTTTTTAATAAAACTCTGAGTCTTTATAAATGTAAGCCTGATGCATTATTAAACGTAACACTTGTTGCAACCCACTGGACGAGGCTGTTAAAGTCTCATGTAAGACTCGGTTTTGAGTCCCCCACACAGCGAGCGTTTTTTTTTTTTTTTTTTAACTTTATCTTCAACCTTCAACCGGGTCAACTTGACCCGGTTTGACCTTAACGGATACCCGGCCGTATCTTTATATTCCGGCGACGGAATCCAGCGTTCTTTTTATCAAAATTCTCAGAATTCAATTTCCGAGTGATTCATGATCTTAATTTTAAGTAAAAACTTCATTTTAAATAAAAAGTTAATTAATGAAGGAAATAAATATCCACGGTAAATTGGATTTATTTTCTTCATTGTTTTTCAAGTTTAATTTTACAGAATCATTCAAAAATCAATATTGAAACACTTTATAATTTCCATATGCATCAAAAACAATCAAAATAAAAAACCCAAAATTTCAGTTCTTCGTGTTCACAGAGCAAAACAGAGTTGTTTTCAAATGACTCTAATACCAAATGTTAGAGTCTCAATTCAATGCAGAAACGTTCATAAAACCATATGAACTCATAATTTAAATGCAGCGGAAACAAAATTGGATTGAAAACATACCTCCTGCCATTGATCAATTTTCAGCACTTACACGGGAATTCCAATGGATTTTCTGTTTGATGCTTTCACTGGTTTCTCACACTTATTCTCTGCATATTGATGGTGTATTTGAATTGTTATGCAGTTAATAGTGAGAGGACCTGAGACTTTATTAAAGTTCTTCCATCAAGAACCTTGTTCGGTTTCGAAACCGATGTACGGTTCCGACGAAACCGAACCGTCACCACGGTTCACTAACGTTGCACCACTTTGATTTACACAACTTAGATATCTCCTATGTAGTTAATCACCCTGAATTGTTGATTACAAGTGTTGAACACAGACTAAACCTAGGCTGGAAATTTTGCATACTCTTGAAGGGGAAAACATTCTCAAGAAGAAACCTAGTTTGACCACAATTTGTAGGATGACAAATAAAATGTTCACCGAAAGATATGTAGTTCCATATTCAAATGAATTGGGGGAGAATGGTACAGCCAGTGCGCAACAATGAATGATCGAATATGTACAATTGTTTGAGAAATTTTTGCATCTCAAGGTTCCCTGTGCTTGATCTTTCATTAATGTCCAGGATAACTCATCATTCATCCTCACTAAAATGGATGAGCAGCTCAATTGAACTCCAACGTTCACTTCTTGTATTGAGGTGATTTTTTTTGGACAAACGTTTCATTTAGCTACCAATGCATGAAAATTTTTAATTTATTACTTTTAATGGTCTTTTTCAACTTAATTATATGCAAAAAAAAATTAGCCACAACGGTTGCTTTTTTTTTTTTTGGTTGATTTGAGGTTTTAATCGAATAAAAATATATGTAAGCAAGATTTGAACTATGGGCAGAAAGGATATGAACAATAATATTTTCCATAGGCTTACTATACTACGTGCATTATAATATGCCATTTTTTCTATATATAATTTAATAAAATTCATATTAAACAAATGGGATGGAATTTTGTGGTTTTAATCAATCTGATTCAATCTAGGTTATAAGAAAATCAATCTGATTTAATTTATTAAAGAATAAAAAAATTACACTAAATCTTACTGTGTTTACCTTCAATGTGATGGAGACTAAGGTATACTGATTCATGAGATGGGTTGGCACTATATTAACTAGTAGAAGGCTAAAGTTGTTAAATAACTCCAGAACAACAGAAACCAGCCGGATACAACCAACGAAACAATCAACAACAAAAGTTAAAGAGCAATAAGAATCCGAGAAATATTTTCACATAATTATGATTTTTAATCATTATAATTTTCTTTTTATTTTCTATAAATTAGATTATAAACATTTATTCATTAAGTAAATAAAACAATTTATTACATGGTATTAGAGCTTAGGAAGAACTTCTTTAAAAATTCAGCTTACACAAAAATTTTGTTTCTTTTCAAAATCAATTTCGAATCACATCTACAGTTTAAAATTCATCCCATTATAATCTCCAAAAAAATTTGAGTATGCGTCCACACATGCCTTGCTGGAGTTTCACATGCCTCGTCGGAGTCATACGCGCACTCTTTGAAGAAGACGATTCAAACAACACGTCATTTAAATTGCTCTCCGAAGAAAATGATGCGTCGTTATCTGGTTCGATCTTCCAGTTGGTTCGGTCTTCCATCCGGTTCAGTCGTTAGCCGATTCAGTCTCCAACAGCCAAATCAGTTATCTCAGATGTCGGTTCACCCACTTTTTGACCGGTTTCCGAATTAAAGTTTTTGGTTCTGGAATCCTTGATACATTTCAAATAAAATACAACCCATTTTAGTTCATTATTTTTTCATAAACAGTCATTATTGGCTAAAATATACTAAACTTTATCCCGTTTTTAAAATTTTCAATCATGTCTGAAACTACCAATACTAGCCCCAATGTACCAAAATGATATGATGATCCTAGCCATTCATTATACATGTATCACTCAGACCAAGTGGGTATGGTTCTAGTGGCTCAATCCTTAAATAAAGAAACTATCATATTTGGAGTCATGCGATACTCATGGCTCTCACCACCAAAAACAAAGATGGATTTATTGACGACATAATCACGAGGCTAGCAGCAAACTCTGAGGCAGAAACAAAACAATGGACTCACTGCAACATTATTGTCAAAGGATGGATTCTCAATACCATATCGCCTAAAATTATGAAAAATGTCATGTATAATGATACCACATATGAGCTATGAGAAGAATTGAAGGAGCATTTTTCACACACCAACAGTGTGCACCTATTTCAAATCGAGCAAAAGAGTCATGACTGCATATAAGAAGGTATGAGCATTGGAGAATACTATACCAAGTTGAAAAGCCTATGGGATACTCAAGATGCACTATGTCCCCTTCCACATTGTAGAGGAAACGTCACAAAGGAACTACAGGAATACCAACAAAAGCAATGAACCATAAAGTTCCTCATAGGGCTTAACACATTTTAGACAGCAATACGAGGAAAAAGTTTTCTCATAGAACCATTACATACAATAAATAAGGTATACTCACTCATTGTTCAAGATGAAAAGCAGAGAGTTGTCTCTACACAAACCATAGGAAGAATGCCAGAAGTTGCCGCACTTGTTACCAAGGATAATCGTCCACAATATCCTCACAAGAATTATCCACCAAGGAACTCACATCTCAAGTGCAATCGATGCAACAATATTAGCCATAATTATAAAAGCTGTCGAAATCGCCTCAAATGTGATTTATGTGGTCTCAATGGACACAATTCTGAAAACTATCGAAATCACCTCAAATTTGATTTCTGTGATTTGAATGGACATGACATCAACATGTGTCGGAAGAAAAAGGCAATTCAAGGCAAGAGAAATGCATGTTATGGCTTCCGCTCCAAAGCTCACCATACTGACTTTCAGGCAAGCAGCTCTGGCACAAGGACATCATCCTACAACTTTACATCTGCTCAATATCATGAGCTCCTTACACATCTCAATCAATCCAAATTAGGGAGCATGACAAGTCAAGTGACTACTCCTTCAAGTAACACATCATGTGTGAATGTTTTCCATTAAAAAACTCGTTGCATTTTTGACACAGGGACAACTGATCACATGGTCTATTCCCAAAGTCTTATGAGTTCCAACATTCCAATCACTAATCGACATATGCATTTACATGATCACTCACTTGCCCGTGTCATACATATCATCACCATACATTTCTCCAATAATCTCATACTTCATAATGTCTTATGTGTTCCCTCATTCAAATTAAACTTGATTTCAGTAGCCAAACTCACTCAAATAACATTTTTCATGTAACGTTCACTAATAATGTATGCTTTGATCAGGACAAATGCTCGAGGAAGGCGATTGGGATGGGAACTGAGAAAGCAGGACTTTACTACCTGACTATTTTGAAAAAGGTTGGATGTTTCTCCATTTCACATACCATTCTAACCAACCCTCATCTCTGGCATCAATGACTTGGTCATCTATCTGATAATAGTTTGTGTGTACTTCTCTTTCCATCAATATACTTTTTTTTATATTAGTGATTTTTTTATTTGCCCACTAGTTAAGAAAACTCGTAATCCATTTCCTTTAAGTTCTATCAATACAAAAGCACATTTTGAACTAATTCATATTGATAATTGGGATGGCTATCACATTCCATCACTTAATGGATCACATTATTTCTTCACTATTGTTTATGACTACTCAAGATGCACATGGGTCTATCACTTAAACACTAAATTTGATACACGTACATTTCTCACCACCTTTATTAATATTGTTGAAACACAATTTGCATCCAAAGTTAATCATTCGTAGTGATAATAGACCATAATATTCTATGCCTTAGTTGTTTTCTACCAAAGGAATCCTATATCACACCAGTTGTGTCTATACCTTTCAACAAAATGGTGTTACTGAATGCAAACACCATCACCTTCTCAATGTAGCTCGTGCATTGCTCTTCCAAGCCAACCTTTCTAAACAATTTTGGAGATATGTCATTCTTACAACCACATACCCCATAAATCGTACTCCAACATCTATTCTCAAGGGTAAAACACTATTTGAAATCCTTTTTCACAAAGTTCCTAGGTATGAACATCTTCGTGTCTTTGGATCTCTTTGCTTTGCATCTACATATCATGATCGACCCACCAAGTTTGATGCTAGATCATATCGATGCATATTCATTGGGTATCCATCTAGGATAAAAGGTTACAGAGTCTACAATCTGGAAACAATCAAAACTTTTATGTCTCGTGATGTTATCTTTCATGAACATGTGTTTCCTTATTCAACTTTTATTGTCAACACTCCAACTCTATTCTCTCCATCATAAAATACCATTTATGATGACATGCCTAACATTCGCCAATCAACCACTCCAAAAAAATCACTTAATCATACACCATTTGTCCTTCCAACCATCGACTCACACACCCATAATCTTCAAGATACATCTCCTGAAACACCATCATCAGCTTCTGCACTGCACATGACTCCTTCAACACCAGTTACACATAGACTCCACCGATCCACTCATATTCCTAGCTACCTTCACAAGTATCATGTAGAAGCTTCCTTGCCTTCTCGGTCCTTCCCTTCATCTAACTCAACATCATCTTATAATAAAGGTACTTCTCATTTCCTATATCATGTACTTACCTATGACTGATTATCACCTGCATATTGTGTCTTTGCTACTTCTATTTCCATTCTAAGGGAACCAACTACCTTTGCTGAAGCTTTCAATGATCCAAAATGGTGGTTTGCCATGAAACAAGAACTAGATGCTCTCAAAACTAATGGCACTTGGACGCTCCAATAGCTTCCTCCAAACAAAAAACCAGTTAGTTATAAATGGGTCCAAACAAGAAACCAGTTGGTTGTAAATGGGTCTACAAAATCAAGTGTAATCCTTATGGCTCTGTAGAATGATACAATGCTCAATTAGTGGCCAAAGGATACAGTCAGATTGAAGGTTTTGACTACTAAGAAACTTTTGCACTAGTAGCCAAACTTGTCACCATTCGTCTCCTTCTTGCTGTTGTTGCTGTTCAAAATTGGCATCTTCGCCAACTCGATGTCAACAATGCTTTTCTCTATAATGATCTTCACGAAGATGTCTACATGTCTCTTTCACCCGGATTCAGACCAAAGAGGGAAACACAAGTATATAAAGCAAATCTTTGTATGGACTCAAACAAGCCTCACGACAATGGTTCATCAAGCTATCAATAATACTTAAGCTAACCGATTTTAACCAATCCAAGTATGATCACTCACTATTCGTCTGAACCCGTGGTAATTCCTTCTTTGCTCTTCTTGACTATGTAGACGATATAATCATAACAGGAAACAATCTACAAGACATTGAAGAAACTAAGAATCATCTCAAGCGATAATTCAAGCTAAATGATCTCGGTGAATTAAAGTAATTTTTGGGTATAGAAGTTTCACAATCCAAAAAGGGAATTTTTCTATCACAACATAAGTATGCACTTGAAATATTGGAGGAAATGGGTTATCTTGGTGACAAACTTGCCAATTCACCTATGGAACAAAATTTATCCCTCACCAAGGTTGAAGGAGAATTCATCAATGACCTTACATCCTATTGAAGACTTATTGGGAGATTAATATACTTGACCATC
Source organism: Hippophae gyantsensis (assembly GCA_030763125.1). Taxonomy (NCBI): domain Eukaryota; kingdom Viridiplantae; phylum Streptophyta; class Magnoliopsida; order Rosales; family Elaeagnaceae; genus Hippophae; species Hippophae gyantsensis. Next base: position 21,790,891 of record CM061032.1, on the reverse strand, counting down.
ACACGGCCTGACTTAGTGTATGTTGTGCACATTCTCAGTCAATATATGGACATACCACGACAATCACATTTGGAAGTAGCTCAACGAGTGCTATGATATGTCAAGAACTACTAGGACAAGGTCTCTTTTTCTCAGCAGCTAGTTCACTACAACTAAATGTTTTCTATGACGTAGATTGAGCTAGATGCACAAACACACGACGATCAACCATGAGATATTGTATGTTTCTTAAAAACTCACTAATTTCTTGAAAGACTAAGAAGCAAAACACAATCTCACGATCGAGTGCAGAAGCATAATATTGTTCTATGGTAACAACTTGTTGCAAAGTAACCTAGTTACGATGCATTTTGGATGATTTGGGTATCAAACACTCCCAACCGACCAAGTTATATTGTGATAATTAAGTTGCCCTTCACATTGCATCAAATTCAATGTTTCATGAACGAACCAAACATATAGAGATCGATTGTTATCTAGTGAGAGAAAATATTTAAGCCGAAATGATCAAGATTTATCATATCTCTACATCGGAACAATCAGCATATATCTTTATCAAATCCTTAAGTTTTTCATAGTCTCAAGTTTATTTAGTAAGTTAGAAATAATTAACATATATTTTAATTTGAAAAAATATGTTAAAAAACTCAAAAACTAGTTGAAACAAGCTAGAGGTAACCAATAGAACACCCGAAAACAGTAAACAACAAAAGTCAAAGAACAACAAGAATTCAAGAATATTTTTACATAATTATATTTATTTTATGTAAATTAGATTATAAATACAAAATCCTTTATTAGAAAAGTAAGTATCGTTGGGGTAACATTGAAATTTGGGCGTATGAAAAGGTTTGAGTTCTCTGGCTGGCTGTTGTTGAATTGATGGAATGATGAAATTAAATTATTCAATCACAAATTAGTTTTTAGAATAATATCGACAATGATTGTGACCGAGAGAAACTCCAATTCTGCACCATTCCACCCAAATAGTAATAAAGTTGTTCAACACGGTACCGAATTTTGTATAAAAAACAATGCAATATACAATATTGTGTAGTTTGTTGGGAAATAACGCAAATTCCCGATAAGCCAAACTTATGAGAAAGCAAGAATAGAAAATAGCACACAAATTTGATAACGGAGTTCGGCCAATCTTGCTTACGTCTCCGGACCTGCTGCAGATCTTTTTACTAAAAGAGGAGAAATTACACAAGGTGTTTACAACACTCAAAACTCACAACCCAATTACACCCAAGAAAATTACTCTCAATTTTCTCTCACAAAAGCTTTGCTCTCTAAGCTTTTCTCTCAATTGGAATGAACACTTTGGATGATTAATTCATTACAATTACACATCTATTTATAGGAAAATTCACTCCTTGAATTACTCCTTAAATTAATGGTTCCTTGAATTGCTCCTTGAATTAAGCTCCATGTTTTACTCCTTGTTTTGCTCCATGGTTTACTCCATGTTTTGTTCCATGTTTTGCTCCATGTTTTACTCCATGTTTTGCTCCATGTTTTGCTCCTTAATTTGCTCCTTAAATTAAGGAGCTTTATAACAACAATCTCCAACATTCTCCCACTTGAAGACTGATTTTAATCTGTCTTCACACCTCGATCAATGTAGCAGCTTTTCTAGTCTTTGTTATTTAGCAGACCAACCGAAGTCGAGCACAACTTCGCTTGTCAATAGTCACCACCTTTGTTAACATATCTGCTGGATTTTTGCTTCCTTGAATCTTCTCCAATATTAACACATCATCTTCCAATAGAGATCTGATGAAGTGATAACGAAGTCCAATATGCTTGGTTCTAGAATGAAATGCTGAATTCTTTGCCAAGTGTATTGCACTTTGGCTATCACTATTCAGAACATTCTTCTCTGTTTGAATCCCAACTCGCTTAACAAACCTTGAAGCCATATCATCTCTTTACTAGCTTCAAGCCATCGCTACATACTCACCACGTAGTGGATAGAGTGACAATTTTTTGTATTTGTGACATCCAACTAACAAATGTAGTTCCAACAAGAAATATATAACCTGGTGGTGCTTCTTCGGTGATCAACTTCACCTCCAAAGTCCGCGCTTCACGTTCCCTTTGTACTTTTAATTCTCCTTTACTAAAGTACAAGCACTTTTCTCGTGGTGCCTCGCAGATACCTCAAAATCCACTTGATCGCTTCCCAATGAGTTTTTCCTGGATTTGACATAACCGCTAACAACTCCCACCGCATGGCCAATGTCCGGTCTCGCATGCACCATTGCGTACATCAAACTTCCAATGGCCGAGGCATAAGGAACCTTAGCCATGAATTCTCTCTCTTCCTCTCGTCTCGAGGTGACTGATCCTTGGATAGGCGAAAATGACCGGCCGTGGTGTGCTAACCGGCTTAGCATCGCCCATGTTGAATCTCTCGCAAAACACGATTGATGTACTCGCCCGAGATAACTGCAAGGATCTTTTCTTCTTATTTCTTGTGATTTGCATTCCAAGAATCTTCTTTCTTTGGACCCAAGTCTTTCATGTCAAACTCCTTTGACAATTGCCGCTTCAACCTTTTAATATCATCCATATCCGAACCTCGCTACTAACATATCATCAACATAAAGTAGTAAAATGATATAACTGACCTATATCTTCAAGTAGCAACAATGGTCAGCATTGCACTTCGGAAACCTTCCTTGCATAAAGTCACAAACTTTCTGTACCATTGTCTCGGGGCTTGTTTTAGGCCATACAAACTCTTCTTAAGTCTCGCACACCATATTCTTCTTCCCTCTTTCTCGAGAAACCTTCTCGGGTACATGTATATCTCTTCATCTAAATCTCCATGAAGGAATGCATCTTCACATCCAACTGTTCTCTGCATGAAGGTCTTCAATGGCTACAATACTCAACACCGATCCGATAGTATTGAGCTTCACAACGGAGCGAAAATGTCGGTGTAGTCAACTCCTTCTTTCGTTGAAACCCTTTAACAACTAGGCGTGCTTTGTATCTCTTGGAACCATCACGCTCCTCTTTCACCCTAAGACACCCATTTGTCAGGAAGTGCCTTCTTTCCCATAGGTAACTCGCCTAGTTCCTCATGTCCGTCGAGATGAGAGATTTCATTTCTTCTTTCATAGCAAGCTCCCACTTGCTAGAATCTCGAGTCCGACAAGCTTCATCATAGCATTCGTGCTCCCTCCATCACCAAAGAACATATAGTTCATGTATCTCCCGTTAGGCACACGAGGTCGAGAAGACCTTCTCAATATAGGAGCCGGAGTAAGAGGTTGTGGTGTGTCGGAATGTTGTGTACTACTGGCCCAACAAGTTCCTCCGGTTGAGGACTTGTTACAATTGGTTCTGTTACGGAACTATTTGGGACATCATTTGCATCCGCAAATACCGGCTCATTCTCGCTCTCGAGTCATTGGCGTCTATTTTATGCATATCCTTATACATCACCCTTTCGTTGAAAATCACATCTCCGCTTCTGATAACTTTCTTCTTTTCGTCATCCCAAATGCGGTAGCCAAACTCATCCTCACCATAGCCGATGAACGTGCATTTCTTGGATTTGGGATCAAGCTTATTCCCGCCTTGATCACCGATATGCACAAATGCTACACGCCCAAAAACTTTTAGATGTGATAGGTTCACCTCTTTTTCGCTCCATACCTGCTCTGGTATTCTATGCTCCAATGAAACAGATGGGCCTCGGTTGATGAAGTAAGCTGCCGTGTTGATCGCTTCGCCCGTAACCGCTTCGGTAGACCCGACCGTATACGAATGCTTCGGCTCTTTTGTCAACGTTCGGCTCATACGCTCGCCTACACCATTGTGTTGAGGCGTGCCCGGCACGCTTCTTTCCATTCGATCCCGTGCTCATAGCGTAAATTTTTGAATCTCGTGTCTTCATATTCACCACCATTATCGGATCTGAGCTTTTTGATCTTTAAACCCGTCTCATTTCCCACCATAGCTTTCCATCTTCTGAAAGCCTCAAATACTTTAGACTTATGCTTTAGAAAGTAAACCCATACCTTCCGAGAGTGATCATCGATGAAAGTCACGAAGTATTGTTTCCCACCAATGGATGAGACGGTTGTTGGTCCCCAAACATCAGAGTGAATAAGCTCTAGCCTTTCCTTCCTTAGGGTCTGCCACTTGTCTGAAAGCTGACTCTCTTTTGCTTTCCTAGTATGCAATCTTCGCACATGTCCATCTCTACAGACTGTAGACCTGGAAGTTTTCCTTTTGAATGCATAATCTTCATTCCCTTCTCACTCATGTGGCCTAATCTCTGGTGCCACAGGTTTGGTGTTTCATTGTCACGCCGCAATTGTGATTGAACAACGTGCTTCGTCGTCATGTAAAGACTGCCACTTTTCTTGCCTCGAGCAATTGTCATTGCACCCTTTGAAATCTTCCAATCATCACCATGGAAGATCGTAGTGTAGCCTTCACTCGCCAACTGCCCCACTGAGATTAAGTTCCTTCTGAGGTCGGGAATATGCCTGACATCCTTCAGCTCCCAAACAGACCCGTTTAACTTAATCTTCACTACACCTTTGCCAATAATAGCACATGGTTGATCATCACCAAGATATACCTTTCCAAGATTTCCGGGGACATATTTCTCGAAGAATTCTTTTTGTGAAGTAGCATGGAACGATGCTCCAGAGTCTAACACCCAAGATTCTTCCTTGCTCTTCAAAGAGCATATCAATGTATCATCTCCTCCTGAGGTGGAAGTAACATTTGCCTCTGCCTTCACTTGTTTGTCCTTCGGTGCACTCTTGCACTGATTTTTGTAGTGCCCAGTTCTTCCACAATTCCAACACTCGATAGTCTTCGAGCTATGGGAATTATTATGATTCCCGGATTTGGACCTCCCGTCCCTTTGATCTACCTCGTAGTCCTGCTCTACCACGTCCATTTCCTTTGGTTGAATTTCTTCCTCTTGACTCGTATGCAAACCGAAGAGGTTGACGATTCAATTGTCTCTCTACGTCGGATCTCTTCACCGAGAACCAAATCACGAACATCGTCAAATTTCAACTTATCGCTTTCCCGACGAGCTACTCACACCGTGACAAGAGCATTCCAAATTTTCTCGGTAGAGAAGACAAAAGTATCAATGCTCGTACTTCTTCATCGAATTCAATTTCCACCGAACTCAACCGGGTTGCGACCGTGTTGAGTTCATTGAGATGTTGAGCTACCGATGCGCCTTCCGTCATCCGCAAATTGAACAAGCGCCTCATCAAGTGCACTTTGTTCGAGGCCGATGGCTTCTCATACATATTGGAGAGAGTCGCCATAAGACCCACCGTGCTCTTTTCCTTTACTATGTTGAAAGCAACATTACGGGCTAACGTCAATCGAATAACTCCGCGGGCTTGTCTGTCTACAAGATTCCAATCTTCTTCCTTCATAGCCTCTGGCTTCTTCCGTGAGAGAGGTTGATATAGATTTCTTTGATACGTATAATCCTCTATCTGTATTTTCCAAAAACCGAAATTTGTGCCATCGAATTTCTCGAGTTTCACCCTTCCTTCATCTGCGGTTATTGCTCCCGCTCAAATCTGACTTTCTCCGGATCGTTTCTGACTATTTCTGCAAACCACCGTGTATTAGAACACCTCCGTCAACGAACAAATATCGTCAACAAAATTTCACTATTCACGTAATTCACTATTCACGTGAATAGTAACCTTGCAAGAAATTGACAGAAATCACCACCAAAAGCTCTGATACCAGTTGTTGGGAAATAACGCAAATTCCCGATAAGCCAAACTTATGAGAAAGCAAGAATAGAAAATAGCACACAAATTTGATAACGGAGTTCGGCCAATCTTGCTTACGTCTCCGGACCTGCTGCAGATCTTTTTACTGAAAGAGGAGAAATTACACAAGGTGTTTACAACACTCAAAACTCACAACCCAATTACACCCAAGAAAATTACTCTCAATTTTCTCTCACAAAAGCTTTGCTCTCTAAGCTTTTCTCTCAATTGGAATGAACACTTTGGATGATTAATTCATTACAATTACACATCTATTTATAGGAAAATTCACTCCTTGAATTACTCCTTAAATTAATGGTTCCTTGAATTGCTCCTTGAATTAAGCTCCATGTTTTACTCCTTGTTTTGCTCCATGTTTTACTCCATGTTTTGTTCCATGTTTTGCTCCATGTTTTACTCCATGTTTTGCTCCATGTTTTGCTCCTTAATTTGCTCCTTAAATTAAGGAGCTTTATAACAACAATCTCCAACATAGTTGGCATTGAAATAATAGGCTGGCTTTTTGAAAAAAAAAGGTAATAGTTTTTAAATTTTGCATTGAATAATAAATTTTTGAAGGAAAAAAATGTAGTTGCCATTTTCTATTTTTTATAAAAGAGAATTTGAAATAATAATAAAATTATTAATGTTAAATATTATAATTTTATCTTAGATTATATACTATAATGATATCATATTAAAAAAATTATATTTGATTTTACACAAAATAATAAAAATATTCTTAATTTTTATTAACTAATGATTTAATTTTGATTAAATATTTGTCCAATTTAATTGGTTAAAATTAGACAGCATCCAAATGATCAGAGTTTAGTAAGTGGGTAAATCCGTTCATCGAAATCGAGTTGAACATATGTCTAATTAAACTAAATAATTGTTCAATTGAATGAAGTTAGTCATGCAATGACCCTGCTCGTTGATGTCCAATTTGATAGATTTTGATCAAACGATGACTCTACTCATAAAAATAAATTTGACATATGTTCAATCAAATAGAAAATTATCAAACGGATAAATATTTTATCGACCAATAACTTTACACGATAGAATCGAATTTGATACAAGTTTAATTAAATTAGATAATTATTTAATTAATCAAATTTTGATTTATCAATAATCTTATTTATCAAAATTGAGTATGATACATGTATAATTACACTAAATTATTGTCCGATTAACAATAATCTTATTCATCAAAATTAAATTAAATGGGTATCCAATTAAAATGAAATATTTTACAAATAATTTGATTTTACCACTATTTTACAAATAATTTGATTTTACCACTATTAGTCATAGCTAAAATTCATAAGCATCGAACTGTTCACATTTCATCCTTATTACAGGAGCCATACTTTTTTACATCATATCGACAGGCAAACTAGAAAACAAATTGGAAAATTATAAATTTTTTACTTTTCTTATTTGGAGTGACCCACTTATTAATTAAATATTTATTCTCTCGGTTTTTACAGAAGGCAAGTAGCGAACAATAATTTTAGAAGAGAACAGGCCGATGAAAACGGTGATGAGGTCGTAGAAAGGCAGTGTAATTTTCAACCAAAAAAACTCGCGATTTCTCTGTATTTGCTTGAGAAGAAGGAACGGTCGTCATTTTATGGAGAGGGAAATAGAGAGGGACTGGGAGATGAATAGTCGGAAAAAATTTAAAATAATGTGTAAATAGAGAAGAATGGTAGAGTATTAATCAGGGGTAAATTGGTATTTTAAAAGTACGGCGTCTAATTTAGAGTAAAAGTTTTGAAATGGGTCTATATTAGCGTATTTTCATTTATTTTATGTTATATATGTATATGCAATGAGAATAAATAATAAAAATTTATTTTTATTTTTGTTAGATTTAACGAGATATTTATGTTTGAATAATTAGATTATAATTTTAATAATATAAGAATTAAAATGAACGATAATATTTATAAAAGGAAGAAATTAGATAGATAATAATAATATTGGGAAGATTAATATATGCATAAAGATAAAAAGATAAAAAATGATAATATAAGAATTTAAATTGATATAATATTTGTACTGAAAAATTAAGAATAATAATATATGAATAATTGGTGCATTTAATCCACTATTTTCACTAATAAATCATCAATATCAAGAGTTAAGATATTTTTTTCTTTTTTTCTTTATCATTCTTGAGGTATATACAAATTTAAGGGTTAAATAATTTAAATAATATTTTTAAAATATGATATATTAGTAATTTATTTTAGGTGTGTTGGATATAAAATTCAAGTAAAAATAAAGAGCCATAATTTTAATTTTAAGGTAAAATCAAAATCTCCTTCATTATTAACCATTAAATTCAATTGACCTGTAAAATGGACATTTTATATTTTTAAAATTCTCTCTCCAAACAATCAAAACTCATCCTTCTCAATCTCCCACTATATATTCTCTCCCCAAAATCCAAAAAAAAAAAAAATCTTTGCGTTACCAACTTATACCATTTTTACTTCTATTGACCATCGATCCCATGCATGCAAGCCATGCACATTGATCAATATTCTCCTATACCAAAAAATCATAACCCAGTCTCTCGTAACCAGCAATCGCTCCTTATCCTTCCATGGTGGAGCGACCATCTCTTGATCCTCATCGTCACCGTCAAGATATGTTCTTAGATCAAACCAAAAGAAAAACATCTCATTCGTCTCTAGATTCCCAAATCATCATTCAACAACCACCAGTTAGCATCAGCCGATAGTTTCCGTCCTGAAGGAAGGAACTTATGTTATTAAAGTTCCAAAAGATCAAATATATCGAATCCCTCCTCCTCGTAACGCCTCAATTGTCGAATGCCATCGAAAATCACTTCCTAGAAAAAACACCAAACATCGTTCTTTTTATTGTTATTGCTGCATATATTTTCTTTTGTTTTTTTCTATTCTTTCTGTTGGGAAAAATAGTACCGGTTGTAAAGAAATAAATTTCACACACCCAGGATAATTTCCCAAATCAAAATAGAATAAAAATAACACCAAGAATTTAGCGTGGAAAAATCTTTCAAAATGAAAGTAACAACCAATTTTAATTCGTAGGCCACTTAAACTTCCACTATAATAAGATGGGATTACACACTTCACCTTCAGGTGGATCTCTCATAAAAATACAACAAATATGTATCTTCAATTTGTGGATAAAACTTCACAAATTGGCTCTCTTAATTTTTCTCTCTCAAAAATCTTTCTAAACTCTCTCTCTCTCTCGTTGATTTCTCCGCTTCGATCTGTTTGAGATTGAAGCTAAGGCTTTATATAGCCAAAAACTTCATCCTTCTCTCCTGGATTACACGAGAGATTTTTGACTTTTTTTTTCTTTTTTCTTTTCTTCTTTTCTTCTTTTCTTCTTTTCTTTCTATTACCATTGACTTTCTTTCTTCTTCTTCCTTTTTTTTTTTTCTTTGTGGATGGCCCACATTAGTTGGACCAACAAATCTCCCTCCACCTTACGTGGGACATGGCTCTTCCATACCCGCAATCTTTCTACGTATAACAAGTTTTTCTCTAGTCACGGTCTTTGTCATCATATCCGCCTGTTATCATTGGTATGAACCTTTTCAACTTTCAAGAGTTTATGTTCCAACACATCACGAATCCAATGATACCTTACGTCGATGTGTTGGACCTTGAGTGGAAGGTTGGGTTCTTGCTAAGATGAATTGCACTCGACCGTCGCAATAAAGAACATAGTTTTCTTGGTTCTGATGGAATTCTTGTAGCAACTTTTTCATCCACAGGATCTCCTTACAACCTTCAGTGATTGCAATGTACTCTGCTTCTGTGGTACTTAAACCAATACACTTTTGTAATCGTGCTTGCCATGAAACAGCTCCCCCTCCAAATGGTATTACGTACCCGGATATAGATTTCCTCGTATCTACGTCGCCACCATATCCGAATCAGTATATCCTTCTAATACAGTTTATTATTACCAAAGCATAAACAATGACCTGAGGTTCTTCCGAGATACCCGAGTATCCATTTGATACCGCCCAATGTTCCTTTCCAGGATTTGATAGGAATCGGCTCACAACGCCAACAGCATGTGCAATATCTGGTCTAGTACATACCATAGCGTACATTAGACTACCAACTGCCGATGCATAAGGCACCTTGCTCATCTCTAATTTATCCTCCTCACTTGAGGGACATTGACTCACATTAAGTTTGAAATGGCTTGCAAGTGGACAACTAACAGGTTTAGCTTTGCTCATGTTGAATCTTTCAAGAACTTTTTCAACATACCGTTTTTGGGAAAGCCATATCTTTTGCTTTTGCCTATCATGATAATCGCCATGCCAAGAATCTGCTTGGTAGGTCCTAAGTCCTTCATTGCAAAGGAATTGCTCAACTCCTTCTTTAACTTGTTAATCTTGTCAATATTTTGACCCACAATTAACATATCATCAACATAAAGCAAAAGAATAATAAAATCACCATCAGAGAATTTCTTGATGAAGACGCAGTGATCAGCCGTCGTTCTGTTGTATTCATTTTTCTCCATGAATGAGTCGAACTTTTTGTACCACTGCCTTGGTGCTTGCCTGCACCATACAAGCTTTTCTTTAGTCTCGCATACCAACGTTTCTTTGCTTTTGACTTGGAAACCTTCGGCCGCTTCCATATAGATTTCTTCATCAAGATCACCATGTAAGAATGCGCCTTTACATCAAGTTGTTCAACTTCCAGATTAAGACTAGCCGCCAAACCAAGAACAACTCGGATTGAAGACATTTTAACCACTTGGTGAGAATATTTCATCGAAGTCAACGCCTTTCTTCTCGTCGAATCCTTTCACAACCAATCTTGCTTTATAGCGTGGTTGCAAGTCGCCTTCTTCACTTTTGATTCTCGTACACCCACTTGTTCTTGAGAGCTTTTCTTCCCCGTGGTAGTTTCATCAGTCAAATGTGTGGTTCTCATGCAGAGATTTCATTTCTTCCCGCATGGCTTTAAGCCACTCGCCTTATGTTGATCGTTGATAGCTTCGTCATAAGTCTCTCGGTTCTCCTTCTCGGTGAGCATCACATACTCGTTAGGAGAATATATACGACTAGGTTGTCGTACTCGGGTAGATCTCCTTGTCTGTACTTCTGGTTGGACTTGTTCTGGTTCTGAACTGCCAGCTGGTGGATTGATATCATCAGTATCTGGTGTGACTCCCCCGTCATTAGGATTTATTGGTGGAGAGACTGGGTCCAGATTAACTGGAATTTCATCTCGATCGTGGTTTCTGATTTCTCAAAGTCCTCGATTGTTTGGTCTTCAAGAAATACCACGTCTCTACTTCGACAATCCTTTTGTTAATAGGATCCCAAAGTCTCGTAGCCAAATTCTTCATGGGCATATCCCATAAAGATACATTGTTTCGCTTTTCCATCCAACTTGGACCGCTCATCTCTTGGGATGCGAGCAAATGCTCTACAGAATACTTTCAAGTTGTTTGTAAGAAACGTCTCTCCCCGTCCAAACTCTTTCCTAAGACGTCGTAGTTCGGTGGAACCGATGGAGAAAGGTTGATTAAATCGACCGCTGTCCGCATTGCCTCCCCCAAAAGGTGTTTGGCGCTTTGCATTTGAGAGCATACATCCGACTCTTTCACAGATGGTTCTCGTTCATTCTCTCTCGCGACACCGTTGTGTTGAGGTGTCTTTGGTACCGATTTTTCCACCGATGCCAAAACTTCTGCAAGCACTCTTCGAATGGTCCACGATACTCACCACCATTATCTCGCACGTACACACTTGAGTACGTCCGCGCTTCTCTCTCCACTTTTACATGAAATTGCTTGAAAACTTTATGCACTTGATCTTTAGTTTTCAAAGCAAAAGTCCATACTTTTCTTGAATGGTCATCAATAAAGGTCACAAAATAGTGAGCACCTCCTAATGACTTACAACTCATTGTACAAACATCTGTGTGTATTAAATCTAGAATATTTTCCTTTCTAGATGGTGCGAGACTACGAAATGCAACTCTATGTTGTTTTCCCATAATACAGTCAACACAAGTTTGCAAGGGTGTACCTTTCATTCCTGGCAAGACCTCATTTTTAGAAAGAATTCTGAGACCTTTTTCACTCATGTGGCCGAGTCGCTTATGCCATAGCTCGGTAGGAACTTCTTTCCTTGTGGCATTTACTTCTCCTCTACACAGTCTGGCTTCTGTGATGTAGAGTGATGTATCTTTCTTGCCTTTAGCTATTATCAGATTACCTTTGGTGAGCTTCCACTTTCCTTCACCAAAATAATTATTGTATCCATCATCATCAAGTATACCAGTAGAGATCAAATTGAGGCGAATATCAGGAACATGCCTCACATCTTTCAGAAGTAATCTGCATCCAAGATTAGTCTCTAGATAAATATTGCCAATACCAACAATTTTTGATGCATCATCATTTCCCATCCTCACACGTCCAAGATCACCTTGAGTGTAGGTTGAGAAGAATTCCCGTCGTGAGGTGACATGATAGGAAGCGCCTGAGTCAACTACCCAAGTAGTGTCTTGGCATGCAAGATTGACATAATCAGCATCTCGAACGATGACAACTTCTTCAAAGGATTGTGGTGTCATTTGTTCGGGTTTACGCTTCTCGATTTCTCGGATTGTTCCGCCTTTAACCTTCTACATTCTCGAATGAAGTGTCCAGGCTTACCGCAATGATGACACTTCATGTCATACCTTGATCTAGACTTTGACCGTCCTCTTTGTTGACTTTGGTTACGGGGATTTTTACTTTTACTTCTCCCCCGCCATTCTTGCTTGCCTTGTTTCTGCATGACAAGCGCTTCAGTGTCAGGAGTATATCCTTCATCTTTTCGTCGAGACTCTTCGTTTAACATTCTGTCTTTTACCATATCCATGGTAAGCTTTACCGTCGTGAGTCGAGTTGCTAACCGACACAACTAGAGTATCCCAACTTTTTGGTAGAGAACTCAACATCAACAACGCCAGAGCTCGTCATCTACAGTCATCTTCATAGAGTTGAGTTGATCTACAATGCCTTGGAACTCACTCATATGTTCTGATACGCTGCTTCCGTCTTTATACTTCAAATTGACTAATCGTCGCATCAGATTTGCTTTATTCTGTGCGGTTGTCCTCGCATACATTTTCTCCAACTTTTGCCAAAGAACGTAAGCATCGTGTTCATTAGCAAAATTTTGAAAAATGCTTTTGTCGATCCATTGTCTGATTTGAGCAGCACACTTTCGGTTCAGAACGGCCCATTCAATGTCTCCATCGGTTACTTCTTTCTCCTTTGGCATTATAATTGGCTTCCATAGATCTTTAATGTATAAAAGATCCTCCATCTTCGGCTTCCAAATTGCATAATTAAATGCGGTTAATTTTATCATATTACCTGTGCTTTCCTCCATTTGAGTCGTCAGTCACTGTGTTTATGAACTTGATACTTTTCTGACAATGAATAGTATCCTCCAAATAGTATCAATGAATAGTATCTTCCGAATAGTACTATGTGAATAGTATCCGTGAATAGTATCCGTGAATAGTACAATACAGTATATATGAATAGTACTGTATATGTGTATAATCTCTTACTAAAATAACTTGGCTCTGATACCACTTTGTTGGGAAAAATAGTACCGGTTGTAAAGAAATAAATTTCACACACCCAGGATAATTTCCCAAATCAAAATAGAATAAAAATAACACCAAGAATTTAGCGTGGAAAAACCTTTCAAAATGAAAGTAACAACCACGGGACCCGTAGGCCACTTAAACTTCCACTATAATAAGATGGGATTACACACTTCACCTTCAGGTGGATCTCTCATAAAAATACAACAAATATGTATCTTCAATTTGTGGATAAAACTTCACAAATTGGCTCTCTTAATTTTTCTCTCTCAAAAATCTTTCAGAAACTCTCTCTCTCTCTCTCTGTTGATTTCTCCGCTTCTGATCTGTTTGAGATTGAAGCTAAGGCTTTATATAGCCAAAAACTTCATCCTTCTCTCCGGATTACACGGAGAGATTTTTGACTTTTTTTTTTCTTTTTTTCTTTTCTTCTTTTCTTCTTTTCTTCTTTTCTTCTTTTCTTCTTTTCTTCTTTTCTTTCGGCGCCATTGACTTTCTTTTCTTCTTCCTTTTTTTTTCTTTGTGGATGGCCCACATTAGTTGGACCAACACTTTCTTGCTATGTTTATAGACGTTTTCAACGTCTTTTACAAGCCTAATTATCCTAAATTCAACATTGTTGAGAAAATAAGTCCCACATCGATCAGGGAGAAGACAGTAGTGATATTTATAAGACTTAGGCACCCCTTAATCTATAAGCTGTTTTTTGGGTTAAGAGAAGATCCCGATTGAATAAGATTGGTATCAAAACAAGACCCTTGACGGTGGAGGAGCCATCCTTCTCTTAACCCAAAAGCCAACTTAAAATCCAGCTTGTAGGTTAAGGGATGCCCTGGTCTTATAAGCAGCACTGCTGCCTTCTCCCTGGTCGATGTGAGACTTATTTCCTCAACACTCCCCCTCACATCGACTATGTCAACGGACGGTGGTGGTCTTATTGTTGCCACAGATGGTAGTGTAGGGTGGCTCCTCTACCGCCAGGGGTCCTGCTTTGATACCAATCTTATTCAACCAGGCCCTTCTCTTAACCCAAAAGCCAACTTGTAAGTTAAGAGGTGTCTTAGTCTTATAAGCAGCAATGTTGTCTTCTCCCTGGTCGATGTGGGACTTATTTCCTCAACACTCCTTCTCACATCGACTGTGTCGACGGACGGTGGTGGTCTTATTGCTGCCACGGGTGGTAGTGCAGGGTGGTTCCTTCACCGCCAAGGGTCCTGCTCTGATATCAATCTTATTCAATCGGACCCTTCTCTTAACCCAAAAGCCAGCTTGTAGGTTAAGGGATGTCCTGGTCTTATAAGCAGTACTGTTATCTTCTCCCTGATCGACGTGAGATTTATTTCCTCAACAAACATCCAACACTTTGTGGTAAATTTAAATGGCTCAAGCTCTTCAAAGGCTAAAAATTCTTCTTTAGATTATAAAATCACGTTCGAAAGCCAAAACCCAAATTCAATGGTGGGATTTTCATTTAAGGAAGGTGGTGTAGCTTCGCTTTCTTTTGGGCAAACAGAGATTGATGCTGCAATGTGTCCTTCGGTTCAACTTGGAAAAAAGGTTTCCAAAGTGTTTGATGTCATTCTTCAGGGTTCTAAAATTGATTCATTGCCTATGGAGATGGAAAACAGCTTCAAGAGTGGCAGTAATAAACAGAAAAAGATATTAAATTCTCAGTGAAAATAAAAGTTCTGGCAACGTCCAAAGTTGGGGAGTTGAAAACTGGGCACTTAGAAATTGAAGTTGAATGCAAAGTGATAGTGGATACATTGGCAAAAGAAAGTCAGATTTTGTCTCAGGAATGTAAGTCCAAAAGTAAACTTTAGCAGATTTACATATGCGTCGTTAATTATCTGTAGATTTTCTTTAAGGTTTTATTTCTTTTCCATTTTAATTTTTTATATATAATCATTTTTTTATTCAAATGTTTGTATATATATGTTTATTTTACAAATATTATAAAGCATATATATATATATATATATATATTTTTTTTTTAAATATGGTATCTTGTATTGATTTATTGATTCAAGTAAATTGTAATTAAGAAAGTACTGTAAGAGCTTTTGTTTTATGACTTAGATTCAACTTTGAATGTACGTTCTTTGGGTTGGGTTGGGTTGGGTTAGGTTGGGTTGGGTGGGGTAAAATTTGAAAAATAAATATATTTTTTTATCTACAAATTTTGTAATTATTATAAAAATATTATTAAATTTTAATTTATTATTTTTATATCATTAAATTTCATGAATATTATAAAAATGTTTTCTAATTTTTTTATTACTTTATATATTATTAAATTTTATAAATGTAATAAAAATATTATCATCGTACAGTTAACTCGATCGATGTATATAATATTTTATAAATATTAATATTTTGAAAATAATAAAAAAATTAATGATATTTTTTTAATAATTATAAAGTTTAATAATATAAACATAATATATTAAAATTAGATGATATTTTTATAATAATTTCAGAAAAAGAAAAAAAAAGTAAAATCTTAAATTGCGGCCCTGTCCAGTTTTTTAACGAATAGGATGTAAGATTAAAAAAATACTACATTCTGTAAAGCCCAACCTCATGATATGGGCCAGTCTTATAGAAAGCTTTGCAAGTTTAGTAAAGAGAAAATCTAAAGGTTGCATCATTAATGGAACAAAATACATAAAATATGAGATTCGATCACACAACTAAAATAAAGATGTTTTTTTAAGGGTGTTAATATTAATTATTATTGTTATGTTAATATTTTTTAATAATAATGATATTTATAATAATTAAATAAATATTTTATATATTTTTATCATTATAATAATAAAATTGATTATATCTATATCATTATTATTTTTTAATGACTAAAATGGGATAGATTAATTTTGATGTAATAATCGCAGTCCTCTTAATATAAGTATCACTTATTTGTTTTTATGTTTTATTTTTAATCATATTAAAAAATATATATTATTTTTTTTAAAACGTAAAAGTTTTCTGAAAAAAAATGTATCTTTTTGTAAAAAAAAAATATTGTTTTACATTATAAAAAAAATGTATAAGTTTTTTTTACGATAAAGAATTATTTTATGTAATTAAATTTAATAAAAATTATTAATCAATTAGTTAAAAATAACAATTGTAGGGAATAAAACGAATTATAGTTATTCTTTAAAGAGTACAAATTTTTTATCTAGAGAAAATAAGCATTCTTAAAGAATTTTAATTCTTAACGGTGCAATAGAACAAAACACTTAAATATTTATTTCTTTTATGCTTCTATTACCTCCGATCAAATATGACTAAATATCTTAATCCAGGACAGGCACCTAACCGGAAATAATATTCAGAGGCGGCGTAAATTTAACAATAAAAATGAATAATTTTTGTACCATTAAAATAATATAGAAAATATTATTATCTGTGGTTTAAAAATTTATAAATTTTAATATTTTTAAATATTATATCACAAATGTTATGTGTTAAACGTATATTTTTATTTAATTAAAATAAAAACATAAAAATATGTAACTTAAATTGTAACAAAACTAAATAACATAACTTAACAACAAAAATTAAAATAAATATGTGAAAAATAAAATAAATAAGATAAATATTAAATGGTAAAAATAATAATAAATAATTATATAATTATATGTGGTATAACATGAAATAGTTAAATTATATACGAGATAAAATATATTATTTTTTAAGAAAAGGTTTGGAAAACTAACCTAGTTAAATTTGAGAAAAACGATAGAATTTTATTTTTAAAATTTGTAACTATAAAAATAACACCTTATATGTCTAATTTGTATATTTTACTATTACAAAAATCTAACATATTATTTTACTTTAAATATTATTCAATTTAACGTCAATCAAATTGAACTATAATCATTAAAACTCACTCTATCTGAATGAACCCATTAAATATTATTGATGTGTTATTTTTGTTATTATATATAAGTTTAAGGTATTATTTGATATAATTTTTTAAAAATTTATGAGATGTTAAACATTTATCACTTTAATAGAGTTTAGTTAATAAAAATTATATAATAATAAAATATAAATGAAATATATATGGAAAATATAAATAAATACTTAGTATAATAAAAAAATATTTAAATAATAAATTTGAGCGGAGATATATATATATATATTTATAAAATAAAAAATATACATTTATAAATATTACTAAAAAATCTTTATTAAAATATAAAAAAGATATATATGTAACCCTCCTACTTGACCATGGTTTCATATAGGGTTAAATAAAATATCCGATTAATCCAAAAAATCGATCCAATCTAAAAAAATGGATTGATTTCGATACGAAATTGAATTGGATTTGGATTGAATTTTATCAATCCAATCGGATTAATAATATTTAAATTCGCATAATTCAATCTGATTCAATATATTTAATATATATATATTATAATTAAACATAATATATTACCTCTCGTCTCTTACATATTCATAATACAAATTAAAATATCCTAATATAAATTGAAAGTTTTAACCTTATCTCTCTCAAATTTGACTCCATAGAGCGACATTTTTACTCAAGCTCGATACCAGTTGTTGTTTGACCGTTCTTGGTGGTTGTTTGCCAGTTTGAGATAGTTATTCACATGCTCGCAATCGTTGTTTGCCTGTTCCAATCATTGTTTGATTGTTCTCAATCGCCTGTTCATTTTATAAGTTAAAATTATGATTTTGATCATATCCAATCCAATCAATACAATCAAATTTGGATTTGTTCAAATTGGTATTTATACTAGATCGAATTCGAATTGGATAATTTATAATTTACTTCAAATCGTATAGAATTTGAATTATTTTAAAATTAACGATTTCAATCCGAAGCTCAGTCCTAGTTTCGTCTATCATCTCGAAGAAATAAATATATAATAAAATAGAAAAAAAAATCAAAATGTCAAAAAGTAAAAAAGGCTAACTAGATTATATTACCTCCCTCAAATTCACACTTCTATGCGTAGGTGGCCATGGCCATGTGTGACTCCGGACACATGTAGTATATGTTCTCTATCTTATAAATATAAGTTGGATTATTTATAATTTTTTTTTTTTTTGAAAAAAGAGGATAATCATATATGGTGTGATTCAATAATGTAAGCAATATGTACTAGAAACTGAACTAAAGTAAAAAGAGACTCAAAAATAATTTACTAGTAATTTTTTTATGCAACAATAATTGCACATAAATATAATTATTTATACGTATATAATAAATATTTAATATATTTTTATTATGATAAAAATAAAAATAATTATAATAATATTATTATTTTAATTCTTTTATCTTATATATCATTACTTTAATATAATACGAATTTACCTATACTTAGATTTCGAAGTAAAATGCCAATCATTTCAATCGAAAAACATATAATTTGGAAAAAAAATTAACTAACTTGGTAATACTTATTTGGCACTAGATCTAATCATAGAAGAGGATCCAATTTTTTTCTTTTCTTTTTTATTGTAGAAATATAAGAACTAATTTTCAATATATCATAAAATGAACTAAATTTGTACAAACGTAATTTCAAGAAATAGATAGCACAAATTATTGATTGGTTTAGGGTCATCTAAGTCTCAAACTTATGGCCAATCTAATTTTTGATTGAACTGACTTTTGAAACTAAAGCTAACCCAGCTTTACGATAGATCTATTATAGATTATAAGTTTAGGACGAATGCCAACCGCTCAATAATTATTTTTTTTCAATTGAATGAATAGCCATTTATTAGGTGTAGTAGGAGATGATTATAAGAGAAATTCATGATATAGGATCGAGTTTTTTAAAAAATCACAATTTAATTTGGGTATTGGACATAATAGTTAAGGGTTATTCCTTAGGGTTTAGGATTTTTCAAGTTATGATTTTTTATTAATATTTGGTTTCATTTTCATCTTATATCATTATTTTGAATAAAGAAAGGGGTCCCGATAGAAGCCAATTTATTAGTATAGGATAATATGGGCAATCAGGATTACTCCTATTTGTATTCCCCGAGATAGAGTACAAAGGTCATTATCTTTATTTTTCAATATGTCAAAATCTGGAGTACTAGAGGTCAACATTACAATTTAAGGAGTTAATAGAGGAGAGGTCCGTAGGTTAAGGGACGAGGTCCTTGTAATGGAAAATGACTCCTTTTAGGGGTCTTTGTTCTCGACACACATGTGAGATATATCAACAGTGAGTCTCATACTTTGTGAATTTTCATGGTTATTCATGACCGAAGACTCTCGAAATACTTTCGATGAGTCTTTGTTGGCTACCATTGTGTTACATCGTTTTAGCTGCTCAATAATGTGATGTGATAGTTTTTTTAGGGGGTTTTGACACGTATAAGTTAAGGATTTAAGGGTTTTCAGATGTGCTATGCAGTTATCATTGCTTGAAGATTGTGGGTGGAAGTTGGAGGTAGTTCTTTAACCATCATCTCCCACCCATTAGATGGTGGGCTATTAGAAGATCTAGAGAATTATTTTAGGTAGGAAAGGGCATAAAACCCTTCTTTTTGCTCTCGAGTTATTTATAAACTTTCCTTCATTCTTCAAAAATTTCTTATTTTTGTGGTAGGTTCCTCTACTTGGATCATTTTTAATGATTTTACTCCTTGTTTACCAATTACATTTTTATTTTTAAGTCTACATTTCATATTTTTTTATTTTCTTTTGCTCTTTTGGCATAAGTGGCCATGCACTTGGGTTCCCTAATGCTTTGCTTATTTCATGATGTTCATCATTTTTAAGGTATTATATTTTTTCGATCTTTTCTACTCTAGTTTTTCTTTATTAGTTCTATTTCTGTTTTCTTTGTATCTTTCCTTTGAATTTTTAAAAAAATGTCTTGTGTAGTAGTAATTATGAGAGCAATAATCTTCTTAGGAAAGATTTAAGAACTCGAGAAGGTTTGGAACCTCTTTTTCATAATCTAGAAGACATAATCTCTCTCCTATCTTTAAAGACAAAGATGAAAGGAATGAACTCGAGTGGGACATGATACCTCATCTAGTGAAATAGTGTTTTTAGTGGCTTGGATGCTTGTTTGGATGAAGCTTATGATTTGATGAAGAAAGAAAACTTTGAGTTGAATTTAAGGTCCAAGGGTTACCTATCTTCTAGCATGAGTGATGAGTCTTTTAGAAGGCGCAAGTCCTCACAAAGTGAAAGATAGATGAGGACATTGATAAAGAATAAGTACATCAATCCTCAAGATAAAGAGGCCTATGTTTGTGAGAATAAGTCTTTAGTTCTTACTATTGAAAATCTAGTTTTTTCCATACTAAGTATGAGATTTTTCAAGACGTTTTCATGTGTCGTCCTAAGCCTTGTGCCAAATGGGATTATACACCACCTACTAGTTTCACTTTTTTCTATGAGCTCCCACTTAAATATGAGGTTAGATTTTCACTCTTGAAGTTTGTAAGGGAGGTGGTTTATGTTAATGGTTTGTTGTGTTTCTAGGTTTTACCAAATATTTTGAGGGGACATTATGGTTTGGCGATCATTACCAATGAGCCTAAGGTTCTGATGTCAAGTATTGATGTTAGACTATTGTATTGTTTTCAACACAATAGGGTTAACTTGAGAAGGTATTATCTGAGTTCTAACATGAACCATTAAGAAAATTCTAGGATAGTTTGTGGAGGTATTGAAGGATCGTGACAAAGGTTGGAAAGATAAGTTTTTTTACATAATTGGCCTTTAGGAAAGATCAGTAAATGATTTTTAAGGTGATGACCTACTTCCCACTTTATGTGGGAACATAATTAGAAAGTTTATTTTAATGATATGTTTGGTCTTACTGTCGAGTATATTTAAGTGTAATTGTTTCTTATGTTTACTACACTTTTTCCTTCTTTTTAGATCCTTGCTTCAAGTTAAGATAACTTCGTTCAAACTCAACCCTTGAACAATTATTCAAACTAAATGTATGGTGTGGTATAACATTCAAAAAAATTTATTCCGTGCATTGCATGATTTCCTCTCATTGAGATGCAACTTTTCTCGGAAGAATTTGCTCGGCATCCCAATTTTCTCAAATAGTCATTGATACTACAAATTAAAAGAAAATAAAACAAAAAGTTGAGAATAAAGTACCTAAAAACAAGAGATTGTAATTTGAAGGTAAAGAAGTGTAAAGATGGAAATAAAGGACTTGAAATTGACAAGTTGAATATAATGAATAGAAACATTAAAGAGTGGCAAGGAAAAGAGAAAAACAGTAAGTTTGAAATCAAGGAGAGTTGTGAAAATTTTGGTAAAAGGTAAGAAAGAAAAAGTTCGAAAAACTATATACAAGGGTACATATTAGCTTAAATTCCAAAAGCTTTTGAGTTATTTCTTTACTTTATCATGTTTTTCGGTTTGGAACCAAATATCATATATAGGTTGAAAGCATAACTTTTTGAAGTTAATAATCTTCAAGATAATTATACTATTTTATTTTAATGATGTAATTAAGTTAAAAGAGTAGACGATTCGATATTTGGACATTATCCAATACCTATCATCATAAGTCAATATGTACTGAAACTGAAACCAATTCGAATAAAAACAACCATATGGATGCATATACAAAAATAAAGATCCTAATTTTATTTTTCAATATATACTTTTTATTTATATATGAGTCACATAAATGATCAATAATATAATGAAATGTATACCATTATTAGGTTATGTTTATAATTAAAGGAGCATTGTTCCAGAGAATAGTAATTCTACCCATTATCTTATATTTGTTTCTTTCAAGTTTAGTTATCCAAACAAAACGATAATTTCACAACTTAAATTATTATTTTTATATTAATTTATTAATTAAAATTTTAATTATAATAATATTAAAATGTAGTTAATATTATAATTTAAATAGATATTTTATATATTTTTATTATGAAAATATAATTACCTAATTGTTGATCTTGTACTGTGTTAAATTAAATGCATAGATATTTGTTGCTCCAAACAAAAATAATAAATTTTAATTTTGTTATATTTGGAGTATCTTAATTTTTATTTTGTTATCCTAAATTATCCCAATTTTTAATTGAAATTTCTCAAATATTTGAGTTTTAGTCGCTGTAATCTTTTGAGTTAAATTATCAATATTTTTTAATTAATTAAATTTTTTAAAATTAATATTGATTCACCTTATTAAATATTTTAAAATTTATTTTAAAATATAAAATTATATTTGGGTAGTTTTGTCTATTCATATTTATAACATTTTATTTCCTTTTTTAAAATATTTATTTTCATTATTTTAAGAGATGTTATTAAGCTATATAAATCAGGGGGTTTCATTTTTTTTAGGCTATAGAAACGAGGCTGGATTTGATGGGAAGAAAAAGCTAAAATGGATGGGAATAGTCAAAATATTGTGGTAAGGTAAAAATTTAAAAAATAAAAACAAAAACCCATAACCTAAATATCTTCATGGCATTTGTTAAATAATAAAAAAAATTATTTATAAAAAAATTATTTAAAAATATTATAAATGTGGGTAAATAAAAATACTCCTTTAAAAGAGGTAAATTATTATTAATTTTATAAAAAAATTATTTAATTAAAATTTATTATATAATTTAGCTCAAAATGCATTAATAACTAAAATCGGAATATTTAAAATATTTCAATTCAAAATTTTAATAATTTAGGATATCAATATAAAAATTATGGTACTCCAAAACATCATATCTTATTAATTTGTAATACAAGAAAAAATAAATTAATTAATACATATCTTTTTTATAATTTTAATCGTAGAGAATAAAAAGAAAGTTTTACGTGTTATATATATCCTAACAATTTTCTTATTTGATAGACGTTACTTTAATTTACGTACTTAGAATAGATATTTTTGAAGGTCATCAAATATAGTTAGATATAATGTCATAGATTAGGTAAATGATTGTGATGAGTAGCTCTCAATTGTTAGATAGTTTTAAAGGTTCTTTTCAAGTGAAGTTTAGAAAGAATCTTATTAAGGGAGCAAATGAAAACTCCATCAAATAGAGATAAACTTAAAGTTGGTTAAAGGAGTGGAAAAAAGACATACACATTTAATATTGGTGTAATTTTTAGAGTTTGAGAGTTTTTGGAACCCAATATCTTAGGCTCTAATACCATTTAAGAGATGGTTAGTAACAGATTCTTTTAAAATTTTAAGTTGTTATTAGGTGATCTAACTATTATTTTATATGTTATATTTGGATCTTAACAAAATAATGAGTGATAATGTTGTTAGATTATTTATAAAGACTTTTGATATTTTTTATGTATGGCTTTTTCATATTTTTATGTTAGATTATTTATGTAGCATTTTTATTTCCCTATGTATATTTATTATGTTATTTTATTTCTTCATTAGGTCTTTTCATCTCTTTTTATTTGAACATATAAATTGACTTTGTTATCTTATATATTTGGTATCACCTCCATACAATTCTCATTGAATTGAAATATTCATTCATTTTCTTCATTCAAATTTTTATTTTCACACGATATCAGAGCTATCTTGATCTTTGGCTTGTAAAATCAAATCTCTTATAAAATTATTCAACCCTAATCATCTTTTTGCTCACACTCATCACGGAGAAATTGAATTTTCTTAACTAATTTAAACTATCCTAGATGAATCAAATTATACTTTTGGGCTCAAGCATTGACTAGTTTTCTTAAAAGAAGTAAACTTTAGAGATATATCATAGGAGAGAAGAGCCTATCAAGGTAACGAATAAACCAATGAAAAATTTGTTGAGTATCTTAACGAACGGGATAGCAAAAATAATCAAATCTTCATTTGGTTTCACAACGTTTAAATTAGATCAATCAACCTCTAATTTGGGTAATTTGAAACTACAAAATTGGTTTGAGAATACTTGGATCAATCCTATACTATTGTTGGACTTGCTCGCCAATATCAACTTTTGAGTGATCTTCATCATGTGCACTAAGAACATAGTTATTCCATTGATGATTTATTTTATCAAATACACTTTATTTGAGAGACTTATTCCATTGATACTATCAAATTTTCAACATTTCAAGATCATCAACGACTAGTCTAATTTATCATGGCTTTTAATGATAAGTTTGAACATGTTCGAGCTTTTATTCCAACTTTAAAAGGTGATATTGCTAAACTCATGTCTGAAGAAACATGACTAAACACTCTCAAAAATCAACAAATTGATATTGTTCTTGTAACACCAACTAATTCTTTTTCTCTTCGGTACATAAGATATGCAAGTATTATCATAATTCTGATCTTTTTTTTTAATTGTCCAACTCAACTGTATAAATATTTCACAAACTAGCCATTATCTTAATGATTATCCTAATCCAAATAAATGACGTAATAATAAAAACAAACTTCTTTGAAGAATGATTTTTTTTCTTTCTGATATGTTGTTACTGTCTCTAACAATAGTTCAATTAATGAGGAACATTCTTCAAATTCCTCCTCCGTATCAATTTCAATTAGTTATTCAGAATCAATCTTCAAATTTTTTTTCTAATTCAAGTTCCCTCATAGTTACATTTTCTTATTTTGGATGTTGTGTACAAGATCCTTAGATGGGACAAACTCTTACCATACAATCTTCATATAATTTCAAAACTTATTTTTATAAAAATAGTTGCTTCCACATCATCAACTCTCTCATTGAGTCTTTAACATTCACATTTAGGTCATGTTTTTTTTAGTAGATAGCAAACATTTATTTCAAGTGGTTAGTTAGGTATTGTCATTAAAGATTATGATAAATTTTTATCTTGTTAGTTGGCAACAAAACATATTTACCTTTTAATAATAGTGATTGTTTCTTTTGGACCTTTTTCTCTAGTATATTTAGATATTTGGGAGGCGTTCACCAAATACTATCATGGGTGGATCAAAATATTTTGTTATTTACATTAATTATTATTCTTGTTATACTTGGATTTATCTTATGAAAAATAGATCTGGGTTAATTGGAATTTATCTTAATTTTGCTACCATGATCAAAACTCAATTTTCAGGTTGTATCAAAGTTTTGTCGTGCCTATAATGTCATGGAATTTAAAAGTGAAGAGTTCGTAAATTGTTTTACATAAAATGGCATCATTTCTCACTATTATTGTCTAAATCCTTCTCAACAAAATGGTCGTGCAACATAATGGTTGTGTTGAAAGAAAACATAGACACATCTTAAAAGCCATTTATGCTTTGATCATTTTTGCATCATGTCTTGAATATTTGTGAGAGAAAGCAGTACTCATTGTTGTTTACATAATCAATCGTATTCTTTAAATTGTAATTGAAAATCATATTTCTTTTGAATGTTTATTTAGTGTTTATCTAGACTATAACTCACTAAACATTTTTGGATGTGCTTACTTTGTACTTCTTCGATCTCATAAAAAATTAAGTTAAAATCACATGCTCATCTTTGTTTCTTTCTTGGGTATGCAATTGACTATAAAGGCTGTTGTTGTTGTGATCCCTACTCAAAACATCTTAGGGTTTCTCACTATGTGATTTTTTGGGAACACAAAATGTTCTATTCTTTGTCCAAATTTCATCTTCTATGTTCTACCATTACTCCATTCTTTATACATAGATACTTCCCATAATCCTACAGTCCATACTACGGTTCTTGCTCATCCTATTAATTATGGTGAGTTCATCTTTGAACCTACCACTTTTTATTTTGAGTTTCATACCTCTACATCCTTTAATGTATCTTCTCAAGCTCAAGCTCTTTATTGTTTTAATACAGTAACTCAAATTTCAGTCCATCTTCATGATTATTATTATTATTATTATTATACTCTTTCTTTGTAGGAGCCTAAAACTTACAAAGAGGCCAATTCTAACCACACTTGAGAATAAGAAAAGAAAGAAGAGTTGCAAACATTTGAGAAAATTCATACATGGGATCTAGTTGATCTTCCTCTTGATAAATTTATTATTAGAAATAGATGAGTTTACAAAATAAAGACTCATGTTGGTGACACTTTTGAAAGTCATCAAGCACATGTAACTGATCAAGGCTTCTCTTAAGAGTATAGAATAGATTATGAAGAAAAATTTTCTCCACCTTAATTTTATAAGAAGTCTTATTAGAGTTAATGCCATAAAAAATGAATTTTTTTTCAGATGGATGTTAAAAACGTATTTTTTTAATGGAGATCTCACTCTAGATGTGTAAATGAAACATCTTCCTAGATATGATCACTCACAGGTAAAATTTGTAAACTTCAAAAAGCTTTGTATGGTTCTAAACAAGCTACTCAAGTTTGGTTTGCTAGATTTAGTCACATTTCTATTCAATTTGGAATCACTTCAAGCTCATATGATTCTACATTATTTTCTCACAACCATGCACTAGGATGTATTCTTCTTTTATTATATGTTGATGACATGATCATAATTGGAGATGATCTTGATAATATTTCTAAATTCAAAGCTTAGCTTACCCAACATTTTGAAATGAATCTTGGTAGGATGCAATATTTTCTTAGATTAAAAGTTTTATCTTATTCAGACGGTTATTATCTTTCTCAAGAAAAATATGATTATGATCTACTTTATTGTATTGGTATAAATGATAACAAGATTGCTTGTACTCATCTTGAGCCTAATTCTAGGATACATTTATATGATGGTATTCAATTAAAAGATGTTATTCTTTGTCAACAATTAGTGGAGAGTCTTGTTTATCTCATTATTACTATACTATACATTGCTCATATAGTACACATTGTTAGCTAATTCATGTCAACTCCCCATTCTACTCATTTTGCTATTGTTCTTCATATCCTTCGCTACATTAGAGGCACTTTATTTCTTGGACTTCATTTTTTGGATCATTCAAAACTAGAGTTACATGTATTTTTAGATACAAATTTGGGGGAAGGGGGGAGGGAGGGAGATCTTATTAAGAGATGTTCAATCACATGCTTTTGATTCTTCTGAGAAGATTCTCTAATAACTTTGGGGAAATAAAAAAAGAAAACTATCATTTTAAGATCTAGTATTGAGGTAGAATATCGTGATATTATTAATGTTACTGAATAACTTATTTAACTTTGTTAGTTACTTAATGTGATGCGAACGTAGAAGGTAGAAATGTTTGAACCCATGAACAAGTTTTTTCTCAAACCTTAGAAAAGCTAAAAGAATAGTATTTTGATAAGACCATGACTCAATGACTAGGAAGTTATGAATCAAAGACATAAAATGGTTAAGACCTTGATCCTTAGGCTATTGAAGAGCCTAAAACTAAAGGTATCAAAAGGAAGCACCACAAGTCAATTAACCTTGATGAGTCTAATATGCTTAGAACCAAAAAGAACTAAAGCTTGAGAAAAAAAACTCTAAAATTTTACTCAACAAATTGTGCTCCATATGGTTGGCCTATTAGTCTATTTATAGGCTAGAAACCTTTAAATGAAAATTGACAAAATAAATACAAAAGATAATTAAGTGATATGGTAAATATCTAAACAAAATCAAACTTGAAACCTCTTAATTAAGTGGGGCCAATCAAGTTAGAGTTGTTAAAATAAATCCTTTAATAAACTTATCTAATTTTAAATAATTTGTTCCAAAAAATTTAGATACACACATGCAAAAATTAAAAATGAATTTCCAGGTGATGGGGCATCCAAGTAAGTTCCATAATAACAAGGTAGCTAATATGGCACATAATGATGTGGTTACTGAGGCAACACTAATGTAACAAATGAAATCCAATTAAAAATAAAAAATTGGTAGGATTGTTGTTTTAATGGGTATAAATAGAGTAACTTTAAGAAATTACACCATTAATTCAACATGTTGTTACCTTTTATTTTTTATTTTTTTGCTATTGAATTAATTTTTATTTCTGTTTCTAGAATTAATATCCAAAAAAAAATGAACATAAGACTAATTGAGTACTATATATATATAAGTAACGTTTGGTTTCTTTGATCTTATACAATTATTGTTTAGTATACTGTATACAAAAAGCATTACTCGGTTCAGTACTATATGCATGTTGTTAATTCTCGATTCAATTTGTGTCAGAAAACTGCACCAACTAATATTTATTTTATTCTTGATAATGCTTTGCACCGATTACAATGATCTCCTCCCTAAACACACACATAGATTGTTCCCTTAATCATGGTCAGGTTCAAAGCATGTATAAATAGTTTTTTTATTTTATCTTTTATTTTAAGAATATTATATTCATGAGATTTATATTTTAATCGTCTTAATTCACAAGTTTAAATCACATTACATATTTAAATTTTATGTTTGAAAAATATAATTTTTTTTACAATTATAAGTAAATAATTTGATTAAAAATTATATAATTATTTATAATATTTAATTACTTGAATTTAGGGGGAAAAAACACTAAAGTGAACACCTACAGATTGTAAACTCAAAAGAAAATTTCTATTAACTACATATCATTATATTAATATAATTGATATAATAGTAATTAATTATATACTTAAAAAAATAAATTTTATTATTTTAACTAATAATTATTTTTAAAATTGTACTGTGATAAAGAAGTTTGAAACTCAAAACACTACTAATAACTAGCAGGGACCAGTAGTATATTAAATCCCAGAGCGACACGCAAATATATCTTTTTGGGTCAAAGAAAAGAACACTAAATATTGAACTTATTCATTATATATGCAATTTGTACGATTATTCCATGGAGAAAACATGCATGTCACCATCTGGCAGACTGTAAGAATTATCTATTTAAAAGAGTTAGCTAGAAAAAGTTTTCTTATACATATAATGCTCTCGTACTAAAGCTAAGTCAGGGCTTCCTCCTTTTCACCTTTTTCTCTTTACATATTGCTTATTATGCTCATGTGAAAAGAGTCATTTTAGTACAATCCCTAATTATGTTGCTCAAGTACTACAAATTTAAATGATTTAATAAGTATTTAAATCTTAGAAAGTTATAAATTACATATTGATGTTCAAAAATTCTGTAATTGTATATTTAATTAATTTATGTCAAGTATTACATGTGTATTCAATACATGTTATCATTGTTTATTTGCCATATAATTAGTATGGACTTGAAAGTAAAATATATATATTTTTTTTTTAAAGATAGAAGAAACAATACTTATTGATGTATAAATATATATTTAATGTAAATTATAAGTTATATACATAGAATGTGTATTTTAAATTTTGAAAAATTACTTTACATACTCCATTTTAAAAAAAAGTTATATATTTATAAAATAATTTTATGAATATTTGTTATGGAGGAGAGCATAAATGATGTCAAACTATTATATGTGTTAAGTCTCATATTGGTTAGAGACACTTCTTCCGTTGAACATATAAGTTTGAGTAATCTTTTACATTATAACTTAAGTTTTGCGGTAGAGTTAAGCTCAAGTTTAATATGGTATCAAAGTTGGTTTCTTAGCCCTCCATCGACTCTCATGATCTCGTGCCGTAAATCTTGACTCTAGTCGATGTGGAAAAGAGATGTTAAGTCCCACATTGATTAGAGATACTTCTTTTGTTGCACACATAAACTTGGATAATCTTTTAACTTATAACTTAAATTTTGAGATAAAATTAGGTTCAAATATAATAATATGAATCAAAATTAATAATCGTATTTAAACAACAAATTAAGTTGAAAATATTTTTCATATTTTTTTTTAATTATTTTTAAGATATTCGCGTAAAAGTAGTACCTAGTAATAGTATTATATGTGGGACGGCCAAATAATTATTGGAGCTTCTATCTAAGAGAAGTACTTAGTTTATTTCTCTATTTGAAAGTACAATAATGGGGAGGTTTGAATATAGTGGGGAAGTGCAACTAGCTAGCTTCCTTTTAGTTCTTTACACGTACGTCTGATAAAAGAGAGAGGCATTAAGGAGATGGGAAGCATGCATAATAGCTTATATATGTTGGTGTTGATCTCAACAAAAATTAAAGGATTTGGTTATTTGTTTTAATAATTTGAGTTATATTTAATAATTTTTGGTGAAAATTAATATTAAGGATTAAATTCTATTTATGTAAACAAATTAAAGATTGTAAATTGAATTTAAATTATTATATTTTAAAATTAGGGATGAAGTTATATGTTTTAACATATTAGAAATCAAATTCTATTTTAATTAAAAATTATAGAATCACTCGTACACATACACATATACAAATTAGCTATCTTAATATTCATACAAACATATATCATTATATTATTATAAATGTGTTATTCATTTAAGCACTTTAAGTGGATTCCAACTCCTCTTCAACCCATGGATATTTCATTTTCTTAACCCTTGTAGTGGGTTTCCATTTCACCAACTAACTCTATGAAAAATACCCATTAAATTATATATAAATATATTAAAAAACACTTGATATCCATTAAAAAGTTACTTTTAGATGATATTTATTTAAAATTATTTTATTTGATTGTGGGTTCTACCCAAATCCAGGTGTCCAATGATATAGGACTATGATCCTGTTTGTAAGCAATAGCCTTAATTTTCATTCATTCAAAGTAACACTAATTAATTTTTTATTACAAAAGTATAACATTAATTAATGTTTCTTTCAACTAATATTTTTTTAACTAAATATGTTTTTCTTAAAAAAAAAACTAAGTTGAATATTAATTTTCTTTATTAAAAAAAATTGGCATTTTCTAAAAATTTATATTTTGTTATGATATAAGTATTTATTTAACTCATAGGAAAAAAAAATGGAAATATTTTATTTGTTTAAACTTTTTGATAAGAGGGATATACCACAATCGACTATGCTAAGTAATAATATACTTTTTTTTTTGTAATGCTAATTAAGTAATGCATGTGATTTGTTTTAAAAGCACAACATCTTTATTTTACTTTTATGATGTTAAATGAAAGTACAATTATTGATAATTATTATATCATTGAGAATGCATGTGATATATTGAAATATAAAATAATAAGTGCATATTAATATTTTTAGAAAAAATATTTTTTTTCTTCTTTTTTGTTTTAGAACGAAAGACAAGTACTATTTTAAGTGTAAAAAATTATTTTAATATTAAAATTTTTTTATCAAACGATTTTACAATTTAGTTGGTTTAAACTACCGAGTGAATAATTATACATTGAAGTTGATTACAAAATTTAGAAAAGTGGTTCGGTCTAAGTTTCTCAGTAGATTATAAAGTATTTTTTTAGTTTCATAATTTTAAAAAAATTAATCCTTTAAAGATAAACAGTAAAGTATTAATAGCTATGATATTTATAGTTAATTAATATTAATATTTTTTCATAAAATATTTTTTTACCGTTTTTATAAGTTATTTTAATATTTTATTATTTTTTTCAAAACAAAAAATAATGTATTTAAATAATTTTCTATTACATTATTATTGTTCGTTTTTTAAAAATATTATTAAATTTTAACTTTATTTATATTACTAACTAGTGTTTAATTTATTATATTTTATTCACTTAACAAAAAATCGAAAATAATTTTAAAATAATTGTTAAAATAATTTTTTTTCTTCTAATTGATACTTTTTAAAAGAAAAAATTACTCATGAAGTCTGTAAACTTGTCTATAATACATTTTAATCCTTAAATTTTTAATTATTACCCTTTATTTTGTATAATTTAAAAATTTAGGACGTTTGATACTTCATTTCTTAAATTTTATTAAAATTAGACACTTTAAATCATAATATTTTAAAATTTAAGTTCTAAAATATAAAAAAAAAATTTCTAAAAATATTACTTAAATGTATTAATTAAAAATCTAGGAACTAAAATATCTAAAACTTTTGTAACCTAATTAGTGTCACCTCACCCTTTTTTAAGCCAGAGACTTAAAAACATCTTTCATGTTACGGAGATTAAGAGAAATTTTGATATCACACAAGTTTCTACTCAAATAATTTATATTATAAAATATGATATAATTATTTTAAAAAGTAAAAAAATGATTTTTTTTAGATAATTACTCAATATTACTTATGATATTCGTATAAATTTATATGATATTAGTATTACTTTCGAGACCAAACAACATCAAGAAAAATGCTAACATCACTAATTTTAAGTATATTTATACTCATATTATTTATATCATGATGTTATGTATTATAATTGTTATGTATTATAATTGTTATGTAAATTAGATAAATAATTTAATTTTTTAAATATTATTAACATGTGATAAAATTTAACTAATATAGTTAAAAAATAAATATAAATTTATATATTTTTAACATTTACAATTACTTAAATTTTGAATTACTTAATATTTCTACTATTCATGTATAAAATTCAGAGCAATTATTTTCCTCACGTGTTGCAAACAACAACCTACGTACAGGTTATGATTGGATGTCTCAAATAAATCCATTTGAAATATTTAAATATATCCTACCCACAAAAATAGTTTTATATATAAATAGTAAGATTATATTTTTACTAATATGTCTATTGTTTAGAGTTTTTTTTTTCTTCTTAATTTAATGTTTTCCATATTATCGTACTTGTGCACAAATAGTTGTGTCAGGTCTTTCTCTCTCTCTCTCTGTGCCTTTAATTTGGTTTCCTTTTAACTTTAATTAATATATAAAGTTAAGTCTCATATATATATATATATACTAATTTTCATCACTTTTGGAGGACAGCAAACTGGGTAAAGTACATGTCAAAGGAAGCAAACAAATTGAGTGGGAGTTAGATGAGGAAGGAGTCAGGTTTACACAATACAGTGAGATGTACATGTTGGCTAACAGCAGAGCAATTAGTTATATATTCAAATTTATGATAGACACGTACAGTTGCCTATCCACTGAGGCTAGCTTAAGAAATAGGTACTTGTTTTTTCAGCGTTAATTAGGTTAATTTATAATTTCGAGTTTGTTATAAAAATATTTTTAATATTTATATAATTGTAAACATATTTATAATTTATTTAAAAGTTTAAGTTTATAAAGTATAACTTATTTGATTATATCAAATATGTATATAAATTTAAACTTTGAATAACTAACTCATTTTCTAGAATAAATTTGTTAAAAATTATAGTAAAAGATTGCTCGAACAAGTGTTTTTTCTCATTTGATCAAAGATATGATTTTAGATGTAAAATTTTAAATTTTATGTGTAAATTTATTTATTTTTTAAATTAAAATACAATAAACCCCACATTTTCATACATAATTGTTCAAAAAAAAAAGACATTATCAAATTTTTAGGTCTAATGTTTCATTTATTTTTTAATATATAATTTTTAGGTCAAGAACTAGCTAGATCCCCACTTTATGTTTTATAACTAAAATGCATTATTTTGTTAATATTATAAAAAATATATTTTTAAAATATTTATTTATAATCTTTCAAAAAAAAAACTCAATATATATTTAATAACAAAAAAAGAGTAATTTATTCAAAAAGTAATTCGTTACTGGTTGGATCGTTTTTATGTTCTGGATTGTAGACTGAGTCACAAGCCCTTGTTGCAGGATTGATCTTTCTTCTACCCACTTTTGGAACCAAATCCTTAATTATTAAAAAAAAAAACCGTTTATAATAACATACTTGATTAATTAAGATCTTCATTGGGAATGATATATTGCTTCTATTTTACAAAGTGAAAACATCCCAAGATATATTAAATACATATATGTGAATCTGCATGTGTAGCCGAGATAAAAGAGGAAACAAAAATTGGTAAATGGTTTCCGAGTCTAATATTGTTAATTAATAAATTATTTTAGCTATAAAATAATTAGATATTATCATAATTTAATAATTTTTTTTAAATGATTATTGGTTTTATTTTAATTCCTGTTATACATAAAAACTAGTATTTTATTTTTTATTTATTTGGTTATAAAGGTAGTCTTGGGAAAATGGGAATTTTTTTTGTATATATCAAAGAAAGTCGTAAAAAATTTTAAAAAAATAATTAATAAAAAACGTGCACGTTTGTATAGTAATGCATTATGCATGTATATTAGTATTTTTTTTTCTTTAAATATATTACAAGTTGGATATTCAAAACAGAAAAATATTTTGTATTTATCAACTATACAAATAGCATTTTGTATTTATCAACTATATAAGGCAGCTAGCCACATTTCATTTTTTTTTTCTTAATAATAATTACTTGCTCTTAAATTCAAGTGCTCTGCAATATATATAACATCTGCATGGTTTTTCTCATAATATAGTTAATTGCTGAAAATTAATCATGGTCAAGCAAACAATGATTACTATTAATTTACGAGACAATCAACTTAGTTTTTTATACTTTTATATTTCTAACGGTTAAGATTTTTGAAAATAAAAGATACAAAATTATTCATTTAAATCTCAATGCTTTGAATAAAAGAGTAAAAAATTATGTAATGTTTTTGGATCTTTATTCTATGATTTTATCACACACCGAGCCAAAATGCATTATTGAATTCCATTAATAATTAACTTTTAAATTAAAAGATTTAGTGAACCGATTTTAAATTAGGAGACTTAATGAATCGACTTTAAAATCGTAGCGTCGGTTGACACGTAAAATATAGTATCGGTTCTATATGTTAATTGATGTTATTCACGTGTAGCATCGATTGACACGTAAAAATAACGCTATATCTTATATTTAGTTTATAATTCTACGTAACGTCAGTTATACGTATCAATCGACGTTATATTTTTAATTTTTTAAGTCGATTTTTTAATATATTGATTTATAATTTATTATAAATCAATTTTTTTTAAAAATTGATTTTAAATCTTGACTTAAATACATCTTTTTTAGTAGTGATATATAAGATATACTATAAATTAAAACAACTAATCAATTTGAATATTTAATGGAAATTTTTCCTCCTATATAAGGAATAAATTTGAAATAACACTGAAAGTGAAATAAAATTACATGAAAATAACTTCCACCCATTTTAAAAAACTTGGGAGGGAGTAGGCTTAGTTATAATATAAACGTAGAACAACTTGATGACTAATAATTAATTAATAATTGCTTAAATGAGTTTCTGCACGCACTCTCTAATATTCCTTCGTTCGCATGGACAACCTTTTCCACTTCACCAACCGCCTCAAAAAGTCCTCCACCTGTAAAATCAGGGCAACGTAAACCAAATTATTTTCCTAATTAAAAACTAATATATTTTTATCAAAAAATTATATAAAATATTTCCTTATCAATGCAATAATTTCACGAATCAAATTGTTATTATCATAAATATATTTTATAATTAATAATAATTTTATCTAATAATAATATTAACAAAGTGTAATTTATTATATATAAATGAAATTGACTTATGTTTCAAATCATATATATCGTTGTCCTATAACCTTGCACCTAATTTCAAATCTTTTCTATATATTATTTTTTTTATTTTAATTAAAAATAAGAATTTAGTGTTTTTGTTTTAAAAAAAATTATAATAAATTATAAAAATATAATAAATAGTTCATCATTTTCTTAAATATATATCTAATTAATTAAAATCAGGATGAAGAATCTTGCCTCCGATGGTTCTTTCAAAGAATAGGATGCACATGTTTCCTTTGGAACTTTAGAAACAAGGATTCCAAACCCTTGTCCTTTATCACGCAGAACCTGATTTCATTTTTATTAATTAACACAATTAATATTATTCTATTAAAAACTTTAATTAATAAAAATAATAATTAATAGATTAATTAAAAAAGATGTATATAAAAATTAAGATCTGATCACATATATATATACCTTGAAAGCATCTTCATCTGTGCGATCATCTCCAATATATATCGGCAACACTTTATTAGAATTTTCATAACCTAAATACCACAACATTAATAAATCAAATTTTATATAGTAAAATAACTATATATACAAACTTTGAGAAAAAAAAGGTAAATATATTTAATCGTATAATATAATAATTTTATATATAAAGTTTTATTTTTTACTCATTTAAAAAAAAATATATTCATTTTTTGCTTTTGTTACTAAAACGGATTAAAAATAAATCATTTTGAATAATCGAGTTATTTATATACAGAAAAATATTAAATTTTTTTTTTTAAAACTTACCCAATGATTCAAGTAAGAATTCAAGGGCTTTGCCTTTGTCCCATTTAATGGTTGGTCTTATTTCTAATACCTGTTTAAACAAACAAAATTGTCAGACAATGTAAAAAGATACGGAAATACATACAAAGAACTCTTATATTTTCCCCTTTATTAATTAATCTTTTAATAAAATAAAAAAATGTATGAACCTTTCTCCCTTGGGTGAGTTTGAGTTTTGGATACTCACTGAGCACCCATCTAACTTGCTCAACTAAAGGAGCCCAACTCTGAAAAAGTAATAAATAAAAAAATTACATAAAAATAAAGAATTTTACTTTATTTAATTTGGTGAATATATAACCACAATATTGTTTCATTATATATATAATACCTTTTCATCAACGCAACGGAAGTGAATTGATAAGCAGAACTTGTTATTTTCCACCTTGGCACCCGAAATCGATTTTGTTTTCTCCAACAAAATTTTGTAAACCTAAAAACGAGAATCACAAAAAGCAATCAACTTTATATATATATATATATATATAAACACCTCAACACATTGTGAATTTGATATATGAATTTTGTGTTTGTAGTTTTTATGAAAATTAAGTTGGAAACCAACCTCATCAATCATAGGGAGGAATTCACTAGCTGGCTGAAAGAGGACTTCTTTTTTTTCCTGAACAGTAAAAAACAAAAAACAAAAATAAAAAAACCGAAACATGTATTAAAATTTAAAACTGAAATAAACCAAAGAAGATTTTAAAATTAGTACTGCTCACAATATTCTTGTATCTGTTGCATTTTGATGGCCCTTTAATGTCCATTCCATGACTGCCTGCATAGTAAAGTTCTGCTAATTTTACAAAGTTATAGACCTACAAATTTAATCATTTAAAAATTAGAAACAAAAATCAAAGCATAGGTAAACACTAAAGAAATAAACAAAGAGTATCTGGTTTTACCTTGTCCCTACACCTCCCACTCACTATAGCTGTGGGAAAACATCTCGCAACAGCTCTCACAGTTTTTCTCATCTGAAACACAAAATTCTAATTCCACTTAAAGGAACCAAAAATGGAAAAAAAACGGCAATGAGATAGAGTTTTTCTCATATGTAAGCTTGTAATGTTTACCTCATTAGATATATTAGTTTGTATATACATTGTATATATGTACACGATTATTTTAAGCCAATTTGATTACGTCGTAAATTCTTTGTACAAATATAACTAAAAACAAAGTACAAACCTCACTGGACATAAAAGCTTGATCAGGGTCTTCAACAATGGGAGAAAGAGTACCATCATAGTCAAGAAACATAACAATTTGCTTTCCGTTTGAAGAATTTGTAATTTGCTCGAACATTCGTAACGCCGAGGGATGGTTTATCTGTTTTTGCTTTTATTAGAGATAATTCAAAACATTATATTAAACTTGAAATTTACCCAATTAGAAAGCCAAAAAAAGTAACATAAAACAAAACAGCACTCTGTTTCTGGACTTACATTCCAACAACTCTGTTCTTCTTCTGCTACAGAAAGAGAAACAGAGGATTTCATACGAGAAGGAGAAGATGCTCTCATAGAATCGACCCAAGAACTGATCCTACTACCTCCACTACCACTTCCATTTTCAAGCTTCAAAATTTTGTTTCTTGAAACTGTAATACAACCACTTTGAGAAGCCAATATTGGCTTAGGAATTGATGAAGAGAAGAGTGATTGGTTTGATATAGGTACTGAAATTGCCATGCGTTTCACTTCAGAAACAACCACATTTTGTTTTGTCATTTTTGTTCACCTTTAACTCCCCTGCATTAATCAAATTAAACCTCACATTTTAGACACTTTTAGCTTCATGATTAGAGATATAAAACAAAACCCATTTGAAAATACACTGTACCTGAAGTGGGTTTCGAGAGAAAGTAAAAGAAAATTATAGATAAGTTAATGGCTAGAGGAAGAGAAAAAGAAAACAGAGGAAGCAATGTTCTTGATCGAGGACGCTTAAAGAAGAGAAGGGTTTAAAAGAAAGTTGGGGTCCTGATGGTCAATTTATAGCTGAGATTCACTACATTACCCGACGAAACAACCAACGAGCACCTTTTTTTTTTTCTTTTCTTATTAGCATTTTCTTAAATATTTTTATTCGAGGGATCGAGTCTAAACTGTAAAAATGAACTTTTTGTTCTTGTTATTCCTCTTTTTTTCCCCATTATTTTTTAGTAGATTTTCGAGGCTAACGCTATAATATGTTTCATTTTATAAATTATGATTAACCAAAGGGAATATTTTTATCCAGAGATATCTTTTATATGAAACTTATTTTGACCTCACAACTTTGGTGAGAATTTCTTTTTCATCTTATGATTCTGAGTTTAAGATGTATCTTATTCTTAAAAAAAATTAAAATAAAATATTAATATATCTTACATTCCATTATTCTCTGTATAGTGGGTAGTTACTTAAATAAATAACTTTTTTTCAAATAAAAATTCAACGAAATAAATTAATCTTGATTGATGATCCTGAGCCAAATATGTGATTTTAATCGGGTAAAAAATGTAATTTAATATTTTAGGTTATATGGGGTAATTTTTAATCTTTTTATTTATATAAAAATTACTAATGCATGAGATATTTTTAATATTATTTTATTATTAAATTTTCTTGTTCAAAGTTATTAAATAGCTCTTTTTCATTAAAAAAAAATTGAATAAATGGTATATTTTTATAACTTAATGGATTAAACATCGCTATTCACAAAATCAAGAATACATCACAACAGTTTTCATAAATTATATTGATCCTTTTTCCATCTCTTTTTTCTCTATCTAATTATGATTAATAAGGATAATAAATAATGTGTTGATCTATTTTATAAATATATTATTTTCAAGTTAATTTATTAATAAAAATATTTTTATCGTATTGGATCATTTATTTGTGTTATTTCGAATCTAATTATTGTGTCATCGACTTGAAAAAAATTCAATAAAAAATATTATTTTAAACAAAGATTACTTAATAAATTAATTTGAATTCGTTCGTTCACGTCTTGGGTTTAATAGATAAAATAATATTAAAATATTAATTTAATAAATTAATTTTAAAATATCATATTGTATTGTATTTGAATCATGTAATAATTGAATTAAAATAAATTATTTCATTAATTCGTATTCATATTAATCTCATGGTGTATTTTCGAGTGTTATTAAAAATTATCAATCTTAATGATTAGTATAT
Source organism: Hippophae gyantsensis (assembly GCA_030763125.1). Taxonomy (NCBI): domain Eukaryota; kingdom Viridiplantae; phylum Streptophyta; class Magnoliopsida; order Rosales; family Elaeagnaceae; genus Hippophae; species Hippophae gyantsensis. The sequence continues at coordinate 21,751,078 of CM061032.1, read as the reverse complement.
AAAATTATTATTAATTATTCTCTTTATACATTCGAGAGTAAATAAATTTTTAATATAGTATCAAAAATATTATTTAAATTCAGTAACTATAAAATTACAAGGGTTTAAAGTTATTTCTGAACAATTTTTAATACATTATAATATATTTATTGTAAACTTATTTGAACATAGACTTATAGAGTAAGTAGCTTCCATGCATGTTCTTATTTGTGCATTATTGTTTTTTCCTTTTTCTTTTTTCAGTTCAGCGAGTTTGATGTTTTTTTTATTTTTAAATAAAATAAAATATGTAATATTACATAACTTACATATATTGAGATCGAGCTCTAACCTTTATATGATTTGTCTTCCTCACAAAGAGATGTCATTGCACTACGCCGTCAATTTAGTGAGTTTTGAAAAGAGGACTTCGTATGTTCTTATTATTAATTAATTTTAAAGCATTAATTATTATTCAGAGTGCAAGAAAAAAAGACCATCTTAATTCATTCTAGCAACATCTAGGAGCGCACTACTAGGAAATTGTGGTTAAGGACCACCTTGAGTCTATTTTCCATGTTCAATTGTTTTGAATTATAAGGACAATATGACATATATGAATAACAAGTGACAATGTTTTGGCCTAGCTAGTTCTTTATCTATTGTTCTATTTCATAAGTATATATGATACATTGGTAATAGGATGACACGTCAAATAATTATTTAACGTGGCTTCATCATCCTTAAAAGTGCATGTGCTTTGTGTTGTCTTTTTCATGTTAATAGGTGATCAAGTTTTTTTTTTAATTTTAATTTCTTTTTAATATTAATCTTTCACGTTAATATATACTTTTGTTATATTAATATTTATGATTAAACATGAAAGTTATGTTTTTAGGTTTTATATAAATCATATAGTTATTCAACATAATTTTATTTTTAATTTTTTATTAAAAAATATATATTCATTTTCATACTACGTTCAAAAATACATATTTATTTATATTGTAAGAAAAATAAATATTTTTTTTAAGGGATTAAAAATAAAACTTTATAATTAAATAAAGATTATATCATATAATTAAATCGAAATCATTTTTTATTAAATAAATAAAACATTGTTTCGAATTTAGATCTCTAAAGATGGGGTAGTAAGTCATACCATACCATATGTGCAAGAAGTCAATGTGAAATATATTAAGTTTGCTTTTGTGAATATAAAATAAAAATTAAGGACCACTACTCCTACTACCCTAATCAAATAGTTTATACCTTATTAAAATACACAAAATGTAAAGTTTTAGAAAAAAATTATTTGTGATTCATCTATTAATCTTACAATAAGATTTACATCTCTCACGTTTTAAGTTACAATTCAAATCACGTAAAAATAATTCAATTACCATGTATCATAATTTATTTTATATACTCATTTGAGGGTTTGATCTTAAATTCCCTCTCCTCTTAACTTAAAAGCAACATATATCAAACCAAACAAATTAAATAAGAATGGGTAAAAAAGTTATATAATAAGCATTTTATTTCAAAATAAAACAAATTAAGCATATTTACGCTTGATAGCAAGCACCCTCCATGACATTAATTAATGAAATTAGAAATTATAAAAATTAAAATAAATTCAGTTGAAATTAATTAAAACTTTGTTCTAGCCCCCACCTTTTTCTATAGTCGTCGCAGAACCTTCAGGCCGCCCCTTGTAAAGAGTTCAGGAATCCATCAGGTTTTGACCTAATTTCCCCTAAAACCAGCAACGTTTTGATTTTATTCACAACTCAAAGTTTGACGACGTAAAAAATTTGTCGTCTGTTTCAAGTTCTACGTACGTGACATGTTTTGTTTTTATGTAGCTTTAATTCTTTTTGCTGACAACAATATATATATAATAATTAGTATAAACATGTAATTTTATTTGGCTAATGACATTAATAAGATTCGTCCTTATTACATATTCTTGTCTTAACCTTGATCAAAACATTAGGAGAAAGGAAAAAAAAAAAAAACTTGACCACGTAGGCATTGAACTTGGTTTGGGGTAATGGTTTTAAATTATATATATGTTTAAAATACACCAAATAATATTTTATCTAGCTATTGACAAATATATTATTACGTGTGGATATATGTAATAATTTAGAAATTAATCGTTTTGAGAAGATACAGTGAAAAAGTGTTTTTTCTTCTAAAAAATTAACATATTTATATTTGTAAATTTATAGTGAAAAGAAGTTAATTTAAAATATCAAGCAAAGTTTGTTGTGCAAGCAATTGTGAAGGATAATTACTTATGTCAAAGAAGTTTTTTAAAATTAAGGACAAAATAATCTACAATTTTTCAATATATATGATATTTATTTAATGGATTCTTATTAGGGAGTTAAACATCACAACACATAATAAATCTTGATGCCTCACATCAAGTGATTCAAACTCTTTGTAATTAAAAACCTACTCCCATTTTCAGTAAGCATCTTTGCCTACTTTTGTATGTAGCCAATAATAATAATAATAATAATACATATAATTTAGTAAATTAATCCCTAATACAAGATAGTACGTAGTGTTATGGTTTTAACTATTGCCACTTAAAATATTAATTTTTTTTAACACATCATACAATGGTAAAGATGACATCTAATAACGTGAAGATTGTGAGTTCAAAGACTCAATTTAAATATTCTTTATAATTTATCTCACTATAGTTAAATATCGATTGATGCATGCATAACAAATACAAAGCATTCTCCTTTTGTAACACATACTGTGGATCTCATTATTAAATAGTTAAATAACTAGCTCTAATTTGATACACTTCTGGGTCGACGTTATTGAATTTGATACTTCAAAATTAAGAAATATTAAAATGATTTTGAGAGGTATATGATTGAAGTTTTTTAAAATTGGAATTGTTGTTTTTATTACGTCATTTTCTTGAATTAGTTTTAAATAAAAATAATATTATATATATTAAGTTGTATATATCAAGTATTCATTAAATATAAAGTTAAAAATACAAGGTAATAAAATAATTGTGTGATAATTTATTAAAAACAATTAATTAAATTATTTCATATAAATTTATATATATATGTATATAAATTTTTTTGTTTAAATAAATATAAGTTGATCATAAAATCCATTTTCAACAATTGTAACTATCTATTGTTTTAAAATATACAGAGAATTTGGTTTTGAAATAGATTTGGGAATAACCTTCCTTGTTCTCCTTTTTTAGAAAAATAAGCAGAGGTTGTTACACTTCTTTATGGAATAGAAATTATTCCAATTAATTATTTTGAAATTATTTTTAAGTTGAAAGACGTTGTTTCCTTTAATACATTTTCTTTACTTTTGGAAACTGGGGCCTCTGTTGCGGAAAGTAATAATGGTGTACCTAATCCTAGGATGTTATCATAGGTTACTTGTAATTTTTCTAAGTCTTTGAGATTTAATATCCAATTTTAGATTCGTTGATACAGAACTTCGTCTATGGGGGATAATTCTAGTGATAATTCGCCTATCGAAGATATTGGATTATAAATTGATAAGTTATAATCATTTTTTGTCTTAGAATATATATTTTTAATTGATTGTGTTAGAATTTTATGCACGTAAAATATTCGGTATACGATGTCTTTATTCATTGGTGAAAGGTATTCATCAAATACTAAAATATAGTTGTTGTTATTATACTGTTAAATTATATTATAGTTTGTATGTTTTGTTAAGTTTAATAAAATCATCATCACTTAACTATAATTATATTTATGCAAAAAATATTAATTTAGGTAGATTCATTTTCCACGTATATTTATTCTAATGCGATTTTTACCATGCTATTGATTAGTTTTTGATGTTTTTCATTTTTCATTTTAGATTTAGATTTATAATTAGTTTTCTTATTGTAATTGTTACATATCTTAGAAGTTAAAGATATCAGCTTAAATAGATTGATTAAAGTCATGGAAACATTATTATTATTATTTAGAAAGCATTTTTAAGAACAATCCAGACAAGCAATTGCTTGTCAATGCTATCATTGGAAAAATAAAAAAATGATGCTCGTATATTAATATGTTTATAGGTTTTTATTTATTTGTATCTTGCAATTGAATTATATGATCAATATATTACAATTTCAATGAAATAATATAAATTTTGGATGTATTTTTCCCTAAATCTTAATTTAAGTGAATTTATTTCTCGCATAGATTTATTATAGTAAGATGTTTGATGATTAATTTTTAATATATTTTTTAATTTAGATATAAATATAAAATTTTCAACGTTTTTATTTGAATTGTCGTTAAGACACATGAAACTCTATTTAGATAGAATGAAAACGTAAAAGCTCGTAAAAGAGTTTATTATATATTATCAGCGTTACCAATATTTACTAGAATGTAATGAACTAATAATAATGCAAGGTTTCATTTTTATCAAAATCTAATTAATCCCATGCATGTTGTACATGCATTACTTTTTTGATATGTTACAAAATATAGCATCTTTCTTTCTTTTATTTAATATCTGATTCTTTTATATTGCATGTAGTTCAAATTTCAACAGTCAAAATAAAACCAGATGCATTAATCGAGATGCTTTGAACTTTGAAGTTTAAAAAAGCAAAGCCCATGTGATAATAGAGAGGAAGGAAGGAAGGAAGGAAGGAAGGAAGGAAGGAAGGAAGAGGGAATTAAAGAGAGAGAGAGAGAGAGAGAGTGAGAGATGTTTAATTAGGTTTCAATTGAATTCAGGTAGCTACTTAATTACGATTTGTCAAAAGGAGAGAATATATAATTAGGCAACCTAAAAGAAAAGAATATTATTAGTAATATATATATATATATATATATTTTTTAAAGATATCGAATTCGAAGGTACGTTTAAATATTTGACTCATATTGCTTACACGCATTGAATCAAAATTGGAATATCTTTCTGGTTAAGAAAAGTCACTTTGTACTCTCATTTCTTTTTTCTTTTCAAAGTGTTTACATCTTCCTATTAGAAAAATATTTTCAAACTTTTTTATTTATTATAAAAATAATATTTGAATCTTATTATTGTAAAAAATTGACCGCAAACTAAAAAAAATAAACCGTTATAATTTAAATGATTTGTGATTGAAAAATTGAAAAAAATAAATAAATAAACAAAAACATAAAAACAACTATTTGTTGTTATAAAATTACTTTTTTTTAATAATAACACAAAATAATTATAATAAATAAATATATAATTTTAATATATTTTCAAAAATATACTAATTATTAATACTAATCAGTAGTCCCTCGTGTAACAAATTAAAATGAGAAATGGAATCATTACTATCCTCAAGTTCCAAGAAGTTCAAAAGGGCTAGATTCTTAATGTGGAATACTAGAATGTTTTAGTCCTGAACACGCTTTAAAAAAAAAAAATCTTTAAAAACAATAAAAAAACAAAAAAACTTAGGAATGGCGTTTTTATTATGTGTGACACTTTATAGCTTGGACAATTACTCATGAAAAGGTCTAATATACGTCGATAATGAGATATGATTCAATGAAATAAAGTTAATTTATGTATATAAAAAATTTGAAATTTGAATAAATATATAAATAATATAGTTATTTTTAATTTCTAGCGTATAGAAATTGAATACTTATTTGAATATTAAGTTTTTTAAATATATATTTATAGTTTTTATAACTTGTATAAAATTTTATTTAAATTTTGTATTATTTATTTTAAATAAATATATACAAATATTTTATATAATTTAATATATTTTTAATTTTATATTTTGTATGTAATTTTGTATTATTTATATTAGATAAATATGTATGAACTCTCTGTATAATTTACAAATTATTATATGTATTTTGTACATTTTATAATTGAATTTAATATGAATTTTTCAAATTAAAAATATTACTAATTATGAACATTTTGATATTTTATATTATTTTATAAGATGTATAGAAATTATACATAAATTTACGAGTTTTACATAAATGTTATGTTGTAAACTATAAATAAATTTTACATAATTTTATAAGAGATACATTGAATTTATATTAATTTACATAAAAAAATATCTAAATTATCACATTAAATTAGAAGTAGATTTTGAAATAAATAAGTTTTAAATTATATATTATTCAATATAAATAATTTTATGTTTTAGGGTTGTTATCTAAATAATATAGTTATTTTTAGTTTTTAGCTTACAGAAATTGAATACTTATTTGAGTATTAAGTTTTTTAATATATATTTATAATTTTTGTGTGCTGTATTATTTAATTTAGATAAATATATACAAATATTTTATATAATTTAATATATTTAAAATTTTTATATATTGTAAATAATTTTGTAAAAAAATTGTATTATTTATATTAGATAAATATGTATGAACTCTCTATATAATTTATAGATTATTATATGTATTTTGTACATTTTACAAGTGAATTTAATATAGAGTTCTAAAATTGAAAATATTACTTATTAAAAACATTTTGATATTTTAGATTATTTTATAAGATGTATAGAAATTATACATAAATCTACGAGATTTACATAAATGTTATTTTGTAAACTATAAATAAATTTTACATAATTTTATAACAGATACATTGAATTTATATTAATTTACATAAAAATTATCTAAATTATCACATTAAACTATAAGTAGATTTCAGAATAAATAAGTTTTAAATTATATATTATTCAATAAAAATAATTTTATGTTTTAGGGTTGTTATCTAAAATGTACATATAATTATATATAATTATTGTGATATAAATTGAAATATTTTTTTGAGATAAATGAGTTTTGAATATATATTTATAGTTTTTGTATGTTGTATATTATTTTATGTATTAGGATTAATTTAGATAAATTATATACAAATATTATATATAATTTAATATATTTTAAATTTTTATACATTGTAAATAATTTTGTAAAAAATTTGTATTATTTATATTAGATAAATATGTATGAACTTTCTATATAATTTATAAATTATTATATGTATTTTGTACATTTTACAAGTGAATTTAATATAGAGTTCTAAAATTAAAAATATTACTTATTAAAAATATTTTGATATTTTAGACTATTTTATAAAATGTATACAAATTATACATAAATCTTTGAGCTTTACATAAATGTTATTTTTTAAACTATAAATAAAATTTATATAATTTTATAAGAGATATATTGAATTTATATTAATTTATATGAAAACTCTTTAAATTATCACATTAAACTATAAATATATTTCGAAATAAATAAGTTTCAAATTATATATTATTCAACAAAAACAATTTTATGTTTTAGGGTTGTACTTTAAAATGTACATACAATATATATAATTATGTATGATATAATGAAATATTTTTTTTAAGATAAATGAGTTTTGAAATTAAAATATTACTCAATAAAATTATTTTATGTACTAGGATTATTCTCTAAATTATACACAAATATTATATATATAAAAATATTATAAATATGTATACTTATTTTAAAAACCATGAAAATTTTGTAAATCTTACATATGTATTGGTAGTAGAAATAATCAAATAATGAAATAAATAATAATTAAATAAACAAATAAATAATAATTTGAAACCGTATCATTTATTCTATTATTTTTATAAAAATAATAAAATAATAAAATAAATATAAATTATATTATTTTAATTATTTTCTATTAAAATATTATTATTTTTCTGTCAAGTGATTAAAAACAATTAAAATAAGATTTTTTAACAATGATAAAGTCTCAATTAATATGAAAAATTCATAACATATTCCTTTTTAATATTTTTTAATTACTACTATCTTATTTTAATTTTTATTAAAAAAATATATTTATATAAGTTTTTCTTTGAATTTTATTTTTTAAATATTTCATATTATATTTCACTTTTATTCATTATAAGACTCATATTTTAATTATTTGAAAGGAGATAATAATATTTTAAATAAAAAATATTAAAATATATAATTTTTTTCAATTAATTCTTTTTACAAAATTGATAAAATAATATAATTTTTAATCTAAAAAATAAACGATATCAATATATAACATTAGTTTTATAAGTACTCACCTGATTAACATGGAGTTTAGTATATTTTAATATATTTGAAGAATAATAAATAATTCATCCAATGCTTATAATCACACTAATTAATCAATGGCGAATCTTAGTTAGGGATATACCGTGATGTAGCAACAATTAGTATTTTTAAGAAATAAAATGGATTCCTTATAGATTTAGGAATAGAACTTAGGTTGAATATTATAAAAATAAGAAAAAAATCTTATTATTTGTTTTTCAATTATTACTTATTATTATTTTTGAATAAATATGTTATATATATTTTATTTAAATATAAATATATTTAAATTATTGAATTTGTAATGAGTTTTTAAGTTATAGAAATATAAAATTTAAAATCCATGGGACACATTTTATTTTATACACAAATATATCTATAATTTTATATATTTTACTTAAAATTTTATTTGTCAAAAAAATAAGATAGGATGCATGTTCCTCCTAATGTGTCATCAAATAAATTTTCAACATATATATAAATAATTTAAACCATTTTTTTTGTGCAACTTTGATTCAATTTTCATCTACTTTTGCAAACATATATTGTGTGCATATTATTATGGAACATGCAATGAAACATATAATTTGAACATGTATATTAGTATTTCATTAACATCAATATATATTATATTATCTAGTGTATGTTGTCGAAGCGGCGGAGTAGGGATTAGTTTGACATCTTCACACTAAATGTTTGTGAGATCAGGGTAAGAATTCTCCATCAAAGTTTATAGAATTTGTAACGTATAATTAATTATATATTTTATATTTTAGATTAATAAACTTTGTATTGAAAAATAAAATAAATTTATATTTTTTAATAGATTTTAAATTTATTGTGCAAAATTATAGATATAATTAGATTGTTTGTTTTTATGAGTGTTCAATAATAAAAATAAAATATATTTTTAATTATAATATTGGATTTATAAGTATATATATATATATATAAAATTATATAATATTATAAGAAATTCGAGCTTGGAATTTGATAAAAGTGAAGAATGTAATCCCTTAAACCACCCCCTCATGTACATTTTTTATTGAGTTATATATATGGGCGAAAATTTTGAATTTTATATGTTGATCACCCATCAAAGTAGAATTTTTTTTACAGCACTATTTTATATTAATATTAACACATGAAATAGTATAGCTAAAAAAATTCAAATTCAAAACAATTAATTTGTAAATCCATAAAAATAAAGAAGTCCAATGAATTTTTCCTTCCCCACATCAATGTTTTTCATAACATTTTAATTTTCTCTTTTAGTTTTAACATTATCCTACATTATATTTTTATTTTTATTTTTAATAATATTTTTAATTTATTTAAAGTTATTTTTATATGAAGTTTTAATGACATTGGATATTATTAGTTCTTTTTGTTTTTTTTATAAATTTTTATTTAATAATTTTAGATTATTTAACAAGATATAGCTTTAATTAGATTCTCACTTAAATTCTATATTATTCCTTAGAGTCTAACGTATTTGATCTTTTAGCCAATAAATTTATATATCAATTGAGTAAAATGTTTTTTTTATTATTTATTAACTCCTAATTCATTATTTAAACTAAATTTCTAACAAAAATGTGAATCATTTATCAACTTTATTAGAATCTATAATTTAATAATAAAGATGGTGCTCTTAATCTTGAGGTTGCATGTGAGTTTGGACTTAACTAACATTTTTTTATAATTTTAAATTTTATTCTATTATATTAGTGTGGCTTTAAAAATTCCATTCTCTTATGCTAGCTTTAGGTTATGTTTGGAGTAACTTTCATCTTAAAAATACAAGTTGTCGCATAAACCTTTTTAATTTCTAATGATACATGCATATTGACAATAATAATATTGAATAAGTTGCAAAAGATCATTTCGATTTCATTGAAATGATCTTCATCTACTTTATATTGTTAAAAATAAAAAAGCATGAATAAAGAATAAACAATATGATTAATTCTTAAAATAAATTTTATTTATTATAAATTTATAATAAATTATTATTGATGTAATAATATTATTAATATATATAATTATATCTAATAAGTTATAATTATAATATTACAATTCTATCAAATTCATAATCATAATTAGCTAGATACGATGAAAAAAGAGAACTTTTTGGCCGAGCAGATGTGGAAAGCAGAACTTATACGTGTTTTAGCATTACCCAATTTTGTGGTTATTAAAGTTATCGTAGAAATTTATCACTAAGTTATTAATTTAATCTCTTATATTGTAAATATATTTTTTAATCTCTTAAACTTTTTAAAAAATAAATAAATTAAAAATAAATAATATTATTTTAGTTATGTATCAATTAATTTTTTTTCTTAAAAAATTATGAAAATATTATTAAAACTCAAGCATTTAACACTAATAAAATAACATTTAATATGAAAAAATTCATAAAATATTTGTTTTAATATTTTTTTAAAAAAAATTATTTTTTCATATAAATCTTACTTTTGTTCTCGATGTTGCTCCTGTTGTAAGCATATTTTTATAACTTTTTTAAAAAATATATTTTAATAAAAATTATTTATTTTTAATTGGACTCTTTTCTCATTTATTTTATTAAAACTATGGAAGATCAATTTCTTCCGCGTTACTAAATGACACAAAATGTTAACATTTTTAAGTTTTTTTACAATTATTCCTGTGTCCATAAATACTCATTTTATAAACTTCATATATTTTTGACTCATTTTATATCTTTGTATATTTTTCACATAAATTCATATATTTTTAAATAAATTAAAAAAAACAAATGGAATATGACTATCATTTATTCCAATGTTTAAAAGAATTCATTGATTCAATAGCTTTAGGTGAATTTATAGTAGTTAAAATTAATTTTAAAATATATTATATTTTAATTATTTTTTATAGATTTATAAATTTTTAAATTAATTAAAAAAATAATAAAATTGTACACAACTAACTAACAATTTGGCAAGGGAATGAATTCGAATGACTATCGGAAATGAAGCAAAGATTTTAATTGATAATGCTAAAGTGATGCGCTTTAACACTTACTTTATTTTTCAATGTTTGTGGTATCTTCATTCATTCATTCATTTATTTATTTATTTATCATAAAAATGTATTCGACATTTATTTATGCAAACCGTCCTTAGCCTCATAGAATAGAATCTCCATCAACTAACAAGATTGGATTACAAAAGCACATCTTCTTTTCATATCTAAATATCATGCATGTACTACTGGAATACAAAACTTAAAAATCACATGCCTCAATTTCAAAACTTTCATTGCAATTTGCAAATGAGATCCATGAATCTTGAAATATACTCACAAACAGTGCTAGAACTTCATTACTTTAAAAATAAAAATAAACCGAGAAAGATATATAAAAGGTGGCCAATTACTTTGATTCATGATGCATCAACTAGAAAGTTCGTGTTAAGTTTATAGAAATAAAACGTAACGGGAATAAGAATGGTAATAAAAATAAAATTAAATAGAAATAATCTTATTATTTTTGTTTAAGGATTAAAATTAAAATAATAAATAAATAAAATTAAAAAATATTTAAAATAAAAAATGATAAATTATTATGCAAATATGTGAGAAAAATAGAATATTTTAACATATTCTTGAGAGGTACGTAAAGAATGATCATTCTTACTATTATTTCAATATTTTATATTTTATTTCAAATTAACAGTCAAACTAAACACGTGAATAACTTATATTATTTTTATTACTGTAAATTAAATATGATCTAAAAATATTTTTTACTTTTTACTTTTAAAAAAATAACGAACCCTGAAATTAAATGATTTGTTATATGTTTAATTCATGATTATAGTTGTAGAAAAAACAAATTAATATTGTTATTTTAACAATGAAACAACCAACCTACGCTTAATGGAAATTGTATGTGAGGTTATATTATAACTTTAAATTTAAAATCAAATAGAACATAAATATCTAAATAAAAAATATATAACATGTTTAATACATAAAAAAAAGAAAAAGAAAAGTTAAACAGGATAAATTACTTCCTTTTTTTATACTTTCTTTTATCAACAGTTAAAAAATAACTTATCACCATCCTATTAATAGGATAAGATTTAAGATAAAGGATCCGAAACAAATAAATATATTCTGAATGCATGATTTTTGAGTTAATGGTTAAAAGAAAATTTTGAATTGAAAGAACACATGTTCAACTACGTCCAAAAAAATACAGCTTTTGCTTGTTAATTGTCTTGTACGTAGCTCAACAAAATATATACTAATTGTGCTGTAATTTGGAACGTGTATGTATAATTAATTGTATAATGGTGTGTCTGATTGTCTATTTAAAAAAAAATCATAAGCACTATTACAAAAAAATGCTTAGTACCAAAGCTGTTTGAATAAATTAAGGGTCAGCCACATGGAAGGAACATTGTATCGGAAAAATATAAAAGGTATCTAAGCAAAGAGTATATGAGAGGCAAACAAGTAACTAAAAAAACTGCCACAACAAAGTGGCTTAATCTAGTAATCACTTTCAGCTACGGAAATGGGCCCCCTAAACGGACGAAAAAAAAACCCAGACTTTGCACCAATATGGGCCCACGGGTTCTTTTGCCTTGTATGATATATGAGAGTACGACGTGTCAAGTTTGCCTTGGCAATGATTCATCAGGGCCCACAAAATATGCCCCAATAGTGATTAGCCTACTCACTTGCCCACTATCCCACTCAGCCATCACCTCCAATTCTCACCCCACCACCTCCGCCTCAACCATTAGTCACCACCTTCCCATATTTCGTATATTCTTTCCCCTTTCTATTTTCTAGACTAATTTTTGGATATTATACAACTTTTTACTATCTTCGCATCTCAATCTTTAAAATTTAAAAGAGTAATTTTAATATTTTTTAAATTATTATAAATTATACAAAAAAAAATCTTCAACATAGTTTATATTATTTTTTTTATATATATTTTTATTATTTTTATAAAATTAAATTAAAAGTATATTTGTGAATTTTATTGTTATTAATAGTTTATCTTAAATAATATTTAATGTAATTAAAATTAATAATAAAATGTCTTAATCAATTATACCAACCACTTTAATATATTTAAAAGAAAACCCATATAAAAAATTTATAGAGATTGATAGAGAAATTTGATGTTAATTTGTATTCATATTTTATGTTTGAATTGGAACTTTAATAGAAAGATGTATAATGTTAACGGTGTAGATAAGTAAAGAAGAAAGATTCATTTATTGTATTGTTATTATTATAACTGTGTATTTAGAATGTACATAAAAAAATCTATTTATAAGGTTGTAACAGGTGTATTATTGTACTTCTCTGATAATACTAAAGTATGGTAGTATAAGTGAAAATATAGTAGTACATAAATGAAGTATAATATCTTATATATATCTTAACATTCTCCCTTAAGTTCAAAGAGGAAGAGAAACAATCAACTTGAGTTTAGAAACTAAATCTTGAAATCTACCTGGTAGATGAGATTTGGTGAAGATGTCAGCTATTTGATCTATGGAGGATAATGATTTGAGACAAACAGTGTTTTGAAAAACATGTTAACGAGAAAAATGACAATCAATCTCGATATGTTTTGTTCGTTCATGAAATACATCATTATGAGTAATTTGAATAGCATTCTAATTGTCATAAGATAGGATAATTGAGGTTGATTGGAGAATACCCATATCACCAAGTAGCAGTTGAGCTAAAGAAGTTCTTAAGTAGTGTTAGCAAGAGTACAATATTCAACTTCAATGTTGGATTGGGAAGTGATAGATTGTTTTTTACTTTGCCAAGATATGAGAGAGTTCCCAAGAAAGAAATAATATCCAAGGATAGAACGACGATCAATAGGGTCATTTTCCTAGTCAGCATCAGAGTAAGGGAAGAGAAAAAGATCAGACTTGTTGGAGAATTGAAGGTCGTGAAACATAGTGCCTTTGATGTAGTGGAGAATGCGAAGAACAATAGTATAATAAGTATACCATGTAGCAGACATGAACTGACTAACCAGATGAATAGCATAGGCGATGTTAGGACGAGTGATTGTGAGATAAACAAGATTGCCAATTAGTTGTCTATATAATGTGGGATCTGAGAGAATAGTATCATATAATGGAGTAAGTTTGACATTGGTTTCTAGAGATGTTGTTGCAGTCTTGTAATTAGTAAGACCAGCCCGATTAAGAATATTTGAAGGGTACTTTGCTTGAGAAAGATAATATCCTTAAGAATCAGATGAGATTTCTAAGCCCAAGAAGTAGTGGAGATGACTAAGGTTTTTCATTACAAATTGATGGCTCAAAAACTACTTGAGATCAGTAATGCAAGTAAAGTCATTCCTTATTATCATAATATCATCTACATAAAGGAGTAGAAGTGTAACACTAGTAGGGTCTTTCGAATAAAGAGGTTGGAGTCATAAGAGTTGGAAGTGAAGCTAAAGTCAGTAAGTGTAGAGTTGAACTTGGCAAACAAGGAGCTTGTTTGAGGCCATACAAAGCACGATGAAGTCTACATACTTGATGAGGTGAATGAGTATATCCAGAAAGAGGTTTCATATATACTTGTCGACTAGGTCTCCATTGAGGAAAGAATTTTTGACATCTATTTGAAACATTTTTCCAGTTTCAAGCAACAACAATATTAATGATACTACGAACAGAGGTGAGGTAAGCTACAGGTGCAAAAGTTTCTTCATAGTTGATGCCATATTCCAGCTTAAAACCCTTTGCAACTAGACGACCTTTATATCGTTCCACAGACTCATCTGAATGAGTTTTGATTTTGAAAATCTACTTACAACCAATTAGAGATTTATTAGACGGAAGATCAATAAGATCCCATGTATGTGCTTTTGTTAAAGTCTGTAATTCATCTGTTATAGCTTACTGCTAATGAGGATTAGAACTAGCTTCATGATAGCTTTGGGGTTCATTATGAGACAAAATAGTAGAGATATATTGGTAATCATGAAGATGAAAGGGGAGAGTACTTACACGAATAGAACGATAAAGTGATGACTTTATATGAGTATGTGGTTGGTCTTCAAAGAATGTTCTAATGGTAAGATCAGTAGAGAGAGCATATACTTAAGAAGAGGCTATAATAGACGATGGAGAGGGTTATTGAGTAATGTTAGGAGGAAATAGATCAATAGTTGGGTCATTAAAAAATGAGAGTGAGGTAGGAAATGAGACGTGAAATTGGAAAAGAGAGGAAAACATTTTATGTTCCTACAAGATGACATGACGAGAGATGTGCAATCGTTGAGAGAGAGAAAGGGTCCCAATAACGATAGCCTTTTTGTTCTATTCTATACCCTAAGAAACAACAAAGACGAGCATGAGGTTCCAAATTGTCGTGGTCATGAGGGTGAAGAAGAACAAAATAGGTACAACCACACTTTTTGTAGTTCATAATACGGAGGAGTATTATAGAGACACTCATAAGGGGATTGATTGTGAATAACATGCATTAGAACACAATTGATGGTATAAACATTCGTAGAAGATGCTTCAACCCAAAAGCATTCAGGATAAGAACTAGAAATGAGGAAAGTATGAACAATATTAAGAATATGTTTATGTTTTTGCTTAACTCTTCCATTTTGTTGAGATGTTCCAGGATAAAAATATTAAGAGAATGTGCCATTTTGTCAAAAAAAAAAAAAATTTAAAAATTTGTTTTTTATATTCCATAGCATTATCAGCTTTAAAAACTTTGATTGTTTGAGAAAATTGAGTTTTAATTATTTAGGCAAAATCATAATAAATTTTGGGTTATTCAGATCTACGTTTTATGAGAAAAATCCATGTGAATATTGAATAGTCATTAATCAAAATGACAAAATATACACATCCCCCCATAGTAGGATATGAGGATGGCCCCCAAACATCAGAATGAAGTAAGTCAAAAGGGAAGACATAAATAGAATCACTTTTATTAAAATATAAAACAAGTTATTTTTCCAATTGACAAGGCAAACAATTTACATTATCTAAAGCAAAAACATATCCTAATTTACCAAAAGATGTTAAGGAATGAAGATGTCCTATAGACGTATAACCTAGACGAGCATGCCATATGTTGATAGAAGTAGTAGAAGCAATAATAGAAGGATGATGAGAATTGGGTAGATGAAGGTTGATAAGTTTAAATAGTCATCCCACTTTACGTTCTATCCCTAGGGTTTACCCTGTCTGTGGATCATGCACATGACAACCAGAAGAGGAAAAGGTAATAGTAAAACTAAGTTCACATAATTGACCAATAGAGATAAGATTTAGAGTAAGGTTGGGAATATGAAAAGTGTTAGAAAGTGATATAGAAAGTGTGGAAACTTAACCTATATCATTAACCTATATATGTGAACCATTAGCAGTTTGAATTAAAGGTTTGAAGATGGAAGATTATGTGGGAGAAAAGATGCGAATATTATGAGTTATATGATTACAACAAGCATAATCAAAATGCCATGAAGATTTACCTGATGTGAGAGACAAGGCAGTATGGGAAGGATTACTAGATTTTGATATTACATGCTTAAGAAGACCTTTAAGTTATTAAGTGGAGAGGGTAAATTTGTCATGATTATTCTCAGAAACAGTAGCAGTAATAGATGAGTTACTAGTTTTACATGAAACATTTTGATAGGGATTCTGGGAGTAATCTTTTTGAAAATTTCTTAGATTCTTCTTGTAACAAAATTTACATACTCGAATGTGACGTGTGAGAAGGTCATGATTGGTGTTATGGTAGTAGGTGTAACCTTGTTTTTTGGAGCCCTCTTTAGAACCTTCTTTAGGGAGATAAGAGAGTGTGGCAAGAATAGAATCTATAATATGAACTTTGAAAAACCCAATTTGAGTTTCTTCAGAGTAAAACTTAGTCACAACAATATCTAAGGGTGGAAAAAGACTACAATGAAGTAAGGAAGCCTGAATAGGTTTAAACCTATTATGGAGAGAGCGAGTTGATTCCAATTAGCATGCATCTCAAAGAGAAATTGGTTAATTATTTTATCATACCTCTAACATTTGAAATAAAGATCCATCAAAATTTGATATTGATTGACCAGATTTGTGGTAGTGAATCGAGTCTTAAGAAATTTCCAAACTTTCTTGGCAGTGTCAAAACGTCCAAATTTACCATGGAATGGGGGTATAATGGTGTTTCAAAACTAGGTAATAATTTAATGATGTTTACTCTCTTAGTTTTCAAGATAGTTAGCAAATAGAGAGTTAGTTTTAGTGGTTTCTTTATGAGTATAGAGATATCACCGGTTATGAGATGTTATAGCATATGTCCTTTCAAGAAACTCTTCATTGCTTGTGCCCATGCTAGGTAGTTAGTATAATTAAGAGTGGTAGAAATTGGTTTTGGGACATCATTTCATTCCATTTTAAAGGAATAATAGAGGAAATATAAGGAAATAATATAAAAGAGTTTATATAGGTCAAAAATAACCTTAAAACCTTAAAATGGAAAGAGGAGTAAAAAACAAGCCTGGAACCGATTTGAACCAGTAGAGAACCGGCCGGAAAGGTGCTGAACAGGAGTTATGAAGAAAAAAACTGGTTCTTATGGATCGGGTCGGGGTGCAGCTGGAACGTGGGTCAAGCACGACTGGTTTGTGGGTTAGGAGTGAGTTGCGAAGTGGGTTCGGCCTATGAGTGGGTTGGTGTGCGGGTTTTGGGAACAAATTCTTTGGACGGTGCATAAGGGTGCATGAAAAGTTATTTTGGGATGATTTTGATGGCGCTGAAATTTTCTGGATGAGACGAGTCTAATGATGATATTTTAGCTTTGACTGGATTAATATAAGTGATGTTTTGTGAGCAAAAGCTTTATGGTGATAGTGCCCCTAAAACTAATCTATTCATACCCATATGAATCCAAGGAGATTATGTTATTTTTGTTGTTATGATTTTTGGAGTGTTATTTCCTATTTTTAGTAGCTACTATTAAACATTAATTATATGTCATAATTTATTTAGTGATATGATAAAATTCATATCTTTACATTTTAAATCATAAATTTGAATATGTATCATGAAACATAGATATTAAAATTAGAAATATATATTCAATTATACTATATGAGCTCCTCATGTTTATTACATAAAATAAAAGTCATGATGCACATATTTTATGATTAAGTAATTGGTAATTTTAATTTTTTTCGTTTTTTATTTTGTGTGTACGGTGGAGTGGAATTTCCAATCCTAAATGCCTAATAGTCTAAATAGTGGACAACTGAACATGGAAGGCATATGATACTGCCTGAAGTTATAGAGCAGGGCGGTAAAATAAGCCGAAAGAAGAAGATAAGTGAAAGGAAATATTCAATGAATTTTAGCATAGTAATAGAGATTGGAATCGATCGGATACTTTTAAAGGTTTATGATTAATTCTATTGAAAAATCATTTATTTCATTCTATAGCTTTCAATTCTTTCTTCTTTTTTTTATTTGATTTTATTCTCTGCCCTTTGTTTATTTTGGGAATAAATAGTCTATTTAGGATGTACCCAATTGTTTTGGATTCTCGTTCTCAAGCCTCAGTGGAAAGTATGGAATATTAGTCAAAAAGTAATTTAGGTGAAAAGTGATTTAATATTTGTATTTTGCTTTCAGATAATATAGTTATATAAGTAAATTGAGAAAAGCTATAAGTTAACCCATCATAGGTTAATTAACTTTTTACTTTAGATGCTACAATTCATTTTAATTTTTTAAGATACAAAGACACCACATTTATTATTATACTAATAGAATAATGGGCAATTTTTTTAAAATCAAACTATATTCATTGACTCTCTAACTTGTGACAAAAAAAATTAAAATTTTATTTATCAAATCACTTGATAAATTATGAACAGAAAAATTATTTAATATTCTTAAAATAAATAATGATATATTAACTAATTAAATATAATATTGGTATTTACTTTCTTAAAAACATAAATACTCAAATGTTAAACAAATAATGTGATTGATCTAGAGTACTTTGGTAAACATCCAATGTTTGAATCCCCTCTCAAGCACCACCTTAAAAATTGGTTAGAATATGCTTGAATGTGAAAGGAAAAAGAAAAAGAAAGTGTCACCTTACTTACTTGACGGGTAGTGAATAATACCTCTAAACACTAGTTTTTTCAATGGAAAATGTTAAGCACCACTACTCATTACATATTGGATAACAAGTGCGTGTATTTCTAATTTAAACTAAATGGCTACATAACAAACTATACAAGAAATATTATATAATTACCATAATCTCATCAA
This sequence comes from Hippophae gyantsensis, assembly GCA_030763125.1. Lineage (NCBI taxonomy): Eukaryota > Viridiplantae > Streptophyta > Magnoliopsida > Rosales > Elaeagnaceae > Hippophae > Hippophae gyantsensis. Next base: position 21,731,640 of record CM061032.1, on the reverse strand, counting down.
ACTCTACCCACTTATTCATGAACAAAATGAAAATCGATTTGATATGTTTAGTACGTGCATAAAAAATAAGATTTCGTGTTAAATGATAAATACTTACATTTTTTAAAAAGAGAATAGAAATACCATCACATACAACACCAATCACCAAGCAAAGATTGAAGTCATAAAGTTTAGTAGTTACCAAGGCTTAAGCTCTATATTCTAATTTAGTGGAAGAACGAGAGATGCTTTTTGAAACCCAAAAAATCATACTATTTTCCAAAGATACATAGTATGTCCTAGTATTTCTCTTATCATCAGAAGACCCTACATAATTAGTATCACAAAAGCCAACTAAATCAACCACATCATACTTTTACAATAATAATCCATGAAAAAAGGTGCCCTTGAGATAGTGAAGCTTTTTCTTAACTATCATCCAATGAACACATGTGAGAGACTAGAAAAATTGACATAGCTTATTAAAAATATAAGTTATATTAGGTCGTGTGACAATACAATACTGCAAAGCTCCCACCTCACTTCTATACAAAGAACGATCAACCAAAACTTAACCATCAAACTTAGAGAGACCTTTTCCTGAAGATGGTGGAGAACTGAGAGACTTGAAATTCTTTAAACCACTAATATTAAGGATATCTTTGATATATTTATGCTAAGAGATATGAAAATAGTGAAAATATCATGACACCTCAATTCCAAGGAAAAAAAAGAAAAAATCATCAAGATCTTTCCATACAAACTTACACTTAAAAATGTCAATAAAATCCTTGACAAGATCAACATGACCACTAATGACAATTATGTCATCTACACAAACCAAAACAATAGTGAGAGAACTATTTGTTTTATTAAAGAACAAAAAGACATCAGATTTGGCTTGTGGTGCAATTGGTATGATTCACAACCCCCACCATTATGAACCCAAGTTCGAATTTCACCTTGTAATATTTCATTTACTTGATGAAAAGAGGGCTCTAGTGCTTGTTTCAAATCATATATAGCTTTCTTAAGCTTACACCATTTATACAACAGAGACAACTTCAAATCCCTTTAGTTGTGTCATATATACCACCTATTCTAACTCACCATTCAAAAAACAATTATTGAAATCCAACTAATAAACAATTTAGTACTTTGACAAGGCCAAACTCAAGATGACTCTTACTATTGTGTGCTTGATGATATGACTAAAAGTTTCAAAAATAGTCCAATCCTTCTACTTGATAAAAGACTTGAGCAACCATTTAGACTTATTCGTTTCAACACTTATATCTAGTTTTCTCTTTATTTTGTAAACTTAATAATTCTCAGTAACTTTCATATAAGGCTCCAAAGGAACCAACTCCTATGTATCATTTTGACCAAAGCATCATATTCTAATTTCATTGAATCAAGCCACGCCTAAAATTTGCTAACCTTAAATAATTCAAAGGTTTTGAGTTAGGTTGTTCAAAGAAATATGGAAAACTTGTATAGGTTTAAACACTCCAATCTAAGACTGAGTAACCAAAGGATGCATATTATTAGCATGATAATTTTGAATAGATAGAAAGGAAACAAGCTTTGAGAGCTTAAAAGTAGAAGAAGATCGTATAGTTGATAAAGTAGAAGAAAATATAGTTAGAGAGACACTAGGTAAATGAATTTTTGAGGTAGTAATAAGCACATATGATGGTGAAAATTGCAAAGCATTAGGCTCAGATGTCATAGGCAACTGATTTTTTCCTATGGACAATAATTGGGGTGAAGAAAAAAATGGGATGTCGGTGTAATAGTGACAATATATTAGTGGCAACTGAGAGTGTTTACTTGAGGATTTGCTCAGTAAATCCTTGTTTCTTCTTATTCTTCTCTTCATATGCTTGCAATGATCCTAGGAGTTGCTTGATCATCATTTCTTCGAAGTCTTTAGTTTCTTCAATCGCCACGAAGATGTGCTCACCTCTAAATTTTCACCATTTCTTTTTAATTGATTAGAAATAACTACTATTCTTGAGAATAATCTGAAATAGACTTAGATACTTTCAAGTGTAAGGATTCAAATTCACCTCTTAATGTTTGGTGACATACCTTCTTCACCTTTTCGATTCTTTTGTAAGTGGTTTACAATTTCTCCCAGACTTCCTTGGCAGAGCTTGCACTCAAAATATTTTTAGAGCCACCATCATCTAATGCTTGGTAGATGAGGTAGAGAGCCTTCTTGTCTCTCTTTCTTGAATCCTGCAAAGTTTTCTTTTGATATGGTGTAAGAGCAGCATCATCTGTAAGATCGTTATAGCCTTTCTCTATGATATCCCACACATATTGTGATTGAATAAGGGTCTTCATTTTGATACTCCAATTGTCATAGTTGTTGTTGATATTGAGTGTCGGGACTTGGAGTAGTGCTATACCATTTTCCTATGATAATAATTTGCAAAATTTGATTGCACGGATGAATCCAGAATGTTGAAAAACCTTGGAAGGAACTCTAAATTGTTTTTTAGATTTTTTGGTGAAAGTTAACAGTCAAAGTCAATGCTCGATTGACAAGCTCGACGGCTCGGTCAAACGGCTCCAACTCGGTTGACTCGGCTCAACTCAGTGAGTTAACTTGTTTTTTGGAAACACTCTTTTAGCAGTGCATGGCGGCACATTTAAGCTCCGATCGGGGCAATTATGGTGGCATCATATTCCTCTGATCGAGAACTTCGACTTAATATGCAATAGTGTATACTTTCCAAATTTGCTCTGATACCACTTTTTTGGAAATGAAATTCACATAAACAACTTTTATTCAAACTCAAAGAAATATTACAATAGCACTCATTCAAAAATACAAGATACTATAACTCACTCTTATTTAGACTTTGCTTCTTCACTCACTTAGAAGCTCTTAATTTTTCTTGATGCCTAAACTAAAATAGAAAGATGTATTTACACTACATAAGAACAATCCTACACCACACAAATAAACTAATCCAAAATTACAATAATCATACACCTCATTCTTCTCCATCATTCTAACAATATTATTAAGTTACTAAATAATTCATATGCACAATTACCACATCCTAGAAGATTCTAGGTAAAAGGCTTGTAGTTTTGAACCTTAATTTGTGGACGTTGGCTCCAATTTGATTGAGTTTGGGTTTGGTTTTTCCATTGATCTTCAAATGCTTACTAATTTAATTCTATATTTATACAAAAGCATGCAAACGTTCTTGATACATATTTCTTGGGGATTTTTTCAGATGGAATCGATTCATTTACCATTTTAGGAGATAAATTATGTTAAGATAATACCCCTAAAACTTATAACAACAAAAATAGTATCTCAATAATATTGAACGAGCCTAAATAACCGTAATTTAATTTAAATGGTGTCCAATTAAACGCCGTTTAAAATGAAATAATAAGCTAAACTTTTTTTAATTGTAAAAATGTATAAAATGGACATAAGAGATATTATTTTTGTGATTACGAGTTTTAAAAGTGCTAATTTTTTATTTTCCTAATTAATTTTTTGTTCCGACTCCATGCTTCCTATTTTAACTTCGTCTATTTATAATAGGAATTATTGGCCACATTACTCTTATTACATATGTCCATGAGCAATCCAAGATTGGTTTATGGAAAACTAATTGTTCTTGCTTGTGGGAAAGACTTCAAGCATATGGTTCTTTACAAGTGTCTCCACCAACTTAAATATTGAGGCACCCTGTAATATGTTACATTTCTCGAATCCATCTTAATGATATAAGTGTACACCATACTATTTTACTAAGATAAAATTGTAGTTTTCATTTCAAAAATTTGTTTTCTATATATCAATATAATGCCATCTTTTTGTAAGTGGCATGTCCATGTGTAAGGTTAGGTCGAGCTTCAGCCCAAGTTAATATTTTATCCAAAATGACTTACTAGTCTTTAGTCCACATATAAATTATATTTTTCCTTTATTTTCAATAAAATTTAAAGGTATAAATTCATAACATATTTTTAAGCCTGTGTTTAGAGTTTGTTAGGAGTTTGTTAAGCATGCCATATGTAATCATATAAGTGGCTACACTTATGTATAAATAGACATCTTTTGTAGCATAATTGGTACTCAATAACAATCATTAGCTCAAGTATTATTTAGAGCTTTTTTCTTGTTTCCACTAGCTAAGTTATTATTGAATGGTATCAAAGTATTGTTATGTAGAAAGTCATGACCTAACTCCCTCCAAAAGAGCTCTCAAAGAGGAAGGGTTTTCATGACCTTATAACCAGCACTCTGCTGGCTTTCCTGGTCAATGTGGGACTCAAAACCCCCCTCACATCGGACGGGGACACCGCAAAGACTGATTGTCGGTGAAGGGACCGAGAGGGGACTCATCAGTTGACCCTAGGGACCTGACCTTATAACCAGCACTTTGTTGGCTTCCCTAGTCGATGTGGGACTCAACATCCCCACTCACATCGGACGGGGACACCGCAAAGCCCGATTGACGGTAAGGGGACCGAGAGGGGACTCATCTGTAGACCCCAATGACCTGCTTTGATACCATGTAGAAAGTCATGGCCTAACTCCCTTCAAAAGAGCTCTTAAAGAGGAAGGGTTGCCATGACCTTATAATCAGCACTCTGCTGGCTTCCCTGGTCGATGTGGGACTCAACACCTCCCTCACATCGTACGAAGACACCGCAAAGACCGATTGACAGTGAGGGGACCGAGAGAGGACTCATCAATTGACCCTAGGGACCTGCTTTGATATCATGTAGAAAGTCATGGCCTAACTTCCTCTAAAAGAGCCCTCAAAGAGGAAGGGTTGCCATGACCTTATAACCAGTACTATGCTGGCTTCCCTGGTCGATGTGGGACTCAACATGTTGATCATGTTTGATTGACAATGGCAAATAAGAATCATGTTAGCTATCGTGATGCACTTTCTTCACTAGCTACATTATTGAATCCAGCTCTCAAGAATGTAGAGGCTCTCAATAGATCCTCAAACTCATAAATTATTGGAGGTTTTGGAATTCAACGAAACATTTTAGTTCTAGTTTATCCAGATGCATATTCTCAAGATATTTTAGCATCTCTTCCAACTTATATTTCAATTTTTATCAAGCTTATTTTAGATAATTACTTGATATGAAGGAAGAAAATGGAGAGTTACATTGTAGCATATGGATTAAAGTATTTATTTAATCCTTCTATACCTATTATTTTGAAGTTTTTGTGTAACTCTCAAATGTTGAATCCTTAGTTTGTCAACTGGACTCGATCGAATTCTTTGCTTAAGAGTTGGATTTTTAGCACTATGTTTATGGGAATGAGTTTTCATACTGTGCGTAAATCAACTGCTCTTGAGCAGTGGAAGGAATTGGAATTTTTTTTTCATGCTAATGCTCAATCTAGAGTCATAGAGTTGAAAGCACAATTGCAAAATCCTAACAAGGAATGTGCAATTGTTTTACAATACATCAATCTTGCTAAAGAGATTGCTAATATGCTAGCTTCCATAGGAGAACTAGTAACTGATATTGATATTCTTTTGTATGTCATTGGAGGATTAGGTTTTCGATATATTCTTTTGTGGTTTCTCAAAACATGAGAGAAAATCATTATTCTCTAAGTATTTTAGATTACTTATTAAAAAGATATGAATGTATGTTGATGAAGCAATCTAACTTTGATTAAAATTAGGCTTTTCAAGCCAATGTGGCTTCCTTTCGAGGTCATAGTCACATTAGCTCTTCCTGCAAAGGAAAGAATAATAAAAATAACAAAGGATTCACTCCTAATCAGCAACCTTGATGCAATGATGAGTAATTTATTCAACAAAACTAGCATTGTTAAGGTCAAGCCTCTAATAGAGCTCAATTTAAGAAAAACTTTGGCAATTTTACTAAGGAAACCTAGGTTACAGTGAATGGTGGTGTAAAGTCAATTTGTGAAGTATGTGAAAAATTTGGCCACATAACTAACAATTTCTTTATTTTTAGAGATTTTCTTGCAGGCAAAAAGGTTCATCATCCATGTTTATGATACAAGTGTACACTACTGTATTACTAATAACAAAATTGTAGTTTTCATTTCAAAAATTTGTTTACTATATATTAGTACAATTCCATTTTTCTATTATTATAAATTTACATATCCATGCTAATTATAATCCAATTCTATTGCAATTTTATGGTTTGTTCGAATATTTTCAAGAAAACAATAAAAATAGCACATTTAAAAATTGTAAAGATAAAAATAACATACCTTATGTTCGCATTATACATTTTTAATATTAAAAAAAAGTTTAGCACGTTATTTAACTTTAAATGTCATTAAATTGAATATCGTTTAAATTAAACTAATATCATTTAGACGTGTTTAGTATTGAGCACTGTCCAATTAAACCTATTCAATATTATTTGAATGTTATTTTTGTTGTTATAAGTTTTATAGATATTGTTTTAGTAATTTTCTAATCTTTTTTGAAAAGTTCATTCTATTTCATGGATGCTTGATTAAGAAAGGATAATTCTTGGAGAATCATTGATTCAAGCTTGTCTAACAAAGATGGTCATATTCCAATCATGGTTCAACTTAATAATTTATCTAAAGAACATTTATCTTGGAATAAGAATTACTTTGAATTTATTCAAGAGAACATTGAAAAACTTGAAGGCTAGCTTAATTATTATATTCAAACTCATGGTACTATTGATAACAGTTTGGAGAAGATGATTTCTGCTGCTTTATATAAGCAATATACTAATTTGATATATCTTTGGAAATAGAAATCGAGAGAAAAATGGCTTAGAGAAGGAGCTCAAAATACAAGATTTTTCTAATGCTTTTATCGTTATAAGGCATAAAATAAATTGTTTCCATTCTCTAAAAATTTCTAATGGTTTTGGAACTATAAAGGTTGTATTGGTAATGAATTCATTCAACATTTTTAATCAAATTTTACTTCATGCTTTCCTAATTATCTTACATTTTTTTCCTGATATATTTCCTCAAGTCATCTCAGAAAATCAAAATGGTTGGTTTGTTAATTAAAACAGTTATGCAAAATCTTTTTATTTATTCTGTAAGTACTTTCAAATTACCTGTTTTGTAGTCAGACTAAGAGAAAAAAAGTTTGCAAACTTAAGCGATATATTTATGGATTTAAGTAGGCTTCAAGATCATGGAATATTTAGCTTGATAAAATCATAAAATTCTTTGGCTTCATTAAAAATGTCAATGACCTTGTGTCTACAAACTCATCAAAGATGACAAAGTGGCTTTACATGGATGACATCCTACTTGTTAGAAACAATATAGGACTACTATCAGAAGTAAAGTAGTGGCTAGCTAAGCTGTTACAAATAAAGGATTTGAGAGAAGAAAAAAAATTTATGTTTCGAGCATCCAAATCATTCATAATCGTATGAATTGGCTCTTAGCTCTATATTTAAGCATCATACATAGACAAAGTGTTGTTGAAATTTGCGATACAAAAATTTACCCATTTTATGGATCAATGTCCCAAGACACCAGAGGAGGAAAAGAATATGAGATAGGTGTCATATGCATTGATAGTTAGTAATATGATGTACATAATGCTATGTACTAGGCATGACATCTATTATACCATTTGCATATTCAGTCAATGCAATGGAATCTTGGATTAGATCACTAGATTGCAGTAAAATGTATATTCAAGTATCTTCATAGAACAAGGAAGTATATCCCTGATCTATTTTGGTGATGATTTAATCCCCACATGATATACAAACTCACACTTACAAGCATATAAGAATGCTAAAAAATCCACATCTTGGTCAGTGTACGTACACTCTTAGTGGTAGAGCGTAAACAAGGTTGTATATTTTATCCCATTATGGAAGTCGAATGTGTAGCTGCTTGTGAAGTAATAAAAGAATACATTTGGCTCCAAAAGTTCTTAACTGATATGGAATCCAACAATAATTTGAAAATATTAATAACGTGTTTATGGGAGAAAAATATTTTTGCTTGGATCACAATTTCCCCATGAAAATTATAACTGTATACATAGAAGTGAACTTGAAATAATGTGTGTTTTATGGATTTTGTTAAAGCCTTTCATATTAAATTACAGATATAAATAATGTTTCTTTGTATAACTTAAAGACGTAGTTCAAAGAATCCAAAATCTACACCTTTGAATTCTATCATGCAAAATAATAAAAATTATAATCATAAGATAAGATTATTCCAAAATAAGACGTCAAATAGTTTAATACCATATATATGGACGTAGAACTACCATTTCTTGAAACTTAAACTTTAGCAATAATGTTAATATCACAGAAAAATATTATAACTGATTAATTATGAATAAGAAGAATGGTAACACCGTCATGTTTTCCCCCACCTCTCTTTCCAAAACATGACATCTTTCTCTTTTTGATCCAGATTTGGCCAATAATGATGTAGTGTTAGCTTCACTTTCTTTCAACTATGATAGATAAAATGGTGTGATTAGAGTCCAAATTTAAAACATATATTATAATAGATTAAACATGCAAATCATGAAGTATGAGTTAATTACCACTAAATGATAATGATAATGATAAAACTGTTGTTCCTATATATGATTTTTATCCTTTTAGTCTAACCGAGGTAATTATTTTTTAGATAAATTTCAAGTAGTAATTATGTTTTAAATTTTGATTCTGGTCACATTAATTAGTTTATACATTATTATTTGCTAATTCTAGATATAAAAGTAGAAGATGACATGTAAAAATAGAAGTTCTACACTTACGTAATATTAAATTATCTGAATTCTCATTTTGTAATTAATAATCTTATCATATGATTATAATTTTTTATTTAATTATTTTTCATGTTATGATTCATATGTCAACATTTCGGATTATTTGAACTACATCATAAGTTTCACAAGGAAACATGATTTATACCTCTAATTCAATGCGGAAAACATAAACAAAATCCAGAAAATCAAATATTGTTTAAAGCTCAGTGTAGACAGTTCTTTTAATCTCATAAATTGTTGTAAAATTAACCTTCTATTCAAAAATTGTGACCTAAGCAAAAATATTTAAAAATTAACAAAAATAAAACTCTTAAAACTTATAACAATAAAAATAATAAAACAATAATATTGAATGTATTTAAATGGTTGTAATTCAATTTAAAAAAAAATTAAAGTAAAATAATATAATAAACGATTTTTAATAATAAAAATATATGAGATGAATAAAGAGGATATTATAGATATAATTGTAAGTTTTAAGGATGATATTTATATTATTTTTTTAAAATATTTTTATCACATGACATGTTATTAATTTAGTTATGAATGTTTAATTAGATATACTGAATAATAAACTGTATGTATTATATATAATGAAACTAAGTTATTGATATCATGTTAGCTATACACTTTTGATTTATTATGCTAATAATAACATATAGATATCCATGTACGACTTTTGCATCCAAATTATTATTATTATTATTTATATTGTGATATATAAGAAAATTATAAAAAAATAATAATTTATTTTATTTTTAAAATATTTTTATCATATATCATAATATAAATAATTTGGATTAAAAAATGCTTATAAGTGTGTATTGTTTGCTTTTCACTTATTATTAATTATAGATGATTATAAATACATATTATAATAGTTAAATTACATAATTAAATAATTAGTTTTTGTTTTACGTACTAACGATGTAGGGATTTTGTTTAAAAGAGTCATATTTTTTATAATAGTTTAAAAAAGGATTAAGATTGATTTTAGTTTAAAAAATGACAAATTTTAACCTTAAACTTGAAAACATATTTTTTAGTCAATTTTATTTAAAAATAAATAAAAATATATATAACTCTATTTTACAAAACATAATTATTATAAACATAAAAAAATATTAAAACTTTATAAATTTATAATTAATTTTAGATATACAAATCTTTTTTATCATATTATATATTAAAGTTTTATTTTAAAAATAAAAATAATTTATTTTATAATAAAATAAATATAAATTTATACGAAAATATTATGCTAAGCATTTTGATAATTCATAAATAATATAATTATATTTAATAATTAATTATAATATTAATAATATTCATAAAAATAATTAAATTATTAAAAAATTTGAGAAACCTCTATATCCAACTTTCTACAAGATACAAATACAAATATATAACATTTTGTTGCAAACTTTATGTCATAATATTATATAATATATTATTAAAATAATTATTTTTATTAATAATATAATAAAATATATCTAATTAATTATATTTTAATATTTAAATAAAATTATTATTAATAAATATTTGTTATCTTAATAAAAATTAAAATTATAATAATATTAGAGATATGTGTTATAATGTAATCTATTTTTTAATTTTTTAATCTTAAATAATTTATTTTTAAAAATATATCAATAATTTTTCATGAAAATGATTGTAACTATTTAGTAAAGTTTTTAATAATTTAAAATTTATAATTTATCATTATTATTTTAAATTATTTTATAATAAAATTTTGATAAGTTATTTGTTATAAAAAATTATATATTTTTTTATTATATAAACATAAATTATTTTTATTTATAATAAAAATAAATTATTATTTATTAAAATTTGTTGATTGGGGATATTTTATTTTTGTTTTTTTTAAGAAGATAAGAAGAAAAAAAATGTGATCGAGAAATAGGAGAGGACAGAAAAAAAAATGTTTACTGTTTGGTTTGTTCGTGAAAGAGAAAAAAAAAAGTGGTTGAGAAATATGAGTGGAAAGAGAAAAAATACATGACGGACACATTGTTAAATAGGTTTCAATTTGCTCTTTTTTAAACTAAAACAAATCTGAATCCTTTTTTAAATTATTATAAAAAATATATCCTTTTTAGACAAATCTCCAACGATGTACCCATAATTATATATAGTACTTACTTGTAATTGTTCAACGAAACAAAAGTTTTTCGAACGTGAAAAACTTAAGTTGAGGTAGAACAAAATTTATACAAATTTAATTTTCATAATAAATATCATATTTTTATTATTGCAACAAAAATAAATGATAAAAGTGAATAACTAAAAAAAAATCAATGAGAACAAAGATTAATGAGAATTTTTGAGTTAACGAAATCGATTTCACAACCTTCTAGATCAATTAGACCTTTCATATCTCGAAATTTTTTTGTAGGATATCAAATATTAACTTTTCTAGTCCTTAAACTTTAAGAAGTTAAAAGGTAATATTTTAGAAACAATCGTCTGACCTTTCAACTCCCACGTACTCCTAAAGCGATTACACGTGTCTTTGATCTAACTATTAGGTCCTTCATAACTAGTAAAGAAAATACCATTTACCATTTTTCACTCCTAACTTAACCAAATTTTGTTACGAGAATCTCAACTTGCTATAAGACTCTTTAGAGCGCAATTTAACATAGTCAATTCTTTGGATTCATACTCTGCTTGAAAATTAGTCTATTTTTATTGACTTATTATTCATACTAACTCGTTTGATACTTTTAGACCACTCAATAACCGACTTATAAATCTTAATTCATCCTTTAAGTAATTTCTTCTCCTCTCTTCTTTAAAATGTCTTTTGATAAAGGGAAAAACATAACCTGCATGACATCTACCAAGGATAACCCCTTAGGTTGCACTAAACGTGTTCCTCTAAGGATAGGAACAATCAGAGATCCTTCTCGAGATTTAGCCCGTATATGACCAAGTTCAAAACAAGATGAATGACCTCTTGAAGTGCCAACGAGTCGTGATAAAAGACATAGTAAAACTAATGGTGCACCAACCAAGGAAAGCGTTCTAGCTCCCCCTATTTCCTCTGCGTTGCATCTAGCCTCCTTTTCATCTTCACAAGGACATGTTTCGATAATTATAATCCTAGCAACCACAGCAACAAAGATACCTCATCCACAACAGACATGACACCAAAGGCAAACCCACCCATCAAACCAAAGACAAACATTAGATTGAAATTTTTTCCAAACGATCTGGTGTAGATATATATGACATAAGTACAACATTCCATCACATGTAGGAATGATGCCAATACCTTTCCACCTATGTGACGATAATGATCCTCATACGGGGTGGTAGGTGATCCAATTGACACCCTTTAAGATAGGACTTATGTGTTTGTTTCTAAGAATAATGCCTCACGTTCTCAATATGTTTAACATCAATCTCACCTTAAGTCAATCGTAACAGATGGTGAAATCTATTCTACTTATCAGTCATCGCTAGAGCGCACGTAATGGACTTAACAAGTGATGAAATTAGATGTATGTATTGCCTAAACTAGAATGGCTTAGACAAAGACAAAGCGTATATGTCCTATGTTATTGGACATTGACTATACCTGAGACTCTCTAATAGAACCTCGAGGTGGAAGGATAAATTCTTCTACATCACTGGATATTTTTGGGGTGATAGGATCGAATTTTCAATCCGTAGTATTTGAAACCACAACTTCAACACAACCCATCCTCATGCAAGTGGACTAATTAATAAGTTGGGTCCTAATGGAAAGAAAAAAATAAGGAGGATCAAACTCCAAAACACTGAGAAAGAGACCTACAAGGACATCCTCATAGTAGCTCACCTTAGAAGATTTGGTGTATGGAGGGACTACATGGATAAATATACAAGTTCTTCATTTGTAGCGAGGTAGAAAGTTAATGAATATCTGATTCATTTAACTAACTGATTACTTATTTATTTTTATAGGTATGGGTTACTCAAGTATGGTCCACTTTGTTATCGGCTTATTACAAGCATAGCTAGTGACAAAAAAAATTCCAAAGCATCAAAGCTTTTTATACTATTGGGTGGTAATTCAATGAGCCATTATTGTATCATTTCCTAAAAAGTGCCAGCAAATAATTTATAGTACATGGCCTTCTTTTTTTTAGATGTTTACAATTTCCATGACAATTTTGAGGTGAATTATATATGCCATTGAATCTTTTATCCCCTTATAGGTGAGACATTTTGGGGCAGAGAATTTTGGGAATGGTGTCGCTAGCTCAATAACATCAGAGAAAAGTGAAGCCAATAACTGGTCATACATAGTTTCGATATCGCTCTAAAGATGTAGTTTTCCTTGACTTTTCTCCTCCATTTCTTTGAATTCTTTATCTAAGTTACTACTGGACGATTTAAGTTGGTTTAGCGTCACTTTGGAATAGAGTTTTCCAAACTAGAAGGTTCTGGTAATTGTTGGGATGTATTTTGTGTAGGATATTGGCAGATTGTGTATAGAGGTTTTGAATCTAGAGTTGTGAATATGGGTTGTTCATAAATTGTATCAGGTCAATACTGATTGGGATATATAGGTATATAAAAGGTAGGTGTCAATGCTACATTGGTGGGCATTCTGTTTGAGATGTCAGATTTGACCTAAATATAATAATTTTATAATAAACATCATATCACTAAATGTGGATAATATGGGATACCCTTTATACAAACTAACAGAGTAATCACGAATACCATCACCAAGTCACACGAAATCGATGTTGATATCTGACTGGGTCTTACTTGTTAGGTTACAAGGTCTTGTTGCTTAGGTCACTTGAAACAGAGTACACTTAAGGTTCTCTAATCAAGACTGGATCCATTGCTTAATCGTGTCAAGTAGTCATATATGAGTTACTAGAGAAATGTCACGTCCTCTATATGAGCAAGGTACAACAGGTTGTTAGAGTCACGTACCTGTTATCTATAGGATACCAAACAACGACTATTAACTGGAGAAAATTAAATAATATTGCGTCTTATACAATCGTTTTCTTAATAAATCAAAAGATACACACCAAATAAAGTATTAATTTAAGTGAAAATAATGTGTTTAAATATTAAAAAATTAAAAAATTATGCAATACTTACATCCAAAATGATTGTTTAGGAACTTAGAATCACATGTTATTTTGTAATTTAAGTAATATTGGTATCATGCCATATAGTTAGAAGTTGTTTGCATTAATGATTAAGATTGTCTTCTCATTGTTTCTCCATGAACAAAAAATTGCTAGTTAATTAAATAATTTGTAAGTTATTATGAAGAGTTTTAAAGATACCATAAGCATTTATATATGATAATGATGCTAGAGATATTACTCTTTTTATTTACGTCTAGTAATTAAAATATTAATGTTTAGGATACGTTTATAAATTGATATTATAGAGATATTAAGGATATTATAGCTTATATCACAAGTTTTTTGTAAAAAATGTAACGAAAAAAATGATTTCTTCATATCCATAATATTTCTCAACATTTTTGTTAAAAATATATTCATAATTGTGAGAAATACTTAATGATTGTATTTTATTCTGTAAGTTAAGAAATATGCATGATGCCTTTATATAGGAGTTACAAGTAAATTAGATATGCCTAAAGTAAACTAGCTATACATTAGCAGATATGATATACATTAACAGATATACATTAACAGATATACACTAATATGTTAATAGATATACATTAACAACCCTCCTCAAACTCAAGGTGGATGTGAGACCACCTTGAAGTTGTCAACCAAATTATGATTATGTCCCTTAGAAAGTATCTTAGTGAAGATATCTGCAAGTTGATCATTGGAGGAGACGGGAAAAATCTTGAGAGCACCATGGGTAAGATGAGAACGAATAAAGTGACAATCAATCTTGGTGTGTTTAGTCCGTTCATGGAAGACATCATTATGAGAATGACACTCTGATTGTCACAATAAATGGGAGTAGTAGAGGAAGTGGACACACCTAATTCCTTAAGAAGCCATCGTAGCCAAATGAGCTCATATGTGGTATCAACAAGAGCACGATATTCTGCTTCAGTACTGAAATGGGCCATGAAAGTTTGTTTCTTACTTTGCCAGGAAATCAAAGAAGAACCAAGGAGAAAGAAATAACCTGTAGTGGACCTACGATCAGTGGGATCTCCTTCCCAATCAGCATCAAAGAATGCATGAAGTACAAGAGGAGATTGAGCTGAGTAGAAAAGGCCATGGAAGAGAGTGCCCTTCAAGTATCGTAGAATGCATAGAACACCAGTATAATAAGTCGATCGTGGAGCAGATAGATACTAGCTCACTTGATGAAAAACATAAGAAATGTCTGGATAAGTAACTATAAGATAAACCAGACTACCAACCAATCATTGGTAAAGAGAGGAATTAGACAATGGTTCCCCCACAGAGGGTGTCAGATGCGCATTAAGTTCAACTAGAGTGTCAATAGTCTTGCTGTCAATGAGTCCAACTTGAGATAAAAGGTCATATACATACTTGGATTGAGTAATATAAAGACCATTTATGGAACGAGTGATCTCAAGATCCAAGAAATAATTGAGATTTCCAAGGTCTTTCATCTCAAACTATTGACTAAGAAAATCCTTGAGTTCTTGAATGCCACTGAGGTCATCACCAGTTATGATACCATGTTAGAAATACTTAATGATTGTATTCTATTCTGTAAGTTAAGGAATATACATGGTGCCTTTATATAAGAGTTACAAGTAAACTAGATATGCCTAAAGTAAACTAGATATTCATTAGCAAATATGATATACATTAATATGTTAATAGATATACATTAACAATAATGTTTGGATATAATCACATATAGTCCACTAGAATGGTACGAAGACATATAGCGAGCTAGGTTGTTACTTCGTCTTCCCCAACCAACCTTTCACTCTATCCTCTATATCTAAGTTATCAACTTAACTCCCCCAACCAAGATGCCAACTTGTCTTCCACATCTAAGCCATTACTTCATCTTTCCCAACCAGGTTGTCACTTAATCATCCCCAACCAAGTCACCACTCCATCTTCCCTAGCTAGCCCATCACTATATCTTCCCCAGCCAAGGCATCACTCCATCTTCCCCATCTAGGTTATTAGTTTGTCTTCCTCAACCAAGTTTTTAACTCATCTTTCGTTCCAGACTACCATTTGAAAAAATTATCAAAATACTCTTAGGTAAACAAAGGAATCTAACACTCTTCATAGGCAACCATCAGTACCTATGCAACCTAGACACCTAACAATTTATATTCCTTTTCGTCAATCCTAAAACGCTTTTGAAAATGTCATCGGGACAATCCTATTATGACAAGTATTCATATCCATGCCTATATATACACGAACATTGTCCCATTTGGAGGATCTGAAATCTAATATACAAAATCTTATTGTACAAATTACTCTTTAAACAATTGGTGTCCACCAGGGGTCTTAGGTTTTTTAGCTCGATTATCATATTTTGAGACCTCAATTTTTTCTAATTTAAGAGACTTCTCTGAAGTATGAAAAGTTAGAATAACTTTACTTTTTGACCCAATCATGACAGATCTCTTTTTTAATGCTTGGGAATTGTGAGATCAACCAATGTATCACTCTCAACAACCCTATTCCCCCAATGCATGTATATTCAGACACTACACATCCCATTCTTGAGTACCAAAAATCGAATGAACAAACAAAAACTCACGGTTAGTAGCCTCTAAACAAAAATTTTATAAGCGGTGAAACCATAATGAAATTTCTGCAATGATAAGTGGTTGATCTACAGTCGTCTTATATAAGCTTATATATAAGTGATTGAAAAATACTCATGTATCATAGTTTCATTATACTTAATTAAAATAAATAGGTTTGATTATAACATATTTATATGATTACTTATGCAAATATACCTGCTCGGAATCACGAGTATGTTTTGTTGTATTTCAAGTGTTTTTAGCTTCAAAATTAATAAACTTATCAACACACAAAGAACAACACTTGAAACACTTCTTTTGCATTCTAAGAGCTTAAAAATACTAAGCCATGTAAGCTTTACATGAATAATAAACCAATTTGTAAGGTTTACAAGGCAAAATTCAAGACAAATAAAGCGTGTCGCGGTGAAGAATTAGGTATGCTACAATGCACACCTCTTAAGGAAGAATAGATGGGCATGTTGAACTTTGCGTGTTGTGAATTGAAATATAGTGTGCCATATTGAGACCTTATTGGGTTGAAATTGTGTGAGTTGATTGAACCTTGTACATCATTTAGATAGCTTAGATTACGATTTCATCAACCGTAAATAGTATTTTCTTATTTTTATTTCTTATTTTTATGCACAATATAGATTAGACAAGAACAAATAAGATGCAACGTTTGAGAGATATTTTAGATCCAAGAAAGAAGGAAAGATTGTTGAAAATTTAAGATCACAATTCTAGAGCATGACACATCATCCATCCATTGTCAATATTGAGATTTGATTTGATTTGATTTGATTTGATTTGATTTGATTTGTATTATTTTATTTTCACATTAATCTTTTTGTATTTCTTGAATGAATATTGCTTTTAAACCACTGATCATAAAATTTAATTTAAATATGTTTAGCTGATTTTTACAATGTAAATTTAGATGTGTTGCTTTGTATAGATTATTTATGTTAACATTTTTAATATTAAATAAATAAATAAAGATTATTTATTTATTCAAGATTTATTTATGAATAATTTATTAGCTATTTATTCTTCACAGTAGATTTATAATATGATAATTAGTTTTTAGATACATCATTTAGATCTGATTTGGGCAGCTTGAATTAGAGTTTAAATTGGTGACTTAACTGAGAGCATTGAGTAAAACGATTTGTTATTTTCATAAGCATTAGGAATAATTTAATCTAGTTAATGATCATGATCAAAATGATTTTTCATATTTAAAAAGAAAAATCAATAATCTAAATTTATATTCTAATTAACCTAAATATTTGTAAACAATTATGGTTAATTAGTTAAATATTTCTATTAATTCTACATTGATAAATAATTAGATATATGCCTTAACTTTGTTTGAGTAAAATCTGTACTTAGTCATTTATTTATTCTATCATTAATTTAGGACTTTTACAATCCAATTATAATGATATAAGGTTTAGGTTTTATTTTCATATTTATTTAAGTTTTAAGAAAATTGAAGAATTATCTAGGACAACTCCAATTCCTCTTGAGATCAACCTCGGGAGTATGCTTATCACTTATTATAAGTGATTCATGTACTTGCAATTTTTTTTAAATACAAAACTTATGCATCATAGATTTAAGAAGAGAATATGGAGTTGAAAAATCACATTACTTGTAGGATTACCCTGTGGCATGTAAACCTCCTTTATGGTGTAGCCAAAGAGAGGACTACACTTAAGAAGACACCGAGTGTTCGTATAAGATGTGTAGCCTCCCCTTATATCTAGAGTTGGATCCCATCTTACATTTAATTCAAAATCCCATTCCCCAACTAGTTTCCAATCCATCTTCATGTGGGTCCACCCAACACCAGTGACCACAGTAGGGATGCAGGAAGAAAGGATGATATAGTTTTGGGATTAGATTAAAAAAGAGAAGTTGAACCTAATATGCATAGAAATATTTTGCGATCAATTGGTTGAATCCCTCTTTTCTGGCGATATCAAACTCATTATGCCTCCTTAGAAATTTTCCCTGCCTCATTGGCACTAAGGACCCTCTTTCTCATATCCAATACTTCAAGACGACTATAGCTCCCATTTATATATCTATTGAGAAAAAGCAAGCCATATTATGTAGGACTTTCACATCCATCCTTCAGGACTTAGTACAAAAATGGTTCAAGGATTGAGGAATTTGTGAAAATTCTCACCATCAATTATGCAAGTAATAAACATATATGAAAGGAATCTAACCATCTCTTCTTTATTGTACAAGAGTCACGAGATTATATATAAAGTACTATGAAATAATTAATGTATGAAACAATTGGAGATACATGATTGCCCCAATTGTATTACCATTGAAGCTTTAAGGAAAGACATCAAAAAAGACTATAGTTTGTCCATCGAGTTAATGAAAAATATTGCTCTATCATTGAAGGTTATTTAGGAAGAGGCCCGTAAGTTTTTCATTATGTAGAGAAAGTTGAAGTCTGCTTCTAAAAGTCCTACGAGAAGGACAACTAAAGATGAGGAACAATAGTAAAGTGATAGAAAGATGGAAGACAAGAAACCATAACGAGAAACCCAACCTTAGCCAACAAAATTCAAACTAAATAATTAATATCCCTTAAATACACCTATGAGAGTGGAAAAGAGAGCCTTATCCCCCTTTTGTTGCCTAAAGTAGTGCAACATATGGGAGGAAATGATCAAGTAAGATGACCCTTTCAAATAAGGATGCTTCAATAGGACCCTAACAAATATTGGCATTCTATAAAGACACGATGTATTGGATAAGAGATTGTACACTTAAAGTGGGAACTTGAACAAATTTTCTCTCGAGGGATGTTGCGAGAAATAGTGGTCGAGAGAGAAGATTCCTAAGAACGAGTAAGAAGGATGAGTTCTCTAAGGTGAGAAGTATATATGGTGGTGTGTCGACTAGTAGTTACAAGGATGCAATATTTCTTATAGGTGAGGAACTTGTAAGGTAGTAACGTGTGTTGCCTTTATCTTGTAAGGGCGCTATCTGATGTACAGGTGAAGTGCCTATATATTTTGTATGTCGTGTATAGACTTGGTGTTGCGAGGTCACAATGTATATGCATATTAGGAAGTTGAGCCATTAGTAGTTGATCACATCATATGATGATGGAACTTTAGAGATGAGCTTGTATCTAGTTGAATCAGGTGCTATTAAAATAACAAACAAGGGTAGCTTAGGTACAGTTAAGGAAGATGTCTTGTCTAGCAGAAGTATTTGAGTTTATACTTTTATTGAGTTATAAAATATTCATTTACTTATTAGTGAATTTCTTGTTATCGAGTAATCGCATGAGGTAGCTTGAGGATGTTACTGTATAGCAGTTGGATCTTATGCGGGTCTACCTTGTTACATGCTCTATTATATATAACTACATATTGTGATAGTATAATTATCATTTATTAATTATGTTCCCACATAATTAATAAACATAATTAATAAATGATTGCTAGAGATGAACATAATTATTAATTATGTTCCTACATATAATGAATTTCAAGTGATTGGAAATCCCTTACAACTTTTCCAATATATTTTTTTGATTCGTATAATGTGTGATATTTTTCATGTTAATGCATGTTGCTAGGCTGGACAAGAACATATGAGGCACATCATCACTAGTGTATTTATCATAGTCACTAGTACAACCAATATCCATTTAGAATAAAGTAGCCATGATATGAGATCACTGATGTGGAGACATCTAGTTGGGATACTTTGTACAATATTAGATTATACAGAACTAGATCAGTTGTGTTTGACACACTATAAAAATCCATTTAACATATAACAATTTTAACACAACAATTGATGACTATAATCAGGATGATCTTAATTCTAAGTGTTATCTAATATCCATTTAGAATGAAGTAGCCATGATACGGGATCACTGATGTGGAGATATCTAGTTGGGAGTACTTTGTACAATATTAGATTGTACAAGACTAGATCAGTACTTTGTACAATATTAGATTGTACAAGACTAGATCATATGTGTTTGACACACTATAAACATCTATTTAACCTATAGCAATTTTAATAAATCAATTGATGACCATATGCATAATGATCTTAATCTTGAGTGTTATAATTGGTTCTTTCTAAAAGAATCTGTGAAACACAATCAGAGCAAGGAGATACAATCTCCTTAAAGACTGATCCCTAACTCGTAACAAACAAAAAGGTAAACCCTTAATAGAACACAATAGTAGCAATAAATAATAATCTCAGGCAGTCGGAACACTTTAAACAACATATATATTATTTAATAAGGATGAGGCAAGTAAAGAGAAATTAGGCTTTCTAATCAAAGTTCAAACTTTAATATGTGGTAACATACTAAATTTAATCTCAGATTATACCAATAGGACAAAAAAGCATGCATAATACACGATGTAACGAGATAAATCCATATAGAACTCCTATTTATGTAGTAACATCCTCAAGTTTCTTATAGCAACTACTTAGCAGCAAAAAATTCACTAAATAATAAAAAAATTACAACCCTGATAGAAATAAAACCACCAATGAACATGCAATCTAAACATGCCAACTATATGCTCCAAACCCCACTTGGTGTATGTATCATGCAAACAAATGAACTTTAATCTATGTGAGTGTGTGAAATATTGAATAATAGTAATCAACCTTACATAAAGAATGACAAATACATTAAATAAAGATATAAACTTCGTATTTTGCATACGCGAATGCTAATGCAAAATGTAACAAGACTTGCAGTTTGGCATCGAAGTTGAAACAAACCAATTAGGTCAGTTCTTAAAAACTTAGAACTAATATGATCCAATAAAATATATAAAATCAATTCAAATCGAACCATTTGGATTTGTTTGGATTAGGTCATGTATATTGGTTTTTGTGTTTTTTTAGATTGGTTTGTAGTTCATGTAGACTCTTCACCCCACCATTATAGACCCAAGTTTGAATTCCACTCCTATAAATTATTTAATAAAAGAAAGGGAATTTAATTGCCTCTTTTTTGAAAAAAAAAATAAACATAAATTACTTGTATAAAAAGGTGTTTAATTTAAATGATAGTTATGTAATTAAATAGATACTAATAACACTTGCATGTTTTTATATATTATATCCAAATCTAATTCAATTAATCATTCACTAAATAAAATAAATTAATTGTATTTAACAAAATATCTTGTTTCGCCACTTTTTTTTCACCGATTCATTGAAAATCGGTGAAAAATATTTAAACTCGTCAGTTCTTGAAAAATCATCCTAATTTAAAAAAAAATATTGATTTTTTAAAAATTACCCCATTTTTTTTAAATTTCCATGAATGAAGCAAATTAGCCCAATTTCACTTTTCAAATTTGTTGATTTAAATAAACAAAATCGTCCGTTTAAACAAACTAGCCCAATTTTTTCAAAAATATTCACCGGTTTAGAAAAACTGACCAAACTTTTATAATTTTTTTTCACCTTACCTCTCTTTTTCTCCCCCACTTACTTTCCCTAGATCCCTTTTCCAAATCGTGGCAACAGCCCCCACCTGATTGTTTCTTTGACAACCCCCACCTCGACTAAATAAGTACGCCTTTCTCTATATTCACATCCTCATAGAGTGTGAGTAATAAAGAGAGGATTAGGGATGTTTGTATGTGCCATTTCAAATGTTCCTCCAATAGAGGAAAATCGGTATTGGCAGTGGTACTATTGAAAATCAACACCAACTCAATAAATGAATTGGTTGAAGGATGTAGAAAAATAAATAGAGTGGTTGAAGGATATAGAAAAATAAATAGAGTGGTTGAAGGATGTAGAAAAGAGAAGTATATAGATAATATTTGTATGGTTAGAGTTATTTCTTAGTTTTATATTTGTGTGAGGTAGATTGCATGGTGAGGACTATAAATAGTCTACTTTGTATTTGGTTTAATCATCCTATCAAAAACAAATAAGTCTTTGTATTCTTAGTTTTAGTGTGAGTTGAGAGCTTTTTCTTTGAATGTTTGTATTTCTCTTCAATTTGTAAGTTGTTTTTGAAAGGTATTATAATGTCTTTTATTGTGAGTATAATACAAGTAATTTGTTTATTTATTTAGATCCAATATTAGTAAATTTAGAGTTACCTATTCTAAAGTTTACTCAACAGGTGCATCTATTGGTGGTATGTTTTATGTTGAATATTTATTTTAAGAATCACATGTTTTGGGTTTATTTAGTTACTTAAGCTAATTCCGCATCATAATTTGCAAAAATATGGCTTCTTGCTGCCCAATTTGAAATACGACAGCTTAATCTTAAGGGTGCACGATTGATCCTGGGTAATGCCATTGGAAAAAATCCTAAAGTATGTGTAAACTTGATTTTAAATTTTTCAATAAGCTAATTTTTTTAATTGATAAGAATATAAGTTGATTTCCCAAAATTCAAAAGCTTTATTTATGCTTGCATGAAATGGACATCTACCATAAAAGACCAAAAGAAGGATCGATTAACTTCTAAGTTTCTGATAGTCTTCTACATTGGAAGGCCATTTAAGTGAGTATAATTTTGGACACTTTTCTTTGCATGTTAACTTTTTATAGATTGTGGAAGCATTAAGCACAAGTTACTTAGGACCTAATTATTCTCAGGTATGCTAATATTCTGAATTAGTTCATATGTTATACAAAGTCCCCAACTATGTAATCGTAAGTAATGTACTTATTTTGTCGATTGAATATGTAGCCAAAAGGATTTGCTGAAATATCAATCAAAGACATTGATGAATTAGCCAGAAGTTCATTTCCTTTGTGTATGCGCCACCAATTTGAAAAGGTAGGAAATTTACTGAAATTAGGATTTTTGTAGCTTTTGTTTTGATGACCATTTATCTGTTATTCTTTACTTTTTTAACTATTCTTTTGTTTCATTATGTACTTGCATACAGGTAAGGGAGGATCATCATTTAAAGCATAGAAGGAGAATGAAACTAGGTCTATTTCTCAAGGTTGTTGCACATTTTCACATGATATATGCATAAACCCTCTTATTCTATGTAGGACCCTCCATGCTTCACTAACTGTAATGTAGTTTATTCCAATTTGGATCTTCCATTTTATCTATAGATAATTGCAATTATAATTGATTAGTTAATACATGTATGCATGTATACCATCTCTTCTTAAATTATGTAACAACCTTTGATCGGAAAATGAGTACTATGAACAAGACACTTGAATTTGAACTTATAAGTGATGATTCTAAAAGTATAGTAATTAGTACACTTTTTTACTTAAAATTTACTTATTTATTTAATAAATAATATTTTTTATAGCAAAAAAAACACAAATATAAACTTTTTAGTGATAAAGGGGTGAAAATATAATTTTTGAGATTTTTTTTGGAATTTTTATGGATTTATAACGCAGAAGCCATCAAAAGCTACCACGTGGCATGCCATGCAAGCAGAGGAGCAAATTGGGCAAGCCACGTGGACACCATGTAAGCATGGAGAGTGAATCACGTTGCATCGCATGTGAGGAGAACGAAACACGTGCCACGTGTTAGCACAATGTTCAATCTGAGTTTAGAAATCGGTCAACACACCATGCCACATGTCATAACGCCATTGCTCCGCATGTTCCACCCATGCGCCATGGCATCCGTTTCCACGAATCATGTCATTCCATGTGTCGATGAATCAGCAAGCGTTGACTCTGATCGGTTTTCCCTGCCACGCGTCGCTCCCTAATTCGCCCAATAAATTTCCCTTACCACGTGTCGTAATGTGATTGGTTGAAATTGTCAGTTTTGCTTGTTTTGATCGTAACCCTTGATTTGAAGCTGATCGGACGATGCAAATTACACCTGAGCTTTATTTAAGCCCCTAATCACTCCATAAACCCTAATTTTCCTCTATTAGCATAATTGTGGTCATTTTTTGGATCTAAAAAGAGAAAAAAAATACACAAAAATTCAAGAGAAGACACAGGAAATTAATACTACAATTCAAGAGATTGATTGTATTTCTTTTTCTACTCTCTTTTTTTATCAAATTTATGTCTTTCTTTATGAAAAATATGAGTTTTATGAACACAATTATGTGTAATTAATTTATTAATCTAGGGATCTTATGAACCCAATTTTTACCATGTGATGATTTAATATTTTACCCCAATTATAATTATAATTATAATTTAATTATATTATTTAATCTGATTTGTATGTTATTAATTGTTGGAATTGTTTGGCCAACAATTTATCTATAGAGGCAATTAAATAGATTTGAGAGAATTATTTAATTGTTTGTTTTGATTAATATATGATCCATAATCTATGAATATAATGAGTAGTATGCAATTTAATTGGCATGAAAGTGTGATTAAATTAATTACTATATGTGGTGTAGTTTACTTGAGAGAGGAATACGTGTTAGATTAGATTCAATTGATCATGTAATAAATTGATAATTATATTGGGGGGATTTTAGCGATTCACATGTTTATTTAATTAGTGATTAAGTATTTCTAGATATTTTCTCATATATATTTTTAGTTATCAAATTTGATTTAATTAATTATTAATATTTACTTTTAGTTATTTTAATTTTGTTTCCTTAAAATATAAAAACACCAAAAAAATTAATTTTTATTTTTTTAGTTTTAAAAATTAGTTTCTAATAAAATAATCTCTATGAGAATGATCTTTTCTTATCATTATATTACTTGTTGCGATACCTATACTTGCGTATTCATTGTACACAGTTTATATGTGGCGATCAAGTTTTTTGCGCTATTGCCGATGATTATTAATATTAGAAATTAATATTTTTATTATTATTAATTTTATTTTAGTTATTTTTTAATTTATTTTCTTTACTTTAATTTTAATTTTAATTTACTGACTTATTTATTTATTTTAATTAATTAATTTTATTTATTTTTTAACTTTAATTTATTTAATTAGTTGATTATTTTTTTTAATTTTTATTTATTATTTATTTTTAATTTAGACATTTCTTTTATTGCTATTAGAAGCGTAGAGTAGAAAATGGATAGTAATAATTATTCATGGTCAATGAACGAAATAATAACCACAAAAATAATAGGTGGAATGCATGAGATAAATGATATCATGACACTTACAACTCAAGTGTCCTCTTTGGTAAATCTTTTGATGGTTCAAAACTCGCCTACGAATATAAACCAGGTCTAAGATTCGATTATGTCTTGCATGTTTTGTGATGGAGCCCATTTGTTTGATAATTGTCCATATAATCCTAAACCGGTCTTCTATATGGGTAATGTGAATCAAAACAATAATTCATACTCAAACACGAACACATATAACCTAGGATGGAGGAAACATCTAAATTTCTCCTAGAATTACAACAAACAAGGTGGTAATCAATTCAACCATCAATCATTTTCACCACCTAGTTTCTAAAAACAACAACAATTACCAATCCAAGAAAATAAACCATTTACTGAGGACAATACAAATGCCTTAATGGGGATGATGAAAGACTTCATCCAATCATTTAATACACAAATGTCAACTCAAGAGGCTTCAATTCAAAATTTGGAGAATCAAATAGGATAACTTACTCAGGTTATAAACCAAATGCCACAAGATAACCTTCAAAGTGACACAATTGTAAACCTAAGAAGAGAAAGAGAGGACCATTGTAAATCATTAGCCTTAAGGAGTAGTACAACTTTAGAGTAGGAAGATGAGACTCAAAAGGATAAGGAGGACTATGAGACTAAAAAGGATAAGGAGGAATTAGAGGATAAAAAGAGTAATGGAAAGAAAATAATTTAGCCAAAAAAGATCAACCTCTATAAACCAACTATTCATTTCCCTCAAAGATTGTAAAAGCAAAATGCAGATACGCAGTTTTCAAAATTTCTTAAAGTATTCAAGAAGTTGCACATAAATATAAGACTTGAAGATAATGAAATAATAACCTTAACTGAATGTTGTAGTGCCATTCTTGTTAGAAAATTATCCTAAAAGTTGGAAGATCTAAGTAGTTTTAACATTCCTTATACAATTGGGAACATCCATTTTGAGAAAGCATTATGTGACTTAGGTTCTAGCATTAACCTTATGCCATTATCGATCTTCAAGAGATTAGGGGTTGATAAAGCCAAACCCACTTCAGTAATATTACAAATGGTAGATAGATCAATTAAGAGACCTCAAATTGTGTAGAATATTTTCTAGTAAAAGTAGAATATTTTCTAATGCAAAGATATTGTATTTCACATGTGTTTTAATTCTCTATGCATAGGGTTTTGGCTGAAAACTTGATGATGTAATTGCATTTTGGAAAGTTGAATTCTCATAGAAAGTGAATGAATTATTACTATTAGAAACTCAGGTCTAACTTAACCCAATAAGATGTCATTGAGTTAAGGGTTGTCTAAGCTTATAAGTAGCACTACTATCGAACTCCTGGCCAATGTGGGACTGAAGAAAACTTAACAATCACCTTTCACACTGAGAGAGGTGGTCTCACAAAGCCATAGTGAGACTGTTAAGAACAAAGCCCAAGTCACCGATTAATTCAAAACTATCTTTGATACCAAGTCATACGTCGTTGACCGTTGACCATTGAACGTTGAACATTGACTGTTGACTATTAACTTTTCTACATGGTTGACTTTTTACAGATCAGGTTCTCTTTACCCATTTTTTTGTGTAAACCTCATTTTTACAATCTGTTTTTGCATATTGTGTTTCTAAATGGATAAAAAAGATGTTTTTCTTCCTCGCTCTATCAATACTGTATTGGAGGGGATCAAGAACTACTTATCTTAGTCTCAAGATTTGTGAAATTTTCTTAAAGGTCGCATGATCTGGCATTACTATAGTGATACAATGATAATCCCTATCAAAGGAGTAAGTGAAGAATATGCCGCCTACCTTGGTCACTTGTTGAATAGGATAGTCATAACCATATGATCCTCACATGGATTCAGAATACTTTTGTTCCCTCCATCTCCAATCTATTAGGAAACTTTGATGATGCAAAATCAACATGGGATATATTGGTCAAAAGGTACTCCACTACTCATGGATCTATGAAATATTAGTTAGTAGTTGAATTGCATCATCTTCAAAAAGAACCAAGGAAATCCATCAATGACTATTATGATCAGCTTCACTTTCTTTGGGACCAAATTGACCTTTGTGATCCAATTTGGGCATGCTTAAAGGATGCCTAGAAATATGCTACAGTTAGTGAAGAATTTCATCTCTATGAGTTCCTGATGTCAATTCACAAGGACTTTGAGTCTATCTGGGGTCAACTTCTCAATCGTAGTCCTCTCTCCTCTCTTAATACTACTATAAACGAGTTGGTTAGAGAAGAAGCTTAACTTGTAACCCTTCAAGCCCAAAATAAGTTCAATGTTTTGGATATTACTCCTTCTACTCCTGCTATTGAGCAACCTCAGTAGTCAGATGATTCCTCTGGATCTAGAAATCGTCGCAAATAAACCAACAAGAAGTTCTACAATTATTGCAAGCGTCCTGGTCATACCATTGAGACTTGTTACCGTCGTAATAAATCTACTGCTCTTATTACTAATATTGAGCCTACTTCATTGATTCCTTCCATTTCAACCGAGTCACAGTCTTCTAGATACACTATCAACGTCTCCCCCATTGAACTATAGAAGATCATCTCTTTCCACTACTCTCTTAGTTCTACTAGGTAAGTCTCAAACTTGGCTTTTGATTATGCCTATTGTAATCACATGACACCTCACTCATCTTTATTCTCCAAACTTGACCCTGCACCACATCCTCTTAATATTCATATAGTTGATGGTTCTACCATGCATGGGAATAGTCTAGGTTTTGTTTCGACCTCTAACCTCTCTATTCCTAGGGTCTTCCATGTACTTGGCCTATCCTATAATTTGTGCTCTATGATTCAATTAATTGAACTAAGATATGGCTTTATTTTTTACTATTTTGGGTGTATTGTGCAGGATCCGAGGATGGGGCAAGAGCTTGGTACTGGTCCTAGGGTTAGGCATATGTTTCACACGAACAATCTTCATCTTTTAAGTATTGCTCTTGTCTCTATTGTTGCTAAAGCTACTGTAGTTTCTTCCTTACCTTCTCTCGCACTTTGACATTCTTGTCTTGGTCATGCCCCATCTACTCAGGTACACAGTTAACTTCTAAAGGTCTATTGGTTTCTACGTCCAAAGACAATTTTGATTGTACTACATACTAGTTAGGAAAATAGCCAGCTTTACCTTTCAATAATAGTGAATCTATCTATAATAGTATTTTTGAGTTAATTCATTCTAATGTTTGGAAGCCTTATCTTGTTACTAGTATGGGTGGATCTCATTATTTTGTTATTTTTATTGATGATTATTCTCATTATAGTTGGATCTTTCCTATGAAATCTCGTTTTGAAATCTTACCAATATACAGTAACTTTGCAAAAATAGTTGAAACATAATTCTTTAAACATATCAAAACTTTTTGATATGATAATGCTTTTGAATATACTTCAATATGCTTTTCAAGCTCTGTTACATTCCTATGGCACTGTACATCATCTAACCTGTCTAGGAACCTCTTAATAAAATGGTCAAGCCAAAAGAAAACTTGGTCATATTCTTGACACTGTTTGTGCTATTCTTTTTTCTGCCAAAGTTCATGCCCTATTTTAGGGTGAAGTCGCTCTTCATATTTTTCATGCCATTAATCATATTCTAAGTGCTGTCATTCATAATCATACTCCGTATGGGTGCCTTTTTGGGTCATCCCTTGACTATTATTACCTTCACTCATTTGGATCTGCCTATTTCTTTCTTCTTCAATCTCACGAACACAACAAACTTGAGCCTCGATCTAGACTTTGTTGTTTTCTTGATTATGGTGAAACTCAAAAAGGGTATCGGTGCTATGATCCTATCTCTCATCATCTTTGTGTTTCCCATAATGTTGTCTTTTGGAAATATTGCTTATTTGTTAAACTCTCTCACTTTTGCTACTTCCCTAACTAACTCTTCTATTTTAGAAATCTTTCCAGATGAGTCTTCTATTCCTTCTACAGATACCTTTTATCCTTCTTTGGACTTCTCTATTCAATCTTTAGATATTTTTGATGATTCTCCTAAACATGTTATAGATGAACAGGTTGATGACAAGCTACCCTACCTTGAGCCTAGGTCCCCTACTCCTACTTTGCTTGAAGATCCTCTACAAGACATTCCACTTCACCACTCAACCAGGGTAAGATTCATTCCTACACATTTACTAGAACATTATTGTTACACTACCCTTGCAATGAAAGAGGAAATTGATGCATTAACCAAAAACCATACTTAGGATCTGGTTACTCTCCCTCCTAGTCAGTTTGTGGTTGATTGTAAGTGGATCTAGAATATCAAGACTCGTTATGATGGGTTCATCGAGCACTACATTCTCGTCTTGTTGCAAAAGGTTTTACACAAGAGTATGAGATTGATTATAAAAATACTTTTGCTCCAGTTGCCCGTATCTCCTATATTCGTGCCCTCTTAGTTGTTATCGCTACTAGTAAATGAGACCTTTTTCATATGGATGTTAAAAATGCTTTCCTTAATGGTGATATGCATGAAGAATTTTATATTCAACTTCCTCCTGGTCTTTCTATTGAAACAAACAAGGTTTGTCGCCTTCGACGTGCACTTTATGGCCTTAAACAAGTTCCATGAGTGTGGTTTGCCAAGTTCAGCTCCACTATATTTTGCTTGGGTTACACTGCTAGTCCTTATGATTCTGCCTTATTTCTTCGTCGCAATGATAAAGGCACCATTTTACTTCTCCTATATGTGGATGATATGATCATAACTGGTGATGACCTCATTGGCATTCAAGAACTCAAGGATTTTCTTAGTTAGTAGTTTGAGATGAAAGACCTTAGACATCTCAACTATTTCTTGGATCTTGAGATCACTTGTTCCACAGATGGTCTTTATATTACTTATGTCAAGTATGCATATGACCTTTTATCTCGAGCTGGACTCACTGACAGCAAGATTGTTGACACTCCAATTGAACTTAATGCGCATTTGACACCCTCGGGGGAAAACCATTGTCTAATCCTTCTTTTACAGACGATTGGTTGGTAGCCTAGTTTATCTCACAGTTACTCATCCAGACATTTCTTATGATGTTCACTAGGTAAGCTAGTATCTATCTGTTCCACGATCGACTCACTATGCTATTGTTCTGTCCATTTTATGATACTTGAAGGACACTCTCTTCCATGGCTTTTCTACTCAGCACAATCTCCTTTGTACTCCATGCATTCTATGATGTTGATTGGGTAGGAGATCCTACTGATCGTAGGTCCACTACAGGTTATTGATTTCTCCTTGGTTCTTCTTTGATTTCTTGGCAAAGTAAGAAACAAACCTTCATGGCCCACTCCAATACTAAAGTAGAGTATCGTGCTCTTACTGATACCATATCTGAGCTTTGTTGGCTACAATGGCTTCTTAAGGATTTAGGTGTGTCCACATCCTCTACTATTCCTCTTTATTGTGACCATTAAAATGTCATTCATATCGTTCACAATGATATCTTTCATGAATGGACTAAACACATCGAGATTGATTTTCACTTTATTCATTCTCATCTTGTCCATGGTGCTCTCAAGCTTTTCCTCATCTCCTCCAACGATCAACTTGTAGATATCTTCATCAAGGCACTTCCTAAGGGACACACTCGTAATTTGGTTAACAACCTCAAGCTAGTCTCACATCCACCTTGAGTTTGAGGAGCATGTTAATGTATATCATGTTATGAGCTTTAGGCACATCTAGTTTACTTGTACCTCCTATATAAAGGCGTCATATATATTTCTTAAGATATAGAATAAAATACAATTATTAAGTATTTCTATCAATTACAAATATATTTTTCTCATGGTTAATTCGTTTACCCATTTCTGTTTTGTCATTTTTTTTGTTATCATTGCCTTTGTTTAGAAGTTTATACTAAGGTCTTTTGTCAAAGGTTGGTATCGAGAGATTTGACAAAGAATATGCATTTATAAGGAAGCTCAATGTGATTAGTGCACTGCTCAATGTATGGTTATGATAGATGATCTTTTGTATAAGATGATTTGTATTTGTGATGTATTTATAAATAATCGCTCAATACGAGCTATCTGTCTAGAAATAAAAATTTATTTGTCAAAATGTTTGCTAGTTTTGGAGCTCTTTTTGCCTAAAACTAAAAATTTATTTATAAAAAACTTCACTGGTTTTTAAACCAGCAAAAAAACTAAAATATTTCACCAGTTTAAAAACTGGTGAAAAAATAAAAAATAAAATTTTTTGTCGATTTTAAAACCAACAAAAAATAAATTCTTTTGCTAGTTTTAAAATCCAAGAAAAAATATAAAAAAATTATGCTAGCTTTTAAATCGATGAATTTGTTTTACCACCACTTAATATGATAGGTTTAAAAACAAACAAAAAATGAGTTTTTCATTGTTTAAAAACTAGTAAATTACGACAATATTGTAGTAGTAGATTGTACATGATTTGATCAAATGTGTTTTAGACATTATAAAGATCCATTTAACCTATAACAATTTTAACAGATCAATTAATGATCATATGTAAGATGATCTTAATATTGAGTATGACTAGTTTTTTTATAATGTCTTGATATTTGACTTAATAAGTGATGCTCATATTGAAGGGTTAATATGTTTTGTATCTTAGTGTGATATTATTACAATTAGTAGGAAAGTTATCTCATAAGATGAAGAATTAACTCTGTCTATTCTCAATAATAGATATTAGTTCTCTTATTTAGTTGTTTAGATTTTTGTTCAATTGGGCACAATCTTGTGATATGATTATAGATTGTTGTTTAACATGAATCGTAAGTACTCAATAACAAGAGGTAATTAGTAAGTTAAAATAGAAACACTTACCTATATTTAATTATGACTTAATTGTGAATGATTAATCTACATGTAATGGTTATATCAATGAATTAATTGATATTAAGAAATTGGATAAATAACAAATGTGTTGGGTTTTTTTTTAACTTTTTCGTAAAAATCAAATTTTTATTACGAAATTAATAACAAATATTTGCCCAACAAGATATGTATGATATTTATAATTTAATCATAAAAATAAAAAAATAATTATATATCTTTGTAGCATGTGAACAATTATTGAAACCTTCGGGCTTCAAAATCTTCCCCCAATAAGGATGAATGAGGTAAGTGGGTATTCCTATAATTTCCACATTGATTGAAAATTTGTTCAAGTTGTCCAACTTTAAACCTTTTTGTGTAATCCTCTTGTTCTCCAAGAACAAGTTTCTGTCAAGAACAACATTTTTGTACACTATGATTTTGGGTTAAATTTTGTCTTTCATAAAATTTCTCTGAGTGTAGAATTTTCTCTCTTAAGTTTTATGAAGTGGATCGTAAAGGAAATCAAGGCCTTTTAACTGGTCTCCAATTTTATATAATTTGTTTAAGAGTAAAACTCCTAATTCTACTCCAATAAGGAGTCATTTACACAACCAAATTGTGTGCTACTCCTAATTATGTGTTATAATTTGTTGAAGCAAGTTTATAAAAACAGTGTAGGAACAATATTACCAATAACTTGAAAGTAACTGCTTGGGTTGAGTCGCGGACTAGGTCGCTCTCTTTAAGACGTTTCGCGGCTCTGCCCAATTTATGCAAGCAAACACAAATTGCCGTCTCAGATAAAACAGACCTTAATCTTAATCTGCCTCTAACTTCACTGCACTGATGAAGACTGGAATGCTACACCTGAAAATTTGTTGCTCGGAAAACTAAAACAAAAAAAACTTAGAAATTGTAGAGAGAATTTTTTTTCGTAGGGAGATGATTGCTGATTGTTGTGTTTCAAATGAGAGCTGAAGCCCTCCTTTTATAGACTTTAGAAACCGTGTGGTAATTATGAATAAAACGGTAATGTCTAGGAATTAAGAGTGTAACGGCCATTCTGAGTAATGAAGAGTAACGACCATTTTCAGATTAAAGACGAGTAACGGATAACGGATATAATTTGGGACAAACGGTCATATTCTTAATAAAAGAAAATAACGGCTCTTTTTTCTGAATAAATAAGACAAACGGTCATATTCTTAATAAAAGAAAATAACGGCTCTTTTTTCTGAATAAATAAGACAAACGGTCATATTCTTAATAAAAGAAAATAACGGTCATAAAATATATATATATATATAACAACCATTTTGTAAGTGTAAAAATTTTCCTTAAAAGAATATTTTACCAAAAAGGAAAATACCACCTCACCTCACACTCACACGCACTCGAACTCGAACTCGAACTTCGGCCAAGACGCACGGCTGGCCGGTCGGACGGACGGACGGCGCGGCGGCTGGCGCGCGTGCGCGTGTGTGGTATCACATTTGCCTAGGCCTCTCCCTTCCACAAAGTGGGTGCCCAATCCCAATAGCCAACTCCTCACTATTTATACCTCTTTAAAATAATATAAAAAAAACAATGTGGGACAAGGCACATTTCCCAACAAAATTTTTTTTAATTAAATTTCATCTTTTTTCAACATAATTTAATCTAATTCACCTCGTCAAGGGGTAATAATCGCCTTCGATGAGAGTAATAGCAACAATTTCTCACTAATCACCTCAATGAGCTTTTGTTGATCACTCGGTGAGCTCTCACATGCTTATAAATCTAGCCTTTTAAAAAAAAATCATGAGCAAGTTTTTCACAAATACATGCAAATTAGTAATGCGAACATACAACCTAAACATGCCAACTATATTCTCTAAACTCCACCTAGTATGTGTATCATGTAAACAGACAAAGTATAATCTATATGATTATGTGAAATATTGAACCGTAGTAATCCACCTATAGAGAATGATAAATATATTTAGTAAGAATACAAACTTCGTATTTTACATACGAGAATACCAACACCAAATACAATAGTACTTACAATTTGGTTCTACATCAAAACTAAAACGAATCAATTAAGTCGGTCCTTAAAAATTAAGAATCAATATGATATAATAAAAACTATAAAATCAATCAAAATCAAACTATTTTTAAATATTTATTAAATTTAAAACATAAATTTTTTTTATTTTTTAAAATAAATAAATCAATGATAAAAATGTATTGTATTGCAATACTCTAAATAACAAATAAACTAAAATTAAAAAAAAATTACTACTTAATTTCATATCAATTAAACATTTACCTGTGTTAATATATTATATCTAAATATAATTTAATTAATCATTTATTAAATCAAACCAACTAATTATATCTAATAAGTATTAATACTTTCAAGTTTTTTAAATTTTTTTAAATAAAATTATAATCTAAATATATAAAAAATAAAATAATATTATTAATAAATTGAATAATTTATTATGAGATTTTTAATATCAAGAATTTATCAGTACATTTTAGATTGGTTTTAAATATTTTGAATTTATTATAATCCTTTGAGAAAATTTAAAAGATAATTATATTTTTAAAACGAAAAAATATTAATATTATAACCATATTTTTATTTTAAAAATATAAAAGATTAAATTAGCATTCCTTTTTATGTTTTAAAAATAACAACTCAAATTAAACTATATAAATTGGATTCGTTATATGGTAAAGCCCTTTGCATATATTACTACTCTCTAATAATAAGATCCAAAAACAGATCAACATCCAATTCTCTGTCTTCGTTTTCTCATTCGATTTCAACGGGTGTGTATTAACATAAAAAGGAATGCTAATTACGCATAAATCTGTTTAATTCTTTTCCATTTCTAATCAATTTTGTAGCACTGGTTATTAGGTTTTAGATCGAAGTGGAGGAACGGGAGGAAGAAGGAAGAGAGAGAACATGGACAATATTATGAGCAAGCTTCGCAATTTGGACGCCTATCCCAAAATTAACGAAGATTTTTACAGCCGTACCCTTTCTGGTGGCGTAATCACCCTCTTCTCCTCCATTGTTATGCTCTTGCTTTTTCTATCCGAGCTCCGTAAGTTATATTTCTATTTCTTCGTCTTCAGATATAAATTTTATTTATTGTTTTATGAGAAAAGTATACCGTTGCTATTTGGTCTATATATTGGAATACTTGGAACGATTTCTTTGTATCGTTGAAGCTGATTTTGTTTTGAGATTTGTAATTTGGCCAGTAATTGCTTGTAATTTGACCCAGCTGTTTAGCTATGGCATGTACTTGTCCTGTCATTCTTCATATCCAGTTTATTGATTTGTTCGAAAAATTCAAATGCTTTCGAATTTTCTGAATGGAAACAGCTCTTGATACTGTATTCGCAAGTTTAAGCATTTTAGCGACTAACATGCCTATTACTATGTCATTAGCTATGGTTGTTGGACTCTTCATTTTTCGTTAGATACTTTGTCTAAGCAACGTAACATGAACATGGTGTGGGTAACACTTTAATTGGGTAATAATGTACAGAAAATTTCAAAAAATAGGCGTATTTTACATCTAGATATGTATAAATTTTTTTTACTAATCTTGGTGTCCTAAAAGTTAAGTCTGTGTAACATACTCTGTAGTAGTCAATTAGTCAGAAACGTTTTGGATTCAATTGAACTAAATGTATAACCCGTTGAAGCTCTTAGTTCTACTGTTGTAGACTTGTAGTGCAATCTAATTCTTCAAAGTGATCAAATTAGGAACTAGTCGGGCATCTGTTTCATTTTTCTTTTTACATCTCCCCCCTTTTACTTAGGATTTTTCATCTGCTTCATTCTTTAATACCACTTTTATTTTATCATCACCTCATTTATCATTGTTGATGCAAATGGTTAATACCAATGTTGTAAATGTTATTTTAAGTACCGGGGCGTTTTCCTCAGACAAGACATGATGTAAGTCGAAACTTTACGTTTAAAAAACTTTTAAAAGTGGTTAAAATCAAATATTAATCTAATAAATAAATAAGCATGGAAATAATAATAAAACACAAAGTAAATCATATGGGTTGTAACTCTATTATTCAAAAGTCAATTCGAAGCTATCAGAGGTATCAACTATGGTGGAAGCAGAGTACAAAAATCAAGAACCCCTTGGAAGGCGTAAGGTTTTAAATTTTTAGTTCTAATCTCAATGCGTACCCCTTTCATTGAGACGAGTCATAAGATTTGAGGCGATATGAGGTGAGACATAAGCTTTGAGGTGATATGAGGCGGGACATAAGCTTTGAGGCGATATGAGGCGAGACATAAGCTTTGAGGCAATATGAGGCGAGACATAGGCTTTAAGGCGATATGAGGCTTAAACCTCAAATTAAAACAAAATAAACAATAAAAAAGTCAAACTATCACAAAATAACATCGTAATAATCCTCCTCAAACTAAAACAAAATAAACAATAAAAAAGTCAAACTATCACAAAATGACATCATAATAATCCTAATAATCTTGCATAGTTCATAATATAACAATCCAATCACTACTAAAACATCTAAACATGATAAAGTTAAGATCCATAAAAAATTAACTAAAAAAGACATTAACAAAGTTCATCAAAAAGCTAGCAGCATAGCATTGGACTAAGATATCTCTTGTGTTTAGAGTCCATAATCATTATCATATACTTCAATCTTATTCCCATCATCGCAAGCATTATTATCAGTCTTTTTACAACTTTTTGCATGTTTAAGTTTTACAAAAACTTAACTCCAAATCAGCACCTATTTTAATAAAAAAAAAATCACCAACTTAAAGAAAAAAATCAGCTACAAGATCA
Organism: Hippophae gyantsensis; assembly: GCA_030763125.1. Lineage (NCBI taxonomy): Eukaryota > Viridiplantae > Streptophyta > Magnoliopsida > Rosales > Elaeagnaceae > Hippophae > Hippophae gyantsensis. Next base: position 21,694,329 of record CM061032.1, on the reverse strand, counting down.
AAATGAAATTATTATGAAAATAAATCAACAAAAATAGCCAACTTAAAGCTTTTGTAAACATAGAAGTTGAAAATAAATCAAGCTTTTGTAAATAAAATCAGCTTAAGGTAATTATGCAGTGTATGGAATAAGGAAATAAAACAAAGAAAGAATAGAAAACAAAGAAGAAAGAAAGAATGGGGAAAACGGAAATCGAGAGAATAAAAAAGAACTAAGAAAAAATAAGAGAAAAAATAGCAAGGAAGGAAATACCTGTTTGTGTCTCTTCAAATACTTGTTCATGGAAGGAGGTGAGAAGGGAAAAAAATAGCAGAAGAAGACAGAGGTTGTTGAAAACTTCTATTGTAAAAAAAAATAGTTTTTTTTTCACTTTTACATTCACTTTGGGGATAGGTTTTGGTTTTTTAGTTTTATTTCACTTATTAGGCCAAAATACTAATGGGCTTTGTCCAAAAGTCCAAATGTTGATTTAATTTTGCTTTCTAGCCTATAATTTTTCTTTTCCTTGCTGAAACAGAGGCTATAAGCCTCAATAGCATAAGTGCTTAGCATCAATGCTTGAAAAAAGGCATATGAAAATTTTCAGCACTCAATACGTTAGCTTTAAGGCTGCCTGGGTTAAAAAAAACGCACTGGTGCTAGCCTCAATACGCTTTTTTTTTAAACCATTGCCAAGGTGAGAACTTAGTGATTGCCAAAGGGAGTGTGAGATGTGGAGGAAGACTGAAGAATATAAAGGAAGCAACCTTAATCATGTTGTTCGTAAGATAAATATTCCTCTTTTTGTTTAATTATTTTTGACTTTCTACATTTTAAATTCTTAATAAAATCAGATTAGGATTTAATAGGTAACCTATGAAAGAAACATTTGAGGCTATAGCCTCAATTGCCTAGAGGTTAAAGGCCTTAAGGCGTGCGCTTCAAACCAAAAAAGGGTATGTCTTAATTTACCATACGAGGGTATCAGAACTATTGTTTTTAAGCTTTACTTTGAGGCAAGCCTCACAATAGCCTTTTACAACACTGGTCAAGACAGCTTAAGTGCTTCCTGCATTTTTTTTCCTCTTAATTGCTATACTAGTTGGATTGAATAAAATTATTTTGCCAAAGCTTCATTTACTTATCAGTCTATAGCTATGGTCTGTATCTGTGGTATTTGTATAGCTGTGGTCTGTATCTGTCGTATTTGTATAGCTATGGTCTGTACCTGTGATATTTGCTTATGTATATGGATGGATATATAAGTGTTTTTGTTGCCAAAATGGAAGAACTTGATATTTTCAAAGATTGAACTTATTCTATGGAGTATCGACTTCCATTTGCAATACTAAAAGTACAAGATCCATTTTATCTATTATGTCGTGAACAATGGTTTGCTTGTTTATTTCCACATTCTTCACTCTTTGAATTACTTTAGTAAAATGTACTTAGTGTTTTTTTATGATTTGGTCTTCTTTTTTGTTAATGGTTTTGTAACCAGTAACCCTCCTCCCCCCTCCCCAAATTTTTTTTCTTAACTGTGATTTTCTTTTGCTTTAACACAAATTCATGGACACAGGATTATATCTTCATGCGGTAACAGAAACACAGCTTGTCGTAGATACTTCAAGAGGAGAAACTCTACGTATCAATGTAATGTTGTATCATTATCAGAAAACTATATAATATATTTTAAGTGTAATATTTTGCCTTGTAATTTGCATAAAGTGACTCCTTTAAATATTTTTAGATACTTTCTTCAAAACTAATATTTTTCACTATTTAGTCATTATTAGAAACCTGATTTGGAGCGGGAAACCTAATTCTTTTCCCTCATCCCCCGCTCTACCTTTTTTTAACTCTTTCATTGTTTATTCTATTTCCTATAGTGCAGTACTTTTGTGATGCATTTCAGACACGGAAACTAATGGACTGTTGGTTTTGATGTTTGAAATTGCAGTTTGATGTCACCTTTCCTGCACTTCCTTGTTCCATACTCAGTGTTGATGCAATGGATATCAGTGGAGAGCAACACCTTGATGTGGTATGTACAAAAAATTTCATTTATTAGCAGTATTTTGTATCGATTACTACTTTTTTATACTGTCTTCATGCATCCTTAGCTTTACATGGTAGATTACTAATTGATTTTCATCCCCCCACTTCTTATTCTATGATTCACACGGTTATATTCCAAATCTCTATTGCAAGCACTATGACTTCCGTTTTTCTTGTTGAATTTTTTCTGATATTGTTTTAGTATCTCCTTTAACTTGCAGAAACATGACATATTCAAGAAAAGACTAGATGCCCATGGCAATGCAATTGAAGAAAGACAAGATGTAATTGGTGCACCCAAGGTTAGTGATGGAGACCTTTCAAGATGGAACTCCGTCCTTATGCTCATGTAGATGAGCAACTTCTGATAGATATATGTTTCATTGCCTTCATAATCTGTCCGTCACAGATTGAGAAGCCTTTGCAAAGACATGGAGGCAGGCTTGAGCACAATGAGACTTACTGTGGTTCCTGTTATGGTGCAGAAGTGGTATGTTTCCCATCTGATGTAGGACATAATTGCTCGTGGTGGGCAGTTTGGAAATTAGGATAGAAAGAAAGAAAACTAAGGAATATGCAAACTATTTGAATCACAAGGTAGGTTCTAGGTATCCCTATCACACACAGGCTTGTTTTGCATTACACAAAACACATGAGAGAACTCTTTTCCGAAAATAATCAACTTTATTTTTCATTTCATTTATATTCAAATATATATATGATATTCAATTATTGGAACCAAGAGGTACATGAACTTAGAATTGATAAATGCAGGAAATTATAGATACATAATAATGGGAATAAAGAATAAAGAATAAAGATATTTAGCATTTCAAATTAGGTTTATCTAAATTGGGATTACTCCTAGGCATTGGTTATGCTTTGATATTTGATATTTACCATTAATTATGATTTAGATTTTATAATTTATAATTTGGTATTTACCTCATTAGTCATTTTTATCCCTATAAATAAGATATTGTATGAAATTAGCCTTCTCCATAAATTTTCACTTCCTTCTCTATGAAATTTCTAATTCTTCAATCCCTAACTCTAATTTTCCGTTGTCTTTCCCTTCCCTAATTTTCTTCTCTTCCCATTCTACATAACATGAACAAATTAATTACTCTATTAGATTCTTTGTGGTAGATATTTTCTATATTAGATGGATGAACCACAGACCATCCTACAACTACCACCCTGTTACTCTTTATATGAGATTTAAGTTGTGTACTAAGAAGTATGAAGTAGTTGTGTGGGACAGCCTGTCTTGTATCTCAGGGCTATGTGGCATAAAGCTGTTATTTTTTGAAGCAATGTTTTAAGAGTCGTAAGTCTTTTAAAATGGTTTTCTATAAATCTCCTTCATAGGCACTGTAAATATGGGTTAAGTTTTAACACAAATTTTTTTTTCTTTGTTCTTCTTTACTATTGGAGTTAATAGTTTCAGTTATTTAACCATTTGCTCTCATCTTTTGTCAGTACAGTCGGATGAAGAGTGTTGTAATTCCTGTGAAGAAGTCCGAGAGGCATATAGGAAAAAAGGCTGGGGTTTGTCAAATCCAGATTCGATTGACCAGGTTAGTCGGTTTGAAAAATGACCGTAATGAGTAACATGTTCATTGGAAATTTTGATTGCTGTAATTATATGATGTGCTTGATTGCTTATATGTATAACTTGCTTCTCTCTCTCTCTCTCTCTGGTGATTAACCATGGAGGAAGGTTCCTTTTGAAATAGGTGTTATCATTTTAAAATGCATGGTCAGTGGAACTCAGTGATCTGATGTGTTCTTAATTCTATATTTTGTATTCAGTGCAAAAGAGAAGGTTTTCTACAGAGAATCAAAGATGAAGATGGGGAAGGATGTAACATGTATGGGTTCCTGGAAGTTAATAAGGTAGCTGGGAATTTCCATTTTGCTCCTGGGAAAAGCTTTCAGCAATCAAATGTTCACGTGCACGATTTTCTATCTTTTCAAAAGGATAGTTTTAATGTAAGTAAGATGTTGGCTCCTACTTCCCTTTCTATACAAAACATGCCATTTGAAAAATTTCCTGACTTATGTTAAATTTAAAACCTGAAAGTAATAGCCTCCATATTTTTGCTAGATGAAAGTTTAATTATGAATTATTCTACAATGCAGATAAGTCACAAGGTCAACAGATTGACTTTTGGAGAATATTTTCCTGGTGTTGTGAACCCTCTTGACGGGTATGTTCTTTTTACTTAAACTTGCTAGATTTAAATATTATTCCAATAATAACTCATCATGATATTTTAATTGTGGCATTTCTTTCCACTTCAGTGTGCAATGGACACAACGATCACCTAGTGCAATGTATCAATATTTTATAAAGGTTAGCTTTCTTGAGAATTGCATCCGTACTGTTTATCTTTTTTCCTTCTAAATATATCAATGTGTCTTCGGTGTTATTTTCTCTCCTTTCCCTTTAGTTTTTAAAATTCAATTCTGTAATGGTAAAGAACTTCTAAGCATAGTCACTTTGATGGCTTGGCAGATGATCTCCAAAATTTCACCTAAAACAAACATATAGATAAATTTATATATTTTTTCGGCTGAATATATAGAAATTATATAGAAATTGAATGAATGTGTTTGAAAAGCTTTTTACACAATTTAAAAAAACTAGGTAGGAATAAAATATTTTGTTGTAGACCTTTAATGCTTGTGGTCTTCCTTCACAGTAACTATCTTGCAAAGACCTTTCAAGAACATGGTAAGATGAAAAATCCTTTACCACTTTACCAAAAGAAGATACCTCACACGATGTGATAACCATTTGAATGTTCATTCGCTCTGAAGTGATTTAACGAATGTTTTCCGTTTGTTTTGCAGGTTGTACCCACTGTTTACACCGACTTGAGTGGGCACAGAATCCAGTCAAACCAGGTGCAGAAAAATCAGAGTTATCAGATTTTGTTTTGTCTCATAATATGGAATTTGATCATTACAAGTAAATTATTGGATTTTGCAGTTCTCTGTGACTGAACATTATAGGGGTGGAGAAACAGGCAATCTTCAGTTTCTACCTGGAGTTTTCTTTTTCTATGACCTGTCTCCAATCAAGGTGATTGTTGCTTCTTACATCAAAACCTAAAGAAAATTTGACATTCAAAATTCTTAATTGTGTGTCATGTGGATAAATATGTCAGCGTTGATAAGTATTGTCCTTGTGCCTGGTTTGTACTTTTTTGCGTGTCTATGTAACTACTTCAGTTTCTTCCCAGATGTTAGGGTATGTTTTGTTGTGTTAGTGTAATACCAACTTGATGTGTTCATTGCAGGTTACTTTCACAGAGCAGCATATTTCATTCTTACATTTCCTCACAAACATGTGTGCAATAGTAGGAGGTGATTCTATAACCCATTGTGCAGTCTTGCTTTTGATATATAATGCTATATTGCATGAATTTTGATATAGAGTTTAGTCTCGGCTGTTTTGATTGATCTAGCTACTCGGGATCAGTAAAAATAAAATTATGACTTATAAATTCTGTTTTATGAGAAGCACTGTAATAATCACCAGGCTTACACACAAACATGGCTTTGTTTGTCTTTAGGTGTTTTCACAGTTTCGGGTATATTAGATTCTTTTATATACCACGGGCAGAAGGCAATCAAGAAGAAGATGGAACTTGGTAAATTCAGTTAAATGATTTGAGGGGAATGCATTGTAGCTGATTTCTGGATTCCCAGTGAATGGGTTTGTGGAGATAACACACACGGGAAAGAAGGAAGGTATGTAATCGATTTGGTCCATTCGGTTGAGTGGAAACTTTTTGACCACAACTGAAGTTCATTAATCTGATTGATCAAATGATTTTGGTTGAAATTCTGGGCCTAGATTGATAAACGCCTGAATGCTATCACTGTTAAAAAAGCACTGTGGATACTAACGCATGCATATGTTATTATGTTCAAAAGATAAATGACTTATAATGTGTTGCTGACAACCTATAGAAATTCTTTGGATGTCATGGAAAATTGCATAGTTAAGAAATATGGGATGTTTTCATTCTTTTTTGGGTTTTGTGTTTCCCTTTGGAAACTCGAGTTATGGACTTAGAAATTCGGTTTCTATGGTAATTTTTTAGTGAAATGGTAATGGAAACGTGAACAGAGGGGAGTCTTATAAGTATCCGCAAACTATTTCCATATGTTTATATCATTATAAGTTTTGATTGTATTGGTTGAATAATTTGCAGACGATTAAGATAGAAATGATATTTATTTTTCTTAAGACATCTGATGATGTAGTATCAAAGGGTTTTGGTTCGGTTTAGTCCAATAAATGTGTTTTAATCTTGTAATTGTTAAGGTATGTTCATTTAGTTCAATAATTTTAAATTTGGGTCATTAAAAAGAATTTTAAAAAAAAATTGTTCAGACTTTTCATTAAATGAAAGTGTATATTTGTATTATTTTAGTACAGTACATAAACATGTTCATGATTATTTAATAAAAAAATCTGACTTTTTTTGAAACGTTGTCATTCAATGACTTGAAGTTAAAATTACTTCCCTTATTGAACATATTTTAATAAGTAAAACATGACTATATGGACTCAATGCTCAATTCATAAAAGCATTATTTAGAAATATTTATTGTAAATTAATCAATACAAATATATTACTTAATTTTAGATGTGATAAATCCATTTTCAATTTTTTTGAAGTATTACAAATCTATCACTAATTGTATGTTTTAGTTAGTGCTAGATTTTTACTATTAATAAGTAATTCAGTGGTAGATTTGTAATAATTATAAGTTTGGTTGTAAATTTATTAAAAGTTAAATTCGTGGTATATTTGTTAGTTTAGTAAAATATTAAAACCCCATAAAGCCGTTTTAAGGTTAAAAAGCTATTGTGTGAGAGATTTGTGTAGCAAAATTTGAACTCAAGAAACGAGGTTTTCATCGGTGATTGCTTTTGTTAGAGAAAATAATAATTACATTGTAGATTAAAAATTTAAAAGTAAAAATTGACAATAGTACTATCATTTTTTTTTTCAATCTTGTTACTCTAATGTTTAAAGACATTGCCATATAAAATTAAAGATTTTGAGTATATATTATATATATATATATATGATTATGTTAAAATTTAGTATCATTAGAAAGTGAGTTTTGCTTATTTTATTTAGTCTGTTTTAAATTTTTATTTTAAAATTATGTTTTTTTGTTTTTTTATGTAAAATTTATTTTTTAAAATGTTATAAAATATAAAAATAAAATAAATATTAATTTAAATAAATTTCTATAATAAAATTATTTTGATAAATAAAAAAATTACATAAAGTAAATTTAATATTTTAAATATAAATTATTATATTAAAATATTTATTATTACTTTTATTTTATTCTTTTAAATATTATATAAATTAATTATAATATAATATAATAATTTAATTATATTTAATACTGTATACTAAATATATAGTAAATTCCCTCTTAAACCTAAACAAATGAATTGGCGTCCCGTCTTTTACCTTTTCCCATTTTAAAAAAACCGAAAAGAAATGGAGTAGACGGGGAAAACAAGAAAAAATATAGGGAAAAAGGAAGATTCTTTTTGGTTGTTTAGTTATTTTGTTTATAAAATATATTTTTAATTCAATTTGTTTATAAAAAAAGTGTTATATAAAAAAATTAATTTTTAATTTAATTTTTCTTTAAATATAACGAAATAATATATATATATATATATATATATATATATATATATAATGAAGTAATTTTTAATTAAAAAAATTAATTAAAGTTTTTAACAATTTTTTTTATCAAACTTAAATTAAATTTTCATTTTCTAAGTGTGATTTTGAATATTAGACAATAAAATTTTTGTTAATTTTGAAAAACAAATTATTTAAAAAATTTGAGTAATTTTTTAATTAAATATTAACTTATATATATATATATATATAATTATCAAAAAATATAAATATATGTGTGACAAATGTGTTAATTTTATCATTTTGTGTTAACTTTTTTACAAATAAAATGAATGATATTTTTTTTACAAATAAAAAGATTTAAAAATATTTTTTTAAACAAAGACAGTAATAATACATTTAATCTAAACAAAATTACTATTTAGAAACTTCTCCCGAAAATATATAAAAAAAGAAAAGTTCATATTTAAAGCCAAAACCTTCGGATGATCTCTCAAGAAAAGAAAAGAATAAAAAAAATCTATTTGAAAATTACACAATGGAGAACAAAATGTTAAACTAGTTTTTCTTTTTTAAGAAAAAAAACTTATTTGATATATAGTTATATTTTATATCATAAAAAAACCTGTTTGATAAAAACCTTACGTACATAAATGATTCAATTGTTGAACATAATTTTATTTTTAACTCAAAAAAATTTATATTTATTTTCATATAACGTTAAAGAATATATGTGTATTTATGTTATAAGAAAAATAAATATATATGATTTTTTATGAAAAGATTAAAAATAAAACTCAATACACAAAGAGAGTCATTTCAAGAAATTAAAAATTTAGTAAAACTATGTTTTTGTTCTGTTTTTATTTTTATTTTTCTACCTAATTCTCATGTTTTTTTTTAATTTTTTATTTATAATGGTGATAGGAAAAAAAAGTGAATTTGTTTTTGCAAAAAAATATGTGTCAGATTCTGATTTGAAATTTAGTTACGAAAGTTTTGAAATATGTAAATAGAAAAGAAAGTTTTTTTTTTCAAGTTCAGAAATTAGACTAAAAATGAAACTTATTTTTTATTAAAATAAAAACTGAAAATAGAATTAGTTATTGAAGAACACTAAATTAAAAAAAAAATTAATTTTTAACATAAAGGACATAAAACATAATATGTTACAAAATGAACCCTAAGATTCTTACGAGAAAGCAAAATCACTGCTGTGAGGTATTTGCCTTTCTTCATCAATATTTTTGCTTTATTTGTTTTACTTTTAAGCCAAATCGAATCAGCGCATTTGGTGAATTTTCATTTAAATTTTGATTTTGGTTGATTTATTTTTGGTATAGAGAAAAAGCTCATAAAAATCTTCTTATTACGTGTAAAATTGTACTTTTATTTCATGATTTTTAGGATAGATATAATTAATTTTGTTATTATAAAAGTTGATTATTTAGTATAAAAATTGGTTCTTTTAAAAGAACTAAAAGTATATATTTTTAAAATTTAAAAATTTATTTTTAATAATTATGAAATTAAATAAATTATTTTTTAATAATAATCTGACAATTACTACCTTACCCTGACCTCTTTTTTCTAATAGGAGTACGACTAATGACATTTTTGTAATTTTTTTTAATCATTGTTACTCTTAATTTAATTTGGAAAAGAAACTTCTAAATCATCCACCAGAAGTGAGGTAAATTACACAGATAAAAAGTTTATTTTGGTATTATTTATACTATGACATTAGTGAGTACGGGTCATATTTTTATATTTGTTTTATCATAAATTTTCAAAAAACTTATATCTAGATCAATTAATTTAACAATGAGAAATAGGTTTATATAATTTTCTATTGTTATTTTTATTCTAGATTAGATCTCTACTTACATAATATTTATAGTTTCATTTTTATACCTTTATCCACACCATTCCTTTCTCCTTCTCTATCATCGATTAAGGAAAATCAATACACCATTCGGTACCATTATTGGAGTTTGACCCGCTACCAACAACAAGACCATTGTGTTCGTAGGAGCCACAGAGACTTCAGCCTAGGCAAGATTACTCGAACCTAATCATTTTCTCGTTTGCTCCTTTCTAATTTTGAAGTTTTATCCCTTCGATCGACTCCATTTCTTCCCGCCTTTGTCCTTTACCTTTCTTTGCTCCTCCTAGTACTCGTCGTTGTTTATAATTGATGCAACCGAGAGAATGTGTCGGTCTTATTCATCAATCAATTTGGTGTCTCTCAATGCTAAAAAAAGAGGACTAAATGTATTATTTATTTATTTATTTAATACTCATTGTTCATAATAAAAGTAATTTTTTTGAAGATAAAATGAATTATGAGAGTATTATTTGAAGTATTATTTAGGTCATATAGAATATATGTTTTTATTTGTTACATTTGAATTCATGATAACATCTAATTGATAAGAAAAAATAAATAAACAGTACTTTTTAATCTATATATTTTTATTTTTAATTTGTATGGAAATTTGATTTCTATATTTTTTTGATTAATTTAATTTATGTTCTTATAAATAAAGATATTATATTGCTTTCTTGGTGAAAATGAAATTTTGGGTATTGTTAGAGTTTTCTTATGACTTAAAAAGCACTAAGGAAAAATATTAAAATTATAAACTCATATCCTTATTTAGGTTGCCTAGATTACTCTTTTAATATGATATCTGATGTTAATTCCATGATTGTTTACTTTTTCAAGAATTCATACTCAAGGATTGTAACGAGTCACTTCATAAGTAAAATTTGGCATATATCTAACAAAAATTAGTGATATTATTTTTAAGGATATATGTTCAATTTTATGTAACAAAGATTAATAATTATCCAACCAATTTAATAGGATCATTTTGACGTGTAGAGTAATTGATCGACCAAACTCTAATTATTTGAAAAATTGTCTTTTCAGTTTGAACATATGACGAATCCAATTTTAATAATTAGAACATTGTTTAATCTAAATTTAACAATTTTGATAATTAGAACATTATTTGATCTAAATGTGTCTAACTTAGTTTTCACAACCAAATAGATCAAATCCATTGAAATTTATTTGAATATATGTTTAACTTGATATCGATGGATAAGATCAACGTATAATCAAATTCTAATTAATTAGATAATAATATAAATTTTATTTATTAAATTAGATAAATATTTAATTAAAATTAAAATATAAATATTTAATTAAAATTAAAATATAATTAATTAATAAAAATTAATAATATTTTATTAACATTTTTATTAATTTATGTAAAAGATAAATCTAGAAAAATTCATATCTATCTTTTGAAATCATCAAATCGCATCACCCTTTAATAATTACAATTATTGCTACCGTCTAAATATGTTGAGCCACGTAGATACATTGAAAACATATAAGCACTTTTAAAAGCAATTTGAACAAACAACTGGAAGCCTGTGAATGAAGCTAATATTGTCGGCACAATTAATTTGTTACATAATTAAATTTTTATTGTACTTTATTTAAAAAAAATCCGAACGAACTGTTGAAGTGCCTTTGGAGTCGCCTCCTTCTTGTAGCAAACATGACAAGCAAGAATAGGAATAAAGAAAGGACATGGTGGTGACTTTCATCCACATATCTCATTCCTCACAAATTTTCCCATTTGACCATGTTTGAGAAAGAAAAAAATAAATAAATATTACTTCTGAAAAAATATATTCCCTTCTTTTGGTGTAACAGTCGAAGCCTAAAAAATATTAATAAAAAATTTAGTGGGTGTAATTTAATAAATAGATAAATAAAAAAATGATTTTAATTAGTGAAATTTTTTTTATATATTAATCCAATAAGTATTGAGTCATTAGATAAATACGATAACGTAATAATCTCAATAAATATATAAAGAGATAATAATTATTATTTAATTGTTTAAAATAGATAATTATGATGCTACAACAAATTTATCTACATATATAAAAAATATGTATCATGTTAACTCTACTCCCAATACATATTCACTATTATACACATTCATACAAAACTAGAGAATCACAACTCAAGTTCTCTCTTTCATATTCATGACAAAGCGAGACTTAGATCTCATCTATATTAATCAGATCTCATTAATGACTTAAGTATTAGAAGGTCAAAGGCAATCATCCCACGGTGGTTTGAGGTCCTAATAAGTTAATTATGTTTCACAGATCCATAGATAACAGTCCTACCTAGTGATGATAAAAATCGATAACAAGTTCTGACGCTCTTTGTGAGAAACGAGTGTGGTATGCTAGGTTAAAAAAATCAATTCTTTAAATAAGATATTCATTAGTGTTCTCCAATAATCATCTCTAAAGATCTATGGTCTTTGGATATAGACCGATATCCCAATTGAAATTCTACACTAACTCTATAAGATCAACCATTTAAGTTTCAACCAAGAAAGCAACAAATCAATCAATAAGTTTCGAGACTCAGGTCTCAATAAAGATTAAAAAAGATCATCTCGTGTGATCCCTCAATCAAAGAGCTGGTCACACTTGCACCATAGTCATTATCATCAAATGAGCTCCATTATTGACACCTTCAACAAGTGAGGCTTTCTCAATCGTCAGACAAAAAATCCTAACTAGCATGCCACAATTCCACAGCTTGAACATGGCCCATATGACTTATTCTACCCGATTAAGCATGCTTTGTTTGGATCTAAAAATTAATGCATCTCTTGAAAAATTGAAGACAACCATCAAAAATATCACATGTTGATCTACCCCTCGCCAAAATTTGGCGGCCAATCAATACCGAAGGAGACCACACGTACCCCTACATGCCACCAACATTAGAGGGGCCCAACCAGATGCGATACATAGTAAAAGAAAAAAGAAAACCTATCTAGTTCGCTTAAGAGAGTAGGATTGATTTATGTGATGTTCAACCACTTATAGACTGGTTCTCAAATAGATAAAATCGCTTCCAAAATCCTAACGATGAGATGATTCTAACAACAATATGTTTGACAATTTTTGGAGCACTTACGAAAATGGTATACCTAAATGTAAGGATGAGAAGTGGATCAAAACTGCATATTTTTGGTCAATTCAAATCCGATTAGATCCGAACAGATTTGAAAATTTTCAATTCAAATTCAATCAAATGATATAATCAATATAAACTAATCTGAATCTGAATAGATCATATTTTTCAGATATAATATGGTCAAATTGATATTGAAATTTAATTGTGAATTATTGTCATATATAAAACACGACATAAATAAATTTAAATTTTAAATTGATATTTTTATAACAAATATTATTATTTATAGTCATAAATAAAAAAAATCAAAAGAATAAAAAGTATGTATGTATAATTATTAAATTATTATAAATATTTATATTTATTTTTAAGTTAAATTAATAATCTAATATAATTATGGTATGCATAATATTTAAATATAACTTAGTAGTAATTCGGTCTGGATCAGATACAATGGATTATAAAATTTATTAATTTGAATTCGATACGAATCCGAATGGTCTGATCTGACTATAAAATTTATTAATCTAATATGATCTAAATTTAACAGATCGGATCGGATTTATCAATTTTGATTGGATTATTTGCTCACCCTTGCTTAAATGGGTGGATGGAAAGATCCTCTACCCATCCAATTCAAATGAAATTTAAAGAAAAAAATGATCATTTGATTTTTTGTCCATCCAAAGCATATACAAAGTCTTTGGAAAGATTATACGCTCTTTCAGTCATATTTATTTAATGGATCTTTAAAAAAGAGATCGTTTATTCTTCCATATAAAATTAAATTAACGAGTTTCAACACTCAAATGAGAATCTGAGGATCTATTCAGCCATTAGTTCCTCTGGCATCCATCCAACTATTAGTTCTTTTGGCACTCTTATGATCTGCCAGAGTGGTAGAGCCGGGGCTTGTACCAGCTTGCCCATAATGAGCCTAATTGGCTCGTAGTTGAAGAGCTTGAAACAGATATTGATACTTATCTTACTATGATGAATATAACATTCCAAGCTATTTTTGAATGCCTCCTAAAGCCATATGATTTCGAGATACTTCCTGTCCTAGGGAGCCTTCCTATGGCATCTTCCAATGCTTAGAATGCATACGATCTGACCCACATCTAGATGGAGTTTGATAAAAAATGCGATCCATAACAATAGGAACTAGGACCGACCAAATAGGGTCCATCTATAAACCATAAAGTTATCCATCTATGAACACTCGAACAATTTCTTTTTGTCCACCTATCTTGGATTGACTAAGATCATTTCATCAAAACAAATTATTTTGACCATGTAGCCTTAATGACCAATGGGCATTTAAGGGGAAATTCTCGAGAGAATGTACCAATAATCCTCTGTCTATTATTGACTTGCTTGTTGTGTAGCTATAAAAAGTGTAATAAAGGTTGAACCAAGATAGATCCATAGACTTAACTGTCTTAATAGAGTCCCCATTCACACTAGAAGTTGTGGTTACTCCACTCTTCTACAAGTTCAAGATTCCCAACATAATCACCTATTATGGTACTAACGACCCCTTAAAGTACATGGAAAACTTCAAAGAATGGAACCATGTATCCATCTTGACATAATGAAGAACACATTCCTAAAAATTTTGGAGCTTCTTTCCAAGATATAAGCTCTATAACCATTTTTTGTCAATAAGGACTCCTTACAACACCTTCCAATACCTAACGTGCGATAACACCTACTCGTAGTGAAATAGGCTACTTTACAGGTTGTATAGTCCAAAATCACTTCCCAACATGTTGCATAGTCTACACTAACGTCTTCCAGTCTTTACTTACAAACCATGTTGCCTGACATTACTGACACCCCATAGGCCGCGTAATGTAGATTTAAACATTTCAAACAAAATAGTCCAGGATATGCCTTTAGATCACACCAAATGGCATAGGTCGTATCATCCCCTTACAATATAATGTAGCATTTTAGAATACAAAGTCTAGAACACCACCTTCTAGATCACGTAGTACTAGCCGCATCCCCCAAATATGCATAGTCTATGTTGTTGCTTACCAGACTACATTGGACAGGATAATGCATTGCCAAACAGAAAGCATCTTTCCATATGACATATCACATAGACCGAGCTTTGACTACCCAAAGTATAATCATCCAAACTTGTAATACAGGTTGTCTTTGTTCGCCATAGACCCCTATGGATTTACCTATACCTATCACAATAGGTGTATTAAGTTATTTGTCTAGCAAAAAATATACCATGTGGATCTGTCCAACAATGAGCTTCCCAATCACTTAATGTTTGGGAGAGATTTCCATGTTCTCAATAAATGTTCCATTGTCTCAAGAAGAATTTCAAAATGGTAACAATGGAGTACAACAATGCTCTTGACAGGATGGAGAAATCCATCCATAAATATCAAGAAATTCTTCCAAGTTAAAAATGTAGAAACAATATATGCTTGGATAACTTGACATATGTAACCACATTAAGCATAAAGGTTGATAGAATGGGGGGTTTACAAGCAACATTTGGTTAATAAATCACCCAAAAATTAGAAAAAAAATAAAAACATGTCACAAAAACGTGACAGGGTCCAGAAAGAAAGGAACCTGATGGGAATGTAAGCATATAAAGAGTGGTCTCAATTGAAAAAAAAGGCCTTATGAACCAGCCCAGGAAGCATTGTTGTATTAGATAATCATGACCATATGATAATTTAATAAAGAGATAAACAAGTATCCCCTAATTATCCAAAAGAGATAATTATAAAGAGATAATGATGATGCAACAATAAGTCTATCTACATAGATAAGGGATGTGTATCATGTTTACTTCCTATATATATTCCCTATTGTACACATTTGCATATAACAAGCTCAAGTTCTATCACATAATAGAGAACGATAACCAAACACTTTCTTTTCTATTAATCATAGAGAAAGATTAAGATCTCCTTTATATTCATCAAATCACATTACTCACTTTAGCATTAAAAGGCCAAAAGACACCACCCTTCCATGATGGCATAAGATCTTAACAAGTTGTCTGTCTGGTAAATCCATGGAGAACAATCCTACTTGGTGGCGATAAAAATTAACATCAACAAAATTTAAAGAGATAGACTAGTTTTGAAGAATTATTTTAAACAAAAATAGATAGATTCCTTTATACAAATGTATCACCAAATTTAGAGCATTTATACAAATTTATCACTTGATTTTGGGTTGTGAAAAATAAACTACTAAATTCCTCATAAGTGTTACAAATCTACTACCAAACACCTTATTGGTGGTACAAATCTATCACTGTATCATTCAATGATAGTGATAGATTTATAACACTTATTAGAAGTTTTATGGTGTTTAGAAAACTGTTTATGTGTTAGGATTTTTAGAGAGATGTTAGAGATATGTAATAATTAGATCCTTTATTCATGTTATAAGTGTGGTATATATAGATACATAAAAGTTAAGTGTCATCATTACAATATAAGGCATTCTATTTAGGTGTGTCAAAGCAAACCTAGGTGGCAAGATTACAAATAATCACTAGGTCACTATATCCAAGTCATTCTTCCTAGGTTGTTTTACAAGGTCGATGAAGATGGACTTTTGAATTGCGAAATTACAAGTCGTGTTCAATGGGTTGCAATCTTTAGGTCATTACCCATAGGCCATTGACCACTAGATGAATAGGTGGTTGAGGTTGCTAAGGTCATGCCCCTACCAACTGGACAATACCAAACGTTAACTCCCTTATTTTCTTGACTAAGAGAAGTTATGAGAATATTTAAGAATCAATTAGAACCTTTCATCTTTCCCTCAAAATAACCTCTCTCACTACTCAACTTCTCATAACTCTCTAGGAAACAACTGTAATGACCCCTATAAATAGTTAAAACTTTTTACCATTTACCATTTTTCTCTAACTTAGTCTTATTTTCAATTAGGGAATCTGAACCTATTTAAAAGAACCTTAGGTCGCACTCTGTATTTTTAGCCTACTTACTTGCAACTTGGTTTTGAATTCAGTCTGCTCAAAAGCTTTCATGCCATTCCAACTTTATCACTTAGTTCACATGTGAAGTAGCTAGTTCATTTTTTTTATATAATTTGTTACAATTATTATTTTGGTTTTTAGAATGTCTTCTAAAAGTGAGAAAATGAAGGTCCTCAAATGACCTCCAATGATATTACTATTGGTCACACAAAAAGTGTTCCTATTAGGATTAGGACACCACGGAAGCCCTCAAGAGAATCTACCAATACTAGCTCAGGTCATGATCAACTCAAATGACATCGGAACACCACAATAGGTTATGGCATAAAAACCTATAGCACCTTTAAAAGAGAGAGCATTTTAGCTCTACTTGCTTTTTCTAGTTCGCTTTCATCCTCCACCCTACCGTCACAAGGTCTAGTACTTGCAATAAGAATCCTTGTGATGATGAAGGTACATTACAAAAATAAAAATAGTGATTCAAAAGCTAAACCCACATACAGAACTAAGGACAAGTAGCAAATTGAAAAAATGCCCATTGAGGTTGACGCTAATGACTTGGTCCAATTAAGGAGAGACTATAGCATCCTACCCCAAGTTGAGGTAATTCCAATGCTTGATACCTTTATGACTCAGATGATCCTCTTATGGGGTGGTATGTGATTTATTCCATAGCTTTCAAACTAGGCCATAGATGACCCATCCCAAGAATAATAGCACGTGAATTGAACACATTTGACATTAATCCATCCCAATTCAACCCCAATGGATGGAAAAATCTTCTAGGCCTCTTCGTTATTATTAGGGAACATAGGATAGATATAAAAAATGAAGAAATATAGTGTATGAACAGTCTGAAAAAACAGTCTTAATAAATGGAGGGCATACATTTCATCCCTTTCTGGCCATTGACTGATTTTAAAAGTCCCCGATAGTGTAAAGGGTTTGAAAAATAAGTACTTTAGTAGAGTTCCCAGTCCGCACAATGTGGAACCACAACTTCAACACGAACCAATCTCATTCCATTGTGATCCTTAATATTTTAGGACTTGATGGAAAAGAGAAGATTAGGAAAATCGAGCTTCAAAATACCAATAAAAAAACTTGTAAGAAATCCCTAGCGATAGAGTATTTTAGGAATTCTAGTATATGGAGGGATTACTCCAATTAATACAAAGGTCGTTACTGATGGTGAGGTATGCAAGTTTTAGCTCGTCTGAGTTGTACATTGATTGGGTTTGTTTTCTTTTGAAGGTATGGACTATACGGAGGTAGACTTTGAGGACTTGATCAACTTGTTTGGGACATGAGACCTCAAGCCACTATGCAAAAAGAATGGCCAAAATTTTCCTCCATGGACTAAAGATTCAGTTCGTCCAGATGACATACTTATTAAGGATTCACCCTTAGCCCCAACCGACCTACCCTATATTCCAAGCTCGTATATTCTTCCATCCCATGATACAACCTCCAAGAAGAGGAAAATGTGAAACCATCAAATTCTCCCATTCATGTTATATACCTAAGTGTCTTTGAAGTTAATGAAATCATTCTAAAGGACATCATGGTATTGAACACCCTAATTACATACTTTGATGAGGGTATCTTTAGATGACTAGAATTGACGAGGGATCTGTATATCAATTTGGATAGTGATACAGAACATGCTAGGGTTAGAGAAGCCCACAAAGAGACCCAAGCATCTAATAGGGGATAATGGCTGATCGTTTCTTAGAGATAGTTTCATATCTCTTAATTTTTTGTATGTATTTTCTACTTACCTCATCACTTTCACTTCATTTTACACTTAATTGTTTAACACTTAATAAATTTAGGTTCTAGCACTGGCTAAAGAGAGCAAGCTCTCTCTTAAGGCTTATAAACGTGAGATGAAAGAGGGTCGCCTACTCATAGCATACTCATAGCAAAGTACCAAAAAGCATACAAGACAAAGTCACCCTTTTGCTCGAGAAAAAGACCAAAATTTTGAGACTTGAAGAAGTCTTCTTAGATAAATCTAAAAAGTTGAAGAAAGCATACATCTTTGCTTATGACCAAAGGCCAAAGAATCTTTTTTGCAAGCTACCTGATAGACCAAATAAGCTCGTTGAAGGAATAAATGAGCTTGCTTTTTCATATGATCAAAACTATCAAAGCAGAGTGTACCAAGGCCTACCAAAGAGGGGTGAGCTTCGTTATTAACAGCTTGAAGACATAGCCCAAGAAGCTCAACCTAACTATTCCCTACTACACCCTTATGCAATATTTCTAGAGTAGTAGGGGTAATGCATCTCCTACCAGCACCCCAGTTGCTTCACCTCATTTAGAGGAAACAACTCAAGGAGGCCGTGTTGAGGAACCGAACGAGAAAGTCACTCTATGAAAAAAAATTCTTTGTAACCTCCACCAAGGCTTTGTTTAATTTTCTTTGTAATGGATTTTCCTTTGTTGTAAATGCACTTTGTACACCAATCACTTCTTTTGAAATGTGTATAAGTGAAATTTCTTCCTATTTTTTGGAAAGTATATATTTATATCTATCATTAAATATTTATCTTGTGGTTGTAAAGTTACATAAATGCATTTTTGTTTGTATACTTATTTATATGCTTGATTTTATCATTTTTCCTTCTAAGCCTTGGATTTCCTTAATCATCAAACCTGATTTTGAGTCTACAATTTGAAAATTGAGCCTGTTAGCTAGATAACCAGTCTGTATGGTTATATACGATGGACTACTCAAAGGTTTACTTGGATGATTTAATAGAAATAGGGTCATTTTTTCTTGTACGTCGAACACCCAAAAAAGGGGTTCATTTTGTGAAATTAAGACCTTTTATAGGATGGGCATTATGCCTCTTATATCCGCATCTGAAGTGGGGGGACTATTTTGCCTCCTCACTCCATACTTGGGTTATCAAGTTATTTTTTTGTGAGATAGAAAGTATGGATACTCAAAATGTAGATTCAAGATGCTTTCATTAATAATACATCATTGCTCACAAGTAATATTTCTTTAAGTGTTCACCACTCCAGCTTAATTCTTCCTTCCTTCCCAAAATTTCTATTTGTTACGAACCCCCGGGGTAATTTCATATATTAGATAAATACCTTCCTACGTTACCTTAAATTTCTTACATATGATTCCAACTTTGTTGCCCCATGTCTTATATAGGACCCAGTAACCTATGCTAAATTTTTTGTGTTTTATGGATCGTTTGTATGATTTTTGGACTATTCTATTTTGTGCTTCTATCCTTATCAAAGCATTATCCTTTTTTCTTCAATTTGTAAAAGGTCTTGTTTTCTGTGATTGTCATTCTCCTCTTGCATTATCTTAAAATGAAGGGTAGGTTTTTGTATCTTAAAGGTTATGATTGCTTCAATACCATATCCAAGCGAGAAAGGACTCTCTGCATGTAGTTCTGGTGGTCATTCTTGTTTCCCACAAGATCCTAGTTAATTCATCAACATACTTGCCCTTTGTTCCCTCCAATTGCTTTCATAATATATTTATAAGAGTCATTTTTGAAGATTTTTCTTGACTATTGGCTTGCAGCCTGTAAAGGGTGAAGTACAACAATTTGATTCCCACTACTTGCTTAAAATAGACTAAGCTTGATTCGTGACTTGTCAATGGTTATCTATCACCATCTCATGTGGTAAATCGAAGCTACGTATTATATTATGCCAAATAAAAGTTTGATGCCTGTAAATTGGCTAATGGCTTAGCTTCTATCCATTTTGAAAAATAATAGGTGGTCATAGTTAAAAGCTTCCTTTGACCTAGAGCAGGAATGATAAGAACCAAGGGGATAGGACCTAGCTAATTTCAGATTATATAACAAAGGGTTTCTCCACAAATCAATGGATATTACTCACCATTTTTCTAAGGAGAAAAGACGCCACAAGGAGCTGCTAATTCCTTGATAAGTCTAGCATAAATGACACCCTAACAAGTATGGATATTACTCACCACAAATGTTTGGTTGCTAAACAACGCCACAAAGGTTGCCAATCCCTTGATAAGTTGCTTAAAGAGGAACAAAGAGCTAGAATGAGCTCTCAAATGATCTGAATATTCAAACTTCATTCAAAATTATATTTTACAAAGAAACTGAGCCGCTTCTTAATAGGATACAAACCAACCCTAAGCTCTACTACATCATAGCCCTTGATCTCATCCAAGGGTTGAAAATAAACACAGCTAAAAATCAGAAAAGGTAGCAGAAAACATTGACCAAATCATGAAAAAAATGGGGCAGCTGACCACAAAAGTAATCCTATAAAATATAACATCTTAACCCTTGATTTCATCCAAGGGTTGAAAAGAAAGCTACCCAAAATCAATCCAAATGGCACTCTACAATTGGAGCAAAATATGGGAGTAGCCGAGAACAAAAGAAACCCTACAAAATATTACATCTTAACCCTTCTTTTCCATCTAAGGGAAAAAATGAAGCCGCCCAAAAAAGAGTCCAAATGGCACAACAATGTGCCTAGTTTTACTTTGCCAATTTTGCGCTAATTTCCATCCTAGGATTGTCCCAATCCTTGCACTCCCAATTTAGGTCCCTTGATTATGCATGACCTCTTGAATGAGCCCATTTAAAGCCTTTTCGGAAGTTGTGCCTTCCTAGACCTTGTTATTGGTCCACTTGGAATTTGTAGAGCCTCGATGGTTCTCATCATTCCCCTCTCTTCAAGAGGATTCGGCCCTCGAATCATCACCTCGTATAATCAAAAGGAGAAAGATCAAACATTAAAAGAGGTACTAACATTATACTCACCAGAAGATCAATTTTGTAGGCATTGTCATTGATTCGTTCAATCACTTGAAAAGGTCCATCTCCCGAGGTCAGTAACTTGGACCGTCTTTTTTCAGAAACCTTTCCTTCCTCATACGCACCCAAACCCAATCACCAGTGCTCAAAATGACTCTTCGCCTCCCTTTGTTGGCTCAGAAGCATAATCCTTATTTCTCTTTCAATGTGCTCATGAATGCGTTCATGGAGCTTTTTTCACCGCTTCAGCCTTCTCTTAGCACCATCTATGTTAGTTTTCTCTCGAAATAGGAATAGTAATAAGTCTAAAGGAGTTAGTGGATTGAAACCATAAACAACTTCGAATGGAGAATGATCTGTAGTTGAATGCACACTCCTGCTATAAGCAAATTCAACAAAAGGTAAACAATCCTCCCAATTTTTCAAATTCTTTTTATTACCGCCCTAAGCAACGTGGACAGAGTCCTATTGACTACCCCGCCTTGCTCCATCTGTTCGAGGGTGACAAGTAGTCGAAAAACAAGAGTTTAGTGCCCATTTTAGCCCAAAGAGTTTTCCAAAAATAACTAAGGAATTTAACATCCCTATCGTACACAATGCTCCTAGGAACTCCACGAAGCCTAACAACCTCCCTAAAGAACAACTCGCTACATTAGTGGCGTCATCGCTTTATGACATGCTATAAAGTGTGCCATTTTAGAAAACCTATCTACAACCACAAAAATGGAGTCTCTACCCTTCTTAGACCTAGGTAACCCTAAAACAAAATCCATGGAAATATCTACCCAAGGTGTGCTTGGTACACGGCAAGGAGTATATAGTCCCTTGGGTAGGACTTGATTTGGCTTTCACAAGTGATGCATCTAGAACATATTCTCCCTACATCCTTCCTTATTGTTGGGCACAAAATGCTCACGCAAAACATCTAAAGTCTTCTTAATTCCAAAATGCCCCGTTAATCCCCCTACGGGCCTCCTTAATTAACAACTCAAGCATGGAACATTTGGGTATACAATTGATTTTCTTTAAATAAATACCCATCTAATTTATAAAACTTTTTCAAAAGAAGTGTTTTCACATGCATGGTAAATAGCAGAGAAGTCAACATCATTAGCATACATTTCCTTAATATATTCAAATCCTAGCAATCTAGCATTTAAAGTCGAGAGTAAGGCATACCTCCGTGATAAAGCATCGGCTACAACATTCTCTCACTTACTCTCTTATATTGAACAATATAAGGAAAAGTCTCAATGAATTCCATCCATCTAGCATGCCTCCTATTAAATTTACCTTGGCGTTTCGTATGTTTTAGAGATTCATGATCAAGATGGATGAAAATTCTTCTTAGCCAAAGGTAATCACATGTCTCCGTGGTTCTAACCAAGGCATAAAGTTCCTTGTCATACGTTGATAATTAAGGGTCGCTCCATGAAGTTTCTCGCTGAAATAGCGATAGGTCACGCTCCTACATCAAAACAATTCTATACCTATTCCCGATGCATTACACTCAACTTCAAAGGTTTTAGTAAAATCGTGTAAAGATAAAACAAGGCAGTAACACAAACTATCCTTCAATGCTTTAAAGGCTCTCTCCCGATTCTCGCCCCATTTGAAACCAACAGACTTTTTTAATGACCTCTGCTTAGAGGTGCAAATAAGTGTACTAAAATCTTTGACAAACCTTCGATAAAAACTAGCTAATCCGTGAAAACTTCTAACCTCTACATGTATTTAGGTGGGCCATTCTTGAATAGCCTTAACCTTTTCCTCATCTACTTCTACCCCCTTAGAACTAACAACAAACCCAAGAAAAACTAACTTGTTCACGCAAAAAACACACTTTTTTAGGTTCGTATACAATTGTTCTTTTCTCAAAATTTCAAGCACATACCTAAGATGTAAGACATGATCTTCAAGATTTTTACTGTAAATGAGAATATCATCAAAATAGACAACAACAAATTTTCCAATAAATGCACGCAGAACATGATTCATAAGCCTCATAAAAGTGCTAGGTGCATTTGTTAGACCAAAGTGGCACGACTAAGCTCTCATACAATCCATGTTTTGTTTTAAAAGCGGTTTTCCATTCATCACCCTCTCTCATCCTAATTTGATGGTATCCACTTCTCAAATCAATTTTTGAAAAAATGCAAGAACCATGCAACTCATCTAACATGTCATCTAGTCTAGGGATAGGATGTCGATATTTTACCGTAATGTTGTTGATGGCTCCCAAGAATCAACACACATCCTCGCTGATCCATCCTTCGGGGAACGAGAAGACGGAACAAAGACACGGACTCAGTGCTCTCCCTAACTCGACCTTGATCAAGTACTCTTCAACTTGTCTTTGAATCTCCTTAGTTTCTTTGGGGTTGGTCCCATAAAAGAAGTCGATTTGGAGTTAAGTCCCCAAGATAAAGTCAATTACGCTCAATCCCCCCTAATCGTGGCACCCCATCCGGAATCTCTTCAGTGGAACACGTCCTTCAAATTCCCCGCAAAAGAGAAATAGTGGTACTAGGCAAAGACCGGTTAAGATCGTTAATAGAAAAATTTGCCTCCTTGTACAAAAGTACAAGTAATGGGCTATTTTGAATAAAAAGCCCTCTTGACCTCATTTCCCTTTGCATAAAAATCCACATTTTTTTTCTCTAGTATTTTTCCACCCTCCTCTCCTTTTTCTTCACTCTTTTTTTTTTCTTTCACTCTTTTTCTTTTTCATTCTTCTCTTTGTTCTTTTTCCTTAACCATCCTCAATTGATCTCTCAAAGACTTGCTTGGGTGAAAGGGGTACAAGTGTGATGTTTCTACCATTATTCACAAACGAATACTTGTTTCTATATCCGTCATGTGTAACCCTCCTATCATATTGCCAAGGCCTACCTAGCAAGACGTGTCCAAATTTGCATGGGTACCACGTCACACATCACCTCATCCTTGTATTTTCCAATGGAGAAGCTCACTAATACTTGCTTATTAACCTTCACTTCCCCACTATCATTTAACCATTGCAACTCTGTAAGGCTTAGTGTGTTCAAATGTTGTCAACCCTAATTTCTCAACTAAGGTAGTACTAGCCACATTGGTGCAACTTTCCTCCATATATGATAACACTACACACTTTGTTACTCACATGACACCTTGTGTGAAATATGTTATCTCTTTGTTGTTCAAGGTCATCCTCCTTGACTCGGAGTGCTCAAAGATCGCCTTATTACAGTGCTCTCATCCACGGTCCTATCTCCTCTTCACTGCTCACAGATGGCATCTCATCTTCTTCACTTTCATTATTCTGGTTCCAACCTCACCACTCGCTAAGGTGATCATTACCTTCTTGTTGGGACATTGAGAGGCTATACGACCATTACCAAGACAATCGAAAACACCTTAAGTCACGATTACGAATCGGGGTGTCGATTTTACTCTTCGTCCTTGCTAGCCCCCATCTCTTTGGCTTTGTAAGGCTCAAATCTTGGTTTGATGTAGCTATTTCGCTTTTTTTTTCATTGGACTTCCAAGGACTAGTAAGGTTTGGTTTTTGAGTAATGGGACTAGACCTTAATGGTTGGGATCGAAAACCTCGTTTCTTTAATTGCCTTTCCACCTTGATTGCCATATGACCATGTCCTCCATCTCCACATAATGATGAAGTTCCACAATGTTGGCAATGTCCTGGATTCAACCCACTAAGAAACCTAGCCATGGTTGCTTCTCTATCTTCCTCGACATTAGCTCTGCCATAGCCACTTCCATTTCCTTGTAGTACTCATCAACACATTTATATCCTTGAGTCAATCTTTGTAAGCGCTGTGTAACTCTCTATAGTAGTAGCTAGGCACAAACCTCTTTCTCATGATAGCCTTCATGTCCTCCCAATTATCTACGTGGCCTTTCATGATTTCTCCTCCTACTAATGACCGCTTGATCCCACCAATTCAATGCATAGTCGAAAACTCAATTACAAGAAGTTTTACTTTTTTCTCCGTGGAGTAGTCAGACATTCAAAAATATGCTCCACTTTCTTCTCCCACTCCAAATACAACTCCGGGTCATTCTTTCCTTGGAATTGTGGTATCTTCATTTTTATACCACTTAGATCTCTATCAACTCCATCTGAGCTCTGTGCTGGGTCTCCACATACCTCCTCTACCATTTCTTCCTCCTCTATTCCCATTTCTTCCTCTTTTCTAGGCATTCTTCCCCTTCTTCCTCCAATTCTTCTTCCCAATCTTCTTCCTCTATATCATCCCCAACATACGTGCTTGCCTATTAACCCTCCTAACATTGGGTGGAAGTGTTTCTCGTTGTAAAGTCGCTAAGGAATTTTCTTGCCTTTCCAATCTTTCATTCATATCAACCACCAAGTTGTTCATCCTCTCAAAAGATTGTTGCAAGCGCCCTCATCATGAACATCATATCCGGTCTTCTCCTTCTGGGACTACCGTTTGACATTTTTTTTCAATTCTACACAACAATAGGTTAGTGTAATAAAATAGAACTAATATAAATTCACACAATACCTCACGTGTTTAAGACTCTGATTGATCGTCAAACCCTCTTAGTTCCTAATCAAAGCAACCAAATCCAGGGATTCCAACCAATTTGTAGAATTATCAAACACCCAAAAAAAAAAGTTCATAATATCCCACTTGTTAAAGCACAAACGAAACTAACTCAAAGTTTTTAGAGTAATAAAAACAAGAAAAAACAAGAGAACAACACGATTGAAAGCAACAATTTCCTAAAGGAAGTAAGCACACAATGGAAGATTTATAATCAAAGTGTAAAATCCTTGAAGCTATGACTTCTAATACTCACTAGAAATTAGCAAATGCAACTTGGCCTCTCTTTTTTTCTGTTTTTTTTTTTTTTTGAATTAATTATGGCCACTCTTTTTCTGTTTTTTTTTTCTTTTCTTTTGGAACAATTATGCTAATAACTCAAGAGTAAATCAATACAATACTTTCAATATGAGTTTAAGGAATTTTTAAGATTGGTAAATAGCACATAGATTACAACACAAAGGGAAAATGAAATTTCTACAGGAACTACCACTACGTAAATACTAGAAAACAACCAAAAACTCAATATCATATCGATATTGCGTAATTTAGCAAGGAAAAAATGCAGAATAGATTCAAAAATAGCAGAATTTGCAAGGAACCGCAGAATATGAAAGGAAAATTCAAAACTTTCTAAACAAGTAGGATTCTAAGGTTATTACCGAAAACTTTGGACACAATAGAATTTGAAAGGAAAATGCGTAAAAAAAAACGTGGAAACAAAGAAGAGCAATATGTTTAGGGTAATGGAGAATAAATTTCAGCAAGAACACAAAGAATCGATACTTTTTTTCGTTTTTTTATGTAATTAAATACAACAAGAACACAAGAACAAGAACACAAGAACAAGAACAAATATAAAGGATAGGAATCTGAAAATTAGCACCAAAAGTTCTCGATACCAAATGATAAGAACCAAGGGATAGACCTAGTTAATTTCAGATTATATAGCAAAGGGTTTCTCCACAAATCAATGGATATTATTCACCATTTTTCTGAGGAGAAAGACGCCACAAGGAGTCGCTAATTCCTTGATAAGTCTAGCATATATCACCCCCTCACAAGTATGCATGTTACTCCCCTCAAACGCTTGGTTGCTAAACAACGCCACATAGGTTGCCAAGCCCTTGCTAAGTTACTTAAAGAGGAACAAAGATCTAGAATGAGGTCTCAAATGATCTCAATATTCAAACTTCATTCAAAATTATATTTTACAAAGAAATGCCCGCTTAAGCCTTAATAGGATACAAACCAACCCTAAGCTCTACTACTACATCATAGCCCTTTGATCTCATCCAAGGTTGAAAATAAACACACTAAAAATCGAAAAGGTAGCAGAAAACATTGACCAAATCATGAAAAATGGGCAAATGACCACAAAAGTAATCCTATAAAATATAACATCTTAACCCTTGATTTCATCCAAGGGTTGAAAAGAAAGCTGCCCAAAATCAATCCAAATGGCACTCTACAATTGGAGCAAAATATGGAGCAGCTGAGAACAAAAGAAACCCTACAAAATATTACATCTTAACCCTTCTTTCCATCTAAGGGCTGAAAATGAAGTTGCCCAAAAAGAGTCCAAATGGCACAACAATGTGCCTAGTTTTACTTTGCCAATTTTGCGCTAATTTCCATCCTAGGATTGTCCCAATCCTTGCACTCCCAATTTAGGTCCCCTTGATTATGCATGACCTCTTGAATGAGCCCATTTAAAGCCTTTTCGAGTTGTGCCTTCCTAGACCTTGTTATTGGTCCACTTGGAATTTGTAGAGCTCGATGGTTCTCATCAAGGAAGTAACAGCCTAACTGTGTCCAATCTCACTTCTAAAATGGCCAAGAACTAACTATAGATTTCAAATCATTGGTTGGCTGGTGTGGGATATTGGCATGCCTTTGGCACTTGCTACATTTCTTGGCATGGTCAATACAATCCTTTTAAAGAATAGGCTAGTAGTATCCCTATCATATGATTTTTTTTAGAAGGTGTCTTTCCTCCCAAATGGTGCCCTTTATGCAACTCCCTAAAAACCATTTGTGCTTCTTGACTAGGTAAACATTTTAACCATGGTTTGCCATATTTTTTCCTGTAGGTGACTCATTGGATAATGGTGTAGTTCTTTGACTTTTTCATTATTTTCCTTGCCTCCTTCCTACTTGAAGATAGAGTCCCACATATGAGGTGTTCCAAGTAAGGTGTTAAATTTAAAGTGCATGTTGTGGTGTTGGTGAGTTTTTATTGATTCACCTTATACTCTTCTCTGGTGATAATAGGGTTTAATGATCATGAAAGAGGGATCACCCTTTTTAGATTTGTACTTACTACCGATGCTAAAATGGCTAGAGAATCAACGTATGCATTTCCTCTCCTAGGTATTTGTTTGATATGAAACTTTTTGAATGCCAATATTTCTCTCTTTACCTCTTCCAAAATAATTTTTTTTATCCATTCTTCTTTTGCTTCAAAGACATCATTTACTTAATTCGCTATGAGACATAAGTCGCTATGGATTAAAACTTTCTTTGCTTCTAATAGTCATAATTTAAACAGTGCCAATAGAAGTTCCTTATACTCTACAACATTGTTGGTAGCTTAAAAAGCAATATGAACACATTGTTCTATTGATCCCTCTATTAGAGTGAGTATAAAATTTTTGACCCTAGATCCTCTTGAGTTGCTAGCTCCATCCATACATACTTTCCATGGGTCTGAGATTGGTACTTCTGTCATTAGAACTTCCACTTGACCTTCTGATTCATTTATGGGCTCCTTAGTCCATTTGGCTATGAAATCAACCAACACATGTCATTTAATGATCGATTGAGGTTTGTATTGTATTTCAAACTTACTCAATTCTATGGCTATTTGGAAAAGTCATTCTAATTGGTTTGGTTTATCAAAAATATTCTTCAATGGCTGAGATGTTAAGACAACAACCTTATGAGCTCCAAAATAATGTCTTAGTTTTCTTGAGGCCATTCATACAGTAAATGTTTCTTTAACTGGAGAAGGATACCTCCATTGTGCTCCCATCAGGGAATGACACATATAGTATATTGGAAGCTACTTTCAATTTCTATCAACCATAAGAATGGCAATGGTCACTTTGTCTTTGAAAGTCATATAAAGCTACAAAACTTGATTAAATTTTTTGATTTGTCAAAAAGGGTGCCTTTCCCATGTATTCTTTAATGGATTGAAAATATTCTCACATTCTTCACTCCATAAGTAGACCATGTTTTTCTACAGCAACTGAAAAAAAGGTAAACACTTTTCTACACACTTGGAGATGGAACAACTTAATGTATCTATCTATTCATTTAGTTGTTGGACTTTTTTAACACACTAATGAACAAAACCGGAAATACCGATCTTGAAAATACTTTGGTTTTATATTCGTAAAACTCTCGTAAGTGTACAAATTTTTTTTATAAAAAATGACAAGCATACTCCGAAGGTCGATATAAAAAAAGAATATATGTGGTTTTTAATTTATTATTCAAACTTTTAAAAACGAAATTAAATCCTAAACATCCTCTCACGATATTTTGGCTTTATGTTTCCTAATCTAATAAAATAAAAAAACATAGATATGGATTTAATAAACATTTAAGCAAATTTTTTATCATCTATAACAGTGGAGTATTTATGGATATAATAATTAAGTTAATTATGTTTGTTCATATTATTTAGGTTATTAAAGATATAAATTGAATATCACATTTGGTGGGGTTATATATTCTTTGTTAATTAAACAAATAAATTAACACTTACGAATAGGGTCGATAATCAATTTGATTAATTAAATTAATTCCTTTTTTCTAAGAGATTGAAAATGAACCATTTAAATGCCAAATTTAGTGTGGTTAGACATTTTAAACTTTATTCAAGGTATCTAAATTAAACCTAATAATTTAATTATGTGAGTACTAACTTTTAAGTTTTAAAACCATTACTGAAAATATGTTATTAATATATTTTCGAATAATAGTTCTTATAAAAAAATTTGAAATAGAGCTTTACTCTAACTACTGGGCGATTGTAGCAACAAATAAAAGAGCTTCTACTTTAAACCAGAACGAATAATTAAATCATAAAATCTAATTTTTAAATTTAAATTTGGAATGAAAAATAATATATTTCTCTCTAACATCCTTAATATAAAATCTTGAATAAAAACAAAATCAATTTATTTTATAGAAATGTTTTATCTATTTAATATTTCGTAACTATAACAACATTATTATTATATCATATTTACAAACAGCTAGTCATATTAAATTTAATCACGTACAATTTAAACATAACATATAAGAATAAAACATAAAAAATAACTGTGATAGAGAGAATAACTTTAAAATCAAAAACTAAGAAACACTTTCTAGAGAGAGAAAGATAGAGAGAGAGTTGAAAAAATTGTGTCGTAAGGTGTGGTTTTTACAATGGGAGAGAAGGGCTTTCTATAGGTGAGGAAAAGACTAAAAAAGTTGAAAAATATCTTTAAAAAATGATGATATACAAGTATTAGATAAGTTGGCATGCGTGTAGGGCATGACGTGCACGACTAGGCGAGATTCGTGGCCGAAAATGTGCTGACGAGCTTGGTATTCATAAAGTGGATGGGTGCTGATGTAGGCACTAACATGTGCAAGAATTCGGTATGATGCATGCACGACTGCACACAAAATTGAGGGATGAATGGGCACGACTGTGAGTAGAATTTCAGTGTGAATGGGCGAGAATACGCGTGGACTTTCGGCGTAATGTGCACGCAGTTAGGTAGTTTTGTCCATTTTTCCATTTTTTGATTTTTCCTCTTTTTTTTCTCAACATATGTGTGATGTATTGTCTCTAGTATTATTATTCGAGTCTTTACATTATTTTTAAAGCAAAAATATCTAAAAAATAATAAAAATACCCGTAATTCCAAAAAAATAAATTTATATAAAAATATAATAAAATCATATAAATATAAAAAAATTTAATCAATTAAAGTACATTAAATCATGGTAATTTTAGTACTTTTTAAGCTCTCATCACATACCTTGGTAACCTCATATTCACTATGCTTCTAATCTTGTAAGAGTTGGCCTCGATCACATGAGAAGTCAATAAATAACCTAAGAACTTCCTTGACATCACTCCAAAAACACATTTCTTTGGATTAGGACACATTTCGTAGCATCTTATTATAGCAAAGACCTCTTCAAGGTCTGAGATACGATCTTTGGCTATTTTTGTCTCGACCATCATGTCGTCAACATAAAGCTCTATGGTTTATCCAATCTGGTGCTCGAACATTTTGTTTACCAATCTTTGATAAGAAGCTCTAGTATTTTTCAAACCAAAAGGCATCCTAGTGTAACAATACATTCCTTTTTCTATGATGAATTTCGTTTTCTTTTCATCTCGAGAATGCATTAATATCTCATGATATCTTGGGTATGCATCCATAAATCATTGTTTCAAAATCATTAACTACATTGACTAACTAATCAATGTTGGGTAAGGGAAAATAATCATATGAAGTGGTCGTGTTAAATCTGTGAAGTCAATGCACATTTTATAATGTTCCCCACCTTATTTTCTAAAATAACATTTGGCAAACATGTTGGGTAGTCGACCTCTCAAACCCAACCCACACATTTTAATGAGTTGAATTTTTTTATATACATGTACATCTTCTTGAGGGGGCTGGTTTGACCTATTTTCTTCCCTCAGATAAAGGTTTAGTGGAACAAACTCCCTTCAAGGATTTACTTCCTTATTTTAACTTCTTGAACTTATATTTCCATTCACCAGGTCCCCCAAATGTTTGTTAGATAAAAGTTGCTCCATCTCCCACTTAGGATGCATATAGTTCTTGGTCCAATGACCTGTGTCCATATGAAAAGCACGATACTTATTGCGGTTTCTTTGAAGGACTATCATGGGTTGTAGCCATCTTACCTAATCCATCCTATCCATTATTTGTATAGCATCAGCTAATGATACATGTAATGGTGGACCTCTGAAAGGATAAAAAGCTCTCATCCAGATCCTTGATCTTCCCTTGAGTGCCATAGTTGGCTTAAAATGGGGTGGGTTTAGGCATATATTGATGAAAGGATTCATTTCTTTGTCTTTCTTCCTAGTGATGGGCTTGTTTGAAGATCTAGCTAATGAGTTTCTTAATGCTTCAGCTCCCTTTCCACATTAACAAACTTTTGGGCCTCTTTATAGACCGCATTTAGAAAACGTGGAGTAGTCTTATTCAGCTCTATAAATACACCATTGTTTCTTATTACTCACTTTCAAAAGGCTTCAATAGAAATGGAGTTGATGCATTGGGATATCTCCATTTTTATTTTCTTATATAGGTCTATATTGTATCATCATTCTCTTAAACGATGGACAATAGATGGTGTGATTCTTTCTTGATAGGTTTGTTGCATGCGTAATTGGTGATGAAAATCTTGACCAAGTCATTGAAATTATTGATGTTTTTGGAGGTAATTAGATGAAACATTTCTATGTCATTTCTTGGAAAGTGGTGGCAATTAAATTGTAGAATATGGTCTCTTTTTTTCTCTGTCATGCATATAGCCACCATGGCCATTTTAAAATGTATAACATGTATTATAGGATGCTTCGTGCCCTCGTAAGCGGAAAATTTAGGGTTAAAATATTTAGGAAGTGGTATCATTAACTCGATATCATAAAAAAAAGGATATTGATAATTAGTCTCAAACAACATTGATATCATGCAAAGAGTGTAATTATCCTTGATTTTTCTATCGAATGGTCATTCTTTCTTTCAATCAGTATTGGAAGGTTTGGGTTATACTTGATGTCCCTTTGGAGCAAAGGTGTCTAAACCATATGGTTTCGACAAGTATTGGGAGGTGTTGTGATTGGGATGATGATATATTGTGTATGTAGGTTCTTGAATTGGAGCTGTAGATGTGGGTTACTTGTAGGTAAAGTTAGGTCGATATAGGGTGTGATGTCTTCAAGGAATGAAAGAAGCATGTTTTGAGTTCGCTATATGGTGTGGCCTTATGGGAGGAGTTACCATCTAAAATGAATTTTCTGTCTCCTCTAAATAACTTTTTAGTACCAAACGCGACCTGAGCTCTTTGTTATCTTTTTGTGATTTGATAAATGCTTGTTATGGTTCCACTAGTTGTTATTGAAGTTTTTTCATCTTAGTATCCCTTTCAAGAGACGCCTTTAGAATTATAAATGATTGAACTGGTTGCATGAGGAATCATTCTTGTCACCTAAGGATGACCCTCACATCCTAAAGATCGCGCAAGATCATATCCCCATCCAAGGTGTGAGGTGATTACAAGTGAGACATGAGGTACGTGGCCATTGAGGTCGAACTCAATGGTTAGATAAATTAAGCTACTTCTTGATTCGGGTGAGTGTAACGACTAGCATCATGTCAGGAATGGATTTTTTTATGACACAAGCTAATTTTCTTAAGATATAAAATGAAAGGCCTCAAATTCTTACTAATGAATTTAAAATTTTAAGGCTCCACGATGGAGGCCAACTGTTTGGAGAATTGCATATATGTTAAGATTTTTAGAGAGATGTTAAAGAGGTGTTATATTTGGATCCCTTATTTATGTTATAAATGTGGTATACATAGGTATATAAGAGGAAGATATTATCATTACAATGGAAGGCGTTCTATTGAAAGTGTGTCAAGTAGTTATATTCAGGTCGTCTACTTAGGTTGCTTTACCAGGTAGATGAAAATGGACTTTCAAATAATAAAAGAATAGGTCATGCTCAATAGGTTGCAATCTTCGTGTCATTACCTATAGATTAAGGACCCCAAATGAATGGGGTGCTTGAGGTCGTTAAGGTCGTGTCTCTGCCAGTTAAATAATACCACACAAATGGTAGATTTGTAACGAAAGTGATAAATTTTTAACACTTACAAAAAATTTTATGATAAATTTGTTACATCTTAAAATTAAGTAGTAAATTTGTACAAATATTTCAAATTCGATGTTAAATTTACAAATTTACTCAAAAATAAAAATGATAGTTACATGCCTCAATTTAAGGTAAATTCTTATTATCATTATTTATTATTATCAAATATGACTTAATTATAACTAATAATATTTTCCTTGTAATTTTATATGATATATCTATTCATATAGTTTTCCTGTTAACTTTTATTTAAATATGTAATTTTTATGTTGTAAAAAAATATATACACTATATATTTTAAATATGTAAAAAATATATATTTTTTATTTTATACGAAACATAATATATATATATATATATGCAATATAAAATAATGTTAAAAATAAAAATTCTTTTATAAAAAATAACATACTTTGCCATTAATTTTCTTTTTAGTTTTAGGTGTAATAGTATATTCAGTCAAGTTAATAAATGCTTAAAAAGAAAAAAGAAAAACCGATTAAGTAGCACTTCTAGATTTAAAGATGCCTTTTCGAGGTGGAGAGTAGAGACGGTAAGTGGCATTCACGGGAGTTTTAATTTTAGCTACAAATTTAATATGATAATATAAATTATTTTTTTATTAAAATTTTAATTATTAATTTTTTTATATTTATAAAAATATTAAAATATTTTATCATTATAAATAAATCAGTTAAAAGTAAATTATTTTTTTAAAAATATTAAAAAATATGAATATAAACATACAACATACATATAAATACAATTACCATCCTAAATTTAGGCATCCTGGACCCAAATTCAAATAATAAGAGTTTAATATTTTTATCCATCACCCACTAACTTAATAATAAAAATGGTGTCTCATTACCTTAATATTGTAAATTCAAAACTTACTTCAGACATTATTTACAATTTGGTGGCTTTAGAAATTTATATTTGTTACATGAGTATAATAACATAATTTTTCTTGCGTTAAACATAAGCTTTTAAAAATAGAGTACTTAGAAGTTTACAAACATAATTTAGTTAAGAAAATTATCAATAATTTGAAACCTTTAGTTTTTATATTTTTTTATACGATATAATTATTCAATTATTTTTATTTTTATTTTTAATATGTATATATTTTTGTATTATAAAATAATATATATTATATTTTTAAATATAAGTATTTTTAACATTTTAAAAAAAATTTATATACCTTTTAAAGGAAAGTTTGTAAAAAGAATTTAGTTATCTCATTAAATAAATTTTTTTAAAGAGTAAAAAAAAAACAAAAACCTAGATCCCATATAAAATAGCATTTATTGAGATGCCGCATCTTGAAAGTATTTGAATTCTAATTTTATTAATTATAATATGATAAATAATAAAATAAATTTAATAAGAATATATTTATTTTTATTTAAAAAATATTACAGCAACTGACGGATGACAATTAATATAAAATTTAATTTAATTGAATACAATTTTTTATAATAAAATAAATATAAAATTATATATATTTAATTTAATAAGATATCAATGTTTCACATTAGAAGTATACAAGATGTGTCGTATTATTTATTATTTTTATTATTAGGTTTTCTATAAATAATTTAGTTATTTTATATAATTTTATTTTTAATATTTTTTAATAAAATATATTTATTTATTTTTATAAAAAATTTAAAAAATAATTAAAAATAAAATTTTATATATATTTTTAATGTAATTAAATTTTAATTACTTTTTAAAATAATTACATTAATTTTTATTTTTATTAACACTAAATCGTTATTGGCAGTAATAGAATAATTTCTGTTTGAAATTGGAGACTCCGTGGATTCACCTCGGCCGACACAATTATTACAGAATCT
Source organism: Hippophae gyantsensis (assembly GCA_030763125.1). Classification (NCBI taxonomy): domain Eukaryota; kingdom Viridiplantae; phylum Streptophyta; class Magnoliopsida; order Rosales; family Elaeagnaceae; genus Hippophae; species Hippophae gyantsensis. Next base: position 21,658,429 of record CM061032.1, on the reverse strand, counting down.
AGCAGCAACTTTTTTACGTTTTGCTCAGATACATGAACCTCAATATTTTTATATAAATTGTTGGAGTTATTATTAAAAATAAAAATCTTTTGAACTTTTAAACTTTACGGCATCTTTCACATTCCCAGATAATTTCACTGCATTCAAACAGCCAAACGAACAAACGATTTTATCACAATAAATTCAATAATAATTGATTAATAATTATTTTATTTAACAATAATGATATCAATATGTATTTATAATAAAATTAGTTAGGAGGATAGTTTTTATGTTTTTTATTGTAATATTACTATACAAATTAAAACTTAAAAATTTCACATTATGTGTAAATATTTAAAATAAATAAAAGACAAAAATCGATATAGTTCACAGAATTTAACTTACTTATAAATATATTAATTACTCAATTAACTAGAAGTTAATATAAGAAAAAAATTAACACAATTAAACAGATTTATTCACGTTAAAATTAAAATTAAAAAATATATTAAATTCTAAAAAAATAAGATAAAAGTTAAGTATTTAATATAAGATTTGTTAGAAACTTAGGCTTAACTTAACCCAATAAGATATCGTTAAATTAAGAGTTGTTCAAGTTTATAAGCAGTTTTGCTGCTTTGTTCCTAGTCGATGTGAGACAAGGATATTTAACAGCCCCTCCACATGATTGACAAAGGTAGACATTAGTACCACAGTGAGACTGTGGTAGAACCCAATTAGGTCCAAGCACATAGAAACTAGGCCCAGTTTTGATATCATGTTAGAAACTTAGGCTTAACTTAACTCAATAAGATCTCGTTAAATTAATGATTGTTCATACTTATAAGCAGTTTTGTTGTTTTGTTCCTAATCAACGTGGGATAAGGATACTTAACAAGATTAACATATTATATATATATATATAGAAAAAATAAATATTCAATATATATATAGAAAAAATAAATATTCAAAATTTCACTATGAAAGAGTTTATATGAGTTTTTTTCAAATATGTTTGAAATAAAATATTAAATAATGTAATCTAACATAATGTTAAAATTGAAAGAGATAGAAGTTAGGAAAAATTTTAATGAATGAGAATGTAAAAAATAAATCAATTACACTACATTGATCAAAAGTTAAAAATTTTAACTACTTTTAAGGTACACTAGATTATAATCAAAATTGAAGAAATATTTTAACATAAATATTTATAAAAATACATATCTTTAAAACTAAAGAAAATAACTCATGTAAAATTGTATGCTCCATATTAATTAGGGGTAAGAATCCTAAAATTGTTATTCTTGATAGTAGAAGAAGAAGAGTACATATATTTAAAAATAAAAGATAAGAAAAGAACTCATGTAACATTGTATGCTTAGTACTAAGGGGTAAGTACCCTAAAATTGTTAGAAGAAGCATACTATATATTGATTCGTTTACAGCATAAATAATTAGAAATGTCAAAAAAATTTATTATAAGTTCAGATAATCACGATAATAACTGAACGGATTCCAAAAAAGAAGCATTTTTTTATTCATTTGGTGCATAAATAATTAGGGATGTCAACAAAATTTACATGTTTTTGGTAATTATTGTAATAATTAAACGTGTTTACATTTGTTTGATAACTTTGATTCAATTTTTGGATTTGATTATTTTTTTATTTAAAATTTTAAGTTTAATTTAAATTTTAATCGTGGAATAATCTAATATCAATATTAAAAATTATAAATTTATATTTTATTAAAAATATATAGAGATAAAAACATTTATAATATAATATTTATGAAGAAAAATAAAATCAAATATATTAAATATTTATAAATTATTATTTTATTAATATTTCATATTTTTCAACAACTAAATTTAAAAAATTATTAGAATTTTATTTTTAGAGATCTCAATATAGATACATCGTTACTAGATGGTAATTCTTCATATTTATATCATAAATTTTATTTTTATTTTAAATATAATATAATATTTTAGTTTTTATTTTGAGTAAAATACTCCTATCCGTTTCACTTGAAATTTTCAAAAATAATAAATATCTATATCTACCTATAGAAGCATCAAAATCATCAGCATTTTTTTAAGGGACAAAAAAAAAACTAAATTTTAAATGACGATCCATCTCCCCATCGGTTTCTCTGAATAAATTCATCCTCTAATCCACCTTTGAACAACAATACTGCGTTCTTTGTTTTATAAAACATCCTTTTCCATAAAATTTTAATCTAAACATGAAGTTTAAAAAAACTACTACTTATTATGTATTTACAGATTCTTTGACATAGCAAATTAGAAGATTCGATTTTAATTGTGAACATGGAAATAGTTGTTAAAAAAAACACAGTTGACGTGGAAATAGTTGGGTGCAGTCAAGACAAAGTATTAAACCCATAAATAATTTGATAGCAAACGAATCAAAGAAATTAGTTCATACTTCTTTTTCATTCCACCTTAATCCAAAAAAATTGAGTAATATTAACTTAGTATTTTTTATTAGGGAAATATTTTTTTTAATGGAACAGGGGAATACACTTTAATCGATTCAAATATGAAACCCATTAAAACTTGTTGGTACATATAGAATTCCATTATTCTTATTTTTATATCTTTTTTTAACTCTTATTTTCAATTGCTACATTTGGACTATGGTTAAATTAGTGGTATTTATTTTAGTCACTTTTAATAGTAATAATATTTCTAAATTACTGTAATTCATTGAGATTATTGTTAAGATTAATCAAAATTGAAAGTTTTTAGTTACGGATCTAATTAACTAAAAATGATAAATAGTTAATTAATTAAATTATGTCAAATTAAAAAATCATAAATGATAAGACATGCAATCGCGTATAAATAAAATAATAAATAATAAATAAAAACTTTGCATACAATATTTTAGGTGAAAACAATCTAGACCACAACAATAACCTAAGAGAAAACCACCGGTCTACCAAACCACCTAACTATCTATTATGAAAAAATATTCAATTATAAGGCTAGGACATAAACTACATGTCACAGATAATGCCCCAAGTAATCTATTTTCAAGTCGCTTTTTCTTTCACAATCTCCACAAGAAAGGTGTACAAATCTGTACCAACGTTCCAATAAACTCAAGTTATACGAGTTATACGAGTTATCGAACCCGTTTAACTGACACTTGAAAAATTAGCATGATAACACAAGTGCAAGATGTATCTTGGAGCATATTCAATATTGAAAAGCCCTAGCTAGATTATTTAATAAAATAATATATAAAACAAAATCAACTAGCTAACTCTAAAAGAGAAGATGAAGCACATGATCATAAAATAAATAGGTTTGTTAATCAATTAAACATAACCACAAAATTTTTGATAGATTAATCAAAGAAAGAAGCCTAACATAATATGATTCTGATTTTACAAAAAAAATTGGGAAAGAGATAGCTTATGATCAAAAGATTAAAGCAATTTTAATTAAGAGAATATAAGGTATTAAGTTTTTTAAATAGAAAATATTGAAGCCCTAATGCTATATCAAAGGCTAGTTACCAATCTGTCTAAAAATTAATTCTTAGAGTAGTAGATAATGATTCTACTTTCATATAGTCATTAGCTTACTTTTTTACTTAATATCTACTTTTTTATTTAATAAATAGTATTTTATGGCCAAAAAAATTAAAATATAAATTTTTTAGTGAAAAGAGATGAAAATATATTTTTTGGAATTTTTTGAGATTTGTTTTGGATTTTTTTGGATTTTTATGAATTTTTAACGTAGTACCAATCAGAAGCTACGTGGCATGCCACGCAAGCAGAGGAGCTAACTAGGCAAGCCACACGGATACCACGTAAGTACGGAGAGTGAATCACATTACACCGCGTGTGAGGAGAATGAAATGTGTGCCACGTGTCAGCACGACGTTCAATTCAAGTTCACAAATTGGTCAACACGATATGCCACGTATCTCTACGCCATTGCTCCGCACGTTCCACTTGTGCGCCATGTCATCTGTTTCCAGGAATCACATCGCACCACGTGTCATTGACTTAGCGAGCGTTGACTCTAACCGGTCTCTCCTGCCATGCGTCGCTCCCTGATTCACCCAATAAATTTCTGATGCCACGTGTCGTATTGTGATTGGTTGGAATTGTCAATTTTGCTTGTTTTGATCATAATCCTTGATCTGAAGCTGATCTGACAGTCCAGATCACACCTGAGCTTTATTTAAGCCCATAATCACTCCATAAACCCTAATTGGCCTCCATTAGCATAATTTTGGTTAGGTTTTGGAGCTAAAAAGAGAAAAAAATATAGAAAAATTCAAGAGACGATATAATTTTTGTAGAGATTCAAGAGGAAATTAATACTACAATTTAAGAGATTGATTGTATTTCTTTTTCTACCCTTTTTTTAATCAAATTTTATATCTTTCTTTATGAAAAATATGAGTTTTATGAACACAATTATGTGTAGTTAAATTATTAATCTAAGAATCTTATGAACCTAATTTTCATCTTGTGATGATCTAAAATTTAAACTTAACTATAACTTTAATTTAATTATATTATTTAATCTGATTTTATGCTATTAATTATTTGGCCAACAATTTATCTATACAGGCAATTAAATAAAAATAGATTGAAGAAAATTATTTAATTGTTTGTCTTGATTAAATAACATGCGTAGTTTCTAGGCAGAGATGTATGATTCTTATGTATGTGATCTATAATTGATGAACTTAATTAGTAGTATGCAATTTAATTGGTATGAGAATGTGATTAAACTAATTACTATATGGTGTGTAGTTTACTTGAGAGAGGAATACATGCTAGGCTAGATTCAATTGATCATGTAATTAATTGATATTATATTGGAAGGATTTTAGTGATTCGCATGTTTAGAAAATCGGGATATTAAGTATTCCTAGATATTTTCTCATATATCTTTTTAGTCACAAAATTTGATTTAATTAATTATTGCTATTTACTTTTAGTTATTTTAATTTTGTTTCCTTCAAATATAAAAACACCAAAAAAAAATTAATTTTTATTTTTTTTATTTTAAAAATTAGTTTATAATAAAATAATCTCTGTGGGAACGATCTTTTCTTATCATTGTATTACTTATTGCGATACATATACTTGCGTATTCATTGCACACACTTCGTATGTGGCGATCAGTAGATAATAAGAACAATATGATAATTGAAAAGTTTGACTTGGGTAAATATTTAGGTTAAAGTCAAAGTCATCGTCGCTCGATCGATCTATCGAAAAGGGTTTCGATCGATCCAAGCAAAGATTAATAAAAATTTGAGATCAATTAGATTGAATACAATCGACTCTCAATCAATCCAACCCCTCAACTGATCGAATCCAACTTTGACCAATCTATCTCAATTTTAAAATCAACTTGAGAGGACTTAGATTGTACATGATCGATATTTGATCGATCTAAACACTACTCGTTTGATTCGATTAAGAAACCAATATAATAAATATTTCTAAATGTATAATATAAAATCTAATGTGCTTAAGAATAAGAGTATACCTAAAACATGTTTACTTGAAGCTCAAATGTTTCTTCGGTTGAAATAGTGATCTTGAAAATGTGCCTAGAAACTAAATTATATTTAAACATTTTTTTCATGAATATTGTCAATACTTATAAACCTTACAGTCTTCCCCTTGGCATATTCATGTGACAAAACCTCTCTTTCACTACATCATGCTCATAGGAAAAATAATTTTACATAGTAGAACTATCCTATGATCTATGAAACTATTTTCAATTGATTCTTTACAGCTCATGTGTACACTGAAAAACAAAAAACACAAATAGGCACACAATTTGTCTCAAAAGATTCATTGTTTATTAGTTCTGTATATCAACAGAAAAGCAAAGAAACGGACATAAGTAGTAAGTAACAACTGATAAAACATTTAAATATTGCTCCCTCTATGTGACATATTGAATAGAATAAAATACTCAATGTGTTCTATCCCTATGTGCAATCTCTCCCATTTAAATGTTTCTTCCATTAACTCTAAACCTTTTTGTCATATGAACAAGTAACACATAAGAAGTAATGAAATTTATTTTTAATCGAGGATAGTAGACTTATCTAAACATGACTACAACAAAACACACAAATAATGAAATTAATTTTTTTCAAAGGATTAGTCTTATAACTAGAAGCATGAAAAAGATTGAAAAAATGAGTAGTAGCCAATAAAAATCTACACTTGGGCCTAATATACCATTTGTATCACAATGATGATAGACATGCACAAAATTAATAGTTTTTCTATTATAGATACAACATTTCTTTATGCATAATTAATAGTAAGAGTAGAGTTAAGAGGTCTTACAAATTTGGTCTTTGATATTAAAGTTGTATGTGTAGTAAGTGAACAAAAAAAGTTAAAGGGTTTTTACAAACTAAGTTTTTTTTTAAGATGATGGCATCGAATTCTCATCTACATAGCTTAACCCTCTCTTGTCTCCAAAAGATTTTTCATAGTCAAGAACTTTGTTTAGCCTTTTAACTCCAATGGTTAACCTTTTCACAGCTTCCTTTGATTATTCAAGTTTATGCACAAGATTCTGATTTTTCTATTTAAGATCGACAAGACTTGCATTCAAAATATCAATACTTCCAAATAGGTCATTTTTTTCTTTTTCTACAATGGAGGGATTAAATTCATAGGATTTGATTTTTTTCACATAATTTGCTTACTTTAACTTGTAATTTATCTTTTTCTTTCTTAGAGCACACTAAGTCTTTAAATAGTTCATCAAGATTATTAGCATTAAATTGATAAGCAAAAATTAAGTATCACTTCCCTTATTATCTTAGCCAATGTCAGATTTATTGGAGTGTTCATCAATAGTTCCAATGAACGCTAGGTAGTTGATGTCACAACTTTCTAAGCCATTGGAATTGTCATTGAAACTTTCTGAGTCAGTAAGGGTATCATTGAAAGTCCTTCCAATTTTCTTCTTCTTAGTGGCACATTCAGCTTTGGAGCTCATAAGTTTGAGTTCTCTTAGATTCTGATCCTTTGAATGACTTAATTATCCTCTACTTTGTGGATTCATTCTGTTGAAGATTTTCTTTAGTCTTTTAGCTATAAGTACCAATAATTCATCATCATTGTCACTATCATCAGTTATGGTAGTTTTGAAGGTGACACCTTTGTTTTTTATAAGAGTTTGAAAGCTCATCTCAAAAGTGAGAAATAAGCCAACTAGTTCCTCAGTTTTGATAGTGTCAACATCCCAAATTTCATCTATGGCATGACTTTTGCATGAAATCAATCTAATAATGAAAAAATAATCTTTCAAACCAACCTAAATTTCTTAATTTTCTCTCCAAGATTAGCAGAAGAGTTAGCAATATCACAATATCACATAATTTAATATAAAATTCAAAAAACGTTTCATACTCTTCATCCTAAGGTTTTCAAACCTAATGCCTAGCAGTAAAGTTTAGTTCTTTAACTTATATGGTGCCCTCATAGGCAACTTCTAAAGCATAACACATATGCTTGGCAGTATCAACATCAAATATACGATAAAACTTGTTAACAAACATAATACTCAAGATAGCATTAATACCTTTTTGGTTTCAATTACTACCAGTTTTATCTATAGTGGTCCATTTGTTTCTAAGTTTAAAAGTGGCAATATTATCTTTGGTAACCATAGGTGGTTCCCAACCATAAAAAACAGAGTTTCATATACTCTAATCTATAGAATGTAAAAAAGCTCTCATACAAGCCTTCTAATATGGGTAGTTAGACTCATTAAAGAAAAGAGCATGGGTTGTAGACGAATCTTATTTCAAATGATCCATAACAAAGTCCTAAGAAAATACTAAGTATATCTAGTAACCTATTCTGATACCAATTGAAGGTTTTTAGTTACAGATCTAATTAAATAGAGAGAGTGAATAAGTAATTAATCAAATTATGCCAAATTAAAAAATCACAAGTGGCTAGACATATAATCGTGTGTAAATAAAATAAAGCAAAAATAAATAAGAACTTGACACACGGTATTTTAGATGGAAACAACCTAGACCACTACAACATAAAAGAAAACTGCAAATCCATCGGGCCATCTAAATATTCATTATAAAAAAATGTTCAATTATAAGCCAAGACTTAAACTAACCCATCATAGATAATGCTCCCAAGTAATCTAATTACAAACTATTCTTCCTTCAAAACCTCCACAAGTAAAGTGTACAGATTCGAACCAACATTTTGATAAACTCAAATCACACAAGTTATTGAACCTATTCATTTGGCACCTGAAAAGTTAATACAACAATACAAGTACAACACGAATCCTATAGTAGAATTAATAATGAAAAACCCTAGCCGCATGATTTAATAAAATAACAGATAAAACAAAATCAACTAGCAAACTCTAGAATAGAGGATGAAGCATATAACCATAAAATAAATAGGTTTGTTAAATAATTAAACATAACCACAAAACAGATTGAGAAAGAGAAAGAGAAAGCTTATGATCAAAAGATTAAAGCAATTGTGGTTAAGAGAAAATGAGGCATTAGGTTTGTTTAAATAGAAAATATTGAAACACTAATACTATGTCAAAAGCCAATTATCAATCTATCCAAAAATTAATTCTTAAGTAGTAAATAATGGAGATAATATGGTAATTGAAAATTTTGGTTCTAGGAAACAATTAAGTTAAAGTCGCCGTTGCTCGATCAAACGAACTAATAATGTAAACACTATTAATAAAAAATCGAGACCATATAAATTGAATACGATCGATTCTTAATCGATCTAATCTCTCGATTGATCGAATCCAACTTCGATTGATCTACCCTAATTTTAAAACCAACCCGAAAGGACTTAATTCGTATACAATCGATAATCAATTGATATACCTCTTCAATCGATCCATGCATTACTCGATCTATCAAGTAACTTATTTATTAAATATTTTTATATATCTAATATAAAATCTAATATACTTAAAAACAAGAATATACCTTAAACATGTTTTGTTTACTCGAAGTTTGAAATTTTTTTACTTAAAAAATGATCTTTAAAACATACTTAAAAAACTAAATTATATTTAAATATTTTAATCCAATATCACTAATAAAAATAATAACAGGTTAAAAAAAATTATCAAAATATAAATAGTAATACTTCAAATATATCAATTCTTGCAACCTAGTATCAATTTTGCCAAAGGGAAGGAGAGGCTTTGGCTTATTTGGAAACACAGGTCTAAGGACGGACAAGATAAAATACCTGAATAACTTGGGTATAAATGAATACGGGGACATCAAACAACAAGGTATTGCTATTACTTCTTTAGCCGCACGTCAGCACTTAAGGCTAAGTCTATGGCGGTGTTAATCAGTCAATATTAGCAAGTTATCATGGCTACACTAAGGTACAGGTTCAGCTTAATTGATTCACAGAAACTAAGTAAAATATTTCATCAAATCCTGCTCATCTCTGACTAGAGGATAGAGTCTATGATACATGATATTAGAAACGTCACTACCACTAACTGGAGTTCAAATATGTGCAAATGCTAGACATTTCGTCAATCTTAAATAATTGTATTCTTTGGTTGATTTGTTGCAACGCTGAGATATAATGAACTCTTTTGTCGATTTAACGGGTAAAAAATAGCAACTTTGAAACAATTAAATTCATCTACTAATAATTCTATATAAGCAACAGAGTAACAACAAAATAAGATAAAAAAAATTACATACTCCAATTATACAGCAAGAAAAAAGCAAGCTGATAATGGTGGAGATTTACATTAGAATGAACCAAAGTCACCCATGTCACTAAATCCTAATTAGTAGGCCCAGCAACTATCAAAAACTTAATTGCAGGCTACAAATGACTCCCTACAAGTTACAACATAATACAATAAACTTAACAAATACAAAAAAGACATAAAAATACTAAAAGCTTAAACATAATATTGGCTAAACTAAAGTCTCAGTAGTCGGATAATATAGAAGCCCAATCAATTTCAGATGGGTATTTCTCCAACATGAAATGGTCCGAAGCACTATTATCCCAAGGCGAATCGGTGGTATCTGGGAAAGTGAGATCTGACAATGGCGAAGACCCAGCTACAGACCCATCGCTATCAGATATTAATGGCGATGAGGAGTTGTTCTCCACCTTGCAAATAATCTCTGAACTAACCTTCGAGCCCACTACTACCTCAGGCTGTTGAACCTCTTGGGTAATTGTTGAAGAAGCTTCGGATTTAGAACGAGACTTTCTAGACGAGCCCAAAGCCTTCTTTGTATTCCCCTGTTTTTGGTTCTCTGCCAAGCTTTGACAAATAGCCTCAAGCTTAGCATCAACTGAGGAATGTAAAGGCTTGTACTCGCCAAACTCACCACCAACGCAAGAGCCTTGATGCCGAAGATGTGGAAAATTAAGCCTAGCAAAGTCACCTCTGAGCTTAAAAGCGGCCTTGTCATATGCCAAAGCAGCTTCTTCAGCTGTGTCAAAAGTACCAAGCCAGAGTCTTGTTCTGTTTTTTGGGAGTCTGATCTCAGCTACCCATTTGCCCCAATGTCTTTGTCTCACACCCCTATAAAGCTTTATGGGTTTTGAAGGAGAACCAACTTGCTTCATCGGAATAGGTTTGGGACTAAGAAAGCTAAGGGTGTGTTGTTGGGGTTGGGGTGAAGAAATTTGATGGAGGTTTTGGTTTTGGAACTGGATCTGAGTTTGGATTTGGTGGATCTGAGATGGATTTAGGTGATTTAGTCCAATTAATGACCCACTTTGTTGAAATGAGAGGTTTTGGCTTAGAGAGGTTGAGCAACCATCCTGAGACAAACAGGGTTGCGTCGGAACTGAAGGAGAGAAATATCGGTGGTTATAAGAAGGAAAAGTAGGGGTTGAAGAAGGGAAAGATGGGTTTGAAGAAGGAGGTGAGGAAGTATTTGTTGTAGAAGCACTTTTCATAAAAGGTTCAAGCGCTTCCATTAACTCACCCCTTAAAGGATCTGATTGAAGAGGTCTGCTATTGTAGAAATCCATCAAAGCTGCCATGGCTTCAAACACTCAAAACAATAAATTAGATAAAACAAAAAAATAGAAAAAGATGATAAATCGACCTTGTTCTTACCAAAATTAAGAATAGGTACTAGATTTCAGGGGAAAAAAAGAATGAAATTAAAGAAAAGAGGATCAAAGAGGTTTAAAATAATCAACCTCTTCTGTACCCAAGTCTTTAAAGAAAGATCAAACTTGAGGGACCAAAAATAACCCACCAAGCTGATTTGAAAAGAAGAAAAATTTACCCCAAAAGATTGTAAAATAAATACAAAGAAACTGGATCTCGATTCTGAAAACACCTGACTTTCGAAAAATCCTTTCTAAGTTTGCTTTATGTTCATTTGTCTAAAACAAACCCAAAAAAAATGACAATTTAAAGACAGATGATTAACAGAAAGGGATTCAGAGAAGCGGGGATTAACAGAGGAGGGGGGATAAGAACTCGTTAATGAAAGAGAACTCAAAACGCTCACAGATTCTCACACACTCCTGTTTTCTAAAGCTTTATTTTTATATTTTATTTCTTTTGTGAATAACTCTCAACCTCACTTTGTTTTATCTTTGCCACTAGCTTCCCTTTATATAAGCCTCTGAAACCTTTAATCATACCATTAATCACGTCGCTAATCATAATTATGTTACGGTTAGTAATAACACACCACTTGCCAACTTGCTATTTTTTAAACATTTTTTTATATATATACGTCGCACTCTCATCTTGCCTGCCAGCTTCGATTGATGATGTGGGGATTCTTGAAATCCAATAAAGCACCGCCACGTGATACATCTTGTTGTGGATCAGATGCCCTTTAATTGGTTGGCCTGTCCATAGCTAACAGATGTCCTTAAGCTACTTCAACTTCTTTTCTGAGAGCTGAGAAGCTGAGAAGCTGGCCGTTCACACGCTTTTTAAAGAAAATAGTATGAAATAATTCTTTTTAGTGTGTTTGTATTTCTAATTTCTTATTAGTTTTAAATATATTTTAAAAAAATTATTTAAGATTTTAGTTGTAGCTGTTGATGGATCTCCCTTAAATTATGAAATTTAAATATATGCTAAAATTGGTTTCAATACTAAATATAAATAGATTATACTAAAAATATATATAAAGTAATATTTCGGGTAACGAAGGAAATTTGTTATTATTTATAAGATGAGGTGAGTAAAGATTTTTTATATTAAAATATTTATATTAATTAATTTAAATATATATTACAAAATGGTTCATTTAATATTTTATAATTTATAAAGATATTAAAAAATAATAAATTTTATTATTCATTTATCATATGTTTGTTTGAATGGAATGAAATTAAAATTGATTCTTTCTATTTTTGTTTTTGATTTGAAATCTTAAATCTCAAAACATTAAATTTTAAATCCTTAATTCTTAAAATTCAAATCTCAAATCTCAAAACTCAAAATATAAACCTTAAATCCCAAATCAATTTATTCTAAATACTAAATCTCAAATCCTAAAATCTTAAATCTCAAAATCTTAAACCATATTTAGAAAAATAATAATTTTAATCATAAATCTTAACCCTAAATCTTAAACTCAAAATCTCAAATCTTAAATCCCAAAACCATAAACCATAAATCCCAAATCCCAAATCTCAAATCCTAAAACCCTAAACCCTAAATCTTATTTAGAAAAATAATAATGTTAACCCTAAACTTTAACCCACAAATATAACCCTAAACCTTAAACCTCAAATTTCAAATCCCTAAATCTCAAATCTCAAACCTCAAAACCCTAAATCTTATTTAGAAAAATAATAATTTTAATAATATATTTTCTTTTTAAGTAATAATTATTTAGAAAATAATTATTTCAATAATTTATTTTGTCTAACGAAAAAATAATAATTAAATGATATTATTTAAATTTTACTGAATATAGGGGTATTAAGATAATATACAATATTTTTAATTTCATTCTAGTTGTAAACCAAACATTGTACTACTCATTCCTTATTTGATTCCAATAATCAAACCAAATAAAATTGTTTTCATTCCATTGTCATTCTCATTCCTATTTCAATTTCATTCCTTAAATCAAACGTTACCTTATTATTTTAATAATTTTTATGATAAAATAAAATAGCAAAAAGCTTTTTTTATTTTTCAATAAAATAAAGCATTGAAAATAATGTTATTTTATTTAAAATATTAATAAAAATAATTTTTATTTTTTAGCCTTTTTATAAAAATAAATAACAAAAATATTTTTTTGAAATTAATAACATTTGAATTTAATGTAAGTTATATATATATATCAGAAGGCAACTATTTATTCTCTTTAAAAAAAGTAATTTTTATTTTAAAATAATTTGTAGTTTGATATAAAATAATATCCATCCGATAAGGTAAAGCAGCGAGGGAGGGTGGCTAGTGAAGAATTAAATGGTTAACCAACTACTTCCAAACCCTATCTTTTAAACAGAAGATTAAAAAAAACATATTTTTATCATTTAAAAAAATTATTAATAATAATTTTATTTAATATTAATAATATTAAAAATGCATTTAATAATAAAAATAAAATAATTATTTTATGTATTTTTATTATATAAATAACAAAAAATATTGTAATAAGAAGAAAAAAACCACCAAAATTTCAATGGACCAAAATGGATCAAATATACCTATTACCACGTTCAAGGATAACTAAGCTCGTAAAATTTAATTGTTTTTGACATCACTTTTTTTTTAATTTATAAATTTATTTTATTTTATTTTATAATTTTTTTCTTATTTTTTGAATAGATAAAATAAAGTGATAATACGAAATATGATTTTAAAGTTATCCTCTGTAGCATTAATCATTAATCAATAATACACTTATTAATTGAGGTTGCTGATTATATAATTCTGATAAAGATCCATAAACTGGAAAGCTCTAGAAAAGCAATTTCAATTCAATGCTATTTTTATATTTATGGAAGTTTATGATATTTTTAAAAGGATAATATTATTTTTTTAATTTAGAGACTAAATCAAAATATTACAATTTTTATATTTATAATTATTTGAAAAAATAATTAAAATATAAAATTTCTTATTTCTTAATATTTTTTAAAAATAAAATATTATTAAACACTTAGTAAATATTTTTTAATTTTTTTATTAAAAATTACTGGTAATAATTGATCAGCCTGTGAGTAGCATTCACCCTAAAATAAATTGGGGTCAGTCAAGCATGATCGAAGAGAGTGGTTAAAGGAGAGATGATAGTGTAATTGTGGCCGTTGGATTTGTTGAGACGTAAAGGAAGGATCTTTGACGTCATGATGAGATGGAAAATGCGTGAAAAGTTTACGATTCAGTAAAAATCATAAAAAAAAAATGCAAGCATACACAAATTTAAATATATTTTTAGGTGTATAAATTGAATAAAAATTGAAATAAAATGTCCTTTATTTCCTCTGTACTATTTAATATTAATTAGCTGTCAAAATATTACAAAAATCTTTTTTCTTGTTATATAAACCTTTCTCATAAATGCGACCGTATATCTAAATAAATTTACATGTTATTACTGTTATATAACAACACTTATAAAATTAAATTATTTTATTACTCACATTTTTAGTAAAAAAAAAATATAAATTTCTTTTATCTTATAAAAAATAAGTCTACAAACTACGATCGTAAGAAGTGAACTCTGGTTAGTGTGATTTTTAGATGGGTGGGTTTCGGCACGACATAATACAAAGGGGGACCAGATCACATGTCACGTGCTATAACACGCAAGTGTATGTTTGACACTCTTGAATTGCGGCGCCAGGTGCTGCATTTTATCTGAGGGCGAATATGTAACTGAGCACGTTTTTATAATTATGCTCTTTAGATTAGTGCATGACCTAATTGATAATCGATATGATATCCACCTAAATTTAAATATTTTTTATTTTAATAACAAAAAATTAGTATATTTTTTATATCATAAATAATTATTAATTAAAATCATATTATTTATTTTTTAAAATTTATAATTAATCCATAAATTTTATACTTTAATAATATTCTTATTAAATAAATAATATACATTTGAATCTAATGTATAACAATGATTTAATTTTGATAAAAAAAATTTAATTTATAATAGAGTTATTTTGTGGTTATGAAAATATTTATTATTTTATACATTTTTTTATTTTAATGTGAAAATATCTCATATTATCTTAATAATTATAATCAAATTTCACTATCCTTTACGTCTTAATCTTAATATATTTTTTTTATCGATCAATCAATTGTTACTAGTTTCTATAAAACAATTGAAAATTGTATTTTTTTTATTAGATTTGTAGTTAGATCATTACCAATTTATTTAAAAGTACTCATTTTTATCTTAAACGTCTTTTTCACCAATTCATTCTCTATAATCTTAATGATCTTTTCATCCTTTTCGATCACTTTACATTAATCGAATTTAAGATGAAAGTAGCTTTGATCGAACACAAAGTAGTCGAGAAAATGATAAGAGAATCAAGAAAATTTGAAAAAATGAGCTAACGATAGTCACGATCATTGGTAGAGATTATGTTTCAAATAAGTTGGTAATTGTCTAACATTAGTTTCAATAAAAATTACCTTTTTGAATTATTTTGTATCAAACAATGAACGATACTTGGTGAGCAAAAAAATTAAATGGTGTTAGAGGTAGGATAAAGAAGATAATGGAAATAAACATGATTATTAGGGTGAATATATTTGTTTTCGTAACGAAATAGGTAAAAAATGAGAAAAGATATAAAATAATAAATATTTTTATAAAGACAAAATTACCAGTATATAAATTATTTTTTTAAATGGAACCGTTAATATATTTTTTTATTAAATGTAAATATTATTATGGTACAAATTTGATAAATTAATCTAAATGTGTAACTTTTATTCAATAAAAATACCACTAAAATATTTAACTTTTAATTGATATAAATAATAAAACTTTTAATAAATAAATTTCTTTTTAAAGTAAAATATACTCTATCATTTAACTCCAAACTTCATCAAAACACAGTTTAAATTAAATTATTTAGATTACTCAATATTAAATTTTGTATAATTCAACATAATTAAGAAAATATAAGAAATGTAATATTAGGATAAGCATACGTATTGACAAGTTTTATCCTAACTAACATTTGGATAACAATATGAACAAAATATATATAAATATAAGTATTATTTATTTAATTTTAAAAAATACTTTATTAAAAATGCAATGATATATATATATATTAAGATATTATTTTATTTTTTCATAATAATATAAAACATTAATTATAAATTTAACATAAATAAATCATAATTAAAAATAAATTAACTACTAGCACTAAGTTTAATTTAATTTTAGTATAGTTTGTATAATGGTATGACAAATAAAATTAATCTCGTTTATT
The DNA here is from genome assembly GCA_030763125.1 of Hippophae gyantsensis. Classification (NCBI taxonomy): domain Eukaryota; kingdom Viridiplantae; phylum Streptophyta; class Magnoliopsida; order Rosales; family Elaeagnaceae; genus Hippophae; species Hippophae gyantsensis. The sequence continues at coordinate 21,641,938 of CM061032.1, read as the reverse complement.
TAAAGTCAAAAATTTAAACTACACCAAATATTGACAAATAAAATAATAGTTGTATCACAAATAATATATATAGATAATTATTAATTAAAATAATATTATTTATATTTTTAAGTTTATAATTAATCGATGAATTTGATATTTTAGTAGTATTTTTATTAAGTAAATAATATACATTTGAATAGGTATAACAATGTTTTAATTTTAATAAAAACAATTAATTTATAAAAGAGTTATTTTGTAGTTATGAAAATGTTTATTATTTTATGAATTCTCTTATTTGTTTTTGTTCATTTTAATATGAAAAATATTTCATACTATCTTAATAATTATTGTCAAATTCCACCATCTTTTCCGTCTTAACCCTGATATAGTTTTTTAACCGATCAACCAATTGTCACTAGTTTCCATAAAACAATTGAAAGCTGTATTTTTTTATTAGATTTGTAGTTATATCACTACCAACTTATTTAAAGTACTCATCTTTAACCTTATGAATCTTTTTTCACCAACTCATTCTTCATAATCTTACTGATCCTTTCATCATTTTCGATCACTTTATATTTGATCGAATCAAAGATGAAAGTAACTTTGATCGAACATAAGGTGGTCAAAGAATGACAAAAGAATCAAGAAAATCAAAAAGAATGAACTGACAATAGTCACAATCATTGGTAGAGATTATGTTTCAAATAAGTTGGTAATTGTCTAACATTAGTTTAGATAAAAATTATTTTTTTGAATTATTTTGTAGTAAAAAGTGAATGATAATTAGTGAGGGAAAGAATGAAATGGTGTTAAAGGTAGGATAAAGAGGATATTAGAAATAGACATATTAGTAGGATGAATATAGTTGTTTTCGTAATAAAATAGAAAAAAAATGAGAAAAAATATAAAATAATAAATATTTTCATAAAGATAAAATTACTATTATATAAATTATTTTTTTAAATGGAACCATTATTATTATTTTTTGTTAAATGCAAAGACTATTACTGTACAAATTTAATAAATGAGTCGAAATGTGTAACTTTTATTCAATAAAAATGCCACTAAAATATTAAACTCTTAAGTGATATAAATAGTAAAACTTGTAATAAAAAAAATTTTAAGTAAAATTTACTCCATCATTTAACTCCAAACTTCATCAACTGAATATAATTTAAATTAAATTATTTAGATTATTTAATATTAAATTTTATAAAATTTAACATAATTAACAAAATATAAGAAATATAATCTTGGGATAAACTTATGTAATGAGAGGTATTATCCTACCTAACATTTCGATAACAATATGAACAAATTAAAAATACAAAAATGTATTAATATAAGTATTATTTATTTAATTTTAAAAAAATGAGTTGTTAAAAATACAATAACATATATATTAAGATATTATTTTATTTTTTCATAATAATATAAAACATTAATTATAGATTTAATATAACTAAATTATAATTAAAAATAAATTAACTACTAGCACTAAGTTTAATCCAATTTTAGCATAATTTTTATAATGGTTTGACAAATAAGATTTATCTTGTTTATTTAAAGACAAAAGTTTGAACTATATCATATATTTTCTTTTAATATGTGTATTATAATTAATAATTTTATTATTAAAATATTTAATATGTGCATTTAAATTCAATTATACTGAATTTTTTATTTACATAAATCAATAAATTAAAATCATAATATTTCAATAAATTATAAAACAAGTATAATTTAAGTATAATTGGTAATTACTTTTATTATATGCTATTGTATTATTATTATAATAATATATTTAATAATAAAAATTTATTTCAAAAAAAATATTTTTCATTTATAAAAAGTTATAGATGACGGGCCTTAGTAGGTGTAATAGGACATCCTAATTAGGTTGGTACCTCTGTATTATCTTATTTATCTAGCCCATCAAATATGAGTATTATTTAATTGAAAAACCAAATATGTAAAGTATTTATCAACAAAACCTATAATTAACTTTGCTATTAGCATTTGGATAAACGAAAGATCTAGCAAATAATGGTGCATCCTACTATCAGGTCGCGATACAAATAGTAAGAGTCCTAGAGAATATACTATTAGCTACAACATTACCCCTCTATAAATATAAATACAATGGAACTCCATATAAACAATCTTCTCTAAGCAATCAAATCGAGTAGATTATCATCTCCATTTCACCGATAACGATTGAGTTTGGAAAAAAGTGACAACATAAATAAAATCTAAAAAAAAGTGACAACATAAATAGAGTCTGACTCTAACCAAAATCTCTACCCCCCAAATGTGGTAGCATATATCACCGCGTGAGTGATGCCATAAGTTTTTCCTTAAAATCATATAAAACCCTAAGTGGGATACATAAACATCTCCTAGCAAAAGATCTTGGTCCAAAAAACACTTGGACAATCAGATAAGTTTGCCAACCCAAAGCAACACTATCCATATTAACCTTTATCCATCCCAAAGGTGAAACCCTTCAAATAATATTTAGAATTTGTGGAGCCCTATGCTTTATATCAGTAGACGTTAGAGTACTTAAAGATCATTTATTATATTTTGCATGGATCTACACTGTGATAGATCCATCTCATGAATAAACTGTCAAACTGTAATAAGTGAAAAACTCAAAGTCATCTATCAGTCCTCAAATCGATAGTTATTTATAAATATTAATATCACCCAAATAACTAAAACAATCCTTGCCTTACATAAATTATGAAGTTGTTACCCACAATCAAGTAAAATTACGTCTGTCCATAAATCAAGAATGGAAGGGTCTATGCAAAATTACCTTAAAAAAAAGAACTATAAGAGATCCTAAAGTGCAACGACAAATATGACAACTCCAAAAAAATTAAGAGATAATTTCCTTTACTAAACCACATAAGAAGCATTGAGAAGGGAGGGAATGTTCCCTTTTCTTTGACTAGCAATTAGTGGAAAGTTTGTTCTGTATAGCGCGTCAATCTTAAGTTCCCCAACAACACATAGTGGAGTAATATGCTTGAAAACACACAAGTATGTGTGTTCAAATTGTACAAGTGATAAGTAATTTAAGAGTAAAAATTGTCTAACCCACGAAGAATGCTATAATAACTACCAATATTTAACTAATTATATCATGAATTAATATTAAAATTATTTTTGAGTTCTTAAGTTTAGCTTAAAAATCTAGGCAATTAAGATTATACTTCATAATGCACATTTTCTTACTTTGTAATTGATTAAAGGTCCATTTATTAACTAACCTAAATTATATACAACCTAGAGGTATTTGCTAGATGATTCATTCATTGCATTAAGTTCTAAAAGAAGATGACTTTTTAGTAACATTTAACAAAGGTATTAACCCTACCTATTACACTGTCACAAAGTAACAAGATACTATTTTAAATAAGAATATTATTGATTACATAATAATACCATACTAAACAATCTTAGACTAGCATTAAACACATACATGCAGTAAACTTGTTAGCTACTTTAATTCATACATGCATAATCATGGCATTTAAACATAGAGTCAAGCAGATCAAAAATCAAATATTGAATCTAAAAAGTCATCATAAAATTTTATTAATTAAAATCATAGTTTAGGGTTTGAAAATTACCCATAATCAAATAAATAAATTAGTTATACATGAATTCTAAAAGAATCATAATTAAAATAATATAAAATTGAGAAGAAGAAATAGCTAATGACTAGTGCCAATAGCTAAATTCTAACTTCTTAATTGCTTCTTTGAATTCATATCTTTCCTCTACCCTTCAATTTCTCAATAAACCTATATATTTTTTGTAAATTTCTATGCCTATAATCCGTGGCTACTTTTGTTGTTAACCCTAGCCACATATTTTTAGTAAAAGAGCTATAATGTAATTAGGATTAGGATTATAGAGGTTTAAAATGATTAAAATACTAATATAACAAATCTAGAATAGTTTGAATAAAGATATACTTGAAATCTAGTATTTGAGTACATATCTGAAATGTGGGCCATAACATGCATCGACTCATGCCACCATGCAACCTTGTTTCCAATTTTGTGAAATTCATCCAAGAGTTCTGTGTTGTGGCACAAAATATAATCATGTTATGATGTGCTCTTAATTTTTCCAAATTAATGTTTTGACCCCTCCTTGATGTATCTTGTATAAATGTTTGTATTTGAATCCTTTATTGTATGACAATTAAGCTTTTGATTGTGAGGGTTTGTCTAGTCCTTTGTCTCGTATCTTATAATGTCCAAAAGTACTTGAATACATCAAATATATCATGTGATTCCAAAAACATAATTTATAAAATACTTAGGTTAAAATGCAATATTAAAACCTAATCCTCATAATTAACTCTGATAAATTACAAGATATACATGTTTTTTAGGCACTCATAAAGCATAGAACTTGCTGGTCATGACTCCTCTCTTGATTAAGCGTGTCCAAATTCTTGTGTATGTACTGTTGGTTTTCTTAAGAACTGCACACTATCACAGAGAAAAAAATATTCAAAGACAAAGGATTTTGGAGATGCTCAAAAGAAAACTTACTGCATCATTTTCTGGTTTTCTCATTATATAAGTAAATACAAAATCTTAATCGCACTAATTAACATTACAGCCCACGTTTTCTAAAAATAAAGTTAAACACAAACTTTACTTAAATAATCTATCCTATTTTTAGCCACATATTGGACTAAACCGATGCCTAATCAAGGATTCAAACAACAAAAAAAAAGAAGTTTGCTAAAATTAAACAAATTAACTAATGGATACCACCTCTAACAACAAGATTAACTCATCAATTCTCCTCTGCTTGTTGTTCTCTACGGCGATCCGCACACCAATCCTTTCTCTCTCATCTCCAAGAACTTCATCCTGCTAGCGACTTTGTCGAATATCGATTCGATCTTCCCGTGCAAACATCGAATTTCAATCATTCCCGATTCAACACAATCTCTAATGTAGTGAATCGGTATCGATGTGTTTGCTCCTCTCATGGTGAATCGAATTTCTTGCTCAATGCAATCATGACTCGATTATCGATCTTTAGAACCACTTTCTTAACCTCGCCTTTAACAACCGGCCAAATGTCCCACCACACCTCGACACGCCGCCGCACAGTAAAGAATGTATTCCGCTTCACAGAAGATAATGCAACCACTTTCTCGTTTGTGAACACCAACTAATAGGATTTGACCCAAGGAAAAATATTAAACCCGAGGTACTTTTCCTGGTCAATATCGCATCACCAGCTAGATCACTATCTGAGTAACCGATCGCCCAAGCTTCCTTCCTTCTTCTCATAAACACAACCGAGGTTTAAAGTTCCTTTGATGTACCGCAAGATGTGCTTCACCGGCACCCACGTGTCTATGGGCTTCTCCACGTATCTACTCACCATGCCGACCGAGAATGCCAAACTGGGGCGCTGCGTGCGTAGGTATCTTAAACTCCGCCAACAATACTTCTCAGATGCAGTCAGTGTCTGCGTGGACTCAGGCTTTCCTTGCTCGGGCCGACGAGGTTCCATCGGGATTTCGTTAAGGGTTGTAATCTTTCATGCCGCATTTGTCTAACACCTTGTCAGTACATGGATCGGTTTCGAGTGTGATCTTCTTCGAACTCGACAAACTTCAATTCCCAAATAGAATTTAGCAACTCCAAGGTCGCTCATACTAAACATCTTCTTCATCCGAGATTTGAACTTGTTTATATCTTGGATACACTCTCCATTGATGATTAGATCATCCACGTAAACTCCAACTATCAAATTCCCTTTTCCTTGGCTTCTCAGACACCCGTACGCTCTAATGAACACCTCTCAAAACCGAGTGTTTTCAATGACTTTTCCAGCTTTTGAATTCCAAGCTTCAGGTGCTTGCTGCAAGCCGTACAATGCCCGTGCGCTTTAATACCTCAGGTTTTTCTCTTTTACTTCAAAACCCGCGTTGAATAACATACACTTCTTCTTCCAAATCCCCGTCATAAGGCCGACTTTACATCCACGTGACGCACCTCCCCATCCTTCATGTGTCGCAATAGAGATCAAGAAACGATCCGTCTCTACCGAGCAAATGCGGGCGAAAACTTCATCAAAGTCTATGCCTTGTCGTTGAACGTATCCCTTTGCCACTAATCTCGCCTCGTGCTTCACCCCGCCGAAAGGTCCTTCTTTAGCTTGTAAACCCACTTTGTGACTCCAGGGTGCTCGTGGCTACCAATGGAACGAGCTTCCAAGTTTCATTTTTTTACTGCAGGAAATTTCCTCCTCCATTGCTCTTCTCCACATCGGATCCGCCTTGGCTTCTTCGAAATTGACTGCTTCTTCCCAGCAAACACAAATTCCCGAATACCGCAACTCTACGGGACCGTTGTATCGTAAGCTTTGACATCACGCCACTCCCGTGGTCCTACTAATGAACTCTCATCGATGTCGAGGTGTAAAGGTTTCACGGATTCGATTTTTCAACAATTGCCGGAGTATATGCGAGTTGTGAAACAGATGCTCGGATTTCGTGTTCATCATTGGTGTAGCATACCGGTATCGGGTTACCGCCTTGTTCCCGTGTCTGTGGGAAATTCATGCCGTACTGCCGATACCAATGCCGTAATCGCCGACATCCTCTTTTATCTTTCTCGATTTGTCATGCACGATGCGCGCCGCTATGGTAAAATAAGCAGGCCGTAAGAGTGTTCCTCGCCGATCCCTGCTTTCTCCGAAATTTTCTCCACTCCCACTTCTTCTCCTTCGAACACGACATCCCGTGTCACCATTACTCGTTTTGACTTTGGATCAAACATCCGATAGCTCTTTTGTATTCGAATCATAACCAATAAACACCATTGGCTTGCTTCTTCCTGCAAGTTTTGAGAGGCGAGGTGTAACATCTTTTACGTGTCCTACACATCCAAAGATGCTAAAATGATCAACAGCTGGCTTGGCGGTTGTAATATGCTTCATAGGAGTTTTGTCGATGATGTTGTTGGTGCTCGATTTAGGAGATATACTACTAGCTGATACCGCTTCTCCCCAAAATTCGCCAGTGACTCCCACGCTTTTCAACACGCTCCTTGCCATGCCGACCACCGTCTCGATTTCTTCGTTCAACTCCGTTCCGCCGAGGAGAATAAGGCGCCGTGAGATAACGCTTAATTCCCAACACCACAAGAAGTCTTGAACTCATTCGAGGTGAATTCGCCACCACGATCCGTGTGCGAAAAGCCTTCTCACCGTCGTTTTTCTCCATTTCTCGCCGATGATTTAATCTTTCTTGAATGCCTCAAATGCTTCGTCTTTGTTTTGGATCGCACCGCCACATGAATCTAGTACAATCATCAACCAACAGTATAGCGCTTGCCTCCGTGTGCAGAGTTATCGCCCACACAAATCTCCACGTACGCCAGCTCGCGGGTGATTCTCGTCAATTTTGCCACACGCTGGAAATGGATTTCGTGTTGCTTTCCAATCAAGCAACCATCGCATGCGATCATCATGCTCGACACGGTAGTCCGTGCACCATCCGTTTCGACTTAGAATCTTCAAGGCATGAAAGTTCACATGCCCGTATCTCGCATGCCGCCAGCCAAGCACTTTTTGCTTCAGCCACGAGACATTCTCGCAAGGCCCGAGCAACGTGTGCGCATATAAAATCCACTTCCTCGACTCCGCTCACTTTAGTAGCCAAGAAATTCGTGTCCGTTCAGGATAGTTATCACTCCTCCTTCAATTACAATCTTGCATCCATTCTCATCCACCGACCAAGGCTTATTACATGCTGCTTCAACTTCTGGGATGTAAGAGACATTAGTAAGTATACGATGTTCACCCGTGAAGCATTCAAATAAAATCCGAACCTCTTCCTTGTATTTCTACAAATGTAGCCATCTCCAAATTTAACAGACTTTAATGGTCGTGTCAATTTCAAAGAAATTTTCGATACAACCGGCCATGTGGTTATCATGCAGATCTAAATACCAAGCCTCTCTCTCGGGGTGTTGTTACTCTTGGCACCACCTTGTCTTCTGCAGCAAGAACACTGCTCGTTCCGAATCGTGTGGTCGAGAACACAAGTTTCAGCCATCAACGTCTTCGTTCATCATCTGCTTGTGTTGTAACAAGATTAGCCTCTCTCTCTTGCTTCGTTTGGTGACAATCTTTGCGAAGTGTCCATATTCATTACAATTGAAACACTTAACCTTGGATTTGTCGAAGTTGCGTGGCTTTTGGTCTTCATTAGTGCGTTCACCATTTCCTCGACCTCCACCTTGTCCACGCCCACGACCACGTCCCTCTCCCGTGATGTCCTCCTCTTTGTTGCCGCCGAAACCTTCATCTTTCTTTCTCAGTGCATCTTGCCTCCCACTCCCATTGGGTAAGAAATAATTGTTCTCCCCTCACCCTTGTGTGTTGCCCTTAAGTCCTTCCTCAAAGGTTCGAGCGCGGCCGATTGCTCGAGACCGACATTTTCTCAATATCGCTAACCGCTCGATCGTTCGATAATTTGGAGAAATTTATCTCGGAATCGCACCGACCGCTTTTTCATCAACTGGCCGTGCCGAGCTTCGTCTCAGCTGAGCGGATCTCACCCACCAGCCGTGGTAAGGTTCATCGCAAAGCCGTTTATCGTCTCCCGAATCCTCCATGTAACTTGTCTCGCCTGCCGTTTCAAAGACTGCACGCGTGCCTTCTTCGACGCAATCTTCACCAACCCGCATCTCCTCGAGCGCGTCCAAGCCTCCTTTGTCGTTTCTCCGCGATTGCCATCATCACGCTATCCGGCACGGCCGAGAAATGGCTACCATGGCGCTCGATCTTTGTCGCCGTCACCGTGTCTCCACCTTCGATCACCGACCATACTCCTAGCGAACGCAAGATTATCTTCATCTTGGGACAGCCCCATATGCCGTAGTTCGATTCGCTTAATGTTGGATAATGGATCGGGATCGAGGCTCCTCTGCCGTTGGCTCTGACGACCGCAAGTGTCTTAGATTGATCTCCTTCAAGCATCGGCCATCGCTTCCGATACCAAATGTTGGTTTTCTTAAGAACTCGCACACTATCACAGAAAAAAATATTCAAAGACAAAGGATTTTGGAGATGCTCAAAAGAAAACTTACTGTGATCATTTTCTGGTTTTCTCATTATATAAGTAAATACAAAATCTTAACTGAACCACTAACATTACAGCCCACGTTTTCTAAAAAATAAAGCTAAACACAAACTTTACTTAAATAACTGCAATCCTATTTTTTAGCCACACATTGGACTAAACCCGATGCCTAATCAAGGATTCAAACAAAAAAAAAAAAGAAGTTTGCTAAAATTAAACAAATTAACTACTGGATACCACCCTCTAACAACAAGATTAACTCATCATGTACCTATCCTAAAAATTATTGACCATATCTCTGAAACAATATCAAGATAAAATTTCTCAAAGGACTTTGGCATATGTTATCCATTTACCTATAAATTATCTTCTACTAACAAATGTATCGACATATCCACTAGGGGTTGTTCATTCTATTAATAAGAAAGGTGCCCAACCAATTATTAGTCCAAAATTATACTAAAGATTTTATGCTAACTAACCAAGGCTCAATGGAAGAGTAAACATAATAATTTCATAGAACTTCCTCCTTATCCAAGTATCATTTGTGCAAGTAAAGAAACGTGCTAGAGTTCCTTGTGATAATCTGACAAGCAAATTTTTTGAACAAGGCCTAACGTAAGAGGCCAAAGTCTCATAATCTGAGACTCCATTCTTTTAGTGGATGACAAAAATCCCTCTAAATAACCTAGACCAATCTAAGTTTATCTGCCTTCACTAACAAAAAAGAAATTTTGGATGATTTTTATTAGATCATCTAAGATTGACTTCACACATTCATATATTTTAAAGGAGTAAAGAAAGATACTCTAAATGATCAAAGAAATAAAACATCTAGACCTTACCAAAGAGAGGCTGATCCATTTCCACGATTATATTCTTATACAGATTTATTAGTTAATCCTTGAAATCAATATTTTCTTGGAGGCCCTCCAAAATAAGGTGACATATAAGTAGGACAGAGAGATGCCCCCAGTATGCATCCTAACGTTTTTCTTGAAGTGATAGAATATTTATCTAAGGTACACCTTTACCAAAGTAAATGAAAGATTTGTCTAAATTGACCAACTAACCCATAAAATGTTCATACAATTGAAAAGCCTTGAATAAAACCTAGAAGTTTGACGAATAAGAATGAATGAAGATGAGAATATCATCAACATATAAAAAATGTGTCAATGAGAGAGTGCCACTAGGTGAAGAAATTGGAAGAAAGTATATGTTGTCAACCAAAGACCCAAGGTATTTGCTAAAAAAATCTTTGGTAATAAAATATCCTTATATTAGATGCATCTAAACCAAGAGAAGTAGCCCTTGAGTGAACTATTAACTAGGATCAAGATTCTTAAAGAAACAAAAAGATCTTGGATCAAACCTAGAAATATGTCAAAGTCTAAACAATGAATCACTTTTAAGATAAAGTTTCAAATTATGGTGTCGAAAGCCTTACACGTATCAATTTTAAGAGCTATATTACCCTTCTCAACTAAAGAGCTTCATAGCATTGAAGCATTTAGAAAAACTAGCCATACAGTCTAAGACATTTTAACCTAGAATGATTCCAAAATTATTTTGGGATACAATAGAACATATGTCTCATAGACGTCTTGCAATAATCTTTGTAATTAGAGTGATTAACCTATATTGAATAATAGTACTGACTAGCAAGGTTTTGGGAATAGGATTATAAAAATTAAATTCAACCCCGAATGCATCCGACTCGTTCCAAAGTAGTCTTGAATTTCCTATATTACATTTATACCAATGTTGTCCTAACACTATCGAAAGAATTTACCTATAAAATCATCCGACCCTAGGGAACTCGGTGAGTCGATGTCAAATAATATGAGATGTATGTCCTGTGATAATGGTATGCTTTGTAAATTTCCTTTGTCCATAGAAATGACTAATAAGAGCACAATCAATTTGATTGGAGTACAATTCGGAGTATCACCCATATGAATCGAGAAAATTTGTTCATAGTATCATAGAATATGACTACTTATCATTTATGGATCCCATGTAATCTCTCCATTGATTTCCAAGTGAGTTAAATGCTGAAGGAGCAAGTTTAAAAAATGTACTGTTTCTATTTCCCTTCTTTAACCACTTTCGTTTGATATTCTTCCTTAAAAATGTATTTTGTTGATGCATCAATCTAAATCAGCATGGGCATCCAATTCCAATTAAAAAATTTCTTCAAAGAAGGAATACTCATCATTCTTTTTTTTTTATGTTAGCAAGGGCCACCTACGTGCATATTACAATCCAAATCACTAAAGACCTCATTATTTCAAACCTTGAGAGATAACTTAAGAGCCTTAATCTTACCAATAATAATCCCCATATGAATAGCTTTGATAAGAGTTGATCAAATAGTACATACTAAGTCAATGAAATTAGGATGCTTAAACCACATACCATGAAAACAAAATGGCCTCGGTCCCTAGGCCTAGTCATAGAACCATTAATAAAAATGGGTGGTGTTCGGAGTGATGTCGTGAGAGAATGCAATAAGAAATAGTGGACCATGAGTAAAGGAAGGGCTCAAAAACTAATCCATAGACTAAGTGGGACCAAATATGAGAGAGTTTCCTATGGATTAAGTATAAAAGGCCTTCTTTCTATCAATTTATACCAAGTTATAATAAGATATCATAGCACTAAAATCCTCAATAGTGATAGTATTGCGAGACGAGCTGGTAGTTTCATGAGACTTGAGAATATCATTGAAAACCATATCACTAACTAAGGGATTGAATATCTGAAATGGATCTCATAGAGTCCACTATCATAAATAAATGTTAAAAAATGGATTTTGACATTTGTAGTGTAACTAACCATTATATGTTATTGATTTTGTTCAATAATCAAAGTATCATCTTCTGCTGGGGGGTAGAGAAAAGTCGAAACTTATTTGCCGACGTATAGTTAACACTAATAAAGGTATAACCAAGATTTTTCAAGAATCAATCATCTAGAAAGCTGGACATAGGTTTCACTATATATATAAAATCAAGTTATTCCTTTTTACAAAGATTTTGTAGAGTAGACTAAGGGATCCATGTTGGTTGATGCACAAAATCTTGATAATCAAAATTTGTAAAATTTATAATAGGCTCGTAAATGCATGAATTACTTATAAAAAAAATAAGTATATTCCAAAAGTCGATCTAAGGAAGAACTACATGATTTTAAATAATTCAACAAATTTCTTAAAAAGAAACACAAAAAATAAACTTAAACATTGTATCACAATATTTGGATTTTGAAAATATTAATTTAATGATAAAAATAATAAAAGGATAAAAGATACATTGGCTCATACAAATTACATGCATATATAAAAATTATAAATCAATGGAGAATTAGTAAAATATTTAGCTAGTTGACTATGTTTGGTAGAATTAATTAGGTTAATAAAATAAAAATTTAGATTATTAATTCTTTTGGATATGTATAAACAATGCCTTCGGTCATGACACCATTTGTTATCAATTAAATCACTTAACACTTTTGGTCGTATTATTAATTAATTTAATTAAATTAGGCTTATTATTTAAGAAATTAACAAACTATTTAACTTGACACCTTTGGCGGATCATCAATTTAAACTCCTATTCAAGCTGTCTAAATTAGATATAGATTGATGTATCTAAAACACAATTTTCATAGTTTAATCTATTACAAAAAATATGTCAATATATTTTTTAATAATAAACTTTGCAAAAATCTTGAAATAAAAAATAATATAATTTTAATAATAATTAAAAATATCCACCTAAATAATCTATACAAACATATCAACATCACTAAAATCTCATTATCATAATCAGCCATTTTGCTCAAAATAATGAATGATCAATATATTATTTATAACAAATTCAAGAAATACAATATTATTTACTAAAAAGAAATAAGAATACAAGTCAGATTTATATCCAAAAGATAGAAAAATGTGTCTTGCTCCACAAAAGAGGTGTTAATCTTCACGGTATTTCCTCGATTACAACAATGATTTCATATCAATTGATCTAAAAAATCTATCTTTTACTATCTTGTAAAACTCAGAATTCACTCTTCTTAATTTCATTCAAAGACACTACATATTTATATACAAAGTTAGGAACACCCTTAGGTGACATACACCTAATACACAACTAATATATTCACCTAGTGATAGACACCTAATACACAACTAACATCTCTAACACTCCCCCTCAAATTGGAGCATAAATATTAATCATGTCCAACTTGTTACAAAGATAATCAACCCGAACCCCACTTAAATCTTTAGTGAAGATATCTCCTAGTTGTTCTCCAGTCTTCATATATGCTGTAGAAATCAAACCTTGCTGAATTTTCTCGCGAACAAAATGACAATTAATTTCAATGTTTTTAGTTCGCTAATGAAACACAAGATTAGAAGCAATATGAAGAACAGCTTGGTTATCACACTACAATTTCGTTGGTACTGAAGTTTTAAGACCTACTTCATCCAAGAGCTAATATATCCATATTATTTTAGATGCAGATTGTGTCATAGCCCTATGTTCTGACTCTGCACTCGATCGTGACACAACATTATGCTTCTTGCTTTTCCATGAGATCAAATTTCCTCCAATGAAAATACAATAGCCTGATGTGGATCTTCTATCCACTTTGGAACCTGCCCAATCTGCATATGAAAAACATTCAATATGAGTGTGTCTATGATTTGCATACAAGATACCACATCTAGGTGCTCCTTTCAAGTAACACAAAATTTTCTCTAACGTTGCCCAATGATGAACTATTGGGGATGACATAAATTGGCTAACAACATTGACCGAATATGCAATATCTGGACGAGTCATGGTAAGGTAATTCAACTTTCCAACCACCCTTCGATATCTCTCAGAATCTTTAAAGAGTTCTCCATCTCTTGTAAGGTGGATGTTCGGAGTCATTGGAGTACTACAAGGTTTTGCTCCTAATTTTCCTGTCTCAGTTAATAAGTCTTAAGTACCATTGTCATCCAACGCATTCATTTCCTCGATCATTGCATGATGCCAACCAGGATGAGATATCTCTTATTTTTTTATAACTCAAACTAAAATATGTATATCAAAACTAAATAAGAAAAATGGTACGACAACTAAAAAAACTATATCAAAAACCAAAGGGCTTCGTGAAACAAAAACATCCGCGTGTCACAACTAATATTTATCCACACTTTGGCCCGACTATTATAAATGTATGCTTTGTTTTATCCTAAAAAAGTCGCATCGCCATCGAACTACTCTTTTTCGATGTTCAGCTCAAAATGCTTGAAAATGATATAAAACAACGTGGAATGCTTTGTGGCTCACTATGTTTCATGCAGTAGCCCATGTTGCTTGTTTCAACTAATTATTTTTACCCCCTTACAACTCATTGGATAACATGTAAACCTTACATGTATTATTCTTTAATTCTTCTAGATCACAATGAGTGCTTTCAGGCATGATTCTTCAAGTGTTACTGATTTATCAAATTGAAATTAAAAATACTTGAAAAATAAAAATATATCAATAATTTTAAACACATATATTTGCATAAATAATGATAAAATCATATATATTCAAATCTATTTATAATATTTAAATGTAAATAAATCACGAAATAATAGTTTTTTCAAACATTTATCACAACTCCTAACAAACTTATTGCTAGCCTCTAGTAAGGAAAACAATAAATAAATATAAATAAATAAACTAAATTAAAATAACTTAAATCATTTTCGTAGATTGACATCGTTACATTTAACATATATAATAAGACTTTAAACCTTAGGTTTCCATAGTGGACAATTTAAGTCCTGTGAGAACATTTAGTGATGATAGCCATAAACATCCTAAAAATGAAAAAAACTAAAAGAAATAACAAATACGAAAACAAAAAAAAAACAAATAATAAAATAAAAACTAAAATTAACAAAGTAAAAAGTAAAATAATAAAATTTCTCATGCTTAGCATCTTTTCAGTTCACAATAAAATTTAAAGCATAAATTAGATCAACATTTCAAAGGTTCATAATTTATTATAAAAATTAGTTGCAAATCACAAATTCATGTTCCATGACATAAAATATATCAACTTTGACTCACCCAATTTCAGTATTAGGAATATGAATTTACTTTGACTCTGATTCTCACAAGTCATACTCTCAATATCACACTAATCTCATAGGTTCAAGTACTCAATCAAAGATATATGCGAATAAAAATTATGTAAAGAAATGAATTAATGGGTTCGCATATGATAAAAGAAAAAAAACTTAAATAGTACGTAACATTGATCTCGTAAAAGAATCACATACTATTTTCATGAACTAACTAAAATCATTAAACAAAAAATATGAAGTATATGTCTTAGAAATGAATGAAAATACAATGACTTCAAGAAGATTTATTTTCTATTTTTCTTCTGTAATAGCCATTCTTGTAACTTTGAAAAACTTTTGGATCCTAGTATTTAATTATATTATTTATTTTTCTCTTTTTTTTTAATTATATATATATATTCTCTTTTTTTAGAGAGTAGACCCAAGTATATATGTATGATTTTGGTGAGTAGTTAAATTGACTCTTTTTGTTGGCTTTAGAGAACCCCAAATATATCTCTTTTTTGGAAGTCATGCATGAATGAAATATAACTTTTAATTTTCGCCTAAAGCATTAAATCTAAGCAATGAAAGTAAGTATATGACACTTCGTCAGATGTTAAAAATCCTAAAATTCAATGTAAAACCTATAGTAATCATCTAACAATTTTGAATTGATAAGAAAAGTGTTTAAAAGAGTAAAAAAATATTATCACATAAAATAAAAGAATTATAGGCTCAAAATATTCTTACAAGGTAGTCTCGACTATTTAATTTCTAAATACCAATTTTGAGTTTATCTAAATATCAATATTTAAGCATGAAACATAAAAATATGAATAAGAAAAGTAATTATCACGATATTCCATGACATTTTTAGGACATCAATCAAACAGTGAAAAAGACTCAATTATTCACTTTAAATCAGTTAAATGCATGATAGTTTTGCAATTTTTTTTAAAATGAATCTAACTACCCCTAAACAACTAAATAAACCAAATAAAAGAAAATAAATATAACAAACATGGTTCACATTATTGGAAATGAATAACTAAAATAAAACAAAATAACATTCAAAAACAAAAACAATTAAACTCGAAGTTCATACAAACAAACTAAAATAAACATGGTTCACATTAGAGAAAATAAACATGGTTCAAGTTACAGGAAATAAACATGGTTCACATTACATCTCAACAAACAATTATGAATTTAATAATTTCAAATAAAATAAACATAGTTCACATTATAGGAAATAAAATAACTAAAACAAAATAACATTCGAAAATAAAACAATTAAACTAGAAGTTCATACAAATAAACTGAAATAAAATACATAAAATTATAAAACTTCAGAGCAAGGTTGAAGCTCAATCCTCCATACCACCCAGTCCTTAGTTATCACCATGTGAGTGCTCGAGTAGTGTAAAAATAAAATCATATCCTTGATTCTCGGGTTATCTTAAATGACTAGAATTAACTCTGAGATGAAACAGAGTTAACTGTTATATCTCAAGGATAGTATGGTTATATTCCTCCTGAACACGATGTTTTAGACTTGTATACTCAACATGTTGGGTAGTATATTCTTGGACATATTTCTCGATGTAGGTCACTTTTTTGTTTAATTGATGAATTTCATCTTTCATTGACATCTCTCAAGAAGAAGTAACCCTTTTGTTCCTTTAGGTTCTATTAGTACTCGAGATGAGTTTATTATAGCATGCTAGAGCCAATCACTCATTATGTTGTACTAATACCTCACCCTTTGGATAATTCACTCTTGCTTTAGCACATATAACTATAACAAGTTAGGGGAAGAAGTAACTCAAATGATTATTTTTAACAGTGAATATTATCCTTTGGTGAATTATGGTTTCAATATTTATAGTCATTATGGATGATGTAACATAAAGTAATATAGCTCGTTCTATTTCCATATAGCTATCATATGCAATGGACACGAGTTTAGAATAAGTAAAATATTATCAGGTATGGAAAACCTTAGTTAAATATTTGGCTTTGAAACCTTTGGGTTTTTTACTGAAATATTCCCACTCAGCTCCTTTTACAATAAGGTTTCTATTACATCTTTATAATCCACATAATACAAATAGTTTTGTACTCACCCTAGCCCACATCTATCAAACTATAGTAAGAATTTATATCAAATGGGCCAAATAAGACTAGTACATCTCGTACTTTTACCCCATTGTCGACAACATCATGAACATTATCAAAAATACTAGTACGATTGATTCAACATCGACCTGTGATTCCTTTACGAACCGTCTCCATCCTAATGCCAATATGACGTCCATTATCCCCTCAAAATATCATTTATGTCTAAGCTCAAATTCTAAACCCCATTCTATAATAAAATTCTTATTAATTTCAGTGACCTTATCAAATATGATTTTAACCTCTGTACTTACAAATGCAGCCCTATTTTAATTTATAGGGGCCTCTACATCCCTTCCTTTATCACTCCTATTTCTTTTAGGGACCTCTGAATCAAGTTAATTGTAAATATTCATGGGCTTTACAAGTATTCCATAAATTTCAAACAATACGATAATATAAATAATCCAAAAATTTTACTCACCCTCATTTAGTCCAATTAAGGATATGTACTCTTTTAATCCAAAATTTCTAGAATTAGTTCACACAAATTAAAAAAATTAATTCCAAAACTTATTCTAAAATATTTGGTCACTTACTTGTATTGTTGTGAAGCAAATGAAGTTTAGAATAACCCTCTTATAGAAGATGAAGATTTGAAGATTCTTGATGGAGATTTGGCAAAACCTCTATGAAATGTAAGAAAACAACTGAGTAAGATTATTATGAATAAATTGAAAGATTGAAGGAAAAATAATGGGATTTTGGAGACTATGTATGTCTAAGGGAGAGAAAAACCACGATTTTGATTGAAGAATAAGATAAAATGTGAGAAATAGGGGTTGAAATAGGTAGGATTGGGTATTTCAGTGAAAAAATTGAACACGATTCGTGACACTATTTTAGTCATACTACGGTGCAAACAATTAAAAACAAGACCAAACATTCAGAACCCTTTTAGCAGTGGTGCAAGTAAATTCATATTGCAATGCAAAGTTAAATTCTTTACGCCTAATTTTCAACCCGAAAATCCCATGTTGCAGCCAAAATAAGGTCATGTTGCGGCTCAGAAATATATATTTTTTATTATATTATAACTAAACTAATACTAAATAAAATCTAAGTACTTAAATAATTATAATAAAATAAAACAATTATAAATATAACTATGACACTAATAAGCATTAAAAAAAACTAAATAGTAAATAATTACAATTAAAATAGTTATAAAAATAAAAATAAATTAAGAAAAAATAAAAAGAATAATGGGTGACCTCTTATCTACGACTTAATTTATTGTCTTAATAAGACGTTGCTTATAGGACTTCCATTTTTAATAGACTCGATTTCCCGACATCATTTTGTTCACTTGTCGATCTGATCAATCAATTTCTCTTTCCCTTACTTTTGCAAGTGTTCAGCTAATTGGTCAACATGTATATCCACTCTCATGATGGATGCTTCCAAGGAATTCAACCTTTGACTTTTTTTAGATTAGTTGTCCTTACTAACTTGATTGAAAGCTTTCAAGTTATCCCCCAAGGTTGGTCTATTGGGAGGATTTTGTTGCACTTATTTGTGGTATTGATGGGCTTGTTGATTGGAGTTTTGGGAAAATTGAGGATTGTTTTACTACCAGAAAAAATTAAGATGATTTCTCTACCATGTATTGTAGGTATCGGTATTGGGGTTCTACTTAGGTCTTGGTTAGTACCCTTCCATTGCAATAACCTATTCAGGTCTTACAACATTTTTCTTTGGTAGGGATAAGTATCAGCACTATATCCCATTGTACTACACACTCCATAATATTCTTTGTTGGGAGAGGATTATGTAGTAAGAAGTGTAACTTGCATAGATACTTTAGTACCATAGTCTATTTCATGTACTTCGGCTCTTCTCACTCTCAAGCTTTTTTGTTGGAAATTAGCACCCAATATCTTAAAGACATTGTAGGTTTGTATGGTACTTTTATCACCCATAGCAACTCCCGTGACATTATCAACTATGAACTGACACTGTTATGTCAACCCATCATAGAAAAAATGATTCTACAATTACAACAAGTAACTATAATGAGAGTATTGAGTGAGGAATAACTTGGACCTATCCCACTCCTCATGGGATGGTTCATCCTTCATTGAAAAAAAGTAGCAATCTTAGCTCTCATATCAGAAATTTTCTTATGGAAATAGAATTTTTCCAAGAATTTGTTATATACCTCCTCCTAGGTTATCAAGGAACCTGGATGGAGAGACATTAACCAAGTCTTGGCCTTGTTTTTGAAGGTGTATGGGAAACACTCCATTCTCAATGAGTATATCAAAAGAAAAGGTTTGGATTGTTGAGTAAAAGTCACTAATGAAATACAAGGAGTCTTCGTTAGTGAGCCCATAGAAAAAGGGTAACATGAAAATAAATATTTCTCAATTCATAGTTCTTTACCACCTCTTTATTTGTATCAAAGTAGTAGTAGTGTAAATAAATGTCCTTGCATAATCTTTCATTGTTGTTTCCCTAGGTGGTAGATTTTTTTTCATTTCAATAGGTTCAACTAGAGGGTCTAGGTTTCGTTCTATGTTTTGCTCAACTAAAGGCACCTAGATTCCAGTGTCTAGCCTTCTTAACATTTCCTTGGATCTATTAACGTTGTCTATGAAAAGTGTAAGAGGGATCCCTAAGGATCTCCTATCTCGCATAAACTATAAAAATGATAAATTAAATTCATCTATCAAATAGCAAAAAATAAAAAGATAAAATAAATATAATATACAATATATATGATACACATAATTTATTATAGAATAATACAAGTTAAAATAAAAAATTACAACAAATTAATAAAACATATTATACAAAAAAATATGTTAGTACATTGAAATACTAAACAAAATTACATGACAAGAAGAAATAAAATAAAATAAAGTAAAATTAATAAGATAAAATAACATAAAAGAATTGGGTTCCGAATTAAATAAATAAATAAAAGAAAAAAATAAACTAAGTTGAAAATAAAATATAAAATTTATTAGAAAAAAATATTAAAAAAGAATTTAATTAATTAATTAATTAATAATTAAAGTGAACTAAAATAAAATAAATAGTTAAGATAAAATAAAAATAAACTAAAATATATTTTTTTTAAATTTTTGATTTTTTGATTTTTAATTTTCAAAGTTTTTAAAATAAAAAAACTCACGAATGTTTATAAAACAATTTTTAAGAATTTTGATAATAAAAATTTAAAACATGATTCCTTTCCGACAATGGCGCAAAAAACTTGATACACTAATACTTGATATCAAATTTTATAAAATTTATAATAAACTTGTAAGTGCATGAATAACTTGTAAAAAATGATAAGTATATTCCCATCAGTATAAGAAGGAAATATGTGGTTTTAACTAATTAAATAGATGTCTTATAAAAATAAACATAAATATTTTGTGTCAATATTTGGGTTTTGAAAATTTTAGTTTAATGATAAAAAATAATAAAAGGATAAAAGATAAATTGACTCATGCAAATAACAGGTAGATATGTAATTTATAAATCAATGGAGAATTAATGAGTTATTTAGCTAGTTGACTATATTTGATAAAATTAATTAGGTTAATAAAATATAAATATAAATTATTGATTCTTCTTTATATGTATAAATAATACCTTCGGTAAGGATACTATTCGTTATTAATTAAATCACTTTACACTTTTTGTCGAATAGTTAATTAATTTAATTTAATTAAGCTTATTGCTTAAGAAATTAATAAACCATCTATTTTGACATCGTTGTCAATTTAAACTTATGTTCAAGCTTTCTAAATTAAATCTATATTTATATATTTAAAACCTAATTTTTATATTTTAAATTTATTATCAAAAAATATATCATCAATATATTTTTCAATAATAAACATTATAAAAGTCTTGAAATATAAAAAAATTGATTTTAATAATAATTAAAAATATTCACCTAAATAATATACACAAATATATTAGTATAATTAAAATCTCATTATTACAATCAATTAAACATATTCAAAATAATGAATGTTCAATAAATTATTTATAACAAATTCAAGGAATATAATATTGTTTATTGAAAATAAATAAGAATATAAATTATATTTATAATCAAAAGATAGATAGTCAGATGTGTCCCGCTCTACACAAGAGATATTAATCTTCACGATTTTTCTAGATCATAACAACAATTTTGTATAATCTAATATAAAAAATATCTCTTTTGTTGTCTCTTATTTGTTATAATTTAATCTAAATTGTGTGTACGAAAACTAAAGAAAAACTAAACAAGAATGCTAAAAATAAATATGTAAAAAACCTAAACATAAGAGTCTTTTTATAGTTGAGGCTGACCAATGGGCTTCACGAAACGAAAACATTCTCGCACTGTGTCCAATGTTTATCCACATCGCAACTCGAGTCTTATAAGGGTACACCTCCTTTTGTCTTGAACACATCGCGTTGATGCCTAACTATTCTTCATTCGGATTGAGTTCAAACTGTGTAAAAATGATATAAAATAATGTGGAGTGCATTGCGGTCCAC
This sequence comes from Hippophae gyantsensis, assembly GCA_030763125.1. Classification (NCBI taxonomy): domain Eukaryota; kingdom Viridiplantae; phylum Streptophyta; class Magnoliopsida; order Rosales; family Elaeagnaceae; genus Hippophae; species Hippophae gyantsensis. The sequence goes on along the minus strand of CM061032.1, from coordinate 21,620,000 downwards.
TGTGTTTCATGTCATGGTCCACATTGCTTGATTTTACACATTGTTTTTTTTTATCTTGGATCATATGTAAGTCTTACATGTATTGTTCTTTAACTCTTCTAAATTACAAATGAATGTTTTCGGACATGATTATTCAAGTGTTATCAATTTAATCAAATTAAAGTTAAAAATATTTAAAAAAATATATAAAATACCAATAATTTTAAAAATATAAATTTACATAAATAATATTAAAATTATACATATTTAAATTTATTTATAACATTTAAGTATAAATAAATCACGAAATAATAATTATTTTTAATCACTTTATCATAATGAGCTATCATGTGAGGTCCATGTAAAGGTTTGTATCTCATACGTTTAAATCGGTGGGTAACTGATTTGGTCTATTGACTTTTTCCTGTTACATATTTTCAGCTTTCATTCTCGGCATCTTTAAATTGATTCTATTCCATTTTTTGGATACGTGCAAATAAGTTCTACAGCCAAGACAGAGGATGTGGGTGTGATAGTGAGAGTGGACAAAGTAAACCTTGATGCATTGAGAGGAAACAGGGATCCAATATTAGAGGTACCCGAAGCACCATGGGTAGAAGCATATATTAAAGGCAATCTCTATAGCATATGTAGAGTTATATATTATTTTTCGCTTATTATTAATAGAGAAAAGTATTATCTTTTTAGTTTAAAAATATGAGTATTTTTTTATAAATTTAAAAAATAATTTTTTATTAATTCATAGCTACGAATATAATACATAAAATTATTAACTAGATATTCATCTCATTCCATAATATTATGATATTTTTTTGTTTAAGAAAATATTAGTTGTATTTTAATAAAAATTATTTCCTAAATAAATAAAATATTATATAAAAAGACTCTTCATGTTTTAAATAAATTTGGTTTATGTAAATATTTATCGACTATTGAAATGGAAAACTTTTATATATAGAAATTTTTTAGTGAAATTTTTTCAAATAAATTATTAATTTTTTTTAAATTAGTGATTGTTGGTATAAAAATATCAACTTCCACTGTAAATAAAAAGCAATGCTATTTGTCATGACTAGTTGTATCTACGAAGACCCTTAATGAACTTTGAACAAAATAAATGAAATTAAAAAAACATAAAATTATTGGTTGATGAATTATGATAATATAAAATTTTCAAAAATAATAAAAGGCGATAATTTTTAAACAGAGCGTGGTGATATTAGCCTAATTTAAATTATAATTGTTATAATTTTTTTATTAATAATAATTTTATCTAACGATAAAAATATTAAAATATAATTATTATATGGTTAAAAAATGATTCCATATGTTTTTGTAATGCAACTATAAAACGTAATTGTAATAATTTTATTACCTAAAAGAAAGTCAGTACTAGTGGAAAGAAATTTTAAATATATATATATATATATATATTAATTAAAAATATATTACATATTTTTATTAAACTAAAAGAAAATATTGCATAATTTTAAGGGTGTTTAATACTTTTGAATTATATACATTACGAATTATATTGTTTGTTATCTTTTATCAAATATTGAATATTTATGTTTTTAAAAAAAATAATTACATTAATTTTATATTTTATTAACTTGAGATATTATTTACTGTTTTAAAGGTACTTTTTTTAATAATTATATTGTTTTTTTTTCTCTACCTCTTATAGGATATATTTTTTGTTTAAAGAAAAAATTGTACTGTAGTATCACATCACACGTATTTTAGAAACAATAAATATTTTTTTTAACTTGAAATATCATATTATTATTTATTCTAAGAATAATAAATAATTTATTTAAAATTTTATTAAAAAGTGAACAAATTTTATAAATATGTGATTGTAAATATATAAATAAATTTATGTATTTTTAATACTTTCAAGATCATTGAGATAAAAGGTAATTAATTGGGAAAGCAAAGAGCTCTGAAAAATAAATCGTGGATGAAATTAAGATGAAAGGTAAAATAATTAGATATATAGGTGTCAGAATTTATAAAATTATGGAACGTAGAGATAGCTTAGGGAAAAAAAAGAAAAAAAAGAGAGAGAGAATTTAGGGAAAATTAGTATCATGGAGTGAAGAATTTAAAATTTGAAAGAAAATATTGATAATTAATTAAAACTGATCTAATTCACTTTTAATGTGATTATATCTTACAATACTTGTTATTTATAAGATATGAATGACAACGTGTTACATGATAGATAATAATCTCTAATTCAAAAATAATTTAGAAACCAAATATGTATAATATATTTAAATATAAAGTTATTACATTCTTTTAATTTCTAAAATCCTTATTTATTGATATATTCTGAAAAATATTTAAATACATAAAAATATATATTTTAATTATTTTTTTCATGATTCCTATTAACAAGTAAAATATTTTTTTTAAAACTACTTTTTACCAAAGAACAAGCATCGTGTTTAGTGAGAGAATCACTTACACTAATAGAGTAATAATAACTCCAATTCTTTAGGATACTAAGACACCACAATTATAGAGAAAAATTACTTTATTATAACTCACAACTTTAAAGTTACGTAATAACACATTTACCATTAAATTACTAGCTAAGATAATGAACACAAACTGCAAAAAATCATATATGACTTCGATTTTTAACCGTGATCTTAGGTATATGATTACGGTTATAACAAACGAGATCTAAGTGAAAGAGATCATAAATTGTTACCTATGACCTCAGTTATTGAAAGACCGAGGCCATAGTACATGTCTATGACCTCAGTTTTTCAATAACCAAGGTCATAGATATGTCTATTGCCTCGGTCTTTCAATAACCAAGGTCATAGGGTATGCATAAATTAAAAAAATACAATTATAAATTACAATATTAAAAATCATATTATATTAAAATTAAAAGTATAATTACATTTGGGAGTTTATTATACACTAAAATATAATAAAACTTTACTATTACAAACTGACTTTTTACTATTAATTACAAGCATTTATAAGTGTACTTCAAATCAATATAATCAAGTCCACGACGACTTCAACAGAAGTGTAAAGAAAAGACAAATACCGTAGGCGCTACTGTGTTGGTGTTGGTATTTTGGGATGGGCGTTGGTGCTGGTGCGTTGGGGTGCTGTGCTAGTGCTAGAGCTAGTACTGGTGCGCCTGATGCTTGGTGCATTGGTGCGCCTAATGGCTGGTGCATTGGTGTGCCTAGTGTGCTGGTGAGCCTGGTGCATTGGTGCATTGGTTTGCTTGATGCTGCTTGATAACTGTATTTTATATAGTTATTTTCACCTATTTTATTAATCATAATTGCTATGTTCTCTCTATTTTTAGTTAATTTTAGTTTAATAAATTAGTATTTACTGTTTTTTATATATTATAAGAAAAATAAATAAATTGTATCGAAAACGTTCTTAATGTCAAATTTTTGTCCACAAATGTAATTTCAAATAATAAAGTTCTTAATTACAATTTATAAAAGTTGAAAATACAAATTAAATTTAAATTTGGGCTTAATCGTAATTATTAAAAGTTGAAAAATTTAATTTAATATTAGAAAAGGGGTAAACTGTAATTAAAGAAAGTTTAAAATGTAATTTGAATTTAATTTGTGGGTCAAAATATAATTAAATAAAGTTTAATATTCGTGCAGGGGAGGAAATACACGCGTCATCATCCACGTGTCCATCGTGGACCGTCAGATCAACGCATGAACGGTTCAGATGCGCGCGTGCACTTCAACCCGACAGAGGAGAGTGGATGCAGTGAAATTCTCTTTCGCGCGGCTCGGTGCCCAAGTGGGGCCCACTGCCGCGCGGCCGGCGTGCGGCGTGGGACCCACCGTCTGACGCCGCGCAGACCTGTCTCCCACTTTCGCGCCCCTTTTCCAGTGCGGTTGATCCACGTGAGCCCGGTTTTTACGCGAACGAGAGTCTGCCACGTGTTGCACTTAATATTTCAGCAAATCATACTCCGACACGTGGCGGGTTACAATGAGCGCGACCGCGTTGGATCAAGCCCGTGTTGTAGCCGTTGGCTCCCGTGCGACCATTCATCGTGCGCCCGTTTCCCCTCAACGAATGAGACGCTGCCACGTGTCCCACTAATTGTGTCCGCGAATCAGAACGCGACACGTGGCAGCGTGGAAGAAAATTAAAACAGAAACGCACAGCGTTCCATCCACTTTTTCGATCCCATTTTCGATACAATTTCTGTCCCCCCACGCGTTTAATTTATTATTCGATAATTAACTAATATAATTGAAAAAACAACGTATTAGTTCATAATCAAACCAATGTTTTTGTTTTTTTAAAATAGAATTGTACTTGACCCTATTGCATCATTAAGTATAGCTCTGGTCATGTAAGCATCTTCAGTCAACACCAGGCACCAACACCAACAAATTGCTGAAACACAATAATCCCACCTTCATTAATTCCATTTGTTCCTTGATCTTTTAATTTAACCACACCTTTTGAATTATTGAGAACAAATTCCATAAAATAACAAACCACCTACATATCAAATTAAAGATTTATGAGAAGAAAAGACAAATATCATTTTCAAACAAACTAATCTTAAACTACTTACATAAGCTACTTTTAAGATAAACACGAACAAATGGATCTTAAAGCTGATTAAATAAGTGAGGAAATAAAAGAGTACTTTGAAAGGCTCATTGCCTGTTTTGAAGCTGATGTTAGAAACATACTTTAACCAAACAGGAAACCCTATAAACATATACAAATCAGAAAGGGGGAAAACAAACTTAGAGTAAGAACAATGAAGTAAAATTCAATTACAATCAACCATATGCAACAAAATTAGTGAATAGAAAAATAAAATGTCTAATTGAATTCAAATTTTCAGTGAACAACCTAATTAACATAAAATAAAGTAAAGGGAATCACACAGTCAGATCCAGAACTATAGAAGATAATAAGGAAAAAAAGCAAAAAAATAGTACCCAAAATTTCATTATGCATAAACATAAGATCCAATGCGAAGTTGAACATAGAGTCCAACTTTTTGAATTGTTTTTATGAACCATACTAGATCATATCTGCCATTAAAATGGTAATGAGAAACACATAAAATAGCTTAAGCATACAAAGAAAATAAGTTAGAGGGGAAAAAATAATAAAGCACAGAAGTAAAACCACTGAAGAAGAAGAATGTCCGTATCCACCATGTGCTAGCTCTACCTGTAAGAAGAAGGTCAGAACATATGTCATTAAACTACTGCAGCTAAAATATGAGGGAACAAAAAAGGTTGAAAATATATTTCACCCATAGACAATGTCCATCAAAGTCATAGCCATCACTAAAGTAAAATTGCATCTTTGATATCTCTAGCATCTTCAAACTATTGCAAACACTTGTTATGAAATAATTTGCAAGTGGTGTACAAAACGCCCTACCTTAAGAAGTTACAGTAAGAAATATAGATTCATACATGAAATGCATAACCATAATTTAATAATTTATGTACAGAGACCTAATTTCACTAATAATCAACACATATATGAATTGATATGGTAAAAAAGAGGGTATCACACATACTCGGAACTGGGTTGTGAGCGACAACAATACAAACAGCGAGCCGAAGAGGTGCGAATAGGGGAAAAGCAAAAGAAAAAAAACCGAGAGAAAAGGAAGAAGAGAGAAGAAATGAAGTTGTTGGTACCGATCGAAAAAGGAAAGAAAAAAGTGCGAGCTACTGGACGAGATGGAGCTACTAGGGGAGATAACGACGTTGTTTTGGGAAGAGAGGTGAAAACGCGAAGAAGATGGAGAGGAGAAAAGAAAAGAAATGAGTAAAGAGAGAGAGCATTAGAAAATTAAAAAAAAAGTACATCAACATGAGGGAAAAAGAAAAAAAGTAAAAAAAAAATAGAAAAAAAGAAGAAAGAGAAAAAAAGAAGGAAAAAGAAAAATTTTATATAAAAATTTGATATATATATTATAAAATAAATAAAACACATTAAATTAAATTAATAGAGAAAAAAAATTGTAAATTAATTTTTGTATTTATTTTAAATGAATGACCTACCGTAAATTATTTTATTTCGGTTTTAAAAATATTAAAAATTCTATTATTTTAATTATAATCACAATTATTTAATAATCGTGAATATATGAATTTGTTTATATATATTTAAATATTTTTTGTAATTTAACTTATGGTCACGATTACTGATAAAACGAAAGTTATATGTATACATTATAAACTCAGTTTTTATTAAACCTTAGCGAAAACTCTACGGTCTCGATTTTTAAAAAAACCGAAGTTAAATTCCCGAGACCAAATACATGTATTATAACAATGACAATAGACACAAGCTTGTAGGTATTTACTGTCGGGCTTGTACTTAATCTAATTGTTTAAGGTTATGGATAAAATTCAATTAAATATATCCATAAAATTTAACTTTAATAAAAAAAAGATTAGAGGTATTTTTTTAGAACACATACATATCACAAAATCTCTCTATATATAAAAACCCCATGGTTCTTAGCCACATTTGTTTTTTTTATGCTTTGTTTTAAAAATAAATATTTTTTATTTATACATTTAATTAAATGATAAAATATACCTAAAATAAATATCAAAATATTCCTAAAAATATATTTTTATAATTATAAATGAAAATATAAAAATAATCAATAAACATTACAATGGTTATTCTCTTGTTATATTATTATATTATTTTTTTACACATAAATAAATATTAAAATATATTTAAAATAAATATATTAGTTATATAAAGTATCTATGTATTTTTGTTAGTTCTCTTTGTTTACTCTTTTTTTCTTTACTTTCTTTCTTTTTTTTCTTTTTTTTACATATATATTTTTCTTAAACTTTAAGTTTACTTATTCTTTTTTTATACTAATAAATATTAAAATATTTTTAATAAATAATAATTATATAATTTATATTTACTTTACATCATCAACTTTGAATAGTAATTATATTCGATATCAAATAATAAATAACCAATTATTACTTAAAAATAAAAAATATTCATAAAAATATTTATTAAGTTCTATATATTTTATCTATCCTCTCAAGTTTATATGTATCATAATGTTATATTTAATTTATTTATTAAATAATATATCATTAATATTTAAATTATATGATATTATCATATAAATACATGTTGTTCTCATTAAAATAATTATTATTGTGTATATATTTATCACTAAAGTACTAAATGAGTTAATTATCTGTTAATAAAATAATTATTATCGTATATTTATTATTCATTAGAGTAACCAATTAATTAATTATTTATTTTAAGAGTATTTTTTAAATTTTTAGATAAAAAAATATCTTATGTAGTAAAAATAACCTAAAGAAAAATTATATTTAAAGATTATTTTATTTTATTTTTTAATATGTATAATTTTAGGACAATAATATTATATATTTATTAAATTTAAATTATAGAGTCGTGCACGTGTACGGATCAAAAACGAATTATTTTAAAAAGGGTGTTTTGTTGTGACACATATTAATTAATTTGTCCAAAAATCACTGGTCGAAAAACTAGGACGTAATATAAATGTAGGGATGACATAATTCAACCATATTTGTTGAAATTTGTATAAATATCACTGATTATCAAAAGATGAATCATTTTACCTTTTTAAAAGAAAAAAATATATCCACTATTTCATTTATTTTTGAAAATATAACTTTAATCTTGAGTTTTGAGAAAATACAACATTAGCAATTTGTTTTTTTAAATGAATATTTTAGTAACGATATTTTTAAAAAAAAATTAAGAATTAAACTGCAGTTCTTAAATAACAAATGAAATAATGATACAAATTTATTAAAAGTTAAACTATAATACACCTTTTACAAGACAAATGTTGCTTTTTTTAAAACAATAGAAATTAAACTAAAATACACATTTTTCTTCAAAATAAAAGGAATTGTGATTAACATGACAAGTTAAAAAAAGAACATTTTTTTATAATTATCTTTCTTATAGGTTTTAGTGGTTATTTAGTTCTTTTGTTTAAAAAATATTTTTAAATCAATTCTGTTTATGAAAAAGATATCAATCAAAGATAAAATTAATTTTTTATCTAATTTTTTTGTTAAATATAACAAAATATCATATGTGATAAATACATGTTAATATTTTAAAATAAATATATATTTAATGAAGTAATTTGTAATTAAAAAATTATTCAAATTTTTTATAATTTTTTGAATTAAACTTTAAATAAAATTTTGATCCTTTAATATATTACTTTGTATTTAAGTTTTATTCACAATTTTTGTTAAAAATTTTGAAAGAAAAAATTCTTCAAACATTAGTGTAACTCTTTTAATTATATAGTAATTTTTTTATGTATATACATATCGAAAATATAAATATATATGTAATATATGTGTTATTTTATTATATTTAATTAAAAAATAAATAAAAAATTAATTTTATCATTACTTAACATACTTTTATAAGTAAATGGATTTAAATAAGACATTTTTTTGACAAATAAATAAACTTAAAAATATAAATTTTTAGATTAAAAAGATAAAACAATTTATTTGATCACGTGCATTTCATCATATATATATATATATATATATATATATATATATATATATATATATATTATATATTGCGAATAAATGTAAAAATTTATAATTTTTATATTATTTGAATATCTTGACCAAAAATATAGAGTAATATGTACACACATTATTAAATTAAAGTATTAATTTGCTAAACTATACGTGTGAAAACTACATATTTGACACCCTCTTCGTGAGTAACAAGGTGGAGTTAGATTAATTGTCACTCTTGCTTGCCAATTTTTCAATGGGTGAAGGAATCTAGTTATTATACTTTTCAATAATATTTCACAAAAATTTTATAGTTATTAATAGGTATATAAAATTTATATTGTTATAAGATACATATTAACCTTAAATTGATGATTGATTTTTTTTTTTTTTGTGAAATTAGTCATGTGATGAGCACATCATCACATTTTCAAAGAAACATTTTTAAAATTACAAATTCAAAAAAACCTATCCTAGTTCCTAAACCCTTAATTTAGAAAATTAATACCCCATGCCCAATCTCCTAACTCCAATCACAACCCATTCTAAATTAACCCAAAATTTTTAGAGATTCATTTTAAAGTACTTTTACAAATTTGGAGAAATTATGGTTAATTTGGAAGAACTACTTGGAGGGAAGGGTTATTTTGTTTTTCCCTTTTTCTCTTACTCTAGTTCTAAATTATCTTTTAAAAATATTTTATTTTTGTATAAAATTATAGTTAAAATTAATATTTATATTTTGTTTCAACTAAACTTATTCAACATGTGTATTTTTGTTTTATTTCGACTTACATTTTGGATTAAAGTGTTTTGAGCTTAACGATTTTTTAACTTAATAAAATAAGTATACTCTAAAGTATTATATAAAATATAAATATTTTTATTGTTTAAAATAAATTAGTTATAATATTATTTGTATTGTATGCAAAAGATTGACTCATATTTAAAATAATTTTGAAAAAAATAATCTTATACATTAAAATAATTATTTATATATTTTTTAATATTTTATTTTAAATTAAAAAAAACTTAATTACATAATATGAATGAGTTTAATATAAGTATCTCATGCTTATATTATTTTTTGGAACTTATGAAAAAAAGTATATAATTGTTAAAAACAATTCATAAATTTAAGAATTTTAATTAAAAATGAATTTCATATTATTTTTAATATGCATATATGTTTTTGGTTATGGAGTTTTATAATTATATCCTAATCGACTAAAAAATATTTGGTTAATTTTTTTTATTATATAACATAATTTCAAATATGTTATAAAATTTAAACAAAGAGAAAAAATAAATAAAAAAAACATTCACGTCCATTTAACTATCGTTTTTCAAATAATTTTAAAAAGAATAATTTTTTTTTCATGTTTAAAAATATTGTGCATATTTTTTTTATATAATATAAAAAAAATTAAATAATTAAAAATAATATAATATAAATAATTGAAACATATAAAAATAAAACATATAATAATTATATTCATGTTAATCATTTATGAAAATAAATTAAATAAGGTTTATCTAAAAAATACTTTTTGTCTCACATTTTCTATTTTCTATGTACATGATCCTACATTTTAAATATTCTAATAAAATTTATTATTATTTAATTGAGATAATCCCAACTTAAATAATCTTTTAATATAAATAAACAATTAATTTTTACAAGCCAGTTTTATAGGCTAATAAAATCCAATATACGTCACCTAATTAACTATTTATAATAGTTTTTTGTTTTTTTCTTCATATTATTAACTTATTTTACTAAGTTCAAAACATGATAATTCCAACAACGATAACATTTTTAAGATTTAATTCTTATTAAATCAATTATTCCCTTGTGGGTCACTTTTGCGAACAATGACAATTTACAAAATGCACCATAACCAATAAGATTGGAATATCATTGATACATGTATAATACGAGGAATTTCGGACTATTTTTAGATCGGATCAAATGTATCTAGTATTGAATTCAAATTCTTTAATTCTTATACCTAAAACTTCAACAAGCACTATTAATCAATATAGGTCAATCACCCTAAGAAACATTATGTTTAAACTAATAACAAAGATTGTTGTTTGGCGTTTAGGAGATATCTATTATCATATTTTGTCTTAGAAATATTTTGAGTTCATTTTGGCTAAAACACTAGCGATTTCATGGCAAGGGCTTCTAAGTACTTTAACATGATGCAATTCCCTAATTGTAGGGTAATGATACTCTAAAAATTTATATTTGAAAGGCTTTTAATACCATGCATTATGATTTTAATTTTAAAAGTGATGCAATATTTTAACTTTTATGACATCTTTTTTGGTGTGATCTAAGACCTTTTTATTTTCACAAGAATCGTAATCCTAGTTAATGGTTTGTTTAGGGTTATTTCTCTTGCTCTAGAAGCATCCGACAGAGACCCTTTTTCTTTGTTATTGTTTTGTATTAACCAAAAGTTTTCTTAGTATGTACCTTGGGTTTTTGCTTAATAATGTGTGCTTCCTTTCAATTTCTTTACCCAAACGTAATCTTGAGGTCACATACTTTTTACATGCATAGAACCTTCTTATCTTTAGTTATGCCTACTCATCAAAGCTCTAGCTTTTATTCACTAGGATGTTTTATAACTTTAATAAATTACTATAATGCATAATGTGGGCTCTTCTATGTCCTACTTAGGTATCAATCTTTGTCAAAGGGTACGAGAAAGTATTATCTAGTTTCAATGATTATCTGATAAAATTCATGCAAAGATTGAGTATGGAAAGGGCTCACTCTTTCTTTGGCAGGACATATATGCTTATTTCTTTGATCATTCATAGTATGTTCTTCCACTTTTTTTAAATAGATAAATGGTCAAAATTAGCCTTGGACGTTCTAACAAGTTTTATTCGTAATTTTTTTGGGTAAAGAAAGGTAAATAAACTTAAATTGGTCCAAGTTACTTAGAGTGATTTTTGTCACTCATTGCAGGAAGGAGGTCTTAGATTACAAGATCTCAATCTTTTAAATGAGGTTATGTTAAGAAAGTTTTCCTAGCAAGTTATAACAGGGCACTCTAGTATGCTTCTTTATTTATGCAAATGGTATTTCGATAAGGAGGAAGCTCCACAAAGCTATTATGTTTGCTCTTTCATATGGTTAGGTTTACGACCTCATTACTTGACTATTTTTAAGGAATATAAAGGGTTAGTTAACAAAAATTATATAATATAGTTTTGGATTGATAATTGGATGAACAATTCTCTAATGGATCTAACTATCCGATTGTTGGTGGGGGGATTATTTAATGTCACCTCCTATAGTCTTTTGAGGACTCTTATTTAGTTATTGTTGTAGTGATTTGTTTGATAATTTCTAGAACTAGAACAAACACCAGAGTTTGGACACGCTCAATTAAAAGAGAATTACGATAAAAAAGGCTATTTAGTTAGGAAACTAAAGAGTTTGGGCAAGTCCATCTGGGTCACTTTCGTACTACCTTCATGGTTTATTTTAATCTGGCATGTTATTCAGAATAAATTCCACAAGATTGCTAGTTAAAGAAGAAGGAACAATCTTTCCCCTCTAAATGCTCTTTGTGTGACTTAATGGAGGAAAATATATCTTTTTTTAGCTGTTATTTTGTAGGTGCATTATAGGACCTTTTTATGCTTCATCTTCGATTGGCGGTCGCATACAGACTTTTCTATCCTTGATATGTGGACAGTCACAATGGAAACTTACTTTGGGTTAGAACTCAATAATTTATGAAAAACAGGGATAATTTATGCTAGTTGGGTGGTGTGGCCAATTATAAATGATTGTGAAAATAGACATATGATTATAAGTTTTACATTTGTCACAATTTGATGTTTTATTTGTGAGGTAGGTCCATGCAAAATATTATAGATAAACTTCAGGTGCTCAAACGTCTGCAGATTCAAGGTGTCCTGTGACAGGTTACATGGATTTATGAGGTTATTAGAAGGTGCCACCTTGGGAATGACACCTTTGGATTTTCTGACCTATTTAGATATACAGGTGTTTTTAAGACCTCAAAATCATTTATTAATAGATGTTTTTGCATTAAACTTTGGGTCTCATATGCTTTTGAAGTATAACTTGCAACGATCATTCACATGGTGATATATGCTACCAATTTTGGGTAGAGGAGACTTTGATTGGAGTCAGACTTGGTATATATTGTTACTATTTTTCGGGTTAGTTCCTCCATGCCATAAAGATTATATTCTATTTTGATTAACTATTTAAATAAAGTTGCTTACGTAAAGTTTCATTATTTTCATATATAGAAAAGATAATATTATAATTGATTATATAGCTTCTAAGATTCATAATATTTGTACAGCGACTTAATAATAGGATGACACATAATTCACTAAGTCTTTTATTCATTTAGAAGTTAAAAACATACTTAATTATAAGTTTTGTTTAGAATTATTTTGTATTTATTTTTTCTATGTTTAATAATACACATAGTTGATGGGTTAGATTAGGAGATTATTAAATAAGTATTAATATAATTGAAATATATTAATATATTTACTATAATATGTTAGTTACAACATTTTATTTGAAAAATAATTATTTTAGCATATAATATATAAAGCTACAAATCAAAATTTTGAATTATATACTGAGATGAACTTATATAATTCAAAACTAGATTTCACCCATCCTACAAAGATATCTCTTTGAAGTGTCTGTCACGTGACATATAAAAGGAGCGCAAGTAATAGCATTTAATTTGTAATAATTGTCAATGTTTTGACTTAAAAGACAAAAGTTAAATCGATTAAATTATAATTAATTAATAAATATGATAATTAATTTAAATTAAAATAATATAAGGGATTTAACTCTATTTATTTTAGAAAAAAATTTCCTTCGTGATATTAGAAAAATTATTATGTAATAATGTGATATTTTAAATTAATAAAAAATTAAAATTAATGTAAATTTTTTTAAAAGTAAATATTTAATAAAAATAATAAATGATATACTTGGACGAGGCACATCAAGAAACGTGGGTAATGTAACAATTTGTCATAATCGACAATGGTGTGGCGTAACGCCCAAACCACAAAGATGGGGTGTGCCACAGGCACAAAAATCACTTGTTCACGCGGTTTTGAACATGCTGTTTGACTATGAGCTTGTTGCCTCACTTTCTATCTATATAGTCCACTACCATAATTAAAGATTATTAACTATCTTCTGATATATTAAATTCACAATCGCTTTTTATAAGTTTTTTAAGTTATAAAAGTCAGAGATATATTTTGCACTTATTTAAAGTAACGTAATATAGTTAATTAACTAATTTTTAGCAAAATAATTAACATGCATAAGATTTGTTAAATTTGCTAATATATATAATTTACACGGTAATTTATCATTGATGTGCAAAGTTAATAAATTAATTAAAATACGATTTATGTATAATATTTCAATTTTTTTAAAAAAATAAACTAAAATTTGTAATTTGGACAACACTAATGAATTAATTTGTAAATTTTGGGATTCATAATTGAAGTGTTTCATTCCATTTGAAGTTTTTTAATTTTAGAATTAAAAATAAAATATTAAATTATTATAAAAATAATAAATAAAATATAAAAATTATTAGTATACTTTTACAAAAAGAAATAAAAAAAGTTAAACAAATACAAAAATGACACGTGAAAATCAGGTAACATGTCCGTGCGTTTTGTCATAAAAGTTACAAGTAACGGTCGACGGTCTTTAGCAATTTCTAATAGAAAAGCCATATGTGTCTAGCTGATAACAGTGTCATTGAGAAATAAATAATGCTTTTTACAACACATTTTATAATTTAATTAACTGATATATTATTAGATACTTAGAATAATTTAATATATATAATATTATTTTAAATAATTTTTATATAAAATTACTTTATATTTCTCACTGTTCCTTAAAAAAAACAATTGCCTTTTTGCTTATGAGTTGCTTGAACTGTCATGAGCATATGGGCTCAAAGATTTTAATATAAAATAATTTGTAAGTGGTAAGACTATTTTCTAAGTATTTTTTTATTAAATATAATTATCTGAATTTAATTTAAAATTATAAATAAATCTTCTCCACAACAATTCAAGTGTGGACACATACTGTTTCAGACTTCCAATAATTAGCTCACACGCAGATTTCAAACTTTTTTAACATGTGATTTTTTTTTCTTATTCTTTGACTTGAGAAAATAGGTTAAAAAATTAAAAAATAATAATTTTAAAATTTATAATAATAAAAATAATATTTTTATAATATTAAATGAGATTAAATTAGTATTTAATATTAATTAGATATATTTAGTAATAGTTTTTTTTAAATAATATTTAAAATTAAATTATGTAATAAATTTTTTTAATAATTATAAATTTTAAAACTAATATTGTTTTCTTTTCAAACTATTTTTGAGTTTGACTCGTTATTTTGTCAATAAAGTTACTTAAAAAGTCTTTCTTTTGCGCGTTGTACTTGCATGACTGTGCATATCAAGTTTGCAAGCTTTAAGTAATTTGTCGGCAAAGTTTTAAGACTCTTACCGTATGTTATTATAATTCTAATTATATAATTTTTATATTATTATGTATTTAATTATAAAATTATATGTGTTAATTTTTTTTATCTTAAATTTAAAATACAATAAACATTAACTTCAATAAATTTTATAATAAAAAATTATTTTAAATATAAATTATTTTATTAAAATATTTATAATTAATTTTATTAAATTATACGGTACAACTTATAATAAAATATTTATAATATAATTTAACCAAACTTAATTATTATTAAGTTATATATTTGATTTTAGTAACAATCTAATTCATTTTTTTAATAATGATACAGAAAGATAAATTGCAATTTTTGGGTTCACTTTTTCTTTTCCAATTGTAATTTACAAGCACCAGTTAATTGATTTAAATAACTAAAGTTAAACAAAAGGCTAATTAATTCATAAACAATTTTCTCGCTACTGTAGGATTGAAAATCATGGATCGAAATTGAATTTCCTAAAAGACGTTCTAGAAAACAAAAAAAATTCTTGATAGAAAATTTCATGAACTTTTAGGTTTTAGATTTATCATGATTGAGGCAGATATAATTCTAAGTTTTTTGAAACGGTGCGTGATGACATTGATATCTTAATAATTATGTTAAGAATAATAATTTCATTTATTTTTTATAACATTTCAATTTTTTTGTTTTAAAAAAATAAAACTGTAACGATAAATAGACAATTTTTTTTTTATCTTTAATCATATTTTTTAATTTTCATTCAAATATAAATTCATAGATTCTTTTTAGTAATAGATTAAAAAAATTATAAATGATATTTAAAAAAAATTGAAATTTTTTTGTGTTATTATTTTTTAATAACAAAAATAAAAAAAATATTAAAAAAATAATAAATTAGTTAAAATATTCTAACTTTGATGACTAGTTATGGATCTCACCAACTATTGGATTCTAAACAGACAGACACCTAATGACACACAAACACTACCGTGAGGAGGCAAATATGTATGTTTATTTCTATACATTGTTTCGATTTCATAGTTCATATTCAATTGAAGCTTTTTTTCATGGAATTTATATTTATTGCAATTTTATAATTATCGATAACTTCTTCTTCTAAATTCTGTCTCACCTACCTAATAATTTAAACCATATAATAAAAAAATATCATTTTTGCGAAAATCCAAATCATCTATTAGTTCTACAATAAAAAAAAACCTTAGAAAATTAATGGAGGAGAAAAGGTACGTTCCTAAGTACATTATAGAACTTGGTGGGTGCTCATAAAATAATTATTATAAAAATGCTAACTATATGTAAATTTTCAATCATATTAGTTAGTTTGCCACGTATTAATTTTTTTGTAAAAATAAATATTTTCAAGAGAAAAATACTACACATGCAGCTTACATTAAGTGGGTTATTTATTCTCTTACAAAAATACTTATTTTATCATTTAATTTTGTAAAAAAATCACAAAAACTATTTTTTCTTAATATTTTGAATAAAGTAATATTATTTTCTCAATATGGTAAATAAAAAAAAGATAAAAATGACTTTTTATTATGATATTTTAATATAAAATTCTTAAAATATTGAATAAATATTTAAATTTTTTTGATAAAATTATTAAATATTAAACAAATAATAAAATTGATCATTCTTTGATGCATTTTACAAAATATAAAAGACTGATTGATATAAATATATCCTAATATAAGAACATTTATGACATTTTTTCGTATTTTTAAAACTGTTTTATTTTATTACGTGACACATGATATGAGTATAAATATATGTGTATCGTTATCAATTTTTTCTAATTATTAAAGTTACCAAACGGCCCCCACTGCCAGGAAAATCAATCAATAAGAAAGAAATTGCGTTACAGATTGAAGAACAACTACTTCATATGTGAATCCAAATTGATTCATCAATATATCCCATCCTTTGTCTATACGCTAGCTATACAAGTCAAAAGTGATCACTACTAAGACCCCTTTTCATACCACATGCCTTTGTATAGTTCTCTGACATGTTAATTTAGAAGGTATAGGTATAGGTATAGGTATAGGTCACTTTTTTCTAGAACACACAAGTAATAATTTTCCCGGGAGCCAAATACACCAATAATTTCATGTCATTTTCAGAGTTGTTTTCAAGTCATTGTTGGTCAAGATTCTTCATACGATTTTGTTGAGGGGTTCCCGAATTAAACTTTTTCACGACATTCAAACATGTTTTTGCACACACATCATTTATAATATATGATACAAGTTAGTATATTTTTGAAAAATAATAAAAATAATAATTATATATATATATTGTTCTATTACGTAACATAAAATAATAGATTCATTTTTACTGGGATTTTTCAGGAAGAGTCTTTTTCTTTTGTACAAAAAGTCTAGGCATGTATAGTATATATGATCACTGAAACAATAAAAAGTTTAAGAAATTTGGTTGGAATGTTTCTTAAAAGTAAGCAAGTAGAATTCCTTGCTAGGTCTCTTTTTTTCTTTCTCTAAAGCCAAAACATACAACTTTACAAGGAAGCTACGTGCAAGCAAAGACTAAATATTTTTGATGTTAAAGAAGTTTTTTTCTTTTTTTTTTTCCAATCCTTTTTTTTCCTTTTTGGCTTGTAGTTAACATTAAGGAAAATGTGTTGCCCAATATTGTACGGGTAAGCTATGATTTTTTTTAAAATAACAATTACACGTACCGACACACTCTAATCTTCATAAGATTAAAAAAATTCGTATTTGTTAAAATATGAATTGAAATTTGGTTATTGAAAAAATAAATATTCAGTAAAATAAAAATTGAATTTGAAATATTGAATGAATTATTTTTGGATATGTTTTATATGCTTGTATAACTCAACTCGAGTTCTGATTAATTATTTATTATAGGGACAAATGCCTTACTTTTTTTTAAAGTAAAAATCTTATTTAGTATTCTAAATTAAGAAATGTATTTATTAATCTTTTTTTATAAAAAAATGAATCACATAACGATTTTTAGTAGTATTAAAAAATATTTTATTGATAAAACTTTTTAAAGAAATGTTTTCATAATGAACATAAAATAACAGGAGATATCATTGATAATTTTAAAATATTTAAATGCCTTTCTTCTAATATCTTTATAAAATAAAAATGACTAAATAGCATATTCTCTAACTTACGAAATTAAATAATATATTTAATATAAATAAAGTGACTAAATTGACTTTCTACCCTAATTTAAATTAAGGGTGAGTAATAAATCAAGATCGTCTATTTTTAGTTAATTTAAATCTGAATTGATTTGAAGATTTTCAATTCAAATCTGATCTGATGATATAATCAATCTGAACTAATCTGAATTCAAACATATCAAATTTTGTAACAAATATTATTATTTATAGTCACAATTAAAAAATTAAAACAATATGTATATCTATATAATTATTAAATTATTATAAAAATTTATAAAATATGGCATACAAAAATTAAAAATTTAAATTATTATTTTGTAACAAATATTATTATTTATAGTCACAATTAAAAAATTAAAACAATATGTATATCTATATAATTATTAAATTATTATAAAAAAATTATATTTATTTTTAAGTTAAACTAAATATCTAATATAATTATGCTATGCATAATATTTAAATATAACATATTATAAAATAAAATATGTATTTATTTATAATTTAATTGTAATTCGGTCTAGATGTGAATTATAAAATCTGTCAAATTGAATCATAACATATTGTATAATTTTTAATTCAAATTCGATTAGACTATAAAATTTATCAATTCAATCCTATTATGCATAACAGATGGATAAAATTATTTACTTACCCCTGCTATAAATATATGGCATAAGTTAAGAGATATTGCTTAATATGATGTATGTGTTGTTTAGTATATGATTTATGTAAACTTGTATCTGAAATCCTTTTATTTAATCTAGCGATTAAAATAATATATGAGTTTGTGGTTATATTGATACAATATAAATATTATATTTTAATATTAAGCATGTATAAGAATGTTGTCTTTATATAGTGTGTTTTTTTATTTCAATGCCTTTTTTTAAACTAGTAAAAACTTAACCAAAAACTCATAATTTCGTACATACAAATATAAAAAATATATTTGCTACATAAATTTAATAAAATAAAAATTAAATTAAATCCCTCAATATCTTTGACGACCCACCAAAATTTCAATGATCTATTGAAGTTCTAGCAATCCACCAAATGTAACATACATTCATACATAATTTTTATATAACATGTTTTATATATATATATAATGTGTTATATTTACCATAATTTATGTAACTTGTTGAACATAACCTGTTATATTTATTTTTATCTTTATATGTAACCTATTACATCATTATAGTTGTGATGATCCACCGAATGTAACATTTTATATTCACTTGTATATTTGTATGTAATATGTTATATATACCGGAGCTTTGATAGGTCACTAGAGCTCCAATGAAGTCATTGACAATAGTTGTTGGAGCTCTAGTGGGTCGCCGTCAATGAGATTTTTGGAGATATAGTTAATGTGACTTTGTTTTTATTTTATTAAAGTTATAAAAGGAAGACTTTTTTTTGTTTTTTTAATTTTTTATTATGTAATTTGGTATAAAATTATAAGTTTTGTGTTGAGGAATTGTAGTTAAAAAAATAATCAATTTATGAAAATGAAGCTGCTTAGGTTAAAAACTCGATTTCAATTTTTTGGGTTATCTGTTTGCCTACTATATTATTGGAATTGTCTTTTGATTATTTAGTTATTTGATTTCACCCATATGCAAACTGGGTCTTTATATGCTAACTTCATGAGATTAATTTCATTGTGTATGCTTATATGGTGAGAATTTAAAATTTTCCTATCATCACTTAGCTCAATACACAAAAGACCTCATTTGAATGACAATTGAAAGCAATATTTTCTCTTAAGCATTTCAACAAACACCTAATGTGCACTAAATAAAAATAAACAAATCTCATCCACATTATTGCTAGAGATGAAGAAGATTATCTTTACCTAAAGAGATTGTCAAATCTCTTTAGTAGAAGAAAGTCGATTTCCCTTCTAGATCTCTTGGAAACCACCTCTCTTTCGGGAGCACCTCTTGGTTCACCTTGAACCTAAATAACAAACTACCACACCTGTTAGATAGATATATGTAGAGTTCAAGACTTAGATCTAACCACATAGAAAGAAGAGATGAGAGAAGAGACTTTTGGCCTAGGGTTGAACGACCTAGGTTTTGGCCTTAAGCAAGCCTTTGCAAGTTTTGGCCTAAGAGAAGGAAAAACGTGGCTGCACAATGGGGCAGATTTTGGCTAGGGTTAGAGGCAGAAAATTGGATGCAATTTTCCTTAATTATGCCTCCTTAAATAGGCAAGGGTTAGGGCAAATCTTTGTGTAAGGTTTGAATCAATTACACAAATGTTACTAGCCTTGTTTAGCCATTTCATGCTAATTTTAATCTCAACTTGTGATTGGTTTAATTAATTTATGAACAAATAATACTATTCATATTATTCTATTATACAATGTCTCTATTATTCTTATAATGCATTCAAACATTATACCAAATAATATTTGCATAACTTCACAAATTTATTTATGATTTAAGCATGTCATATTATGACATTTTATTTTAGCATTTTATCTTATGTATTTTATCTTATACATCATTATAAAATGTAAAATATTCGTTGTTTCTCTTCAGTTGGTGTAACCGTATAGAAGATCTATATCATCTTGACAATAATATAAAACTTTATATTATTGACTATAAGAGGTTCTATCATTACATTATAGTTTTTCAAATGACATAGTAATTATTTACTCAATCTATTAGTTTTGTGTCTATCCTTATCACATGATATTATGAATAATATGCAAAATAGGATCGTGTCACTTTTCATTATATTCATTTTCTTGGTCTATAAAGTGAATTATAATTATAATTATATCAGTTATATTACATGTGATATAATTTTACTTTATCAAGGAACCCAATAATATCATAACTCAAAATCAAGGGACAATGATAATATTAACATATAAATTTCTCCCGCACATGTTATACACAACAAACTATTATTTTATTCCTATCATAAGATAATATTTAAATATCAATCACATTATATACTTCTCATGTGAAAAATCTACATATCTCACATCTAAGATTCTGAAGACACAATGAAAATATTAATGACACAAAACACAATCCATATAATTTTCTATTTAGTTAAGTCATGTTCAATATATAAAATATACATTTTATATACTCATGTCATTAAATGATAATCCATCATCAACATTTATGGAACTACAATGTACTTTTAATCGACATGACAATCTTTCATGGTAATTAATATTCCTTCTTAATTACCACAATTGTGAACATATTTAAGATTACATGTTAAACATTTTAAGAGTTCTATGGTTCAAGACCAAGTGCATCTTCTTGAACACTTTCAAAATATAGCATGTTAATCTCAAGAAACGAGAATACATAATATTCAAAATCATGAACGATACATAAATCTTTATCAAAAAGAATAACTTTAAAAAACACACATCCTTCATATTATGTATAGAAATCCATGGCCTAACTCACTATAAAATAGCTCTTCAAGAGAAAGGGTTATTATAGATTTATAAGTGCAGTGGAAGTAGAGTCCCTAATCGATGTGGGACTTTAGGTTCCTTAACACTCCCCTTTCATATCAGCGGAGAAGAGTGGGCAGAGTGGGCAGAGTGTGCCTTAAGTGTCGACGGGGGGTGAGCTTCAGGGTTGCCAGAGAGCCAAGAACCCAACTCTGATACCTTGTAGAAATCCATGGTCTATTAATGAACCTAAAGTCTCATATCGACTAGGGATTATGCTTCCGCTGTACTTATAAGTCTATGACAACCCTTCCTCTTCAATAGGTCTTTTGGAGTGAGTTAGACCATGAATTTCTACATTATGATTTCACGTTAGTTTATAAATATGTGAGATTTTAACCATTAAAAACATAAGTAATTAAATTGTATGCAATTAATATCAACCAAGTACAGCTCGTCTTAAGTTGATGACCGATCGACTTAGGTTATAGTCGTCCAATATTTTAACATCTATTATGTATTTTTAAAAATGTAATAATATAATAAAAATTTAAATTTAAATTTTAAAGTACTATGTATTTAATTTATTGTTATAAAAATTTATTAACGTTGACTTTTAATTTTTTTATTAATTAATATTATATATTTTTTCTTAATTAATTGAGATAAAAAAAATAAGAACTTATATTTATAATTAAAAATGTATATTTTTACTTTGGAATGTTGTTTTGATATATACATATTTATTTTATTTAGAAATAAGCATGTGTATAACTTTAAATTTTTTATTTTACTTCAAGTTACCTAAAATAATTATTAATACACTTTTAAATCTTATTTATGATATAATTTAAAAATAACTTAATTATGATATAGTTTAAAAATAAATTATAATTTTATTTTACATAATTTATTCATTATATTAATTTATAAATTAAATAACTTTACTTATTCATAGTTTGTTTTTTATTTTATCTTTTATATTTCAACCTAAAAATATAATATCAATCCTTCACTGTTATATAACATTGCAAATTTTTATAGTTGTGTAGTTTTATATATTAAATATATAAGCTACTCAATATTTTTTTAGTGCTTAATTAAAAATATACTTTTTCTTTGTATTTCAATATCTAAATAAATTGTTAAAAGTAAAAGTAATTTTTTATATAATTATTTTATATGAAAATATTTAATGTCCCGATTTTATCATTGGGTCTTTAAACCCCTTGAACAGCCACTGTTTTGACCATCAACAGTGATTATCAATAGTTCTCATTCATAATGTTATTTTAAATGAGTTAATTAGCGTATGGATTTCCGTTCGAAAAGTTAATTTTCAGAAATAGAAAATAAAAATATTTTTTTTTCCTACCAGACTTGGTTTCTAATAGACCCAAGTGAACAATATTCCAAATACCACTATCCAGACATGTATTGATGTAAAGTTGGTTAGGTTCTCGTTCCAAACAGTTAAAAAAAACACACAAAACCCTTTAATTTTGAAATATATTCAAATAAATGGGAAAATAAGTATTTAATTTGCCATAAGAATGAAATAGAGAGTCATCATCTTAATAAAAGGATTAAGGTGCTAAGAACTAAGATTACTGTAAACTCTTTTAAATGATATTATTGTAAAGAGGTTATTAGGAGTGAAAATTGACTCCATTTACAAAATTAATATATTCAAATAAATGGGAAAATAAGTATTTAATTTGCAATAAGGATGAAATAGAGAGTATCATCTTAATAAAAGGATTAAGGTGCTAAGAACTAAGATTACTGTAAACTCTTTTAAATGATATTATTGTAAAGAGGTTATTAGGAGTGAAAATTGACTCCATTTGCAAAATTATATGTGAAGACCGGTGAACTTTTATTTGAGAAGTAAATCACTGAGACAAATGAATTTTCAAGATTGATCAATTGATGAGCATAAGGTCATACTTGTGACAAAGTGTTACAAACTAACAAAAATATTTTGATTACTTTAATATATATTTTCATACTACCAAGAGAATAAAATCTATTTGGATGATACTTATAATTATAAATTTGTGAAAATTGAAGTACATCAAATAGATATAACAAAAGTCTTTTTAAATTTTAAATATAAATTTGAAAGAATTAATCAAGGTAAAATTATTCCAGGATTTACCCTCTTGCTAATTCCTATTATGAAACAGTAATTTCCATATATAAAAAGTTAAGCTATAATTCCTATTATGAAACAGTAATTTCCATATATAAAAAGTTAAACTATGTTATTAATGATTTTTATGCACGGAGAATTAAGTGAGATAATGCGTGTTATTCTTTATAAATTAATATTATACAAAGAGATTATTTATACCAGAAAAAAATGAGTAATAAAATTAATTTTTTATAAACTCTTAAAAATAATTACATATTCATATTTAAAAATATATTAATAAAGAATTATATGTCAAGTATATTATATTTTATATAAATGAAAAAATATTTCAAAAATATCACGTATACTAATTAATGAATAAAGTAAATATATTTTTACAATAAAATGTTTTCAAAATCATTGAGCTCTACTATCAGTCAAAATATTTTATGTCATTTCCTTTTGCTAGTCCATCCATTTTCATTTAGGTGGATTATTGGGAAATTAGCATAAATTTAACCAAGAATTAACTCTGACTTACTTTATATCAGTAGATTGATAAGCTAAAATTGTGTTTGGGTGAATTAGAAATTGTGTTTCTGAGTACACTTAACATTTAAATAGAGTTATCCATTGGAGAATGATGATGATGATGATGATGATGATGATGATGATGATGATGATGATGATGATGATTAAAAATAATAATAATAAAGCATACAAATAGTTCCAGTGGGATAGGATTATTTCGGTTTATCATATAAGTTTCAAAATGTCTATTCCAATTAGAATTGAATACGATCATTATTCAAATTAGATTAGAAGTAATCTCTTCCCTATATTAGTGACTATATATTGATTCATCTATTTTCTTTCTTTAATTTACAGAAACCATATTTATAAAAACAGTAAAAGATAGTCCACATGTATTTTACAGCCACCCAACATATCCCAAAAACTTATTTTTTTTTCCAAAGCTTTCTGAATTTAAGCTTTTGTGTGGTAAAAGATCAAACAATTTCAATTCGTCAAAATTAATTTTGTATATTCGCTGGCTATTGGTCTAGATCATAGACAGACATCCCTTGATTCTCAAACACCTAGATGATAGATGAATGGAAGATTTATTTTAAGAACACTGTATGAAACACAGACTTGGATTATATCTAAACTGTTATATTTTGAATTTTTTCAATTTATATTTAATCTTTACTTTTTGTAATGAATTATTTTGATTTATATTATTGTTTTTAACATACTATATTTATAAAAAAAAAAAAATTAACACGTCATATTTATAAAATAATAGAAAATTTACATGAACAAAACAAAATTGTGCACCCCTAAATTTGAATTTTTAGGCCTTTATTTACTTTTCAAGAACACACTAAATTTAATAATTTAAATATATTTACACTAAAATAAGACATCCATGTGCCAAAGTACCAATTTGATGCTCGAAATTTACTAACTTACCGATTTAATCATTTTTCTTTAATCGTTGAAATAAAACAATAATTGACATATTAAACTAAACATAACAGAATGTTCCATGACAGAGAGGCACAGCCTAACCCATATAATACCTCAAAACTAGTGGATCTAACTTCTAACCTCAACCGAAGAAATTTGGTTGTGGATCTAACTAAAGCAACTTGGGCGTAACAACAAAACGCAGTGTACAAGACTTCACAAAAAAAAAAAGTGTTCTAATCCATGTAGTACATCTATCATTTTCTTGATCCTAAATGAGGTGTTGTTCTTGGAAAAACTATTGTTAAAAGCAACAGGGTCAGTATATAAATATATGCCCTAATGACTCGAGATTCGCTAGCAAGAGAGCAATAGCTGACGCTTACATCTATTTTATTCCTCCGGAAAACGGCAAAAACAAAACCAGGGTCACCCTTTGCATTCCATGTCATGGCTGGAACTGTCACTTCACAAATCCCGTCGGAATGGAAGTGAACAGAAAATTCATGGCTATGTGCACTAAAAACCATCCTGCAATATATAACCAAGAGGTGCAATAAATCAGCTTCCAGGTGAAGATGTAAACAACTCGAGATATAGACATGAACAATTTGCTGTTATAAATTTATAATAGTGCAATAAAGTAAAATAATAAAATCAAATCATGCAAACATGTTTGTAAGCAGTAGCTACGGTTCAACAAATACAGAGTAAAACAAATTTGAACATAACC
Source organism: Hippophae gyantsensis (assembly GCA_030763125.1). Taxonomy (NCBI): domain Eukaryota; kingdom Viridiplantae; phylum Streptophyta; class Magnoliopsida; order Rosales; family Elaeagnaceae; genus Hippophae; species Hippophae gyantsensis. Next base: position 21,593,851 of record CM061032.1, on the reverse strand, counting down.
CCAACAAAACTAATACTCTAATCTATGCTTCAGCCCATAAGGGAAGCTATTCTTCTCCATGACTATCTTATTGTTCACCATCCAACTTTATTTGTAAAATTTTGTTTCTTATATTTTATTATTCACTGTTAAAAGTGTCATCTCATTATGTCAATCAATTATTAACTTTCAGCAAGGGCCTACCAACAATTACTTTGCTTTAAAAAAAATGATATTGGAAATATATAATCCAAATCAAAGAAATGTAGAACATAATCAAAAATTAATAGACATGTATTACATAGGAGAACATTATTTGATGAAAATGTAACAGGACAGAGTAATTCTTGAAAAGGAGAATGAATACAATTCAGAGAAGATGTTCACTCAGGCACTATTTAGACTTCATCTTATCGTGCATAAGTCTAATCTTGTAGAAAAAGCGTTCATAGATCATATACCTTGGTTTAAGAGCCTGAAAGATATATTCTGTAGCATTTGCTGGGAGGCTGTGCTTCAATTTGTAAGGTCCAGGTCCAATAGCCCCCCTAGACAGGAAAGGATAAAAGGTGAATCTGAGTAGGAAAGTAGAACTTGTAGCACATCATTAATAATAAAGAAATATAAAAGTAAATTGACTAAAAAAAAGGCACTTAAGTATCTATCAGGGCAATAGGATCATATAACAGTAGCAAAGTTTACTATGGTTTATCTCTCGATGAAGATCTAATAGTAGAGTTTTGGTCACCGATTATTCAAAGATTTAAAAAAAAATTCTGCAGGATAGAAGATGATTTTTTTTTCTTCAAGAGGATGATGGTTGACTTAGATAAATTTAGTATTGTCAAGTCTTCCAATTTACTATTTATCAGTTTTCAAAATAATCGTGGGAGTTGCTAAAAGATTAAAGAAAAAATGAAGGAAATTTTGTGGAAAAGTGTTGGTGAAGTAAGGAATAGTTATTTGATCAGTTAAGCAATTGTTCAAAGATTGAAAAAAATGAGCTAGGTACTGGTAACATCATAAATAAAACAAGGAATTATAGGGAAGTGGCTTTGTAGGTCTCTGCTAGAGGAAGACTATCATTGGCACCATTAGAAATAAATACGGCTTGAATGAGAATGAGTGAGATCTGGTTTGTGGTTTGTACCAACAGTGTTGTACTAGTACCTGGATGGAAATTGTTTAAGAATCAAATTTATTATTTTCTGACTAGAGATATAAGGTGAGAAATGGAGATAAAATTCACTTTTAGGAAGATCTTGGATGAAAGTGATTCTCTTTCAACAAGATATACAAGGTAATATAAGTTATGTTTGGAAAGAACATTCCTATTAGCAGGGTGCATTTATTAAAATCAAATGTGTGAATTTGAAGATTTCTTGAGTTTGATGCTAGAATTGAAAGGAATTAGACATATACCAAGGATTCATCCGGATGCTTCTCGTGTAAATTTTATATTGAGGTTCTTGTGGATGATCCTCCCAGTTTACAAGTTTCGATCACTATACATCAGTGTGGACTTGCCCATCTCCAAGCAAAGTAAGTTTTTGAAGTAATTGCTTCGTATTGAGGAGGTGAACACAAACAACCACTCTGTTAAAGTTTTCCAATTTTTATCTCTCCTATTTAGTATGCGCTTTGCAAGTATAACTCAAAATATTGATCATTACTATGGCCATCATGGGCATTATTTTCTAAAGAATTGAAATATTGTTCTTAGTTTCTCATAAATTTAAATGGGAGCTTGTATACCCTAATTAGGTATTGGAGCTTTGTAATGGATACCCTAGTTAGGTATTGGAGCATTGTTATGGAGAGGGCATATGACTATTGTTTGGTAGCTTCCTTTTGTAAGCTATGATGTCAAGATGGATTCTCTATATATTTACTAGGCGGTGAAATTTCATTATTCTTCATTATTCCTCTTTGTTGCACTGTTAGGACATGCAATTTTGTACTAGTAGTTGCATGCCATCAAACTAAATGTTCAACTTAGTCTAATTTAGAAGGCTAATTGTTAAAAAGACGGACAAGAGGCTTAAAAAATATAAATTTTCATTTACACATCATTTATGCAAGCAAAATGAAAATGATATTCCAATATAAAAGAAAAGAATTATACCCACCTGCCATCTAACATGTATGAACTCCCACCATAGTTCTCAGTTTCTATTTTCCGTAATGGGAAGTGAAGCAAAAGAACAGGACCAGACCCATCTGAAATTGCATTACTTCTCCAACCATAATCATTCAACACCAAGTTGCTTTTTCTGGACTTAATGCTCGCATCAGTTACTTCTTCAGTTTCACTTCTCAGATCCAAACTTTCCCTTTCTATCAACCTCTCAACACTAAACCTTAATTCATTGTTCCCACAGAGTAAAGCAACGGCATTTAGTGAAACAAAGCTGATATTACTGATCTCAAATGCCCCACAACCCGCTGAGTCAAGTCCTGGAAATCTATCAGCAATCAAGCTCACTGATTCCGAATTCAACTCGCCACACTCTCCGATATCCCTATCACCCAGAATCACATGAAGAGGAAGATCCTGAAACGGACCCAAAACATGATAAAATTGATGGAGCACCGATCGCCATTCCGACTCGGACAACTCCGAACCTCTGGACGAAACATCCCCTAATACCAGCAACATATCGGGCTTCAGTCTTTGAAACGATTTCTACTTTAACCAATTAATCAAATAAATCAAATTTTCAATACCAGAAAAAAAAATTTAATAAATTTACATAAGGACCGGGAAAGGAAAGGTGTTACCTTAAATGATTTAGATATGTATTGGTCTCTGAAAAAAGTGTTGACGAAACTAGCTTCGGAACCCAAGAGAAGCAAATTGGCAACAACCATCACTTTCAGGTCCTCCGGATGATCTCCAATAGGTTCGTCGAGGTCAATGTTCAGAACCGATTTGCATGAGGGAGTTGCCAACCAATCGTCAAGGATGATCAGAGCTATGACAACGAGAAGAGACAGCAATGGTCTCCATGAGACCGCCATTGATGTGAACAAGTGAGATCGCAGGTTTAAGAAAATTTAGGGTTCAGGAGAAAGGGTAAGAGGTTCACCATAGTGTTTGAGCTTTGACCACTGTCATTTCAGAAATTTCGGGAGGCTTCGCAAGTCTAAACTAGACTACTACAGAGGAGAGGTTGCTGTACTGAGAAGTGAGAATATGTATGCGGTCGAAGAAAAAGGTGCCAAAAGTGACAGGTCGGTTTGTTATTAAAAAAAAAAAATAATGTTAACAAGATCAAGTGACTTGCAATAATATGTGTAATTCGTCTATCGGTATGGTTTTTTTTTAAGTTATAATTTTAATTATAAAAAAAATTACTTGATAAAAAAATTAGTAATAACATGTTATTCAAAAACTAAACAAATATTGATTTTTATTTTATTTTATATTTAACATAATTTTTTATTTATTTTTAATATTTTTGATAATATCAACTTTTTATCGATATTATATTAATTATAATATGCAAAATACACAGAGTTAATGGTTAACAAAAATCACCTATGAGAAATAAAGTGAAGTTGTTCATCACTTTTGATCCAAGTCCAATTAGCTATATGTTTATCATTATCTTCATCGAAGCAAGAAATTAAAAGTGTTTTAATTATTTATTTTAAATAGTTCAATCTTATAATTATTGTATTTAATATTAAAAAAAATTTAATTTTAAAAAAATTTACGATACTCATTATTATATGATATTTTTATCATATAATTTTTAAATTTGATACTTATAATCTCACCCTTTATGAAAATTAAATACTATATTGTAAAAACTATAAGATTATAATACTTAATTTTAATATTTTTGATAGATTAAAAATACACATTTTAATAATTATAAAAATAAAAATATTTATTTTTCATATTAATAAAACTAAGAATGTCTAATACATAAATTATAAAATTAAAGTGTTTATTTTAAAAAATTATAAAACTTAATATACTCATTTGATAATTATATGACCTTGAAGACTTTTTTTAATTTATCAATAATTTTTATATCAATAAATATTAAAACATTTGTATGAGAAATATACTACTTATAATTAATTATTTTGTTAGTTTTATTGCATATTTTTTTGCTATGTTAATTTTATTGTGTATTAACTTTATATTATTAGTGTTAGATAATTATTCTAATCACGTTAAGATGATAATGATAATTCATGTTATTCATATTTATATATTTAATGAACAAGATGTGTTCGATCAATCAATTTATGGACATATCATATCTCATATATTTATATATAAAAGCATGGTTATTTGGTCTAACATCCAATTTTTTTAATTTTAAAAAAATTGGTAGTTTTTTTTAACAACAATAAACACTAATATATTTATATATTAATGTCTTAATGATTGTTAGTTTTAGATTATTTTTTAATTCATTATTATATTTAGATAGATTGATTATGATCATTCTTTATAAATTTTGTTTACTTTTTTAATGATATTTTTTTATCCATGCTATAAAAAAAATTAAAATATCCATGTAATAAATATACTTTTTCATATCTCATTTGTCATATCTCATGACTCTATATATAAAAGCATTGATGTTTTAGTCTATGTCCATTTTTTTAAAAATAATTTGGTGGTTTTTCTTATAAAATGATAAATATTAAAATATTTATATAATAAATATACTACTTACAAATAATTATTTTTGATGGTTTTATTATGTAAACATTTTATATTATAACTATTTGATAATTATTTAATCACTATAAGGATCATAATTCATGTTGTTTATAATTATCTATTTAATGAACATTTTAAATTATATCAATTCATTTATGAATTTATAATATTTATGTTAAATTAATCATTTTTTTGTTAAGATTATGTCCTATTTTCATATATTTTAAAATAATCAACTTTTTTTATATACTAGTTTAAGATAAATATATGGGTATATTAATCTAAATTTGTAATAGGTAGAGAGTAAAATTTAAACTCATGTATGAATAGTTATAATAGTAAATATTATATTTTTTAATTATACTACTTATTTTATATAATATAAATAAAATTTATTTGTAATCAATAAATAAAAATCATGATAATATTAAAATAATTATATAGTTTTAGATGGACCATATTGTTAACTTCATTTATATATATAAAAAAAATCTGCATGATAGATAATAAACAAATTAACATAAATTGTTAGACACAAATAATTATTTATCTATATAGGTTAAATTAACATTGTTCTAATCACTTGTGTTCGTTAACTTACATTATTTTTGTTTAAAAAAATGTACATTAAATGACTATTCTTTTAACTGTTATGATATAATCTAGAGTAAAAATAATGATTTTAATACAAATATTAGTTAATTATTTTCTTAATTATTCTCAACATAAAAATGATGATTCAACACAAATATCATTTATTCATAATGAATTAATCGAGCTCGACTCATTAATTAAATATATAAGTAGGAACAATATGAATCATCATCCAATTAAAAATGTAACATTTTTTATTGTGATTAAAACTATCAAATATAATAATTGTTATATAAATATTTTAGTATTTATTAATGTATAAGAAAAAACTTAAGCTAAAAAATTATTAAAAAAACTAAAAACTAAAGTTGAAAAAACATGAATAAGGAATGACATGCTAAAAAACAACTATCACAACCCACTATATCAAGGCTTTTTATATAAAAAATGATATAAGATAAAAATATAAAAGAAACTTCATAAAGATTATACTTATTATAAAAACATTTTGATATTTATTAACATATAAAAAAACCTAACAAAAACTAAAAAAAATGTTGAGAATGACCAAAATCATAGATATATTTTTTAATATATAAAACTATCAAAACTATTATTTATTAAAAATATATTTATTACAAAGGTTTTTTGTATTTATTAATATAACAAGAAAACAAAAACTAAAAAAAAACCTAAAATGTTGAGAACCACTAAAGCCCATATAGGTGTTTTCTATAATAGTTTTTGGATGATTCAAATTTGATAGATATATAATAATATGAATTATTGAACAATAATTGTTATTGTTCCAAATTATTTATTATATAAAATAAAACAAAAAAGAATTAAATTTTAAGTTATTTTTATTATAATTGAAAAACTAATGTTAAAATGTTTTATAAAGTCATTTGTAAAAACAATTTTAAAAAACATGGTTAATTAATTTTTTACTTTATTGATGAATAAATATATAATAGTAATTATTTCATTAGTAATAGAACCCAAATACAATATAAAAATGAGTGATTTATCATAATATTGATAATAATTGTATAACTTTATTTAATAAATACGTCAAATATGACATAATAATACATGAATTTATTCAATTAATATTTTTAATATCTAAAAAATTAATCCTAAAATAACCATATACATGGCTCGATTGAATTTAATAAGCATTTTTTGCTTAAATATAATTTATATTTACTAGGTGTTCTTTTTGTAATTGATATTAAATATGATATGATAATACCTTAAAAATTATTAGTTTAACAAATTATAATATTTTCATAAGTGAACTGATCGAATACTCATTAAATAAATAACCATGAAGTGTATGAATTGTTATATATAATATAATAATAAAAATTATTTATAAAAAATATTTATTATATGGACAATTTTGTATTTATTAATATAAAAAAAGTTAAAAATATCAAAAAATGAATTATTATATGTATATTTTGGTATTTATTGGTGTAAAAAATACTAAAAAAAATGAGTTTGATTTATGAATGAATTGATTGAACACTCACTAAATAGATAATCATAAACTCTATGAATTATTACCCTTAATGTAATAACAAAAATTACATTATACAAAATAAATATTCATAAAAATATTTATTTTATAGAAAATTTGGTATTTCTGGATGTAAAAAAATTAAAAAGTAAAAAAAAACGTTAAAAATTGTATTTATTATATGAAATTTTTGATATTTATTAGTTTAAAGAATTAAGAAAAGAATGAATTTTAGTTCACAAGTGAATTGTTAAAACATTCATTACATGTATAATTATGAATTATTAATTTTAATGTAATAAAAATAATATTATATAAAATAATTATTTATAAAAAAATATTTATATATATATATTTTGGTATTTATTACTGTAAGAAATTAATAAAAAGTAATTAAAAAATATAAAATTATATTTATTATATGAAAATTTTAATATTTATTTGTATAAAAAATTAAAAATGGGAGGCTGGATTTGATCTACGAGAAAGGCATCGAGGATTTTTTATATAAGATAAAACATAATCTTTAAAGTTTAGTGTACGATCACTTTTTTAAGTTATGGTTTTTTATATTAATAAATATGAAATTGTTCTTATAATAAATATTTATTTGTATAAAAAACTAAGAAAAAAATTAAAAAAAGGGAGGCTGGATTTGATCTACGACAAAGCCATCGAGGATTTTTTATATAAGATAAAAAAATCTTTAAAGTTTAGTGTACGATCATTTTTTTAAGTTATGATTTTTTTATATTAATAAATATGAAATTGTCCTTATAATAAATATCCTAGTTATAAATAGTTATTTTGTTAGTTTTATATTTTATTGACTTTACATCATCATCATTATTATTAAAGTGATTATACAACCCATGCTTATTTATTTAATAAGAAGACTCGTTTCGATCAATTCATTTATAAACGTATTATTTTTGTATTAAAATCATGACATATCTCATATCTTTATATATAAAAACATTGATGTTTGATGGACATTCACTTTTTTTTTATAAATAATTTGGTGGCTTTTCTTTTATAATAATGAATACTAGAAAATCCATATAATATAGTTATTCTTGATTCAAACTCGAAAAAACTAGCCTTGAATACTTGTAAAGAACAAAGAAATGTAAACTTAAAAGGTTGTAGCCTTGAAACTGATAAGAAAATATCGTTCACACAGAGATTATGTTATTATAACTTAATTTTTAAAACAAAAAAATAAAAATCATTTTTTTTGTGTCTTTATATTTTAAAAAAGAAAAATTAAAAGAACTAAAAATAAATAATAATAATTAATTAAATAAGATTTGGTAACTAAGAAGATATATGAGAAAATATTTAGGAATACTTAATCCCTCAATTTTCTAAACATAGAATTACTAGAGTCCCTCAAATATAATTATCAATCAATTACATGATCAATTGAATCTAATCTTACCATGTATTCATCTTTCAAGTGTACTACACATCATATAGTAATTAACTTAATCTCACTCTCATGTTAATTAAATTGCATATTATTAATTAAGTTTATCAATTATGAATCACATACATAAGAATCATACATCTTTGTCTAGAAACTATGCATGTTATTTAATCGAGATAAATAATTAAATAATTCTCTTAAATTTATTTAATTGCCTCTATAGATCAATTATTGGGCAAACAATTAATAGCATAAAAATCAGATTAAATAATATAATTAAATTAAAATCATAATTTGGATAAAATATTAGATTATCACATGTTAAAAATTAGGTTCATAAGACCCCTAGATTAATAAATTAACTAGACAAAAAAAATATAAAAATTGATAAAGAAAGGAGAAGAAAAAGGAAATACAATCAATCTCTTGAATCTTCACCAAAATTGTATCTCTTTTTGAAATTTTTTGCATTTTTCTCTCTTTTTGGCTCCAAAATCTGATAATTTTTTTGTTAATTTTGGATCCTTTGAGCTTATGGGGCAATTAGGGGGTTAATTTAAGTTTAGGTAAAATTTGGACCGTCAAATCTATTTCAGATCAAGAGTTGAGATAAAAACAAGCAAAATTAACGACGTTGGTGAATAAAAAGAAGACATATGGTACATAGAATTTAGTAGACGAATCAGAGCACGATAGGTGGCCAGAGGACTAGTAACGATCAACGTGTGCTTAGTCAGCACCATGCGGTAATCTATGATTTGAGGTTATGGATTACATGGCGGACAGTTGGAAGGAGTGGACGAGTAGCATGGCATCATATGGCATGAGCATTGACCAAGTGGAAAACTTGGAATGAACATGGTGTTAACACGTGGCGAGGCAACATCACTTTGTACACATAGCTTTCCATGATTCTCCTGCTCCGATTGCGTGTCATCCACGTGGCTTGCTCCATTAGTTCCTTTGCTTGTGTAGCATCCATGTGACAGCTTTTGATTGGTCATGCATTAAAAATTCATAAAAAATTCATAAAAGTTCTAGGAAAATATCAAAAAGTATCAACAATTATATTTTCAATCATTTTCACTAAAAGTTTTATATTTTAATATTTTTAACCTTAAAAATACTACTTATTGAATAAAATAGCAAATATTAAGTAAAAAAGTGCACTAATAACTTCATCACAGTTCCAAACTTAACTCTTTATTTGTCCTTAAGTAAAGCCAAGTCTAACTAAATAAAATGACATAGGTAGTATATTCATAAATATGTATATATAAATATATGCATAATTAGTGAAAATTATCCCCTTAAAAGTTGTACAATTCTATGATAAAAAGATTCACATATTCATCAATCAACGTTCCATTAAAACAAGGATATGTAAGGTTTTTGACCAATTGATTCAGGTGTGTGTGGCACATGATATCGTCTAATATACTTATGAAATCAACCTAGATGAGCATGTTAATCAATCTGATCTTAGAACAAGTCTAATAAGTATATTTTTTGCATATCTCTCCACTACTATAAATATGCACTTAGCTAAAGATCAATAAGGACTTTACATGCTTGTAATGTAAGGCTTAGGTAGAGTGTCAATAAATGAAGACATTTAGGCTATTCCACCCTTTAGCTTTCTTTTTATTCATTATGCACTTTTTTAACTTTATATTTTAGTGCACCATCTTTTATCATTATTTTCATATTCTTTTATTCCACATCTTTTTTTGTAACTTCATAACACCCTTAAACTTATTTTCAAATTTTTTTTAGAAGGATAATTGTGTTGTGAATTTTTTTAATTGGGTGCATTATATTTCATCTTACTATGTAGTATAACATATGATTACATTTTTTTTCTTTCCATACAAGTTAAAGGTACAAGGGTAAAGGTTATGCTTATTGTTTAGGCACAAAATATGCCTTAAAGATATGAAGGTTTTTTGTTAGGCTCAAATAGATGACTAAAAATATTTAACGGTAGTTAGCTTGAATGACCCAATTGATCCAAATAAGGCCTAAATCATCTCTTTTGTTAAATAATATTTAGGATTTCACCTTAAGAGATGATCAAATAGATTCTAAAACATGGTAGATCTCATCAACTCGCATAACTCATTACAAATTTTCTCTCAATAAGAACACCAAAATCAATCATGAACATGTGCACAAAAATTTGAATCAATATAATCAAAACTAACAATATATCACACGATTAATGTAAGTATCTTAATGAGCATGTTACCTTCCCTATCCTAGTCATAATAACCAATTTTTATCATTGAGTTAATATGTTTCATATCAAGTATGCATGCATTTAGTTTCCATTTACTCTCTTTATCCATTAATTTCTCCTTGTCCTTGTTAGTTTCTAGTTCCTTCTTATCCTTTTTAATCTCATGGTCATCCCCATCCCTTTGAGTCTTATCTTTCTCCTCTAGAGTTTTACCACTCCTTAAGGCTATGGTATTGCAATGCTCCTTACCTTCTCTTCTTGGGTTTACAATTGTGTCACTTTGAATGTTACCTTGTGGCATTTTGCTTATAGCCTGAGCAAGTTGCCCCATTTGGTTCTCTAAATTTTTAATTGAAGCCTCTTGAGTGGACACTTTTTTATTTACTGATTGGATGAAGTATTTCATCATCCCTATTAAAGTATTTGTATTTTCCTTAGTAGGTGGCTTCTTCTCTTAGGCTTGTGATTGTTAGTCGTTAAAAACCAAGCGGTGGAAATGATTGATGGTTGAATTAATTATTATCCTGATTGTTTTTATTTCAAGAGAAATTGAAATGTTGTCTCCATCCTGGGTTATATGTGTTTGAGTAAGGATTATTTTTTCTGTTCAAATTATCCACATAAAATGATTATTAAAGAGTATTTGGAGAATTATCAAACAAATTAGCTCCCTCACAAAACACACATAACACCCCAGAATCTTAGACCTAGTTTATATTAGCTGACGAGTTTTCAGCCTTCAAAAGACTCACCAAAGATGAACTTAAGCTGTAAGTGTCGTGATATCATTTATCTCATGCCTTCCATCCATCTACTCTTCTTGTGGCTATCATTATGTCCATTGGTCATTGATGATTATTGCTAGCCATTGTCTCAAGTAAATCATAAGTTTGATTGTAAGATTTGGTTAGCAAAACTTCATTAGCAGATACAATGACAATAGTTATTGTTTGAGCATTGAGACCATTATAAAAAGTCTTCATTTGGATCCAATTAGGGATACCATCGTGAAGACACTTCCTTAGCAATTCTTTGAATCTTTTCCATGCTTCATATAAAGATTCTCTTTCATATTGTTGATATGAGGTAATGTCATTCCTAAGCTTGGCATTTTTTATTAGTGGGAAGTATTTCATCAAGAATTTCTCCACTAAATCATTCCAAGGTGTAATGGAATCAAGTTGTAAAGAGTTTAACCAAGCTCGAGCATGATTTCACAAAGACTAAGGGAATAATCTAAGTCTAAATGGCTCTTCGATCACACCACTAAATTTAAATGAATATCCAACTTCAATAAACAATATGAGATATAGATGAGGATCCTTTGTTGGTAATCTGCTTAATTGTTCAATTGTTTGTAACATTTGAAATATCACTATTTTAGTTCAAATCGATTAACTTGAATGTTTGGCCTTGTAATACTTAGATTCAGTCTTTCCAATATAGGAATTGCATATTCATTCATAACTCTATCCTTATCATCCATTAAAGGAATCTGGTTGATTAAATTTAACTTATTATTGTTTATTTATAATGTATTAGTCATTTCTTCCGCAACTTGTTGTTTTCTTATTGATCTAAAAGTATGCCCCATCTCGTGATATAAAGGTAAAATTTCTCCCTTATGGATTTTGCTCATGCAATAGACTCAACTATGTTTCTAATAGTTCTAAAGGAAATGTCTATATCAAATATAATTAAAAATTAAAAATAAATAACTAAATAAATAAATTAAGAAAATTGAAGAATATGTAAGTTCATCAATTATGGTTCACATACATAAGAATCATACATCTATATTTTAAATTTGAAATCAACTCAAATGATGTGGCATATTATTATTAATAATTACAATCAATCTCATATAATTATATTTTTGTGTATATATTTGTTATGTTTGGTTTTTATATATTTATTTTTATATATGTTTTGATAGATATTCTAAAAATTAGGGAATTCATATATAATAATATCTTAAATATATTGGTTGTATATATATTTAATATGCTTAATGTCATTAATAGAAAATAGATAAATCTTGGATGTCAAAGTGTAGAATTGAGCCGGACTATATTTCTGGAGTTAAAAGTTTCTTGGAATTTGCTTATAGAAATAGTAATAATGAAATTAGTATGATTCGATACCCATGTGTTAAATGTAAAAATGAGCATTTTCATGATGTTGACAAGCTTAAGCATCACCTTATCTGTAATGATATTCTTTTGAGTTATAAATGTTGGTATTATCATGAAAAAAATATTGATAATACTCATAGGGAAGAGATAAATAAGAATATGAGTGGATTATATATATCTTATCATAATATACAGACAGAAAATATATTTCATGGTGTTGAAGATGAACTACATGAGGATGATCATGTAGCCTTTAAAAAATTTCTAAAAGATACCAAAAAATCGTTGTATCTAGAATGCAAGAAATACACTAAAATGTCGGGATTGATTCATTTGTACAATGTGAAGGAAAAAATGGTTTTTTTGACATGGGATTCACGAAATTACTAAATGTACTAATAGATAGGTTTCCTGAGGGTATTGAATTGTCATCTTCAATGTATGAAGTGAAGAAATCTCTTAGTCGATTTGGCATGCAATATCATAAGATTCATGCTTGTTCAAATGTTTGCATTCTTTATAGAAAAGAATATGAGACATTAGATGATTGTCTGATGTGTAAAGAATCAAGATTGAAGCATGCTAAAAATGAGACAACACCTAAGAAAGGTGTGCTCGTAAAGGTTCTTTGGTACTTTCCTTCGATTCTTCGCTTTCAAAGGTTGTTCAAAAGTAAAGAGACATCAAAGATGTTGACTTAGCATTGAGATAAATGATCTGATGATGGGGTGCTACGTTATCTTTGTGATTCTCCAAATTGGAAAGTAGTAGATAATTTATCCCCTCAATTTACATCTAATCCATGCAATCTTTGTCTTACCAATTCTGCTGACAGAATTAATCCACACAGTTCCTTTAGTAGTAGATATAGCTGTTGGCCAGTAATTATGGTAACATACAACCTTCCTCCCTAGTTGTGTATGAAAAGAAAATTCATGATGTTAACATTATTGATCTTAGGACCGAAACAACATGGTATTGATATTCATGTATATTTGCAGCCTCAGATAGATGATTTAAAGGCATTGTGGAATGATGGTGTAAATACTTACTATGCACATAAAGAAGAACACTTTAACTTGTAGGGGGTTCTTTTATAGACAACTAATGATTTTCCTACCTATGGGAACTTATCAATACATGCAACAAAAGGTTATATGTGATGCCCTATATATAGTGATGACACTTCTACAACTTATCTTGTTCATAGATGAAAAATGTCTTATAGAAGACATAGAAGATTTTTGCCATCTAGACACAAGTTTAGATACCAAAAGAAACCGTTCGATGGTGAAGAAGATCATGATTTTGCACCCTGACCTTTGTGAGGTGTTGAGATATTAAGGCAATTGAATGGTATGGCATTTAAATGATATAGAAGGATGAAAAAAAGAATACTCACTAATGGAGGGAAAGGAAAGAGGTTAACTAATAAAAGGGGTGAACATGAAAATATTATTGAATCAGTAGATCATGGTTGTTAAAATAAAAAATCAATATTTTGGGAATTACCTTATTGAAAAGATCTACATATTCGTCACATCTTAGATGTCATACACATTGAGAAAAATTTATATGAAAGCTTGATTGGTACATTACTTAATATACCTAAAAAACGAAAGATGAAATTAAAGTAAGATTGGATTTAAAGAAACTAGGCATACGACCTAAATTGGAACCAAGGGTGGAAACTGATAAGAATCAAACATACTTGCCACCAGCATCATATACAATGTCAAAAAAAGATAAGGATGTGTTTTGTAAATGTTTAGTGGGTGTGAAAGTTCCTGATAGTTACTCATCCAACTTAAGAAATTTTATGTCTATCACCGATAAGAAAACTTATGGATTGAAATCATATGACTTTCATATCTTAATGCAACAGTTATTACCAATTGCTATTAAATCAATTCTTCCAAAACATGTTTGATTATCAATAATTCATCTTTGTTCACTCTTCAATACAATATGCAAGAAATCTATATCAATTGACGAGTTAAACTCTTTACAGAAAGATGTTGTAGAGAATTTGTATCTAATTGAAAAATATTTTTCTCCTTCTTTCTTCGATATAATGATTCACTTGTGTGTTCATTTAGTTCAAGAGGTTTAATTGTATGGTTCTACTTAATTAAAGTGGATTTATCCTTTTGAGAGATACATGCAAGTCCTTAAAGGATATGTAAATAATAAAAATCAACTTGAAGGATGCATGATGGAACGCTACATTGTTGAAGAGGCCATTGAATTTTGTTATGAATATTTTAATGGTTGCACTGAAATTGGGAATCATGTGCACAAGTTGTTCTTAAAATGTCATATGATCCAAGTAGGTAACCATATGCTTGGTGGAAGTAAGAAATATTTTATTAATTGTAGTCGATAGGAAAAAGCACATCGAACCATTTTGGTAAATAATAAGGAGGCACAATCGTACATAGAGTAAGTTATGACATGTTCATTCTTTTCATTTAAAATAATATTAGTTTCTATTTAACTATTAATGATATCTAATTGATATATCTTTAATAACATTACAAAATGCATATAAACTTACTGAAGATCGATCCTCGTTATAAAAAAAAGGGAGGAGAAAAATGGTTGTATGATGAACATAAACGAGAGCTTATTAATTGGTTTTGCAACCATGTAAGTTTCATATACAAGAATTCATTAGTACTTCTGTACAATGTTTTAAAACTTTGTTTTAAACACATTTCATGTTTTTGTATACATAGATTCGAGTTGAACTCAACAAACACAATCATAAAATAACATAAAATTTATAATGGCTTGCACATGGTCCAAAATTCGATGTCAAATCATATTCTAGTTTCACAATTAATGGATCGAGGTTTACAACTCAAGCAAGGTACAAAGTCCGAGTAAATTAGAATAATGGTGTGAAGATAGTTGCACAAACTATGCAATTTGTTAGTTCAAAAGATGGTAATCCTGTACTTTCTGATAGAACATATTATGGTATAATTCAAGAAATTTGGGAACTCGATTATGAGGTCTTCTATTAAACAATATTCTTGTGTGATTAAGTCGAAGATGTTATCAATGTTAGATATAAAATACACAATTTTGGATTTACCCTTGTAAATTTATCCAAGATAAGTCACACTAATGATCATTTCACGTTAGCACTTCATGCAAAAAATTATTTTATATGAGCGATCAAATTGACACAAGATTGTCTATTATGTTAATGCCTCCACAAAAAGAGTACTACCATTATGATGCTTTAAAAGATGATGACATGTTTGATACATTATCCAATATTAGTCATTTCTCAAATAAATTGGCTAATGTTTGTAATGATCTAGTTGATGACGATAATTCTTCGTCATAGACTCGAAGTGATTGTGAAGGAATATATATATATACGATTAACAATCTAATTAAACATAATGTATG
The DNA here is from genome assembly GCA_030763125.1 of Hippophae gyantsensis. NCBI lineage: Eukaryota > Viridiplantae > Streptophyta > Magnoliopsida > Rosales > Elaeagnaceae > Hippophae > Hippophae gyantsensis. Next base: position 21,577,840 of record CM061032.1, on the reverse strand, counting down.
TTCTATATTATGTTATTAAATCTTGCTCGTTTATTTGTTAATTAATTTCTATTTCATCATTGTTTGTAGATATTTCATGGATCTTAGGGTACTAGATATTGTAGATCTAAATGATCCATTGAGGCATTTGAAAATAAGAGGTTGGGCGAATACACCTGATGTTACACCTAACCCGGATGATAGAGTACTCGTTCTTAAAATAAACGAAGTAGAATTCTAAAAATAATAAATATTATAGTGTTTACGTCTTTTTCAAAAAAAAAATGCATTTAAAGATTACCAAAATAAAATAAGAATGGTAAGAAAAAAATGCAACACATAAAATATAGTAAAACTTGTAAAAGATAATGGCATTTTTGTAAATATTAAGAAAATTTGGATATAAATAAAAAAGACCAATTATATTTGCTAAAAGAAATAATTTTTGTCCTAATATTTAAAATAATGTAAATTACTTATAAGTTATTAAGAATATAAATTATTTTTATAATAACTATGAAAAACAAAAACATGTAAATAAGAGGAATTTTTTTAAAATGTATAAACTAAGATCACAAGAGTCTTATTTGTATAAGAAGTTATAAAAAAATAAAATATATGATTTGATTTTTTTAAACATATTAATTTTCTAGTATAAAGAGTACGTGTAATTAGAATAAAAAAAGTTAAATAAATTGGTTCAAAATGAAAAATATAACACATGAGAAAATTTATATAGTAATAATGTATACGGTGATAACCATTTCAAATAGAAATGAATTATACAGAAAATTTTATTAATTAATATGCATTTATAGTTGTAATTAATTTTTTTTTATTTTAAAACTTATTTATTAATTTAAGTTTTTATATTGATAAATATATATATCTTTAAAAATAAACATAATCTAACTATATATGCATTTATAATTGTAATTAATTTTTTTTATTTTAAAAATTATTTATTAATTTAAGTTTCTATATTTATCAATATATATATCTTTAAATATTTTCATGTAAGGATTAATATAATTTATCTAAATTATTTATCATTAATATATATATATATATTTTTTTGTGCCACTTATTCTAGGATTCATGTAATTATTTAAAAGGAGCGATAAGGTAACAGTGACAAAATAAGAAGTGATGAGGCAAATGGCACAGATAGAAAAGGAGTAACAATTTTTGTGGGATTTTGGGGTGTATATTTGGAACTAATTATAGTGATTTGATTTTTAATTTAATTAGTTTGTGATTGGTATATATTATCACATTATTTATAAATATTTTTATCATTTTAATTTTTAATAATATTATAATTGATAAAGTAAATAAAAATGATGTTTTCATTAAAAGAAAAATTACAAGTTAATTAATTCCACATATTGCTCCAATAACTCACACAATTACGCAAGAAGTAGTTATTCTATTTTTATGTATATTTTTTATTAGTTATATTAAATAAGTAAAATTTATAGTAATTAATAAAATATTTAATTTAATTTTAAATAAGTATATGATTGAGATGTTTAAATTTTTTCTTTATTTTGTATATTACTTACATTAATTCTATCATATAAACATAAATTAAATTTTTTATTAATTATATTATGTTAAGTGGATTTCATTATTAAAGAAGAAGAATAAGAAGAAAAAAAAAACACACAAAAGTGCATAACTGTTCATCGATAATTCCATGATTGCCATCTGGCCTCTATACCTGTCAATAAATATTTTTTTAATTTTCAATTTAGTAAGGAGACGACGACTACGAGGCAGCGAGCGTAAAAAAGAGGGTAACAGAGGGGCTTTTTAGTAACAATGTCACCTACGAATAGGACAAGTAAAAGAAATGACCGGAGAATTAAATAACGGGGAACGGAGAAAAATCTGACCGACGAAAGGGTTCGATATTTCCTATATAAAGCCGTGACAATAATCCTTAGTACCCACATATTTGCATTCTCTCCCTACGCTTTGGCTTTGCTCTCTTTGGGTCTCCCTCTAACCACAACATCAAGAAACTCTCTCTGTGATCCTCTTTTCAATTATTTTAATAATAATTATACTTTTGTACTCTCTCTCGATACGAATATAAAACGAGAAGCTCTTTCAAGAGGTAAAAAATCAAAACTCTATACCTTCCTCTATTCGAATTAGTTATCTTTGTCTCTTTTGTTGTGGACGTGCGAAAGAAAATTTGTTGTGGATAAATCAGTAAGATGTATGATGAGATTGAAATAAGACTGAATCTTGGTCCTTGACGCTTATATTAATGTCTTGTCTTTCATACTGTTTTCTGGGTTGTGAATGCATAATTGGGTACGATCTGAGTGGGCCATTTCGGATTTTAGTTTTGAGGTCTGGATGGGTCATATAGGTCTTGGGATTTGCAATAGCGTGAGAGGGATTGATTCCTAGAGTTTGGGGAGTGTTTGATTCAAGGAACCCTAGATTGAATGCCTATTAAGTTGGCCCGGATTTGGAATTATATTTTTCATGGGATTGGGTCTGGGATTGTTGGACTTTGATCTGGGTAATAAATTAGTGATAGCGTCTTGTGAATAGGCAGGCATGTACCTAAGTGGATTTGTTATTATATTGAACTTAAGTTGGCTGTGCTTTTTGTCTTTTATTCTTGCACTGGTCTTCTTGCAAGGCTTGCCATTGTTGCAGTCAAAACCTTACTGTGACGTCAGATGTAGCTTTTTCTTTAGCATTTTAACCACAATCTAGGTGATTTTGGTGCTTAGCACCCATAGGGACTTTCTTAACTGTGATAAGACCAGCTTCCTCTGTAATGGAATTTACTTTACAAATACAATTAATTAGTTAGTATTCTTTTAGTTGTCAAATGTGCATTGCATTTTCAAGCTTTAGAACAGGCCCATTTATTATGTCTTTCGTCTTTCTTCCATCTGCTTGATGCATTTTTTGAATCCCTTTGTTGTGACTGCTTGTGCTTTAAGAATCCTAATATTAAGCTGTCATATCCTGTATTGCTTCATCATGTGCATGTCATTTTTATTTTCTTTTGGAAGGAAAATCGTAAACTGCTAGTTGTACCTATTTGGACTAGGGAAGCAATTTAGATTGTATGTATTTATACATGAGATGGGTTCTCGAGGAAGGCCATCTTTTGATCTCAATGAACTGCCTACTGAGGATAACAAGGAGAATGATGGTGGCTTTGGCTTTGAACTGCAAATAACACATCCATGTACAAATTCCCGTGCTTCCTATCATGTTGCAGCATTGGCTGTACCCCAAAGAATAATGAACAATCATGCCTTTTCACATGCATCATCTGTATCTGGCTTCCAGCCCTTTGTTCGTTCTAAATCCGCTCATTGCCTTGAAGGTGGTACTGTACATGAAACAAGAGATGAGAATTCCATTAATGCCTCATCTTCAAAGTCAAATAGTGATGAAAAGTTAAGAAAACTATCACCATTAGTTCCTGGTTCTGCTGATGTTCATTCTGTGGAAAGAGAAGAAGGAGAATGGTCTGATGCTGGGTATTCTGCAGATGTATATGGTAGCAGTAATTTGCACAAACATGGTAAAGCTTCAAAAGTGCAAGAGATATTTTCATCAATTGATCAGTTTGGCTCTAGTGTTGCTGTTGAGGGCGGTTTATCAAGTGCAAAAGCTACTGAAAGCGTGAGGTGTGAAAGTAGCAGCAATACATCTTTAGTTGTTGATCCAATGATGAACAATCAAAATGGCAGAGCTAGCCACACCTTAGAGAGCAATTCAAAACTTTATGCATCCATGGATTGTAAAGTGGAACCTGATTGCATGCCAAAGCAGAGAGAAACTAAGGGCATTGAATCTAGCTATGCATTGAAATGTACAAACAATCAACTTAAGAGAAAGATTGATCAACATGACGAAGCAAAGCTGGGAAAGAAACGCAAGAGACAGACCATGCTTCTTAATTTGGAAGATGTTAAGCAAGTTGGTGCCATTAAATCTTCAACCCCAAGAAGACAAACCTTTCCAATGGTCACAACAACTCATATTATAAAAGAAGGTCATTCCTCTACTCTGCCTGCTGAACGTGCTGGAGAAAAGCTGAACCATTCAACAATAACGGATCAGAAACAACTGGATGCTTTTTCTAGCGAAGGGGGCACTCCCGTGGAGTCTAGTGAACCCAAGTCAGAGATGGAGTGCAATGGTGACATGAATTATGGTACACTTGCTAGCTCTAGGAGGCCAAATGGCAACAATGGTGTTATTTTTGAAAACATACCACCTATTCCAAGGCAGAGTACATTGAAGCAGCCAACAGAGTTGAGGCAACTAAAGAATTCACAAATTTCTTCTAATAGAAATCCTGCATTGAATAGCCAGAGTTCCATGAATTCAAAATTGGGAAACAAGAAACACCTTCCTGCCAAGAAACAAACAAGTAGCAACACATATCAAGATACATCAGTTGAGCGTCTTATCCGAGAAGTCACCAATGAAAAGTTTTGGCATCAACCAGGTATAAAAGCAGTATTGTTATTGTAGTTTGTTTGTAAGATTGTTCTAGTAGTGCTTTTTTTTACTTATTTAAAATTGGTGCTCTTAGGGGAAGCTGATCTTCAATGTGTTCCTGACCACTTTGAGTCTGTGGAGGAGTATGTCAGGGTATTTGAACCATTGCTGTTTGAGGAATGCAGAGCGCAGCTTTATAGCACATGGGAAGAAATAACTGATACAATATCTAGAGATGCACATATAATGGTCAGGGTCAAGAACATTGAGAGAAGAGAAAGAGGTAATACATTTTCTAGAGCTTGCTATAATTTGGTGATCCTGTGTACACAATTGTTGTAGGCCTATAATAATAATAATAATAATAATAATAATAATAATAATTATTATTATTATTATTATTATATATATATATTATGTTTTTTATGAATTTGTGACCTTTTTTTTTGTTGGCTATTGCATAATATTGTAATTGGGGACCAGGGTATTTAAATTTCTTTTTTCTTGCCTTCATTTTTGATCAATTCTGTAAAGTCGACTAAACTATTACTACGGCTATTGGGCAGGATGGTATGATGTGGTAGTTCTTCCTGCAAATGAGTGCAAGTGGACATTTAAGGAGGGTGATGTTGCTATTCTCTCAACCCCTAGGCCTGGCTCTGGCAAAACATATAATTCAGGTACTTAATAGGTGAATATTATTCGGTTCTCTAGCTTTATGGTCAATGTCAGTATGTCAGTGATATTAAATCTTATGTACAACAGCTAGATCGAAAAGGAATAACTCCCCAGTTGAAGACAAAGAAGAGTTTGAAATCAGTGGTCGCTTGGTAGGTACTATTAGGCGACACATCCCTCTTGACACTCGTGATCCTCCGGGAGCAATACTTCATTTCTATGTTGGGGACTCCTACAATCCTAACAGGTTGGCTTACAATTATCAAGCTGGCCTATTGTTTTATTTGTCTAGATCACTTAATTATCATGTCTCTTAAAGGATGTAACAAAATTAAACTTGTCCCGGTTCTATCAAGTTTATCCTTTTGTAATTATGTTGACACCTCATCATCAGTTCCTTTTTGATTAAATATCCAGTGCAGCTGATAATGACCATATTCTAAGAAAGATGCAGCCTAAAGGTATTTGGTATTTGTCTGTTCTTGGTAATCTTGCAACCACTCAGAGGGAATACGTTGCACTTCATGCATTTCGTCGTCTGAATTTGCAGGTGATGGATTCTCATTCTTATTTATATAATGGTACATTAGCTCCTCCATCAATATCTTTCTGACATACCCTTATGCAGATGCAAGCTGCAATTCTTCAGCCCAGTCCAGAGCACTTCCCAAAATATGAGCAGCAGACCCCTGCGATGCCTGATTGCTTCACACCAAACTATGTTGATTATTTGCATGGGACCTTCAATGAACCCCAACTATTGGCCATCCAGTGGGCTGCTATGCATACAGCTGCTGGCACCAGTAGTGGGACATCAAAGAAACAAGATCCTTGGCCTTTTACACTTGTTCAAGGGCCTCCAGGGACAGGTAAGACACACACTGTATGGGGAATGCTAAATGTCATCCATCTGGTTCAATATCAACATTACTATACTTCTTTGCTCAAGAAACTAGCACCAGAGAGCTATAAGCAAGCCAATGAGAGCAATTCTGACAATGTGGCATTGGGATCAATAGATGAAGTTCTTCAAAACATGGACCTGAATCTTTTTCGTACTCTTCCTAAACTCTGTCCAAAGCCTAGAATGTTAGTTTGTGCCCCTTCAAATGCTGCCACTGACGAGCTTCTTTCACGCGTTCTTGATCGTGGATTCTTAGATGGTGAGATGAAAGTTTATCGACCTGATGTAGCTCGAGTTGGGGTTGATTCACAAACGCGGGCTGCCCAGGCAGTTTCTGTTGAGCGGAGAACCGAACAGCTTTTGGTCAAGAGTCGGGAGGAAGTCTATGGATGGATGCATCAATTGAGGACCCGTGAATCCCATATGTCTCAGCGAATAACATGTCTTCAAAGAGAGCTTACTGTTGCAGCTGCCACTCTTCGTTCCCAAGGTTCTTTTGGTGTTGATCCAGATGTTCTTGTAGCAAGGGATCAGAATAGAGATACACTACTGCAGAATCTTGCTGCAGTGGTTGAAGCCAGGGATAAAACTTTAGCTGAGCTATCTCGCCTTTTAATTTTAGAAAGCAAATTTCGTCCCGGTGGCAACTTTAATTTGGAAGAAGCTCGGGCTAGTTTGGAGGCAAGTTTTGCCAATGAGGCTGAAATTGTTTTCACAACGGTCTCAAGTAGTGGACGTAAACTGTTCTCTCGTCTTACTCATGGTTTTGATATGGTTGTGATTGATGAGGCGGCCCAAGCCAGTGAAGCAGGAGTTCTTCCTCCCCTTTCGCTAGGTGCTGCACGATGTGTTCTTGTTGGGGATCCTCAGCAGCTTCCAGCAACAGTTATCAGCAAGGCAGCAGGAACCTTACAATACAGTAGAAGCCTTTTTGAAAGATTCCAGGAATCAGGCTGCCCAACAATGTTGTTATCTGTGCAATATAGGATGCACCCTCACATCCGTGATTTCCCTTCAAGGCACTTCTACCAAGGACGTCTCATAGACAGTGAGAGTATTGCTAAGTTACCTGATGAGATGTACTATAAGGATCCTTTACTTAGACCTTACATATTTTTTGACATTACCCACGGTAGAGAATCTCATAGAGGAGGATCAGTGTCTTATCAGAACACACATGAAGCACAATTTTGCCGACGTTTATATGAGCATCTTCAGAAATCTTTGAAATCTTTGGGGATGGCTAAAGTATCAGTTGGCATCATCACACCTTACAAGTTGCAATTGAAATGCCTCCAGCATGAGTTTGAGGATGTCTTGAATACAGAAGAAGGGAAAGATATATATATTAACACTGTAGATGCATTCCAAGGTCAAGAGCGTGATGTTATTATTATGTCTTGTGTGCGTGCTTCTATTCATGGTGTTGGCTTTGTTGCAGACATTCGTCGAATGAATGTTGCTCTTACTCGTGCAAGAAGAGCTCTTTGGGTAAGTCTTGCCCTGATTTTTTACTTTTAATTTGTTTTTGTTGCTTATGTTTATCATAGCTGTAGCCAATTGATAGTTTTAATCTTCATATTAGATTGATCATTGATATTTGTCTGATAATTGATGTACTTTATCAGGTCATGGGCAATGCTAATGCCTTAACTCAGTCTGATGACTGGGCTGCGTTGATTAATGATGCTAAAGCTCGAAACTGTTATATAGGCATGGACTCTCTTCCCAAAGAATTTTTGGCACCAAAAGGACAGTCTGATGCTCAATTTCCAGGGAAGGTGTCTAACATGAGAGGCTTAAGCTCTTCTGGACCGAGGCATAGACCATTTGACATGGAGTTTAGGTCAGGAACTTCATCAGAAGTTGAAAGATCCAGTGCATCAGCGAATTCTAGGAATGGAAATTACCGCCCCTTTAGACCATCATTAGAAAATTCCTTGGATGAATTTGATCAGTCAGGCGATAAATCTAGGAATGCATGGCAGCATGGAATACAAAAGAAGCAGAGTTATGGTATTGTCACTAGGAGAGAGAGATAATAGATGGGTTAGCCATGGCTTCCACTTTTGTTTCAGGGAAACTTAGTATTCATTGCTCTCCAGAGTCATAATTGTGCTCTTGGGGATGCTTGGAACTGAGAAAGCATTAGCTCCTTAATGTTCAGATCGTGGTGGTTGGACTAAGAAATGACACCAAGTTGAATTTTACACTGGTCACTGTCTGCCAATCAGACAAAGAACGGTTGGGTTGGAATTGCTTTTCAGTTGTGCAAAAAGCTTGATGCTACTGTGGAAGTTATATTTTGATTGAACTGATTTCTGCATGAGCTTGAATGCATTTGGGTAGATACTGGAAAATCTTGCCTTCTAATCAACCAGCTCAAAGGCTTCTAAGTAAGAATATTGCTTTTTACGAGTTTAATTTCTCATGTTAACTTGCCTTGCAGACTTAAAGACATTATGAATTTTCTCAAATCTTCATTTTCACATGCTCAGGAAATTGATTGGCGGTATCAGCAAGCATTCGTCTGTAAAGAAAATTTAACCTTTTCGAATGGAAATTTGCCTCACATCTGGGATTAATAATGTCACAGAAGTTCGTTGTTGGTGCTATGATAATGTTGGCACTTATGTAGAAAATTAATATCTAAAAGATGCTTTTATCAAATTTGGTAGTGAAAAGGCATGACTATGATGAAGAAATTTTGGTGGATTTCACTAGAATAGGATATTCGTTATGTCCTGTTTTATTTGGAAGCTTGACAGATGACATTCCATTCCATTCTCCAAAATATATGTTAGAAATGGAATAATATTATGTATTTTAGAGGAGCTCAATAATTTTCACAGGTGCTGTCAGTGTCAACTGACTTGTACTTACATCTCCATCTTGCAAGTTCATATATATATATATATATTTTGTGTTTCTGATTGAAAGAAAGATATTTGCCCAACATCGCTTAATTCTTTGATTGTTATTTAGAGAAAAATATATAAGGTATTTTATTTATTTTAAAAATAATGTTTAGATTTTATACTTATTTTTTTTAAACAGTTTCGTCTTTTTGTTAAAAAAGTGATAGTATAAAAGTAATTTTTAATTTTTTTATAATTTAAATAAACTAAACTAAAATGATTAAAGAAACAATAAAATAAAAATAGAAAAATTAAGAAAATTTTTAAAAAATAACTATTTGTTATTATACAATTAATTTTTTATGAATTAATTTTGTATGATAATAACATTAAACTGTTTCAAAAAATAATAAATGTATGATTTAAATATTACTTTTAAAATAAATATAATAATTTTATTATTCTTTCACTTCCCTGTTATTTATTATATAATTTTTTACTAGCTACCTTATGGAGATCTACGACATCAATATTATCATATTAGAAAATGAAAAGAATTTTAAAATATTAAAACAGGAAGTGAAACCCAAAACTTATCGACAAAAGTACACTCTAAATTTTAAAAATTAAACCTTAAAATTAACTAAATCAACTTAATTTAATATAATGACCATTTTATTTAAGTGTTGCGCTATCATGTAGATTTATATATTTATAACTATATAAATGTTAATGTAGCCATTAAATTTTTTAAATAATTTTGATTAATTTTTTTGCTTTAATTATAAATATTATTATTATTATTTTAAAGATAAAAATACTCCAAAGTCTTTTACTTATCGTAAAAATGATATTAAAATCTTATACTTATATTTTGTAACAGTTTAATTCTATTGTTATGAATAAGTTACCGAACAAACACATGTAATTTTTTTAATTTTTTCAACTATATTAGATCGAGACTATTATAATTTAAATAAAACGCGATTGAAAGAATTAAAAAATATAAAATATATATATATAAATAAATAGTTATTTGTTCTCATACAATTAATTTTTCATAATAATATAACTAAATTATTACAAAAAATAAATACATGACTTAAGTATCACTTTTAGAATAAATATAAAACATTTAAAGTCATATTTCTTATTTTAAAAGGAAAAGAAAAAAATAAATCAGTATTTTTTTTCACATCGGTGTTTGCATATGATAGATCCCAAATGCAGCTTGTATTTCTCTTTGATTGAAAAAAGTACCCGATCTAAATTCAATATTTTTTTGCTTGTCTTTCATTGATACTAGTAGCTACCATAAATAGGCAAAGACCTTGTATATAAACCGAATACAATTCCACTCACATATAACTACCCTCCTCAAGCATGATTGCTAAAATATGCATACATGAACTGTTGGAAATAACTCACCCCTAACTACTGAAAACATGAAAAAAAAAATACATAAATAACTGCTAAAACATGACATTCTACTACCCCTCACCCCACTAAGGACCCATGTATTTGGGGTTTGGCTTATGCCTTCTTTGTGAACGCCATGGCATATCAATATCCCCCCATCAATTGAATCCTTGTCCTCAAGGTCTATATGTGGAAATTGCTCATGTTGGTTCCCAAGTTTCTTCCTCGGTTGGAAGGTGCTTCTATCTCACCAAGCTTTCTTCATCAAGTTGTGTTCCTTATTTGATCCAACGGTTCCAATATAATTACCCCTCCATCGGTGAATGGTGATAACTCAGTTTGTGTCGTTCCTGGAGTTTTGTTGTTGTCTTGGTACTATTTAAGTAATGATACATGGAACATTGGATGAATTGTTACCCCTTTTGGTAACTCTAATTTGTATGCCATTAGGCCAATCTTCTCTAAAATATGACAAGGTCCATAAAAATGGCGAGCTAATTTCTGATGCACCCGTTTAAAGACAATTTGTTGGCGGTATAGGTGTAGTTTCAATAGTACCATATCTCCTACCTCGAATGAAATGTCCTTTTTCTTCAATAGTACCATATAGTGCTTGAAAATGGGTCATCCCTATGGACATGTGGTAGGTTGTATTATACTAGTATTCTGCCCAAGGTAAATAGTTGCACCAATGCCTTGGCCATTGGTGAACAAAACATCAAAGATATTGTTCGATGCAGCTATTGATGACTTCTATCTGGCCATCCGTTTGTGGGTGGTATGCAGAACTGAGTTGTAATTTGGTGCCTAATAGCTTGAAAAATTCCTTCCATAAGTTATTGATGAAGATTGGGTCCCAATCACTGACAATTGATTTAGGCATGCCATGCAGTTTGATGACACCTTTCATAAATCTTTCTACTATTGTTCGTGCAATAAAAGGATGACTTAAAGTAAGGAAATGAATAGACTTGCTCAATTTGTCTACCACTACCATGATGGTATCTTTTCCTTGAGAAACCGATAAGCCTTCGATATAGTCTATGGTGATGTCGTCCCATACTTGACATGACATTGGTAGGGGTTGAAGAAGCCCAATTAGAGCTAATGTCTCAGTTTTCACTTTTTGGTAGGTCTCGCATCTTTTATGTAGTATTATACTGATTTATGCATCTTAGGCCAATAAAATTGTTGTACCAACTTCTTGAATATCCGTAGGACGCTGAAGTACCTCCTATTTTGGTGTCATGCATTTCGTGTAACAGTGATGACTTGCATAATTTAACATAATTTATTATTTCTCAACTTTAATTTTAGTCTAATTTTATTTATTTTTTATTGAATTTAGACTTCATTATTATTATTTAAATTGAATTTCAAATTTGAAGATCCAAAATTGTAGAAGCATATTATTTAAGGACTCTTAAATTTAAATAAAGATTTATTTAAATTAAATTAAAATTAAAATGTCTCTCTCTCTCTATATATATATATATTGATGAATATATGCATAGGGAGATATATATAGATTTGATATCTCAAAATCTATAAATGAAATTGAAAATAAAGAACAGTGGTTGTGGGAGGTAATACAAAAAAAAAAAAAACAAGCAACATAGGGGAACCGCGAAGGAAGTAAAAAAATAACTGAGGGAGAGAAAAAAGCAGCGATGCATATAGAAGAAAAATAGATTGGAACGTAATAGAGAAACACGAAAGCCGATTCTTTTTGTGAGTCAATTTATTTTCAATTTCTCTTCTAAAATTATGGTGAATTGTTTATGTTTAATTTAATTTTTAGCATGAATTAATTTATTTTTATTCTAGGAAAAAAATGTAATTTAATTCTGAACTATGCTTGATTTTCTATGTTAATTTGAATTATTTCTGTTCATGTTTGTCTGATTTATTCTGAGTTTAATGCTTCTAATTTACTGGCCATTAATTATATGATTTTAGTATTGTGATTTACTATCGAAAGAGGGAATTATAGGATAGATCTAGAATATTTCAGCATAAGTAAATATAGAGATCGAAAGACTTGTATGAACCTGTGTAGTTTTAAAAATCATTGGTCTTAATGCTTTCTTGATTTATTAAATTACATACTCTTGTGTAAATTAATAAACAAGATTATTTCCAATTGACAATTGAAAGAGGCTTTTGGATATTTTGCTAACAAACAGAGATAATTAAATTCAATTAGTTAGATGAGTAAATCATAGGGAGGATCGATTTCTTAGAAGTTTTCTTCCTATTGATTAGATTATCGAACAATATCTTTATTTTCTTTTGTGCATTTTCTTTATATTTATTTTATTTTAATTTTCAAATACAATAACTTTAGTGACTTCTCTAGATAAAATTGAGGTTATCATAATTTTGATATTTGTCAAAAATTAGTTACCAATCTCTGAGGACGATGCTCTTCTTATCACTTTATTATAAAACTACGATACTGTACACTTGCAGTTTTGCACTGATCAAATAGTTGGCTCCTTAAGGCGGCATTGTTTGGGACAATGAATATTTCTTTGTATATTATGAGCCCTTGGCACCATACATATAATCCTCTAGGTTAGGTTGGGATTTCGCGAGCTTTAGACTGGATGTGTTGGTAGCTTTTTTGATATCTTCCCATATGCTAACATGTGGAAAGAAAATATATTTATGGCGTAGTTATGCATTGCTCTAGGAAATACTTGAGGCTACATTGATCAGTCTAAATATAAATTTTTTTACCTAAAAGGTAAGGCTACTAGATGCATATGGCTTCAATGATAGCCAACATTTCTTTGGAATATGTTGACTAAGATTGCTTAGTTACACCAAGAGCGTGACTCATGTAGGCCACTGATTTGCCTTGTTGAGATAGGACTGCCCTAACTCCTTCCCCAGATGCGTCTACTTCAATAGTGAAGGCTTTATTGCAATTTGGCATGGCCAATATAGGAGTAGTTGTCATGGCTTGTTTAAGGGCAAGAAAGGCAATTTTTGCTTCTTTTTACCATCTGAATTGGCCCTTTTTGAGAAGATTGGTGAGAGGTCGAGCGATTATGCCGTAATCCTTGACAAACTTCCTATAATATCCAATCAAGCCTAAAAACCCACGCAATTCTGAAATTGTTGTAGGGAGAAGCCAAGTTGTGATAGCAACAATTTTATTATGGTCTACTTTCACACCCTAACTAGTGATTATGCGCCCCAAGTACTCTAATTCTTACTATCCAAATGCACATTTGATAGCCTTAACAAAGAAGGTGTGATGTCTCAATATTGCTAAGGTATGTCTTACGTGTACTAAATGTTAATCCCAATCCGAACTATAGACTAAAATGTCATCAAATAAGACCAATATGAATTTGCGAAAGTGCTGTAAAAAAATGGAGTTCATGATAGAATGAAATGTGTATGGTGCATTACATAAGCTGAACGACATAACCAAGTGTTCATAATGTCCATTATGTATGTGAAAAGCATTTTTATGAATATCACTTGGTTGACTTGTACTTGGTAGTAACCTACCCTAAGATCAAGCTTGGTAAAATAAGATGCATCGTAGATCTCATCCAACATATCATTTATGGTGGGTATTGGAAACCGGTCTTTAATGGTTATAGCATTGAATGCGCAATAATCTGTGAAAAAGCATCAATTCTCATATTTCTTCTTTACTAGTAACAAAGATGAAGAGAAGAGGCTAGTGTTGGGTTGTACAAGTTCAGATTGTAACATATCTTGAACCTGCTTCTCAATTTCATTTTTTTGATAATGTGTATACCTATAAGGTTGGACATTAACCGATTCGGTTCCTTCCTTAAGGGTAATTCCGTGGTCAACCTCCCTTAATGATGATAAATTGGTAGGTTATATTAACAAATCTATGAACTCCTACAATATATCCCTCATGCTCACATACACTGTTGTGGTTCCTTATGGTCATCCTGTAGATATAAAGCAAACAGAGCATAACTAGGATGGGTTTCTTTAGTTATCTCTTCCATTGATGCCGATTGGATGTGTTGCCCGTCAATGCCTACCAACCTCTTGGTCTAATTTTCTCATATGAACTTCATGGTTAACTTTTTCCAATCACATACCACTGAACCAAGTAGCTCTAACCATTGAATTCCCAAGACTATATCCAACCCTGTGATCGGTAAGGAATAAAGGGTTAAAGAAAATAGGGTGCCCTACGATACTTTTGCAAACCTTCCTTGGCACCCCAGATTTTCCCCATTAGCAACTCAGACCAAGAAGCTTTTCGTGAGCACCACTGGTAAGCGTAGCAAATTGGCCATTCGCTCACTAATGAAGTTGTAAGTTAATCCACTATCGATTAACATAATGACATCGTGAGCACCAATTCTGGCGGCGATCTGCATAGTTTTAGGCATGGTCCACCTTGTCAGCATATGCAATGTAATTTCCAGTTCAAGAGTTACTTCACGATGTTCTCCGGTTGGTTGTTTCTCGGAGACATTCGCCTCTACTAGGTCGCCATTATCTTCGTAACCTTCTAATAGAAGTATCTGTGGTCCTTGACATTTGTGTCCTGCATTATAACGGTCATTACAATTGAAACATAAGTTTTGAGCTCTCCTTCATTGCATTTCCTCCCAACTTAAAGGTTAGACTAGTGCTACAGGTTGTGCTCGATTGGCTGGTGGAAGAGCTAGGGGGCTCACACCGGTGGTGTCGAAAGTGTGAACCTCCTTTGTTTTAGTAACTGGTCATCTCTCATTTATGTGAAGCAAATAGCATCCTTTAATGTCTAAGGTTGAAACATACGGATCCGATCTAATTTTTTTTTCCTTAATCCACCCATGAATGTACCCACAAGATCCTTTTGCGTCCATCCTCTCACCCAATTGCCTAATTGTTCAAATTCTCGCTGATTTTCCGTAGGGAGTCAGTTTGCCTAATCTGTGAAAATGCTTCGTCAAAATCTTCACAATCTGAGGGCCCAAAGTTCATCTTCAAAGGCTGCCCGTGAGAGAGCTCGTACTTCCTCTTGGAATGTCCTAAGAATCCATTGCCACCACTAGTTGGCTTCTCCCTCTAAGTGGTAAGAAGCCAAAGTAATCTTCTAGTTTTTAAGAGTGTTGAAATTCAAAGAATTGATTCACACGATTGAACCACTCTATTGGATCGTCTCTTGAGAATCAGGGAAATTCCAATTTCGCCGTTTTAGAGGATACAAGCAATCGCCCCCCATAATGGCCTTCACGGTTTGGGATGCCCTGGTTTGGAGGCTCTTGATCTGCAAGGAATATATCAGAGAGACAGTGAAGAGTCCCTTCCATATTACACAGCCTCTCTGTCATGCCAAGCCCCAACTGGTGTAGCCCATCCTTCACTTCACCGAGCCCAATCTCAAATTGTTTAATTCGCTTCTTATTGGTTCCCATACTAAACCTCTACTCTGATACCAGGTCACAAATATAACTTGTATTTCTCTAAGTGAGAAAGGTACCTAATCTGAATTTAATATTTTTTTGCTTGTCTTTCATTGATATTAATGGTTGCCTTAAATAATCAAAGGTTTTACATATAAACTAAATACAATTTCATCCACACACCACTCACATATAACTACCTTATTCAAGCATGATTGTTAAAAATATGCATACATGAACTGTTGAAAATAACTCACACTTAAGTGTTGAAAATATGAAAAAAAAAATACATAAATAACTGCTAAAACATGACACTAATGACACTCCACTACCACTCACCCCACTAAGGATCCATGCCTTCTTTGTGAATGTCGTGACCTATCAACATATTATTGGCTTATCTTTTTGGACTGATTGGGATGTCAATAGGATATAGGGCAGAATGTCACGTCCTGCTCGATTCGTCCCACAAAATCCAAAATAAATGGTGGTTGCCTAAAGGATCTAGACTTTTCTACATGGAAAGTTCTAGAGTGGCCTAGAGATGTAAGAGAAGGCTAGAGTTGGACGGACTCAACTCAAGCTTTGAAGACCCTAGAATGTTCTAGAGCACACTGGAGAGTGCTAGAATAGACTAGAATATTCTAGAACGTGCCGGATGGTTCATGAAGGATGTAGAAGCCGTTGGAAGCTTATGGAACATCCTGGAACTTGCACGAATGAGCTAGACAAACCTAGAAGACTCTAGAGTTGGCTGGAAGATCCTAGAACCTTGTGGCATATTGTACATAAACCTAGAACACTCTTGTACATTATAGGCTTAGAATGATCTAGAAAGTAGGGGCATAACCTTAAGCTTGAAGCCACACTATAAATAGACCAATTGGTCTTCATTTGTATTCAACTTGGGAATTCTTAGCAAATTGTAACATAAACTCTCTATAGAGCAATACAAAGCATTCTTTATGAATTCTTTATCTAGTCTCTTTGGAGTTTCATTCGGGTCAAAAGGCAGGCTTAGTGCAACGGACCGTGCTAAGTGCCGTATGATCACTACTTGAAATTTAAGGTCGTGACAGTTGGTATTAGAGCTTTCGGTTGAAGCATTTCTACCTTTGGCATAATGAAGAACGTTGCTCCATCTACACCAAGCGTTGATGTTCCACCTATGGAATGTGGGCATGAGGAAACTCGGAAAGCATCAAAGGAATCTCGAGCCAAGTCGAAAGACATGCTTTCTAGCTTAGAAGCATGAGTTGGGAGTGCGCAAGACAGCTTAGGGGAGCTATTCGATCGGGTGGACAACTTAGATGAATGTTGTAATGGCTTGGAGGCCGAGGATGTGGAGATCCATGCAGTGGTCAAAATGTCCCTTAATGAGCTAGATGGTGGATTAAGGCAAGAGATTGATGGGTTAAAAACTGAACTTGCCAAGGTAAGTGATCTTGTCCAAAGAGAAATTGCTAATGTCTTGCTTAGAATGGAGGACATGAATGGTGATCTAGCTCTATGTAAATGGGCTATGCCTACGGGAACTAGCACAACCACTGTCATTGAGGCTAAAAGGGTGAATGTTCCCAAGGCTAAGACCTTCAATGGTGTTAGGAATGCTAGGGAAGTGGAGAACTTCCTATGGTGGCTTGAACAATATTTTGAGGCTACTGGCATAATGGATCATGCCAGTAAGATCCAAACTGCTGCCATGTATTTGTCCGACACTACTATGCTGTGGTGGAGACGAAGGCATGGTGATGTGCAACGAGGGATTTGCACAATTGACACCTTTGATGATTTCAAAAGGGAGTTTAAAATGCAGTTCTTCCCTGTAAATGCTGAAGAGGAGGCAATGGGCCGATTGCGATGGTTAAAGCAAACAGGTAGCATAAGGGATTATCTGAAGGAGTTCACAACCTTACTACTTGAAGTCCCCGACACATCAGACAAGGATGCCTTATTCTTATTCATGGATGGTCTCCAATCGTGGGCTTATCTTGAGCTCAAGCGACGTGGTGTTCAAGACTTATCTTCGGCCATCGCGACTGTAGAAAGTTTTATTCACTACTCCACAAACAAAGAAAGCTCAAAAGCCACAAATAAAAAGTTTGGTGGAGGCCAAGCCAAAATTCAAGGATCAAAAAATCATAAAGATGGCTCCTCATTCAAATCACGGGACAAAGGGAAGGAAAAGGAGGATCGGAGTGCCTCGAAGCCCCGTGTGACGTGCTTCATTTGCGACAGACCACATTGGGCACATGAATGTCCGAAAAGGAAGGCCTTGAGTGCCTTAGTTGCTTCCACTCATGATCAAGATGGAGGCGAGACAGACGAAGGTGTAAAGATAGAATCTTTGGGCCTACTTGGTGCAATGCAGAGTGCCCCAAAGACCCCTAAAGGCTTGATGTATGTAGATGCAGCCATTAACGGAAGGCCGCCAAAGCTTTGGTGGACACAGGTGCATCGTATAACTTTGTTTCAGTGGAGGAAGCAAACGAGAGCTTGGTCGAAGGTTGTCTGTCAATGGTGGCGAAGCTCAAGAAGCAATACCTCTCGAAGGAGTTTCTCGTGGAGTTAAGGTCGTCTTGGGTGCTTGGGCCGGCCAAGTGTACGATAGCGCATATGGATGACTTCTCTGTATTCGGATGTGAGTTCTTGGACCGGTGTTAGAGCTTTCTTGGTGCCACGCCAAACTCTACGTGTACTGGATGGATTCGAAGGCGTGTGCGACGTGAGAAGACCACCAGACCTACTATCCAAGCTCTCTCAGCGCTTCAATTCAAAAAGGGATTGAAGAGGGACGAAGAGAGTTATTTGGCCATCTTAAAAGAATATGACGATAAAGAGGCGTCACCAAAGCCAAGCTTGCCAACAGAAGTGCAAACTGTCTTAGATAAGTTCCAGGATGTGATGCCTGAGGCATTGCCAAAACAGTTACCTCTAAGGAGGGAGGTGGACCATGAAATAGAGTTAGAACCCAGCACTAGGCCACCAGCAATGAGCCCCTATCGAATGGCGAACTCAGAGTTCACAGAATTGCGGAAGCAACTTGATGAATTGCTGGATGCTGGCTTCATAAGGCCCTCTAAAGCCCCATTTGGTGCCCGGGTGCTCTTTCAAAAGAAGAAGGATGACTCGCTACAGATGTGCATTGACTATCAGGCTCTAAACAAGATAACAGTAAAGAACAAGTATCTTATCCCTCTCATTGCCGATTTGTTCGATCAATTAGGGAATGCCAAATACTTTACAAAATTGGACTTGCGATCGTGTTACTACTAGGTACGCATAGCAAAAGGGGATGAGCCTAAGACCACTTGTGTGACCAGGTACGATGCCTATGAGTTCCTGGTCATGCCATTTGGTCTCAAAAATGCACCTACCACCTTCTGCACTTTTATGAACAAGATTTTCCATCCCTACCTCGATCAGTTCGTGGTAGTATATCTTGATGACATTGTGATATATAGCCAGACTTTGGAAGAACATCTAGAGCATTTGAGGAAGGTGTTCGAGGTCCTAAGGGAAAATGAGCTATATGTCAAGAAGGAGAAATGTTCATTTGCCCAAGATGAGGTGATGTTCTTAGGGCATAGGATAAAGGATGGAAAATTGATGATGAATGGAGCCAAGGTGAAAGCCATCCAAGAATGGGAACCTCCTGCTAAGGTTCTTGAGTTGAGATCTTTCCTTGGACTGGTGAACTATTACCGAAGGTTTATCAAGTCCTACTCAGAGGAAGCGACCCGCTCACTAACACCTTAAAAAGAACAAGGCTTGGGAATGGACAGTGAATGCCAAGTCTCGTTCGAAGACTTAAAAGAAGGCCATTAGTGAAGAACCGTGCTTTACTCACTGCACTCTCCAAGAAATTTGACACGGATGCGTGGACTTTCCATTGGTGGAGTATTGATGTGAAGCGGCGTCCGAGCTTGGCTTAGAGCGCGAAGCTTAATGACACCGAACGCCGCTACACTATACAAGAAAAGGAAATGACAACTATCATTCATTGCCTAAGGGTGTGGCGACACTACTTGTTGGGTTCTCATTTTGTTATCATGACGAACAATGTTGCAACAAGCTACTTCCAGACTCAAAAGAAGTTGAGTCCCAAGCAAGCTCGGTGGCAAGACTTCTTGGTAAAGTTTGACTACAGGTTGGAGTACAAGCCCGGTAAGGCCAATGTGGTGGCTAACGCGTTGAGTCGAAAGGCAGAGTTAGCAACCTTAAGTAGGCCAAGTAGCCCTTTGTTAGAAAGGATCAAAGAAGGGTTGGAACATGATGCCCTTGCTCAAAACCTCATTGCCCTCATCAAGGAAGAAAAGATGAGGTGATTTTGGCTGAGTGACGAACTACTCTACGCCAAGTAGAATCGCATTTTCGTGCCAAAATGGGAGAGCATAAGGAAGGAGCTTATCAAGAAGTGCCATGATTCATTATGGGCTGGACATCCAAGAATCAAGCGCACCCTTGCTTTGATCAAGTCAATCTACTATTGGCCTCAACTACGGGACGATGTTGAAGCTTATGTGAGAACTTGTCTTGTGTGCCAACAGGACAAGATAGAGTAGTATGTACCCGAAGGGCTGTTAGAACCACTTCCTATTCCAGAGAGACCGTGGGAAAGTGTCTCTATGGATTTCATCACTTGTCTGCCAAAATCAGAGGGCTTTGGCAGCATCATTGTAGTCATCGATCGCTTCAGCAAATATGCAACATTCATACCTGCCTCAACGGATTGCACGGTAGATGAGAAGGCACAGTTGTTCCTCAAGAATGTTATGAAACATTGGAGGATTCCATCCAATATCGTGAGTGATTCAGACCCGCGATTTACTGGCAAGTTTTGGACGAAGCTATTCAAATTGTTAGGATCAGACTTGAATTTCTCCACAAGCTTTCATCCCCAAAGTGATGGACAAACGGAACGTGCCAACACATTGCTAGAGTTGTATCTCAGGCACTTTGTTAGTGCCAACCAACACGATTGGGCTAAATTGCTGGATGTAGCCCAATTCTCTTATAACTTGTAACGAAACGAATCAATCGCAAAGAGTCTCTTTGAGATCGTCATAGGGTAGAGACCTATGACTCCTCATGCCTTGGCCACGAGTTATGAAGGAAAGAGTCCTGCTGCCTTCAAATTTGCCAAGGCATGACATGAACAAGCTGAGTTGGCCCGAGCTTATCTAAACAAGGCATCTAAGAAGAGGAAGAAATAGGCTGACAAGAAAAGGAGGATGGTGGAATTTCATGAAGGTGACTTGGTCCTTGTCAAACTATTGCCCCAACAGTTCAATTCCTTGTGGAAGGTTCACAAGGGGTTGGTGCGGAAGTATGAGGGACCATTTCCAGTCCTTAAACAAGTCGGTAAGGTGTCATACAAACTGCAACTGCCTCCAAAGCTTAAAATCTATCCGGTCTTTCATGTAAGTATGTTGAAACCTTTTCATGGAGACAAGGAAGACATAAGTCAGGGAGAATCCAAAAGGGCGCCTACCGCAGTGGTAACCTCCTTTGATAGGGAAATGGACTCAATTTTGGCGGACCGTTTGATCTGACGTAGGGGCGTACCAAGTTATCGGGAGTACTTGGTCAAATGGAAGAACACCCCGAATGTAGAAACAAGCTGGGAACCTGAGGATTCTTTGTGGCAATTCAAAGATGACATAGAGAGGTTCAAGCTTGAAGGCGCGACGAGGGCGTCGCGAACTTGCGTGGGGAAGGGTGTCACGTCCCGCTCGATTTGTCCCGTAAAATCCAAAATAAATGGTGGTTGCCTAAAGGATCTAGACTTTTCTACATGTGAAGTTCTAGAGTGGCCTAGAGATGTCTAAAGAAGGCTAGAGTTGGACAGACTCAACTCAAGCTTTGAAGACCCTAGAATGTTCTAGAGCACGCTGGAGAGTGTTAGAATAGACTAGAATATTCTAGAACGTGTCGGATGGTTCATGAAGGATGTAGAAGTCGCTGGAAGCTTACAGAACATCCCAGAACTTGCACAAATGAGCTAGACAAACCTAGAAGACTCTAGAGTTGGCTGAAAAGTCCTAAAACCTTGTGGCATATTGTACATAAACCTAGAACACTCTTGTACATTCTAGGCTTAGAATGATCTAGAAAGTGGTGGCATAGCCTTAAGCTTGAAGCCATACTATAAATAGACCAATTGGTCTTCGTTTGTATTCAACTTGAGAATTCTTAGCAAATTGTAACACAAACTCTCTCTAGAGCAATACAAAACATTCTTTACGAACTCTCTTTCTAGTCTCTTTGGAGTTTCATTCGGATCAAAAGACAAATTTAGTGCAACGGACCGTGCTAAGTACCGCACGATCGCTACTTGAAATTTAAGGTCGTGACAAGAAGGTCTATTCTCATATTATGATATCACTACTATAAAGGTGTGAATTTGATTTTTTTATAAAAATGATATTATAGTTCTAAAAGTTGTGAACATAGAGAGAATAACATTGTTTCGTAAAAATGCAGAAAAGCTAAACAAGAATCAGGGAGATTTTTATGAATAATTCTGCATAAAATGCTTGCTGAATAATGTTGTTTACAGTACATACACTTATATATACATTACAAACTGATTGTACTACCAATTTAACATTTGTGTACAACTTTATAACTTACTCTTCACTCATTATATAATAAACTAGCCTAACTTCCTAGTAACAGAATTGAGCATTTTGACAGCATGTGATGCGTCTTGATCAGTAGCACACACACATGTATTGCACTTGCTACACCTCCTTGCACACTATCACTTGCTGCACACACAAGGACACCAGCTTTTGTTGCACTATCTTGCAGAATTCCCTTTGCTACATTATCGTGTACACCAGCCTATACATTATCCTGCACAACAACATCCCTCCTCAAACTCAGTGACATGAGTTGCACACTTAGTTTGCCACGCAAAAACACAAACTGTGGTGCAGGCAATGCTTTAGTTAGCACATCAGTTGGTTGCTTAGAGCTTGGAATAAAACATATCTGCAACTGCTTAGCCAAGGCACATTCATAAACAAAATGAATATCGAGTTCAACATCCTTAATCTTGGAGTGAAGAATTAGATTGGCTGCAAGACTCACAACCCCTTGATTATCACACCACAATACTAGAGTAGAAGGCACTGAGACTTGAAGTTTATTCAACAAAGATTTGATCCATGATACTTCTGAAGCTGCATTAACAAGGCATGATACTCAGCCTCTATACATGACTTAGAGAATGATGCCTTCTTGCGAGAAACCCAAGCAACTGGATTAGCATCAAGAAAAATGATTGTACCAGACATAGATCTCCTGTCATCAATATTAGCTCCTCAATCAGTATCAACAAAACCTTGAACTAGCAACTAACTACAGGGTTTAAACAACAAACTGTGCATAATAGTACCACGCAAAAGTCCAACCAGACTCACACTTGCCACTGCATTCTGAAGCCAAAATATTCATTCCTTTTCAACTCTTAGAGAAAACCCAGTTGGGATTTTCTTGTATGAGTTTGTTTTTAGATGAAAAGTACCTAATTTTAGCTTATAGGGTCTGTGAAAGAAGAATGTGTCTATACCATTGGGGTTCACCACCAAGTTATAAGTGAGAGTTGAATTCAAGGGATTGGGAAAAAAACAAAAAAGCTTATGGGAGTGAAATCCTAAATTAGTTTTGTCAAGACACTCTATTAATCTCTATATGCCTCATTCATTGATTTTTTCTAAATGATTCAACCAGAAGGGTTTTCTGCATTTCACCAAGGATGCATCTATATTATCTTCTATGTTGTTGATGGAAACATCGACAATGGCCCATTGCTCGGCACTTACCTTTCTACAACATCAGACGAAATACATATCTCTTGTGGGCACCATCGGTGTGAGCATTCATGGAATTTGATTCAGTTTTCTAATACAGGTACATGTTCTATTTCTTCCGTTTTTAGTTTACTTTATCAATTCATTTTCGATTCAAAAAAAATAAAGGGAAAGCCTTGAATATCAATTTGTTTTTCTATGTTGTAAAGCGTTTTGTTCAATTGACTACAGTTAGATTGAAGATCATAGACTCACCAATTGCAAAGCTCCACTTCTGTTATCTTCTTCACCATTACAAATAATATCAACTGTGGGTACCATCGTTGCTGCCTATGAGACCATGTATGGAAACATCTCCTTCCATTGATTCTACAAAGCAAAGCAAAGCAAAACTTGATTAATTACAAGAACCTCAGCTTTTTTATAAAACAATCTGCTTGACAATTTATAAGTTTCGTGAAATTAGTTGCAAGTATTTATTACCACATCCATGAAACTCTGTACTAATCGAGGGAGATCCACAGACACAACACCAGTTTCTCTGGGAGCCTAAATGGATCTCTTTGGCCTTCCATTGCAATATTTTACTTTCAGATTTTCATTCATTAGATTTTTCGACATAAAAAAAATGGTGTGATTGAACCATTGAGGCAAACAACACCAAACCTTGTTAGGGCTGCAGGTCAAGCAAATGATTTTAATGACTTGTAAAAGTAGTAATTTAAACAAAAAAAAAATTATTACAAAGATGTACGCTCCAAAAATATGGTGGAGCTTCGATCTTGTTAAGGCTAAAAATATATATGAAATAATACCAGTACAGAAGGGAGATGAGGGCTGTTGAATCATGGAAAAAATCCTGTTTGGGCTGTTGAATCTCAGTGGGAGATGAGGGAGAGATGGGGTTTTGATTAGTGGAAGACAATAGATGAGGTAACACTGGTGAAGCCGATGGAGACGATGAGAATGGGCTGGTGAAGTGATGGAGACGATGCTTCAAGCTAGAGACGATGGAAGGCTGGTGAAGCCGATGGGAGACGATTTTTCTTCTTCTTTTTTTTTTTTTAAACAAACGCTGGTTTTCATCAGTAATGGGTATAATGAAAATTAAAGAAGCAGAAGGCTAAAATTTTGCCGGTTAATTGCACCAAAATGCTATGGCACGAGGAAAATGCCATTAAAAGGCAAAGTACGTTAATTTTGAAACCTTTGAAATTTTTGTTCAAAATTAAAGAACAAGCTTTTCTATCCATTAAAACATGTGGCATTTTTAGTCATAAGTCTGTTGGGTCACCATGAGACACATCAAGAGTCTCAATGTAATATATGTTTCTTCAGATTTAGGGATGGTAAGTGTCTCCACCTCAATCCTAGATACACTTGTATCCTATTGAAAGGATTGCACTTATCTCCATCTCAATTTGACCATCATTTACATGATCACTGTTTCCATTGATATTTTAGTAAACTTGGTTCTTATTAAACACACCATCTCTACTAAAAATACCTTCTTCA
This sequence comes from Hippophae gyantsensis, assembly GCA_030763125.1. Lineage (NCBI taxonomy): Eukaryota > Viridiplantae > Streptophyta > Magnoliopsida > Rosales > Elaeagnaceae > Hippophae > Hippophae gyantsensis. Next base: position 21,552,777 of record CM061032.1, on the reverse strand, counting down.
TGTTAGGGCACCAAAGTTAATAACCTTTGGTTCCATCGAGGTCCCCTAAGAATACATATTTAAGAGACCTAGGATATAGCTTATCTTCTTTAATGTGACGATAAGAAACATAACCAAAAAAGTTTCAAATTCTCATTATTAGTTTTTTTTTAGACTATATATATTTAAAAGTTTTAAATTATGAGAGAGAGAATGAGCATTTATTGATTAAATTAACAATATCAGTCAAAAAAGTTTTAGGGAGATTAGAGTAAAACAACATAGACTTAAACTCTTTCTAGAATTATTATGTTCATTCTTTTAACTAATCTATTTTGTTGTTGTGGGATTCTGACAACAAATATGTCTAAAGATACCTTATTTCTTACAAAATGAATCAAAAGGTTCATTACAAAATTCTAAACTATTGTATGTCCCAAAGAGTTTGATCCTTTTATCATAATGTTTCTCAACTAGGTCTTTTCAAATTTTAAAATCTCAAAGATCTCATCTTTAAACTTCAAAAATACACACATACTTTTAAGGAATAATCATCTATAAAGGACATGAAATACCTATAACTACCTAAGAGTTTATTAAATAGAACACCTTATTTAAACAAATATTCTAAACATTTTTCACTAACATGTCCTAACCTATTATGCCGCAACATAGCTAGGTCCTCCTCTTGAATAGAAGCAATTGTACCTCTACTCTTTTCTACACTGCCTAACATAATATAAAGCTTATTAGTTTTCTTAGCCTATTAATTTTCTTTGCCTTAATTGCTACTAGTGAACCACTAATAGTTTTCATAATTCCTTTCTCTATCTTAATAAAGTATCCTATGGAATCCAGGTGTCCTAGTGATATTAAATTTTTCTAAGTTAGGGTACATACATCACATATTTTAGAGATATCTTAGTCCCATCATCTAGACACAAGTTAATTTGGATAATTCTTTTAACTTGGCACTCATAATCACTCCCTAAAATGACTTTAATTTGTTTGCACTACTCTAGGCTTGTAAACTAATGTCTATTAGGACTTATATGGAAAGTATACCTTGAATCTAAAACCCACTCACTTTTTGACCTTTCAAAAATTATTTCTAACACATCATTGAACTCTTATATACATTAGAGACTAATTTTGTATCACAATTACTACTGGAACTCCCACCATCTTGACCCTTGTCCTTTAGCACATGATAATCACATCTAAAGTGTCTTTCTTTCTTACAATAATAGCATCTAACTGGTTTTCTAATCCTAGATTTTGATCTATACCTAGACTTTCCCCTATTCCTTTTTCTCTTTCTTATTTGATCTACCCATAACGTAAAAGCCATCATTTACAAAGGATATTTTAGTAGTATTAATTTCAAAATCTTTTGACCTCAAATTTGAAATAACCATATCAAGAGAAAATTCATCTCTACCATACATAATTCTAAATTTAACTTCTTTATATTTTATAGGTAGATAGTTTAACAAAATAATAACTTGAGTTTCATCTTCAACTTAGTGGTCAATAGAAATAAGATCATTGTTAAATATTTTAAAACCATCAAGATTTTGCTTAAGATTCTTTGCCTAATCCATCTTAATGTATAAAAGTTATGTTTCATGTGAACTTAGTAAACAATGATTTTTTAAGATAAAAATAATCAAGTTTAGATATTACCAAAGTAGTGCACAAAAACTTCTTTGAGTATCTTATTTGAGAGATTCAAAAGTGATGCAAAGAAGGTCTTTTGTTACACCATTTTCTTTGTTTCTTCAATAGCCTTATTGGGAAGGTCATCGGCATTTAAGGCACCATGTATCTCCTTTTGAACAAAGAAGGCTTTCATATTCTCTTTCCATAACACAGAATCACCAAAGGTATCAAAAAGGGCTATCTAGTATAGTACTTAATTGAAAAGGCCATGACATGACCAAGAAGAAACAAGAAACCCTAAGAGGAACCCAAAAGTAAGACTTACCAAGAAAACCTATAATGGACCCAAGAAGTGATATTTTTTGAATCAAGTTTGGTACCACAAAGTTGTCCAAGTTTAGAAATTGGTAACCCTTTTCGCCCATGTTTTTAAATAATTTCAATTTACTAACTCTGTTTGTTAAATGGTTCAAACACTTACAATTTTGAACAATAAATGTATTATGTTGAGGATTTTGTTAGTGGAACTTATGTGAGAGAAAAGGTAGGGGCATATTCATTTTTTAGGTCATTATCACCCAAATAACAATAAAAGAAAAGATTAATTTGATGGCAGTTAAAAGGAAAAAAAATCATGAGGGTTTACATGTCTCTTCTCTAGCTCACTTGTGTCATCTTCACTGGCTCATCTATGTTATATTGTCTTCTTTAGTATGGTGGGATTTCCAATCTGAAGTAGAATCTTGCTTTACGTTTCTTAAAGGGAAATATTACAAAGTGATATTGAGACATGAGTGGCAATAAAGAAATGGGTAAGGTTGCACAAATTGAGTTTGTTCGACGAGACAATGATGGTAAAGCTGCCATAAATGGTAATTTACTTGCCATTCAATAATGATTCATTGAATGAAAAGTTTTAACTAGAACATGAGCTATTTTTGTAGTGTATGTTTTTTATGGGTTTAAAATATTAATTATTTTATGTTTAGTGTATCATGGGAAGGGAACAAGATAGAATGTTTAAGAAAATAACAAACCATCTAATCACAGCTTTAGGTAGAGTCAGTTAATTAGACTTTATTCAAGGCATCCAAATTAAACTTAAGAATTTAATTATCCGAGTACTAGCTTTCAATTTTTAAAACTATTATTGAAAATATATTGTTAATACATTTTTGAATAATAGTTATTATAAAAAAAATTCAAATAAAATTTCACTCTAACTACCGGACGATTGTACCAACAAATAAAAGAGTACTACTATAAATCAGACCTGATAATTAAACCTTAAAATCTACTTTTTAGATTTCTCTCTAACATTTTTAATATAAAATCTTAAATAAAAGCAAAATCAATTTATTTTAAAGAAATGTTTTACCTATTTAATATTTCGCAAGCATAACAACGTTATTATTATATCATATTTACAAACAATCAGTCATGTTAAATTTAATCACAGAAAAATTAAACATAACATATAAGAATAAAACATAAAAAATAACTATAAAAAATTCATTTTAAAATTATACCTCAAAAGAATCCTTATAGAACTTTGATGTTAATTTTGTTACTAGAAAACCTCCAAACAGATTTATATTTCCGTTTATTGAATCAAAAACTAGAAATATATAAAAATATAACTAGTTATTCTAAAAAAGAGAATAACTTTAGTAAGAATTAGAGAGAGAAAGCTAGAGAGAGAAGTTTGTGATTTTTTGGATTTTGAGGGATGATTTTTACTATGGGAGAGTGGGTCTTTTTATAGATGAGGAAAAGGCCAAAAAAGTAGAAAAATATCTCAAAATTGATATTGGACTCGTTTGGACAGACTTGCATGCGTGTGGGGGGAAATATATGTGGCAAACGGGCGTTGGCACGTATGGGAAAAGCGTGTGCGTGTGTTGGCACATGCGAGACTCGGCGTGGGCATGTGTTGATGTGTGCAAAACTCGGTGCCAGCGTATGCTAGGCATGTACTTGTTGCGCATACACGTGTGCTAGTTATGCGCACGACACGCGCTTGGGACTCGATATTTTTGATCCATTTTGTCCAATTTTTCCATTTTTTTGACTTTTCTCAACATATTTGTGATGTATTATCACCAATATTTTTCTTCGAGTCTTTAAGTTATTTTTGAACAGAAATATCTGAAAATAATAAAAATATCTGTGATTTCAAAAAGACAAATTTATATAAAAAATATGATAAAATCATACAAATATAAATCTATTTAATTAATTAAAGTACATTAAATCATCGTAATTTTAGTGATTTTCAAGTACTCATCGGTCATGTAGTAGGTTAAGAATTAATAGAGTTTAAACATATTATAACCAAAACATGGTTTCAATCTGGCTGGACTGATTTGTTTTTGGGACATATATACCAAGTGATCTATTCACAATAGAGATGCAAATAGGTGGTAGTTTTGTGATGGGAAATGAAAACATATATTACAAAGGGGGTAATGTGCATTATTATGATTATTATAATCGAGAAAGAATGTGTATAAAGACTTTTAAAATGCTATGTTTAGAATTAGGGCACACGTTAAATGTTTTTGAGAACTCTTGGTGTGAAGGATGATAGAATTATCCATGAGATTAAGGATGAAAAAGATGCTAAAAGAGTTGGTGAAATTTACTCTTGTAGTAATAAGAGGGTGGTAGAAGTTTATATTATTGAATAATATGAAGAAAATGATGATGATGAAGGCTTAGCCAATGAAAATTCAATCTCTATGGGTTCAAGCTTAAAGGATAGTGATTATAAACCCATGCATGAAGCTCAAGTTGAAAAATATTTTAAGAATGACAGAATTGAAGATAATGTTGAGGTTGAAACAAATGTTGAAAAAAAATGGTGAAGTTGGTAATGACTATGAAGTGGAATCATCCAAAGTTAGGTTCATGCACAATTTGAATTGTAATACAATTCCTTTTAATGTTGGTGTGGTATTTGCTAGCTTAAAGGTAATTAGGAAGGCATGTATGTATAATGAAATTAGATATGGGAGGAAGCTACACAAGAAAATTTGTTTTCTAAATAAGTTTAAATTAAGGTGTGGCTATGAAAATTGTTCATGGACAATAAAAGCAACGAGACAACAATGCATGAATTCCTTTATGGTGACAAGGTGTCATAAAGGGAAAGTGCATACATGTGTTAGGAATTATAACATGAGAAAGGTGTTGAGTATTCAGTTCATAACTAAGGAATCTTTAGAAATGTTTAAAGATATCTAAGTATAAGGTGGAAAATTGTTCAAGCCAAAGTAAGGAAAAAAAATATTAAGTTGATATTACACATAACCAAGTGAAGAAAACTACAATGAAAGCAAAAAACATGATACATTGATCATATTAGGATATCAATATGATATATTGTATGACTATGCCAACGAATTAAAAAGGATAAATCCAAACACATCGGTAGAAATAATCACATGCAAAGGAGATGATCGATGCAAAAGGTATTTAAAAAAATGTTTTACTAAATAGTACATTTGTTGTTTTTGCTATGTCTAAATTTTGTTTTCTATGTTGTTTAGATTTCAAAGAATGTACATATATTTCATTGATATAAAAGAAGAATTTTTAGGAGAATGTAGAAGGTTCATAGGGTCAGATGGCAATTTTCATAGAGGTCTACACAAAGGAATTATTTTATCAACTATTGGTACAGATGCCAACAATCAAATCTATCCAATAGCACGATTCTGTGACTGAAGGAGAGAATAAGGATGGTTGTGGTTTACAACTTTGTTGAAGAATGATTTATAAATTCTTGATGGAAGAATATATAATTATTTATAATGAGCATATGGGAATTATAGAAGCTTTGAAACTATCATTGCCTCTTGCAGAGCGTAGATATTGTACTTGGTACATTTTCCAAAAATTTACAAAAACAAAACAAAAATAAAAGTTTCCCTTATTGTACTTATGCCTGAAGAATGCGAGTAAGAAAGTATATTATTGGTTGGCTCAAAAATAAAAACATAAATGCTGCAAATCATTTTTCAAGCACAACCTTCATGTTTATCATTACCTTACTTGTACTACTTTAATTTAAAGAATGTTTATTTCCTTAATTTATTTCATTTATATGTTTTATAGGACTCATAGTTTAACTGAATTACAAACAAATAATAACTAAGTATTTTAATGTTGAGATTATGAGTGCTAGGTCAGAGCCCATTTTTACAATATTATAGAGTATAAGGAAGTTAATAAAAAATTGTGAATAGTTAGAAAAAAAATCAATACAAAAATGGAAATATTAAATTGGGAAAAACATTTAAACAATATTTCTTGTTGAAAAAAATGGGACTAAAGATTGCATCTTAGAGTATAATGGTGGTGGCTTATTAGAAGTTCAATTTCAAACAAACTCACAAGTATAAACTGAACAATATAATATGTGGTTGTAGAGTTTGGGACCTCACAAGTATACCTTGTTCATATGCCATGAGATTTTCATGTTACACCAAAATGAGGGTCCAATGACATATGTACATCCAATTCTAAAGAAAAAAGGCATATAAGATGTCATATGAGCCCATTTTGTATCATGTTTAGAGTAGTAAGTTTTTTCGTAGGGGTGTAGGTCTAAAACTTCATTCAACATATCCTAATGCTAGGGAAGGAAAATCAAGGAGAAAAAAAAATGTTTACCTGAGAAGTTTAACAAGAAAAATAAGCAAGTAAAATCTAGTAGGAATGAAGCACCCAAACAAATAAGAAAATTTGGATAAAAAAGAAGTACTATTATGGAATACAAGGCTATAATTGCCTTAGGTGCATTAAAAATAAGGTAAAGTATTCAATTTTTATAGTAATTTAATTTAATGATTTCAATGAGTATAAGTATTTCAATTACAATGCATTACTTTGTAAAGTTAAAATACTAGACAAAGTTCAAATATTCAAATAGTTACTCCACAAGTAGATGTTGCATGTCCTACTCCACTACACAAGTCACAAGATGTAAGAATTTCATGTTACTAATTTGTACCTGGTTCATTTTATATATGATATGTTTCTAATGTGTATGTTTTAAATTCTACATGTAGGAAAATGACATGAACTTTTCTACTATATAAAGTAAAGTTGTACTCTCAAGAAAAAGAGTCAAGAAAAGGGCTCGAAGGATTCCACATAGTCAAGAAGGGGTCATTAGTCCAAAATATTTTAAGGACCATGTAATTAATGGAGGATGCATGATTATCACTTCAATTTTTAGTTCTTTGATATGTTTTAAATAAGATATATTCAAGTAATTATTTTTGGCTTGTAAGGGCGTGTGCACTTGTGTATTTCGTGAGTAGGAAAAAATGCCCAACGTAAAACTATATTTAGGCAAGTTCAACTTTATTTGGATAACTTTCAAGGAAATGTATGTATGATGTGTTTGCTAATGGCCACTATTATTTTTTTTATGATGTGCTGGATGACTCTATGAAAGTAGAGTCATTAGCGCACTTTTTTACTTAAAATTTACTTATTTTATTCAATAAATAATATTTTCATGTCCAAAAATATTAAAATATAAATTTTTTAATGAAAAAGGATGAAAATATAATTTTTGGAATTTTTTAGAATTTTTAACACAAGGTCAATCAAGAGTTTTCCACGTGGCATGCCACGCAAGCATCGGAACTGACTAGGTAAGCCACATAAGAAGGGACATCAAATCACGTTATACTACATGTGAGGAGGATGAATCACATGCCACGTGTCAACACGGCATTCAATCCGAGTTCGGAGATTGGTCAACCCATCTTACCACGTGTCGCCACGCCATTGCTTCCAGCCTTCCACCTATGTGCCACGCCATCCGTATCTACAAATCACGATGCGTCATGTGGCACATACTCAACGAGTGTTGACTCTAACCAATCTCTCCTGTCACGCGTCGCGCTCTGATTCGCCCAGTGAATTTTGAATGCCACATGTCACACTGTGATTAACTAGCACTGTTATTTTTGCTTATTTTGATTGTATCCCTTGATCTGAAGTTGATCTGACGGTTCAAATCGTACTTGAGCTATATTTAAGCCCCTAATCACCCCATAAACCTAAAAGGCCATCATTAGCATAATTTTGGTCATTTTTTAGAGCTAAAAAGAGAGAACAAAAAAATTCAAGAGAGAACACAATTTTGGTAGAGATTCGAGAGAAAATTAATACTACAATTCAAGAGATTGATTGCATTTTTTCTTCTACTATTTTCTTTATCAATTTTTATGTCTTTCTTTATCAATTTTTATGTCTTTCTTTATGAAAAATATGAGTTTTATAAATACAAATATGTATATTTAATTTATTAATCTTGGGATCTTATGAACCCAATTTTCACCATGTAATGATTTAATATTTTATCCTAATTATAATTTTAATTTAATTATATTATTTAATCTAATTTGTATGTTATTAATTATTTGGCTAACAATTTATCTATAGAGGCAATTAAATAGATTTGAGAGAATTATTTAATTGTTTGTCTTGATTAAATAACACGTATAGTTTTTAGGCAAAGGTGTATAATTCTTATGTATGTAATCCATAATTGATGAACTTAATGAATAGTATGTAATTTAATTAGCTAGAGAGTGTGATTAAATTTATTACTATATGGTATGTAGTTTACTTGAGAGAGGAATACATGCTAAGTTAGATTCAATTTATCACGTAATTAATTGATATTATATCGAGGGGATTTTAGCAATTCTCATGTTTAGAAAATTGAGGAATTAAGTATTCTTAGATATTTTTTCATGTATATTTTTAGTTACCAAATCTGATTTAATTAATTATTACTATTTACTTTTAGTTATTTTAATTTTTCTTCTTTAAAATATAAAAACACAAAAAAATGATTTTTTTTAGTTTTAAAAATTAATTTCTAATAAAATAATCTCCGTGAGAAAGATATTTTTTTATCATTATATTACTTGTTACGATATGTATACTTGTGTATTAATTGCACACACTTCGTGTGTGGCGATTAAGTTTTTGGTACCGTTGTTGGGATTATAAATATTAGAAATTAATATATTTTTTTATTTTTTTATTTTATTTTAGTTATTTTAGTTATTTTTTTAATTTATTTTTCTTTACTTTAATTTTAATTTTAATTTACTTATTTTATCTTACTCACTTATTTATTTATTTTAGTTAATATTTTTTATTTTTTTAACTTTAATTTATTTATTTAGTTGTTTATTTTTTTAATTTTAGTTTATTATTTATTTTTAATTTAGACACATCATTTAGTGCTATTAGAAGCATAATGTAGAAAATGGCTAGCAATAACTATCCATGGTCAATGAATAGAATGATAGTCATAAGAAGAGTAGGTGGAATGCATGAGGTAAATGATATCATGACACTTACAACTCAAGTGTCCTCTTTGATAAATCTTTTGATGGTTCAAAACTCGTCAGCGAATATAAACTAGGTCTAAGATTCATTGGTGTCTTGTGTGTTTTGTGATGGAGCCCATTTGTTTGATAATTGTCTACATAATCCTGAATCGGTCTTCTATATGGGTAATGTGAATCAAAACAATAATTCTACTCAAACACATATAACCTAGGATGGAAACAACATCCAAATTTCTCTTGGAATTACAACAATCAAGGTGGTAATCAATTCAACCATCAATTATTTCCACCCCCTGGTTTTCAATAACCACAATAATTATTAGCCCAAGAAAAGAAGTCACCTACTAAGGACAATACAAATGCTTTAATGGGAATGATGAAAGACTTCATCCAATCATTTAATACAAAAGTGTCAACTCAAGAGGCTTCAATTCAAAATTTGGAGAACCAAATGGAGCAACTTACTCAGGCTATAAGTCAAAGGCCTCAAGATAACCTTCCAAATGACACAATTGTAAACCCAAGAAGAGAATATAAGGACCATTGCAATGCCATATACTTGAGGATTGGTAAAAATTTAGAATAGGAACATAAAACAGGAAAGGATGAGGAGAAACGATAAATTAACAAGGATAAAAAGGAACTGGTGGATAAAGATAGCACCAAAAAGGAAATAACTCAGCCAAAGAAAAACAACCTATACAAACCTATTATTCCTTTCCCTCAAAGGTTGCAAAAGAAAAAGTTAGATACACATTTTTCAAAATTTCTTGATGTCTTCAAGAAGATGCACATAAATATACCATTTGTAGAGGCCCTTGAACAAATGTCGTCTTATGCTAAATTCATAAAGGATATACTATCAAATAAAAGGAGACTTGGAGATCATGAAACAATAACCTTGATTGAAGGTTGTAGCGCCATCCTTGATAGAAAACTACCACAAAAACTGAAAGATCTAGGTATTTTTAACATCCCTTGCCTTATTGGGAACATCTGTTTTGGCAAGGCATTATATGACTTAGGTTCTAGCATTAACCACATGCCATAATCGATCTTCAAGAGATTAAGGGTTGGTAAATCCAAACTCACTTCAGTAACATTACAAATGGCAAATGGATCAATTAAGAGACCTTGGGGTGTGGTAGAAGATTTTCTAGTAAAGTAAACAAATTCATCTTTCCTGTGGACTTCATTATGCTAGACATGGAAGAGGATCATGACATTCCTATCATACTTGGTCGTCCATTCTTAGCAACTGGAAGAACACTAATTGATGTACAAAAAGGTGAATTTACAATAAGAGTGCAAGATGAACAAGTAATGTTTAAAGTTTTTAAAGCATCTGAACCTCCTGACATTGATAGTGCTAATGAATGCTTAATGATAAATGTTATGAAATGTGGGGACAACTTAGAAGAATCTATTGAGTCGCCCACACTTAAGACTATTATACGTGATGATATAAACAATGACATAAACTCACCAGAAAAAAACTCAACTTGTTTTAACTTTGAAAGTATGGCATCGAAGGTTAATATTGTAGATTGTGTGAACTTTTTGGAAGACGTGCTAGGCCACATGATAGCTCTACCGATTATAGAGAATTTTGAGATAGGATCAAAGCTCAAAACATCAATTGAAGAGCCACCAAGTTTGGACCTTACACTTTCACCCTCTTATCCCCAGTCAAGTATAAAAGTGAAAGAGTCCAATAGAGAGGTGAAAAAGCTATTAGAAATACATAAATTGGATGAGTTACGGTCGAGTGCTTATAAGAATGCCAAAACATTTAAAAAGAAAACAAAAATATGGCATGAGAATAGAATTGAGCATCGTGTTTGTGAGCAAGAACATAAAGTATTATTGAACAAATCAAGAGTCAAATTGTTTCCAGGAAAACTCAAAAATAAATAGATACAAAGGGATGTGCCTTAGAACTTTATATGACCATCTAGTCGAGGACGTTAAACGTGACGCTAATTGGGAGGCAACCCAACATTATTTTACTTATATTTTCATTGTTTTTGTTTTGTAGGTGAATAAATATGGAGAGTAATGGCGCAACAAGAATAAGTGTTTCGACAACAGAAGTGGTGTGCCAAGACTAAGGGAGTTTTCTTTCCTTTTACCTTTTCATATTTATATGTCCACATTGGAGACAATGTGTAATTTAAGTTTGGGGGAGGGAACTTCAATCTCTACTTTAGTATTCATTATGCATTTTAAATTTTTTTAGGGAATTTTTTTATTTTTAAGATGTTTCTAATCATAATTTGGGTAAAAATTGATAAATATATGGAAACTAAATGCATTTATGCTTGATATGAAACATATGAATTCAATGATAAAAATTGGTTGTCATGACTAGGATAAGAAATGCAACATATTTGTTAAGATATTTACATTAATCATATTATATGCTTGCTAATTTTGATTGAATTGATTCAAATTTTTATGCATATGTTCATGATTGAGTTTAGTAGGCTTATTGGAGAAAATTTGTAGTGAGTTATGCGAGTCGATGAGATCTACTAGGTTTTAGAATCAATTTGATCATCCTAAATAGTATTTAGCAAGAGAAATGATTTAGGCCTTATTTGGATCAATTGAGCCTTTCAAGCTAACAATTGTTTATATCTTTAGTCACCCATTTGAGCTTAACAAAGAACCATTCATATCTTTAAGCCACATTTTATGTCTAACTAATAAGCATTACCTTTATCCTTGTACCTTTAGCTTGTATGAAAAGAAAAAAAATGCAATCGTACAATCTTATGATAAGAAGCTTCACATATTCATCAATCAATGTTCCATCAATATAAGGATATGCAAGTATTAATAGAAGTATACTTATGAATATACTACCCAAGTTATTTTATTTAGTTATACTTGGTTTTACTTAAGAACAAGCAAAGAGTTAAGTTTGGGGTGTGATGACTATATGAAAGTATAATCATTACTGCACTTTTTTACATAATATTTTCTTAATTTATTCAATAAATAATATTTTTGTCTAAAAATATTAAAATATAAACTTATTAGTGAAAATGGGTGAAAATATAATTTTTGAAATTTTTATGAATTTTTTATGAATTTTTAACGAAATGCCAATTAGGAGCTACCATGTGGCATGCCATGCAAGCAGGGACAACGAATCACGTTACGTTGCATGTAAGGAGGATGAATCGCATGCCACATGTCAACACAACGTTCAATCTAAGTTCGGAGATTGGTCAACCCACATTGCCATGTGTCGTCATGCCATTGCTCCTCGCGTTCCACCCGTGCGCCACGCCATCCATATCCGAGAATCACGTTGCGTCGTATGGCGCTGACTCAACAAGTGTTGACTCTAGCCAGTCTCTCCTGTCACATTTCACACTTTGATTCGCCCAGTAAAATTCTAATGCCATGTGTCCTATTGTGATTGACTAACGTTGTCAGTTTTGATTGTATCTCTTGATCTGAAGCTGATCTGACGGTCTAGATCACACCTGAACTATATTTAAGCCCCTAATCACCCCATAAACCTAAGGGGCCATCATTAGCATAATTTTGGTCATTTTTTAGAGCTAAAAAGAGAAAGCAAAAAAATTCAAGAGATGACACAATTTTGGTGGAGATTCAAGAGGAGATTAATACTACAATTCAAGAGATTTATTATATTTCTTCTTCTACTCTTTTCTTTATCAATTTTTATGTCTTCCTTTATGAAAAATATGATCTTTATGAACACAATTATGTGTATTTAATTTATTAATCTATGGATCTTATGAACCCAATTTTCAACATGTGATGATTTAATATTTTATCCCAATTATAATTATAATTTAATTATATTATTTAATCTAATTTGTATGTTATTAATTATTTGACTAACAATTTATTTATAGAGGCAATTAAATAGATTTAAGATAATTATTTAATTGTTTGTCTTGATTAAATAACATGCATAGTTTCTAGGCATAAATTCTTATGTATTTGATCCATAATTGATGAATTTAATGAGTAGTATGCAATTTAATTGGCATGAGAGTGTGATTAAATTAATTACTATATGATGTGTAGTTTACTTGAGAGATGAATACATGTTAGGTTAGATTCAATTGATCATGTAATTAATTGATATTATATTGGGAAGATTTTAGCGATTTACATGTTTAGAAAATTTGAAGATTAAGTATTCCTAGATATTTTCTCATATATCTTTTTAGTTATCAAATCTGATTTAATTAATTATTGTTATTTACTTTTAGTTATTTTAATTTTGCTTCCTTAAAATATAAAATCACAAAAAATTGATTTTTATTTTTTTTAGTTTTAAAAATTAATTTCTAATAAAATAATCTTCATGAGAATGATCTTTTCTTATCATTATATTACTTGTTGTACTACGTATACTTGTGTATTCATTGCACACATTTTGTGTATGGCAATCAATGCTCTGTTTTGTATGTGCTAAGAAAAAAATGTGTCATATGTGTTCTTGTAAATTTGTGTAGTTTGTGTGTGTTTTGTATTTTGCACCAGTGTGTGAATGTTGTGTAGTGTGTGCACGCTAAGAAAATAGTGTGTTATGTAATGTGTGTGTACATGTGTTAAGAAAAACAATGTGTGATATGTAGTGTGTGTCTGTGCACCAATATGTATGTGTGATGTATGCATCAAATAATGTGTGATATGTAGTGTGTGAACACTATGTGCACTAGTCTGTGTGAATCAGTGTGTGCTTTGGTGTGTGTGTTATATACCAATATACCTACAATGTGATGTGTTTGGTGTATTCTATATTTGTGCTCCATGCGTGTCATGTGTGCTGTGTAGTGTGTACGCACTGTGTACACCAGTGTATGTACACTAGTACATATTGTGCTATGTGTCATGTGTACCCATGTGCCTAGGATGTGCTTTGTTTTGTGTGTGTTGTGTTTGTGCTCTATGTGTGTCATGTGTGCTGACTAGTATGTGTAAGTGCTTTGTAGTGTGTGTGTGTCATGTGTGTTGTGTATGTGCATGTGTGTGTGCAAGTGTTTTATGCACAAGTTTGTGGCATATGTACTTGTGTTGTGTGTGTTCTGTGTTAGTGTAGTGAACCTATAAACTTGTCAACTATGAAAAGCTACTCTAAAACTAATTGCATCAATATGTGAATTAATTAATATCTGAAAGAACCAGTGCACTAGAAATAAAAGTGTTAAACTACAACAGTTTAAAAAAACCTATAAAATATGCACTAATTTACTTATTATATATTTTTTAAATATTTTATAAAACAACAAATTTTGCACTAGTTTTGTAGTGTATTTCATTTTATAAAACAACAAATTTGGACTAGTTTATATAACCGTTCAATAACCTATTTATATTTTTACAATAGTTTATAAAATTGTATATTTGCAATAGTTTTTTTAAAAATACATCAATTCTACACAAACTCATAATCACTTTAAACTAAACCTAGTTTAATTATAATTATAATTATAACTTTCAAATTGAAAAATAGTTCAGTTTATATCAAACTTACAAAACCAAACCTATTTCTTCAGTAATTTTTTCTATTCAATGAGTCTTTATTTTTATTCATTTCGTGTCATTATCTCTGAGGTTCCAATCAACAATTTAACCAACAATTATCTCTTCATTGTCGCTCTTTATCTCATGTCTTTTAATTCTTTTCAACAAGTCATTAATAACAATAGCATATCTCTGAAGTGGTTTATTATCATATCACCGAAAGAAATCATATCCGTCCATGTAATATTTGTTATTGCTTAACTGTTACCATTCTAACAATTTTAAAACAAATTAGAGCATCAATGTTGAGGATAACCAAAACATAACATAAACAGTTAAAACGATAACCAACAATTCAACCAAAAAATATGATGTAAACTAAAGAATCTCACGTCAAGACAAGCAAAAAAACGTTTGTATTTTATAACATGAGACGTGATAAGAATGAATATTATATTCCCTATTATGTTCCTCAAAATTATATATTTTATTTTAATAAATATAAAAAAATTTAATATTAATTTTTTATAGATTTAATTACATTTAAAACTCAAACTAATTATAAATAATACATTATATATTTTATATTTCATTTTTAATTTTTTATTTTATTAAAATATCAATAATTTTTATTTTATATAAATTATTTAAAATATTTATTTAAATTTTAAAAATATAAAATTTTATAATTATTTCATCATTTATTGTAATTATTTCAAACTAATTTACAACAAGATTTTATCAATATTATTTAATATAAAAAGATTATATATTTTTTGTTATATATATTTTATTTTCCCCTTTCACGTAAAAATATTATTTATTATTTATTAACTTAAAATTTTAATTTTAATATAAAATATTTATTATAAATTTTCATTCATAATAAAAATTTAAAAATTATTAAAAAATAAAAATAATATTTAAAATATTACTTGATTTTTCGTTTTTCATCTTGGGATCCCAATTCCTCATTGAAAATCTCTCATATGCCCCCATAGGAGATTTCAAGTGGGGGATGAAAAATAATTATAAAAATAATAAAAAAATTATAAAAAAAAATTATTAAAATATTTTATATTCTTTTTTAATTAATAATCAAACCAATTACAAAATACCTTAAATCATTAGTACTAATAAACAAAACATCATCCAAAATTTTACTACTCCATTAGAGGAATTTTAAAAAAAATTACACTGACGCATCTATAACAAATATACTCAAATCCAGATCTTGTCCATGATTATAGTCTTCGTATCATGAATCATAGCTCATTAGCAACTCTATGGAGGATTGTTCTTACATCCTAAATGGTTTGCAACCAGAAGGGGCAAAATCCACAGAGAATGTAGATACATTAACAACTAAAATTAAGAATCTCAAGGTATTTAGGTAACAAGCAATAAACAAAGAAATAAAGAGCTAACTTGGTAATCCAAGCCAAGGTATAAAGATGAACCCCCATCTATATTTTAGTAGACTTCATTCACAAATAAAATTAAGAATCTCAAGGTATTTAGGTAACAAGCAATAAACAAAGAAATAAATACGTAACATAGTAATCCAAGCCAAGGTATACAGATGAACCCCCATCTATATTTTAGTAGACTCCATTAACAAATAAAATTAAGAATCTCAAGGTATTTAGGTAACAAGCAATAAACAAAGAAATAAATAGGTAACATAGTAATCCAAGCCAAGGTATAAAGATGAACCCCCATCTATCATGGGAGCGGAGCTCAATCACTAGATCTACACATCATCATCAAACAACTGGTACTGCTTGAGAACATCAGCGCAGACACCCAAAGACTGATCCCTGGTGAATCCCATAGCATTGGCGTAACGGCTTTCTGATGCAATCCCATTGTAACGGGTGAGGATAACACGAGCACGGTCACGGCCAGGGGATGGTGTTGCACAGTTATCCAAAGGACTTTTAACAAGCACGGCATCACAAATTTGGTCCAAATGGTCATCTGAGACATACAACTTGTAGGTTCCAGTCTTATCTGTTGTTGCCTCCTGGCTATATTTGACCTCCATTGATTTCCTATCTTTGCATTCCACTCTAACCTTGGCATCTGAAGTGTCACATTTACCAAAATGTGAGCAAGATTTGAGCTCATTATGTAAAGTGTTTGGTTTCTCTTCTCTTACTTTAAACCAAAAAGATTTCCATTTTCCAGCCTAATTATGAAACTTTAAAAAATAGTGGGAAAAAAATATGAAAAAAAAGCTTTCAAGACTCTAATACTTTGTTTTGAGGAGAAATCCAACTTCTTATATATATTTATTTTTTCAATTTTTGGTACTCACCCAGTAACTATTCTAAGAAATTTATTTTTTAGTAAAATACTTTGTGTCCAAGCGACGTGTACATGGCATAAATGTGGGTAACGTCAATTTGGAGCAAATTTACAAAAAAATTAGAAAATTTATATAATATTCATGTCCAAAACCCAAATACGTATTGAAAGATGTAGCACATATAACATGGTTATAAACAACAGAAAGGGGACTCAAATCCACATTCAAGGGCGTTTTCAATCAAATAAATTGAACTAGAGAGTCCAAAAAAAAAGCATATTTTTATACAAAATATAAATAAAAACAGAACTGGAATAGTTTTAACAAACGAGACCTCTTATTCGATTCTCATATTTTAGATAACAAGTGTAGTTACCAAAAAGTTAATGATTTCTTTAGCAAATTACCCAAAAAGTTAATGATTTCTTTATACACCAAAACTCTGTTTTTTTCTAAAACTCGGTCATTTTAACAGAACCCATTCACTATTAACAATTTAGATCAAACAGATCACAGAAATCACAATCCTGCCTTAGAAATCAAAACGAAGCACTAAAAAGTAACCATTCCTTGCTCACTAGTAAATATGTAAGTCGACTCTGGGTATAGAATCAACAGATCTAAAGACGACATCGTCAAACACGCAAATTTCACTACAGTTCATACAGAGTCATTTCAAGAAAATTACACTAGTATATAACTACACTGATCAAATATACAAAATACCCACTAAAGGAACAACAAAAAGGAACAATGGGTTACCTGGGATATAAGTAGTAACCGAAGTTTCGAAGCCAGCTTGGCAAGTGTCACAGTAAACCTTGCCTTGAACCGTGAACAATGGCCTCACACCAACAGGACGGCTTGCAAAAGCAATCGCTGGTAACACCCACAGAGCAAATAGCAACACTAACTTCGCCATTTCTTCAGCAAAGTCTTACGCAAATTAGAGAACACAACAGAGAAAAGGATTTGGAGAGAAGCGAGAAAGAGAGTAATGAGAGAAGGCAAAGACGGTGATCCAAAGGAAACACTAAACAACATATAATTGGAAAGCGCGTGGCAGTTGTGATGGCATGTGGTCCAGAACGTGTAGAGTGCTTTGTAGAGCAAATGCTAAATGTCAAGTAAAAACATACCACGTGTAAAAGTATTTTGACTATTCAAATTTATGCTTTTTGAGGGGGAATAAGTGGAGGTTGCAGAGAGTGTTGTAAGGAAACGGGTGTAGAGAAGAGGACACGGATTTGTAAGTTTTTATGGTATCCAGTTGGGCGTGTCGGTGCTCACATGGAGAGGGTTAGGCTTTTGAATTGAATTGAACAAGTGCGTTGAATTCGATGAATGTTTGTAGAAGAAGCAAAACTGGAGCAATTTACTGATCGGATATGGGCTGTAGTCCAGCCTAACGCTGAATTTGTTTAAGCGCAAGTCTAATATTTTTTTATTTTTTTTCCAATTAATGCTTGAGTATTAATATTTAGAATATAAGGTATTTTTCTGCAAATAGCACATGGATTACACGCTACAATCCTATTGTTGTGCCACCTATATTAAAAATAATGAATATTATTTAATTTTTAAAATAATTATAATATATAATATAACATAAAAATTATACTATTTATAATAGTTTATTTGTTGTAGTATTATAGTTGATATAATAGCTATCTATTAATTCAAATAATTAGATATATTATTTCTAATTAATATATGTTTATCAAATCATTTATAACATTACAATAAATTATAAATAAAATTTTTAATATAAAAAAGTGATATTATTTAAAAAATATTGATATCAAGGTAATTTAATTTTTTTCGAATAATTTAATGTTCTAATATTTTTATAAATAAAAATAATATTTTAACATTAGTAAAAATTAATCTAAAAACATAATCAATTACAAGAATAGAAAAATTTACCACTAATGTCTTTAAAGTTCATCATATCTTCACTTATGTAATTTGAGATTTGTTAAAAAAAAAAGTCTAATTTTCTTTAGATTTATAGTTAATATCATTAATGTTTTTGAATGATTAATGGTATTAACTTTCTATCTAATGATTGTTTTTATATAGCTCTAATACCACGCTATGACTAACTAGTTTAGAACACTAATTGTTAATTCTGACATATTATTATTTAAAAATAAACATTTAAATTTTCTATTAAAACATTCTTTTAACATTATATTTTTTATGTTTATTTCCATACAAATTTGTGGTAGTTTCTTTGTATTTTAATACCAAATGTGTTTTTAGAAAATGAATTCAATATAAATGAACTATATATATTAAGAGGAAAAATGTTATGTCAAATTTATCATGAATTCTAAAAAATTGATAATTCTTCTGAAATCAAAATAAATTATTCGACTATTAAAGTTATAATTACTTTTCATAGCAATATGAACTTAAGAATATTGTGATAAAATCAGAAAGTTTGAGGTAAATTTTAACAATAATAACCAAAAAGAATTGTTAAGAAACAAGAATGATGTTTTTTACGTCATCAAAAGGACTATCAGTAAAAAATAACAAAGAAAAATAAAGATATAGAACTCACATCTTTACTAACAAGTCATGCCAAGGAAATGAAAGGCTTAAGTTCAAAAGTCAAAAGTAGAAAGTTAGATAAATTATTAAAGTAGAGATAAAAGATTAATTTTTTACTATTGTAAACAATGATTTCTTGTTCTAAATAAGAAACATTTATTTACCTTAGTTAGACACAGCTTCTATAATAGAAAACTTTTTACTCTAAAAATTATTCATATAGTAATTATATATTTAAAAACTATAAGTAGTTAAGAATCTCTTCAAAGTTCTTAATTAACTTTTAAAATTGTAATAATTATTAGTATTCTGAATAAAATAGAGTACAAGAACTCTTTTTCTATTCTCTAATACATCTAATTTGAAAATCATATCATATATAAATGTAAGAGAGTTTTTCCATTATTATGAGGGTATTAAGGCTTAAAACAAACTGAAACATATCATGTGTAATAACAAAGGATGGAAACAAAAGGGAAGACCATTTTAAACCCATTAAATTTAAGTATGATAATTATAATTCTAAATCAATTAAGAATCTTGAATGATTAAATATTTTTTTATAATATTTATAAAATTAATAAATAAGAAAATAAAAACAAAGAAATTAGCCACATGTCTATATAAAAATAAAAATACGAAAAATATAATTTTAAAATAATGTTTTAATTAAAAATTTGTCTTTAGATAATATTATGTAAGAATTAACAACTAACATTTTAAAAAAATTAGTCATAATGTGGTATCAGATCTATATAAAAGAAAAATATATTATTGGATGTAAAGTTAATACCATTAATCATTTGAAAACATTATTGATATTAGTTATAAATCTTAGTGATATTAGAGCTCTTTTTACAAACTGTAGAGGCATAAATGAATATATGTTAAAGTCCAAGGATATTAGTGATAAATTTTCAACTCAAAATAAGAAATTGAGATCCAAATGATATTTTAAATATTATTTTTTAGTTTTTTTAGTAATTTATATTTTATTATAAAGGCCTCACTAAAAAATAAAAAATAAATTAATGATAAATATTTTGTAATAAAATAAAAAATAAAAATTTGAGCTAATAAAAAGAAAAGAAAAGAAACAATAATTATACCACAAGGGAAAAAATGTTTGTCATAATAAATAAATAATTCTTAATATAAACCAATTTTGATAAATTTTGTTGTAAATTAGTTAGAAATAATATGAATTAATTATAAAATAATTATATGATTTCAGGTTTTTTTAATTTAAGTAAATAGATTAAGTATTTTTTATAAATAAAAATATAAATCGAGATAAATATAATATATATTATTTAAGATTAGTATAATTTAATAAAATTAAATTTATAAAAAATTTCAAAACATTTAAATAAATTTATATACCCTTATTAAAGGGATATGATTAGTAACTGTTTTTTTTTTAACTAAATCCGTTACGGTGCCTTATCTTTGTGGTTGAAATTTAAAGGTTCAATTTTATTTCTTAACTATTGAGATAAAAAAATATAATAAATTATGTAAAAAAGTTTGGATTATTGATCTTTCTTTTTATTAAAATAAGATATATAATTTCATGAAATAAGATGATAAATATAATTTCTATTTTTGTCTCCCTTTCTGTTATAACAATATTGATTATTATTCCAGTTATTTATTTTTCATTTTGTTGACCTTATTCTTATTTTTAACTTAAAAATTTATGTAAAAATTTATCCTCTTGAAAAACTTTAACCACCTTAATCATAAATATTTAAAAATGTACGCTTAACTATCATAACTTTTAACTGATACATTTTTAATATTTAACTTTTATAAACACAATAAGTCAATAACTAAGGATAATAATATTTATTTTCAATGAGAGAGAAAATATACCAATTAAGATATAGACATATTTTATGAATAGTTATTTATATATACAAACATACTTCACATAAATCTTTGATTAGTAAGGTGAGTTCTAGATTCTATAGTAATTATTTTTTCTTAAAATAATAATTAAGAGATTTTTTTATAAATAATTTTATTTTTTTATAATAACTCATGATAAAAATGTCAAGTAAGTTCCAAGGTAACAAGAGGTATTTGTTTTTTCCATGATCCACAACTAGCTATGAGTAATCTTATTGATATAAGAAAATAAAAATCTTCAATATATATTTTTTTATATTTGTTAGATTATAAAATTAGATCATATTATATAATATAAAAATAATACGATTATGTAAAATTTTAATATGATCAATGGATATGGATCTAAATTATATTGGATATTTAATTTAATCTGTTTGAATTTTTAATTATAAAATTATATATTTTAATTTTTTTCATCTCAAATTTAAAATAATATTTTTATATTTTAAAATGTAATAAAAATATAAAAAATTAAATATTAATTTAAATAAATTTTATAATAAAAATATTTCAAATATAAATTATTTTACGAAGATATTTATAATCAATTTTATTCGAATATATTATATAACTTGTCACTAAACACTGTATAGATTATATACAATACAATTCAATATAATTCAATTCAATATAATTTATACTCAATATATCTAATATTATGCATATACATATTCAATATTATAATGAATATATTTATAGCCTGTTTAAACCTAAACAATCTTAACTATAGTATACCAATAGTTTTGATTTTAAAAATTCAATATAATTTAGTACAATCTAATTTAATATATATATATATATATATATATATATTATTTATTTAAATTTTAAATATCTCTTGTCGTTTACGTTATTGTAAAAGTGTATTCAAATAAGATTTTAGTAGGTTTTAATAGATTTTGAAAGTTCTAAAAATTTAGATGTATTCATTTAAGAAATTTTAAGAATTTATACAAATTTAATTGTACTCTACTAAAGCTTTTCAAGAACTTTTACTAATTTAAAAAAGTTTATATAAATTTAAGTGTATTCTGTTTTTTAAAAATTGACAAAAATATTAGGGTATTCAAAATATCAATAATTTTTAAAAACTTTCTTAATAATTTTTTTAATGATTCTAAATATTTTTTATGTATAAATAAAATCTACTAAAAATAATATTTTATCCCATAAAATTTCTAGAAATGTCCTCCTCTTTTCACTCTTTTTTAATTTCATTATTTTTTCTTACTCTTTATCTTCTTCTTTAGGGTTGCGAATTTGTTTTTGTGAATTTTCTATTCACAATAGTAGTAACAGAAGTAAAAAAAAAGGAGGAAAAAAATAAACAAAAAACAAAAAAAAAAGATAATAAGAAAAGGAGAACAAAGTAGTAGATTGTTCAAGAATTTATTTCTTGTTTTCTTGATGAGTGAAATTGAGTTTTCTTTATATTTTTCTTGATGCCCAAGAATAATTTAAAAAAAAGGGGGGAATCATAATTGATTAATAGTCTTCCTTTAGAATTTTCTTTGGTCAAAAAGTCTTTCTTTAGAGTCCTCCTTGGTCAAGAGTATTTCTTTAGAGTCCTCTTTGGTTAGGAGTCTTTTTTTAACGCGCGCACCAAGCATAACCAGTGCTAATAGGTGCTTTCTAGAATAGTGCCACATAAGAAAAATGGTCAAAATTGGTCCAGTTCATCGGCTGAACAAAGAAATCAATTTGTGTTCAGTTTACAACTTTTGGACAAGATATTAGAGAAGTAAGATTAGTTCCAAAATCCTCTTGATAAGACAATTCAAACAAGTATATTTTGACATTTTTCAATGTATGTATAGAGATGAGATTGCAAAAATATGTGTATGAAGAAACTGTTCATGCATCCAAGTCAATAAAATTTATAGAAAGATGATTGTCTACCCTTCCATTCATTTAAGGTTCCTACAAAATCATTGTGAAAAGATTACTTGCACTTAGGGTCATCTTCATTTAATATATTTTCAAAAAGAGACCAACTATTCTTCCAAAACGTATAAAATAATCAAGTTCTAATAGGCTATTAGTCCTTTTAACACTTTCACGGTTGACCATAGTGGTAAAGTCTACTATTGTTGTAGCTCACCCATAATGGGCCTGACTGGCTCACAAACGGGGTGCCAAAATGGATACCTACACTCATATCAACATAAAGAAGATAACATTCCAAACCATCCTAGAATGCCTCCTAGAGCCACAAAGAACATCCATGTGGCATTCATCTTTAAATGCCCATAGTATGGCTATGGAATCTAGAAGTCTAAGACTTGTTTATTCAACATCCCTATAAGAGAGGACATTTCATCAACTTAGCTACAAATATTTCTCTAAGTTGAGAGACATCTTATGCTTCGACCTCTTGAAAATATTCAAGTGTTCCAAGTAAAGTATTGATAGATCGGGAGCTTAGCCAACTAACACCTGAACCAACAAATCACCCAAACTTAAAAAATATTCAAGAAAACATAACAAGGTGTGGACAAAAAATAAGGCCATAAGTATACAAATCAAAGATCACCTAGACATCAACTAGGAGTAAGTATGACCGACTAGGAGTAAGTATGCATACTAAACAACCAATCTTGTGGTGTGTGAAAAACATATTTTCAATCATAGTGTTCATAATTATGTGTGTATGTGTGTGCATTATTGACGTGTAGTAAATAAATAGAACATTGAGTAAAAATAAATAGACACCTCATTTTGTACATGAGAAGCCAACACACAAATATAGAGTACAACAAGACTTACATTCTCCCCATCCGCGCCCTCTTGCTTCCAATCCGCACGCACCTCTGCCACAATCCGCGTGCGCCATCGTTCCCTACACTATCATGACGTCATCATTCACTACTTCGCGTTTCCTCCATTTTTAATCATTTTCTCACCCATTTGACCTATTTTTTTCCAATTTTTTCATCTTTTTTTAACTTTTCCTTATTTATTTATGAATATATTTGTGATGTATTGCCTCTAGTATTTTTCTGAGTCTTTAATTTACTTTTTTAAGCAAAAATACCTAAAAAACAATAAAAATACCCGTGATTCCGAAAACACAAATTTATATAAAAATATGATAAAATCATATAAATATATATCTTTTTAATCAATTAAAGTGAATAAAATGATGATAATTTTAGTGTTTTTTAAGCACTCATCAGTCACATGCCAACGTGGAATTTGTTCTAAGTTCTTCGCACGACTAATTGGCTTACCAAGCGTTGTCATGCTATTTGTCTATTCTTCCTACCATGGTGCTACACAATCCATCACCGCGAGTCACAGCACACCATGTAGTGATGACTCAACAAGCATTAACCATAACTAGTCCACCCATGCCACACATTGCACACTAATTCACAAAGTGAATCTCATGTGCCACATATCGCACTCCTATTGACCAACCCTATTAATTTTCCTTTTTTCAACTCAATTATTGATTTAAAGTTGATTTGATGATCCATATTTCACCTGAACTTAATTTAACCCACTAATTGTCCCAAAAATCCTAGTGAGCCAAAAATTACATAGTTTTTATCAGTTTTCAGAGCCAAAAAGAGAGAAAAATAAAGAAAAATTCAAAAGAAAATACAATTTTGGTGGAGATTTAAGAAAATATTTGTGCTACAATTCAAGAAGTTGATTGTATGTCTTCTTTTTTTCTTTTCTTTATCAATTTGTATGTCTTTTTTTATGAAAAATTGGAGCTTTTGAACAAAATCATGTTTAGATAATTTATTAGTGTAGGGATCTTATGAATCCAATTTTTTACTTATGATAATCCAATATTTTACCCTAATTATGATTTCAATTTAATTATATTATATAATTTGATTTTTATATTATTAATTGTTTGGCCAATAATTGATCTATAGATGTTATTAAATAGATTTTAGAGAATTATTTAATTATTTATCTTGATTAAATAACATACATAGTTTCTAGGAGAAATGTGTATAATTCTTATGTATGTGATCCATAATTTATGAACTTAATGAGTAGTATGCAATTTAATTGATATGAGAGTGTGATTAGGTTAATTATTATATGATGTGTAGTTTACTTAAAAGAGGAATACATGTTAGGATATATTCAATTGATAATGTAATTGAGAGATTATAGGGATTCACATGTTTAGAAAATTTGAGGATTAAATATTCTTAGATATTTTCTCATATATTTTCTTAGCTGTCAATTATGACTTAATTAATTACTGTTATTTATTTTTAATTCTTTTAATTTTGCTTTTTTAAAACATAAAAACACAAAAAAATTTAATTTTTAATTTTTACTTTTAAAATTAGTTTTTAATAATATAATCTCCATAAGAATGATCTTTTTTATCATTATATTACTTATTATGATACATATACTTATGTATTCATTGCACATAGTTCGTGTCGATCAAGTTTTTAGCACCGTTGTCAAAAATTATAAACATTTAAAATTAATTTTTATTTTATTTTATTTTATTTTTCTTCTTCATAATTTTAATTTATTTAGTTATTTATTTATTTTAGTTATTTTTATTCATATTATTTATTTATTTTTCTTAATCTTAATTTGTTTATTTATTTATTTATTTTTAATTTTGACATCTTCTTTAGTGTTGTTAAAAAGATAGTTGGTTCTATTGCACGAGGAGACTTCTTGAGGGAGAAGTTTTGCCTTTAGATCCCAAAATTGAGTATATTTTGAGATTAATAAGAAAACAAAAAGTTTTCAACAAAGTGAAAGAAATAGTTAATTCATTAAAAATAAACAAAAAAAAGAGCTAAATTTTAACAACTAGATACCTTTGATGAATGATAGAGATAAAACTATGAATGAATATGCATTACCTATGTTGGAAAAGCTGAATCCAAGTATTACAAAGCCAAACATTCAAGCTAAACAATTTGAACTAAAATGAGTGATGTTTTAAATGTTACAAATAGTTGGACAATTCAGTAGATTACCAACAGATGATCCTCATCTACATCTCAAATTGTTTATTGAAGTTGGAGATTCATTCAACTTTAATAGTGTGATTGAATAGGTGTTTAGGCTTAAATTGTTCTCTTACTTGATTAAAATCTTTGCTACCTAATTGCATTACAACTTGGAATGATTTGGTAGAGAAATTCTTGATGAAATATTTACACTAACAAAGAATGCCAAGCTTAGGAATGACAATACCTCCTTCTAACAATATGAAGGGGAATCTTTATATAAAGCATGAGAAAGATTCAAAGAATTCCTGAGGAAGTGTCCTCACTCTGGTATCTCTCATGAGATCAAAATGGGGAGATTTTGCAATGGTCTAAATGCTCAAACAAGAACCATTGTTGATGCATCCATTAGTGAAACTTTGCTAACCAAATCTTATAATTAAGCTTATGATTACTTGAGAAAATGACTAGTAACAGTTATCAATGGCCAATGGACAAAATGATAGCCATAAAAAGAGTAGTTGGAGTACATGAGGTAAAATCACAGCACTTATAGCACAAGTTTCATCTTTGGTTCATCTTTTGAAGGATCAAAACTCGTCAACGAGTATAAACAAGGCCCAAGATTCAAGGGTGTCTTGTGTGTTTTGTGGTGAGACTTATTTGTTTGATAATTGTCTAAATAAGCTTGAATCAACATTCCATATGGGTAATATGAACCCAAACAATAATCCATATTCAAACACATATTACCCAAGATGGACACAACATCCAAATTTCTCTTGGAATAACAACAATTAAAGTGGTGATCAATTCAACCGTCAATCATTTCCACCACCTGGTTTCCAACAACTATAACAATCACAATCCCAAAAAAAGAAGCCACCTATTGAGGATAATACAAATGCTTTAATGGGGATGATGAAATACTTCATATAGTTAGTAAATACAAAAGTGTCGACTTAAGAGGCTTCAATTTGGAATTTAGAGACCTAAATGGGCAACTTGCCCAAGCTATAAGTCAAAGGCTTCAAGGTAACCTTTCAAGTGACACAATTATAAACCCAAGAAGAGAAGGTAAAGAGCATTGCAACATCATAGCCTTGAAGAGTGGTAAAACTTTAGAGCATAAAAATGAGACTAAAAAAGATGAGGAGGAACATGAAGCTAAAATGGATGAGAAAAAATAGAAAATTAACAAGAATGAGGAAAAATTAGTGGATAAAGATTTCCATGAATTAGTGGATAAAGATACCACCAAAAAGGAAATAATTTAGCCAAAGAAAAGCAACCACTACAAAGAAACTATTTCCCTCAAATACTACAAAAGAAATAGTTAGATATGCAATTTTAAAATTTCTGGATGTCTTTAAGAAGCTACACATAAATATACCATTTACAAATGAAAAAATGTCATCTTATGCCAAATTCATAAAGGACATCCTATCTAAGAAAAAAGAGGCTTGGAGATAATGAAGCAATAATCTTGACTGAAGGTTGTAGTGTCATCCTTGTTAGTAAACTATCCCAAAAATTGAATGATCTAGGTAGCTTTGACATTCCTTGCACAATTGGAAACATGAACTTTGAGAAATAGCTATGTGACTTAGGTTCAAGCATTAATCTTATGTCGTTATCGATCTTTAAGAGATTAGGGGTTGGTAAAGCCAAATCCACTTTAGTAACATTACAAATGAAAAATATATCAATTAAGTGACCTCGAGATCTGGTGGATGATGTGCTTGTAAAAGTAGACAAGTTCATATTTTTCGACAATTTCATTATACTAGATATAAAAGAGGACCGTAACATTCCTATCATACTTGGTCGTCCATTCTTAGCAACTATAGTAGCACTAATTGATGTACAAAAATGTGAGCTTAAAATGATAGTGTAAGATGAACGAATAACACTTCAAGTTCTTAAAGCATATGAACCCCATGATATTGATAATGCTAATGAATGCTTAAGGATAGATGTTACTGATCATGATGATAACTTAAAAAATTCTATTGAGTTACCCATACTTAAGACTGTTACATATGATGTTGTGAACAATGAAGTAAACTCACCAAGAAACAACTTAATCTATTTTAATTTTGAAAGTATGGAATCTATGATTGATATTGTTGATTGTGTGAACTATTTGGAGACTACACCTCCCGTATGTTTACCTAATGTGGTTGTAGAGAGTTTTGAGATAAGATTTATGTTCAAACCATCTATTGAAAGGCCACAAAGGTTAGACCTTACACCTTTACCCTACCATCCCCAATCAAGTGGGTAAGTAGAATAGTCCACTAAAGAGGTTAAAAGGGCACTGGAAATACATAAATTACATGAATTTATGGTAGAGTGCTTATAAGAATGCCAAAAAGTACAAAAATAAAATAAAAATATAGCATGATAAGAGAATCGAGCACCTTATTTTTAATGTAGGACATAAAGTATTATTGAACAATTCAAGACTCAAACTGTTTCCTGAAAAACTCAATAGTAAGTGGACATATGGGGATGTACAGTAAGACTTGATATGATAGTCTAGTCAAGGATGTTAAATGTGACACTGGCTGGGAGGTAACCCAATGTTATTTTACTTATATTTTTATTGTTTTTTATTGTAGGTGAACAAATGTAGAGAACAATGGTGCAACAAGATTGGACAATTTTAAAGACAGATGTGGTGTGCCAAGGCTAAGGGAGCTTTCTTTCTTTTTACCTTTTTCATGTTTATATGTTCATGTTAGGAAAAAATATGCAATTTAAGTTTAGGGGAGTGAACTTCATTCTCTTCTTTACTATTTAGTACACATTTTCAATTTTTGGAATTTGTTTTTTACTTTTAGAATATTTTTAATCATGATTTGGGTAAAAAATGATAAGCATATGGAAACTAAATGTATGCATGCTTGATATGAAACATATGAACTCAATGATAAAAATTAATTGTCATGACTAGGATAAGGAATGTAACATGCTCGTTAAGATACTTACATTAATCATGAGATATGCTTGCTAGTTTTGATTGGATTTATTCAAATTTGTATGCACATATTCACCATTGATTTTGGCGTTCTTATTGGGAGAATATTTGTAATAAGTTATATGAGTTGATGAAATCTACCATGTTTTAGAATCCATTTGATCATCCCTTGAGACGAAATTCTAAATAGTATTTAGCAAGAGGAATGATTTATGCTTTATTTGGATTAGTTGAGCCTTTCAAGCTAACCATTGTTAATATCTTTAGTCACCCATTTGAGCCCAAACAAAAACATTTTATATCTTTAAGCCACATTTATGCCTAACCAATAAGCATTATCCTGATCCTTGCACCTTTCGCTTGTATGAAAAAAAAATTATGTGTTATGCTATAAGTAAAGTGAAATGTAATGTAACATATAAAAAACAAGAAGAAAAACTCGAAACAAAATTATCCCTTTAAATAAAAAGAAAATAAGATTGAAAATAAGTTTAGGGGTGTTGTGAAGTTACAAAAAAAAAGTGGAGTAAAAGAATATGAAAAGAATGACAAGATAGGATGCACTAAAATATCTAGTTAAAGCTCAATTGTAGTTAAAAAGTGTATGATGAATAAAAGGAAAGCTAAGTTGTGAAAAAAGCCTATATGTATTCATTTATCAATCCCCACCTAAGCCTTACATTACAAGCATGTAAAGTCTTTATATTATTAGTTACGTGCATATTTATATTAGTAAAGAGGGATGTGAAAAATAGACTTATAAGACTTGTTCTAAGATTGAATTTATTAGCATACTCATGTAGGTTGACTTCATAAATGCACTAGATGATATCATATGCAACACACACATGAACCAATTCATCAAAAACCTTGCATATCATTGTATAATGGAACATGGATTGATAAATATATGAACCTTTGTGCCATAGAATTGTATGATTATTGAGGGGGATAATTTTTGCTAAATACACACGTATTAGTATATATAGTTATAAATATATTACCCGTGTCATTTTATCTAGTTAAAATTGGCTTTACTTGAGGACAAACAAAGAGTTAATTTTGAGGGGGTGATGACTTTATAAAAGTAAAGTCATCGCTATACTTTTCTGCTTAATATTTTCTTATTTTATTCAATAAGTAGTATTATAGTCAAAAATATTAAAATAAGAAATTTCTAGTGAAAAATCATGAAAATATATTTTTTGAAATTTTTTCTAGATTTTGTATGAATTTTTAATGCAAAACTAGTTAGAAGATGCCACATGGATGTCACGCTAGCAGAGAGTTGATGAGACATGCCATGTGGATGTCATGCAAGTGAAGAGGGCTAATCAAAGCATGCTGCATGTATCGTGTGATGTAGCCCACACCATGTGTCGACAA
Source organism: Hippophae gyantsensis (assembly GCA_030763125.1). Taxonomy (NCBI): domain Eukaryota; kingdom Viridiplantae; phylum Streptophyta; class Magnoliopsida; order Rosales; family Elaeagnaceae; genus Hippophae; species Hippophae gyantsensis. The sequence continues at coordinate 21,522,132 of CM061032.1, read as the reverse complement.
GGCATTCATTATGAGTTTGCTGTGCAGTTAATAGACTTACCACGCGTCATCATGTTGTTTGTCCATTCTTCCCAGAGGTGCGCTACACAATCTGTAACCATGAATCATAGCAAGTCATATGGTACTGACTTAGTGCATTGACCACGACAAGTCCATTTATGCCACTCGTCACGTGTTGAGTCGTTCAATGAATCTCTTGTGCCATGTGTCGTACTCCTATTAGCTAGCATTATTAAAAAAAATTTCATTTCAGCCTTTGATCTAAAGTTGATATGACGGTTTAAATTTCACTTGAACTTAATTTAACCCCTAAATTTCCTTATAAATTCTAATGAGCCAAAAAATTACATATTTTTTTATCAGTTTTTAGAGCTAAAAATTCAAAAAAATTCAAAAGGCGATACAATTTTGGAGAGATTCAAGAGGAGATTGGTGCAACAATTCAAGAGATTGATTGTATTTCTTCTTCTTCTTCTTTTTCTTGTCCTCCTTTCTTTATTAATTTTTTTGTCTTCCTTTATGGAAATAGGAGCTTTATGAATAAATCATATTTAGCTAATTTATTATCCTAGAGGTCTTATGACACTACTACAAAAAAAGGGCATTAAAGTCGGTTCGCTGAACCGACTTTAAATGAAACGACTTTAATTTTTTTTTAGTTTATTCATTTTCTATTATACTCAAATAAAAACCTATATTCGAGCAGAAAAAAAAAACAAAATCAGTTTAACAAATAGTTCAAATAATACAAATATTTGAAAAATAAAATATTAATTAATAGTAAAAAAATTACCATAATTTTATTCTATTTTATTCAAGATCATCATATTCTTCTCCTTATGTTATAATACAAACCTACATATATAATACAAAAATTTATACACATAATAACAGAAAAAAATATGAATAATAGGGGATCTAAAAGATTAGTTAAAGAGGAAGAAAACTCACTAACCGGTGCTGGAAATGGTAGTCATAGGTGGCCAAAAAATGAGAAAGAGTGGAGGAGAAGTGGAGGAGGTTTTCGGTTTTTTAGAGTTCTGCAACGCTAAAAATAGTTTCTGTTTGGGAAGAAAGAAGAGAAAATAATTTATCCATGTGTCAACCGACGCTATGTTACGTGGATAGCGTCGATTCCACGTGCCAACCGACGCTACGTCCACGTGTAGCGTCGGTTCACCACGTCGGTTTTTTCTAAAAACTGACTTTACGTATCGACTTAAATACCCATTTTTGTAGTAGTGTGAACCCAATTTTTTATATATGATGATATAATATTTTACTCCAATTATGATTTCAATTTAAATATTATTTAATTTGATTTTTATGCTATTAATTGTTTGCTAATAATTAATCTATAGAGGTAATTAAATAAATTTAAGAGAATTATTTAATTGTTTATCTTGATTAAATAACATGCATAGTTTCTAGGTAGAGATGTATGATTCTTATGTATGTGGTCCATGATTGATGAATTTGATAAGTAGTATGTAATTTAATTGACATGAGAGTATGATTAAGTTAATTACTATATGATATATAGTTTACTTGAGAGAGGAATACATGCTAGGTTAGATTCAATTGATTATGTAATTAATTAATAATTATATTGGGGGGATTTTAGTGATTCACATGTTTCGAAAATTGGGGGATTAAATATTCTTAGATATTTTCTCATCTATCTTCTTATCTGTCAATTCTATGTTAATTAATTATTGCTATCTATTTTTAATTGGTTTAATTTTGCTTTCTCAAAACATAAAAACACAAAAAATTGATTTTTATTTTTTAGTATTAAAATTAGTTTATAATAACATAATCTTAGTGAGAATTGTCTTTTTTTATCATTATATTATTTGTTGCGATATGTATACTTGTGTATTTATTGCACACAATTTGTGTTGATCAGTAACCATTCAAATTCATAAAGTTAAGGCACATGCATACATAATTAAGCATTTCAAATCCAAAAAAAATGAGTCATACATACGTTAAATGAAAACACATGTCATTGAAACCACATTTCAATTTAAGTCAAATGCATATCATTCAAAAACCAACGAAGTCTCTATTAACTTCATTTAACTTGCAGTAAGAAAGTTGAATAGTAACACAAATAGAATCATCCTAGGAAGAGAGAGAAAGAGAGAAAAATAGTGCTAAATAAACAAATACAAATACATTTTATTTTTAAAGGTAATAAAGTTAACTTGTGACACATGAATCAAGAGCAAATAGAAAAGACATAAACTATCACAAAATTCATGTAGAAGAACTACAACTAGAGTAAGAAACGAAATAAGAAGCTCAACCTTAACAGATCACCCAAAATAGTGACCAAATAATATCCCAATGTTTGAAAAATTTATAAAGGGTAAATAAGTTAGGAGATAGTCTCTGAATAGGTGAATATGGAACTCGTGCTTGTTTTGTTTATAATTTTTAGAAAATCCAATAGAGTTATCCATATAAACAAGGTTGTTGGACTTTTTAAGGTAGATTTTTTTCTTTTCGCACTATGCCTTAGGTGTATAATGCAACCTGTTTGACACATACTCAGATGAGCCACTGTAGCTACATACAGTCAAAGAGGATAAAGGTCAATAGGGTGAAGAACTCCAAGATAAATTCTTTACGTATCATGGAAATTGCCCACTAAGGTGGGCATTAATGCCACAAAGATAACAAGCACAAGGAATAGAGTTAAATAATTTGGGTCCCTAACTCCGAGGAGGGTTACACGAAGGAGAGAAAGAAGAGGCATTTATATTAACTTTCATACAAGGATGAGATTTAATTTTCCACAGTGAGATATCACATGCCCAAGTTCACCACAATGGTGAGAAGTAGGGATAACATTAGGTAGATGTAGTAGACCATTACTAGAGTGATGGGAAGTGCTAGCCTTAGGTGAAGGGTTCACCTTGCTAAAGGAATCTGGCTTAAATGACATAATAGACTTACCTCTTGGGTCGGTGGCAACAGTCTTCAACTTTGGATCTTAATCGGAAGATTTCATAAACTTAGTAGAACCCACTTTAGATGTTGAAACCCCTTTTATTGTAACCAATGCCATTTTTGTTACCAAAAGTCTTTACATTGTTGAGGATTTCATTTAAATTCTTAGAAGCAGTCATCATGTTATTGACCGCAGGGGTTGAAATGGCCAATTGTTTCTCACTAACATTTAGTTTATCCCTCAAAGCTTTAATCAACACTTCATTTTTCTTAAGGAAGGATTCAAGACATGAAGTGAAATTATTAAGAATTTCAACTTTCTTGTGCAGTTGTTCAATCTAAGATTTTTTTCTAGTAAGCGAGTAAGCCATATATTCCTTTATGCTTTCAAGGATAATAATGTGCCTTTTTAATTGTTCAACTTCATTCTTTTTATCAGGAGTGGGTTCAGGATTGACAAAAAGCTTAGTACCATTACCCTAAAGTAGGAACCTTCAATTGTTCCTTAAGCTTATTCACTTTCTCATGATTTGCATTAAAATTTTCAAGAAAATCATTATATCTTATTTGAATGACCTTACACCTACTTGTGAGATCATGTTGTTGACTATCAATCGAGGACTTCCTTTCCTATAGAGTTTTCTTTAACGTGATAATCTTATATTCTTTTTCATCAAGGCTCCACATTGCCTTTTTCTTAGATTTTTCAAACTTAATATGCTCTAATAGTATATCATTGTAGGAATCGAGCAATTCATTATGCTCATCTTCATCATCGTCAGTTATAACCTCTTGAAAATATAAGTAGTAGTTGGATGATCAATGATGTTGTTAGAGGCAAAGAAAGCTAGGACATTAGTGTCATTCTTATAATCACTGCCAGTACTATCAAAAATAGTAACCTAAGTTTTCATTGCATTCATGTGCTTTTGTTTCTAAAAATAATTTGCTGTAATATGACTAGACTTCCTACATTCAAATCATCTAATCTTGTTTAAGTGCCTTTTGCTTGGTTTCTCAGATTCATAATCTGAGTTATCTTCAACTTTTACTAATTTCAAACCTTTAGAGCTCGAACTATCTTTTCTAATACCCTCAAAGGATGGTTTCTTCTTTATAAAGAATCTTGTGAATCTTTGTGCAAGTAAAGCCATATCTTCCTTATCAAGATTAGAGTTATAATTAATAGAAGTGATACAAAACAATAATCTATAATAAACACATTAGTAACGGTATACTTCATAGGCTCATGTTTATACTAGCAACATACATATGTATGGAAAACAATTAATAGCATGTGAGACAAGAATGCATACTAAACAATGGAGGATTTCCAATTACTTGAAGACTTCATATAAGGGAACATATTCGGAAAATGATAATTGTACTCTCAAATCATGCAATGAATCTAAACAAAGCAAACCAAATAAAGAGTCCGACACTTGGGACATAACCATGGTAAGAAGATACAGACTCCTTCAAGACTTATGTCAAACTTATATGCATATAATAGACATAAGTAAGATAAATTAATCAGGGAGCATGCATATTAGTTTACTACACTATAAGCTATGATTAGAAAGCTATAGGCATGCTACATAGAAAAAAAGAAAGCATGCAACAACATATAATAAGTAAGCGTTCTAATCAGAGTATACATATAGTATGTTAGAACTTATATGAAAGAAACTCAGATTATACTAACATATGTACTAATCAAGCATAATAATATTGAAGGAGTTTAAGACCTTATACATAATCAAGATAAGGAGATACTGACATCTTAAGGACTCAACTCAAACATACAAATCAAAGGGAGGAAAGAACAAGGTATATAAACACAACAATATTACATATAATCAAAGATAGACAGTATAATAAGGTAGCAGATAAATAATTTAGTAAATAAAAAGTAGTGATAAATATCAAAAGCTTTCTAATCAAAGTTTAAATTTCAGTATGTAGAAATATACACCATTAAAGCTTTGATTATACTAGCCTCACATTCATGCATGCATAATACCAAATATAATAAGGTAAACCTATATTGAGATCCTATCTATGTGGTAACATCATTGGATTTCTTATGGCAACCACTCAGCTGCAAACAATCCATTAATCAATAAAATAGCTACAATCATAATATAAAATAAAACCATCAATGCCTCTATCAATTAGGACCTCTATCAATATCTCTTATTGTACATGACAAAAGATATGAGAATTCAAAGCATTTAACTTATCTCGCTCTCACAATGATGTTCTCACAAATAAACAATTACATCTAAGCAACTCCTAGCTAACATATGACTCACATACAACCCACTTGCAAACACCATCTCATGTACTTAATAATCACAAGCATAGTTTTTCTTGCACATTCATGAATCACTAATACCGAACAACACTCAGTTATTAGTGATCCAAAAATAGAAAAATGAGATGTCAATTTGACATAGCTCCGTTACATTTTTTGGATGCCAAATAAGAAGAAATGAAGGGGTATTTATATAACTCAAATTTTCCACCTCACTAGCCACATCGCTAACCATCTTGCCAACCACTTCTCCAAGGGTGGTGGCAAGCTTGATGGAGAGGTGATAAAAAGTCACATTTTTTATCTAAAAATTGTTGAGTACTTTTCATAAATACCCGTACATGAAACGAACTAAAACATAAATGATATATGCACATTACGAAAACTAACCTCGTGGTGTGTGTAAACGTGCTTGTATATAAAGTGTTTCTAACTATGTGTATGTGCATTGCTGATCTATAGTAACTAAGCTTACACATAGAAAGATAGAATACTTAGTAAAATAAAACAAACATTGTATTTTTTATAGGGAAGCTAACACACAGAAACAAGTATAATGGAAATTACTATGATGAATTAAAAAACTTATAGATCACCGACTAGCTTATTTACTATAAGTTCACCATGTTTGTATATTGAGTCTCTCATGGTAACTTTAGCATAAAATTGGTAGGGTAGATTGGTGATGATATTCTCAATCTATTTTTCTTCACTAATAGGCCTACCCAAGTTGTACGAACTATTGACAACATTTGAGAATCATGCATAGAACTTATCAAAAGTCTCGCCCCTTGCATAATGCACAACTTAAGCTATCTATTTAATTTCATAATTTTGATTCTTTTTACAACAAACGTTTTTTCATAAGTTGTCTCAAGAATGTCACATGCTTGCTTAAAGGTAGTACAACTCTGTATTCTTCTAAGCTCATCAGGCATTAATTTCATATAAACCTTTATTTTTTCATTTGGATTTTTTACTTTCTTTCTTCGTTCACTCGATCATAGGTTTTGGAATCATAGTATTATTGGGTTGGGTTTTAGTTAGGTATGTCCAGTCATTCTAGATAAGAGACCATACATGGTCTTTGAGAGACCACAAGAAGACCCTTATTTGTGATTTCCAATAAGCATAGTTCAAGCCATTGAAAAGTATAAGTCCATCGACATTACCTTATTCTCCTGACTCCATTAGAGAGAATATGTGTGTATGAATACCGAGTTAGCATAATCAACATCAGAGCTGTTAAGCCCAAAAAAGATGCATTGGCTTTGATATCACTTGGAAGAGTCCACGAACAAGAAGACCCTTATTTGTGATTTCCAATAAGCATAGTTCAGCCCATTAAAAAGTATAAGTCCACTGACATTACCTTCTTCTCCTGACTCTATTAGAGAGAATATTTGTGTATGAATACTGAGTTACCATAATCAACACCGGAGCGATTAAGCCCAAAAAAGTTTCATTGGCTTTGATATCACTTGGAAGAGTTCATGACTTGGTACATAACCAAGGTAAGGAGATGCAAACTCTTTAAGGACTTAACTCTAACTCGCACGAAAAGAATAGTGAAAACTTAAGAAGGTAGTACAATAGAAGCACAAATAAAATAATATTAGATAAGTAGATAACTTTGAATAATAAAAATGATATATATTTAACAAAAAAACATGTAAGAATATAAAGGTTTTCTAATCAAAATTTAAGCTTTTAGTATGTTGTAGCATACATACCTTAAACTTAGATTGTACTAGTACAACAAAAAAAACATACATAACACACAATATAACGAGGTAAACAAACATAGAGACCCTATCTATATGGTAACATCCTTGGGTTGCTTATGACAACCACTCGATAGCAAACAATTCACTAAGTAATAAAACAATTATAACTCTAAAATAAATAAAATCACTATCACTTCTATCAGTCGGGATCTGTCAGAACTATCTATTGCTTGTTGCTTTCATAATGATCTGGTTTGACACACAAACCCAGATCTCTTCCACAATCAATACCACATAATATTGTATGATTAGTAACCAAAGATTAGTAGCAAGAAGTGTAATTATTCAAAATCTTAAGGATCATTTCCAAACTCAAAACAACATATCTCTTATTGCACACAGTAAGAGATGTAAGAACTCAAAGAATTTAACTTAGCTCACCCTAACAACGATATTCTCACAATTTAGTAAAAATAGTTTACCACACTATTTTATACTATCTCAAATGTATCACTAATATCTTAACACAATAGTGAAAAATGGAATTCGAAATAAATGAAACTTTTGGCAGAGTTTCAATAGAATTTTTGAATTAAATCAACATTTAGTGAGGGATATATATAGCACACAACCATCCACCTTTCCAACTACCTTATCATAGGCCTCTTCAACCACCTCTCTAAAGGTGGTGGTAAGGGTGGTGACGAGGGGCTAAAAAATCACATTTGTTTTGTTAAAAAATTACTGAGTATTATCCATAAGTACCCGCACCAGAATCGAGCTATAAATCACCACTCATAGCCTAGCGTGAATACTAAACAACCAAACCAATGGTGTGTGAAAAACATACTTTCAATCATAATATTCCTAACTATGTGTGTATGTATGCATTACTAATTTCAGTAACCAATCTTACATAGAGTAAGACAGAACATTGAATAAAAATAAACATACATTGTGTTTTGTACATGGGAACCCAACATATAGATACAAAGTATAATATGACCTACACCTACTAAGGTAGTGAATAAGAAGCATCTTAATAGATGAGCTCTACGCTTTCAGTGTCAGGCCACCAAATTGTTTACAAAAGTTGGATGTGTTAAGTTATAAATTGGATGTACACTAACTATAAGCTATGTGATCCAGGCCATAACTAATGTGAAGAACAATCTAGCATATTCCCCATCGTTGTATAGTTGGCCATAAACCCTAAAAAAGAAAAAATCCATGGCTCAAAATCCATGCCACTTTAGGTCCAAGAACTACATTAAATTCCTATGCTAGACTTAATTTTACAAGACTTTGATAATGAGCCTATAGATCTCCAATGAAACAATAACAAAATTTTTCCTAAGTTGAGAACTATCTCATCTTGGACCACTTGAACAAATTCAAATACTCCAAGCAAGGGGTCGATAGATCGAGGGGCATAACCAAGCAACACTTGGACCAACAAGTCACCCCAAACTTAGAAAAAAATATCAAACAATCATGGCAAGGTCTAAATAGAAAAGTAAGGCCATAGGTACACAAGTTGAAAGTCACTCAAACTTCAAGCCACTGGCTGCCCAACCGAATGAACGCATGGGCCAAAGATTGAACCATCATCTATTTAGATGGGTCAGGACTAAACATATTTGGCCAAGACTAAGAAGTATGGATGACTAGAAATATGGTCGGTCAATTAGGAAATTGTCAACCAAGAGTATGGTTGGCCAAGAATATGGTTAGCTAGCAAGGAAATGGTCGAAAAGAGTGTGATCGACTAGTTAGGGTTTGGTCAGCCATGAAAGTGATCCGAAGGCTTTTGGTCAACTAGATGGGTCCAAGCTGTAGATCGGGAAAAAGATGTTACATCCCCACAAAGGTATAGGATCCACACTTCATTCTACACTAGTAAACCCTCATACATTCACATGTCAACTCAAAGGTCCATAGTCTCATAAATGGATGAGATAACAATTTGGTTAAAAAGTAATGCTACTTATATAAGTAAAATACAAGGGCTAATGAAATTATACTGGCATAGTCATACCAAGAAAGTATAGACAAAAGTTTAAGTCAGAGAAGAAAAAGAAAGCAATTAAAGAGATATACCTTACTGGAAGGATATATCAAGTCGAGACCAACCTAAGACTAAAAGAAGTGAAAGACTACATAATACTATTTTTTGCACTTAATAGCACCTTAATCATAGGCTATGTAGTCCATACTACAACTAATGAATATAATAGCTTAATTAGGTTCCCATGGCCCTTTAATTAGCCATACACCCTAAAAAAGGGTCACGACTTAAAAGCCTAATTGTCCTAGGTCTAGGAATCATTCCAAGCACCTACACCATGTCAAAAATATAAACTAAGCTTTATGGGATTTGTATAGGGCATGCAACCATGCCAAGGCAATGAATAATAAGCATCCCGACACATGGGCTCTACACTTTTAAGGCCTAGGTTATAATGCCCTATCTATCGCCTTTCGAGGCTATGTCACAATATGTATCCTCCTAGAGAATGGGTACATATTGGGATGCATCTCAATGCATCTTTCTTTGTCAAGTACCTTTCTAGAGGTTGAACCATATGTCTATAATATGGACAAAGTCCATACATAAGTCAAGCATATAATTTATTAAGTATATCAAGATACTAGTCCTACCAGAGCTTGAGATGCTCAAGTTATGATACCCATTTTCTAGACTTTCCAAATTTTTTTAGCTTTTTGTACATCCACGTCACTTTATTCAAATAAGAAATGGGAGTGCATAAGTTAGACAAAGGTTACAAAGAAAAGCCAAAGTGTTAGAGAATATGAGTACCCATAAGAAAAATACCTTGGCTCTCCACAATTATACAAATCCTTCTAAAAAAGGAAATCATCTTATTAACAGATCTTGTTAGGACCTTAGAATTATCTTAACATATATAACCAAAAAGATGGCATCATTTGGAAGGATTAGAGCCAATAATCGATTTGGACCTCCCTGATTGGAACTTTAATAGCTAAAGGACTACAAGCCAGGAATAGGCTATCCAATAGTAGGCCAACTATAATGTCATCACTGAGGATTTCATCGGCTAGGACATAGCTAGCCAAGACTATGTTGTCCAGGACTTTACCAGCAAGGATTTTTCTTGCTAGGAATTTGTTGGCGAGGATTTTATAGGTTAGGACTTTACCGACCATGATTTCGTTGGCTAGGACTTTGCCAGCCACGACTTTGTTGGTTAGTATTTTGCTGCCTACCATGACTTTGTTGGTAAGGACTTTGTCGGCCATAACTTCATTTGCTAGGACTTCATCGACCACCAATTCTTGCTACCCATACCGGCCCTTGCCCACCTCCATATGCACCCGTACTGATAGATTTTCCCTTGGTGGATGAGACTCTAGAGGCTCAAAAAAGTCCTCCCCTTAAACATTTTCTACCCAGACTTGAAGATTATGGAAAGTATGATTGACAATATAAAAGGTGAACAACATTATGCAACCCTAAGGTTGACTTCCTCAATAAAAATATTGACTTTGAGGTAATTCTTCAACCAAAAGTCTGATTTGATATCCAAAAGCATCGTCGATGACAAGACACTATTGTGCATGTTTTCGTTTTGAATGACCAAAAATAGCATGAAGTCCCTTGCTCGGGTAGGTAAAAATCATGAAAAGGTAAGCTTAGTGTTACCAATGTAATAAGAAAGGATATTGAACCCAAATATCGACAAAAGTTACAATTTAACCTTTTAGTCCAAGGACCAAAAAGTTTAAGGGGTTGATATTTGGGATAATTTGTACATCCTACGTGATAGTTACAGAGCTTTCATAGTCAGTAAAGAGCCAATGCGCTAAGCCCAATAACACTAAGTCATCAGATAAATATAATTGCAGAATAATTATATTAAAGAGATAAATGTCCAATAATTATCCTTTAATTACTCTATCCAGATAATAGATAGCTATCAAGTAATTCTTTTCCCTATATGCACTCACATATATACACAATAACAATAAATATGATAATAGAGAAACATAGCTAAATACTCTTTTTCCTTATAATATTATATCGAGACTGTAGATCTCTTCTAACATACCTCATATTATTATCGAATTAAGCATTGGAGGACCAAAGACCTCTCTTCCTACAAAATGATCCAAAGTCTTAACATTTTGTTAATATTATAGATCCATATATGACAATTTTATTTGAAATTTACAGAAATCAACATCATTTTCTATTAGATTTGTTGACAAACTTAATAAAAATATTTAAATATAACACTATTATTAAGTTAATAACAATTTTTTAACACATAAAGGAAAATTTGTATACAATTCAATAATTTGATAACATAAAACATAGTTTTCACTAGGATATGCCGGTGATATATTTAGTGTGATTTCTCATTTTGTTTGTCTATCTAATAGATTCACGTAATAAATTATTGATAGATAAAAAAAGGAAAAAAAGAATAAAAAATAATGGGCATTCACGTCCAATCAAGTGTCATGTAGTGCGCAATTGGGTATCCAAGTTTATATGCGTCTCCAATTAAGAAGCTCATCCTCAAATTGAAAGTAGTAACTTTAAGTTTATATGCGTCTCCAATTAAGAAGCTCATCCTCAAATTGAAAGTAGTAACTTTTAGTGCAAAGTCACTATACAGGATAAGATAAAGCCATTTCAAAACTTTCAATCTAGATTTTCTTGAGCATATTTCACAATATAGACAAGCTATACTATTTTGCCAAATTTTTAATATGTTTTAGGCCACGTGTTAAATAGGACGTGATTATATTTGGTGAGGGTAGAAAAAAATATTTCATAAAATTAAAAGAAACGAAGAATCTCAAAGAAGCTTCTGAAAAGAAAAAAAATTACTTTATTCAAATCCCCAAGTGCTTTCTATATAAATAAAAATACATAAGAGCTTGAAACCTATGAAAAAGCTATGATCATTTTCAAGATAATATTATGATCTAGGGCGTTAGTGTATTTTTGTGAAATTTGTAGGACGTGGTGTGATTTGGTGAACTTTGTGTTTGGAAAGAATAAATGTACAACTTCTTTACACTGATTTGTACATACACATGTAAAGGTTTGTCAGCAATCCCTGATTTTATCAATATCACAATTTTCTTATATTGTGAATTTTATTAAACTTAATCTATTTTGTGAATTATTGTCAATCATGAAGCTAGATAGGGTGATTACCATAATTTTTATATCTAGACAGCAAATTGATGCCTTTAGTTGAAACTCAACAAGATCATGAATCACTACCTTTTTTTTTTGTTTTCTCTCACATTTTCTTTTTCTGCTTGTGTAATTTATTCCTTCAATGATTTTTCCTTTTCAATTAATAATCAAATCTAAAGTCTAAACTAGTAAACCATCATAATTTAATACCAAACACTTTACCTTAACGATTTGAAGAAGTGCTTTTTATTACATTTTCTCCATAAAAATATTTCTTTTTTTTTAACAAATTTATTTGTCTTAATTAATGTGTCAAAAATATTAAACTGTTTAAAAACTGAATCAAACTAATGATAAATTGTGAAGTAAATTGATATTTGTTTAAGTTTAAACTATTAAGATTACCCTTTTTTTTTCTATTAATTGTAAATAAATAAATAAAGCAGCCAACTAGAAGAGGAGGGCAAGTGAGGACATAAAGAGTGCGGATGGTATGGATAGACCAAATCCTTAACTGTAACACCCACCTAAAAACCCATCATGCATAACTAATTTCCTCTGTTTTGCTTCTCATGGCCACCTATAGTAATAACTAAAGGCTGATGGATATTGAGCTCAATTCTGATTATCTAAATTATAATAGTAAAATTTATAAAATCATAAATGAATATGATGCATAAAAAATAAAACTTTGTTATCTTGAATTATTTAATAGAATACAAACTCACTCACTTTTAATTAATACTTTCTTAAATCTTTTAAGATATTCAAATAAACTTTATTTTATTGAGTTACAAACAAACTAATAATATTTCCTTAAATTTTAAATTTTAATTTTTTAGTATTAACAAGTTAATATAAATTTAATAATTTAAATATATTTATAAATTTTAGTTATATTAATATTTATAATTTAATTTAAATTATTCTTGTATATCTTAATACAATATTCATTTTTTTTACTTAGAAATTTTCCCAATTACATACCTATCTGCAATTTTTACACGGCCATATAATAAAATGTTTTCGGTTCTACTTCTATATAAATTTTCTACACAAATATATAGATTTCACGTGCCATACTTGCGACTCAAAATTGTATTTTAAGTCTAAATTATAAAATTCTTAAACTCAAAGTAGATTGTAAAATAATCTCAAACCTAATACTATTGTAGGTGATTACAGTAAAGAAAACTACGCATAATCAATTGAAAAAAAAGAATTCATATATATATTTCATTAAATATCTGACCCATCTCAGATGAAAAGCTGGAAAGGGAAGGGTTGGTCGACTACTTCACCCAACTCACAGTCAAGACACGCCAGTTAATAAACAAAATTGGTTCGTTCATGAAGTAATGGCGAATTGGGTAGGTTCGATTTCTGGTCCCAAAATAAAGAAGTGGAAGAAGAAACAATTTGCTTACCCAAATTGGAGTATAAGAAGAAACGAGAGGGAAAAAACGGATGTGCTTAAATTGGACCCTCCTCTGTTTTCGTTTTGTTCTGGTTTGCTTGATTTATTTCTATTTTTAGAGAGAGAATAAAGAGATAGAGAGATAAGGGGTAGCTGGAAGCTACTACTAAACTGGAACAGCAGTGCGGTAAGGGCAGGTACCACGTGCAAGGCTCATTAAAGCAGCAAAAATAATTTCAAAGATCAACGATTAACTCATCATTGCGGTGCTGCCACCCAAACTACACCTATGCCTTTGAAATTCCTTAATAGCTTGTACGTATTTCAATTCCAAGATTTGTGTTTGTGCTTGGTCACGTTCTCAGACACAAACCCAATTTTAACTTTGGGTTCCCTTCACTCCTTTCATATGAAGTTTGCTTCTTGATTCATAATGCTCGGTACCCAGATAGCATTCTTGAAGTAATTTAATCCAGGCTTCCTAGATTTCACTATCACTCAGTCTTCCCAAGGTCTGTGATCCATTTTTTCCTTTTCCTTTCTTGCGGAGCTGTTGTTTTCATTTTTGAATTTATATGTGTGTTTGAAGTCTGTTTTGCTGATTTGGGAAATTTTTATTTCACTATTTTAAAGTTAATTGTGCTAAAAAAGTGTGGTTTTTAATCCTTAATACAGTATCCTTTTTAAGTTGCTATTGTTGTTTGTCTCAACTTTGATGTTACATCTTGGAAGTTAAAACTGCATCCTCAGATGCTTGTGGTTGCTTAAATTGGAGCCTGAAGCTGAAATCTTGTAACCATTAAAATTAGTCATAAAGTTGAACTGATCACTATCTGAGATGTATTTCTTTCCTTCTCTTAGTTTATAATATCAATTATTTGGTCATATCCCTTTTTTGTTGAGGCAATTCTAATGGAGAATCAAACCAAATATAAATGTCTGAGCTCATAATTATGGCTCATATTCACAAAATCATATTTAATAAATTGATCAATTGTATGAGACCTGTAACATTTTTGTATTTTGATTTCATTTCCAGTGTTATTGCTTAAGTACTTGATTTTTGCAGCATGTCAGAAGCTCAAAGGAGGTCAACAATGGCTGTGGTGGGCCATGGAAATGGGTACACAAATGGGGTAGTTCCATTAAGGCATCCAGCTACTGTATCAGAGGTTGATGAATTCTGCTATGCCCTTGGCGGCAAGAAGCCAATCCATAGTATTTTAATTGCAAACAATGGAATGGCAGCCGTCAAATTTATACGTAGTGTGAGGGCATGGGCTTATGAAACATTTGGTACAGAGAAGGCAATCTTGTTAGTGGCCATGGCCACACCAGAGGACATGAGAATCAATGCGGAACATATAAGAATTGCTGATCAGTTTGTAGAAGTTCCTGGTGGGACGAATAACAATAATTATGCCAATGTACAGCTAATTATGGAGGTATTTTTATTCTTTATAGAACCATTGTACTTCATTGCGTTCCTCTTAATTGCAGGAAATAGTGTTTATGTCTTGAATGAGAAATATCTATTGCTTTATGTTGTAAATTTTTTTTAGATGTCGTAGTTTATAACTTGGGTTGTTTAGTTATTCAATTTTTGGAGAATTTTACCAACTGGAAAATTTTTGTTGCTTATACTAACTTCCTATTTTTGTTACCCAGATGGCGGAGATAACTCATGTTGATGCAATCTGGCCCGGATGGGGCCATGCATCTGAAAATCCTGAGCTGCCAGATGCACTTAATGCAAAAGGAATCATATTCCTAGGGCCACAAGCCATGTCAATGGCTGCATTAGGAGATAAAATTGGTTCATCATTAATTGCCCAAGCAGCAGATGTACCAACTTTACCATGGAGTGGATCTCATGTAAGACTATCCTGAAGTTTATTGCTCTGTTGGTTCCTTCTCCAGTTTTTTCCCCCTAATCTAATATAGTGGACAATTTTTAGGTAAAACTTCCTCCAGAAAGTTGCTTAGTTACAATCCCAGATGAAATATACTGGGAAGCATGTGTACATACAACAGAGGAAGCAATTGCAAGTTGCCAAGTTGTTGGTTATCCTGCAATGATCAAGGCATCTTGGGGTGGTGGAGGTAAAGGTATAAGAAAGGTGTGTGTCATGAATAACAATATTGCACTTATCTGTCGACTTCTTTGTTTTATTTGATCTGTGCTTAGAATGTCTGCAGTATATATTGTAGAGCTTTAAAAAACTAACTTTCCTATCATGCTAAAGAAGACGATTGGGCATTTTACTCTTTATAGTAAGCTGAAGTAACCAAACTTTTTTATGGAGAACTTTCTAGGTCCACAGCGATGATGAAGTAAGGGCATTGTTCAAGCAAGTTCAGGGTGAAGTTCCAGGTTCCCCTATATTTATAATGAAGGTTGCATCACAGGTTAGATAATGTATTCTTATTTTAAATTATCATTTTTGTTAGATTAAAGATTTTTTTTTATGAATTTCCACAACATATTGACTCTTCCCCCCCTCCTCTCCTCTCCTTTCCCTCTCTCCCTTCTAATACTCTGCTTCCAGAGCCGACATTTAGAAGTTCAGTTATTGTGTGATCAATATGGAAATGTTGCAGCATTGCATAGCCGTGATTGTAGTGTTCAAAGGCGACACCAGAAGGTAAGCTTCTGTGTATTCTGCTGCAAAATATTTTGTTATAGTTGTGAGGAGTTGATTCCTACGTTTCATCATTGCAGTTTTTTTTTTTAAATTGAATCTTATTTAGTGCATGTTGTTATACCCACTGTAGTCATTGTTCTCTAATTGCTGCTAATCCATATTATATAGATCATTGAGGAGGGTCCCATAACTGTAGCACCTCTAGAGACGGTGAAAAAGTTGGAGCAAGCAGCTCGTAGATTGGCTAAAAGTGTTAGTTATGTTGGAGTTGCTACTGTCGAGTATCTGTACAGTATGGACACTGGCGAGTACTACTTCTTGGAGTTGAACCCTCGATTGCAGGTATGTCAAATTGAGTTGAGCCTGAGGTACGGTTTAGGCATACCTTTGAACTCTGTAAGTATTTCTTTTTCAGTTTGTCTTTGGAGAGCAATCTGGGTGTTCAATTGTATACCTGAAGTTGATTATGAAGCATCACATTTTTATCAATAGGCTATTTTTTGTTGCTAAGAATCCTTCTAAAATGGATTTAAAATTGTATGATGTAAAAGTTGCTCTTAGTATTTTAAGGACTGTGAACTATCATCATACTGTAATGCTGTCAGATCCAATTTTCTTTTGTTTTTTGATTTCCCATGTGTTATTTTCTAAGGTTCAACTGAAGGAGTCACTGTCATTTATTTGATGTAGGTGGAACACCCCGTCACTGAATGGATTGCTGAAATAAATCTGCCAGCAGCACAAGTTGCAGTTGGAATGGGAATCCCTCTCTGGCAAATTCCTGGTATTATCTTGTGAATTTCGTGATTCTCTTTGACCTTTTATTTACTTTCTGTTTTCAGACTGCTTATAAATCATGTTTAACTAGAGATACGGCGATTTTATGGAGTGGAACATGGTTGTGGATATGATTCTTGGAGGAAAACTTCAGTTCTTTCCACCTCATTTGATTTTGACAAGGCAGAGTCAACGAGGCCAAAAGGTCATTGTGTAGCAGTGCGCGTAACAAGTGAGGATCCAGATGATGGCTTTAAGCCTACAAGTGGGAAAGTTCAGGTCAGTGGTGAATTTTCATATGCATTCTCAGTCGTATATCCTCTTATCTTTTATTGAAATTACATTAAAACACAACATGCAGGAACTAAGTTTTAAAAGCCATCCAAATGTTTGGGCATACTTCTCCGTCAAGGTAACTTCATACTGTTGATTTGTATTTATGAACACTGTCACACTCTTCCCCTGAAGTGAAGAGAGAAAAATCCTGTCTTAAAATTCTATATTGAATTCTGATTGGCAATATGGGTTGCAGTCTGGAGGAGGGATTCATGAATTTTCAGATTCTCAGTTTGGTAAGTATCAGCAACTCAAAAGCACAAGGTTCACGAAATATGACAATTATATTTAGATTCTCAGGATCTTAGAAAAACAAAAAGGTATTTTTTCATATAATTGTGTCACAATTAACCAGTATCTTTCAAGCATTTTAATGTCTTAAGTAGATATGGAATAATTTTGATAATTGTACTGTCTTACGAAAGATCTTTTTTCATATAACTGTTCCAAAGTTACATGACCTTGTAATTCTTAAATGCTTTATATACTGCAGTGTCATGTTAACATTTGTTGCTTTTAAAGATGGCTGTTTGCAGCAGTATTATTATATAAAAAGTTTCTTTTCCAATGTAGTCAGTCTAATATATCGATGGCTGCTGCTAATATATCTAGTCATTTCCCAGGACATGTTTTTGCATTTGGTGAGTCTAGAGCACTAGCTATTGCAAATATGGTTCTTGGGCTGAAGGAAATTCAAATACGTGGAGAAATTCGAACAAATGTTGATTACACAATTGACTTGCTGCATGTAAACTCACTTGGATTCAAAATACTTTCTTTAAAGATAAGGGAGAATCTCAAGAATTTCTTCTAAATATGAGTGATAATGTTGTGCAGGCTGTGGACTACAGAGAAAATAAAATCCACACTGGCTGGTTGGATAGTAGAATAGCCATGCGAGTGAGAGCAGAAAGACCCCCTTGGTATCTCTCTGTGGTTGGAGGAGCCCTCTATGTAAGCACACCTTAGATTTTATTTTAATCCCTTTTGGGGCTTAGAAGCACACCTAGCTCTTTAACATGTTAATTGTTAGTTGATATATTACGATTTTATGTTATTAGAAATATTACTTGCAAATTTTTTTTCAGAAAACTTCTGCTAGTGGTGCAGCAATGGTTTCTGATTATGTGGGTTATCTTGAAAAGGGTCAAATACCTCCTAAGGTATAGTTAGTAAAGATAAATAACCAATTTAGCTAGGTGAATTAGTTTGTCTTCTTCACTGAAGTTTTTCACTCCTGATTGCAGCATATATCTCTTTTCCATTCACAAGTATCCTTAAACATTGAAGGCAGCAAATATACGGTATGTGAACATTTGATGTCATGAAGTGTCTCTTAATTTTTTTGAATCATTTGTAGTGATTGTTGGCTATTGTGTTGATTGATGTATATAAGTGGCTCGTGGCAAAACTTTTTCCAGATTGATGTTGTAAAAGGTGGACCAGGGAGCTATAGATTGATGATGAATGAGTCAGACATAGAAGCAGAGATACATACCTTACGGGATGGGGGTTTATTGATGCAGGCAAGTATTCAGATTCTTTCATGTTATATTATTACCATTTTTGTTGCTCCGGTGTTATATTTCTTTTTGACTCAACTTCTGCTTCTATAATCTATTACCCACAGTTTACATATAGGTAAAACGGAATTAAGTTATCTAGATCCATGTTTATCTTTTTGAGACTTGTAATTGAACTGGTTTCATCTATATATTCTGCATTTCAGAAGCAAAACTGATGAAATTCTTACCTATTCATTCAAAAATATTTCTTTACAGTTGGATGGAAACAGTCATGTAATTTATGCTGAGGAAGAGGCAGCTGGAACTCGCCTTCTCATTGATGGAAGGACTTGTTTGCTTCAGGTGCTATTAATTATCTTTCTTCTTAATGTTGTCTTTGATAATCTACTTAACATCCAATGCAGAAAAGGAAAAAAAAGGATGATGCTGATGATGAATGTTTATTGCATTTAGAATGATCATGATCCATCTAAGCTTGTAGCAGAGACACCGTGCAAACTGCTGAGATATTTGGTTTCAGATGGAAGTCATGTTGATGCTGACACACCATATGTAGAGATTGAGGTTATGAAGATGTGTATGCCTCTTCTTTCACCTGCTTCTGGAGTTATCAGGTTTAATATGTCTGAAGGTCAAGCAATGCAGGTAAATTATCTTCCAGCAGAATTATAAAAATTAAAGTTTTCGCAGAACTTATCAGTTTCTCTATAGGCTGGGGAGCTTATAGCAAGACTTGTTCTAGATGATCCATCAGCAGTAAGAAAAGCAGAGCCTTTCAGTGGGAGCTTCCCTGTCTTGGGGCCACCAACTGCAATTTCTAGTAAAGTTCATCAAAAGTGTGCTGCAAGTTTAAATGCAGCCCGAACGGTTCTGGCTGGTTATGAGCATAACATCGATGAAGTGAGTACTCTATTTCTTCGAGATAGTAAATAAAAAACATACAAATATATTTGTTCTTTTTCTTGTTCTCGTTACTATCTTATTTGAGGAATAGAAACAATTAAATTAATAAAAAAAAGTTTTGTAAGCTTTTCTTATTGAAGAATCTGACATATGCTCCAGGTAGTGCAAAACTTGCTCAATTGCCTTGACAGTCCTGAACTGCCTTTCCTTCAGTGGCAAGAGTGCTTGGCAGTTTTGGCCACCCGCCTTCCCAAAGATCTAAAGAATGAGGTTTAATGAAACTCAATCTTTTCCTTCATGCTATTGTCATTTACATAGTGGCTTGGTTCTCATGCTTTTCTACCTATGATTTTATCAGCTTGAATCCAAATATAAGGAATTTGAGGGAATTTATAGCTCACAGAATGTTGATTTCCCAGCAAAGCTATTGCGGGGAATTCTTGAAGTAAGCTATTGACTTTAGTTCCCCATATAAGTTTAATTTATTTTGGCTTTGGTCAATGTAAAGACTATAATTCGGTGTTATGTTGCAGGCACATCTATCATCATGTACTGATAAAGAAAGAGGAAGTCAAGAAAGGCTTATTGAACCCTTAGTGAGCCTTGTGAAATCTTATGAGGGTGGAAGAGAGAGTCATGCTCGTATAATTGTCCAGTCCCTCTTTGAAGAATATTTATCAGTTGAGGAGTTATTCAACGATAATATTCACGTAAGTCTCTCTAATGAAGCAAATGTCATTAATTAGCATAATAATGGGGAAGAAATAGAAAAATATTGGGAGATACAGTACCATTTTTATATGGCACATTGTACTTATAGTTATATTTTAAAAATGTTACATTCTTTTTTACTTATTCTCTCCTATTATAGTTTACCTTTCTGATCTACTTTTGCTCTAGGGTCATAGCATGTCTTATGGGTCTAATACAACATTATTTGGATTTGTTTGGAACTGTTTTTCCTTTTGGTTGAAAGTGGTTTCAAATGCAAGGATGTTTGGCAACCCTCATGAGAAGTGGTTTCAAAATTTTGAGACATTATTTGTGGTTTTAAAAAAAGTAATCCTTTTGAGATGAGTAGTTTATGATGCATGCTCCTCTCTTAAATTAATTACTAAAGTGCCACTCTAAACCACTTGCAATTTGATTTCAAATATCTTAATGCTTCTCTTTAAATCACTTTCAACCAAATAACTTCAATTCAGACCACTTCTCTTAAAAACACTTCTAAATGAAGCACATCCAAATGGGTCTTTTGTCTCACTGGAATCTGGATTTTAGTCATAGCAAGTTAAATAAATCTTGTGAAGCTCAAAGTACTAGAATCTTTATGCTGATGCTTCAAGTTTGACAGTACTGTACTTTATTTAATTATTTATTTTTGTTGCCTGAATTGTAATTTGTGATACTGTTTTATCCAGGCTGATGTAATTGAACGTCTTAGACTTCAATACAAAAAAGACCTGTTGAAGGTCGTGGACATTGTGCTTTCTCATCAGGTAAGAATTTGGCAATGTTTTCTTTTGGCTCGCAGTTTTCTTGGTCCCTTCTGATTCTTTTAGTGAAAATATCTCACTTTAGTATTGTGTGGTTTCTTTCTGTAGGGTGTCAAGAGTAAAAATAAGCTAATACTAAGACTCATGGAACAGCTAGTTTATCCAAACCCTGCTGCTTACAGGGATAAACTCATAAGGTTCTCTGAACTGAATCATACAAGTTATTCTGAGGTTGGTAATTGCAACCAAATTAATCAAGTTCATCATGGTTTAGATTATTGCACGTGCTGCAATCTTCTTCTGTGTCTGTTTTTCAATACAAATATAATTCCACATATGAGTCAAGATTTAATGCTATTAGCATGGTTCATCTTCTTGTTGCATTATCTCACATTGGTCCTTTATCATTGACAATTTTTAGTAAATAGCTGAATGATATCTTCTTGAGGATCCTTTTCTTTAAATAAGAATTACTGTACAATCTATTTTAGGTAAGAATATATATAATATTCTATTATCTAAATATACAATATTCTGTTTATATATTTTAAGTAAGAATATACAATATTTTGTTTATTTTAAGTAATAATATATACACGACTAATATACTAATTATGGTAAAGTAAATCTTGTAATCTTGTCCATAATCTCTGCCATTGATATCCCCCCTCAAATTGATGTTGGACGATCAAAAAGCATCAATTTGTCAACAAGAAATTGATGTCGATGGTGGGAGAGAGCCTTAATAAACACATCCGCAGTATGGAGATCGATGGTAATATGAGGTAGACAGATGACGTGAGTAGCTTCATGAATAGAGTGACAATCCACTTCAATGTGCTTGGTACGCTCATGAAATACTGGGTTAACAACAATTTGAATAGCACTAGTATTATCCGCATGGAGTGGAGTAGACTCAGGTTGTGGAAACCCAAGCTCAGCCAACAGTCCCCGAAGCCAAACAATCTCAGAACATGCAGAAGACATAGCACGATACTCAGACTCGGTGGAGGACTTCGACACACGATATTCAGACGAATAGGACAGTCCGTAGGGAAGAAAAGACCGTGGGTGGGAGTGCCTTGCAAATAACGAACAATGCGATGGATAGCAGCCAAGTTGAGGTGCTTAGATGCCTACATAATCTGACTAACTTGTTTAACAGCAAAGGAAATATCAAGTCGAGTGATAGTTAGATAGTTCATGCTCCTCACCAGTTGTCTATATAAAGAAGGATCAAAGACAAAATCTTCCTTATCACAATGATATTTAACATTGACTTCCAAGAGAGTATCAATAGAACGACCATCCTGAAGGCCAGCCAAAACAATTAATTCCTAGGTGTACTTACTCTAGTGTAAGAAAATACCAACTGAGGTAGAGTGCATCTCAAGGCCTAAAAAATATTGTAAAGAACATAAGTCCTTCATATGAAAGGAACCCTGAAGGCGTTCCTTAAGTTGAGAAATCAATGCAGAGTCGATCCCTGTAATAATAATAGCATCAACATATACCAGAAGTAAGATGATTCCCATAGCAGTCTTGCAAAGAAACAAAGAGGAATCATACTGACTCTGAACAAAGGAGAAGCTAAGAAGCGTAGAGCGAAACTTATCAAACCAAGCACGTGAAGTGTGTTTTAAACCATAGAGCGATCGTTTTAGCTTACAAACATTCGTAGAGAGTGTAGAAAACAACCCTGATGGTGGAGTCATAAAAATTTCTTTCTTAAGATTCCCATGCAAAAAGGCATTCTTAACATCCATTTGTTGCAATGGCCAACCCTTGGATGCAGTAATAGCAAGAACAAGTCGCATCGTCGTCATCTTTGCTGCAGGGGAAAATGTCTCCTCATAATCGACCCCATACTCCTGTTGATTACTGAGTGCCATCAATCGCACCTTATATTTGTCAAGGGAGCCATCAGACTGCATCTTAATGGAATATACCCATTTACAACCATTGGGCTTAACACTAGTAGGATAGGAAACACTATCCTAAGTATGATTCTCCTGAAGAGCTTAAAGTTCTTCTTACATAGCTTTCACCCAACACACGTGTTTAGTTGCCTGAGAATAAGAGGTAGGAACTGTAGTATCAGCTAAAGTAGCAGAGAAACCATACCTATCGGGAGGACAAATAGTATGGGAAGATCTCCGAAGAGCTACTGAAGCAGGCATCAGATTAGGCTCGGAAAGGATTTGTGATAATTGGGGCTGTCGTCGCTGATAGACAATATCGGGTTTAAAACGCTCAATTGATGGAGAGATATCATTAAAGCTAGGAAGGACACCATCAAAAGGAGAAATATGTTGAAAATAGTACTCATGTTCAAAGAAAATCACATTTCTAGAAGTACGTAGACGATTAGTAAGAATATCATAACATAAAAATCCCTTGTGAGTTGTGCTGTAACCCATAAAAACACACCGTATTGATTGAGTTGTAAGCTTGTGGTGCTTATGAGGAGGCAATTGAACAAAGCAAACACATCCAAATGTGTGTAGCATATGATAATCTGGATGCATACCAAAAAGACGATAGTAAGGAGTATTAAAATTCAATTGTTGAGAAGACAGACGATTAATCAGATAGATCGCAGCGGACAAAGCTTCCACCCAAAATTTAGGCAGAACTGAAGACTCCAAGAGTAACATTTGAACCATATCCAACAAGTAACGGTTTTTACGTTCAACCACCCCATTCTGTTGAGGTGTATAAGGACATGATTGTTGAGATACAATGCTTTTCTATTGCAAAAAGACTTGAAAGTCATGCGACATATATTTGCCACCGTAAAACCTTAATATAAGTGGAAAATTGTGTCTCAATATAAGCCACAAAAGTTTGGAAAACAGTGAACACCTCAGATTTTGAACGTAGAAAATATATCCATGTGAAACGACTATAGTCATCAATGAATGTTACAAAATATTTATACTGCGCATGTGAAATGACAGGAGTAATACCCCAAACATCACTATGTTTAATCTCAAAACATATATCAGTACGATTACCATAAGTAGGGAATGGTAAAGTTTTACTTTTTCCCTACTTTATATGTAGAGAAATCAAAAAGCAACCGATGAGTATAACACTGATCTTTATTACCAAGAAAATCACGTTTCATTAAATTAGACAAAATCACATTATTTGGATGGCCTAATCATCTATGCCAAACGTCAGCCTTATTTTCAATAGTAATAGAAGCTAAAGACAAAGTTCAAGGAATAGTAAATTACAACAAAAATAATCTTCCCACTTTAGGCCCCTTTCGTGATCACCTTTCCTGACACCTGATCTTACACAACACAACCACTACAAGAGAAATGTACATCATAGTTATTATCCACCATTTGACCAACAAAAATTAAACTAGTAGATAACCCAGGAGAGACAAATATGTGACGAAAAGAAGGTCCAATATCACTAATGGTTGTAATTGGAAGATTACTTCCATTAGCAACCTGAATATTTTTTGTACCAGTATACTCTCGTAGATTATGTAACAAATCAGGGGAGCTAGTCATATGGTTGGATGCTCCAGAATCAACAAACCAAGGAGGATAAAGAATCTTACCTTAGCCTTGAAGTCCAAGGGTAGAAAATGCCGAGATAATCATCTGTTGGATCATTTCTAGAGTAACGACAGGCTGAGTTGTGTTAGCAGTTGTAGATGTAGGACCAATAATGTTAGGAGCTAGAATAGTAGCTTGGAAAGCTTGTACTCGTCGATTTTTTGGATGTGTAGGACATTTTTTGATAATGTGTCCATTTTGCTTACAGTAATTGCAGAATTTCTTGCAACAATTGCGGACAATATGTCCAAACTCTTTACAACTATAGCACTGTATTTGTCCCTTTCCTTGATTCCTCCCTTGAGTGGCATAAGCAACATTGACAAC
This sequence comes from Hippophae gyantsensis, assembly GCA_030763125.1. Classification (NCBI taxonomy): domain Eukaryota; kingdom Viridiplantae; phylum Streptophyta; class Magnoliopsida; order Rosales; family Elaeagnaceae; genus Hippophae; species Hippophae gyantsensis. Next base: position 21,496,928 of record CM061032.1, on the reverse strand, counting down.
TTCAGATGTTTTCTTGGACACACCTATAAAAGCTTGTGTAGCCCTTTTTTGTTCCTCACGCAATAATTCACCAAGACATACATCCAAAGAAGGAACCAGATCTCTATTTAGCAATCTACCTCTAGCAACTTCAAATTTTGGTCTCAGTTTCATCAAAAACTGATCACGTCTACTATCTTCATGAATTGCCTGAAGGCTAGCTAAGGCTTCTTTAGGTACCTTCGTGTAGATAATACCAGAATATTCGGTCCATAGATTAAGAAATCCAGAATAATACTGCTCAATAGAGAGATTACCTTGGCTAAAGGTGCATCGAGTTATAGTTGAAATCGTTTCGCAGTATTATCTTGATGATATATGCGCTTCAGATAATCCCACATCTCTTTAGCCGTACCAAAAGAGCGTAAATAGTTCACCATATGAACTTCAATAGATCCTAAAATCCAAGAGATAATTCGAGCATCTTTTTCTCCCATTGGCTAAGTTCCTTACCATCTCCAAGCACAAGAGAAGACCCATCAATGTGACCCCAAAGCTCCTTTCCTTTCAGAAACATTTTGAATTGGAATTCCCATGCTGCATAATTCTTTTTTGTAAATTTGATAGCTAAGGTTTATGTAGACATTCTTCAAAAAAAAAAAAAAAATCTTAATGCAAAGTTGTCAACCACAAGTTGGTCAACCTAGAATCTCAAAATGAAGTTGTTAATAAGAAATTTATCAACCCAAAATTAGAAACAAGAGCAAAAATTCAAAAAACTGAAGCAAAATTGGAAGAAAACTTAAGATTCAACTATTACTTAAATATATAATATTCTATTATCTAAATATACAATATTTTGTTTATCTATTTTAGGTAATAATATATACACAACTAATATACTAATTATGGTAAAGTAAATCTTGTAATCTTGTCTATAATCTCTGTCATTGATAATCATTAATTTTTTTGTCAAATTAACAGTACCGTACGTTATGAACAAAGTTCTAAACTACCGCTATGTCCCTGCAGTTAGCACTTAAGGCAAGTCAACTGCTGGAGCAAACCAAACTGAGTGAATTGCGTTCAAATATTGCCAGAAGTCTCTCTGAATTAGAGATGTTTACCGAGGATGGTGAAAATATGGATACTCCAAAGAGGAAGAGTGCTATAAATGAACGAATGGAGGATCTTGTAAGTGCTCCTTTGGCAGTTGAAGATGCCCTTGTAGGTCTTTTTGATCATAGTGACCACACCCTTCAGAGACGGGTTGTGGAGACCTATGTTCGTAGGTTGTACCAGGTACTGGAATTAAAAACTCCTCTGGTTTTCTCTCCGTTTCTTTTTCTCTTTTGGTTAATTCCTTAATTTTGTATTTCCATCATTCAGCCTTATCTTGTAAAGGGGAGTGCTAGGATGCAATGGCACAGATCTGGACTTATTGCTTCATGGGAGTTTTTGGAAGAGCATATTGAGAGGAGAAATGAGAATGAAAAAATTTCTGATAGACCATTGATTGAAAAGCACACTGAGAGAAAATGGGGAGTCATGGTTATAACTAAATCTCTTCAGTTTCTGCCAGCAATTATTAGTGCCGCATTGAGAGAAACAGCTCACAACCTTCAAGATTCAATTCCAGATCGATCTCGAGAACCAAATAACTATGGAAATATTATGCATATTGCCTTGGTTGGTGTCAACAACCAGATGAGCTTACTGCAGGACAGGTATCTCTCTGTTCTTTCTCTGTATTAAATAAATAAGCAGATCTAATCTGTTCTAAGCAATCATTAATTCCTTCGGATTTCAATATTAACATATGTAAAGGCAAATGTTTTAGTCACTGGTTCTTCAAAATCTTGTATCAATTTAAGATAGATCCTACCATTAATTGAACATACATTGAACATTGCCCCTCATATGTTGGCCTGTTGAGTATTCAGTTACTCAAACAATTTGGTCTCCACATATGCAAAACTGAAAAATAAACCAGAAAATGGGAGGGGCTAACTAGGATATGAAAACAATGACCTTAATGTAACACATCAATTTTAGCTATAGTCCCAAAAACCTAACAGTAGGAAATTTGCATGACCATTTATTTTAAGCTCGATGCACACACATGAATACTGTCATTTCTTTGGACCCTGAAAACTGGGTGGTCGTTTATTGGATTTGTATACCATCAAAAGTACTGATTAAATGACTCGTATATATTTGCCTAACCTAGGGAACTTGGGTTTTGACCCTAGTGGGGTTTTGTTTTTAGTAGGTGTATCTGGTGATTATAAGCTATAACTTGTTGACTCTATAATGATTTGCAGTGGTGATGAGGATCAGACCCAAGAGAGAATTAACAAATTAGCAAAGATACTTAAAGAGCAAGGAGTTGCATCAAGTGTACGCAGTGCTGGTGTTGAGGTAATTAGTTGTATTATACAGAGGGATGAAGGGCGTGCACCTATGAGGCACTCATTTCACTGGTCTTCAGAGAGGCTTTATTATGACGAACAGCCTTTATTGCGTCATCTGGAACCTCCTCTGTCCATCTACCTTGAATTGGTTAGTTATTCTGTAACTGCTGACAAAAAGAAAAAAAAAGTTATTAAATTCACAGAGCATAATTTCACTGAGACTGCTGTTTAATGCAGGACAAATTAAAAGGCTATGAAAACATACACTATACTCCATCTAGGGACCGTCAGTGGCACTTGTACACTGTTGTTGACAAACCATTACCAATACAAAGGATGTTTCTTAGGACACTTGTAAGGCAATCCACATCAAATGAAGGATTTACTTCATATCAAAGGCTGGATAAAGTAACAACTCGTACTGCGTTGGCCATGTCATTCACATCAAGAAGCCTCTTGAGATCCATAATGTCTGCAATGGAGGAATTGGAACTTAATGCACATAATGCTACATTCAAATCTGACCACACACACATGTATCTTTGTATTTTGCGTGAGCAACATATAAATGATCTTGTGCCATACCCCAAGTAATTATCATTACCCTTTAAAATCTCTCACATTTGGGTAAAATGGTAGAGCTTTCGGGATCTTATTTATGATGTATTGTGCCAGGAAACTTGATATAATTGCTGGACAAGAAGAAACTACAGTTGCAGCTATTTTAGAAGAATTGGCTCGTGAAATTCATGCATCTGTTGGTGTAAGAATGCACAGGTTAGGTGTGTGTGAGTGGGAAGTGAAGCTTTGGATGGATTCTCCTGGGCTGGCTAATGGTTCATGGAGGATTGTAGTCACAAATGTGACTGGGCATACGTGCACCGTACATGTAAGTTTTTGTCTAATATTTAGTTTCTAGAAATCTTCACCCAGCTTCATTGTAAATTATTTTGTTGTGATTTGCTTCATTAAATCTGATTGAGATGCATCATAAATGCCTCTAATAGTTTACTTGATCATCCACATCTGATTTTGCATCAGTTAAGAGGTTGGCATTAGGACTTAAACCTGACATGTTAATTTTATCATCTGATTAGGTTACTTAGTTGAATGGTTGATACTTGATAGGAATAGAAGAATGGAAAAGTTTACAATTATGTTTGCTAAGAGATATGATGACTAGTAACCTACGTGGATTCATCCACAAAAGAGCTTTGCTGGTCTTTCTATGGCAACCAATGATGTATATTGACTGAGAAAAAATCTAACGGAACTAACGGAAGAACTATGGAAGAGACCTGAAAATAAATCAATTTTTTTTAAATTGTTCCCAGAGAATAATTTATTCTAGACAGTTTTTTTTTTTGTTGTGTGTGAGAGTTAAATAGAGATTTACTTTTTCAGCCAAGAGTGCCTTACTGGCCACTGAGTGAAGAATACATTCATTGTAGCATTATATAACTATGGTATTTGATCTATATTGTCTCTCTGTGTATTTATATTATTATTGGATTACCAAAAAAAATTGCAATTATTATTGTTATTATTTCTCAGATCTTATATAATCTGTTACTTATAATATCATTAATATTTTATTATTTGACTTGCAGATTTATCGAGAGTTAGAGGATACCAGCCAACACAAAGATGTCTACCATTCATCTTCCTTAAAGGGTCCTCTGCATGGTGTATTTATCAATGCACACTATCAGCTACTGGGAGTTCTTGATCGGAAACGTCTTGTAGCCAGAAGAAGCAACACCACTTACTGCTATGATTTTCCACTGGTGAGCATTGCCTTATCAATATAGGCTATTTCTCTTTCTCCCACTCCCTTCAAAACAAAGATATCGAATATCTAAAAGAGAATTGTTGTTTGCAGGCATTTGAGACTGCTTTGGAGCAGTCATGGGTATTACAGTTCCCCGGTATTAATAAACCCAAGGGTAATGTTCTCAGAGTGACAGAAGTCAAATTTGCTGACCAGAAAGGTAGTTGGGGTACCCCTCTTGTACCTGTGGAGCGCCCATCTGGGCTCAATGATGTTGGTATGGTAGCTTGGTTTTTGGAGATGTCAACGCCAGAGTTCCCTTCAGGAAGGACAATATTAGTTGTCACGAATGATGTGACCTTTAAGGCTGGGTCTTTTGGCCCAAGAGAGGATGCATTCTTCCTTGCTGTAACTGATCTTGCTTGTGCGAAGAAACTGCCTCTAATTTACTTGGCAGCAAATTCTGGTGCTCGAATTGGGGTGGCTGAAGAAGTTAAGTCCTGCTTTAAAGTTGGTTGGTCTGATGAGTCATGCCCTGAGCGTGGTTTTCAGTATGTTTATTTAACTTCAGAGGATTACACTAGGATTGGATCATCGGTGATAGCACATGAATTAAAGCTTCCAAGTGGAGAAACTAGATGGGTCATAGATACCATTGTTGGCAAAGAAGATGGCTTGGGGGTTGAAAACTTAACTGGTAGTGGGGCCATTGCAGCTGCGTATTCTAGGGCATACAAGGAGACTTTCACCTTAACATACGTGACTGGCAGAACTGTTGGAATAGGTGCTTATCTTGCTAGGCTAGGGATGCGGTGCATACAGAGACTCGATCAGCCTATAATTTTAACTGGTTTCTCTGCGTTGAACAAACTCCTTGGACGCGAGGTGTATAGCTCCCACATGCAACTAGGTGGACCTAAAATTATGGCTACTAATGGGGTGGTTCATTTGACAGTTTCAGATGATCTAGAAGGTATATATGCTATTCTGAAGTGGCTAAGCTATATTCCTCCATATGTTGGTGGTCCACTTCCTATTTCATATTCATTGGATCCTCCCGAAAGGCCTGTTGAGTACTTACCTGAAAACTCGTGTGATCCTCGTGCTGCTATTTGTGGTGCTTTGGACACTTATGGGAAGTGGATGGGAGGTATTTTTGACAAGGATAGCTTTATTGAGACACTAGAAGGCTGGGCAAGGACAGTTGTTACAGGAAGAGCTAAGCTTGGAGGCATACCTGTAGGAATAGTTGCTGTTGAGACACAGACAGTGATGCAGATCATACCTGCTGATCCGGGTCAACTTGATTCCCATGAGAGGGTTGTTCCTCAGGCAGGCCAAGTATGGTTTCCCGATTCCGCATCTAAGACAGCCCAAGCATTACTAGATTTTAACAGAGAAGAACTCCCACTTTTCATTCTTGCAAACTGGAGGGGATTTTCGGGTGGGCAGAGAGATCTTTTTGAAGGAATCCTTCAGGCGGGCTCAACCATTGTGGATAACCTCAGAACATACAAACAGCCGGTTTTTGTATACATTCCCATGATGGGTGAGCTTCGAGGTGGAGCTTGGGTCGTTGTTGATAGTCGAATTAATTCAGACCATATTGAAATGTACGCTGATAACACAGCTAAAGGTAATGTTCTTGAACCCGAAGGGATGATCGAGATCAAATTTAGGACGAAAGAGCTGCTGGAATGCATGGGCAGGCTTGATCAACAACTAATCAATTTGAAGGCAAAACTTAATGAAGCCAAGAGCAGCGGCATGTGTGGGATTGTTGAATCCGTGCAGCAGCAGATAAACACCCGAGAAAAACAGCTTCTGCCTGTGTACACTCAGATTGCTACTAAGTTTGCAGAGTTGCATGATACCTCCCTGAGGATGGCTGCAAAAGGTGTAATCAGAGAAGTTTTGAACTGGGCTGATTCTCGTTCATTCTTTTACAAGAGATTACGTAGGAGAATTGCCGAGGAGTCACTGATCAAGGTTGTGAGAGATGCAGCTGGTGACCAGCTTTCATATAAAGCTGCAATGGAACTTGTAACTGCATGGTTTTTGAACTCTGATGTTTCATTAGGTAGTATAGATGCCTGGTCTGATGATGGAGCTTTCTTTAAATGGAAAGATGATCCTCGAAACTACGAGGATAAGCTAAAGGATCTGCGTGTTCAGAAGGTATTGCTTCAAATGACAAATATTGGTGACTCAATATCGGACTTGCAAGCTCTACCTAGAGGTCTTTCTGCTCTTCTAAGCAAGGTGATTATTGTGATCATTCTTATATCTTAATCATTTCTTGTTTTTATAGCTGGGTTGTGGTTTTAATTGTTTGTATCCACTGCAGGTAGAGCCATCTACACGTGACCAGTTAGTTGATGAACTTCGCAAGGTACTTGGTTAATTAGAAGCAGGTGTTCCGCTCGTGATTATAGCCTGAAAATATGCTTATGCCATTGCCAGTTGAATCAAGGCAAGTTCTTGATAACACATTGATCATCACCAACACATGATCAACCAGGGTTTAGAACAAAATGGTTACTTGCTTGTTCCAAGTGATTAGCATTATAATAGACACTTCAATTGGAGGAAGATGAATTTTGCTACCAAATTCCTTCTCCTCAACTATAAATTTCACTGCATGTCGATTGAGATGTAAATAAATAAGACAGTGAAAGCTCTCTTTATAAGTTATTCATGTGATTAGCATTGCCCGTAATTTTTTTTACTGAGTTAATCTCATGGCTGTAGGAAGGAATCAATCTTTCTGACTTGCTCATACAGAATTAAGGTCGAAAATATTGAGAAAATAGATTCATTTACAACCTATGATGAAGGATTTCTTCCTGTTAAGGCTTGCCTCTTTATTTCCTTCTTTCCCGTCTAACTTCATCTTCCCTTCTTTTTGATCTCTCAATCACTTCTCTTTTCTTCTTCTCCTTTATGTCTCGTCTGCTTTCCCTGGTCAATTTTCTTCCCATTGTGAAATAGTAGAATCATGAATGAAAATATGGATACTTTCAATTACAGATATTATGATATTGATGGATATTTAATGAAAATTACCAAAATGTTATTTTTAAAATTTTATATAATTTTTTTAAAATATTATAACAAATAATATGAGGATATTTCATTCATGGGTAGAATAGCTTTCCATAATTCTCTTTCGGAAAATGTGCAAATTTGTATAATTATTGAACTTTTTTGTTACTTGTGCTGGTTTCGAGTCATGAAAATCTACGGTCACATTTCATTGTCTGCTAATCGACTAGGTTATAAAGGGTGGATTATGTCTGAAAGCCATGATAGAACATCAACAGAGTTAGCACCTTGAAGAACACAGGAGCATTTTTATCAGTACTCATGCTCTGGTCACTTGTTTAAATTGTTAACTAATATGAATGTTAGACTAAAGATTTATCAATTATGTATTGGAACAACATTTTTAACCTGTCATACCAGACAAAATAGTTGCTACTATAAAGTGCAAAGTAGAAATTTGCTCATTTGCCAATGCAGAACTTGTTGAAAATGTTTGATAAAATCTCTTCAGAAATGTCTTCTCCACTTATTTGTCCTAAGGCCAATACAGCATCCCTCAGATCGATAGTCCAAAAATCTAAGGGTATTTGCTCTTCTATTGATAACTTCAATCGAATTAAAGCCTCCTTGGTTCGAATTAGCTGTTCACATTGTCTCTGATAATTCATCAAGAAAATAAATTTTAGTACCATTTTGGCCTTCGATATATTATAGCAAAATTATGAGGAAGAATAACTCCATCTTGAATTCACCATTGAAATGGTAGCGTACCTGATTAACAGTCCATTTGCGTCCCCCATTCGGAACCCTGTCAAGACCCACTATCTCTGATATTGCCATCTCCAGCTCTTCTATTCCTTGGCCAGTAACAGCACACATCAAAACATGCTTATCAAAGGCATTTTCATCCCCATGAACCCAGTCCACGCTAGGAGATTCAACACAATCTATTTTGTTTATTACAAGTATCACTGGGGTGGAAGATCTAGTTGATGTCTGCAGTTTCAAACCATTAAAAAAAATTGTAACTTTAGGATTTCAGAGCAAGTTCTTCTACAAGAACTACTGAGAAAAAAACAAGCAAATGCATATATCGAACAAGTTAATTTAGTAACTACATAAAGAAAAGCTCCTTAACCACCCGAAACATCCCCGTAACAGGAACATGGAATCAGCTTGACAAACCTTATTCGACTGAATCTTGCTCAAAAGTTTGGTATCTTCTGGTGTCCACCCATCAAGAGCACTTATAGTCATAATAATGACATCTGCGCCCATGGCAGCTGCTTCAGACCTCTCTACACCTATAAAACCATATAGTTAAAAGTCTCCATCAAAACCTTCCTTAGTCTTAGCAAAAAAAAAACCTACTGCCTTAGATTACCATCCAGACTCAAATTGTCAGGAAAAGAAAAAAATCCTACTAAATCAAACTATCCCCCACCCTTCTTTTTTGGCTATAAATACTTGGTCCAAGTTAAACCATATTTGGCTTAAGAGGGATTGCTTACAAATTCATTTTTTCCTCTCCCTCTCAAGCATATAGAGAAGTATTTTTTCATATTTGATGACTCATAGGACAGAACCAATAAACTATTGCTTTGCACGGCATGTTAATCTTTAACGCATATACAAGATGCAAACATACACACACAATCACGTCCAGTATGTAGTTGGACTGATTTCTTTATGATTCAAATTGAACTGGAACGTTGAAAAAGAAGGAAGCAATAGGTGAGAGAAATCTGTACATCCTAACTAGGTCTTTGAACTTTGCAAGGGATATGTCGTTTAGCTATTTTTCTGTATAGCTTGGTGCTCCAATTTTTTCAGCGAATTACTGGTCCACTTTGTATTTTTATACTTTCTCTCTCCCTTTCAAAATGAAAATACTATATTGCCCTTAATCTTCAATACTTGACAATTTTATCCCTTTTACAGCATTAGTGTCATTCTCTTATTAGTTACATATTATTTTATTCAAAATAACTTAAAATTAGAAATTAAAATTGTAAGAAATTAGTTTAGTTTAAATTTTATTTGATTTTGAGTACAATAGTACAAGAGAAACATCGAGGCAATTTAATCTGTTTTGCTATGAAACTGTCAGCTCTTGACTTTAGATTTTATGATAATTGAATGTTAAATACAATGAATCATGTGAAATAAAAGCCGGTGTAATTCATGCTAAATATACATCCACGTTTAGGTTTATCAGCTCTCATGGGTTAAAATCATCATCTAATGATTGTTAAATTTAATTGATTTTTTAATTAGATGCAAATTAGGTAAATATAATGTCATTTTTCGGAAATTCTATGATTCCATTTCTCAATTCCTAATTATCATTTGGCAAAGAAAATTTTAGTTAAACATTATTTATTCTAATTTATAGATAAATAAAGAGTTAAAGATACATAAAAATGAGAAAAATACCACAGGTATTCAGATTCTAACAAACGGCATACTTATTTGTAATGTAAATAATAATAATAATGGAATTAAATGAAAAATAAACATATTATTGTGTGTGTTTGTCAACAAGAATCAAAGACCGAGTTACAATTATAATGTTTGGTTTGTATTTGAAATGGAATAAAATCTGTAATTTTATCTCATTATTATAAAATAAATTTACTAAAAAGTTAACTTTAGATGATATATTAATTCACACAAATCAATAATATGCATATTGCCTCAACGAATATAAATAAAGCAAGAAAACAATATAAATGAAAATTGTAAAAGATAATTTCTCTAAAACAAAATTATTAGAAAATAAAAGTTGAAATAGCTTTTTTATTAATTAGAAGGCATATGTTTTTGTTTAAAGTAGAAAAAGAGAAAAGAAAATTAAGAAAAGTAAAGCTATAGCAAAAAGTATATTGTGCTATGAATAGATTGGATTCGAGGTGGTGATGATCTGATCTGATTCGATTAGTTGTTCAAAAGATTCAATCTTATCTAATTTGTTTTGCTTTATAAATTAGATAGATTATAGCAAAAAGTATAGTGGGCTATGAATAGATTGGATTCGAGGTGGTGATGATCTGATCTGATTCGATCAATTGTTCAAAAGATTCAATCTTATCTAATTTGTTTTGCTTCATAAATCAGATAGATCAGATCAGATATTAATTCGTGGATCAATAAGTATCCACGACCTAAACCGAATTGTTTTATTTTTTTCTTAATTTTTTTTTAAAACTAAATCATTATTTGATATGGTACATTACATTTTAGATTAGTAAAATTAAAAAACATTATATATAGTCGGAATTAAAAAAAAACTTCATTATTCATTTATAATAAATACACTTAAACTTTTATTTAACTTTTTCATTGATGTTATAATCATACAAATTCTAAAAAAAATTAGTACTTTACATTATTAACTTGATTCTATTTACAATTCTAAGCATAATTTACGTATTCATTCAATAAAATCGATTAGATTTTCTTTTATTTACAAATAAAAAATGAAATTTAAGTTAATTACTCAAAAACTAGAAAAACAATATCGTTTAGAATAAATACAAGAAATAAATAGTAATAAATATGATGAGATTTGAATTTTGATTTAACAAATTTTAAACAATACTAGATAGAATTATAAAAATGGAAGAGAGAAATTTTAAAAATGATTATTCATAATATAAAATTTTCCAAATAAATAGTTGAAAAAATTAGAAAAGTACGTTGGGAACATGTAATTCTTTTGGGTATAAAATTATAATTTTAAAAAATTTAGATTTGGATCAATCCGATCCATAGATCGATTCGTCTTGATTTGATCCTATCTTGATCCCATCCAAAAGTGAACCGTTTTGATTAGATCTAGAGTGGATCACATGAAGCAAATATCTGTGGAGTTATGATCCAATGGATCCTTTTGCCATCCCTATGCATGTCTAAGAAAATTTAAGCAAGTATAAATAAAGAAATACTCTTTACACTTGTTTATGGATTAAAAAGTTTTGAAAAAACCACAAAAATAACACTTTTAAAACTTGTAACCATAAAAATAGTTCTTCTTACATCCATCTCATACATTTTTACTATTTAAAAAAAAGATTAGAACATCAATTCATTTTGAAAAATCGTCTAATTGAATCATGTTCAATGTTATTAAGGTAATATTTTTGTTATTATAAATTTGAGATGTTATTTTTCATAATTTTCTAAAAGCTTTTCCGTATATACAAGAAAAGATTTACATTACCACTTGATTTTAAAAGCAAAGCAAACAACAAAAAAGAGAAATCCATCCCCATCTTTATTACCGCAAATCAAATATCACCTTAATTTCTTTCTTATATGCCCACTTTTGTGTCATTAAAACACCTAATTGAAAGTATGTAAACTATAAAATTGGGCATAAAGTAAACATATTAGGAAAAAAAAATATTAGACTGACAATATATACACGGAAAGATTTACGCTACCACTTGATTTTAAAAGCAAACCAAAACAGAAAACTTATTCCATTCCCATCTTTATTATCGCAAACTAAATATCACCTTAATTTTTTTCTTATATGCTCACTTTTTGTCATTAAAACACCTAATTGGATATGTAAACTACAAAACTGGGCATAAAATGGACATATTAGAAAAAAAGCATGTACCATGTTAAAAATTGTGCACGTTAAAAAACAAAATTAAGAGGAATGCTAGGAACACTTTTATATGCTCTCTCAATTCCTGATATATCTCATTTTTCAAAAAATTAAACTTTATTTTAAATAAACACTAACACATGTCAAATAAAGACATGAGAAAGTGTACGGAGGATTGTATAAAAAAATGTCCGTAGCATTCCTCAAAATTTAAATAACTAATATAGTATTTTACATTAACTATGCAAATAACGATGGTAGGTGACACATGATATTTTCGTACTCCAAATGTAAACCCTATATTTGTCCCAAAAAATATGTAACTGCTATAATAGTATCTACCACATTGAAAACCAGTTAATACAATGAAATTATTTATCATTTATTTTTAATTGTAACCAACCTGACTATATTACACTATGTTTATCGATTGAAAGCTCAAACTTTTATTGAATCCCGTAATAAAACCATTTTTTTTTCATGCTTACATCTTTCTTCTATGCTCAATTATTATTTGTTGTCATCTTGAAAATTGTTAATGTCTATACTCACTACTATTACATGATTTCATCCATTTTCTTCTTATATTCATAGTATGATTGTTTTCCTTTACATTCATAGGTTTGAACATATGAAATAACAGACATTGTTTTGTGCATCGAATATGTTTTGAAACTATACTCCAACCTCCCCCTAAGATCTATACAAATATTTCTTGCAAGAACAAAGAAAAAATATTTTTTCTTCGCAAGCCATTCGACTTGAATTTATTTGTATTTTATGTTTGATTATGATCCATTAATATAATCTAAGTGTTATTTTCTGTGGATTTAGTGATTCAGGTTATCAGCTTTTTCTTGGAGGTGTTTATGTTGAGCAAAAAAATAGCTTTAGGTTGAAGTCATCTATGTCAATGCATCAGGTATCATTTCCTTTTTTTATTATCGAAGTTTCCTTCTTTTATTACTTCTCCTACTTTTTAACTGACCACTTCCAATAATTAATTATCTATAAATTTAAACATATACAACTTTAGCCATATATAGTTTGAACATTTTAATCATCACATACGAAAAAACTTTGCAAATTATGTATAAATTATTTTGTGTAATGAATAGGATTTGCATGTATTAATAAATCATGGTCTCATCATTCTTTGAAGGATTTAAAATAAAAGAAAAATCACTCTTTGAAGGATCATCTTTGTTTTTTTCTTCTTATTTTAGGGAATCTTAATTCAAATTTAAAATAAGATATTTTTTTGAAAATAAAATTCGCCTTCTTCATCTTCTAGTTTCTCTTAAACAAAACCATACCCGAAATAAGAAACAAAGGTAGGTTTCAAATATTAGGGTAAAATAAGTTGATATTTCCTGCTCATATATACAGCTAATTGCATTGCCCAAACAAAAAGTAAGCAAAATTTGATACAATTTAACATAAATTAAATAGTATGTAGTGTTATTAATCTATAGCTTTTAATTGTAATGCTATCGGTTTATTAATTTTCATTAATAAGAATACTTTTGTCCCTATTTTATTTTGCCTTTTACTATTATAATAATATTGAATAGTTAATAAATTTATTTTTCTTTTTATTATATTTTTTTCATCTCCAACTGAAGACCCAGAGATAAAGTCATACGACCATCTTAGTGGTAAAATAATTACCACCTCTTTCTCTCCATGCAATTGTATTTTTTTAACGTTCTAACTCCTCTGACCTCATGCTCTGTACATTTTACACACTTTATTGTCACATCTTTCCGATAGCATTTACTTATTTCTTCTTTCTCAAATCATATATAGCTTGAAGTTTTAGGTAAAGAAACTCATACCTAAAAGTTGAGGACCAAGCCAATTAATCAGTATAAACCCTTACGAAGAGATGTTCCTAATTCTTAGAACAATTGATTTTAGAGGTTTTATTATAAACTATAAAGCTTAATTTTATACTTAAGCATATAAAAGTACTATTGTACTTAAACATTCAATCTAATTATTTTTGAAATCTTGCAGTGCGACCTACTACATGTAAAATCCAGGTAAAAATGAGCTATATTTTTTCTTGTCCAGTTAAATGATCTTAGAAATACTTCATATCCAAATAATCCAAAGATGATAGGCTTACCAATCTTCTCCACAATGTCATCTGTTTCTCTGATGCCTGCTGTGTCCAGAAGGGTTACAGGAATACCATTAACTCTGACACCAGCTTCAACCACATCACGAGTGGTTCCAGCAACATCTGTAACTATTGCCCTCTCACTCTGCACGCTAAAACGAAAATACGGCACTAAGTAAGATGAATTTTATTATTAAGAAAAAAAAAGTTAGAGAGAGCCACATCAACCAAAACCTATAATGTTTAAAACTTTTCCTCGTCCTTGCAAAGTACCAAACATGTTTTTTCATGGTGAAGCAGAATTAGAGTACCCAAAATAATAAGGGAAAACTCACAGTTTAAGAACGAGTTTTGCAAAAATTCACAATATAGTTTGAATTATTCATTAATTGCAATAAAGATTTCTCAAATCATTACAGTTATGTGTGTAAATAAACCTAACTCAAACTACATTGCTAACTTTCACAAAACTTGATCCTATATTAAGTGATTACCGAAATAATAATACCCATCAAATATAACTTATATAATAAGCCATCCAACGGATTACAACAGAAAATAACAATGAGCTTTCTAGCACTTGTCGATGGGCTTGTTTATTATATATACTTCCCATCTATTTATCCAACAATTTGAAAATATAATATAAGATAAAATTGAGAATTCCAGTTGTCAAAAGAAGTTTGTTTCAAGACTAAAGAGGCCAAGTATAGAGCACATATATGGGCATTAATTGTATCAGAAAGTTAAGAGATAGTGTCATAAGAAAAAAAAACTCAACAATAAATAATGTGTTTTCAAGACATACTTTGCTCCATGCATTAAGAAGACTTGACTTGCCCACATTAGGGCAGCCTACAATAGCTATCTGCACGATTTAAAATGAAAAGAACCATAAATCAGAAGCACATAATACTGCATAATGAAACATAAGTATGCATAGTGCTAAAGATGCAAAAGAAAATCATCACATAACTAATACAACATAGGAAATCAGTATATTTCAACAATGGAATTGAATAGCAATAGTGAAAAATCCACTAAAAATGGGATAGTGACAACATTATTAAGTTAACATTAACATTGAATATATTTATGTTGTCAAATCTTAGAAGAATTTTCAAATACAAACTATGATACACAGAGAGGAAGCATGCCACATCATTCCCTGAACGATATATAAAAGGCATTAACCAGCTCCTTTCCAAATAATAGAAAACAATACAAACCTTCCAGCTCTATCTAACAATGTCAGAGGGCTTAATCAGTTAACTGCACACTGTACCTGCAACCCAGCTTGTAGAAGTTTGTCATAATTGGCCGTCTCCAGTGCATTTTCGACATCTTGTGACATGTAATTTATTTTATCCACAATCAGGTTGAAATCCAGCGGTGGCATCTCATCATCAAAATCTAAACGAGCTTCAATTTCAGTGAGCAACTCAATGCACTGCAATCGCAGTGATTTTACAAGGGAAGAGAAGCCTCCCTGTCAAAAGGGTATACAAAGAGCTTTCAAGAGGCAAGAAAGCACACAAATACGATCTTAGCAAGCTAAGCCATATTGTCTAATAGAAAATGCAGTATATTAAGTTTAATAGTACCAGATAAAGTAGCCCATCAAGGAATAAAAATCTCATTGAAGAAAGAAGACATGCCTGAATGCCAGCCAGTGCTGCATCTGCAGCAGCTACTGACTTGGATGTAATTAGTTTTTCAATATTTTCAGCTTGTGAAAGGTCCAAGCGTCCATTGAGAAAAGCGCGAAGAGTAAACTCGCCTGAGAATATTAATGCAAAAAAAAGGGAGGAAAATAATGCAGGTGTCAACTTGAGCTCAAACCCACTATTTCATCCAAAGCCTTGTGCTATCAAAATAGGTTCAAAATTTAAAACTCATTACCATCATTTTCAATGGGAAAAAACTTTTAAGCTACTAGTATAGGGGAGCCATTACAGAGACTCAGTTACTGGAAAATGAACTCAAAATATAGGAACTTATTCTGCTTATCCGTATGAAGGGTGTTAACAATAGACACTAAGCATAAAAATGTAAAAGAACTTGATATGGTGGAGCAATTCATCTGTGCACACAAAATTTTCAAAGAAAAATGACCTGGTTCGGCAAGTCTAGCTCCAGCTTCAAGACAAACCCTCAGAACACGATTCAGGCAGATTTCACTACCGTGACACTGAAGCTCGATCACATCTTCACGAGTGTATGATCTTGGAGCCAACATAGGAACTGCTAATACCTTAAAAAATCACAGAACTACTTTAGTTTAAAAAATAGTTTAAACATAAACCAGCCAAACCTCAAATAAACATTAAACAAAAACTACGTTTTGGGCATTCCTAGCTTTGAATGACAATAGCACGGTAATAAGTGTTGGGCACAGCGGAT
The DNA here is from genome assembly GCA_030763125.1 of Hippophae gyantsensis. Taxonomy (NCBI): domain Eukaryota; kingdom Viridiplantae; phylum Streptophyta; class Magnoliopsida; order Rosales; family Elaeagnaceae; genus Hippophae; species Hippophae gyantsensis. Next base: position 21,480,573 of record CM061032.1, on the reverse strand, counting down.
AAAAATAAAATAAATTTAACAGAGTAAAACAATAACACCGACAATTTAACGTGATTCACCCTTTAATTTGGGCTAAGTCCACGGGATAAACTCCGAAAAATATTTTTTCCACTAATAAAATTAATAGATACAAAGTGAGAGACAATACAACAAATTGAGATAAACTCAAAATAGTATCACACAAGTGTTTCCCAAATTCACTATTTTGTCACTCCCATTTTAGAAAAATATCACAATATTTTTCTAAGATATTCTCTCCCATTTTCTTACACACACAACGCTATTTTTCTTCAAAATAAATTGTTCTTTTAGCTTTCCTTTGTTTCTCTTTTTGTTTTGGTGTGTTGATGTATCTCTAAGGCAAAAAAAATGTCTATTTATAAGCAAAATTGTCTATCAATATTAGATTGCATTTGTCAAATGTGGTTGCACTTAACAATTTTTATTTTCTTCCTCTTCTATGTGGGAAGGACCTACAAATCTTTCCCTCCTGACTATATAGAAGGTTCCACCAATCCAACAACGAAATGACAATATTCAAAACTCTGTCTTGGAAGAATTTTCGTCAACATGTCTAATCCATTTTCTCCTGTATGGATCTTCTCAAGTTGTAATAGCTTCTTCATTACATTCCTAATCTAGTAATATCTCACATCAATATATTTTGATCTTGAATGAAATGATGCATTCTTTCCAAGATGGATAGCACTCTGACTATCAAAAAATAATTGGTAACTGTCTTGTTGCAACCCAAGTTCCTTCAAGAACTTTTTCATCCATAACAACTCTTTACATGCTTCCGTTGTTGCTATAAACTCTGCTTCTGTAGTGGACAGTGCAACACATTTTTGTAACTTTGACTGTCATGACATAGCTCCCCCTACAAATGTAATCAGGTAACCTGAAATAGATTTCCTGGAATCCACATCGCCAATCATATCTGCATCTGTGTATCCAATTAACACAAGTTTGTCATTTCCAAAACATAGACATATTTTGGAAAAACCTCGAAGATACCTGAAAATCCATTTCACTTCAGCCCAATGTTCCTTTCCAGGATTTGAAAGGAATCTACTCACAATTCCAACTGCACGAGCGATATCTAGCTGTGTATATACCATGGCATACATAAGACTTCCAACTGCTAAAGCATATGGAGCATTTTCCATCTCTTCCTTCTCTTTGTTTGTAGAAGGGTTTTGCTTATAATTTACCTTAAAGTGATTAGCAAGAAGACAACTAATCGCTTTAGCTTTATCCATATGAAATCTCTGAAATACTTTCTCAATGTATTTTTCCTATGACAACCATAATTTCTGGACGCCTGTCTCTAATAATACTCATGCCAAGAATCTGTTTTGCTGACCCTAAGTCTTTCATGGAAAAAACTTACTCAACTGTTTTTTCAAGTTATTGATTTTGGAAATATTCCGACCAACAATCAACATATCATCCAAATAGAGCAAAAAAATAATGAAATCATTATCAGAGAATTTCTACACAAAAACACAATGATCTGAAATAGTCTTTTTGTAGTATTGCTCCCCCATAACAGACTCAAACTTCTTATACCATTGTCTCGGTGCCTTAGAGGCTTTTCTTCAATTTGTAAACATAATCCTTTTTTCCCTTTTGCTTGAAACCCTCCGGTTTCTCCACGCATATCTCTTCTTCCAAGTTACTATGTAGGAAGACAGTTTTTACATTCATTTGCTCAACCTCCAAGTCAAGACTTGCTGCTAACCCCAGCATAGTACGAATGGATGTCATTTTCACAACTGGAGAGAAAATCTCATCAAAGTCAACTCCTTTTCTTTGGTTGAATCCCTTGACAACCAGTTTGGCTTTGTATCGTGGATTGGAACTGTGTTCTTCGTGCTTCATCCTGAACACCCATTTATTTTTCAAAAACCTCTTTTTGGGTAATTTCATCAGCTCAAAAGTTTTGTTCTCATGTAAGGACATCATATCATCTTGCATGGCTTCAATCAATTTTTGTTTGGATTTGTCATTCATGGCTTGTTCATAACTCTCAGGTTCTCCCCCATCAGTGAAAGTTACATACTCATCTGGAGGATATAAGGTATAGGGTTATCTCACTCTATCACTTCTTCTCAATGGAACAGGAGAATCCGCAGGTGTTGGTACTGGATAATGAACATTATTATTTCCTTCATCTTCAGAACCAACTTCTATGAGAGCATCATCTTCATCAAGTGGATAAACCTGATCTTCACCTCTAACTTGTCTTGGCACTAATGTTGGAGGAATTAATTCCAAATTTGATGAGTCACCATTGGAATTAGGAACATCTTTCTTCATTTTGATAATATCTTCAATGGTCTCATCTTCAACAAATACAACATCACAACTCTTGATAAGTCTCTTTGCAACCGGATCATAAAATCTATAGCCAAATTGATCTTGACTATAGCTAATAAAAATACACTATTTTGTTTTGGCATCAAGTATGGATCTCTCATCCTTCGGGATATGAACAAATATTTTGCAACCAAATACCCGCAAATGATCATAGGAAACATCATTTCTTGACCAAATTTTATCTGGAACATCCATCTTGCGAGGAGTACAGGGTGAAAGATTCAACACATGTGCAACTGTGAGTATGGTTTCACCCCATAAAGTTTTAGGCATCTTTGCATGTGAGAGTAGACATCTAACTCTCTCCATCAAAGTTCTATTCATCCTCTCAGCTAAGCTATTCAACTACAGTGTCTTTGGAGGTGTCATCAGATGCCGAATACCATGCCTTTTGCAATAAGCATGGAAAGGTCCTATGTATTCTCCACCATTGTCTGTCCGGATGCACTTCAGCTTCTTCCCAATCTATCTCTCAATTAAGACATGAAATTCTTTGAAGACATCTAGCACCTAATCCTTTATTTTCAGAAAATATACCCACGTCTTCTTTGAATGATCATCAATGAAAGTCACAAAGTATTGAGTACCACCAAGTGACTTTGGCATTGATCCACACAAATCTAAATGAATCAGTTCTAAAATATTATTCATTTTGGAAGAAGAACTCTTGAACTCTATTTTACTTTCCTGTTAGACAATAAACACATTTCTCCAAATGTACTTCATCCATTCCAAGCAGTATCTTCTTTTTGGTTAGACTTGTCATACCTTTTTCACCCATATGATTGAGTCTCTTATGTCATAACTCAGCTACATTATCTTTCTTTATGGCTTTTACTGTGTCGGTGGAGAGCTTCGCATGCATTATATACAAAATTGTATGCTTCTCACCTCTAGCCACCACTAAGGAGTCTTTTGTAAGTTTCCATTTGTCAAAAATGAAGGAGCTGTAATATCCTTCATTTGCAAGTTTGCGCACAGAGATCAAATTCAAGCGCATATCTGGAATATGCCTGACATCCTTTAGAAATAGTCTAGTTTCGTTCCCTGTTTCCAAGCAAACATCTCCTCTGCCTATAACCTTTGACAAGCCTTCATTTCTCATTCTAACAACAACAAAACATCCAGGTGTGAATGATGAAAAAAATTTTGTATGCGATGTAATGTGAACTGTAGCACCACTATCAATCATCCAACTGGTCTCGTGATGCAAGATTGACAAAATCTTTATCATAAACGATATTGAACTCGTCTATGGTATTTGTTTGCTCATCATCATTGTTGTCGTCTTTTTTCACTACTTTACCTTTGTTCGTTTCCTATTCCTTCTTGAACACTCGGAAAAATTTCTTGATGTGACTTTTTTTCTTACAGTTATGGCATTCAACATTGGCAAATTTGTTTGATTTGTCTCTGCTCTTGCTTCTGGGTTTTTGTTCTCTATACTGTCTCCTTCCTCTGGATTCTATGATAAGGGCTTATGCTTCTGAATCTCTCTCATTATTCTGTTTCTCATATGACAACAAGGCTTCTACAACAACTTCAAACTTCATCTTGTCTTTTGCATAAGTCAGAGTTGTTGTGATATGATTATATGATGAGGATAGTGATGCCAACAATATCACAATTTTCTCTTCATCGTCGAAACTCACATTAAATCTTACTAAGTGAAAAATCTTGCTATTGAAATCGCTAACATGCTGCATCATGCTCACGTTATCTCCCTTCCTCATCTGATATAACTCCTATAAATAAAATTTATTGGCAAGGTTTTTTGACACGTACACGTTTTCTAGAGTGTCTCATGTTTCTTTAGCAGTCTTGCAATTTCATTATTCAATATTTTGTAACACACTGTCTAAGAGATTTAGAAGGATTGTACTAGCTACAATTTCATTTATTTTCTCCTATTGTTCCTCGGTGACGGTTGCTGCCTTCTTTTCTTTTCCCAACGTCTTATGGACTTTCTATTGAATAAGAATATCCTTTATCCTCCTTTTCCATAAAGAGATTATTATTGTCATTAAATTTCTCAATATCTATCTTCTGGCTTGACATTTTTTTTTCTCGATGTGTTTTTTTTTTTTGCAAATAAATACACCATGGACCTAATAAAATCTTTTCTGATGTGACAGATCAATCTATGTTGCAACCACATAGCATATTAAGAATTTTACTAAACCAACTCTAATACCAGTTGTTAGGTATAACGGGTAAAAATAAAATAAATTCAACAAAGTAAAATAATGAGACCGGCAATTTAATGTAATTCACCCTTTAATTTGAGCTAAATCTACGGGATAAACTCCGAAAAATTTCACTTATAAAATTAATATGTACAAAGTGAAAGACAATACAACAAATTGAGATCAACTCAAAATAGTATTACACAAGTGTTTACTAAACTCATTATTTTATCACTCCCATTTTTTTACACATATAACACTATTTTTCTTCAAAGGAAATTGTTCTTTTGGCTTTATTTTGCTTCTCTTCTTGTTTTGTTATGTTGATGTATCTCTAAGACAAAGACATTGACTATTTATAAACAAAGTTACCTATCAATATTAGATGCATTTGTTATGTAATTGTACCTAACATTTATAGTTACACCTAATAATTTTTATTTACGTTCTCTTCTACGTTAGAGTGACCTACAATAAGAACATTAATTACAATCACATCATTCAACAAAGACAAATTCCCAAACGTCACGCTAAAAATCTCATCAAAAAGTTTATCAACAATATTCCATGAATCCAAAAACTAAAAAAGTAGATTCCAATTACTGCATACCTCGTCGACAACACTACCATAAGAGTCACGAACCTCACCATACTCCACAACATGACTTACAGGTCTCCACGAATAAGAGCCAAAAGACTCAATCGAATTCTTCTTCCTTTTATTTCTGGCGGGACGAAACACAGTCCCAACAATAGCCACTGCAGAGGGACCCGATAAACGCACAATCCCAACAGCACCTGGAGGACCACCAACGGAAGTAACAATGGAAGCAATGGTTGAGCCACTCTCAACCCCATGAAACCCATTTAAAGCCTTCTCCGAATCATCATAAACTGGCAACCGCTCGTCCCTCTTTAAAAGCAGCGTCTTATCGGAGCTTGGTTGAGCCCTCGGAGTGAGATGAAGATTGGGTACTGAGGCTTTGGGGGTGATGGGTTTTGTGAGTTTGGTTGAGAGAGGAAGTGGGAAGAGAATCGAGAATGAAGTTGGGTTGGAAAGGTTGTGTAGGCGTAGTAATGAAGCTATGGTGGGTGGGAGTAGACTTGGTTGGTGAAAATGGCTGATAAGGCAACGAACTGCTGTGTGTAGAGCCATTAGACTTGCTGCTAATCCAAAAGGGACAAAACTAAAGGGTAATTAAAATGCCTTTAAAAGTATTTTTTTTTTTTACAAATTCACAAAATACACTCTTTATAATTTATATTGAGTTATTCATGATATAAGTACGCTGATAACCTTTTTTTAAATAAGAAAAAATAACGTTTTTTTATGTATTAATTTTTTTTTACTTATAAATATAATAGTAAAATTTTGGTTACCTATTCATATAAATTTTCACATGTTCTTATAAATTGAATTTTCGGATACATTTAAAATAATTAACTTTCTTCTTTTAAAAAATAAAAATATTTTTTTAATTAAATACACTTTCATTTCATTAATAAGAATGAACGGATATAATTCAAACTATGAATGTAAATGAAATATAGTAAACCATAATTAGTTATGAAAATTTTACTTACTAGCGATTAATTTTATGATTATTCATAAAAAATTGATATATTTTTAAAAAAATGACTGTAACCAATAAGGTGTGCTTGGGATAATTATTAAAATATCAAAATTGTGGTTAACTGAAAATGAATATATATTAATATTAATTTTTATATATGTATAATTATATAGAAAAATACATTTTAATAATAAAGCATATAATATTTTGAATTATTATATTATATTAAATTATATTTATTTTTATTTATATATATTTTTATTTTACTTAGAAACATGTGTTAAATAGTTAAAAAATGAAAATTAATATCAATATTTTAAATAATACGATAGAATAAGAATTGTATTATTATTAAAAAAATTAAATTATGTATATTTTTTAAAAAATGTTAAAAAATAATAAACGTGGTTAAACATTGGAGAAATTACTACCTACTCATAACAAACGGTTATTACTCAAATATACTCGAATTTGATGTGAGATGTTTATGACTATTAGCATAATCTTTTTTTGCCTATTTTCAGACTTATTCCTAACTTTGGTTGACACTTATAGGAATAATAATGTGAATAATTCATGTATTTATGTGTTTATTTTGATTGTTAATCTGGATTGAAATTTAAAACATTCTAACAATAGTATAAATGCTCATTCCTCTCACACACTTTAAGAATATGTTGAAATGTTCCATTTTTCATACACATTTATATAATTATTATTTTTCTCATTTTTCGGATAAACAAATACAAATTTTTTTAACAAATATTTTGAGACAAACAGATTATGAATAATCTATTATATTTATATGTTTTGCTATATATCTTTTTTGTTATATGTATTCTATTATAATTATCGTTCAGTTTTTTCATCTTTTTATTACTATATCTATGTTTCTCTTTTTTTATTACTTCATTCATGTCATTGTCTTCACTGTTTCCCTCTATCATTCACTATTTTTTTAATTTTCCTTTACTTTATATTTGTATTTCACTTTTACTATATATATATACATTTTATAATTTTATAAATAAATAAATTATTTTATTTTTAAAATTGTTTAATCATTATAATTAATGAAATTAAAATATGAATGTAAATTAACATATTTTTATCATTTATTTATTGAATTTTGTTTTCATAATCTAAAACGTTATTCGGTGCTTTTTAAAACTTGGGTTGCTATTTATGTATTTAATAGAAAAAATAAAGAAAAAATTATGGAATCTAAAATAATCACTCTAGTGTCTCAAACTGAAATCTCAACTGTGAATGTTGTTGACCATATTGTGGGTGGTTCTATTATGAACCAAAAGATGTAATCTCAATGTTATCGATTTCTGTTCCTATGAACCATGTTGTGGTAGAGAAATCAGAGAAATTTAATGGTTTAAACTTCAAGAGATGGAGAAGTAAGATAATGATTTATCTCACCACCTTCAATTTGGTAAGTTTTTTGACTGAAGAAGCTCCCGATCAACCTGAGGGTGAATAAGATTTATCTCATCAGCATCCAAGGCTAATCTGATGGAACATGGTCAAAATTCCAAACACAATAAGAATAAGGGTAAGGGAAAGCTAGGTAAAGGGTCTAAATTGAGACCTAAAGAAGAAACTTTTAAGAAGTCAAGCTTCAGAGGGATTTGCTTTAACTGTCAGAGGACAGGGCATAAAGCCCCAGATTGCAAGTTTCCAAAAATAAATAAGAACCGTGAGACAAACATGGTTGATGACATCACTCATGACATCTATGATATTGACTTGTATATAGTCATTTCTGAGATGAATTTGGTGGGATCAAACCCAAAGGAGTGGTGGATTGATACTGGTGCAACAAGACACATATGTTTAGATAAGAAGCTATTCATCACTTCTGAACCAGTGAAAGATGGAGAGAAGCTCTTCATGGGAAATTATGTCACTTCAGTCATTCAAGGGCAAGGCCAAGTTAAACTGAAGATGACCTATGGGAATGAGCTTACATTAAAAAATGTACTCTATGTGCTAGACATATGTAAGAATCTTGTTTATGGCTCATTGCTAAACAAGCATGGCTTTTAGATAGTGTTTGAATATGATAAAGTCGTTGTGACCAAAAATGGGATGTTTGTAGGAAAGAAGTATGTATCTGATGATATATTTAAGCTCAATGTAATAATTATAAAAACTAAGAATATTAATAAGATTAATTCTTCTACTTATTTGCTTGAGTCTTCCAACTTCTAGTATGGTAGACTAGGTTATGTTAATTACGATACATTGTGTAAACTAATTAACATGGAACTCATACCCGCATTCCAAATAGATTCAAAGCATAAGTGTGAGACTTGTATTGAGGAAAAATGACTAGGTCATCGTTTCATTTGATTGAAAGAAACACTGAACCCCTTAACTTAATCCATAGTGATCTATATGATTTGAAATTTCTTTATACTAGGGGTGACAATAAGTATTTTATTGCTTTTGTTGATGATAACACGAAATATTGCTATGTGTATTTGCTTAAAAGCAAAGATAAACCTATAGAGAAATTTATTCTTTATAAAACAGAAGTTGAGAATCAACTCAACAAGAAGATCAAGGTACTACGCAGTGATCTTCGTGGTGAATATGAAGCACCATTTGGTGAATTCTGTGCACAACACGGAGTTATTAATGAAACCACCCTGCCCTATTCACTTCAGTAAAATGGAGTTGTTGCACGTAAGAATCGTACCTTAAAAGAAATGATGAATGCAATGCTATTAAGTTCTGGGTTGCCACAAAATTTGTAGGGCGAAGCTATTCTATCAACTAACTACCTTTTAAATAAAGTACCATGGAAAATACACATAAGACACCATATGAATTATTTAAATGACAGGTACCTTGCATAAAATATTTACTAGTGTATGAGTACCTTTCTAAAGTAGTTGTACCTATACCTAAGAAGGTGAAGATAGGTCCAAAAATGATAGATTGCATATTCATTGGATATGAGCATAATAGTAGTGCTTAACGATTTCTTGTGCATGAGTCAAAGATTTCAGACGTACACAAGAACACGATAATGGAATCAAGGAATGCATCATTCTTTAAACATGTATTTCTAGGTAAATCTCAAGGAGAATTAAGTTCATCTAAACAAAAGTACGAGACTATATATGAAGATAGTTAAAACAAAGAATCTGAACAAGAGGTTGAGGTTGAACTCAGACATAGAAAAAGGGCTAGCATAGAAACGTCTTATGGTTTAGATTTTTGACCTACTTGCTAGAAAGTGAACCTCAAACCTATGAAGAGACTATGAATTCTTTTGAAGGTCCTCAATGGAAAGAATCCATTAATAGTGAAATTGAGTCCATTATACAAAATCACACTTGGAACTAGTTTATTTACCTCCAAGTAGTAAAACATTAAGGTCTAAGTGGATTTTCACAAAAAAACGCAAATCAGATGGATCAATTGATAAGTACAAGGCTAGGCTTATAATTATGGAATACAAACAATGACATGGCCTAGATTACTTTGATACATATTCTCCTATGACGAGAATAACATCCATAAGGATGATAATTGCTATCATCGCTCTACGAAATCTTGAAATACATCAAATGAATGTAAAGATAGCCTTTCTAAATGGAGAGTTAGATGAAGAAATCTACATGGACCAACCCAAGGATTTTTCATGTCTAGGGCAAGAAAGAAAGGTCTATAAATTGGTAAATTCTTTATATGGCTTGAAATAAGCATCAAAATAGTGGCATGAAAAGTTTGATAATGTCACGAGGACAAATGACTTTAAAATCAACGAATGTGACAAATATGTTTATGTCAAGGACAAAAAAGATGGTATGTTATGTGTCTATATGTTAATGACATGCTAATTGTGGGTAGTAATGATCAAATAATCAAAAGCTACTAAGACTATGTTGAATTCAAGGTTTGATATGAAATACATGGGGCCTGTTGATGTAATTATGGGAATTAAGATATCAAGGATATCAAGCGGTCTCATTCTATGTCAATGTCATTATGTTGACAAATTACTTGAGGAATTCAACAAGGGTGATTTTGGAATTATGAGAACACCAAAAGATGTAAATCTATACCTATCTAAGAATAAAAGTGAGAGTATGTCTCAACTAGAATATTCTAAAGTGATAGGAAGTCTTATGTATTTGATGAGTTGTATGAGACCAGATATAGCTTATGTTGTAAGCAAACTAAATAGGTATACTTGTAATCCAAGATCTGATCACTAAAAAGGTATTACAAGACTATTTTGATACTTAAGATATACACATAGCTATGGACTACACTATATAAGATATCCAACTGTATAAAAAGGATATAGTGATGCAAATTGGATATCTGACATGAAAGACATATGTGTTCGTACTAGGTGGTGCAACTATTTCATGGAAGTCCTCTAAACATATGTGCATTGCTAGGTCCATGATACAATCTAAGTTCATTGCTTTGGATAAATATAGCGAAGAAGTTGAATGGCTACATAATTGTTTAGAGGATATTACTAAATGGGTGAGAGATGTACATGCAATATGCATCCATTATGATAGTCAATCTACTATTGGTAGGGCATAGAGTAATATGTATAATGGTAAGTCTCAACATATACATCGTAGACATAATACCATTAGACAACTACTCTCAACTAGGCTTATCTCTTTTGATTATGTGAAGTCCAAGGATAACATAATATATCCCTTAACTAAAGGGTTAAATTGAGAGTTAGTTGATAAGTCATCAAGAGGAATGAGACTAAAGCCTATGAATGAATAAGGATTTGCAAAGGAAACCCAACCTATTTGACTAGAGGTCCCAAGATCTAGGTTCAAAGTGACAACCTAATTGTAAATACTTAGTGAGATCATTGTATGAGATTTACCCTCAAGTCCATTCCTAAGCTAAAAACAGTGATACCTGTAAGACATAAGGTAAGCTAAGGCTTTTAATGATTCTTATGAAGAGAATTGTGAGCGGAGTATAGGGGTTACTATTTGCAGATTATTTTTAAAAATAAGATATCACCCATGTGAGGGAGGAGTGAGGCCACTTCAAAAGAGAATTATATAAGGCTTAATTCTTTAAAGACTCTCACAGAACGAGGCATATATTCATGGTCAAAATGAACATAACAATGAGAATTGAATTGTGTTAGGAGAGACTCTTATGTGAAGTATGTCATCTCTTACATAAATGGAAGAACAGTTCAAGGACATCGTGTCTATTGGTTAGTTAGTTAGGTAAATATACTTTTACAAAGTAAGGTTCAAAAGATAACACCTACCTATCTTATGCAGGTTTTTCGATTTGTTGAACTCTATTTCCGTGTAAAAATTTGATTTAAAATCAATGTCAATTTTTATTCATACGGGGGATTATTAGAATTTATGAATTAAAAAATTGTTAGAAATGGTTCTATATTTAATTTTTGTTTCTATCTCTTCATCTTCAATTTCCATTTTAATCTATTTTCTTCAGTTTCATTTTTAAATTTTTCTATTAGCTTTGCTTTCGTTTCAAAAACTTTAATTTTTCCATTAAGAAAAGATTTTAATTTTCTATTTTATTCTCTTTATTATCATCTTTTCGGTTGTTATTCTTATTGTATATAAAAGGAGAAATAGAGAATGGGAAAATAGAAAAAAAATAAAGTTGAGAAAAGATAAGGAAATAAGAAATAGTGAAGAAGAAAACGGGGAAACAGAGGAGTTGAAGAAGAAGAGAAAAAGGAAGAAAGAGAAAAGGAAAGGGAAAAAGAAGAAAAGGGAAAAAGATGAAAAAAAGGGAAAAAGATGGAAAAATCGACTTATAATGAATTTAAAGTCGGTTTGGTGTACAATCGATGCTATCCACGTTGGACGTAGCGTCGGTTGACGTGAAGAATCGACGCTACCCACTTAGCTAGCATCGGTTCACCACGTCAACCGACACTACCCACGTGGCTAGCGTCGGTTTGCCATGTCAACCGACGCTATGTCCAATGTGGATAGCGTCGGTTCTCCACATCAACCAACGCTACGTCCTATTTTTAAATTAAAAAATGGATGAAGTAAATACAATTGAAATTTTTTTAGGTCATTAATTATTATTTTATTTGACTCTTTAGAATTTAAGTTGGATATAAATAGTATAATTTTTCTTTTTTTTAGACAATTAGTTTTAAAAGTTATATAATTTTGTTTATTTGTTTGGATATTTAAATTTATATATGTACGTACAATATATATTTATTTAATTTTGTGTATATGTTTTAATTAAATATTATTGTAAAGTTATTATTTTTTCTTTTTCTGTAGTACGTATATGCATAGTTTAAATAAAATAATAATTGACAAAAAAAAATTTAAATTGCATGGATAGCGTCGATTGACGTGGCAAACCGACGCTACCCACGTGGCTATCGATTGACGTGGCGAACCGACGCTATCCGCGTGGGTAGCATCGGTTCTCCACATCAATCGACGCTATGCCCAATGTGGTGAACCAACGCTATCCACCTAATATAGCCGTTCGGCTCATTTTTTATGTAGAAACCCAAAAATCTTCATTTCTCTTCTCTATTTTCTCCAAAAACCGAGCTCACACCCACCCTCTTTATTAATTTTCGGCCACCTTCGACCACCATTTGCAACGCCATTTTGTGGGTTATATTCCTCTTCTCATTATCTTTCAAATCTACTATTTTTTTGAACGAAATACTCAAAAAATTTATACTCATTTTTTCACTTATTTTCACTTACAGAACACCATTTTCTTGTTCTTTCCTCCATTTAGTCACTTCATAACATTCTTGTAAGTATTTCTATTAATTTTACAGCTTATTATTCAGTTTGTTTTATTTTTTGTATAAATTTTTGATTTAGGTATGTTTTTTATTTTGCTTGTTATTATGTTTGACTTATTTTCTGTGGAAATAATATCTGAAATGTTGTGGGTTTGAGAGATTATATATATTTATTGTGCGTGGATAAATTTATTTATATATAAATAATTATTTTTTATTAAGTAGTGAATAGAGAAAAATAATATATTTTTTAAAATTTTTAAGAAATTATATTGGTATCAGAGTTATACGTGCTATCTATTGACTCTTAAAAAAATTATAAATATATATTTATAAACTCAATAATTTAAATAATATATATATGTATATATTAATAAAAATCAAATAATAACTAAAAATTAAGTAGTATTATTATTTTTATTTATATATGCTACTTATGTGTTAAAATGTTAAATATGTTACTATAGTAGCCCCACTTCTATAGAATGTTATATATGTATAATTAATATTACTTTTTAATTATGATATAGTAACATGTTTAGAAATTAGAATCAACCAAAGTGATTGGTTTTTATATATTCATGCTAGCATGCTGCTTATTTTTTAATTTGTATAGAAATGGTTTTGTAAAATGATTAAAATGATAACTGTTTTGTATTATCTATGTTTTGATATATATTCTAATAATTAGGAAATTTATATATAATAATACTTGAAATATATTCATTGGATACATAATTAAGTAATATGTTTAATTAATGTCATTAATAGAAAATGGACAAATCTTGGATGTTAAAGTGTAGAATTTAGCAAGACTATATTTCTGGAGTTGAAAGTTTCATAGAATTTTCTTGTAGAAATAGTAATACTGATACTAGTATGATTTGATGCCCATGTGTTAAATATAAAAATGAGTGATTTCATGAATTTGATGAGGTTAAGTATCACCTTATCCGTAATGGTATTCTTTTGAGCTATAAATGTTGGTATTATCATGGAGAAAATATTGATAATACTCATGGGGAAAAGATAAATAAGAATGTGAGTGGATTACATACATCTTATCATAATGTACAGACAGAAAATATGTTTCATGATGTTGAAGATGAATTACGCGAGGATGATCCCAAAACCTTTAAAAAACTTATAGAAGATGCCGAAAAACCGTTGTATCCAAAATGCAAAAAATACACTAAAATTTAGAGATTGGTTCATTTGTACAATGTGAAGGCAAAACATGGTTTTTCTGACAAGGGATTCAGAGAATTACTAAATCTACTAGCCGATATGTTTCCTGAGGGTATTGAATTGCCATCTTCAATGTATGAAGTGAAGAAATCTCTTAGTCGATTTGGCATGGAATATCATAAGATTCATGTTTGCCCAAATGATTGCATTCTTTATAGAAAAGAATATGAGACATTAGATTATTGTCCTATGTGTAAAGAATCAAGATGGAAGCATGGTACAAATGAGACAACACATAAGAAAGGCATGCGTGCAAAGGTTCTTTGGTACTTTCCTCCGATTCCTCGCTTTCAAAGGTTGTTCAATAGTAAAGATACATCAAAGATGTTGACTTGGCATTCAGATAATCGATCTGATGATGGGGTGCTACATCATCCTTGTGATTCTCCAAATTGGAAAGTAGTAGATAATTTATCTCCTCAATTTTCATCTGATCTGCGCAATCTTCGTCTTGCCATTGCTGTTGATGGAATTAATCCACATAGTTCCCTCAGTAGTAGATATAGCTGTTGGCCAATAATTATGATAACATACAATCTTTCTACCTGATTGTGTATGAAAAGAAAATTCATGATGTTAACATTATTGATCTCAGAACCGAAACAACCCGGTGTTGATATTGATGTATATTTGTAGCCTCTGATAGATGATTTAAAGACATTGTGGAATGATGGTGTAAATGTTTATGATGCACATAAAGAAGAACACTTTAACTTGAAAAGGGTCCTTTTATGGACAATTAATGATTTTCTTGCCTATGGAAACTTATCAGGACATGCAACAAAAAGTTACAAGGGATGCCCTATATGTAGTGATGGAACTTCTGTAACTTATCTTGTTCACGGACGAAAGATGTCTTATAGAAGGCATAGAATATTTTTGCCATCTGGACACAAGTTTAGATACCAAAAGAAACCGTTCGATGGTGAAGAAGATCATGATCATGCAACTCGACCTTTGCGAGGTGTTAAGATATTAAGGCAATTGAATGGTATGACATTCAAAAGATATGGAAAGATGAAAAAAAACTCACTAAGGTAGGGAAACAAAAGAGGTCAACTAATGAAATGGGTGAAAATGAAAAAGAGTTTGAACCGACTTACCATGGTTGTTGGAAAAAAATCAATATTTTGGGAATTACGTTATTGGAAATACCTACACATTCATCACATCTTAGATGTCATGCACATTGAGAAAAATATATGTGAGAGCTTGATTGGTACTTTACTTAATATACCTGGAAAAACAAAGGATGGAATTAAAGCAAGATTGGATTTAAAAAAACTAGGCATACGACCTGAATTGGAACCAAGGGTGGAAAATGATAAGAATCGAACATACTTACCACCAGCATCATATCCAATGTCAACAAAAGAGAAGGATGTGTTTTGTAAATTTTTGGAGGGTGTGAAAGTTCCTGATGGTTACTCATCCAACTTAAGAAATTCTGTGTCTATCACCGATAAGAGACCGTATGGATTGAAATCACATAACTGTCATATCTTAATGCAACAGTTATTACCAGTTGTTATTAGATCAATTCTTCCAAAACATGTTCGATTATCAATAATTCAGCTTTGTTCATTCTTCAATACAATATGTAAGAAATCTATATCAATTGGCGAGTTAAATTCTTTATAGAAAGATGTTGTAGAGACTTTGTGTCTAATTGAAAAATATTTTCCTCCTTCTTTCTTCGATATAATGATTCACTTGTGTGTTCATTTAGTTTGAGTGGTTCAATTATGTGCTCCTACTTACTTAAGATGGATGTATCCTTTTGAGAGATATATGCAAGTCCTTAAAGGATATGTAAATAATAGAAATCTACCTGAAGGATGCATGGTGGAATGCTACATTGCTAAAGAGGCCATTGAGTTTTGTTCTGAATACTTTAGTGGTTGCACTGAAATTGGGAATCCTATGCACAAGTTGTTCTTAGAACGTCACATGATCCAAGTAGGTAACCATATGCTTGGTAGAAGTAAGAAATTATTTATTGATCACACTCGATAGGAAAAAGCACACCAAATCATTTTGGTAAATAATAATGAGGCACAACCGTACATAGAGTAAGTGATGTTCATTGTTTCATGATTGTGCAAAAATCATTTTTTATTTAACTATTGATGATGATATATAACTTCATATATATTTAATAACATTACAAGATGCATTTAAACTTATTGAAGATTGATCCTCGTTATAAAAAAAGAGGAGAAAATGGTTGTATGATGAACATAAGAGAGAGCTTATTAATTGGTTTCGCAACCATGTAAGTGTCACAAACAAAAATTCATGCATGTATCTTCCTAGATCTATTCAACGTTTTAAAACTTTGCTCTAAACACATTTTGTGTTTTTGTATACATAGATTCGAGATGAACTCAAGAAACTCAATCATAAAATATCAGAAAGTTTACAATGGCTTGCACATGGGCCAAAATTTGATGTCAAATCATTTTATAGTTTCACAATAAATGGATTGAGGTTTACGAGTCAAGCTAGGGACAAAGTCTGAGTAAATCAAAATAGTGGTGTGAAGATGGTTGCACAAACTATGCAATTTGCAAGTTCAAAAGATGTTAATCCTGTACTTTATGATAGAACATATTATGGTTTAATACAAGAGATTTGGGAATTGGATTATGAGGTCTTCCATGAAACAGTTTTCATGTGTGATTGGGTCGAAGATGTTATCAATGTTGGATATAAAATTGATGATTTTGGATTTACCCTTATAAATTTATCCAAGATAAGTCACACTGATGATCCTTTCACGTTAGCACTTCATGCAAAACAAGTATTTTACGTGAGCGATAAAATTGATCCAAGATGATCTGTTGTGTTAACGCCTTCACAAAAAGAGTTTTGCCATTGTGATGTTGTAGAAGATGATGACTCTATGCTTGATACATTAACCAATATTAGTAATTTCTCAAATAAATTGCCTAATGTATGTGATGATCTAATTGATGATGATGATTCTTCGTCATGGGCTCGAAGTGATTGTGAAGGAATATATGTATACGATCAACAACCTATATAAACATAACGTATGTTCTATATTGTTGTAATAACTCTTATATATATGTATGTTCCTAAAATTATCAATTAATTTATATTTCTTCATTGTTTGCAGATATTTCATGGATCTTCAGATAACAGAGCTTGTAGATCTAAATGATCCATTGGGGTATTTGAAAAGAAGGGGTTGGGCGAATATACCTGATACTCCACTTAACCCAGATGATAGAATACCTGTTCTATTTGATGCTACTGGTAATCCAATAGGGAAAAATGGTCAACAATTGAAATCCTCTATTGGTCGACTTGCGAAGTCCAGTATACCAATCAATATAAATGATTGGTCTCAAGTTAATGATGGGTGCTCAAAAAGCACTAAAATAACCATGATTTTATGCACATTAATTGATTAATATATATATATATATATATTTATATGTTTTATCATATATTTATATATATTTGTCTTTTTCGGAATCACGGGTATTTTTATTGTTTTTCAAGTATTTTGGCTTAAAAACGTAACTTAAAGACTCAAAGAAAAATACTGGAAGCAATACATCACAAATATAGTAATAAATAAATGGGGAAAGGTCAATAAATATGGAAAAGTTGGATAAAATGGGTCAAAAAGGTCAAAAATGTCAAAAAGGAGAAAATCGCGCCGTACGCCTACCGCTGAAGGCTGAGCCACGCGCTGCCGTATGACAGACGCCCCACGCTCTGCACGCATCGGCGTGCGATCCAGTTCGCGCGCACCGCGTGCATCTCACCTGCTTCCCGCGGCGTCGACGCCCGTTTTGCCCCATTTTTCACGCAGCCGCTCATGTCATCTGATGTCATCGTATGGCGTCGAATTACCACTCAGCGTTTTCCTAATTTTTTAACATTTTTTCCCACACTTTTTCTCTCCATCTTTACCTATAAATATCCCCTTCTCTTCACTTCTAAACACACTTCTCTCTTCTTTCTTTCTCTCTTTTCTTAGATTTTTAGGTTTTTTTTAGTTTTTCTTAGTTTTTAGTTAATTTCTCTTAGTTTTAGAGTTCTTCCCTTTTTGGGAAGAACTAGTTATGTTTTTGTAATTTATTAGCTTTTTGATTCAATAAATGGGAGTCTTTGTGTACAATGGCGCAGTGGTGGGCGTGGGGCTCGATGCGGTAGTGATTGAAGCGGCGCGATTTTCTCCTTTTTGACATTTTTGACCTTTTTGACCCATTTTATCCAACTTTTCCATATTTATTGACCTTTCCCCATTTATTTATTACTATATTTGTGATGTATTGCTTCCAGTATTTTTCTTTGAGTCTTTAAGTTACGTTTTTAAGCCAAAATACCTGAAAAACAATAAAAATACCCGTGATTCCGAAAAAGACAAATATATATAAATATATGATAAAACATATAAATATATATATATATATTAATCAATTAATGTGCATAAAATCATGGTTATTTTAGTGCTTTTTGAGCACTCATCAGTTAACGATGTAGAAAAGTTCAAAATATGGATAACCATTTGTATAAGTCTCTTATATTTTATAATCAATATATATATTATATATTTTTTGTATTATATCTAATCTTTTGTACTGTGTTTTTACAGAATCGTTACAAAGTCGATGATAGTTGAAAACTTAAGTGTTATAAGATTGCAAATAAGGCATGGAAGGAATACAAGACTTCCAGATTGGCAAGAAATTATGTGTTTTCATATTTGGAACCACTTGATGAGATAGAGCTCTACAAAATATCTGAAGGACACCCCTGGATTACACCTCAAGTTTGGAAAAACTTTGTGGATTATAGACGTTCAGATGAATTTCAAATTATTAGGGAAGAATATCAGAATATACAAATGCATAACATTCTTCCTAACCGTATTGGGAGGTCTTCAAATCCTGAAGTTAGATATAGAATGGTATTATTAATTTGTCTTAATTTATAAATATTTTTATATTTATTTTCCTCAATTTAATTTCATGTCATTGTTAATAATTTTTTTATAATTTATGTAGGAAGCTGAATTGGGTAGACCTGTTACCCGAACTGAATTGTACATAGAAACAAAGACTCCCAAAACGAAGAATTCAAGACCGATGACTAAGTGAGGAGAACAACAACTAAATAAGTTGGTTAGTAATTTCGGTTGATAAAAAGTCTTAATGATTTTTAATAATTGATGTAATAATGAATGATATGTTTGTGTGCTTTATTATTTGTAGAGAGTTGTTCAAGAAAAAATATCCAGGGGTGAAATAATCGAAGAGCCTGAGAGAGATGCTTTATATCATGCATTCGTACACGAGCATCCTGGTCGTGTTAGGAGAGGTAGCCAATATTATGGTTATATGGAGTATTTTAGCATTCCAAAACAAAAGCCTCAGACGGTAAGTAAGGAGAAGTACACTAAAATTGAAGAAGAATTCAACTTCTTTAAGGTCTCAGTGTTAAGTGAGATTGCCACTCTAAAAGAACATCAATCATAACAAATGTCAGCTATGACATCATTCTACAACCAAGGCATGCCATATTGCCCAAGCATGCAACCATCCATGCCAGGCATGCCACCATCCATGCCATGCATGCCACAATCCATGCCAGGCATGCCACCATCCATGACAGGCAGGCCACCATCCATGCCAAGCATGCCACCCACACAATCTCATTGCATTCAAACTACATCCAGTGTAGGATATAGCCATCATATTGATCCTCACTATATGCCAGGAATGCATATACAATCAAGTAATGGTTCATTTTCTCCAATGCAATCTGCACATTCTTACCATCAATCAAACCATGATGAACGTTTTGGTGAGAATGTACATCCAATAGCTACCCTACATGGGAGTCCTCTTCTATTTGATGAATCATATGTGGTAAGATTTTAATTTCTGGTGTATATAATCTATTATTTTTAAATTCTTATTATATGTTTTAATTTTTATATATAACACTTAAAGTTTTTATAGAATATGAAATGTTTATTGAAACATCCTTCGTCAACAGACTTTGTTGCTATTGAAATGGTACAACAATTGAGCGATGATCGGATGATTCATAATCAATATTTGCCTAATCATTGTCAAATAGTAATTGATCAATCATTATTTCATGATTGTCCACTACCTGTGCCTTCTGATGCTACCACAGTCCAAAAGGCGGTTCGATAGTATGTGGCTTGGCTGTCAATTCAAGTTGTTCTAAATTTTGACACGATACTATTTTTTAACTTAAAAGATAACACTTGTTTACTACTATTATTTTATTATATCTTATATTGTTACTAAAATACATATATAATACTTTTTTAGTCTATTATACTAGAACTCTTAAATGTGGCACATTTAAGAGATACGAAGCAAGTATCTCATGCTAAATCTATGTCTAGTGGCCAATCATCGCACACCAAGTCATTCAAGAAGAAGCCTTGGAAAAAGTATAGTTATAATTATGCTTTAAACTTCAGCAGAAATCTTGGCACTTTGATGACTATTGTTGGGAGGGCATTTAACATAAATGATGGATGGACTGTGCCATTTCCTATAGAAATTTTTGGTGTAGACCTCGGCCAAACTTATATATCGATTGAGTGCATATTTCAAGTATTTGAATATCAAATGATTGATTTAAGTATAATTCAAGTGTGGACAACGTGTTTCATATGTTTAAGGGCACCAAAACTCACACAAGCCAAGTAAGAAATTAGAGTTACACTTGATTTCATATTTAGAGTTCATTATAGTATTAAAAATACTAGCAGAGATTCCAGATAACTTCATATTTATGGACAAATGATTAATAAAGTGCTAATATGAGTTCGTCGAAGGGTTATATCACTCAAATGTCACTGTGGTAATCCCTTTTTTATGGTAATATTTATAATGATTTAATTTCTTCACTCGTATATCTATGAAGTTTAGACTGCTTGTTTGATAGATGTTTACGTGCTCATGTATGTAGGGGAATATGAATTGTTATATGGATCAGCTGTTTTTTGTCTAGTTTTCTTGTCATAATGCTGGTGATTCTAAGCCAACAAAATCGCATCCAATTACACTTTGACGACATTATTTTATTTGTAATTTAAGTTAACTATATGTATTGTATATACATTATTATTTTTGTAATAAATTTAATTATCAAGTAATTAATTATATTTAAATTTTTAATTATTTGTATTATTATTTATATTTTAGTTTTTTATGCTATATATATTGAATATTGAATATGAAAAATGAGAATAAAAATAAAAAAATTCATAAAATGTACGTGTAAAGTCGATTCACGTGATGAACCGACTTTACATTTTAAGTCACTCAATTTAAAGTCGGTTCAGCGAATCGACTTTAATACCCATTTTTGTAGTAGTGACACCTCTCCAATAGCCTCACAACCACCCTTGGTGAGGTGGAAAATTCAAGTTCTATAAATACCCCATATTTCTTCTTATTTGGTATATAGAAAAATGTAATAGAGCTTTTTAAATTAACATTTACTTTTTCTATTTTTGGATAACTAATACCTTATGTGTTGTTCAGTATTAATGATTCATGATTGTGTGAGCAAAATTATGCTAGTGAGTAGTGAGTACTCGAGGTGGTGTTTGCAAGTGGTTTATATAAGGTGAGCCATATGTGAGTTGGTTGGTGCCTTCATATAACTTTTTATATGTGAGAACCACTTTGTGAAAGTTAACAGAGTTAAATTCTATTTTGTGAAAGTTAACAGAGTTAAATTCTATGAGTTATCACATCTTGGATAGTGTGTCCCTTGGTGGTTTATGGTAGACTGTGTGTCCTATGTTGTTTATTTGGTCTTCGTATTTGAAGGGGTTTTTGTTGCTTGTGCACATCATTCATTATTGATTCTTGGTTTCTAATCACACCACATTAGTTGGTTTGCCTTTGGAGGTGAGTCAGAGGTTCGTATGTATTGTGAAAGCAGCAAGCAAAAGCAACAATAAATAGTTTGGACGGAGGACCCAATTGATAGAGGTATTGGTGGTTATATTTTCTATCCAATTTGTAACTGTTTTATTAATTAGTGGATTGTTTGCTACTGAGTGGTTACTTATGTTACCATATAGATATGGTTTATATATAAGTTTACATTTGTTATATCTATTTTTATGCATGCTCAAATGTGTGGCTAGTACAATCAAAGTTTAAATGGTGTGTATTTCTACAAGCTAAAGTTTATACTTTGATTATAAAGTTTTTACTATTTATTGCATGCTTTCTGTTTACTAATTGTATGTACTACTGCAATGATTATCAAGTATGTGTTATATATTGGATGTTGTGCATGATCGAATTATGTGTTAGTCTACTTAGAGTGTCCATATTGTTTGATCCAACATACTAGATGTAGACTCTGATGAGAAGGCATATTCGTTATATTTGCCACCTGTTTTCTTTCCTTTTTATGTAGCTTTTCCATAGCTTTCAAACATTGCTTATATTGTAAATTAATCTACCTACTTCCTAATTAATTTATATTACTTTTGTCTGCTATGTTCAAGTGAGTTGGATGTTCAGAGAGTGTATCTCCTTACCCTTGTTGTATCTTTGGTGTCAGACTCTTTAATTGGTTTTCTATGTTTAGATTAATCGTATGTTTTGAAAGTACAATCATTATTTACCAAATATGTTGTCATATATAAAGTCTTTAAGTGATTGGAAATCTTTTGTTGTTTGGTATGCATTCTTATCTCACTTGTTGTTAGTGGTTTTCCATGTATACGTTTAATGGTAGTCTACATAGGAGCCTACGGGTAATACTGTGACTAGTGTGTTTAGTGTAGTTAATTCTTCCTTACTGCCGATTGTTTTTATTGTGTTGAATTGAGCGTGTTGTTTTGTACTTCTGTTATACTAATTCTTTAATTCACATTCTAAGGCCTGCTTGGCCAAATTGATATAGAGCTCGCGAAAATATTCCATGGGTTTTCATTTTCACACTTCATCTAGGTCTCGGTTACCTATTTGAGTTAGAAGAACAATTGACATTCATGTGATTGTTCCTATGTATGGCAATCTTCATTCTAAAATTTAGTTGTGAGCTTAAAAAAGATTAAAAGCTTGAGAAAATTTTGCTAATTTATTTTGTTATCTTTTTCATCTTTACATTATTTAAAATACAGTTTGTTTGTTTCTATTATTTGCTTCTAAATTTTTAAATTTTAGTTTGATATTTATGGGTATTATCTCTGAAAGCCTTCATGACTTAAACTCGTCCATTAGGATAACCTAGGAGTTTAAAGGCTTATTGTATATACTAAATGCAACTATGTCAATCTTGGGAATTGATCTAAGACAATTTAATATTTAGTTTTTTTACTTTTCTTACTAGAGACTAGCAAGAAGCTAGTTGGGGTTTGTGATGAGGGTTTAAAAGCACTAAATATAACATTATTTTATACATTTTAAATGTTAAAATAGATATATATATATATATATATATTTGCATAATTTTTTCATCTTTTTAACAAATCTATCTTTTTAAAACGACAACTATGTTTTTTCATTTTTTAGGTATTTTTAGCTTCAAAATTATTCAAATTATCAACACTTGAAAAAGAGTATCTAGAAGCACTCCATTGCAACCATAAAGCAATAAAGACTAACTTATGTAAGCCTTACGAATTTTTCAAACCAATGAAAATGGCTTAAAACAAAAAGAGTTTCTAAAAGTGCAACAATACGCGTGTCGTGCTGAGGATTTTTGTGTACCATGGTATGAGACAATCAAATCAAGTTTCATGAAACGTTACAAGCCAACTTATGTCAAGGCGTAAATAAATGCAGGTCGCGGTGCCCAATCCTCTGATCCACTTTTTCCTATCTTTTGTAGCATTTTCTACCCTATATAAACCCTATATTTCATTGTAAAAATCATCCATCATCCCTCAACTTCTTAGTTTCTCTCTTTTCTAGTTTCTTAGTTCTTATAATTTTGCAAAGTTCTTCTCTCAATTTGAGAGTTAAACATAGTTTAGCTTGTGCAATAGTTTTCTTTCAATTTAATAAAAAGTGTTGGCAATTTTGCTTAGAAGTTTTCTTGATATAGAAATGATACTAAATTTTTGTACTTGAAAGGATACCCTTGAGGTATAATTTAAATGAATCCTTTTATTTTTAGATTAATTTTATATGTTGTTCTTAATGTTATGTTTAATTTATTGATCATTTATTAAATTAATCACATCTTGTTGAAATACTATGAGATATTAGTAATATTATTATACTTGTGAAATATTAAAATAGGTAAAAATATTTTTATAAAATTAAGTATTATTTTCTAATCAAGAATTCTACAAAGTTCATTACAAAAAAAATAACGATGTCATAATTTTCATAGTAAACTTAAAATATGAAAGTTAGATTAATGATTTGATTATCTTGATGTGATTTATAGTAGTGTTTTTTTGTCTTTGATTTATTCAATTGTATAGGTAGAATGAAACTCTATTTCTAAGACTTTTACAAGAATTACTATTTATAAATATATTGAAGACATATTTTTAGTAGTAGTTTTAAAATCTTAAAGTTAGTTCCCATATGTTTAAATTTTAAATCAAACTCTAACAACTTGAATGAAGCTTAAATTATTAGACCCGACCAAAGGGGTCAATTAATGGATTGTTAATCTCTTACAAAAGAAGTATAATTAATTAAAAGTTAACTAATAGGCCCGACCGAAGGCATTTAGTAATTTTAATTAATAACAAATACTTGATCCGTTTGAATGTGTTATTATATACGTAAGAGAGAATCAATAATATTAATTCATATCTTTAACAATCTAATTAATATTAAGCAAGCATAATTAACTAACTAATATATTCCATTAATTCTCCATTGAGTTTAAATGTGTATTTGCTTAATGTTTGTTGAATCTATCTTTAATTTTGTGTTAATAATTTCGAAAGGATGATTAGGTTTCTTTTTTGTTTTTAAGAATTTATTAAATTTTTTATGTTACAAATTTCTAATTAAAATAGAAGGGGTGAATAGATAATTAACAAAAATATGTCAAATTAAAATTCATAGACAACTAAACATGCAATCGTGTGAAAATAATAGTGCAGAAAGATAAAGGGACACACGACATTTTTTAGGTGAAAACAACCTAGGCTATAATAATGACCTAAGAGAAGAAACAACAATCCACCAGACCACCTAACTATTCACTATGAAAATAAGGTCTAATTAAAAGGTTAGAACTTAAACTACTTTCAAGATAATGCCTTCAAGTGATCTACTTACAAGATAATTCCCTCAAGTAGTCTTCACAAAAAAGTGTTCGGATCAAAACCAACATTCGAATAACTTGAGTCACATAAGAAAACCAACATGTTCAACTAGTACCTTAAATGTTAGCACAATAATACCAAAGTAAGGTATTTCCTAGAGAAATTCAACTATGAATAACATAACTAGAAGATTCAAAAATATATCAGTTAATATTAAATCATCTAGCAATCATAGAACAAGAGATTAAGCAAAAGTTTAATAAATATAGCTTCCTTAAAGATAAATAATCAAACAAAATAATTATGATATTACATACACAATTAGTTGATCCAATAATTCAAGAACAAAATAAATAAGAAACTATATGATCATTTAATTAAAATATCATAAACTAATTAGGTTTATTGATCAATCAAACATAATATTAATATTCGATAGATTAATTAAAGAAAGAAGCCTAAAGAAATATAATATTATTTTTGCAAAACAATTTGAGAGAGAGAGAAAAATAACAATTAGAAAATATTAATGAATATGGTTGAGATCATAAGAGGCATTATGTTTGTTTATAAAGGAAATATGAAACCCTAATGCTAGGCTTAAGACTAATTACCGATATGTCCGAAAAGTATTGCTTAGAGTAGTAAACAATGGGGATAATATGGTAATTGAAAAGTTTGGCTTTAGTAAGCAATAAGGTTAAAGTTGAAGCCCTCTTTTCTCAATCGATCTAAGCCAAGCTTGATCAATCGAACCAATAAGGTTGATTGATCAAAATCCTTTTTCAATCGATCTAGGCAATGATTAAAAAAATATCGATTGATTCTAGTTACAAAAAGTAAAAACCTGAGACTAGGTAGATCGATTATCAATCAATTTAGTCCTCGATCGATCAATCTACCCTAATATAAAATTAATTCTAAGAGGACTTAGAATGTAGTAAATCGATATTTGATTAATCTACCTCCTTAATCAATCTAGTCATTTTTCAATCGATCAACCTCCTCAATCAATCTAGTCATTTCTCAATTGATCGAGCATATATATACTAATTGTTCCTATATGTCTACTATGAAATCTAATATGCATAAGAATAGAAGTATATTGAAATATGCTAATTTGAAGCTCAATAGTTTCTACAGCTTGAATAGTGATCTTGGAAAATGTGCATAGAAATTAAATTACATTTAAATATTTTGTTCAGGAATATTGTCAACACTCATAAAAATTTTAATCTCTCTCTTTGGTATATTCGAGTGATAAAAGATTGATCTCACTACATCATACTCATAGGAAAAATACATTTAACATATTGGAACTATCCTATGATCTGGTGAAACCATCTTCGCTTGAATCTTGACAGCTTATATGTGCACTGAAAAAAAACATAAATAGGCATGCAACTTGTCTCGAAAGACCCATTGTTTATTAGTTTAGTGTCTATAATAATAAAAAAGTGAAGAAATGAATATATGTAATGAGTAACTATAGATAGATTATTTAAGTATTACTCTCCTTATGTAAATAAATTTGAATACTCAATGTGTTCTTCCCTCAAATGTAATCTTTCCCCATTAAAAAATTTCCTATTAACAACTCTCTCCTTCAATTAACTCTCCACTTTATATATTTTCAATTCATGCTCATTAACTCTCTTTTCTCCCCCTTTGTCTTACGAATAAATAATATAATCATAAAGCAATGACAAATTAGCTAAGCAAACAATGTATTTAATGGTTGAAAATAAAAGAAAACAATCTAATATGCTTAATAAAAAACAAAATTGAGAGCTAAAAACAATATGTTTTTCAAAAATGAATAAACTCCACCTAAGTTCTACGACTCTCCTAAAAACATTTGAATAAAACAAAACTTTATAATTTTTTTTAATTGAGGGTAGTAGACTTATTTAAACATGACTAGAACATAACACTAAAATGATGAAATCATTTTTTTTTTTGCAAAATGTGACTATTCATTAACAACATAAGTATATGTGGACAAGACACACAAGCATACTAACACATATAGTGACATACTAACAATCACCAAAAGTAAGAGAAGTGTTGGAATTGCAATAGTATGTCAAGTTGTTCATTTATGACTAGTTATGAAAGATTCAAAGGAATGAGTATCACCTATCATGAAAAATTGCATTTGACATCATACTTACACATCATAAAAGTTACTTACCAAGAAAGAACTTAATTAAAATTTTCTTTTGCATTCCCTCTTATTTTATAATAAGGGATTAATTATTTATTTTCTTTTTGCATAATCATTTATGGCTCTTTCTTTTTGTACATACAATTACTTTTGTATTTTTCACTTTCCTTTAATTTTTATTTTGCGAATAAATTATGCACAAGCCAAAAGACCTAGCATGATAACTTTGACACTAGTTGTAAGGTAGCCCTTCTCCGCTCACTGTGGTAGCTTCACACATCATAGTTGGTAGCCCTTTGAAAACTAGATGTCTCTGTATAGTAGCATTTTATAAAGTGAAAGATATAGCTCAACCATAATTTAGCAGTCAATATTATCTAGTTCTAAAATCTCACAATGTCAATCATAAATTTTAAGTATGACATACATATGTGTTCAATAAGTGTGTGAGCAGATTCTTGTCAACATCGATAACAAAATGTAAAAAATATGTAAATGAATAAGTCAAAATATAAATTTGTACAATGTAAATTCAACCAAAAAATGAGGTAGTATAAAAAAATATTAAGTTCACGTCATTATCAAAACAAGTATACTTCTTCTTTTCATTTTTTTATTAAAGTTAAAGAAACAACAATAAAGAAAATAAAAAAGACACAAACTAAAGATGCTTACCTATGGTTAATTAAGTACTTCAAAAAAGTAGCTAAGTGAACCTTGACGGTCAAGTGATTGAAAACAGATAACCTTTTGTAACCCAAACTTTATTGAATTTTGTTTTCTTTATATCTTCGGGTTTGAAATCAACTACCTTAATTTCTATTGGCAAGTTCTTGAACATTTTGCATATAGGTCACTTGATCAATCGAGACATGTCTAAATCGATCGATATAAGTAGATTGATCAAGAATCTCTCTAACCAAATTAAAGAGTCCCTTAATTAATTTTCAATTGAGGTAGATCGATAGAAGGATTAATGTTCAATCGATCAAGCACTTGATCAATTAAAAATTGAGTAGATTGATCAACGTATTTCAGAATTTATTACCCTAGATCAATCAAGGATTGGTTAGATTGATTGACCTTTTGGCTAGATCGATTGAGCTAAACTTAGATAAATTGAGCTGTCAAATTTTAAACTTTTAATTTTTACTTGAGCCAAATTACTATTTTATCCCTAATATTTACTACTATATGAATTTTTTAAGTGAAATAATTATAATTGGACTTTAACCTAGCATTAGGGCTTCCATATTTCCTATATAAAAGAACATAACGCTTCATATTTTATTGAATCACACTTGGGGTCAGCTTTTGCATTCTAAGCTTTTGCTCTAAATCTATTTTGCAAAAAATATTCTAGTAGGCTTTTTTCATTAGTCAATTTATCAAAGTTGTATTTGATTAATTAACAAGCCTAAGATATTTTAGTTATTATGTTTTAACATCTATTCAAGTGTTGCTAATAATTTTGATTTATCTGTTATTCTATTAAATCATATAGCTAGGGGTTTTCACTACTTAATACACTCCAAGACACACTTTGTACATGCGTTATTACACTAAATTTTTAGATTCTAGCTGAATAGATTCGATAACTCATGTGACTCGATTTTATTGGAACGTTGGTCTGGATCTAAAGACCTTACTTGTAGAGACTGTGAAAGCAAGAAAAGGCTTATAAATAGGTGATGAGTGCTCAAAAAGTACTAAAATTACCATGATTTTATGCACGTTAATTGATTAAAAATATATATTTATATGATTTTATCATATATTTATATAAATTTGTCTTTTCGAAATCATAAGTATTTTTATTATTTTTCAGGTATTTTCGCTTAAAAAAGTAACTTAAAGACTCAAAGAAAAATACTGGAGGCAATACATCACAAATATATTCATAAATTAAATGTGGAAAAGTCAAAAAAGATGGAAAAATTGGACAAAAGGGTCAAAAATGTTTAAAAGGAGGAAATCGTGCACGCAACTGCCCAGCAGCGCCGAGCAACGCGCGCGCCATGCCAACACAATGCCCATTCCGTGCGTGCCTCCTCGCCATCCCGTGCATTCCCCTACTACATTTCGCGCATGCTCGCGCTCATCTGCACCCAGTCCGCACGCACCTTTGCTCCATTCCGCGTGCGCTGCCGCGCCCCATCTACCAACTAACGTCATCGTCACCTACTACGCGTTTCCTCAATTTTTAATCATTTTCCACCCACTTTTTCTTCCTCTCCTCACCTATAAATACCCCCATTCTCTTCATATCAAAACACATCTTCTTTTCTCTTTCTTTCTCTCCATTTCTTAGTTTTTAGTTTTTTCTTAGTTTTAGAGTTCTTCTCTTTTTGAGAAGAACTAATTATGTTTTTGTAATTTATTTTCTTTTCAATTCAATAAATGGAAGTGCAAATTTTGTTTGGAGTTTTTCCAACAACATGAATAACCTGAGATTAGGTATATCTATTCTCGATTGATCGAAACCAAACATTTAATCAATCTACCCTATATTAAAGAGAATTTTGATTGTAGTAGATTGATACTTGATCGATCTACTTCCTTGATTGAATTAGTCATTTCTCGATCAGTCTACCTCCTCGACCGATCTAGTTATTATTCGATCGATTGAGCATATATATACTAAAAGATCTTATATGTCTAATATGAAATCTAACTTGGATATGAACAGAAGTATACCTAAAATATGTTCATTTGAAGCTCAGTATTTTCTTCGACTTGAATAGTGATCTTGAAAAACACTAATAGAAACTAAATTACATTTAAATATTTTGTTCATGAATATTTCTAACACTCACAAACCTTATAATTTAAAAACCACATAATTCCTCTTTAGACTGATCTTAGAAGTATACTTATCATTTCTTACAAAGTGATTCATGCACTTTGAGCTATTTTATGAATATAAAACTCGAGCATCAATTAGCATGGGCATTTGAAACCTGATACATGCCTAAAAAGTACACATACCTTATCATTTTATTGGGTCTTAAAGAATGAACTCGATTTGAAAATTTCATTTTTACCTAAGTACTTTATAAAATGTGTTTTTGGAATCACGGGGTATGTTTTGATGTATTTTTGGTACTTTTGGACGTTAAAAAATGTAAATGACAAAGGATTGAAGAAATCCTCACAATCAAGGGTATAATTGTCATACAATGGAGAACCTAAATGAAAACATTTGTATAGAATACATCAAGGAGGGATCAAAACATGAAAGTAAAGAAAAACAAGAGCATATCGTGGTATGAGTATATGTGCACCATGATACGAGTCTTTGGGATGGAATTGGATAGAACTAGAAATAAGGTCATATTGAGGTATGTTTTTTTGTGCACCATGGCCCGTGCTCTCAAATTTGTATAAAATTTCTTGATTTATAGCGTCCTTATCCCACTTGCTATAGATTTGCTCACTTAGAAATCTAATTGTTTTAAAACTCTATAACCTTAATCCTAATTACATTGTGTGTGACTCTTGTCATATAAACATGTAACTAGGGTTAACCACATAACAGGCACAAATTTAGACACAAGATTTACAAAAAAAAAACACTTAAATATGAAGAGAATTTAGAGGCTAGATGCAAGATATGATTCAAAGATGTAATTGAGAAGTGGAGATCAGCCATCAATATTATTCATTGATTATTTTTATTTTCCTTCTCATTTTTTATGATTTTAATTATGATTTTGAATGCTTAGCTAATTTATTTATGTGATTATGGGAAATATCTAAGCCTTAGATTATGGTTTAATTAATATAATATCATGATGAATTTTTAGATTCAAT
This sequence comes from Hippophae gyantsensis, assembly GCA_030763125.1. NCBI lineage: Eukaryota > Viridiplantae > Streptophyta > Magnoliopsida > Rosales > Elaeagnaceae > Hippophae > Hippophae gyantsensis. The sequence goes on along the minus strand of CM061032.1, from coordinate 21,449,126 downwards.
CCTTGATTTTTGATGTGTTTGATTATATGTTTAAATGTCATAACTATCATATTCATGTACGAATTAAAGTAGCTAACTAATTTATTACACAAACATGTTTAATTCTAGTTTGAGATGTTAGTATGTAATCATTAATATATTTTTTCAAAGTGGTACCTTTTAGCCATGTGTGACAAGTAGAGTTGATTCCTGTATTAAAGGTTAAACGATTGCTATATTGATCTTGCATTATTTAGTTATCTCCTTTTAGAACTTAATGCAATGAATGGATTAAATATAGTAAGTGAACCTCTAGGTTATTTAGGATATAGATTAGTTAATAAATTGTATCATTAATCAATAAACAGTAAAAGAACGTGGGAAGTCTTAAGTATCCCAAGATTTCTAAAACTAAAATTAAGAATTAAAGGATTATTCTAGGTTACAATTGTAATTTAGGATTAAAGACTAAGTATTGACACATGACATAATTGGTTAGCTTACAAGCTAGTGGTGAGAATAGTCCCATAATCATATGTTTCTCATAATTTGTGTGATCATTATTTTATTTGTTGTTTTAAGTATTATTTTTATTTAAAAATAATTTTCAAAACCCCTTATTGCTAATTAACTAACAGGCTAATAAGTAGTGGTAGTCACCGTCATAATTCTCGTGGGTTTAACAACCGTTGTTCTTAATTTACTTTTGACTTGTATAATTTGATCACGTATACTAGCGTGTTTTCAAGCGTATCAATACCACACTATATGAAATTAACTTATCATCCTCATTTGAGAATTAATGTTATTGCCACTTCCTCTCCTCATTCTCATAGTACTTCTCAAAGTTATAGACCTTTTTTTCTTACTCTTTAGCATATATGTGCCATCTTTGTGGCATTGCTGGCCAAATTACTATGTAGTATCTAGTTATGCTCAAAGTACTACCAAGAGATCTCATCCTTGCTCACATTTCTCTATATTTTTAGTGTGTAGCTATTGTGGTTCACATGAGCATAACCAAGTTGGGTGTGTCATGCACCTAAGGCGTAGTGTAGAAAGGAATTTTTTTTTTAAAATTCCATCTAGTCATGTTTATGTAAACTAGAGACTTCACCCAAACTTTGTTACCCCTTATAAATTCTTTACTAAACAAAGGGATGTAGCTTGATCACTTGATTTCTTCATCCTTTTGTTTTTGAGCATCTTGTTTCTTCTTATATTTGACGTAATGCTGAAGTATCTCACTCTACCTCTCCCTAATTTTTAGTCGGTTCTCTTAGCAACCTCTTCCAAAACTTTGGTGGAACAAATCCCTCAGGATCTTTTGACTAGTTTCCCCAAACATTCCTTACCCAATAGAATCCTTCCCCTCCTTTAGATAATAGAGACCTTTATGGCTCTTCCCATTGCACAACACTTAATGATGATTATGAGGGTCGAGGAGAGTGTTGAGTTTATTACTATTTTTCTTTTATTTTGTACTTATTATTTTTCTTTTATGTTGTACTTATTATTTTTCTTTAATAAAAAATAAAATAAAATTTTCTTTGTAAAATGTATTTCAAAAATCCTTTAATGAAATTTTTTGTGTAGGTGTGTTTTGCACTTTTTTTAATGTGTGTTGTTGTGTTATGTGGTGTCATGTTGTTATCGCTTTTATCTTCTCTATTGGTTGTATGAGTATTAGTATTATTTCAAGTTTGTATGCCTTCTCTCTCTCATGTAAAGGTGTTCCTTTGACTTTCTATATCAAAAAAGAGAGAAGTTTTTTTTCACAACCCGCTTATGTTATGTTGTTTTTTATTGCATACATTGTAAGAGTAGGATTCACTACATTTTATTGCCTGACTTGCATATACATAGGATAAGTGTAGCATGAAATAAAGGGAAGTTGTGTGAATAACTACTTGTTTGTTACATGTTTGATTGTCGCTAATCTATCATAGTGTACCTATAGGGGCAATATAATAGTTTTTATGGTTAGACTACACATAGATCTACATGATATGTTCACAAGTATGTGTTGTTATGTGTGTACAGAATACTAATATAGCTTAAGACCATATGGTTCTAGTGGAGCTGGAGTTCAAACATGCAGCATAAATGTGTTGACTCTTGAATATGGTTAGAGCACAACAAGATGATTGCAATTGGTATAGGTGTGTTTTGGGGGTGTCTTGGTTATAAGTCATTATTTGTTCATGGGAAAAAACTTATTAGTCCATCTTGCATGACTATCTCATGTTGAGATTAGAGTCAATTTGGTTGTGTAGTGTTTTTCCACGGAAAGTCAAAGGGGGAGATTGTAAGTCCTCTAAGTCTTTGAGAATTGTTGGCATTCTCATGAACCAAATATGGAGTCTATTTTTTTTAAATTAGTGTTTGTCTTTCTCTATGTAAAGTTAGTTACTAATTTTCGATACTGAATATATGCATATCGTTAGTTATACTTTGGTTGATTGCATATTGTACATACCATGGAAATTGGTTTGTTAGTATACGTGCTAGGTTTTTTTTATGTTTTTCTTGAATTTGGTTTTGAGGGTATTTTTGAAAATTTACTTGGATATTTTGGAAAAAAAAGGAATTTTTTTGTACTCTTTAGAGGTCTTACTACCATCTCGCCACTATGGGCAGAAGGGAGGGAAATGAGTAGTCAATAAGGCACCTAAACTACTTGGATTTTTCTATAAGTACCCTACTTTTATTGTTTGAGTAATTAGAAAAATATGGGTATACTCTGGCATTTTTGAAACTCATTCTTTTCAAAAGTATATGTTGTTTTCTAATTCTAGATTATTAATTCCTTGAGTGTCTATTCAGTAATAGTGGTTTGTGTGAGTGTTGAGCAAATGTTATTTCATCGTGTTGGGTTTATTTGGTAAATTAACTCCCAAGACTTAGATTTCTAGGTATGTGAGTTTGGTTTATCCTACCCTTATAATTCACTTATATCGACTATTGCTAACTGATCATACCACCAAGTAGTGGTAGATCTCAAAAGGAAATCTTGATCCAACTTGGATCATAGTGGTTATGAAGGTAGCTAGCATGGGAAGCATAGAAGTATTGAGGGAAAGAATCCTAATTGATAATGGCATTGGATTTATATTTTTGTTGAGTTGTGAACTGTTTTTATATTGTTAGTGGATTGTTTGATGTCGAGTAATTTCTATAATGTGAAATGTTTTTATATTATTAGTGGATTGTTTGCTATCAAGTAATTTTTATAATGTGAACTGTTTTTATATTGTTAGTGGATTGTTTGCTGTCGAGTGATTTCTATAAGCAACCCAAAGATTTTACCATATAGGTAGGGGTCTATATGGATTTAGCTCATTATATCACGTGTTTTCATGCTCATGTGTTTTATTTAGTACAATCACTATCCTATCCAAGTATATGCCAACACAAAAGGATTTCTGTGGATTAGAAAACACCTCTTTCCTTATCTATTTTTGTTTATTCTTTTCTTTATCTCTCACTACTTCTGCTTGGATTGATTACCTATTTAGATTATTTTGTCTTTCCTGTTAATCTATTTTCTTTATTTCTCTCTCTATTATTTACTTATCTACTTTACTTTCATTGTGTGAGAATTAGGGGTTAGTCTTCATAAGTTGTTAACTCCTTACCCTAATCGTTTACCGGTTTGTAGACTTTCTCAATTTTCATTACGTAAATCCTCATATAAACCCATTAAACCTATAATAGTTGTACACAAAGCCACTAAAAATGGACATTCATTGGAAAAACATTGTTGATTATAGACGAAGTGAAAAGTTTTAGGTATAGTTTTAATAGATTTATTATTTTTTATAATATCTTATATTATATTCAATAAATAGATCTAGTTCGTGTTTGTTAATAAATCTCATGTAGGAAATAAGTGAATAATCCAAAAATAGAACAAATTCCTTAATAAGAGTAGGAGAACGAGCATCCCTATAACCAAAGTTATTATGGTAAGGATATTTAAATTCTACAATAATAATAAATATTATTTCAATGTGTCAAATTGATGTATATATTTTAATATATGAATGAGAGAAAGAGTTAGGTCATAAATTTACTTGAGGGAACTTGTTTGTGGCAACCAAGGTGCCTAAGAAGGTATTAATGGATGAGCAACAAGCAATACTTGATTTGGTGGTATGTTAAATATTATAATCAATCAAATTTTTATTTACATTTAATAAATATTAGCTAAATTTTTTATTTCTATTTAGAAAATAAATCGAGAGAAATTAGATAAATGTGATCTTCTAAATGAACCTAAAAATACTTTGTTTTATACATTTGATCTAGATCACTCAGGACAAGTGAGAGGAGCTTCACAATATATGTCTAATGCAATACCATTATGTTCCTAGGCAAAACCTTGAAAATATGCCAATGAAAGAACATATGAACTTGGTGAATATGTATAAATCATTAAAAGAAAAGCTTGTAATTCTAATACAAAGTTTTGATGATAAGTTGGAGACTAATCATGTAATTATGCCAATCAAAGTACTACCACCCTATGTATTTTGGTCTCCTTAATGATAAAATGGTACTAATTGCTACTCCCCAGTCTATCGATCTTTCATTTGACATTCACAAAAATTTGGTAAGTTAATGTATTTATTCAAACTATATATTATATTCGACTAATAATTAATCACTAATTAATATTGGTCATACTTTGAGGGTAAGAGATGTTTGATGAAAAATATAATAAATGCAAGATATGTTGCTATTGGTTTCATAGCACCAAATTATAAGGAGGTGTTATACATCTAGTACTTATTGGAAATAATTATAGGATCACACTGGAGTTGGCTTATGAACATGAGTGCATTTGTTAGTTTCAAATAGCTATTATGAAACTTTAGAGAACTAGAAAATTCATTTGTGACTTGGCCTCCACATCTAGTTCAACTAGATCACAATCTAGTAAGATTTTTCATTTATTGAAATATTTAAAAAAATTACTTAATTTATAAAATTATTTTAAGCTTTTATTGTTTTATATGTAGATCCTTATTGAAAAATTAAGCTGCCGAGTGAATGCTAAAGTTGCTCACACTAAACAACTGTCTAACTCTCAAGGTAGTATAAGGATGATAGGGTCAAGAAAAAAGAAATCTTGAAAAAGTACAATCTTATGTATACCCAAAATTATAGTCCAAACTTGGCAAGTTTAATGGTCATGGTAATTTGTGTAAAAAAAATTATCGACGATTGGAATGTGTCATTCGACTCATATATTATAGGGTTTCACTTTAAATTTATAAATATGATGGTTGATGGATTCATACCTTTCTTTGAAATTGATTGTATTGGTTAGGATTGTTGATTTTTCCTCACAAGAAAAATCTATATGGGATTATTCAGTTTGAGGCAAGATGGGAACAATAAAATGAGGAATGAGAAACAGAGAATAAAGATTTGTATTTTATAATATGAGATGGGGCAATGATAGAGATTACATTCTCCATCCCGTTCCTAAAAATTATATATCATATTTTAATAAATATATAAAAGATTTATATTTTTAATTTTTTATAGAAATAATAATGTATGTATATGTGTTTATATATATATATATATAATTTTTATTTTATTAAAATTATTTAAATTCTAAAAATTTAAATCTTTTAATTATTTTATAATTTATTATTAATATTATTTCAAACTAGTTTAAAACAAGATTCTATCAAAGTTATTTAATATAAAAAGATTATATATTTATTGTTACATATATTTTATTGTTTCCCTGTTACATATATAATATTTATTTTATTATTATTTATTGATTCAAAATTTTATTTTTCTCATTATAAAATATTTATTATTAGCTTACTTTTTATAATTTTTCTTTTGTAATAAAAATAAAAATATATATTTAAAATATTATTTAGATCCCTAGTAGTCCTCATTCCCCTAAAGAATCCCCAATATGTCATTACAAACATTTCAAGTGAAGAGGAGGGATAAGTTCTAAATTATGGATAAGAAATGAGGAGAGTGTCCTTGGCCTTTCTCGTCCCGTTGACAATTGGCCAAGATATCATTCAAATATAAATAAGGTAACATTTAAAATATATCTATATATTATTTTTAAAAATAATCATAAGTATTATTATATACTTTGTTTATATTTAATGTAAGAAGTTGTAAGATGATTTGATTTTAGTGGATAAAATACAACTATATAAGTTCCTTGACTCATCCTTGGTTGATGAACTTGGAGATTATCAAATCGAGCTATTAGAGCATGCAATTGGACTTTAGAGTTATAGGTGAACCAAAAGTTGCTTATTTCATATCCCTCAAAGTAATTAATTTATATTTTGACTTATTTATAATGATTATATGATCTATATAAAATAGCTACAATTTTAATGTGCATATTTAAAAAAAAATTAGGAATTAGAATTGTAAGAGTTTTTTTTTAAATTATTTCTTGTTTAGGTATTTTAGTCATCATTGGATTTTGGTTGTATATGAGCCATATTTACATATATGTTATTATATGAATTCTTTGAAATACTCTTGTATGGAAGATGTTCATAATGTACTTAACAAATGAGTTTAATTGCTTAAGTAAATAACCCTAAAATATTAAATCATTGTACATATTTACTAATATTATATCGAAATTATATAGGGCTCATATAAACTTTGATGTATTAAAATTAAAAATGTCAAAAAACAATCATTAAAATGAGTATACTCGAATGTAAATTTATATATTTTACATATAGTTTTATTAATGATTTGTATTAAGTAGTAAATATTTAGCTAACATAACTTAATTTTAATAATTTTTCAAGCAAGTCGGAGTCAAATTATAGAGGTTTTATATGATGAAATTCATAAATGAAATCATACATAATTTATCAACTATTGAATATTGATTATTTTTCATTTATAATAGACAAAAATAGATATTTTTTACAAGAACATTAAATAAACTACCAGAGATATGATCAAAATAAGTATTACCCTTTATAGTTTACTATGAAAACGAAGATAATTATGATGATTAAGTAGTTTTAAGAATAGTTACTATCAAATTTGTGTCGGTTTTTGACAATTGCCACCATTTGCGATGTTTTTCAAAGACAATATAATTTTCAATGTTAAAAAAAACACATATATTCACTTTTATTGCAGCGTCTGTAATGGCATTGGCCATATTACTCATTTTTTCCTTTTTATTTATGTATTTTAAATTTCAAATTTTTAAACTATTTGTGTTAACTCACTTGAGGAAAGTTATGGATTAATGTATATGTTGTATCATTGTACGAATGTTTTGGTATATCTTTTCACAACCTTAATACACTATGAAATTAAAACATAATTAATCTTTTATATACGTAGGAGATAAATTTCTTAAAATATCTTATAAATAATCACGTGCACCATACATAATCTATTTTTTTTTTACTTTATGAATGGAGCTTTACTTTCATTTCACCCTTGTGTAAATGTTGTGAATATATTTTCTTAATCTTAAAAGAATATAATTAGCATTATTTGTTATAAACACAATATGTTTTCAGTACAAAATGCAGTTAACCCATAAAACAGTGTGGAAGAAAAAATAAATATTTTATGTTACCGTACACGGAATAGCGATTTTCTTTGCTTTTCTTTTCACCAACCATACAAAGATCTTATCAATGTTATTCTTTTCTTTAAGAAAGATACATCAAACCTAACTTTAGATTTGTTTTTTTAAAAAAAACATTAACCTAACTTTTAATTTAATACATACCTTTTTGAGTAGTATTTTAAAACACCACTTACATAACAAATAATTAAATATAATCAGTTATAATATATTACAATAAATTATAATATTATCATAATTAATATATTAATTAATTATATGTTAATTTTTTTTATTTTAATTAATAATTATTTACTATATCAATTATAATTTTAACTTGTAGCGTAATAAAAATTTATGATATAAAAAGTATTCTTAAAATACATGCTTTATTTGTAATATACTCGTGTGTGGTTCAATCATAATATTTTTAAATAAATAATAATATATGTAACTTTTTTTTAAAGAAAAAGTAATGTTAGTTAGCATACTAATCTGTAATTTGCTTACGAAATGATACTATTGAAAATCGAGATCCTCTGCTTTAATCGGCGAAAAACTCTATTTAGAACCAATAGTAATATTATAAATTTAATATCACCATTAAAAGATTTTTAAATATCTTAACAAATAAATAACTACCACGACAATTATAATAATTATTATAAGTTGTTATAAACAAAAATACTACAGTTGCAGTAATACTAATTAAACTATCTAGGGATTAAATAAAACTTCAACTTAATCCCGAAAAAAATGTAGAATAATTTTTTTTATCAATTACCATAACTTTTACTAAAATTATATAGGAAATATTATTAATACCTTATTTTATAAAAAGGTAAACCATGAACCTTTTAAAAAAATTATTTAAAAAATATGAAATAAAATGCACGTAAGAATTATTAATGTAAATTTTAAAATAATTATTCATAATTTAATTTTTTTAGATAAAAAATTATAAAAGTTAAAAAAATACGTTAAAAATATGTGATTCTTTTAATTCTAAAATTATAGTTTTAAAAAAATTTAGATTTGGATTAACAGATTGATTCAATCTAGACCGATCAATAGATTGATCCATACTAATCTAATCCAATTAATTGATATTGTATGTAGATCATGATCTGATTCGATGATTTGAAAATAATCTGTTTTGAACCGTTTCAAAGTTGATCACACTGAACAAATATCTATGGAGTTCTAATCCAACATCTATTTTGCCATCCCAAAGGGGAGATGACGCTTTTTTTAAATTATTATTATAAACGTACAAACGTAAAATCTTGAGAAAAAATTACACCAGTTGAATGAGAGTTAAAAGTTTTTTGTTAAATTTTATAATAATTTTTTATAGATAAATTTTCATTTTAATCATTCTTCTAAGTAATGCATGTATATATATATTTATGTAGTGTTAAAAATATATATTTTTATATGTTCAAAAATCTAATATATATGTGTTATTTTTTCAAAAAAAGTAAAAAATGTTTTTTCGACAAAAAATAAAAGTAAAACGATTTCAATAATTAAGTTATTTGTAAACTAGATGGAACAATTTTCTTGGTGCATACATGAAAGGATTTTTATTTTCCTAAAGTACATGCATAGAGTTTTTTATTTTTTTATATTTCAATATTTGTTTTCTCTGAAAATTTATTTAATAATTAAAATTCATTACAACTTATATTAAAAAACTCTTAAGATAATACATAAATAGTAATTAGGCCTAGATATTTAATAAAATTTACCGTATATATACGTATGTATATTCTTTTAAGAATTACATGCATATACATATAATTGAGAACTCAGTTCATCAACTCTCCAATAATAACAATATATATATATATATAATTTAAGTTAAAAGTAGAGCTTGTAAATTTCAATGATTAACACAATATATTGGGAGTTCATATGGATGTTTTCCTTTTATAAAAGCTATCATTTTATGATTTTATTATATTTTTAAATTATTATTTTGTTTTAAATGCCATTTAATCTTTTATGGTAAGGGTCGCAAGGTTTTTGGATCATTAATTAAGTTTTAATCATTAAATTATTCACACAGGTTTTTGGACCTTTAATAGAATAATATTTTGATACATACAAGTTTTGTACAAAAATTCTGATATTCTTAATATATCTTATAAGAATTGTTCTCGAGACTTTACTCCAATTGATTAAAAATTATCCACAACCCAAAGAAGGCAGGTCTGAAGAATCCACAAAGATCATCAATTAATTTTAAATATATACATACACCCCAGTATTAGTATTACTAAATATATGCGAACAAATTAAAGGTTTACATAATAGAGCAGGCATTGGGATTTTCATCACTAAACATGGTGGTGTAATTATAATCGATGGTGGAGTCAGTAACAGTGACAGTGTTGGGAATTGCTCTGACCATGTTAGGAGGAGCCTTCTTGTCATACGCTTGAGATACATAAGGATTAGCCACTAAGGTGTAAGAAACATAAGGCCATAGTTCAACCTTTTTCTTTGTGGATTGTGCTGCCTTCAACACTTTCTTTGCCTCAACATACCCTGTTACTGTCACCTTCTGTTGTTTCATATCCACCTCCACTGATTTTGCTCCTACATCATTATTTTTTTTAGTTCAGAGAATTTTCTAATTTAACATAAATTTTATTTTAACAAAATATAATCACCAATTATGTAGTGATCGATGTTATTTAATTTTCCCTATTGGGAAATACATGCAAACATAACAAAATTGAAGATTTTGAATTGAGATTTATTTTTAGGGAAAAAAAAAATTAATAAGATTATTTAAATATATAAATAGCTAGATACCTTTAACACTAGAGAGAACTTGCTTGACCTTCCTAGCACAACCCTCACAGTCCATCCTTATTTTGAGGGCTACAGTTTGTATCTGCTTCTTTTTCTTGCCTTTCTTGCTACTGCTTAGTAGATCAGATATATACTCCAAAGTACCTGCTACTCCCATTTTTACACCTAATTATTTAATTAATTACTATGGTTTTTTTTTCAGCAATATATATATGTAAAAGCTTCTTTTTTTGTTATTTTGAAGTACTAGTAATATTCAAGAAGCGATGAACAGCTTCAAAATCAGAAAGAGAAGGATGATAAGGATGTATAAGACAAGAGATAATGGAGCTAACTAGTCTTTACTCTTACTGCCTGAGTATGGATTTTATAGTGATAAAAAAGTTGGTATCAAAAAAAGAAAAAAAAAAATCTGGATATATAAATATAAAATATCAAAGTATATAAGTACTAGGGTCATGTCCTAGACCGTAGGAAGCTTCCCTGAAGACTAGTTGACTCCCTCCTTAATGCTCTAATTGCCCTTATGATGGGTATTAAAAATATAATTTTTATATATTACGTTATAAAAATAATATATTTATTTAATAATTTAGTACAATCAAATCCAGTGATTTTAAATCATATTGAAATTTTAATTTAATCTTTTTAAATTTTTAATTATAAAATTATTTATTTTAATTTTTTTAATCTTAAATTAAAAATAAATTTTTTATTTTAAAATGTAATAAAATATAAAAATAAACTAAATATTAATTTAAATAAATTCTATAATAAAAAAATTATTTTATTAAAATATTTATACTATTAAATTTATCACCGAGATTAATTATAATATAATTAAATCTAATATTATCAATAAGATATATCAAATATTTCCTATATGTTTTTAAAGTTGCAACCCACTTTTGCTCCAATGTGGATAAGAATTCCTTAGTAGACACTTTGCGTTCGCATAATAACAGGATGTGAAATAATGTGTTTTTTAGTGTTGTGTTTTTCTAATACTTTAAAATAAATTATTTTACTCTATAATGGTAAAAAAATATAATAGTTGTATAAGCATAAAATAATTAATTAGTTGTTTTTTAAAAATTGTTTTGTATTGTATTAAGAAAACCACAGCAAGTATTATAGATTAAAACATTTTAATTTTCTATGATTGAAACGAAACAAGTGCTAAAATTGGACCGAACCGTTATATATATAAAAGCCGAAATGGACCGGATGGGGAAATGTCCACCGTATTTATTCGCATGAATTTACTTTCAAAATACTTTTATTTAAAAAAATTGAAATTCGAAAAAATGGCAGGTGTCTCGTCCATTAAGAAACTGAATACAATTATAATTATATATTTATACTTTAATATATAATTTAATTAAATGGTCTAATTTGATTTGATATAATAATTTTGACTCTAATTACAAATAATCGAACCAAAAAAATTTTGATATTATAAATCAAACCAGATCGGTCTGGTTTTCCAATATACACTCTAGGCTCTAGCTATTTCCTATGGATTCTGTCATTAACATTATGTATGTATCAAGTTTGAAGGACACGTACGTACAACAAAGGAAAAAAAATCAAATGTCATTTAAGAAATAAAACAAAAGGGGCTAATTTAAAAATAAAATAAATGAAAGCTTTGTGTACACGAAAGATGAAAGTATACAACAGTAAAGCTAATTTGAGAGGAACTCTAAAGGAAAAAGAGTTGTAAAAGTTTGAAAAATGTCCCATCTACGATAATTTTCCTATACTTTAAGTATATATATATTTTTTTTAAAATAAAAATAAAGTATAAATAATGTAAAAACTATGTGAGTTGTTACATAGCTAGTCTTATTTTAATTGATGTATCATAATGTCAAATATTACTAATACCAAAAAAAAAAAAAAAACTAAAAATTATTTGTTTATTTCATGCTTCCTATTTCTTAATAATTTATGAGTATTTAAAGAAACTTGTTTAAGAATAATATCTAATCTATGAAAAAAGAAAAGAAAAAATGCACAATTAACGGCAATTACATGGATTTGATGGCATAAGCAGATGCCACGTCTGAAAATATAGTAATGACACGTGGCTGGAGAGATCCAACGGTGGGGAGAGAACCAAGTGGAGACTAGAAATTCAAAATGCAGCCAATAAGGTTGCTCCCATTTGCTCACTACTAGTTTGTCTGCTTTTGAAATTTGCATGTTTGATTGGGGGGGCTATGACTATAAAAATAATTGGGCGGTGGGCTGTAGAAAAAAAGAAGAGAAAAGTAGACTTGAAGATTAAGAATAAACAAAATCACGTATGGGTTTGAAAGATTTTGTTTATAATCTATTTTTTAAAAAACAATATATATATATTGGGATGGAAAGTAAATTGAAAACACAAATCGAATTAATTTTGAGTTTAATTTAAATAAATTTAAATAAAACGAAAAAATAAACAAAATAAGATATGAGTTTGAAAGATTTTGTTTATAATTTATTTGTTTAAACTATATATATCTTGTGATCGAAAATAAATTGTAAAACACAAATCAAATTAATTTTGAGTTTAATTTAAATAAATTTAAATAAAACGAAAAAAATTAGGATTGAGTTATAGTTGTAATAAGGTAATGAAAAATAAAAAATAAAAAATAATTATAATTAATATTATATATTATTATTATTTTATTTGTTGAGTCTTTTAATTCATGTTATGAAAAATTTATTATATTTTTTTTACTATTTTTATTGTTATTTTTTTCATCTTTATATATTAATTATTCATTTATTAATAATAATTATACAGTATCTTATCAACAATGAACGTGACTAGTTACATGAGGTTTTTTAAATTTCATTCAAAAATGAGATTTATTATATTTTTTTAAAATTCATAAATTATTTCATATAAAGTAGTCATGAAACGTTTATTGATTTATTGGAGGGTTTGTGAAATTATCTTATATTTATTATTCTTAGTTATTTTCGTAAATATGTTATGTTATCACTAATTACAATTACATGAATTCAAGTCTATAATATTTATTTACTTTAATTTTAAGTAATTGTTCCTTGAATTATTTTACAATATATTTATGGCTTTAAAACATTTTACATTTTAATTTTGTAAAAAATTATAATAAATTTTTTATTTGTATGTTTAATGATTTTAGAATGTATTGAATTTAGTTTAAAGTTTTTATTATTATGATTAGATTAAAAATTATAAGAAAGTTTATAATATTTCAAGTAAATATCATATTAAATAGCATAAAAAAAAATCAATACATATAAATAATAGTTTAAACCATTTCAAGTTATTTTAGGTTAATCAACTTTTTTTATTTGGGTTAAAATTAAACAACCTAAATTTTTTTATTTGAGTTAAAGTTAACAATTTATAATACGAATTAAATTTGATTTAAATTAAAATTGAATCAATTTAAATTAAATTAATATGAGTCATTTTAAACTGTATAAATTGACACCCTTAATAATATATCATAATTATTTTTAATAAAATAATATATAGAATTATTAAATAGAATAATAATTTTGTTGTTACTTATGTAGTAAGTAATAATTTAATATTATTGTTGGAATTCATACTATATTTAATAGTAAATGATCATATAACAAACCAATAAAAAGGGACATTTTGAGATGAAAATCCAGTTGCTACAAATAAGTTAATGATTTTCATTTCTCCTTCATTTAAGACATATTTTGGTGGTGGATATATGTCACTCTTAATTATATTAGATATCTGAAAGAGTCCACTCCAATAAACACGGGACAAATTAGATGGTGAGATTAAGATTGAGAAAGAAAGCAAGTAAATTTATACATATCATCACTCTCTTTCATATTTATTGGCATTAGATCACCCACATCAATTTAGTCTAAATTTAACCAATAATTACTCTATAAACAAAATCATGCAAATAATTTAATTATTAATTTTTTTATAATAAAAATACCATATTCTTCACCAATTTGATTGATATTAAAATCTATTATAAAGTCTACGTAACTCAAACAAAAATATTTTTTTAATATTTATAATCACAAAATAAAATCCATTAGTTTCATCTCATACATTTTCTTTATTAAAAAAATTATGACATATTATTTTATTTTAAATGTCATCGAATTGAATACCATTTAAATTGAACTACGATCATTTAGATTTTTTTTCAGTATTGAAAACTATCCAATTAAACTCATTTAGATTTTTTCAATACTAAAATTAATTTAATTAAATCTGTTTAATATTATTAGAGTATTATTTTTATTATTATAAATTTTAAAGATGTTATTTTTTTAATTTCATAAAAATATTTTTTAATTTTCTGTCAATTTTATCAATTAATGAATGTTATGTTATCTTACTTGAATAATTCCCATGTTATATTGATAAAGAGAATAATATCAATATCATTATTATTTTCATTAAAAATAAAAAAATTGCTATACTATGGATGGTTTGTCATCCTATATTTAAGCCCCAAGCACATAATATATATAAAATATGTATTCAAAATTGAGAGAGAAGAAGTAAAGCAAAGATTATACAACTCCTTAGACTTTAAATTCAATATATATAATTGTATATTATTTTCTCAATTATGTAGAGTTTCATATAAGCGTTAATTTATTTATCTTTAAATTAGTTTTTTTATCAAAGATTCTTATTTTATAACGATTTGTATCAAATTTATGATTACAACAAAAATTGATATTAAGAAATTTAAAGAAAAGAATAATTTCAACTTATGGATGATGAAGATGCTTGCTATTCTTGCTATCAAAAATGTGAGATGGCATTAGAAGAAGAAGCAAATTTTCCAAATGATTTAATATTTACACAAAAATAAGCAATAATGAAAAAGGCTTATAACACACTTTTTATTATCATTGGATGACAAAGTTTTCGGAAAAATCTCAAAAGAAAAGACTGTAGAGAGTTTTGGAGAAAATTTATAAAGTTGATATGTGATAATACCTTTGCATAATCATCTATGTTTAAATAAAAAACAATTATACCAACTTTAGATGTAGGAAGATGAGTTTATTCCAATATATATTGATATATTTAATCAAGTTATTGTTTAAAAATTTGATATTGTAATAGATTACGATGACCAAATTATACTTCTTTGTTCCATGTAGAGATCTTTTGATAATTTAGCATACATCATGATTTTCGGAAGGAGTTCACTATCAATAGAGAAGTGAAAACTACCTTACAATCTTGACAATTGACAAGGAAACTCAACAATTCATATGGTGGAAGTTTCTCTAACGAGGACTTGTCGGTTCGAGGTACAATAGAAGAAATGAAGAAGTATTACCAAATAAATTGATCTATATCACTCAACAAATATAGAAAGAATATATGTCATAAATGTGAAAAGGAAGAGCATTGGAAGAGAAAGTGTTCAAAGCTCAAGAAAGACAAAGCGAGAACTTCAAAGTTTGGTGGCATAATTTTTGCTTTAGAAGAGTTAGACGGTGAAAATGTTCTGTTTATTTCATCTAATGAAAATGATGATAAATATATTTTTTATTCGACATTTATTGTGAAAAGGAAGGGCATTGGAAGAGAAAGTGTCTGAAGCTCAAGAAAGACCAAGCGAGCACTTCAAATTTTGGTGGCACAACTATTTCCTCAAATAAGTTAGACGGTGAAAATGTTCTCTTTGTTTAATCTAATGACAATGATGATGAATATATTTTTTATTCAACATGTACTTACCATATGACACCTAACAGAGATTGGTTTGCTACATTCAAATAGGTTGATATTGGCAAAGTTCTAATAAAGAATAATTGAGCTTGTAGTATAGCTGGAAAGTGCATGATATAAATCAAGATGAATGATGATATTGTGAGAACAATAACCGATGAGATTTATATGTCAAAACTTCAGAAGTACTTGATTTTATTGAACACTCTAGACTCTCTTGATTGTTCATATCGAGTTGAAGGCGGAGTCTTAGGAGTTTCTAGAAGTGTCTTGACAATTATGAAAGGGAAGTTGATTTTGGTTTTTAAAACTCATTTTGAAATAAAAATCTAATTTTTATAAAGGAAGCTATTGGTATAGACAACACAAATTCTACCCAACGAGATCCTTATGATATTAATAATTTAGTCATGAAAGAAGAACAAGAAATCATACCTTTATAACATGTAAATATTGTTGGAACCTCTATGCTTCCAACTCTTGTCTCCTACCAATGATGAACAAAACAAATGGATGACTTTTCTTTATCCAAGTTGATCAAAAAGATAGATTTTTTTAGTTTTCCAACTAGAACCCTATGCTTGAAGCACTATATTGTTCTCTAAGAAAACTCTAAACCAATCAAGACACAATATTTTCTCAAAAGTGTGTTTGGGTTGAATTTTATTTTCACAAAATTCTTCTTAATTAAGTGTAGAAAATTCATTAACTCTCTACTAATGTGGTCCACTGTTGTCTCTTTTCGAGAACATAAAACGTGCAAGTATACACGGTCACAAGTAATAAAATTTGATAAGTAAGTTATCGTTCCCACAGAGATTTGTCACTATAGTTCATTGAGTACTAAAATTATTTCACTCTGATTTTATCCAAAACAATCGTTAATTGAAACAAGTTAAGAAAAGAGTTTTATAACAAAATAAAAGAATTCTAGGATTGTAGTTTTTCACCAAATTAATCCACTTGAATCATATTATTTTCTCTTGATTTATATTTTTTAAGTAAATTTAATTTGTCAAACGAAAACTTTTAATTTTATCCATACATCTCTTCCGAGCTCCGTATAGACACACCTCGCTAAATTAATTCACTATATTCCTATAAGAATTAAATTCACCAAGATTCATTACGATCTAAGTTTTCAAATGGTCACACATACAATAAAGGTATATTCCTATCCTTCATATATACATGTTATTCTATCCATGAGTAATATACACAAAAATACCTATTCCAAGTTTATTTGAGTGCCACAGATCAATTGATAAATTTTCTAATAATCAAAAGCATTAAGAACAAATAGAATAAACAAATTAAAAGTCTTATAAATCATTCAAAAATAATTAAACTCAAGCTTCATAAATTTAGATAAAACGCAACCCTAGAAAAATTAAATTACTTCATAAACAAAAATTAAAATTACAACAGTTAAGGAATATTAAATGAAAAACAAAAGAAAATTAAAACATTTTTGAGCATATTTGGCACACGCAGAACACAACAGAAGCCAAAAATGACTTATGCGTGTTCCACAGTCCAACCCCAAAACGAAACTAAAACAAAAACTTCATTTTTTAGACACGCGGGAGACATTTTACATCGAAAATAAAAAAACGCGTGACAGATAAACGGTTACATTAAAAACATTATTTTAAACTGAGTGGGAGACAAGCTACGTGTTTCTGATTTTATTTTCAATACGTGCTGCCACGTGTCGCTATCTAATTTGCTACAAAATATAGTGGGACACGTGGCATCCTTCAATTGGCGGGAGGAAAACGGTTGCATGCGATTGCGCCGCACGAAATCAGGGCGTGCGAGACATGTGGAAGAAAAGGCAGGGTTGGAAATGTGCACCGTTTTCGTGCTTTTGGTTTACCCAATACGTGCCACATGTCCGCTTCTCATTAGCTACAGAAATATTGGAGACACGTGGCATTGTATCATTTGTTGGATGGATAGGCGCACAAAGATTATGTAGACTACGTCGCACGGGATCATGCCTTTTTGGTAGATGCGTAACAAACACGTGGGTCCCACCCTGTACACCGGCCTACGCGATAGGTGGGCCCCACACGTCACCGAGAACGTGCACCTAAATTCCTGCGTCCAATCTCTTTTGTCGCATCTGGTCTCACGCGCCTCATCGTAGTCGTCCATTACCTGATCGAACGGTTGGTGTAGCGCGTTTGTGATTGCACGCGTGGCCTCTTTTTTCCTACGCAGAAAATAAATTTCCTTAATTGCATTTTAGCCCTCTAATTTAATTCAAATTAACTTTTAAACTTTCTTTAATTGCAATTAAGCCTTTTTTTAATTTAAATTAACTTTTAAACTTTTGTTAATTGCAATTAAGTACTCTTTTATTTTAAATTATATTTTTAGACATAAATTTGCAATTAAGTACTTTTTCGATCCAAATTATTTGATTTTCTTAAAAATATATTCCTTAACAAATAAACAGGAAATATAATTTATTCAACTAAAATTAACTAAAAATTTCAAGAACATAGCAATTATAATTAATAAAATAGATGAAAATAATTATATAAAATATAGTTATCACACTCCCAAACTTAAGATTTTGCTAGTCCTCGAGCAAAAGGAAAGAAATAAAACAAAGATAATGCATTTAAAATAGTGATTTTCAAAACATTTCTTTTTAGTCATTTCAAATAACATAACTCAAAGAAATAAAAGAATTTTATCTAAGCATTAAAATCAATTCAAAAGTATATTACATTTTCACAATGAATTTTAGTGTGTGTGTGAAGTATTTTCATATTTCATCACATGCAATCCGGATCAGTTTATACAAATAAAAATACAATTAATTTTTAATGAAATCACAAATCTCATAAGTTTATTTTTCATTTCTCTCTCCACTAATGTAGACAAACACAAAACACAAAATCAATAGGACTTTATTAAGCTTATAATGTATGGCTTAGGTAAAGGTAGAATAAAAGAAAATATTTATCTCAAAACTTTTTCCAAACATAACATTTTAGGATTGAAACAAGATACCTTCTATCATCACAATAAATACTTTCCAACTTGGGATTTATCATCACATACAATAGAGCACTCTAATAAGTACTTTGAATTATCCAATTGAGAGAAAAATTTAGAGAAAAAAACTTTAGTGAAAGAAAATTGAGAGCAATTTTCTTGGGTGTAATTGAGTTGTGAGTATTCTAAACACTTTGTATAATTTCTTTTTTTTTTAGTAAAAATTTTTGCAGTAAGTTTGGAGATGTAAACAAAATTGTTCGAATTCCGTTATTAAATTTGTGTGTTATTTTGTTTATTTTTATTTTCTTATAAATCTTACTTATCGAAAATTTACGTAATTTCTCAACAATTGACTCAGGTAATTGTTGAAGTTTCATACATGAGCAAGTTGTTAAAGGACGTTCGTGTTGTTCTGCCACATCAACCAATGTTTTTTTGTGATAACATAAATGCTGACTACTTGGCTAGAAATTCAATTATGCATTCCAGAAAAAAAAATATGTGCAAATTTACTTCCACTTTGTAAGAGAGAATTTGCAAGCTGGAGATTTGATAGTGGAGCATGTGTCTAATGAGTAATAAATCACAAGTATAAAGACTAATGATTTTCCTCCTCAGTAATTTCAGAATTTAAAAATTAAGCTCACAATTCTCCAGAGAATGTGAGCTCATAAGAGAATGAAAACTGTAATAGTTGGTGTGTGAGTATAGTAAGCTTAGCGAGCTTAGCTTACTGTCAATGTAGTGGAGTCAAGACTCTTGAGCCATGTTAGTACAAGTTGTCATGTATTTAGAAAGTTGTAACAAACTCTGCTAACAGGGTTGTAAATAGTACGATATGCTGCATTCAATAAGATCAAGAAATGAATCACTCAGTTTATTCACAGTTATCTCTATTCTTTTTTTCTTCTTGTAGTTTCATAGCCCCAATATTTTTATGAAAGTAATCACTAATTTGAAATATTAAAAATATAAATATACTAATTAGTATTTATAAATATTATAAATATAATAAAACTAAAATGTAATTTATAAAAAAAGTTGGTGTTGTTATCTATTTTATAAAATAAAAACTCATAACTGATTCAACTAGGTTCATTTTTTAAATGTTCTTACTTATATTGAACTAACCAACCTATAAAAAATTATATTTTTATTGAAAAGCATGTTTTTTTCATTTAATTTAAGAGAAAACATAAAAACTTATTTTATGCATGTCAAGTGCACTTGCTGTCTAAGTGCCTGCTAGCAGTTCCTCCGCCCATTAAGGAAAACTGTAGTAGTTTTCCTACCCCGTTCATGATCTTCATATTTTAGATTATGCATATTGGTGAAAGAGATCTTCTCGTATTAGAGTTAGGTCATTCTCCAAAAAATAATTGTTTATTTTTCATTTTAATTAAATGAAATTGTTGGTACAAGTATGCTAAAAGCAGTGTAAGAACGATGTTACCGATATACTAAAATGTACTATTTGAGTTGAGTCACGGACTAGGTCGTTTTCTTTAAGACGTTTCGCGACTCTGCTTAAATTTGTGCAAACAAACACAATCTCATCGTCCCTAAGATAAAATAGCCCAGAATCTTTGTTTTCTGTATCGAAACTTCACTGCAATGATGAAGACCGAAATATTACACCTATAAAATTTATGTTGCTCTAAAACTCAAAATAATTTAGTATCTTCTTCTTTTTCTTTTTGAGAGCTTTTTTTAGTAAGAGATGTTTCCAATTGATGTGTTGGAATTGAGAGCTAAGACCCTCTATTTATAGGTTTGAGAAAAGGTGTGACCATTATGATAATAACGATCATGTCTGGGTGAAAATATTAATGTACTTCTTGAGATAATTCAGATAAATATTTACAAAATGATTGAGTTTTTTATTTTCTCAATTGCTAGAATATAAATAATTGTTTTGTTGCAATTGTATTTTTCTCGAGAATACTAAGTGAATGAAAGTTCAAACCTCTTCGTTTTTAAGGAGCTATAAAGTAAAATCATAGCTCAGTCTTTATTGTAAATGAGTTGTCATTTAATTTTAACCATTTGATTGCTAGATTTGATCTATTGTAAGGATATGATGATAAGTGTTATCATTTGGTAGCTTAGGTTAGGTTTAGGGTTAGGTTAGGTTAGGGTTAGGTTAGGTTAGGTTAGGTTAGGTTAGGTTAGGTTTAGGGTTAGGTTAGGGTTAGGTTAGGTTAGGTTTAGGTTTAGGGTTAGCTTAGGTTAGGTTTAGGTTTAGGTTTAGGGTTTGTCATTTAATGTATGTAAGTTGTGTTTTTGGTGCAATAAATGCTGAAACTAATTACAGTAAAGAAGCACCTTCTCTTTAACACAATGGCAAGTTGCTTGCTTTCATTTGTTCTCAAATCCTTTAATGGTATCAAAGCAAGATTGTCATCATCATTCCTACTGAAACCTTCTCCAACACATTCATGATTCAGATCATTATAACTGGAAACCTTTTATGTTTCATTTTTACAACTCTCTTTAACCTTTACACCATTCGGTTGCGTTTTCTGTTTAGTCTCATCAACAGAGTTTTCAACCCACTGCTTAATTTACTACCGTTTCATCATCGTTCAAATCATCGCAATCGAATTCATAGCATACCTTACTGTTAGGGGAGAAAACCTGCTTGGATTAGAGATCCTTGATAACATTGCACAGCAGATCATCATCAATGGCTGGTTCTTGATTGTACCTTATGGATGTCGATCTATGAATGTGAATGCTTTGTTGTCTCTTTTAGAGAACATAAAACGTGCAAGCATACACGGTCACAAGTAATAAAATTTGATAAGTAAGCTATCGTTCCCATGGAGATTTGTTACTATAGTTTGTTGAGTACTAAAATTATTTCTCTCTAATTTTATCCAAAACAATCGTTGGTTGGAACAAGTTAAAAAAAGAGTTTAATAACAAAATAAAAGAAATCTAGGATTGCAATTTTTCACCAAATTAATCCACTCAAATCATATTATTTTCTCCTGATTTATATTTTTTAGTACATTTAATTTGTCAACCGAAAACTTCTAATTTTATCCATACATCTCTTCCGAGCTCCGTATAGACACACCTCGTTAAATTAATTCACTATATCTCTATGAGAATTAAATTCACCAAGATTCATTACGTTCAAAGTTCTTAAATGACCACACATACAATTAGGATATATTCCTATCCTTCATCATACATGTCATTCTATCCACGAACAATTTACACAAAAATGCCTCTTCCAAGTTTATTTAAGTGTCACAGATCAATTTGATAAAATTCGTAAATAATCAAAAAGTATTAAGCACAGATAGAATAAACAAATCAAACGTCTTATAAATCTATCAAAAATAATTAAAATCAAAGCTTCATAAATTTAGATGAAATGCAACCCTAGAAAAATTAAATTACTTCATAAATTTAAAATAAAATTACAACGGATACAGAAAAATTAGAAGAAGAAGAAAGGAAATTAAAACATCTCGTAGCGCAAATATTTGGCACACATAGAACACAATAGAAGCCAAAAATGGCCTCTGCGTGTTCCACAGTCCAGCCCCTAACATCACAAAAATTCTAAACTCCCAAAAACTTCGAAACTCTATCATATTATCCCCTATTTATGACATCAAATTTCTAAAAAAATATATTTTTTTAATACACGCGGGGGACAACTAATGATGGAGAAATTAATTTAAAAATACGCGTGGGGGACAAAATTGTATCAAAAACGCGTTTAAATCTGAGTGGGAGAGAGCCGTGCGTTTCTGATTTTCTTTTCCATAAAAGGTGCCACGTGTCGAGCTCTGATTCGTTGCAAGGAATAGTGGGACACGTGGCAGTACCTCATTGGTTGTAGGGAACGAGCGCACGATAGATTGTCGGACGGGATTGAGGCGCGCAAAACGTGGGAGACAACGGCTGCAACGCGGACTTGATCCTACGCCTTCGCACTTTTCGTAACATGCCACATGTCAGAATATAATTTGCTGGAAGGAAAAGTGGGACACCTGGCAGATTGTGATTCGTAAAATAACCAGGCGCACGTGGATCGACCGCACGGGAAATGAGGCGCACGAACATGTGGGACAGCTCTGGAACGTGTTAGACACGTGGGTCCCACCCTGCATGCCGGCCTGTGCAACAGTTGGGCCCCACTCGGGCACCGAGCCGTGTGATAGACTAAACCTTGCACCCACTCTCTTTGGTCAGGTTTGAAGAACACGCGCGCATCCTAACCGTTTATGCTTTGATCTGACGGTCCACGTTGAAGCCTGGATGATGCCGCATGGATTCTTCTCTCCTGCGCAGAAAATAACTTTTATTAATTGCATTTTGACCCACAAATGTAATTCCAATTATATTTTAAACTTTCTTTAATTACAATTAAGCCTTTTTCTAATTTAAATTAAATTTTAAACTTTTAATAATTGAAATTAAGCCCGATTTTAATTTAAATTATATTTTCAACTTTTATTAATTGCAATTAAACACTTTTTTATTTGAAATTATATTTTTGGGCATAAATTTGCAATTAAGTAAGTTTTCGATACAAATTATTTAATTTTCTTAAAATATATAAAAAACAGTAAATACTAATTTATTAAACTAAAATTAACCAAAAATGTAAAGAACATAACAATTATAATTAATAAAATAGGTGAAAATAACTATATAAAATACAATTATCAGTATCAAAGCAAGATTGTCATCATCATTCCTACTGAAACCTTCTCCAACACATTCATGATTCAGATCATTATAACTGGAAACCTTTTATGTTTCATTTTTACAACTCTCCTTAACCTTTACACCATTCGGTTGCGTTTTCTGTTTAGTCTCATCAACAGAGTTTTCAACCCACTGCTTAATTTACTACCGTTTCATCATCGTTCAAATCATCGCAATCGAATTCATAGCATACCTTACTGTTAGGGGAGAAAACCTGCTTGGATTAGAGATCCTTGATAACATTGCACAACAGATCATCATCAATGGTTGGTTCTTGATTGTACCTTATGGATGTCGATCTATGAATAGGAATGCTCATTTTTGGGATCAGATGTCAAAAGTGGTGAACTAGGAGATTCAGGATATGAGACATTTGTTTTTTTTTGTTGTTTCCCAAACTCGACATCAATTTTGGGTCTCCTGCGAAGAGAGATCAACTTTTGAGCAGCGAACTAATTTTTTCTTGTGATGTTAAGAAATTAAATCCAGTTCGAACATGTGCAAGCGAAGCCCAATAGATTTCAAGTCTATCTCCTTAATGCTTCGCCAAATGAACTGGTCTCCTTTTCCCTTTCCTATAATTTTCCTTTCTTTTCTAGCTCACAATGAGCAATAGTAATTCCACTACCTCTGGAATTCCTTTGATATCCTTAAATAGTGTAGGAGTTGTGGTTCAACCATAAAATCAGCTCATATCTCTCAAATTAAATTATTCAAACTACCTGCTTTGGAAACACCAAGTGCTCACTACTTTCAAAAGGTATGGATTGAAGCATTTTTTCTTCCACTAACAAAGCTCTAGCAAAGTTCAAAAAGAACACAGAAATAGGAGAAAAATCCAGATTTTCTGAGCTAGACAAGGCACGATCAGCTCCTTGCCTCATGGCTTCAATCCTCTCTATATGAGAATCTTTTAGTGATGATGGTCGATCTAGAATCATCTTTTCAAATCTGGGAAGCCTTAGAGATAAATTTCTCATCTTAATCTGTATCAAGGAAGATGCAGTACAAGCTTTAACTCTCATCCATCAAAAAAGGCTCTTCACCTATGTGAGACTATTTGAACAAGGTAAAGTCTTGTTATGATATTCTAGCATTGGTTGGTCAACCAATCTCAAAGAATGATCACGTAATGTAAGTTCTTATTGGACTAGAAAGTGAATTTGATCCTATTGTTGTTGTAGCCACTTCAAGGATAGAACCATGTAAACTCAGAGAAGTTTATACTATACCCCTAAGCTATGAAACTAGGCTTGAGAATGTTGTAAGTCTTTTTGTCAACACTAAAGGCTCAAATCCCTCTATGAATGTTGTCACTCAATCCAAATTTCAAAGAAGATTCAATAACAGTGGAAATGACCATCAAAGATGTAGAGGAAAAAACAACTTTCAAAATTCAAGAGGAAGAGGCACGCCTTCTTATAGAGGAAGAGAAGGAAGGAGTTTCAAAAGCTCAAATAAGAATGGATGTTAGATCTATAATTACATAAATCACACTATTGATAAGTGTTATTACAGATTTAATCCCAACTATGGCTCACCTTTAAATACTCAGACTATGGCTTCTAACTCTAAAAACTTCATAGCATATCCAGTCACTCAAACTTCACCTGACTCAGGAATAGACATGTATCGGTATGCAGATTCTAGAGCATCCAACCATGTGACAAGTGAGCTTGGTAATATCAATATTGCTTCAGACTTTCAAGGCACCAATAAGGTTCAAGTAGGGAATGGATCAGGTTTGTACATTACTCACATTGGTAGCTCACAAATCAAGTCTCATAATTCTCACAAAACATTTCTCTTAACTAATCTTCTTCATGTTTCTGAGATAACTAAGAATTTGATTAGTGTCTCACAATTCTCCAAAGATAATTCTATGTATTTTGAATTTCACCCCACCTTTTGTTATGTTAAGGATCAGATCAGTTGTCAAACACTCCTTAAAGGCACTCTTAAGGATGAATTCTACAAGTTTGACATACAACCTCTCAAATCTCAAATTGTTCACTCAGACACCATTTCAACTCTTCTTATCAAGAGAAATAATCAAGATCTTCAGTTTTGGAAAAGTAGATTAGGCCATGCTTCAAATAATGTAGTAAGAATTGTCCCAAGGACAGTTCTAAAGAATTGTAAGTTCTATGATGTTTTGAATAAAAATATTTTATGTGATTCCTATATGAAGTCTAATAGACATCAATTTCCTTTTCTTGTGTCTGAAAATGAGTATCAACATTCACCACAAAAATCCACCAATGTTTTTCAGTACTATGTTACTTTTGTTGACCATTATAGCAGATATACATGGTTGTATCTTCTTAAACAAAAATATAAAGTTCAAAATGCTTTCATTCATTTACAAAACATTGTTTTCACTCAATTTCAATCCAGAATTAAAATGGTTCAAAGTGATGGAGGAAGTGAGTTCATAGGCCTTACAAATATTTTCAATGACCGTGGCATTTTACATAGAATCTCATATCCCTATACACCTTAACAAAATGATCTTGTTGAAAGGAAGCATAGACATGTTGTGGAGATGGGATTGTCCTTGTTAGCTAACTCAAACATGCCTACTCGGTTCTGGGATGATGCTTTCACTATCTTAGTTTATATCATTAATAGGCTTCCAACAAAGATCATAAATCATAAAAGTCCCTATGAGATGCTTTTCAAATCCAAGCCTACCTATCTTCACCTAAGAACCTTTGGTTGTCTCTTCTATCCTTATCTTAGACCTTTCAATAAGCACAAGTTGGAATATAGATCACAGCCAAGCACTTTTCTTGGCTACAATAGCAAGTACAAAGGCTATAAAAAACTGTTCCCAAATGATAGAGTCATAATATCCAGAAGTATGGTCTTTGATGAAAGCAGATTCCCTATTGATCAAGCTTCTAAAGATCATAATTCTCACTCTCAACCATCCATTATGGAACCTCCACCAGTCACTACTTTCACTTTACCTTCTCAATTAGACTCCAACTTTACCTCATCCTAGTACATATCACTTGTTAAATATCTCCCTTCTCATTGTACTCCAAGCTCCTTACATTCTCACCAAATGTCTCATCCACCTCATTACTCCCCTATTTCTATTCCTTCTTCAACTTCTAGTCATACTACTACTCTCCTCATTGATGAAATAGCAATTGATTCTAATGCATCTCCTCAGTCTATTGGTAATACTAATGTGAATGATCCAGTTACAGGTATTCTCAACAAGCATCCTATGGTCACAAGGTCAAGAACTGGGAACTTAAAGCCAAGATTCCTCAATGCAACAGTGACTGACACACAAGAACCCTCTTCTTACAAGAAGGGTCTTCTTAATCCATACTGAAAAAGGTCATAAAGGAGGAGTATAGAGCTCTCATGAAGAATCATACATGGACCTTATGTGACCTACCTACTAATAAGAAGATTATTGGTTGTAAGTGGGTATTCAAGGTCAAGAGACACTCAGATAGGAGTATATATAGGTATAAAGCTAGATTGGTAGCTAAAGGCTATGATTAAGTACTTGGATTTGATTGTTTAGAGAATTTATGCCCTTTTGTAAAGCCAACTACCATACGAACAATGCTTTCTATTTCTATTAATCAAGGATTGGTAGTAAGATAACTGGATGTAAACAATGCATTTCTAAATGAAGATTTGGACAAGAAAGTGTTTATGAGTCAACCACCAGGTTTTGAATATAGGAATGATGGTGATAGTGAAAGTTCCTTGAAAGTGTTTAGGTTGGTCAAAGCATTACATGGGCTTAAGCAAGCCCCTAGAGCTTGGTCAGATAAACTCAAACATACTCTCCTCAGTCATGGTTTTTCTTGCTCAAGAGAAGATAACTCTATCCTTTTCAAAAATACATCTCTTGGATTAATTTGGCTTCTTATTTATGTTGATGATATATTAGTCACAGGAAGTGACATCAAAGGCATTCATTTTATCATAACTCATCTTGATAAGCAATTTTCTTTGAAAGATTTAGGTGAAATCCATCATTTTCTTAGATTAGAGGTTAATCACACCAACTATGGTCTTCATCTTAGTCAAGGGACATATATTAATGATCTTCTCATTTGAGATACAATGTCTCAAACTAAGAATCTACCTATACTAATGGTTTCTTCATTGAAATTATCTAAGTTTCAGGGTATGTTTACAGTTGACCCTACTTTCTATAGGAGTATAATTGGTGCTCTCCAATATGTTACCCTCACTAGACCAAAAATTTCCTATAGTGTTAATAGAGTATGCAAGTTCATGCATTGTCCTTTAGATGAACACTGAAAGATAGTGAAAAGGATTCTCAAGTACTTGGCCGGCAAAATCAATCATGAGATTCATTTTACTAAGGGACACAGTCTTGATCTGGTAGGATTCTCAAATATTGATTGGGGAGTTGATGTTGCTGATAGAAAATCCATCCCTGGCTTTTGTATCTTTCTCGGTAAAAATCTTGTCTCATGGTCTTCAAAGAAGCAATCCTCAGTATCTCGTTCAAGTACTGAATCTGAATATCATAACTTGGCTAATGCTACTTCAGAGATAATATGACTTCATGCTTTGCTCAGGGAGTTACCTGTCACACTCCCTCGTATTCCTACAATTTGGGTGGACAATCAAAGTACCATCTCACTTGCTTCAAACCCTGTGCTTCATGCTAGAACTAAAGATGTGGAATTAGACATACATTTCATTCGTGACCTAATTTAGAAAAACCTAATTCAAATTAGGTTTGTACCATCCTGTGATCAAGTTGCAGATATCTTCACAAAACCTTTGAGTGTTTAATTCTTCCCTCGGTTGAAGCTAAAGCTAACTATTTGACCACTCACCTCGCTCAATTTGAGGGGGAATGTTAAGGAGCTATAAAGTAACATCACAACTCAGTCTTTACTATAAATGAGCTATCATTTAATTTTAACCATTTGATTGCTAGATTTGATCTATTGTAAGGATCTGATGACAAGTGTAATCATCTGGTAACTTAGGTTAGGTTTAGGTTTAGGTTTTGTTCTTATACCCTATATATTTGTATGTAAAATGTTGTGTTTTTGGTGCGATAAATGGTGAAGCTAATTACAGTAAAGAGAGTATCTTTTCTTTAAAACAATGACAGGTTGTTTGCTTTCATTTGTTCACTCGTTATATTTTTGTATGTGTGTTGGTATATTAGTGTATAATTGGTTATTAATAAAAACAATGATATATATAATTCAGCCATTTTCTTTGAAGTGAAGGCCTAAAGATTTCAATAAACAGAAATCCATTGTCTTTATATTTTTTTAAGAATCAAACAAGTGCATTCTTAGAATATTAAGTGATGAGGCACTGAGGCACGATTTAATTCACAACTTTATTTATTTATTATTTGTAGAATTCAATTAGCCTTTAAGACTATATGTCAAGCATAGTGTATCAGCTTGAGTTACTGAATGTTTATTATTCTTTTGCCAAAATAAATTACGAATGTGCCGTTATATTATTAACTTTATTGATCAACTGTTTTATTTTGTGCCAGAGTCACATTTTTATATTTGTTTATAAATATTTTAGAAATTAAATAATATTTCTCTTAAAAAAAGCAACATTAATTATCCATAAATACTCATTTATAAAATAAAAAAAAACTTGAAATAAACCAATTATTTTTATAATATATCAAAAATCATCTCTTATTTAAGTCATTGATTTTAGTTTTTATTTAAAAACAATATAATTCCTTATTCTCAAATTAATTCAACACATGCAAGTATTCACTTACAACATATTTTTGTGTATTATATTCAAGATTAAATATAATTATATTTAATTAAATTATATTATAATTATTTTGTACATTATTTGGTGTCCTGTGTATTTTCAAGACAAAAAAAAAAAGTCTAACTTCATGAAGAATCTCTTATTTAAGTCATTGATTTTAAATTTTATTTAAAAACAATAAAATGCTCAATTCTCAAATTAATTCAACACATGCAAGTATTCACTTATAGCATGTTTTGTGTATTATATTCGATAGATTAAATATAATTATATTTAATTAAATTATATTATAATTATTTTGTATATTATTTAGTGTACTGCATATTCCAAAGACCAAAATAAGTCTAACTTTGAGAAGAATCTCTTATTTAAGTCATTGATTTTAGCTTTTATTTAAAAACAATAAAATGTCCAATTTTTAAATTAATTCAATACATGCAAGTATTCACTTACACCATGTTTTGTGTATTATATTCGATAGATTAAATATAATTATATTTGATTGAATTGTACTATAATTATTTTATACATTATTTGGTGTCATAAGTAAGACAAAACTGATTATAATTATTTTAATAAAATAATTTTTATTATAAAATTTATTTAAATTAATATTTAATTTATTTTTATATTTTTACTACATTTTAAAATAAAAAATATATTATTTTTAATTTAAAATAAAAGAAAAAATCAAGACATATAATTTTATAATTGAAAGTTCAGATAAATTAAGTTAAATATTTAATATACTAAAACTCACTAATTGTTTAAATTTTTAAATAATTATACTATTTTTATATTATATGGTACTTTCTTTTATAATACTGATTATATAAAAATTATACGATAATAATATTTAATATTTACTTTTTAAAGAAAAAAGGAAAAAAAAAACTGATTTAACCTGTGATTAAAAGTTAAAAATCATTAGATGTTTAATTGTTATTGACTCAACCACCAAATCAATAATTGAGACAGAACCAAGGTTAAACTGTACCTATACTGCTAGTTCAGATGAGATTTTGTCGTAAAGTTTAAAGTACTACAGACAACTGAAGCTTCTAATACTCCTTAAAGACTTACATTTTTTTAAATCACAAACTTATTAAATTTGTTTCATAAATAAACCCACTCCCAGTCAGTGTAAACAACATATATTCAAACTTGAAAACAACGTATGTTTAAAAGATTATACTAAAAAATGTTCAAAATGAACGAATCCACATTTATTCAAAAATATTTTGTTAAAAATTATATACTTTTATTTGTGTTATATATATATACACATTCAAATAAAAAAGTTAGTATATAAAAATTAGAGAAAAAAAATTGAAAAAGTAAAAAAAAAAAAAACTGAGAAAGGAGGGAGGTAAAAGGTTTGGTGTGTTTTTTAAAAGAAAAAAAATCAATTTGCTAGTACCATTTGGAAGTTTTCGTTATTTTGATTTCATAAGAGACAAATATGTTAAAATTAAGACACTTTATTAAAAAATGTTACTTTAATCATATTTTACATATAGTATTATTTTTTTTAGCTAAGAAAAAAAAGAAGAAAAAAATCTTTAAAAAAATAAATAAAGCTATTATCTATGACAATGAAAAAACAAAATTTAAATAAATCATACAATAATATGATATTATTTTATTCGTAGTTGCTGTTAAGTTCACACACGATAACATCAATAATGCAAGAAGAAAATACGTGTTCTTCATGAATGTCCCTGGCCATCCTTTTTAGCCTTCACTTTCCCTAATTTATTATTAATTCATCCTATTTCCCTACAAGATGCCGGCAAGCTGAAAGAGCAATCACATCATTCTAATGCTCGGACAACCACTAGTTTGTATATATCCTCATACAGTACTATAAATTACATTATTTCTCGGTTTTTTCAATGAGAAAACAACAAAGGTTGCAATCTGAATAACCCCATCTCATTCTATTATTGCTACTAATCATTCAATTAGTTTTGATTTTTTCTCACTTTCATGAGATCTTATCACTCATTAATTTTTTTTACTTATAAAAAGTTATTTAATTATAAAAAAGATATTTATTCGTATTTTTACTAGATTTTTATTGATAAAAAATTTTAATAATTAGATATTATTGTGAGTATTTTCGTCATTTATCCCTATTTTATCAAATAAAAAAAAATTACATAATTGATGAGGATATTATAGTCTTTTACCTCCACTCAATAATTGAATTATCCTTTATAATTTGTATTTATTTTTAAATAAATTTCAAATTTTTAAATATTTTTTTTGGTATTATTTTTATAAATAGTAGACTAAATATCACATTTATATATATATATATATATATATATATTCAATATAATTTAATGCATATATGTTACAATATATTTAGGATGAAGCCATTGTAATAATTAAAATGGTTATTTTTATGGTAATAATTAATTAATAATAATTATATTGAAGATTAATTAATTGTATAAATATTAAAGAAAATTTAAATATTTTTATTGTGTCAAATATAATAAAAAATAGTTATAAATTTTTTATTACCATATAATTAATTAAGTCTATAATAGTAAGATATAGTTTTATAACAAATTTTGCTTTTAAAAATA
Source organism: Hippophae gyantsensis (assembly GCA_030763125.1). Taxonomy (NCBI): domain Eukaryota; kingdom Viridiplantae; phylum Streptophyta; class Magnoliopsida; order Rosales; family Elaeagnaceae; genus Hippophae; species Hippophae gyantsensis. Next base: position 21,416,854 of record CM061032.1, on the reverse strand, counting down.
GTTTTTTGTTTTTTGTTTTTTAATTCAGTTTGAAAAAAAGACAAAAACTCCTTATGTAAAAGTTCCATTTTTTTTCCTTAGTTCTCTTTTCAATCATAAATATGAAGATGGAAAGTTTATTTAATGAAAAAAAAAAGAATTTAAAATATGATTTTTACAATATTTTGTTTTAAATTTCAAAAATGTAAAAAATATGTGTAAAATGAAATTTAGTTCCAACTTGATTTTTATAGAAATTTTAGATATTAATTTTCTTAAAAGGTAAAGCTGGTAAGAGTTTACTTAAAAATTTATTTATACTTTTTAATATTTCGTCTCAAGTAGTAGTTATTTTTTTTAAAATGTTATTATTTAAACTTTGTTCGATGCATTTTTTTTTATCTTTTTGTAAAGTTCATTAAACTTGAGAATTTTATTTGACAATAAAAATTACCATAGGAATTTAATCTCAAGATCTCGCTGCTTTGATATTATGTTTAAGTTGTTAAAAAATTAACTATTTTAAATACCCAAATTATAAAATGTAAACCTAATAACCCATTTATATTGTTAACAATTTTAAACTTAAAAACAAAATTAGGTAGAGAATATATCATAAATAATCTTTGAATTTTTTCAATATTTCATATCACAACTTCATATACGAATATACAATTAGTGCAAATCTCACATCCCAACTTCATATTTAATTTAGTGCTTGTAAATTATTATATCATGAATAAAAAATCAATTCCATTGGTATAATATTATTTAAGGAAAAATATATAAATTTACATATATATTTTGCATTCATATTAATTAAGTGTTTTAAATGTTAAAGTGACTTTATAAAATTGAGAGTTTATATACTACCTTTTAAGAAAAATATGATACATGGTGTGCAATAATTAAAATAAATACAAATATGTATATAAATTTATATCTATCAAGCATTTATCAATATTTTTCGAACAAATTTATTAGTGAGTTAAGTTGACAAAGATGGCTTTGGCCTGAGGCGCGTTGAGCGCGCTGAGCTCAACAACTATATTAAGCAGACCCCCACCTGATACCCCATTACCAATCCATCGAGACAAAGAAAAGGAACTCAAATAATTACAGTAAGAAACAGAGCTATTGCATTTTTATAAACGTACCATGACACTTTACTCTTTTGTTTTATAAATCGAGTATATCAATATTTATTTTTAAATTAGTAGATTTTAATTAACTTATTATTATATTTTGAAAAATTTATATTAATAATTTTTTTATTTTTTTTATAAAAAAATTAAGTTGAATCGAATTGAACTTTATTTATAAAAGGTGATACATGTTTGAAAAGAAAAATGTCTTAAAAAATTATAAAATAATCATCTAAATTGATTAAAATATCTATAAATTTAATAATAATGTGATTAAATTTTATCAATTTATAATTAAATGATCAATGTATTGAATTTGTGAAAATAAAGTGATAATAATATATTTATTTTTATTATTATAAATATATGATAAATATAACTAAAGTAATAATTATTCATTATAGATAATTATATAAATCTAATTTTACTTACAAAATATTGTGCAAAAAATTTATTTTAAATTTAAAATATGTTAATTTTTTCATCATAAATTTAAAATATATTTTCGATAAATGCCCATGCTTTTAAAGCCCAAGGTCGGTGGCAGCTGGCTCTATGGCTTAAGGGTGTCCATAAACAGGATCGAACCGGACCAAATCGTAAAATTGGATCGAATCGGACCGGACTGAACGGTTTTAAAAATCAAACGGTCTGATCCGGTTTGTACTAATTTTAAACTGTTCGAATCGGACAGGATCGGTTTAATAATATATTAAAAATTTCACATTATTCTTCATTAAATGTATAAAAACTCGAACCAAGTCGGACCAAACCGTTTTATAAATCAAACGGTCCGATCCGATTTTTATTACTTAAAACCGTTTGAAACGATCCGGTCCAGTCCGGTCCGATTAATATAAACGGTCCAATCCGATTAAAGTTTTTTGACCAAAATCGGATCGAATTGGACCGTTGGACACCCCTACTATGGCCAATGTGCATGTGAATGATATTTTGATGCATGAAAATTGATTGATTAGCTATACCTATATTAATCTTTTCATATTAATTATTATATAAGTTTTGAGTGATATTTTAAATGTATTCTAATTCACTAAGAAGTGCACATTTGGTTTTTTTAAAAAAATACATGCATAAAAAGTTAAATAATACTTTAATCATTTAAATTTTTTATTGAAAAGTATACAAATAATTGGTAATATCGTAGAAAAATACAGCTTGTATAATATTTAAATTTTAAGAATATTAAGAATATCATAATATCAATTTTCTTTGATTGAAGTATTTTTAAAATGCATCTATATTAAAGCATAAAAATCTCTCTATTTTAAAGTAAAAATGTTCTCATTCACATGTACTTTACATAGGTTTTTGTTTGAAGTGATTTTAATACATTTATCAAAATTATATTTATTTTAATGTATTAGTCAAACTCACATGCTTTGCAATTTATTATTTAATCGATAAAAAAATAAATGTTAAGATAATAGATCGAGAAAAAATTGTTTATGTTATTTAAGTTAAATAACATTATATAAAAAATATAAGTAATTATAATTTAGAAAATTGTAAATATTTTAGTTATTAATAACTTATTACTTAAATTTTTATTAGTTAATTGATAAAAAATAAGATTTTAGGTGAATAACTAGAAAAAACGATAATTATTTAGGTTACTTAAGATAAATAACATTAAATAAAAGATAAATAATTTTAATAAAGATAATTTTTAATATTTTAACCACTAATAATTTGTTACTTAATTGATGAGAAATAAAAAATAAGAATAATTAATTTAATTTATATTACCGTTGATAAAAAAAATATAAAGCTTAAAGATAATTAACATAAAAAATGATAATTATTTATATTACTTAAGAAATATTTTTAATCAAAATAATTTTCAAAATTTTAACAACGAATAATTTATTATTTAATTGATAAAAATTAAGACTTGATATTATTAAAAAGAAAAATAATTTCTTATATATATATTTTTAAAGGAATTAAGTCTTTTTTTATTAAATAAAAAAAATAATGTATGGATGTGATTCGAACCTAGGCTAAACAATGGCCTAAAAAAATTGATATTCTAACTATTATTAGTTTATTATTTAATTAATAAAAAATAAGATAATTAACTTTAAGATTTGTTAGTAGATTATATATGGAATTCATTTATAAAGGGTAGTCTAAGATTTGTTTTATATTGAATGTAATTTTTAAGTGGATAGGTTATATGTTTTTTTTAAGCAATTTTTTAACTTAGGTTGTTTTCACGTGAATATCGTGTGTTATTTATTTATTTTTTACATATATTTTTTTCATGATTACAAATCTGGATGCTATGATTATAGTTTAATTTATTGAAACATTTTTTTAAATATCTATTTTTCTCGCTCTAGATTGTTAGATTCATAATGTAGAACTTATTATTATTATTATTATTATTATTATCTCTTTTTCTTAAATAGTTCTTTCTTTTTTCTCATTTTCATTCTCTCTCATTTTTAGTACTTAGGGTTTGTGTTTTGGGTTTAGGATTTAATATTTAAGATTTAGGGTTTAGTAAAAAAAATAAGAGATGATTTATATAAATAGATAGAGGTGTAAAAAAGAGATTAGAGAGAATAAAAAATGAAACAAGTATACAAAGAAAGAAAAAGAGGAAAGAATATAATAAAAATAAATAAATTGATCTTATCATTATTATTTTTACATTAAATATTTTTAACCAAGTGGGTATTTTTTAAAAAACAATTTGGGTACTTTTTAGTTATAACTAAAATTTGTTGGCAAGAATGAGTACCAAAACTATTAAGGTACCACACACGATGAAAATGGTCTTGCCATTAGAACTTTCAAATTTTGCAATAAGATATGTTTTAAGTGTACACTAAAAGAGCATAAATTTAAATATTATCTAATGTAAATAAATGTGTGAATATGTAATATTTTATATTTTTAAGAAAAGTCACTTAAGTATCATCCTTTTTCTTCTCTTGCTCAAAAAATTAAACCTTATTGAGGTAAGCATCTTCCTATACTAACCCATATCATTGGCATTACAATATAATTTTCCATTCACCTATTAAGGCTTTCCCTTTATAATCGCACACAAAGATATGATAAGAGTGTTATCACCTAGTATCATCTTTTTAACCAAGTAATTTTAAGATATTAAAAAAATATAAGAATCATAAATTTATGATATATGTCAAATTAAAAGCTAGATTTATGAGAAAAGGGTCTTGGAGGTCCTATACTTGTTAACAAATGAGTAGTTTAGTCTCATAATTATTGGGTTAGACATTAGAGGTCTCATAATTTTTCAAAATGAGCATTTTTGTCTAATAATTTTAATAATTTGACACTATTAACCTTGTTATTATAAAAAATAAGCACGTTTAATCTTATAATTTATTAAAATGAGCACTTTTAGTCTATCAAAAATATAAAAAAATGAGGACCATCGATGCCTAACTTTCATAAATAATAAGACTATAGGTACCAAACTCAAAAATTACAAGATTAAATTGTTCATTTTAAAAAATTATGGCTCTGGTACCTAACCCAATAATTACGAGACTTAATTGCTCAAATTAAATAATTACAATAACTTTGATGTCAAATATCCTTAGATTTATTGATTACTACATTTGGATATATAGATTTGTACTCAATAATATTATAACATATCTATTATATTTATAATAAATTTGTAATATATATGGTAGTATTTTATGCATTTATACACTTTTACATTGTCACCTAAATTTTTTATAAGAGTTGTCACTAATGTCCAAAAACTTGATAGTCAAATTTTGTAAAATTTATAATATACTCGCAAGTGTATGAATTACTTATAAAAGGTGATAAGTATATTCCTAATATCGATCTAAGGAAGAATTATGTGAATCTAAATAATTCAACAAATGTTTTAAAGACAAACACGAAAAATAAACCTAAACATTCTGTCATAATATTTTGGTTTTGAAAATATTAATCTAATGAAAAAAATGATATAAAAGATAAAAGATAAATTGGTTCACACAATTACAGGAAAATATGTAATTAATAAATCAATAAAAAATTAATGGGATATTTATCTAATTGATAATATTTGGTACAATTAATTAGGTTAATAAAATATAAATCCAAATTATTGATTATTTCTTATATATATAAATAATACTTTTGTTCGGGACACAATTTGTTATTATTTAAATCACTTAATATTTTTGGTCAGATCGTCAGTTAATTTAATTAGATTATGTTTATTGCCTAAGAAATTAACAAACAATCTAACTTGACACCTTCGATCGTGATGTAAATTTAAAATGCTATGTAAAATGTATAAATTATATCTAGATTGATGTATCTAAAAACTAATTTTCATTTTTTAAATCTATTACGAAAAATATGTCGTCAATATATTTTTCAATAATAATTGTAAAAAAATCTTAAAATAGAAAATAATCTGATTTTAATAATAATTAAAAATATTTGTCTAAATAATCTACATACTACTATAAACATAACTAAAATTTCATTATCATAATTTGTCATACATGCTCAAAATAATGAATGATCAGTAAATTATTTATAACAAATTCAAGAAATACAACATTATTTACTAAGAAGAAATGAGAATTACACCCAAAAGATAGATAGATGGATATGTCCTTCTCCATAGAAGAGGTATTAATCTTCATAGTATTTCTTAAATTACAACAATGATTTCGTATCAATTGATCTAAAACATCTCCCTTTTACTCCTATTTGTGATAACCTTATCTAAATTATGTATATGAAAATTAAAGAAAAACTAAAGAAAAAAAATAATATGACTGCTAGAAATTATATATATGTCTAAACCTAAACATACGAGTCCTTTTTATGGTTGAGGCTAGCCAGATGGCTTCATGAAACAAAAAAAATTCAAGCATCATGGTCTACATTTATTCATGTTGTTGCTCGAGTTTCGTAAAGTACACCTTATTTTGTCTTGAATAGGTCACATCACATCCCAATGTTTCCATGCAACGACACAAGACAAACTACATGGAATTGACATCAAATAGCGTGGAGTGGCCATAGCCCATTATGCTTCATGTCACAGTCCTTGTTACTTGTTTCCCCTCATTTTTTTACCCCTACAACTGATTGGATCACATGTAAGGCTTAAATGTATTATTGTTTTAGTCTTGTAAGTTGCAAATGAGCGTTTTCAAGCATGATTCTTCAAGTATTATCAATTTAATCAAATTAAAGTTAAAAATACTTGAAAATAACAAAACATATATGTGCTTCCAAAAACATATATTTGATTAAATAATGATAAAATCATACATATTCAAATCTATTTATAATATTTTAAGTGCAAATAAATAACGAAATAATAGTATTTTTTAAGTACTCATCAACCATCTATATGATTACTAGCAAAGTGCTAACTATATTAATAAAATTTACTTGTAATTAGCTTAATTTGAAATAAACACTACTACAATAGTGATATTTGGTCTAAAATATTTATTCATGATCTTTTTAAAAACATACGCCTTAGGATTTTGATCATAGTCTAATAAAATTCATAACCATAATGTGTACATATAACCTCGATTTTTATTGATAATTGTAACCATAAGTTAAACTACAAAAAATAGTTCAATATAAACAAACTTATATAGTTACAATTATTAAATGATTTTGATCTAATTAAAATAATAGAGTCTTAATTTTTTTAAAACTAAAATCAAATAATATATTGTGTGAGTTATTCATTAAAAAAAATACAAAAAATACTTTACAATTTTTTCATTTCCCTCTTAACTAATTTCATATATTTTCTCTCTTCCTCACCACACCAAATTTATCTCTCAATTTTTTCCCTCTCTTTTCCTTCTTCTTGTGTGCCCAATTCTTTTTTTTCTTTCCTGGTTTTTCCCCTCGATCTCTAACATTTTTTCTTCGCTTTCTTTCTCTTTTGCATTTTCCCATCGTAACCTCCAGCTCCAGTCAGCTCCACCCATCTCTTGTTGTACCCAGCTTTGTCATACCCAAATCCATCATAAACCTCTCTGTTTCTTCCTAGTCTTGGTTTCATGTAACTTTTCTTGCATTTCTGGATCAGCTTCATTCCTTCTCATCTTAGCTCAGTGCCTCCATTTGTGTTTTCTCGCTCCTCCATTTGTGTTTTCTCGCTCCTCCATTCCTAACCCAGCATCTCTAACTCAGCTCGATGCCTCCGCCAATTCCCAATTATCCCTCAATCTTAGTTCGACCACCAGTTTCTAATAACCATTCTCCACTTCTAGCAATTTCTTCAATGCTTAACTAGTCACCAATTTTCGATAATATTTGATTGTTTTTATTTTATAGCATCCTAAAGCATACCTAATTTTTAATTTTGTGAATGTTATTTCATATATTTTAGATGCTATTTCATATATTTTGTGGATATAAAAATATAAGGTATTGAACAAATTTTATTCTCTTCTTTCTTAATCAAACTTTGATTAGAGAAAAAAAAATATTTACTACTATGAAAAGGTAAAGGAAAAATAATACTGAAAAATGGAAGTGGAAGAATTTCATTTGAGAGTTACAAATGCATCCCTAAGATACAATAAGAATTTGAAGTCGATTTTTGTACTTTAGGTGTTTTTTGTTGAGGATGATTCCCCTTAGGATATTATGTTCTCTAATTTTCAAAGTATGACGAAGCATGAGTTTGTTCCCAATTTTGTTGATTTTTGAATGTTTTGTTGTATTTAAGGTGTTATGACATCCACACAAACAATTTTAAATTATTATGCTTTTATACAGTGAAATATGATAAGAACATGTTTGAATTTTGTATACTTTATTTGTGATCTAAATCATGTGTTGCGAGCATAATGCATATTCTATGTAGCTGTTATTTATAGAGCATGAGTTAAGTGCCTTGTTTGATTGCAAAATCAGTAAATTTATTTTTTTAATATATATTTTATATACGAGTGTATTAATTTTTTTAATATATATTTTATACATGAATGTTTCCGATCACTACATTGACTTGGACAAATAGAATCTAGAATAAGTTTATATATATATATATATTCTTTATAAGACAATTAAAAACAAATTTTCAACTTGTAGTTAAGAATTTGTAAGATTTACATTATTTTGGGGTGATAATGTTATCATTATGGCATATAATAAGCAACGATTTAGAGAGATAAAAACTTGTATCTACAGAACTTAGATAACTACCAACCATATTTTATGAAATTGCACTACATAGGATTTAGTTTCACTTAGGATTAATTTTGTGTTTAGTATAATAGTTACTAATAATATTTTTGAAAATAATTATTGATTTTCAGGCACGATGATCTAATATATTTTACTATGAGGGAGGCAGGCGAGTACTTTGATTTTTGTCCAAACAAGAAAATGGAGTTACATATTTTGAAGAATATATGCTTCAATTTTGGGTTGGATTTTGATGTTGTTAGGATCTACTACATGGTGCCTAAAAGTTATGATGATATGGGATTACATGAAATCATAAATATTGGATGGAAGAAACCATTATAGGTATAGTCCATTATTAAGAGAGATTTATTGACATATATGAATGTTTATTTTGTTACGGATCTAATTAGTTAAAAGGGTGAATAGATAATTAGAGGAAATATGAAAAATTAAAATTTTTAAATGCAATCACATGTAAATAAAATAATGATAAAAAAATAGCACATGAGATTTTTAGATGAAAATAACTTAAGTTGCAACAATGATCTATAAGGAAAATCACCTGTCTACTAACCACCTAATTATACATTATTAAAATAATATTCGATTACAAGGTTAGGACTAAAACTATCCACTCAGATAATGTCCCAAAGTAACTTACAAGCTTTTTTTTTCTTTAACAGTCTCCATCGGGTAGAAAAAAATTACTATTGTTTTATCTATGTTGTTGAACTTGAATAATTACATGTTTATATTTGTTTATCTATTGCTTTGTTTTGTTCATTCATGAGAAACCATTTTTGACCGAGTTAGCATATAGAGCTTGAGAAAATTTCCTTGAGTGAGTCACCCCTTTATATCATTACCTACACAGAAACTTCTAACTACTTGTTTGAGATTAGACCCAATTCTTGTCAAGTGCCATAGCCCATGAAAAATAACCAAGTAGGTGCTTTATCTCAGTCTATTAAACTTTGCTGATGCTCTTTGTATCATCATATATAACCAATCTATTTCTTTTGAAAGTAGCAATAATAACTATTCTTGAATTATATATTGTTTTGGCCTCAACCTTTGACATCATAAATCTAAATTACCTAATGATTTTTAGGGGTCTAAATTTACATCCCTTATTTCATAGTTAACATGGTAGTTTAACCAATATTGAATGAAACAACTGCACCCCTCACCACTCACCTATCTAATCCAACGAGAATGCAAATTTGTATGACATAAGGCCCTTATTGCCATAGTACCACTACTTAACCTTAATCCAAGATTGTGTTTTGAAAGGTTACTTTTCTAGTTTCCAAATAGATGAAAATGTAGAAAAGAGAAATGATAAACTAATAAGCCATGTAGCATTACTAATACGAGTTTAGAGACTAAATTGTAGGATTTAAAAATTTAATGATTTATATGTAAAGTATGTTCTAAATTTTTTGTACCAAATTGTACATTTTAAAAGTTTCATAATTAAGCTAAGGATCTTGACTTGTTGTGATATGGTACAACCCATTTTGATAACCATCACATGAAATGTTTAGTTATTTGCTATTGTATAAATAGCAAAATGACATGATAACTTGTGGATATTCTATCCTTATGTTTATAAGGATAATTATTGTCAATCCACTTGCTTTCATGATTGACTTGGTAATAATTTAAATTATTTTTTTTATCTTCTTCTTTTTTATTTCAATTTTTTCTTTATCAAAATAGATGGCTAGTTAATAATAATTTAAAATGTGTGTACATTGTAGTTCATGATTGAATTGGTAATAATTTAAATTATTTTTTGTATCTTATTTTTCTTATTTCAATTTTTTCTTTATCAAAATAGGTGGCTAGCTAATAATAATTTAAAATGTGTGTACATTGTAGGTTAATCGTGAAAGAACTTACATCGATGGTGAAATTGATAAGATGCGAAATGAGTGGGCAGAGTTCAAATCAGTTCTTATAACGATAGCTAGCTAGTTAGACCATCTATATGTTCTTACTTACTATTTTGTTAAATTGATTTAAATTGTGGACAATTTGATTAATATTGTTATTGGAAAATTTTTTCTTCATATATATATATATATTTCATATTTTGTAACACTTTAATTAGCTAGCTAGTAAAGTTTTATTATGTTTTGGTATATAAACTTTCAAATATAATTGTACTCTTAATTTTAATATAATATGACTTTTAATATTGTAATTGATAAATTTATTATAATTTATTTTGAAAAATTGTGTTAATTGAGATGTATATGATCACGATTTAAGTATAACAGAGAAAATAGACATACCATTTGGCCAGTCTTATAAAAGACCAAGACTAAATGGTATGTGATGAATGCTTAAAAAGAACTAAAGTTACCATGATTTAATGTAATTTAATTGATTAAATAGATATATATTTGTATGATTTTATCATATTTTTATATAAATTTATCTTTTCAGAATAACGGGTATTTTTATTTTTTTTTTAAATATTTTCATTCAAAAATAACTTAAAGACTCAAAGAAAAATACTAGAGGCAATACATGGTAAATATGTTGAGAAAAAAAATGAAAAAAAGTCAAAAAGTCAAAAAGATGGAAAAATTAGACAAAATGGGTCAAAACGGTAAAAAATGTCAAAAAATGCCAAAATTCTGTGCACAGTCGCCCATCGGCGTCGAGTCTCTTGCGCACCAGGGTAGGCATGTGCACGTATGCCCAACACACGTCTGCACATAACCGGCATATGCCTGCGCATAGCTAGCACACGCCCAACACATGTTGTATCGATTTTTGCACAATCTAACACACGCACACACCGTGTCACGTGCACATCCATGCTCGCTAAATGCATGTCCAAAAGCATCCTCAAAAAGGACCATCTCCCCTATTGTAAAAAGTACACAATTTTCTCAACTTTTTTTCTCTCTAGAAAGATTTTTTTTAGTTTTTAGTTTTAAAGTTCTTCTCTTTTTGAGAAGAAGTAGCTATGCTTTTATAGATTTTTAGTTTTTGATTCAATAAATGGAAATGCAAATCCGTTTGGAGGTTTTCCCGCAACAGAATTAGCATTAAAGTTCTATAAGGGTTCTTTTGAGGTATAATTTTAAAATGAATTCTTTATAGTTATTTTTTATGTTTAATTTGTTTGTGATTGAATTTAATATTTTTGGCTATTTTTAAATACGATATAATAATAACATTGTTATACTTGCAAAATATTAAATAAGTAAAACATTTCTATAAAATAAATTGATTTTGTTTTTATTCAAGATTTTATATTGAGCATGTTAGAGAAAAATATATTATTTTTCATTACAAACTTAAATCTAAAAATTAGATTTTAAGGTTTAATTATCCGGTCTGATTTAAAGTAATGCTTTTTATTTGTTGGTAAAATTTCCTGGTAGTTAGAGTGAAGCTCTATTTTAAAAGTTTTTATAAGAACTATTATTCAAAGATGTATGGACAATATATTTTCAGTAATGGTTTTAAAACTTAAAAGTTAGTACTCGAATAATTAAATTCTTACGTTTAATTTGGACACCTTGAATAAAGTTTAAAATGTCTAACTCTACCAAAGGTGACATTTAAATGATTCATTTTCAATTTCTTAGAAAAAAAAATTAATTTAATTAACATAATTAATTATGAACCTCACCCATAGGTGTTAATTGATTTGTTTAATTAATAAAGAATATCTAACCCCACCAAATGTGGTATTTATATATAAAAAAAGAGAATCAATAAATATTAATTTATATCTTTAATAACCTAAATAATATAAGCAAGTATAATTTTAATTATTATATCCTTAAATACTCTATTGTTATGAATGATAAAAATTTGCATAATTGTGTATTGAATCATATCTATATTTATTTTTTTGTTATTTGATTATAAAACAAAACCAAAATATCATGACATGATGTTTAGAATTTAGTTTTGTTTTTGATAGTTTGAATAATAAATTAAAAACCACATATATTTCTTCCTTAGATTAACCTTGGGAGTATACTCGTCATTTTTATAAAATGATTCATATACTTGCGAGAGTTTTACAAATATAAAACCAAAGTATTTTGCAAGATCGCGTTGCCGATCTTGTTCATCAAGTTTTTTGCACCGTTGTTAGGGACTTGATGTTATGCTCATTAGTATGTCTATAGCCTCAGTCTTTTATAAGATCATGACCTAATGGTATGTCAATGGTTTCGGTTAAAAACCAAGACCATATATAAGAGTTTGTCTCTCCCACTTTGGCCTTATAACCATAACCATAGATCTACGATTATGGTTAAAAATCGAGGCCATATATCTATATTGTAGTAGTGAAAAGACTAATTTCTCTCTCTTCTTGTCCTTATTTATTTATTTTAGGTATTCCTTTACATAGGCGATAAAATATAAACAATTGAATGGTCTCTCTATTAATATAAACATCATAATAATGAAAGTAGTCGTTGAAAGGACCATCTTTATGTTTAACCACATTTACGGATAGATATTTAAACTATAGATAACTGAAACTGTGATTATCTATAAACAAATCAATGATTTTTTTACCAAAAATAACCGTAACAAATAAGGCTTGAGATGAGAATGATTATTGTAATATCTAAACTGTGATTAATAGAAAATGAACATGTACTAATATTACATAGAAAAATACATTTTTAATAATAAAACATATAATACTTAATAATTATAATAAATTTTATTTATTCTTATTTTTATGCTATTTTACTTAGAAATTGTATTAAATAGTTAAAAAATAAAAATTAATGTCAATATTTTAGATAATATAGTAGAATAAGAATTATGTTAAGATTTAATTTTTAAATCTAAATATATTTTTGAATAAATGTTAAAAAATAAAAAAACGTGATTAAACATTATCCGAATGTAACTAAACTGATGTGAGGTGGTTATGGTTATTGACATAACCATCTCCAACCGTATCACGCCAATTCCTAGCCACATTATCTAAAGAATGAATTTGGATGAAAGATTATGTGTTGAAAGAGTCTGGTACACAATCAAAGTTAGGAGTCACCTTAATCTTGTAAGCATTGGAAACATGTAAATCAAATGAATCACAAGCAGTAAAATAGATAGAAAGAAACAACCGGTTATTTCATAGAATCAGAAAAATAGATAATGTAGCAACTACCACATATCATGTCAATACAATAACACACAACATGACATCAACATCAATAGATAGAAAGAAAGCAGTAAGGAAAGATAGATAGCATTTGATAAAAAAAGAAAGCAGAAACGAAAGCATTAGGGAAATAAAAGGATTTTGTTGGAAGTTGATGCACATTATAGAACAGTGAGGAAAAAGAAGAAATGTTAAAGAAATATCTAGAAAAAGTATTAAAAAAAACTCTAGATTTTTCATAAATAATATTCAAATTTATTAAATGATAAAATAATCTAGCATCATATAGAATTAAATGTTAGAGGAATGTTTAAGAAGAATCTAGATATATATAAGAAAATCATGCAAAGCCTCCAATAGCAATAAATAGGCTATATGTGTGCCTTTGTAGTATCAAGCTTCTAAGCTCCTATCCTTGTAGCTTAATTTAATCAATAACAAGCAACGATAATTTGCTACAATTTCTAATATCTCTTCTAAGATTTTTTCATGTAACCCATATTTTCAACTATATTCAATGTGCATTGACCGTTCCCATACACAAACTATATCAAATGACATCATGCTACTTGACCCTTCCTAAATTCTAAAATAATATCGGAACACTCTTCTAAATTTTATCATGGTATCAAAGCTCATTTTAGATCACATCACTCTCTAATCACAATAAGATCATATTATGTAAGAACATATTCAGATGTAATCTTGATTGTATTCACATTACGTGTGATCACCAAACACCTATATGGTAACATCTAAGCAATTCAATATGTAAAGTAAATCAAAATCTCAAAACATAAAGACAATATTAGCTAATACTTCTATCAGTTGGAGTACCACGCTCAATTGAGCATAAGCTACCTCATCTACTGTCTCAACAAAAATTGTGATACGATCTACAAATCTAGCTCTCTTCTAGAGCCCCATGACCATATGATGTGGCACAATTAATGATTAGTTAATATATGTGATATAACCTAAGGTAGGATAATTCGATGCATATGTTTCGTAGCTACGTATTTTAATTAACCCACCTAAAAACCATCTTGCAAAAACATTCAATGTATCACCAATACTGAAACAGACTCAAAATATTAATGATACAAAACTTAGAAAACACTTTTTCACTAAAAATCTCAAATTTGCAAAATGCAAGAGTTTTCTTCATGTTTTCTAATTAATTTCAAAAATTTCAAATGGGGGTATTTATTGAAAACCCTTAAGCTAGGCTCTCGTTGAGCACCTCGACGACCACCTTAACGAGTCCTTATTGACTACCTCAGTGAGAGTAATAGCCATTACAATAAGGATAATGGTCAGAATTTCTCACTAGCCTCCTTACTAACTATCTCACCGACCACTTGGAAAATTCCAAAAACTAGTCGTTTTGTTTGAAGATTTTGTCAAGTAGTTTTCATAAATACTTGAAAAAACCCAATGCATAAATACTACATAAACATGCCAACTACATGCTCGTAATTTGTGTAATATGCAAAAATAAAAAGAGTAACAACTATGTGAGTGTGTGCAATAGTGAACCATCAGTAATTGACCTTACATAGAGAATGACGATACACCAAAATAATACAAACTATGTGTTTTGCATAGGAGAATGTCAGTACGAAAACAATAGGAATTACAAGAATTACCATCTTCCTCTTTGGTTTTCTGAGGTAAAAACACCACACAACTGTACATACACAGTATCAAAATATAATAGATTCATGCAAGATGACCTAAAAAAGTTCATTTATAAACACATTTTGTTACAAAACCCAAACATCCCTAACACGCATAAACTCTAGTGCATCCATCTCATTATACTACATCCATATCATTATGCTCCATCCATTTTCATGCACATTCCATGTTACATGTCTAAACTCCAACTCCATTAGAGCTTCATATTTTCTTTCTACTCATGTATCCTATACACATGAAACAACACATATCCATGAATATGTCATGCAGACCTACGTGTAGTCTAACAAAATACTATCATTTTTTCCTTACATATGTAAACACCGATATGCTAAGCACAATCAAACATGTAACATGGAAATAATATAACTACCCCTATCTTCATGCTACACTCTCTCTATACATATACAAGTCAGGCAAAGATGATGTAGTGTAATCCTATATTCACATCCCATATAACAATCAAAGAGTTGTGAAAAATAAATTCCTTCCTCTCTTGAAAAAGAAAGTTAAAGGAATACCTCTATATAAAGGGGAGAATGCATATAAAATGCAATAATCCTAATCACTTAATCATCTACCATAGGTAGATTAAAGCATCAACAAAATATGCATCTCAAGCATATAAACTTCATAAAAACATTTAACAACACACATAAACAATATTGAAATAAACAAAAAACATTAAAAACACAAGCAGTTGAATACAAACTCTTTTTGTTAAGATTATTTTTTTATTACATTTTGAAAAGAATGTACACCAAATCATATACAAAAAAAAAAAAGAAAAAAAAGAAAAATTAAGAATAAACTCTATCCTTAGCCTTATCCTTTAAAAAGGTTTGACGACTCCCAACTTTTCACTCCCTAAGTCCAATTGGTGGGACGGTTCCAAGGAAGAAGTCAATAGGTCCATGGAGAGAGGTATCAACCATCTCGTTAAAAGAATCAGTAGACAACAACATATGATTACCTCAATGAATGGACCTAGGACTGGCACTTATAAGTGAATGGGAGAAGCATATATAAAAGAGAGAATAGAAATTTTATGTTTGTTAATCATTTTTGCATGCTTTTAATTTCTACATAGAAAGAGATAATAGAAAAAGAAAATCCACTCTAATTGATCACAAGAAAAAATGGACAAATTACATCCATCCTTTTAATTAAGAGTTTACGAGGGATATTAGTCCTAAAATTAAACTTTTGTTTCATATGACTCAACTAACTATTTGTTATGTAATTCTAGAAAATCCTATCAAGTAGTCATCATGCACACAACCATGTGGGCTTTTAAACACATAAAATTTAGCATGTTTCCGACTATGGCATCGAGGCATTAGAAACCTAGATTATAAGTGCTCAAATGAACCACAATAGTTGCATCCAGATTAGTTAGACTGAAGGGAGAGATGGGATGATCTCTTAACATTGCTCCTAAAGTACCTAGGCCACTATTTGACAAGATGGCCAACAGTACTACAAAGGTAACAAGAGGGTGCATAGGAGTGAGATAAGCATGGTATCTAACTCTGAGAAGTAGCACAAGAAGGAGATGAGGGAGAAGCTACGATGACATTAACTCTCACCTAAGGATTGGTAGTTTATCTCTAACAATGAGACCTCAAATGCCCATATTTATCACATTGGTGACAAATAGGTAGGAAACATGTAGGTAAGATAAAGAGACTATCACTGAAGCTACGAAAGAAAGTAGTAGAAGGTGAAGTCTTCACCTCGGTTGATACATTCGACTAGAGTGTAACCAGTGACTCACATTTAGGAGTGGAATCCATTTTATTTATCTTAGGATATGTAACCACTAGCCTGATAAACTTCAATGCAACCCCTAAACTGGTAGAGATATCATTAAGAAAAGTCACCTTACTTATTTACTATTATTTTGAAGTGTTCTAACTCCTCTTCCAACTTTAACTATTTACTTCCAACACTTTGATGAGGTTATCCTTTTAGAGAGAGTTCAAGACCCAAAAACTAACTAGGGTAAGGAAATTTTGATAGTACTAACAAAATAGCAGATTATTAAAAATAGAAATATAATGAGTTAAACCTACATAAAAATCCTATCTATGTGGTAACATCCTCAGGTTTCTTATAGAAATCACTTAACAACAAACAATCTACTAAAGAACAAAAAAGTTTACAACTTAATAGAAATATAAATGTAAATACCACTATCAATTTGGACACCTATCATAATTGCACCTATCATGCCCTCGCTAGATGTCTCCACAACTACTGTGATCCAACACTAAATCTAGCTCTTCTTTAGAGCCTCTCTACCAACAATGGTACAATCAATTACCAATAATCAGTATAGAGTGAAATCCTATAAGTAGGCTTGTCCAACCATAGATACCTAAAATCATGTAATCTAAGAAATGGGTGTTTATGCAATTTTTCTTTACCCTACCCAAAAATATTTTGCACAAACAATTTTGAATCACTAATATTGAAAAACCACTCAAAGTATTAGTGACCCAAAACAAGAAAACAATTTTCAAAACTAGTAGAGTTTATTTAAATTTTCTAATTAAACAAAATAATTGAAAGAGATGGTATTTATAGAAAGTTCCAATCTTCTCGGGTATCTCGTTAGCCACCAACTGTGCTTCTCACTGCCTACGACATTGAGCCTCATCGACTAGGGGGTAAGCCTTGCTGATCAGGGTAGCTTGGTTAATAGTTATACCCCAAAGAAGGTAACAGTCATTACCCACTTGTCGGCTCAAGGTGGCAAGGGGTGGTAAGCCCACAAAAAACTGATTTTTTATTTTCAAAACTTTACCAAGTAATTTTCCACAAATACTGAGAAAAAGAACTATGAAACGTAACCTAGCATGCATACTACAATAACCAACACTTATGGTATATGTAAACATTATAACATACTAAGTGTTTCCATTTAAGTGATTACGTGCAATAGTGAACCATCAGTCACTAACCTTGCATAGTAGGAGACAAAAACTAAGTAAAAAAAATAGACTCTGTATTTTGCATATTAGAATGCGAACAAAGAATCAAATGATATGCAATAATCTCTCCTTTTTACTTTCCATGGCCAAACACAACATAAATAAAATAGATTATGCATCAACACATGAGATAATCATGCAAGATGGTCCAAAGATATTTGTTCCTATGAACATACATGGATATATAACCTAGACACCCCTAAAGACCTATTCTAAGTGCATTCATCTTGTCATGCTATATCGATTTTATGAATCAACATAACCATCCTGATGCACACTTCACATTACATGTCTAACTTTATAGATCCACTTGAGCCTTAAGTATTATTGATACACCTAAAATCTACACACACTAAAACACATACCTATGAATACATCATATGGACCTATATCTAGTCTAATAAAATATTATCATCTTACCCTTACATAGGTACACACCGATAGGATAAGCGCACTCAATATACAATAAGGATACAACACAACTCCCCTTGACTTCATGCTATACTCCCTCTAGGTGTATACAAGTTAGGAAAACAAGATAGAGTGTAACCTACACTCATATCTTATGCATGTAACACATAGTAAATGCAATGAAAAATGAGTTATGCAAACAAAGTTTCCCTATTTTTCGACATAGGAAGACAAAGGATCACCCTTATATGAAGGAGAGAATGTATAGAAATATGCAATAATTATATCACTCATGCAAACATATAACAAATAGAGAAAGGCATACCCAAATGCACACCCATCGCTTTAGGCAAACAAATATCTTGAAGAACACACACACTACAATCTCAGGGAGAAATGTAGACACCAATATCATTCCTCAAACATTCAAATACGATATAATCCAAAGGTCTAGTAAAAAAATTAGCTAACTAAAGATCATTCCTAATATGTTGCAATAACAGAGTGTTCAAATCCACTAAATCTATAATGAAGTGGTGTCAAATATTATTGTGTTTGGTTATTAAATATTGGATAGGGTTTCTTGAAATGAAGATGGCACTAGTGTTGTCACAAAGCAAGACTAGATCCTTTACCATAATCACTTAACTTATAATTCATCCATAATAACTGAGAGTAGGATAACCCAATTTCTATATATTCTACCTTAGCCATTGAAAGGGACACGAAAGTTTGCTTTTTATTATGCTAGGAAATCATAGAGCTTCTTAAGATAAGCATATACCATAATTACTTTTCTTGTCATCATTACATCCAACTCAATCAACATTATAATATCTAACCAACTAAGCCATTATGTCTCTAGGATACCATATCCCAAAATTAGATGTCCCACTAACATACTTGATGAACTTTCTAATATGACTCTTTTGGGAATACTTAAAATCTGTTACAAACTTCAACATAAAAGGAGATATCAGGATGACCAGTAGTTAATTACAAAAAACTCTAGATCATACTCCTATATAAAGTCTATCCCACCTCTTTTCTTGAGGGTGAAGTTTTATAGAAGTACTTGTATGAGTACGAGCAGATTAGATGTTTCCAACCAAAACAGTTCCTTGGTATACTTACCTCTAAAAAGAAAGATTCCATCTTTTAGCTATTTAACTTGAAAACCAATGAAGAACTTCAATTCACCAACCAAGCTCATTTCAAACTCATTCTAGACAATTAAGGTAAAATCTTGAGAAAAATTATCCCTTGTAGAATTGAAGATGATGTCATCAATGTAAACTTGTGCGTAATAAGTGCTTGAAAAGCACTAATATTTTGTGATCTTATTATACCTAAATTAAATAAATAGGTTTGTTATCGCATGTTTATGTGAATATTTATGCAAATCTATATGTTTGAAATTACGAGTATATTATGTTGTATTTCAAGTTTTTTAGTTTCAAAATGTATAAGCTTGTAAATGCATGAAGAACAAGAATTAAAGCACTCGATTTGCATCCTAGGACCTTAAAAGAATAAGGCATTTAAGCCTTACAAAAAGAACCAACCAATTGGTATGGTGTACAAGGTACAATTGAAGAAAAGTGAAGTATGTCAGAATGAGGATTATAGTGTTCCACGACACTTACAAATTAATATGAATTTACTGGGCACACTGAATGAAGTGTGCCATAACATGGAATAAGTGATACCATAGTGTGACTCATATGGGATGAAATTAGCAAAACTAAACGTAACATGTGCTGCAACGGTGAATAACTTATGTTGTGGCTTGTCTTTGTTTATATGGCCTAATGTCTTCTATTCTCTCATTTCCTTATAAATAAATCATTATAGCCATTAGCTAGAAGTGTAGAGTATCCTATTATTTTAATTTTTCTTTTCCCTGTACCATATATTGCTTTTGTTTTAGATTAGTTTTATTTTATACAAAATAGGTTATATTTATGACATATTAAAGGCAGATCTTTAGGAAGTTTTTTAGATCAAGAAAAATACAATAGATATATATCTATTCAAGAAAGCATTAAGGATCAAGATAATAATTATGAAGTAAGACACACTGTTTATCTTTAATTTATATTGTAGAATTGAATTGTATTCATTTATTTTTGAAATTTTTTAAGCTACGTATCTAATTTGCTAGAAAGGTGAATAGATAATCAACGAAATTATGACAAATTAAAATTTTTGTAGATGGACAAGAATGCAATCATATGTAAATAAAATAATACAAAAATATAAATATTGAGACACGAGATTTTTTTATGAAAATAACCTAGGCAACACTAATGACCTAAAAGAAAAATCATCAGTCTACTAGGCCTTCTAACTATCCACTATGAATAAATAAGATCCAATTACAAGACTAGGTCTTATACTACCCACCAAGATAAAGCCCTCAAATAATCTACTTACAAGCCTTTCCTTTCATCATAGCCTTTATAAGAAATGTGGTCGAATCCAGACCAATGTTCAAACAACTTGAGTCATACAAGCAATCAAATCTGTTAAACTAGTACCTAAAATATTAGCATAATAACACAAGTGTACATGTATATCCTAGAGTAGATTCAATAACTAGATGATTTAATAAATATATCAGATAAATTTAAATCAACTAGTAACCCTAGAACAATCAGTTTAAAGCAAAATATCACAAATATTGTAGGCTTGTTAATTCATCAAATACAACCACAAATGTTTGATATATTAACTCAATGAAAAAACATTCTTGAATAGTTTTTACAAAATAAAAGAGAGATTAAGATGAAAAGAAGATTACTCTTATATGGTTTATTAAAGTTGTGCGCTTATGTTTATATATATAGAATATTTTGAAGCACTAAGTCAAAGTAAAATTAGTTAAAAGATTTTTAAAGAAAAAAGAAAATTTACTAAAAAGTCGATTCAATTTGAGTTAGAAATAGGTTTTGAAATCAAAGCCCTAGCTGCTCAATCGATCTAACATAGACTCGATCGATCAATTGTATTGTTCAATCGATGTAGTCAATTCTGGATCGATCTAGTGTAATAAATAATTAATTTAGGATTTTTTTAAATTAAGTAGATCGATTCTCAATCAATCTACATATCTAAATCGGTTTAGAAAAGTCTCAATTCATCAAACAGCCTAATAACAAAATGCTCCTACTTGTATAATATGAAATCTAACGTGTATGAGAATAGAGATATTCTTAAATTTATATATTTTGTTCATTAAAATCATCAACACTCACATAGACCTTTCAATTTTTATATACAGATGAATATTTTTTGCATTTTTTTATTTTATATAGAAATGGTATTTTTACTCTACTGATTATAGAGTTTAATCTGAGCATGGTTAGCTGATTTTAATTATAGAAATTTATTTTTGTTGATATATTTTTGTAATTAATTTAGGTAAGCATTTTTATAAAATAAATTGAGGTTATTTCTTCATTCAAGATCAGTTATAAAATTTATTATTGATTAATGTATTGGTAACATATTTTTCATAATAGATTTTAAATATGAGAATTAAGTTTCAAAAATTCCATCTTGATCTAATTTTGATAAATTGAATATGAGCTTAAATTGGTGACTTTTTCAAAAGTAATGATTTAAATGGTTTGTTATTTCCTTAAAAATAAAGCATAATTTAATTTGTCAATTAATGATCACCGCCAAAAGATATTGTAAGTTCTATTGTATTCTGTATCTATATGGTAGCTTCGCGTGTACAAAACATAGTGTTTGTTTAATTTTACTTTGTGTTATGTCTTCCTCTATGTAAGGTTGGTTACTGCTAATTAGTAATGCATACATGCTTATAGTTAGGAACACTTTGAAAGCATGTTTTTTACACTCCACGGGGTTGGTTGTTTTAGTGTGCATGCTAGGTCAAGAATGACAGTTTTTGGCTCGATTTTGGTCTGGATATATATGGATTTTAATTGACAATTTTTGGATTAAAAAAATGTGATTTTTTAGCACCTCAGCACCACCTTTAACAAGGTGGTTGGCAAGGTGGGTGGTAATTTAGCTGGACATGTGCTATAAATACCCCTCATTAAATGTTGATTTAATTTGAAAATTCTAATGAAACTCTGCCAAATTTTTGACTATTTTGAATTCTGTTTTCACTACTGTGTTGGGATATAAGTGATACAGTTGAGAGAGTATAAAATAGTGAGGTAGACTATTATTACTAAATTGTGAGAGTGAGCTAAGTTAAATTCTTTGAGTTCTCTTATCTCTTATTGTGTACAATAAGAGATAGGTAATTTTGAGCTTGAGGGTGGTCTTCAAGATTATGAGTTGTTACTAATAAGTGTTCAAAAACACTTAATTTATTGTGATTTTATACATGTTTAGTTATTATATAGATTTGTATTTGCTCATTTTAATATCATTTTATGCAAATATATCTTTTTAAAATTACAAGTATATTTTATTATTTTTCAGGTATTTCTTGTATTAAAATCAACATAAAGAATTATACTTGAAGTATTCAATTACAAAATGGAAGATTATAGAAACATTTGTAAAACATTACTTTTGTTTTAAGAATTGCAAAAATAAATTACATAAAAAATTAGGGTTCCATTGATGAAGTTTGAAGTGTGACACAGTGTGAAAACTTTGAAAGTCACGGTGCGATGCCAAAGGAAAAGATTAATACATCCCTAATGTGATGTGAGCTACCGCGTGAAAACTTTGTGTACCATGGTTCAAAAAGAGTGGATCGTTCTCAAACCGTGTACAGGTTGTGTGTGAAGTGGTGTGAATAAAATGTGTATGTTAGAAATTCTAATTTTCTCACATTTTCTCTCACCTTCTCTTAAACCCTAACTTTTCTCTCCACCAAAACACACTTATTCCCTCAAAAATCCCATCTTTCTTCAAATTTCTTTTACAAATCCTTCCTAAAACCATTTTCCTAACCTATTTCCACCGTTCCTTTAAAATATTTTCAAGTTTTTCATGTTCACATAAGATTTTCAACTTCAAGGGGCATTCTTCAATTTTTCTTCAAATCTTCAACAATAAAAAGTAAGTATTCATAAATTTTAGAATTAAATTCTTTTATTTATATTTTTTGAAATTTTTGGAATATTTATTTATTTATTAAGAGTGTGAAACCCTATCTAGGATAAATAAAGAATTAAGAATTTTTTTGGATTAAATTTTGTTGTTTAATTTTTTCAAAATCTTGTTTAGATTTTGTGGTTAAAATTTGAAAAATATCACCTAAGAGGTCTACGAAAGGAAAGGAAAAGGAAGTTTCAACATTCATAGATTTTGATAGCTTAAAATTTTCAAGTTATGATGTTAAAGTCTGCTTCGAAAGTGACATAAGTTAATAAGGGTTTTATTTCGAAAAGGAGGACGAAATTTAATGATGGATCGAAAGGTATTAATGATATAATAATAATTATAAGCTGGAAAATGTTTGTAATAGAACCAGAGATTGCTATTGAATCTTTAGTTCAGGAATTTTACGTAAATGTTTTAGACGCTATTGATGATAAAGTTTTTTTTTGGCATATGCTAGTTCCATGTGGACCTAATGACATAAATGTTGACTTTTATTTAGCACATGTTGGAAAAGGTGAGTATAAGAAGTATCTTTATAATGTAGATTATACTGTTGTATTAGAAACCTTGACTATTTAAGGTATTGAATGGATTATTACTGGTGGTAATCATAAAGGTTTTGAAGTAAAGTATTTGGAAAAAATTTCAAGAATTTGGAAATAGTTTGTATGTTCGAGGATGATACCAACCAGGCATTATAGCATTGTGTATATAAAGAGACCTATTTTGATGTATACAATCTCATCTAAGATGCCCATGGATGTTGGAGCAATAATTCACCAATGAATTAGGTGTCTACAAATAATTACCGTATGAGTTTCTTTATCCCCAATTAATAACTACTTTATGTAAAAAGGGGGTACCCTATTCAAAAGGTGAGGTTATTATACAAACCGATGAATTATACATCTAGTATGAACATCGTTTCGAGAAAAAAGGAGAGCCATTCCTATATTAAGAATGTCTATGAAAGATCAATTTCATAATTTTGGTGAGATATGAGCTACATGGAAGAATATCAACAAGCTTATTTTACCCAACAAGTAGCATTCCTAAATCAACAGCATTGTTGTCAAGTGGAACATAATCGGTTAATGTATGAAATGAACCAATTACAATTAAGTCATCTGGGGATAGATAAAATTCATTTAATAACACTCGATTATCCTTAGCATGACTTTAGTTTTATACTACCAGAGAGATCACAACTACAAGAACCTGAAGATCAAGGTTTGGATGACATGGAGGAGGAGCTCTAAATGATTTGAATTTTATTTCTTTTTATGTATTTTTTTTTGCTTTTATTTTATTTTTTTAGTTTTTATTTATTTTTAATAATGTATTTGTTTATAGTTTTATTATATTATAGGTAATTTTTATTTTTATTTTGTGAACATTATTTAGATATGTTAATTTTATAATTGTTTGTTGAATTTGTGAGAAGTACACATCTGTGTAATTTTAATATATTTGGATTGATTGATGCACCTACACTTCCATACCAATTCTTGAGACAAGTTCAAACAAATGGATAACTTTATCTCCTCATTATTTATCTTTGAATTATAATTATTACATTTTGGGCAATATAAATTCTAGGTTGATGGTAGGAAAAGTTACATTTATAAAATTATATGCAAAACTACATTTATAAAATCATATGCAAAAATTGAAATTTTATGTTTATATATTTTTTTATTTACATTTTTGTGTGATTTTATTTATTTTTATTGAACTAGGAATTTTTGGTTTATTTTTAAACATTTTCTTACAAAATTATCATGTTTGAAAAGTTGATTTTAAGAATATGATTTTTAAGTCTTTGAATTATTAGATTAATTTTAAAAACATTTCATGGAATAATGTGATAATTAGTTAGTTTTTGTCATAATTTGAATTTCATGATAAAATGTTGAAAGTACAATGAACACAACATTGGTGTTTAGGAATCACATAGTGGAGACTACCCTTGTGAAAATATATTTTGAGCTATTATCTACCCATTTTGAGTGATAATATTATTTTCCTACTCCTTATAACACTCTTCTTATCAATTCTAATTGTAAATTATCTTTATAGGTCTTTGCATTGAATGTTAGGATTTTACATCTAAATATAAAGTGTTAATATATTTATTTTTATTACTTAAATTGAATAAGTAGAACTTAAAAGTTTATACCTTTCTATTGATTCATGCATGACTTCTAAAAAATAAATATATATGAGGTTATCTAAATCAATAGAATAAAAACGTAAATTAGCTACTCATATATCATACAATTTATGTATAAGCTATACATAGGTTTTTTTCTCTAAGATGAATAATATCTATACAAAGAAAGAGATAAAAGAAAAACAAAAAAGAAAAAGAGAGAAAAATGAATAGTATAAACAAAATATTATGACCTATTGTCCTTCAAAGTTGTGAGAATTAGCTAAATACAAAATGAAAAAATATAGAAAATAATTCCCTAAGAAGTCATTGCATTTTCTTCATCTTCTAAAAGGCAATACTTGATATTTTTATTTGATTAATTTGACAGATGTATGAAAATAATATGTGATTTGTTTTATAAATCCTTTCATTTTATTCCATTCATGAGATCAGTATGATGCATTATTTTTTTTGAGCTTTTTATTCTTTAAACATATGCGAATCATTAGTTCATTTCTATTTACAAACTCTTATATACCTTTAAATGAGTGCTTAAATCAATATGATCAGTATTACTGAGAGTATGTCTTGTGAGATTAGAGTTAAAATGAATTAGAATTCCTTACAGTGAGATTGGGTAAATTTTATATTGATACATTTTTTATTTAAATATGAAAGTGATTTTCAAACTAATTATTATAATAAATCATGAATGTTTAGAATATTGAAATAACTTGCGCCATAGATTTCTATCATAGACTTAAAAAAAATTAAAATTTGAGAAGTTTTATTTTTCTTATTCTTTTTAATTTGTTTTTAAATTCTATATGTTTATATGTTATTTGTTTATTTTTCACTTTTGATGCATGTGGGTACCATATCTGAAAACCCTCACGAGATTTAAACTCATCCACTAGGGAAACCTAAGGGTTTAAAAGCTTGTTGCATACGCTAAATGCAACCGTGTCAATCTAGAAAAATTATTTAGGATAATTTAATTTCTAGTTTTTATTTTTATTTTTTACCATTGTTTCTAAGAGACTAGCAAGAACCTGATTGGAGGTTTTTATAAGTGCCTAAAAACACTTAATTTATCGTGATTTTATGCATGTTTAATAATTATATGAATTTTTATTTTCTTTTTTAATATCAATTTACACAAATATATCTTTTTAAAATCACAGGTATATTTTGTTATTTTTCAGGTATTTATTGTATTAAAATAAATCATCTCAAAGAATTATACTTGAAGCACTCAATTACAACTTGAAAGATTAAGGGAAACATTTGTAAAACATTACTAATATTTAGAAAGTTGGAAAAAGAAATTACTTCAAAAATTAGGGTTACATTGATGTAGTTTGAAGTGTGCTACTGCGTGAAAACTTTGTAAGTTGTGGCATGAGGTTAAAAGAAAAGATTAATATGTCCCTGATGTGATATGGACCGCGACATGAAAACTTTGTGTGCCATGGCACAAAAAAGAGTGGATTGTGCTCAAACTATGTAGAGGTTGTGTATGTCGTTGCATTAATAAAAGTATATCTTATTTCTATTGTAAAAAGATATCCTATAATCCTATAGCTTTCTTGGTAAATGATTTCGTATCTTTCTTTAGCCTTTTTATTTCTTTTAGTAGCTTAAAGGTCTCTCTTTTGAGAGTTGAATAAATTTAGTTAATGTAATAGCTTTAGTTTCAAATCAATAAATAGAGCAACAAATTCTATATAAAGGTTTTTCAGAAGTAATCCTAAGGATCATGTTGAGGTATATTTAAAATATATTATTTTCATAATATTTCTAAGTGTTGTTTTTACATGTTATATGTTTAATTATTAATCATTTATTAAACTATGCATGTTTAGCTATAAATAGTACCGAATATTTGTAATATTGTTATGCTTATGAAATATTAAAATTGGTAAATATTTTTATAAAATGAATTAAGTTTTATTTCTTCATCAAGAGTAAAATGAAATTTGTAAATGAAAAATATATTTACAAAGTATTTTTCATAATAAAAAAGAGAGTTAGATTTAAGATTTAAAATATCTAAATCTGATTTAGAGTTAATTCTTCGATTTTAGATTTGATTATTTTGATCTTTAGAGAACTCTATTTCAAAGATTTTGATTATAAGTATTATTGAAGATATATTGACGACATATCCCTCATAATAGTTTTAAATTCTAAAATTTAATTTGTAGATACTTAAATCATAAACCTAATTTTAACTTGATGAGGGTTTAAATTATCGGCCCGACTAAAGGTAGTAATTAGATAGCTTGTTAATTTCTTAGAAAATTTGTATAATTTAATTAAACTTTAAATTGTCGACCCAATCAAAAGTGGCAATTTAAAATTTAATTAACAAAAAAAATGATCAATACCTTAGGGTATTTTAATATCTATAAGAAAAAATAAGTAATCTTAATTCATATCTTTGATATCCTACTTAATATTGAACAAGCATGATTAAAAAACTAATATATCCCATAAATTCTCAACTTCATGATAAATATTTAATTGTTTAAATGTTTATTGAATCAATCCTTAAACTAACATATCTTTTATTTTTATTGTGTTTGATTTTATTTTTATTATGTGGTTTAGTAATTTTTAGAATTTTAGAATTAGTTTTAAAAAATTTCTCACAAAAATTTATCATTTATTTAAATCAAATTTAAGTAAATAGTTAAGTCTTTTGCACTTTTAGATTAATTTTTGAAAACATATCATAGAGTATATGATAATTAGTTAGTTTTTATCATAACTAGTATTTCTTGATAAGATGTAAAAATTATATTAAACCTAAAATCAGTGTGTATGAATCAAATAGTGAAACTAACCTTGTAAGATATAATTTGAGCCCAATTTACCTTATTATGAGTGAAATATATTTTTTCTACTCCAAACACATTTCTTATTTCTTCAAATTTTTAGATAATCTCTATAAGTATTAGCATTGAATGTATGAATTTTTTTTCTCATCTTAATAGAGTGTTGTATATGTTTTTTTTTCATTTGTTTTGATTAAATGATTTAAGTACAAATTGATAGTATATGCCTTTATCTCATTTATGCATGACTTCTACAAAAACAAATAGAGACATGGGTTCACTCTCTAAAAAAATATATATTGAAAAATCTCTTAAAAAATAGAGAGGTAAAGAATATATAGTATAATCTACATACTATAATCCACATAGCCTACAAGGTTATGAGAAAGGCTAATTACAAAAGAAAGTTATAGGAAGTAAATACCTAGAAGTCATTGCATTTATTTTTCCTACACTTGTAAAAGGCATATATCTTAAAATTTTTACTTAATGAGTTTGATTGATGCATGAAAATAATTTTTATATATAATATCTTTATACATATACAAACATATTAGTTCATTTCTATACATTAACTCTTTCGCATATAAATTAGTATAAGTGTTTGAACCCATAGGATTCAGTGTTTCTAAGAGTATTGACTTGTGAGCAATAGAGTCAAAGCGAATTTAGATTCTTGACACTGAATTTGGGTGAAATTAAATCGATACATTTTTTATATGAAATATAAAAATTATTTTTAACTAATTATTATAATAAATCATGACTATTTAATAAGATAAAAATAACTTATCCTTTATATTTTAATTATGATCTTAAAGGAGATTAAAAAGTATGAGACATTTTTGTATTTTGTTTCATTTTATTTTGTTTTATTTTATTCTTAAGTTAATTTTTGATTTTTATTTTATTTTTTGTAATTTTAGTTTTTGAGTTGTTTATTTTTTTTATTTCTTTTAACTTTTACATTTAGTTTAATGTTTGTGGCTATCATTACTGAAAACCCTCACGAGACTTAAACTGGTCCACTAGGGCAACCTAGGGGTTTAAAGGCTTGTTTCATACACTAAATGCAACCGTGTCAATCCATAGAAGTGATTTAGGATAGTTTAATTATAGTTTTTATTTTAGTTTTTATCGCTTCTCTTGCTAAGGGACAAACAAGAAGATGGTTGGGGGTTGTGATAAATGCTTAAAAAATACTAAAATTACCATGATTTAATGTACATTAATTGATTAAAAAGATTTATATTTATATGATTTTATCATATTTTTATATAAATTTATCTTTTTAGAATCAAAGGTATTTATATTGTTTTTCAGGTATTTTCCCTTCAAAACTAATTTAAAGACTCGAATAATAATACTGGAGGCAATACATAACAAATATGTTGAGAAAACAAATAAGAAAAAGTCAAAAAATGAATAAAAAAGGTCAAAAATGCCTAATCGTGCGTGCATAACATTGAAAGTCCGTATGCAGCCCAGCGCATCAGCCCGAAATAACGGGCGCATTCGTACCCAATCATGCAGAAATAATGCCTATAGTCGTGCCCATTCACACTGCAAGTCTACGCGCACATTAGTTCGAAATTCTACGCGCGTTAGCACCAACATCAGCACCCAGTCACATCGTGAATCCTACACACGTCAACACATTTTTGGTTGCAAATCCCACCCAATTGCACACAAATCCGTTTGGAGGTTTTCCAACAACAGAATTAACATCAAAGTTCTGTAAGGATTATTTTGAGGTATAATTTTAAAATAAATTCTTTATAATTATTTTTTATGTTTTATTCTTATATGTTATGTTTAATTTGTCTATGATTAAATTTAATATAGCTGGTTATTTATAAATATTATATAATAATAACGTTGTTATGCTTGGGAAATATTAAATTGGTAAAAATATTTCATAAAATAAATTGATTTTTTTTTATTCAAGATTTTATATTAAGGATGTTAGAGAGAAATATATTATTTTTCATTACAAACTTAAATTTGAAAATTAGATTTTAAGGTTTAAGTATCGGATCTGATTTAGAGTAGTGCTCTTTTATTTGTTGGTACAATCGTCAAGCAGTTAGACTTGAGCTCTATTTCAAAAGTTTCTATAAGAACTATTATTTAAAAATGTATTGATAACATATTTTCAGTAATGGTTTTAACACTTGAAAGTTAGTACTCGGATAATTAAATTATTAGATTTAATTTGGACACGTTGAATAAAATTTAAAATATCTAACCCCACTAAATGTAGTATTTAAATGGTTCATTTTCAATCTCTTAGAAAAAAGAATTAACTTAATTAACCAAATTAATATCAACCCTACCCATAAGTGTTAATTGATTTGTTTAATTAACAAATAATATCTAATCCCACCAAATGTGGTATTCATATAAAAAAGAGAGAATCAATAAGTATCAATTTATATCTTTAATAAGCTAAATAATATAAGCAAACATAATTAACTTAATTATTATATCATTAAGTATTCCACTGTTATAAATTATAAAAATTTGCATAATTGTTTATTGAATACATATCTATGTTTTTTTATGTTATTAGATTAGGAACCAAACAAACCAAAATATCGTGCCATGATGTTTAGGATTTAATTTCATTTTTAAAAGTTTGAATAATAAATTAAAAGCAACATATATTCCTTCCTTAGATCGTCCTTAGGAATATACTTGTCATTTTTTATAAAATGATTCGTGAACTTGTGAGAGTTTTATAAATATAAAACCAAAGTATTAGTAATAACAGCATTGCTAATCTTGTTTCATCAATGAGGTAGGAGATCCTTAGGGAATCCCTTTACTCCATACATAGATAACATTAATAATAAACCTAGGAAACTGTCAAGAATGTTGAACTTTGAAACTTTTCAGCCTAAACCTAATCCAAACACCGAATCTAACCTTGAATCCTTACCCAAACTCTTAAAAATAGGGGATCACGACCTGTCAGAGACTCTACCATGAAGGAATTTTCAAGGCCCATCATTGGCACTACAACTGCCTAAATCCAACTAGGTGAGGCAGCACAGAATTATGGCTTGAAAGACATTCATTTTCCATGCTTCCTTCATTCTAAGGGCTGCCTAATGAAGATTATCTTTCCTTCATTAGGGACTTTATGCCATAGTCCAAACCTTCTCCCTTAGTATTCTAAATGAGGATCAACTTAGATTGAGGTGTTTCCCCTATACCTTGAAGGACAAGGCCAAAGCTTGGTTGATGTCACTCCCTCCAAGTTCTCTAATGACCTAAGAGGATGTTTACAACAAATTCATAGGAAAATTATATTCCTACCAAATAACATCATAGCTAAGAGCAAGGATTAACACTTTCTCTCAAGTGGAAGAAGAACCATTCCATGAAGCATGGGATAGGTTCAAACTATTCCTCACTCAATGCCCTCATCACAACTTCCCCCTACAATTGCATAATAAATTTTTTTACTATGGACTTATGTAGCAATGCCTGTTCATTGTCGACAACACTATCGGTGGAGCTATGGGAGAAAAGATAGCCTCAGAGATGTACAACCTCTTTGATTTGTTAGGTGCGATTTCCGAATAAAAAAGCTCACGAGTGACAAGAGCTAGAGTTCATCAAATCTATTCCAACAATGATTTTCAACGAAAACTTTTTCAATTAAGCAAGCAAGTTGCCTTTCTCACTACACAAACCAACACCAACAATGAACATTGTGGTTTGTGTAGCAACATAGGACATGCACTGAAGCTTGTCCATATCAAGGAAAAACACTAGCTGGACCTAAATAGGTTAATGTTTTAGAAGCATATCAAGACCAAGATTCAACCCCAATTCAAATACCTATAATCCTTGGTGAAGAAATCATCCAAACTTCTCATGGAGGTAAAACAACCATCCTTTTGCCCAAAGCTCAAATCAACCAGGCCAGAAATTCCACCAGTAAACTAACCCTAGAGGACAACTTGAATTATTTTATTCAATTCTGTAGAGATAACCAATTTAAAATTAATCAACGGTTAGACTATATGGAAGCTTTTATTAAAAAGGTGGAAGTCCAAGTGGAACAGTTAGTTGAGCATTTGCAAAACCAAAGCAAATACTAACTGAATGGTCAAATTGAATCAAATAAATTCAATGAAGAGGAGACATTGAGTTTGTCATTTTGAAATCTCCCAGCAACGTCTTACTAGAAGATGATAAATTGTAGTCCTTAATGAGAGGTCACACATTATTGTAATTTATTTCTTTTAGTTTGTTTTGTATTTATTTTAAGAATGTGTGTAATAAATTTCCAATGAAATAATATAAATTCATTTGTTTCAAAAATTGTGTCCATTTTTTAAATTTAGCATTACAAAAATATATTAACTTAGGTTTCGTGCATCTTTCTTCTTTAAGCCTGTACATTTTTTCAAGTGAGAAATATTTCTTAGAAAGTTATACTATTTTTCAATTTAGGAGCTAGATGTTGATACACAAGAGGAGGAGGATCAATTTCAACTATAAGTTGCCATGAGAGATGCTGAAGATAGGCAAAAAATAACGAAGGACTATGCAATTCCAATCATTGGCAATGCAACTTCCATCATACAATTGCAAAAGGAGGTAAGGAACTATGAATTGAAAAAGATTCATTATTCTTTGTTTCCTTTCTTTTATGGTATCCCTAATGAAAACCCTTTGTATTTCATTTGAGAATTCTATGGTATTGTCTAAACCTTTCCACTATAGAGAATTGATGAAGACTAACTTTGGATGAGGTGTTTTCCTTACAACTTCAAAGATAAAGCTTGGTTATGGTTCATTACTCAATAGTCAGGTTCTCTAACAACTTGGGAGGTAGTTTATGGGTATGTTCTATTCCCATCAAAATACTGTTGATCTAAGAATGAAGATAGCAAAATTATCTCAAATGGATGAATAACCCTTTCATGAAGCTTGAGAAATACTTAAACTCCTTTTTATTGAATGTTCTCATCATAGTTTTCCATTATAGCTATAGAACCAATTATATTATGATGGATTAACACTATAGATTCAATACATGGTTGATAATGTTACGGGAGGAGCTATAGGAGAAAAGACCGTAAAGGAAACCGATAGTCTCTATAAGTTGTTGGGTTCGAATTCCCAACAAAGAAGTACTAGAAGAAGGAGAGTATGAGTCAATGAATTTGGCTCTAGTAATGAGATGACCTTGCATATTTTTGAATTGACAAAGCAAGTGCAACTTCTCACTACCCACCAAATGCCAAATTAATAGGTGTGTGAAGTGAGTTTTTCAATTGGGCATGATGCTCGTCATTGTTCATATACTTTTGATTCTAGTGTGAATTCCATGGAGGAAGTCATTTCCTTTCAAAGGTATCATCCAAACACCTATAATCACCCTAACCATCATTAGAAATCAACCAATAACCACGCCTATACCCAGTGTCAAACACTAAGGCCAAATAAAAACCACCCTTGCCCACCAAATCAATCTTTTAAGCCAACCTTAGAGGATAGCTTGAATTATTTTATTCAAGTTAGTCATGCAAACCAATTGATGAATAATCAAAGGTTGAGCACTATGAAGGCTTTGGTTAAAAGGATTAAAGCTAAAGTTGGTAATCTAGCTAAATAAATGCAAAGGCAAGAACTAGGAAAGTTGCCCAGTCAACCCAAACAAGCAAAGGATGTAAGAACCCTTTGAAGTGGTAAGGTAGTCAATACTAGTTTAACTTAAATATCTAAAGATCTAGCTAGTAGTTCAGGTAACAAAGAAGGTGAAATTATAGTCTTGCAAAAAGGAGAGACAAGTGCTAAACTTGACAAGCCTTCGAAAAAAAACTCATTGGGGAGTCATCTAACATCCCCAAAATTCAAAGACATCAAAACCATACTTGTTGTAAGTACCTTTTCCACATCGGCTGAAAGAATCCAAACAAGATAAGCAATTTTATGATCTTTTTAATATGCCTTCTAAAGTAAATATCAGTTTACCATTATTTGAAGTGATCGTGAATTTTCCCTCCATTTCTAAGTTTTTCAAGGAGTTGAACACTAAGAAAAGGAGGTATGAACTTAATGAACGAGTAGTAGTATTAGAAATTTCTAGTGTTGTACTTCAACACCAACTTTCCCCTAAGTTGAAAGACCTTGGAAGTTTTATCATAAGTATAACTATAGGGGATAGGAAGGTCACTAAAGCAATGCTTGATTTAGGTGCTAGTATAAACATGATACCCTACTCTATATTCTTACATCTCGATTTAGGATATTTCAAACCCAAAACTATGTCCCTTCAACTTGCAGATAGAACTTTTAAGTATCCAAAGGGAATAGTTAAGGATGTGCTGGTACAAGTAGATAAACTAATAATACTTATTGACTTTATGGTTCTGGATATGCAAGAAAATACAGCCTTGGACAGAGAGCACACAATATTACTTGGTAGACTTACCTAAGGACTTAAAATATGTGTTTTTGGGAGAAGGAGAAACTTATCCAGCGATAATTTCTTCAACCTTGACTAAAACTCAAGAAAAGGAACTTATTAAAGTGCCTAAGATGTTTTAAAAAGCCATAGGTTGAAGTATCGCGGATATAAGAGGCATCAATCCTACCATGTTTATACATAAAATTAACTTGGATGATGGTGCTAAACTCATACGAGAGGCCCAAAGAATACTAAACCCAAACGTGCAAGTTAAGAAAGAAATTCTTAAACTATTAGAAGAAGGAATTATCTACCCTATTTCTGATAGTAAGTGGGTTAGTGTAGTGCATATAGTCCCTAAGAAATATAGGATAGCAGCTGTTAAAAATGACAAAAGTGAATTAGTGCCTACTAGAATAATCATTAGATGGAAGATGTGTACAGATTTCAGGAAACTTAATTTACATACTAAAAAGGATCACTTTCCTCTTCCACTCATGGATCAAATGTGGGAAAGATTAGTTGGGCACAAATTTTATTATTTTCTAGATGGAATGTCCAAATATTATCAAGTACCTATAGCACCAGAAGATTAGGAAAAGACCACATTTACATGTCTTTTTAGGACATTTTCTTTTTAAAGAATGCCATTTGGGTTATGTAATACCCTCGCCACGTTCCAAAGATGTATAATGTCTATCTTCTCGGACATGGTGGAAAAATTCATTGAGATTTTCATGGATTATTTCTTTGTCTTTGGAAACTTATTTGATGATTACTTACATAAATTGACTTTGGTTTTAGAAAGATGCATTGAATGCAATCTAACCCTTAGTTGGGAGAAAAGTCATTTTATGGTTCAACAAGGAATAGTGTTGGGACATATCATTTCAAACAAAGGTATTGAAGTTGATAAAGCAAAATTTGAACTGGTTTCCAAACTACCTCCCCCTACATCTATTAAGGGTATAATAAGCTTCTTAGGATATGTAGGATTTTACAAATGATTTATTAAAGATTTCTCTAAAATAAGTTGCCTCTTATGTAACCTATTATTAAAAGGTGTTTATCTTGATTTCAATGATGACTACCTTATTTCCTTTAATACCTTGAACTAATGTGTGATGCTTTTGATTATGCTATTAGACCAGTCTTGGGATAGATAGGGGATAAGCGTTTGCATG
This sequence comes from Hippophae gyantsensis, assembly GCA_030763125.1. NCBI lineage: Eukaryota > Viridiplantae > Streptophyta > Magnoliopsida > Rosales > Elaeagnaceae > Hippophae > Hippophae gyantsensis. The sequence goes on along the minus strand of CM061032.1, from coordinate 21,380,546 downwards.
ACATATACTATGCTAGCAAAACACTTAATGATGCCCAAAAGAATTATACCACCACTAAAAATAAATTCTTGGCTATAGTGTTTTCTTTAGACAAATTCAGGTCTTATTTAGTAGGATCTAAAATGATTATACATTCTGATCATGCTACTTTAAGATACCTATTAAGTAAACCAAATGCCAAGCCAAGATTAATCAAGTGGGTCTTACTCTTAAAATAATTTGACCTAGAAATCAAGGATAAGAAACACAGTAAAAACTTAGTAGCTGACCATATGTCTAGGTTGATTTCTTATTTCTATTCTCTTAAAGATGAGAGTAAAGAAGATATAGTTGAAACCTTTCCTGATGAATAGTTATTTTCAATAGGTCCAAACTCATGGTATGCTGATATTATAACTATCTCATCACTGGTGTTTTGAGACCTAACACTTCATATTAGAACAATAAAAGGTTCTTTAAAACAATCAAGGACTATTTATGGAATGACCCTTATTTATACAAGATTGGTCAAGATCAAGTAATCTAAAGATGTATACCTAAAGAAGAACATATGAGCATTCTAACGTTTTGTCATGAACTTCATTATGGGGGCTATTTTAGTGATGAAAAGATAGCCTATAAGGTATTACAGTCTGGTTTCTTTTGGCCCACTCTTTTTAAATATGCTCATATTTTTTATGCATAATGTGATAGATGTTAAAGAATAGGAAACATAAGCAAAAGAGATGAAATTTCTTTGACATCTAATTTAGTTGTTGAACTCTTTGATGTATGGGGATTGACTTTATGGGTCCTCTTTCCCCATCCAATGGTCTTCAATATGTTTTGGTTGTTATGGATTATGTATCCAAGTAGGTAGAAGCTATCCCCACTAAAACCAATGATGTTAATGTTGCTGTAAAATTCTTGAAGGATTCAACATTTAGTAGGTTCAAAATTCCTAGAGCTATAATAAGTGATGGAGGTAGCCATTTTTGTAACAAAATCTTTGATGAAGTACTAAAAAAGTACAACATCACATATAGAGTAGCTACTCCATATCATCCTCAAACTTCCAGTTTAGTGGAAGTAAGTAATAGGCAAATCAAGGGAATACTAGAATGCACATTATGTCCTTCAAGGAAGGACTTGCAATTTAAGTTGAATGATTCCTTATGGGTATATCGCACAAAACACCCATTGAGATGAGCCCTTACCGATTAATCTTTGAGAAAGCATGTCATCTTCCCGTTGAACTCAAACACAAAGCTTATTGGGAAACTAAAGAGTTAAACATGGACTTAGATAAAGTAGGAGAAAAATAGTTACTCCATCTTAATGAGTTGGAAGAAATTAGAACAAAGCCTTTGAGAATTCCAAATTGTACAAAAAGTGTACTAAGGGCTATCATGACAAGAGGCTAGTTCCTAAGACTCTTCACCCTGGAATGAAAGTTATTTTATTTAACTCTCATCTAAGATTGTTTCCAGGAAAACTGAGATCAAAATAGGATGGACTATTTAAACTAGTCCAAGTATTTACACATGGAGTAATAGAACTATTGGATTCCAAGACACAAACAACATTTTAAGTCAATGAGCATCGTGTGAAGCCCCATTTAGAAGGACTACACAACACTTCCCAAATGGATTGCATTTGAGTAATCCTTAGCACCATAATGACGTGTCTTGCTAAGACTTTAAATAAAGCACTACATGAGAGGAAACCCATCATTGAATGGTAATTTCATTAACTTTATTTTAAGAAATTTAGTTTGTTTAATTAATTTATTTTCTTTTATGAGCACTTTGTTTATTTTATTGCATAAATTAATTACTTGTTAAGATGTGTTAGAGTACCTGTTTGTATGATTCAAATATGATGTTGGATGTAACTAGCATTCTACATCAAAATCCTTAACATATAAAGAAATTTGGTAACTTTTCTATCCCTTCTCTTTTTCAATTTTCATTTGTTATAATAAGGACAATGTAGATTTTAGGTTTGGGGTGGTAGGATTTAAAAGTTACACAAATTAGGCAAAATTTAAATTTTATATAAATAATGTGCCCTTTTTTATTTATTTAGTTGTGTATTTTCATATTAATTGATTCCTTTAATTTATTTGTTTTCTTTTATATATGTGTGTTATTTTCTTTATATATGTGTTTAGGTAAATTATAGTAGTGTTCAAATTTTTGTCCAAAAATAATCACGTCTTAAAAATTAAATTAAAGCAATGATTAGGTCCTTTGCATTATTCGATTAATTTTCAAAAATGTATCATGAAGTAATTTGTTAATTAGAAAGTTTGTGTCATAACTAATATTTTATGATAAAACGTTGAAATGAAATGAATCCAAAATCGGTGTTTCAGAATAAAATAGTGGAGACTACCCTTGTGAGATATTATTTGAGCCTTAATTTCTTGTATTCTGAGTGAAATATTTTCTTTCCTTTAGACATAATTTCCTTTATGTCTCTTTTTAGACGATCTCTATAAGTATTAGCATTGAATGTATAAATTTTCTCATCTTAATAGAGTGTCTAATATTTATTTTTTATTTGCTTAGAGTAAATGATTTAAGTAGAATTTGATAGTATATGCCTTTATCTCATTCATGCATAACTTCTACCAAAAAGAGACATATCTGGGGTTACCTAAACCAAAATCAAACAAAAAAGCCACAAAATGAACCACTCACCAAAATCCTACAAAATGTAAAATTTGTACATGGGTCCCTCTCTAAAAAAATGTGTTGAAAAATCTCTTAAAAAATATAGAGATAAAGAATATATCGTATAATCTACATACTACGACCGTTTTAGCCTTAAACAGTTGTGAGAGTTGGTTAATACAAAATAAATATAGGAAATAATTCCCCTATAAGTTATTGAATTTATTTTTCCTAACCTTCTAAAAGACATATATCTTGAAATTTAGATAAAAGTTATGCACTATTTTGAGCCTATATTCTTTTATACAACACAAATATGTTGAGAAAAAAATGAGAAAAAGTCAAAAAAATGGGAAAAATTGGACAAAATGGGTCAAAACGAAAAAAAAATGACCCAAGCTGCCGACGCCTACACGCACCCTGTGCGTGCCATGTCGAGTCCATCCTGCCTACTTCACCCAACCGTGTGCATCCGTTGAGTCCCACATGCACCCGCGCACGCCAGTACCAATCCTGCCACAATTTTTGCCCATTTGAGCCAAGCCATACACGTCAGCATCCCTACACACGTGCCAACCTATCTAAACGCATCCAAGACCATTTTCAAGATATTTTCCCACTTTTATAAGCCTTTTACTTACCTATAAAAGGACCCTTTCTCCATTGTAAAAATCATCCCTAAAAATCCCTCAAATCTCACATTTCTCGGCTCTTCTCTTTCTCTCTATCTCTCTAACTTTATCTCTCTAGAAAGCTTTCTTAGTTTTTTTAGTTTTAAAGTTCTTCTCTTTTTGAGAAAAACTAGTTGTGCTTTTGTAAGTTTCTAATTTTTGATTCAGTAAACGAAAATGAAATTATGTTTAGAGGTTTTCCAAAAACGGAATTAGCATTAAAGTTTTCTAAAGACTATTTTATGGTATAATTTTAAAATGACTTCTTTATAGTTATTTTTATGTTATATTCTTATATGTTATATTTAATTTGTGTGTGATTAAATTTAACATGACTGATTGTTTGTAAATATGATATAATAATAACTTTGTTATGCTTGCGTAATATGAAATAGGTAAAACATTTCTATAAAATAAATTAATTTTGTTTTAATTCAAGATTTTATATTAGGATGTTAGAGAGAAATATATTATTTTTTATTACAAACTTAAATCTGAAAATTATATTTTAAGGTTTAATTACAGGTTTGATTTAGAGTAATACCCTTTTATTTCTTGGAACAATCGCCAAGCAGTTTGAGTTGAGCTCTATTTCAAAAGTTTATATAAGAATTATTATTTGAAAATGTATTGATAACATATTTTCAGTAATGGTTTTAACACTTGAAAGTTAGTACTCGGATAATTAAATTCTTAGGTTTAATTTGGACATGTTGAATAAAGTTTAAAATGTCTAACCCCATCAAATATGACATTTAAATGGTTCATTTTCAATCTCTTATAAAAAGAATCAATTAATTTATTTAACCAAATTAATTATCAACCATACCCATAAGTGTTAATAGATTAGTTTAATTAACAAAGAATATCTAACCCCACAAAAGGTGATATTTATATAAAAAAGAGAGAATCAATAAATGTCAATTTATATCTTTAGTAACCTAAATAATATAAACAAGCATAATCAAAATAATTATTATATCCATAAATACTCCACTATTATGAATGACAAAAATTTGCATAATTATTTATTGAATCCATATCTATGTTTATTTTTTTATGTTATTAGATTAAAAAACACAAAAAATCAAAATATCGTGATAGATGTTTAGGATTTAATTTTATTTTTAAAAGTTTGAATAATAAATTAAAAACCACATATCTTACTTCCTTATATTGACCTTGGAAGTATACTTGTCCTTTTCTATAAAATGATTCGGGCACTTGTGAGAGTTTTACAAATATAAAACCAAAGTATTTGTAAAACTGGTATTGCTAACCCGATACTAATTTTGTTCATCATGCGTGTATACGTGTAGCATGGATAATGTGTAGTGCATAGCGCGCGGCTTGTCACTAGGACTACGCTTGTAACATAAACATTACTCACAAGGCTATGATCATATTGGAATGTTGTACCAAAAGATGGCTTCTCTACTATAAATAAAAGGTAGTCATTTGTATTCTATATATAACTATAATATATGATTATAGAATGTAAAATTGAGTTGTATAAGTTGTGGAATTTTAGAGAGAGAAAGGCTTGTAAAAGAGAAAATTTCTTGAGAATTCAGTTTCATCTTTCTTGATGCAAGGTAAGAATGATGTGGTTATTAGATACTGAATTTGTTGTAAGGATTACTCATTATTACTAGTGGATTGGAACTACATTAGTTCTCATCAATGCAAGCCTCATATTCAGGAAGAACCATGTAACAAATTATGTGTCTTTTATGATTTTATGTCCTTGCTATCTGTCATCAAATTGTGCTACCACTCAAGGCAAACCTGTGGGCATGTGTATATGCTAAGGGGGTCCAAGGATTGGTGATTGTCCTAACAATTAGTGGTATCAAAGCTTGATTCAAGAAGGTTGTGGGATTTATTTACAAGGACACAAAATATGGCAATCAATAAAGGCTCAAGGTACTCAAATTTTTAGTTCTTAGAAATTCTTGACATGTTTATCTTCATGAGGGCATAAAAAACTTAAAATAAATCAATGGATACCACTAAGTATGACGTTGAGAAGTTTGATGGAATGGGTAACTTTGCACTATGGAAAAGAAAATGAGGAGTGTATCAATACAACAAGAGTCAGACTTGGCTATTGATTAAGTGTTACCTACTGAAATGAAAGAAAAATAAAAGAAAAGAATCTTTAAGAAAGCAAGTAGTTGCATTGAGCTATGCTTGGCTAATAATGTTCTTTGGCAAATTCAAGATTTGAAGAGTGCTAAAGAGATCTAAAAAAGGCTTGAAACCTTCTATGATCACAAGGCATTGTCAAACAAGATATTTTTGAAGGAAAGGATCTTTAGTTTCAAGCTTGGTCAAACGAAGGCACTTTATTACAATCTTGATCAATTCAAGATGATTAATGCCAAATTAACCAATCTAAACCAGAAGCTTGATCAAAAGGATCAAGCAGTAATCCTACTCAATAGTTTGCTTGAGTCTTTTAGTGAACTTAAGAAAAAAATTAAGTATGGAAAAGAAGAACTGAAGCTCTATTTTTTTATCTCATCTCTAAAATCTTGAGAACTTGATAAAAAGAAGTTCAAAAAAGTAAGAGATACTAGTTAAGGGTTGTTTGTAAGAGGGAGATCATAGAAGAGAATCGATGGGTCCCAAGGGAGATGGAAGTCCATTCAAAGTCCATAAATAAGAAAAAATTTAGGTGATTCATATGCCACAAATAAGGCCATTTCAAGAGGAACTTTCCATCAAGAAAGGGTAAGAATTATGACTATAAAATAGGGGTAATGTTGATGTATGTATTGTGGAAGAAGGATATGAAAGCTCTGATATTTTAGTTGTTACAATTGAGAAATATATGAATAAGCGTGTCTTAGATTCTGGCTATACATTTCATATGTGCCTTAATAAGAAATGGTTCAAAGAGTTGAATGAAGGTTACCATAGGGAGATATTTCTTGGGGAAATTTATGAATAAGAAGTGAAAGGAATTGGCTAGATCAAGATTAGGCTTAGTGATGACATAATAAAGATAGCATTTATTGTGATATATGTACTAGATTTAAGGATAAATTTTATTTCTCTTGGAACACTTGATGTCTCTGGACATTCAATAAGATTAGAATAAGGTACATTGAAGTTACTTAAGGAATATTTCGCAATTATAAAGGGTTTAAAGTAGCATGGGGTTTACATCCTCTAAGATAAGATGATTCTTCATCATGGAAATGCTTTGACAAATTCATTAGAACATGTTACTACTCTTTAGCATAATAGACTTAGGCATATCAGTGATAAAGGTTTCATAGAACTCTACAAACAAGGTATGTTGGGAGGAGATAAGGTTAGAATAATTGGAATTTGTGAATCTTGCATATATGGTAAGAAGACTAAGGTGAAATTCAACATAGGCAAACATCCAACAAAGGATATTTTAGATTACATACATGCTGATCTTTTGAGACCTTTATTGACACCATTACTCGGTGGGAGTAGGTACTATCTATTCTTGATTGAGAACTACTCAAGGAAGGTCTAGACTTATATTTTGAAGAGTAAGGATGAGACATTTGCTGAGTTTCAATCCTGGAAGGCTCTAGTGGAAAATCATATAGGAAAAAGAATCAAAGTGCTTAGAACTAACAATAGGATGGAATTTTACAATGCCAAGTTTAAGAATATATGTAACAATTATGAAATTCAGAGGCATAAGACAATAGCAGGTACTCCCTAATAAAATGGTTTAATGTAACTCATTAATAGAACCATCCTGAATAAGGTAACATGCATGCTCTATAACTCTAAACTATCTAAAATATTTTAGGCTGAGGTAGTTTAAACTACTACTCATTTTATTAATAGATCACCATATTCAACAATTGTCTTTAGAACTCCAAAAGAGAGGTGGATTGGTAATCATTCTAATTATAGCAAGCTTAGGGTGTTTGCATGTCTAGCCTTCACTCACTTGAATGAAAGTAAGCTTCAAGTAAGAGCAAAAAGGGTTGCTTTTCTAGGCTACCCTGATAGAGTAATGAGATATAGGTTTTGGGGTCCCGAAGCAAAGAAGTGTTTTAATAGAAGAAGTATGACTTTTGTTGAGAATGCTACATACGATGATAAAAATATTGAACTAGTGGTTGAGAAAGAAAAGGTATTTGTCTCAATTAAGATGGAGAATCATCTTGGGAACTTTAAATTAAAGAAAGGTGTACGAAAGAGACCTTATGGTAATGAGTTTGATCCAATTGATGTTAATTTCAAAGAGTCATCTACTAGCGAATATGAGGATGTTACAGGTTCTGAACATCAAGATCTTTTGAACTATTCAACTGCTAGAGATAGGCTAAGGAGAGTGACAAGGCCAATCATGACATATGGTCATGTTGACTTCATTACCTTTGCTCTTATAGTTAGTGAAGATATTGATAGAATTGAGCCTCGTAATTATGCAAAAGCTATATCTAGTAGATAGGCATGACAGTTAAAAGAAGAAGTTATGGAAGAAATGAAATCACTCTCTAAAAATGGCACATGGTTGCTTGTAAAGAAAAAAAAGCAAGATTGGTTGGAAGCGAATGGGTGTTCAAAGTTAAAGAAGGAATAGAAGGGGTTGAATCAACTAGCGACAAGGAAAAAGTGGTTGCTCAAGTCTTCTCATAAAGGGAAGGGATAGATTATAATGGGATTTTCTCACCAGTTTCCAAGTACACTTCAATCAAAATTATTCTTTCTTAGTAACCCAATTTGATCTTCATTTGGATCAAATGGATGGAAGATTGCATTCTTACATAGAAGAGATAATGATGTTTGTCTCTTAAAGATATTATTGTATGGACTTAAACAGCCCCCATGCCAATGGTACAAGAGGTTTGATAGCTTTATGATTGATTTAAAGTTTCAAAGTTGTGAGTATGATGCTAGTGTTTATTTCAAAAAGGAAATCAATAGGAACACAGTCTATCTATTATTCTATATAGATGACATGTTATTAGTAAGAAAGCATCTTAAAGATTTGATACATTTGAAATAGCTTCTGAAAGCTAAGTTCAAAATGAAAAACATAGGGAAGGCTAAGAAGATCCTTAATATGAAGATTTCAAGAAATAGAGAAAAAGGAGACTTGTTAATAACTTAAACTAGATATCTAGAAAAAGTGCTCAATGAATTTGGAATGGAATTACCAAACTAGTTTCAACTTCTCTATCATCCCATTTTAAACTTTCTATAGATCAATCTCTCAAAATTGATTTAGAGAAAAAAGAAATTTCAAGTGTGCCTTACTCAAGTGTTGTTGGCAGTCATATGTTTGCTATAATTACAACAACACCAGACTTAGTTCATTCAATTAGTGTAATAAGTAGGTTATTTCAAAACCCGGAAAGGAACATTGGGTAGGAGTAAGTTGGATCTTATAGTACCAAAAGGTGACTTCAAAAGTAGGTTTGATTTATAAAAGAAACCCAACTAGAATGGTAGAGATAGAAAGGTTGATAGATGCTGATTTTGTAAGAGATCTTGATAAAAAAAAAGGCCACTTACTGGTTATGTCTTCATTTAATTTGGAAAAATTATGATTTGGAAGAGCAATTTGTAATCAATTATGGTTCTTTACATTACTGAGGTATACTACATTGCATATATTGAGGCAGTTAAAAAAGCTCTATAGATAAAAAGGTTCATCGGTCAATTAGGGTTGTCATAAGTACCTATTGCAGTCAGGTGTGATAATTATAGTTCAATCTACTTATCAAGGAATCTAGTGTTCCATGAGAGGACAAAACATATCGATGTAAGATAACATTTCATCAGGGATATCATTAGTAGTGGCCGTTTAAAGTGACTGAGGTTTCAATAGAAGACAATCCATCAATTATGCTTAGCAATGTGGTTACAACGAGCAAGCTCAAACACTACATGAACTTACTCAATATTGGTGAAGGTTAGGGATGATTGGTGGATCAAAGAGTGCTAGATTCAATTTCATTAGAAAATAGGTTATTTCTCATCAAGGTGGAGAAATATGAGTTCCTAGTGATGCAATTTGGTCTTACCAAAGCCCAAGCCACCTTCCAAAGCCTCATGAATGAAATCTTTCAACCCTTTCTTAGGAAATTCATCTTGGTTTTCTTTGATGATATCCTAGTATACTCCAACTCGTGGGAGCACCATAGCATGCATTTACAAACTATCCTACAATTACTAACGACTAACAATTTGTTTGTTAAACAATCTAAGTGTTAGTTTGGTGTGTTATAGGTAGAATATTTAGGCCACCTTATTTCAAAACAAAAAGTCTCAGTTGATCCAGCAAAAAATCATGCTATCATGGAATGGCCAACACCAACCACAACTAAGAGAGTCAGAGGGTTCCTTGGATTGCCAGGCTATTACAGAAAATTCATTCGTTATTTTAGGGGAATATAAGCACCCTTAACTCAGCTATTGAGTAAGGAAGGGTTCCAATGCAATGTGTGTGCAGTTGTGGCCTTCCAATAGCTAAAATAGGCTTTAAATTCCCCTTTCATCTTAAATTTACTAAACTTCACACAATGTTTCATGATCGAATGTAATGCCAGTGGCATAAGCCTTGGGGTAGCTCTCATACAAGAAAATAGGTCAGTGGCTTACTTCAGTGTTACACCCAAGGGATCAGCCTTAGCACTGTCTACCTATGAGAAGGAAATTTTGGTTGTTGTTAAAGCCATCAAGATATGGCGACCATATTTACTGGGAAGACCATTCATAGTACGCACAGATCAAAAAAGTCTCAAGTATCTACTAGAGCAAGGGATAATGACACTAGCACAAGCACATTGGCTGCCTAAACTCTTTGGGTATGACAATGAAATAGAGTATAAAAAGGGTTCTGAGAATCAAGGTGTTGACTCTTTGTCAAGAGTGGTGGAATTCCAATTCCTATCTATCTCTCAACCCTAAGCAAAGTGGTGGCCAATCCTCAAGAAGGAAGTTTAGCAACATCCTTTTTATGAGAAACTGATAGCCAAGATTTCTTCTTTGGATGTCCTCAAACTATGCCAAAGAGATGGGGTATGGTTCAAAAATAACAAAGTCTATATGAGCCCACAATCTTCTTTGATTCCAAAAATCTTAGTTGATTGTCATTCTTCACCAATGGGAAGGCACTTTGGGTTCCACAAAACACTCTCTCGTATCAAAAAAAATTTATGTTGGTCCAATATGCTCAGAAAAGTAAAGCAGTTCTTGTGTAGGTGTGATGTATACTATAGGTTCAAGATTAATTGCATGAAACTAGCAAGTTTGTTGCAACCCCTACCTATCCCTACCAAGATATAGGCTGAGAACTCAATGGATTTCATAGAAGGACTACCACTTTAAAAGGAAACATAGTAATTATGGTAGTGGTGGATCAGTTGACAAAGTATGCCCACTTCATTGCTATGAAACACTCTTTTACTGCCTTGATTATAGCCAAGGCATTTGTAGCCAATGTAGTGCACCTACACAGCATTCCAACCTCCATAGTGAATGATCGAGATAAGGTCTTCATCAACTACTTCTAGCATGCCTTGCTCCAGTTACAAAGAACCCAATTATGCATGAGCTCCAACTACCACCCACAAATTAATCGTCAAATTGAAGTGGTCAATCGTACTCTATAAAAATACTTATGCTGCTTTACTGGTGATCAACCAAGAAAATGGGTTGAAAGGATACCATGGGCTGGGTTTAGCTATAACACCTTAACACACTCATCCACCAAAATGAATCAATTTGAAGCTATATATGGCATTCCACCCCCACGACTGCTAGCTTACATCCCAAGCACCTCCAACATCCAAACTGTGGATGAATACATGTGTGATCGTGATACCATCATATGTTATCTACGTCACAACCTTCTACAAGCTCATAATCGAATGAAGTGTCAAGCCGATCAATATAGATGAGAGCTATCTTTTCTTGAAAAGGATTATGTTTATCTAAAATTATAGCCCTATCAAAAAACCACTATAGCCTTTCGATCATACATGAAGCTTGCTCCACGCTTCTTTAGACCTTACATAATTGATGAGTGCTTAAAAAGCACTAAAATTACCCTAATTTTATGCACATTAATTGATTAAAAATATATATATTTATATGTTTTATCATATATTTATATAAATTTGTCTTTTTCGGAATCACGGGTGTTTTTATTGTTTTTCAGGTATTTTCACTTAAAAACGTAACTTAAAGACTCAAAGAGGAATACTGGAAGCAATACATCACAAATATATTAATAAATAAATGGGGAAAGGTCAACAAATATGGAAAAAATTGGACAAAATGGGTCAACAAATATATTAATACTTAAAAACCTGCTCTCGTGGGTGCCCGTGCACGCAGCGCCTGCCTTCCGCGCGCCCAACTGCCCATTTCGCCCCATTTTCGCGCGCAGCCACCCCATGATGTCATGCTGACGTCATCAATAACCTCAGCAATTGCACTCCGCATTTTCACAATTTTTTAACATATTTTCACTCACTTTTTCTCTCTATCCTCACCTATAAATACCCCATTTCTATTCACTTCTAAACACACCTCAAAACACATTCTCTTCTCTCTCTTTTTTTCTCTCTTTTCTTAGATTTTTTAGTTTTTCTTAGTTAATTTATCTTAGTTTTAGAGTTCTTCCCTTTTTGGGAAGAACTAGTTATGTTTTTGTAATTTATTAGCTTTTTGATTCAATAAATGGGAGTGCAAATTTTGCTTGAAGGTTTTCCAGCAACGGGAATAACATCGAAGTTCTGTAAGGATTTTATTTTCTTTACAGTTATTTTTATGCTTTATTCTTACATGTTATATTTAATTTGTCTGTGATTAAATTTAACTCTGCTGACTGTTTATAAACATGATGTAATAATAAGGTTGTTATGCTTGCGAAATATTAAATAGGTAAAAATCTCTAAAATGAATTGATTTTATTTTTATTCAAGATTTTATATTAAGAATGTTAGAGAGAAATATATTATTTTTCATTACAAACTTAAATCTGAAAATTAGATTTTAAGGTTTAGTTATCGATTCGATTTAGAGTAGTGCTCTTTTATTTGTAGGTACAATCGGCGAGTAGTTAGAGTGAAGGTCTATTTCAAAAGTTTTTATAAGAATTATTATCTGAAAATGTATTGACAACATGTTTTCAAGTGGTTTTAAAACTTGAAAGTTAGTACTCGGATAACTAAATTCTTAGGTTTAATTTGGACACCTTGAATAAAGTTTAAATCGTCTAACCTCACCAAAGGTGGCATTTAAATGGTTCATTTTCAATCTCTTAGAAAAAGGAATTAATTTAATTAACCAAATTAGTTATCAACCCCACCCATAGGTGTTAATTGATTTGTTTAGTTAACAAAGAATATCTAACCCCACCAAAGGTGGTATTCATATAAAAAAGAGAGAATCAATAAATATCAATTCATATCTTTAATAACCTAAATAATATGAGCAAGCATAATTAACTTAATTATTATATCCATAAATACTCCACTGTTTTAACAGATAAAATTTGTATAAATGTTTATTGAATCTATGTTTATTTTTATGTAATTAGATTAAAAACACAAAACCCAAAATATCGTGACAAGATGTTTAGGATTTAATTTCGTTTTTAAAAGTTTGAATAATAAATTAAAAACCATATACATTCCTTCCTTAGATCGACCTTGGGAGTATACTTATCATTTTCTACGAAATGATTCGTGCACTTGCGAGAGTTTTATAAATACATAAAACCAAAGTATCGGTAGGATCGACGATGTCGGTTCTGCCCCTATCAATTTTTGGCGCCGTTGCCGGGGAAGGAATAGCGCTTTTAATCTATTTATCAAATTTTTAAGAACTTTTTGTGTTGTAAATAATTGTGATTTTTTTTATTTAAAAAAAATAAAAAAATAAAAAAATTTGTTATTTGTGAAAAGTAAAAAAAATAAAAAAAAATTTCAAATTTCAATTTCATAATAAATAAAAAAAATTATAGCATGAATAATAAAATAATTTTGAATTTTGAAATTTGAAGTAAAAAAAAGTAAATATATTTTAAATTAAATAAAAATAAATAAAATAAATAAAAAATAAATAAAAAAAATTTATATTATTTATAAATAAGTTTTTGTTTAAAAAAAATCAAAAAATTTATTTTCAATTTATTTTTTATTTTTTTATTTTTTTTCTTTTATCTTTTTCAATTATTATTTTTAATTATTTTTTTATTTTATTTTATTTTTATTTTATTTTTGGTTTAATTTTTTTTAAAAATTTTTTTTAACTATTTATTTTATTTTAATTTTCGTTTAAGTTAATTAACTTAGATTTTCATTAACTTAATTAACCTACCTTTTTATTAACTTAATTAACTTAAATTTTAACTTAACTTAATTTTAATAGCATGAAAAGTAAAGATCTAAGGGAGTTTTGTCTAGGAGACTAGTTCCTGGAAGCCTTTGTGCCACTAGTCTTTCCTAGGAACGTTGCTCTGTCTAGGAGGATAGTTTTTAAGGAGCCTTTGCCCCACCATTCTTTCATGAGAGCACTCTTGGTTAATATTGATTATGTTATTTTAACTTAGATATTATACAAAAAAAAAACAACAAAAAAAATTCTGAAACTATCTCCAAAATTTTAAAGCTTTAATTACAATCTAAGGAGTTAGTTGTTTTGTTTGATCTAGGTACAATTGTGTTTTGATGCCTTTAATTATATGATTTGTACCTAGACGTGGATTATCTAAAACTCACAAGCATGTCCCTAGTTTTAAGTACAGAAAAATTTAAAAATCCATAGGACATGACTGAAAAAGTATAGATAGACAATCTTGTCTTACTTGTAGGTTTGATTGACTCATTGATGAGGGGACATTGAGTTTACTTAAAATGAAATCCCCAAGTTACGTCTTGCTAAGACGTTAAACTAAGCGCTGGATGGGAGGCAACCCATCATTTTAGATAATTTTATTTTGTTTTATTTGTTTAATTTCTATTGTTTATTTTAGTTTAATTACATGTGAATAATTTTAAAATTGTTAAAACTAAAAATATTTGTTGAGATGTTAGAAGTTCACAACGATCTATCTGTGTGAACTTTATTGATGAATATGATGGATGCACGTGCATTTCTCCATCACTACTTGCACATTCTCAAGAAATAGGTAATCTTTCTTTTCTTTTCTCTTTATCTTTAATTTATAGTTGTTACATTGAGGACAATGTAAGTTCTAGGTTGGGGGTGGTGAAAAGTTACCATGCTTAAAAACAATTTAACAATTTAAAAAAAAACAAAAAAAATATATATTTTTTTTATGTTCACATTTTCAATTTTTGTGTTTGTTTTTATTTTCTTTTTGTGATTTAGTAATTTTGGAATTAAAAAAAAAAAGTTCTCACAAAAATTTATCATTTCTTTAAATCAAATTTAAGTAAATAGTTAAGTCTTCTGTACTGTTAGATTAATTTTTGAAAACATATCATGAAATATTATGTAATTATTTTTTATAATTAGTTAATTTTTGTCATAACTAATATTTCTTGATAAGATGTAGAAATTATATTAAACCCAAAATCGATGTTTATGAATTTGTTTTAGTGGAGACTACCTTTGTGAGATATAATTTGAGCCTAATTTCCCTTATTCAGAATGAAATATATATTTTTTCTACTCCAAACACATTTCTTATTTCTTCAAATTCTTAGATGATCTCTATAGGCATTAATATTGAATGTATGAATTTTTTCTCATCTTAATGGAGTATCGTATATTTTTTTATTATTATTTTTGCTTAGATTAAATGATTTGAGTAGAAATTGATAGTATATACTTTTATCTCATTCGTGCATGACTGTTACAAAAAAAAAACATATTCGGGGTTACCGAAACCAAGATCAAACAAAAAAGTCACAAAATTAACCACTCACCAAAATCCTAAAAAAAAATGTACAATTTGTACATGGGTTGACTCTCTAAAAAAATGATATATATTGAAAAGTATCTTCAGAAAAATATAGAGAGATAAAGAATATATAGTATAATCTACATACTATGACCCATATTACCCAAAATTCAAAAAAAAAATGTACAGTCTGTACATGGGTTGACTCTCTAAACAAATGATATATATTGAAAAATATTTTCAGAAAAATATAGAGAGAAAGAATATATAGTATAATCTACATACTATGACCCACGTTGCCTACAAAGTTGTGAGTAAAGGCTAATTACAAAAGAAAGATATAGGAAGTAATTCCCTAAAAAATCATTGCACTTTCTTCATTTGTAAAAAGCATATATCTTGAAATTTTTTCTTAATGAGTTTGATTTATGCATGAAAATAATTTTTATATATGATATCTTTATAATTTATACATTTGATTCCTTCCATGAGATCAACGTCAAAATAACACTTTGAGCCTTTCTTCTTTATACATATGCGAACATATTAGTTCATTTCTATACATCAACTCTTTCGCATATAAATTAGTATGAGTGTTTGAACCCATAGGATTCAGTGTTTTGAGAGTATTGACTTGTGAGGAATAGAGTCGAAGCGAATTCGGATTCATGACACTGAAATTGGGTGAAATTAAATTGATGCATTTTTGATATGAAATATGAAAATGATTTTCAACTAATTATTATAATAAATCATGATTGTTTAAGAAGATTAAAATAACTTATGCTTGAGATTTTAATTATGATATTAAAGGAGATTAAAAAGTATGAGACATTTTTGTGTTATGTTGTTTTCTTTTATTCTTAAAAGTTAATTTTTGATTTTGTTGTAATTTTAGTTTTTAAGTTGATTGTTGTTATTATTTTTTTTAATTTTTTTTTTTTTACATTTAGTTTAATGTTTGTGGGTATCATTACTGAAAACCCTCACGAGACTCAAACTCGTCCACTAGGGCAACCTAGGGGTTTAAAGGCTTGTTGCATAGGCTAAATACAACTGTGTCAATCTACGGAAGTGATTTAGGATAGTTTAATTTTTAGTTTTTATCGCTTCTCTTGCTAAGGGACTAGCAAGAAGCTGGTTGGGGGTTATGATGAGTGCTCAAAAAGTACTAAAATTACCATGATTTTATGCACATTAATTGATTAAAAATATATATATTTATATGTTTTATCATATATTTATATAAATTTGTCTTTTTCGGAATCACGGGTGTTTTTATTGTTTTTCAGGTATTTTCACTTAAAAACATAACTTAAAGACTCAAAGAGGAATACTGGAAGCAATACATCACAAAAATATTAATAAATAAATGGGGAAATGTCAACAAATATGGAAAAATTGGACAAAATGGTTCAAAAGGGTAAAAAATGTCAAAAAGGAGAAAATCGCGCCGTCGCGCCTACCACTCCAAGGCTGAGCCCCGTGCGCGCGGCGCGCCAAGAAGACCCCCACGTCCGCGCGCATCGCTAGCCCGATCCAGTTCCACGCACACCCGCACGCGTCTCACCTGCTCCCGCGCGCGCAGCGTCTACCTTCCGCGTGCACCCCTGCGCGCCCAGCTGCCCATTTCGCCCCATTTTCGCGCCCAGCCACCCCATGATGTCATGCTGACGTCATCAATGACCTCAGCAATTGCACTCCGTGTTTTCACAATTTTTTAACATTTTTTCACTCACTTTTTCTCTCCATCCTCACCTATAAATACCCCCCTTCTCTTCACTTCTAAACACACCTCAAAACACATTCTCTTCTCTCTTTTTTTTCTATATTTTCTTAGATTTTTTAGTTTTTCTTAGTTAATTTCTCTTAGTTTTAGAGTTCTTCCCTTTTTGGGAAGAACTAGTTATGTTTTTGTAATTTATTAGCTTTTTTATTCAATAAATGGGAGTGCAAATTTCGCTTGGAGGTTTTCCACCAACGGGAATAGCATCGAAGTTTTGTAAGGATTTTATTTTCTTTACAGTTATTTTTATGCTTTATTCTTACATGTTATATTTAATTTGTCTGTGATTAAATTTAACTTTGCTGACTGTTTATAAACATGATGTAATAATAAGGTTGTTATGCTTGCGAAATATTAAATAGGTAAAAATCTCTAAAATGAATTGATTTTATTTTTATTCAAGATTTTATATTAAGAATGTTAGAGAGAAATATATTATTTTTCATTACAAACTTAAATATAAAAATTAGATTTTAAAGTTTAGTGGTCTAATTGAGTAGTGCTCTTTTATTTGTTGGTACAATCATTTGGTAGTTAGAGTACAACTCTATTTCAAAAGTTTTTATAAGAACTATTATTCGAAAATGTATTGGCAACATATTTTCAATAATGGTTTTAAAATTTGAAAGTTAGTACTCGGATAATTAGATTCTTAGGTTTAATTTGGATACCTTGAATAAAGTTTAAATGTCTAACCCCACCAAAGGTGATATTTAAATGGTTCATTTTCAATCTCTTAGAAAAAGGAATTAATTTAATTAACCAAATTAGTTATCAACCCCACCCATAGGTGTTAATTGATTTGTTTAGTTAACAAAGAATATCTAACCCCACCAAAGGTGGTATTCATATAAAAAGGAGAGAATCAATAAATATCAATTCATATATTTAATAACCTAAATAATATGAGCAAGCATAATTAACTTAATTATTATATCCATAAATACTCCACTGTTTTAACAGATAAAATTTGCATAAATGTTTATTGAATCTATGTTTATTTTTATGTAATTAGATTAAAAACACAAAACCCAAAATATCGTGACAGGATATTTAGGATTTAATTTCGTTTTTAAAAGTTTGAATAATAAATTAAAAACCATATACATTCCTTCCTTAGATCGACCTTGGGAGTATACTTATCATTTTCTACGAAATGATTCGTGCACTTGCGAGAGTTTTATAAATACATAAATCCAAAGTATCGGTAGGATCGGCGATGTCGGTTCTGCCCCTATCAATAATCATTGAGAGGGTTGGTCTGGTAGCTTACAGATTAGATCTTCCTCCTAACTCCCAAATACATGATGTGTTTCATATCAGCATGTTAAAGAAACACGTGGGGGTAATTATGCCAAGCTCCATTCAACTACCTCCAATCTCTGATCAAGCCACAATTATGCCTTAACCAGAAGCCATCCTAGATCGTCATGTAATTCAAAAAAGAAAATATCGACCAAAATCTAAGTTTTTGGTCAAATGGATTAGAGCTCCAAAAGAAGAAGCAACTTAGGAAAATTAATAGCGCTTCTTTAAATCCTACCCTGCATTCATCCTTGTAGACAAGGATTTTAAAAGGGAGAGAAATGATACGAGCTATAGCAACTTATGCTGGTAATGGGAGCATAATTAAAGGCAATGCTAAGCGTTTGTGGCGCACAAGGCATAGAGGTATGGGCAACAATAAAGGCTGGATGCGTGAGTAGGGGATCATTGGATTTAGTTTGAAATGTCATAGTTGGTTAGCATAAATTCCTTGTAATCCCATATGTGTAAGGCTATATATAGCCACAGTTAACCCATGTTTTTCCTCTCTTCTTTTTCCTCTTTGCAATTACTCATAACAGACTCTTGTATCAAAATACCCTAAATTTTTCGAAGAGAAAAATGTTTGAAACATTGAAAAAAGGCATCGAGGAACCTATATCGATTCATGAAAAATAAAAATTAATATCTAACTTAAAATCAAAGAAGAGAAGTTAAGATTAACACAAAAAATACTCAAATCTTATTATCAAATAACTAACAAAAATAAGTAAAATGTAATTAAATAAGCAAAGCCAAAAGAATAAAAAATATAAAAACTAGGGGAAAGAAACTCTCATAATTTAAAATTCCAGAAGTATTAATGTAGAAGCAAATAACAAAGAAATATTCTTTGTATATGATACGAAAAAAAATTAAAGAAATTTAGAAATTATTAAATTACCTAGTGTAGAAGTCAGAATCCTTAAATTGATTATGAAGAGAAAGGGAGAATAATGGTCGTGAACTTAGTGTACTCTTAAAAAAACAAACTAAACATTATTTTTTTTGTTTCCTAAGGACAAAACCCTAGTCAATGCTTTCTTCTCTCTTTTTCAAAATTTGTTTCTACGGGAGAAGACATCCTTCTGTGGGAGTCCCCTTTCCGATAGATTAGCTTTCATCATCTCCTTGTTTTTATTATTTTGAATAAACATAAATATTTGTGTTTCTTTACGAGATTTTGTTCTAGTGAATTTTTTTAATCTAGATATTAATCTAGGATAATTTATTTTATGTTTATGCTAATTTTCCTTATGTTTCATTCAAAATCTAAATCTTCATCTAGATGTACTTTCTCAAGATCTTAAATATTATAAGATGATATCAAGATTAATTTTTTCCTAAATAATATCAAATTTATCAATCGAAACAATCAAACACTTGATTCGATTCGAGAATCTGACAATAAATCGAATGATTAAAATTCAAGTTTTCTCCGTATCTCAACAAATGTCATTAGTTTTTATTTATCAAATATGATTATTGGTATATTTAGATAAATGGGTTTAGACTTAGATTATATTTTATCTTTATTAATGAAATTTAATTTTATATCATCTACTCTCATAATTTTAAGATATTTAATGTGTTAAAAGATAGTGAGAATAGATGGCTTTTGATGAGTTTTGCCTTCTGAGTTCTTTTAATATTTTTAATTATAAAGTCTTTTGGGTAACCAAATTAATGGATAGTATAAATAATATCCTCAAGTTTTGAAGTAATACCTCTAAAGTTTTAAAAATACCTCCAATTTAATAGGAGTTAAAATTAATGAAAGTGAATAGTAATTTTTTATATATAAAAAATGACTAAAATAATAGAAAACCAATAAATAATAGAAATAAAAACACAAGATATCTTATGATATTTCTCACAAAAAATGGTAATTAGCAAAAATGGTAAATAGAAACACAAGACATCTTAAAGATTCAACATTCTTAAGAATAAGGAAAATATTTCAATGAAATATAGTTTATTATGGAATAAGTAATAAAAAATGAATATTAATGTTACAGATGAAAAATGAAGATATAACATACCATTAATTGACAAATAAATTATTATGGATAAACTATCGAAAATCCCCTAAAGGATAAAAAAAATTAAAAACATCTATTTAGGAGGAATCTAAATATTAATAAAAACATATTTTATAAAAGAAATTGATACACCAATAAAATTAGTAATCCTAGACTATAAAATAATAAATAGGAAAGATGTTTTATTAGTACTAATCCATGGAAACCTAAGATATCAGAAATTAAAATTCACAGTATACTTAAGGTTTATCATTAATATTAATGATAAAAATTAAACCAAGTATTAAGTTTAACCTATGAATTTGAAAGAGGAGATTTAATGAAAGAATGAAATCATTTATTTTCAATATACTACATAGTAGGATATTTATTAACGAATAGCTATAATAGTTCAATATATGTACAAAATGAATTCATAAAAATAGATAAAACTTTCTAAAAAATTGGACAAATAATGAAACCATAAATATTAACAGACTTTGAAATACTTGAAGAATGGAATAATGTATCACAAATTGAATTTGAAAATTGTTAAACAAAAATAAGTAAACAATAATAGGAATAAAAAGAAGAAATTAAAGAATTAAAACAAGAAATTAAAGAAGTAAAAAATCTTATCCATGTAGTAATAGGTCAATAATAAGAAAACTAATAAACTATACGTAAAAATCTCTTATAAATGTTAAAAGAAAAATTACTAGGAATAAGATTAGAAGATAATGATACCTTAATAATCATATTAAATAACTTAAAATCTATAATGAAAGCCTTAATTCTTTTAGAGGAAAAATATAATCTTTATAAAATATAAATAATACCCAAGAAGAAATCCTTAAAGAAATAAGAAAAAGTAGTTGTGAAAAATATGATAACTAGACATTCTACAAAGAGATCAATTAGAATGATTAAAAGAAGAACCACTAAAAAAATCTAATGGATGATTTCACATGATGAAGAAAAAAAGAAAAATGAAGAAAATCTATAGTTCCAACCTAATGGAATATAGAAAACAATTAGAAGAACAATTTATGGATCCTAAAAATTAGTTTGTAAGAATATTGGTAAGTCTGTTAACATTAATAGAAGGGGAATTAAGAAAACATTATGAAAAATATGATCAGATAAAGAATAAGAGGAAATGATAGTAATAATTTAAACAGATTCTAAACCAGCCATCAAAATTATTATGGAAAACAACATAATAATGCCCCTATAAATCAATGAGAAACTTTAGATCCTCACAAAAATGAAAGAAATAGACAAATACCAAAGAAACATAATCCTTTTGATAGAAAAAGGGCAACAACCAAAAATAAAGAAGAATTATAATGGAGTACTAAAGGATCTATATCACCAGAATTCAAACTTCGTGACAAAATAATAAAATTGACTACCTAGACCTAAATTGTATTAGAGATAGAAAAAAACATTAGGTAAATGAGCTAGTGTAATATGTGTACTAATTCAGACATCTGGAACTACTATTATAAACACATCAATCTGTAAAGTATTATAAACCATAAAATGCCTTGAAATGATAAAATATAATTTAGTAATATACCAAATGATATATATCTTAGGATACATGGAGATTCTGCAATAGGAAAACATTATTTAAATAAAGTAGTATATTAAATTTATAAATTGTTCATAAGAGAACATAAACGAAACCATATTACTAAAAGAAGTGAACTAAAAATAAATGAGGAGAAATTGCATGTATCAAATATGGAAATATGTGATATGTGATACATATACTCTTTTATATGTGAATATAAAATGTATTACAACAAGATATCTAACATACAATAACAACAATGTAAGAAAATGTTTTATCAAAAACTACCATAAACTCTATATAAAACTCTAGAAGAAAACTGGAGAAAAAGAAATACCATAACAGTACCAAATACTTTAAGAGGAAGAATAAAAGAACTAAAATCTTGGATAATTATAAAATTTTAAAGAAGAAGGGAATATAATTATGCTAAAGGAAATTTTAAAATATGGTGTGATAGTAAGAATTTTCAGATGCCATGAAAGTAATGATGTAGTATAAAGCATTACGAAACAAAAAACAAATATAAAATATTTGAGAAATATAAATTCAAAAAATAAGACTTTTTAAAATATAAGAGAAAATATAACCATGAACATTTTAAGAAGAAAATATTTTAGAAGAAGAAAATTTCATAGAAAATAAAAGTATTGTTCATCAGGCAAGAAAACTTCCAGGTATTGGATATGTAATGAGAAAGTTCATTATGTCAATGAATGTCCTAATATGTTAACTCATAAAAAGGAATATAAAAAAAATTTATTAATATTAGAACAAGCCTATAAGATATAATTGGAACATATAGAAGAATCAGACATTGATGAAACAAAATCAATATACTTAATAAATGAAACTAAATAAGAAGAAATAGATTTAGAGGAAACATCTGAGGATGACCTATATAGCATAATTAATCCTAATAGTACTTACATAAAAATAGGATACAAATTTAAAGGATATTATATGTACCATTTACATGTTTATATAGATACTAGATCCAATTAATCTTAACAAGGTTATAAAAGATAATGATATTATGATAGGAGGAGAAACGTTTCACATCTCTACCATATATTAACATAAATCAGGAGTTAATTTCTTGATAGGAAATAACTTCTTAAACTTATATCAACCATTTATACAATATATAGATAAAATAAGTATAATAACAATAGAAGGAGAAAAAATATATATTTCAAAGGATGGAAATGCCAAAAGTGTATCATCAAAAAAGTTTATTGAACAACATAAAAAGTAAAAACGTAGTGAGATGTACAAAAAAATAGAAACCACATTTAGAAAATATAACCCCAAAATAAAATTACTAGATGAAGATGATCTAGAATTTAATAATCAGGAAAATCCATTCTTAAAAGAAATGTAAAAAGATAAGAGGTTACTAGAAATAAGAAAATTACTAAAGAAAGTAAGTTCAGAAAATTCTTTAATTCCAAATATTAATAAGCTTGATACATAACAAGTATAAAACTAAAAGACTCTAACAAAATTATAAGAGAAAACTTATGGTCTACACTCCAAAAGATCGAGAAGAATTGGGTAAATAAATTCAAGAATTTTTGAAATTAAGAGTAATTAAACCAACCATGAGTCCACACTTAAGCCCATTATTTTTAGGAGAAAAAGAAGAGGAAAGAAAAGAATGGTGAAAAAATTTAAATCACTAAATAAAGCAATAATCAATGATGGATACTTTATCCTTAAAAATGAAGAATTTCAACTACTAACAACTTTTAGTTATTCATAAGAACAATTCCAATTGATTGTTGTACTATTTGGATTAAAGCAAGCACTAGAAATATTTTAATGATATATGGACAATATTTTTAAAGAATATGACCCATTTTGTTATCTATATTGATGATATATTAATTTTTAGTGATAATATCAACCAGTATGATCTTGACATATTAAATATCCTATCAAATTGTAAGAAATAAAGAATAATATTATCTAAAAAAAGTATTAGCCTAACAAAAGATCAAGTATTTAGGACTTGAAATAGAAGATGGAAAATACCACCTTCAACCTCACGTGCTAAATAATATACAAGGATTTTCTAATGTCATCATTAATAAAAACTAATTATAAAGATTTTTAGGATATTTGACATATATGAAAGCATATATTAGGAAATTAGCATAAATGAGAAAATATTTACAAGCAAAACTTAAGAAAGATTATGTTTGGAAATGGACTAATTAAGATACTCAATATATGGAAAAGATAAAAGCACATGTAAAATATTTAGTAGCAATTTATCATCCAAGATTAAGTGAAAAAATCATAATAGAAATAGATACTGCACATGAATATTAAGGAACCGTATTAAAAGCAAGAATAGATAATAAAGATGAATATTTGTGTAGGTTTACTTCAAGAGCTTTTCAAGGAGATCAACTAAACTACCATAGTAATTAAAAATAATATTTAGCTATAAAAAATGTAATAAAAAGGTTTTTTATATATGTATATCCTCAAAATTTATTGCTATAATAGACAATAAATTTTTTAGATATTTCTTGAGAACTAATATTATAAGAGATTATAAACAAGAAAGATAAATCAGATGGCAGCATTGGTTTGACCATTACAAATTTGATGATGAACATCTTCCAGGAAAAAAGAATAGTTAACTGATGCTTTAACTAAAGACTTAACCCACTAACAATTTTTACAATTGTAAGAAAGATATACAATCTTAACATAGACATCAAAATCAAAGAAAAGGAAATAAAAGCCCTAAAAGATCAACTAGAGATTTTATATCTCAAAAAGTCACTCATATTTGAGAAATAGGAAGAATCTAATTCTCCAACAAAGAAAGAGATTAAAATCCCAAAGGAAGAAGACAAAACCTCATAATTAACTAAAAGAAAAAAAGGGTAATTCCTCAAAAGTTTTATGGTTAGAAATCTCAAATAAAGAAAAGCTCAGAGAAAAGAATCAAAAAGAAAAAGAAAAGTATTATGTTATCTACAACGTACTAGCTCTAGAAATATATAAGACATGGCTAGAAGCAAGTAGAGTAATAACTAAATTCTCCAATGTAACACATAAAGCGTTGACCAATAAGGTTGAAGTAAAAGAGAGTTTTGCTAATTTCAAAACCCTTAAATTTCTCAAACATAATGACGTAGTAGCCCGCTTAGGAGGAAAATAAGCATAAGCACTTATAAACCAAATAGATGTAAAAGGAAATATGATAATGTTAGGAAAGATACCAAGACTAGTAATTGTTCGGAAAATAGATGATATATTTCTTATTCTCAAGGAAGATATGGGATGACATAGAAAAATATACACAAACCAATGGCTAAATCTTTATAATTTAGCAAGAAAATCAAGAAAATATCAACTTGAAACTATGAAATTTTTCACAACAAAAAAGTCCATACATCAAGAAGAAAATCAATCATATGCAACAGATTCAACATCATTAAAGGCTTAGATCCTAAACTTGTTTACCAATTATTTTATTGTAGATTGATCGAAAATATTTACCCAAGTAACAATTTAATGGAATTAAAATATTTTTCAAAAAGTTTTAAAAATACCATTAAAATATTTTAAAAATGAGTAAAAGTAAATGACCGTTCAATATTTTTAAGATTTTTCAGTCCATAATAGATTGGCATAAAGGAAATCCTATCAATCCTTATCAATTTATTAAAATAGGAACTACATCTTCAACAAAAATAGTAGACCAACCCAAGGTTCTACCAAAAGAAGAGTTTGATGAAGAAGCTCTTAACTAGAAAAGAGCAGTAATGTTGAGTCAAATATACCATGAAATCAGTAAAATAGGAATATTCTCTAAAATTAGAGTAAATTACTCCACATGCAAGATCATAATGATCTCACACATTAATTTGATATAATCAAGAAGATATTGAAAAAATTGTTAGTTATGAAGTACCATTCAATTGCAATGAGTTGGACATAATTGAAGGAACTATACAGGAATTTTTCCAACTGGTTAAAAAGAAAATTGGGGACCATAAGTACCTGTATTGTACAAAGGATAGAGATGGATCCACATCTTCAATATCAAGAGAAAGCATGTTAGCAAGTGATTTTTAATAAATAAGTGCCAGTATAAATTTTTAAAAAATGAAGAAATAGATAAAATAACATGTAATCCTTATCCTTCCATGTGTTTTTATATTAGAAGAGGAATGAAGAGATAAAGATAAGATATAATTCTCATCCTTCCACCTATCTTTAGGTTAGGTATGTAAAATAATTGCTCTTATGTCTATAAAAAAGATATTGTATAAGGAAAAATGGCATAGAAAGTTCTAACCATAAAACCCAAACATCCTTCTTTTCTTAGAAGATGTGAAAAAAACTTCTATGGAGTAAATTCATAGGATACAAGAGTTGTAATGATCATATTTCCTTAATGAATAAAAGTTTCTTTTTCACCAAAAACTAGTGTCTTTCTTATATTTTAATAGAATTACAGATCCTATTATTGGTTGAAAGTAAGAAGTCATTGCTCCCAATTCAAAAGGTGAGGCTTCTAATAAGGTAACTAAAGATCATACGTGAAGTAACGGAAGATGAAAGTCGACCCATATTCATTAAAATGAGACAAAATCAAACACAACTCTATATTCAATTTGTTAAAAATAATATTTATTTGTTCAAAATCCTAAAACTAGAAAATTAATCAATATTTATTTGTTCAAAATTCTTGAATCAAAGCTTAAAATCATTTGGTATCAGACTCATGGGAAAGAAAAATATATCATTGGATGGAAAATAGACATTGTTAACTATTCGAGAGTATTAGTGATATTAACTATAAAAGTCAAGAGCATTAAAACTTTGTTTATAAAAGTCAAAGGCATATGTAAAGATAGGGACATCAATGATATTTTTCCTTAAATTAATGAATCAAATCTAAATATCTTCTCCTCGTTTCAATTTTAAAAATTAGTTAATAAATTTTTCAATTTCTAAAAGAATAAAAAAGTTGGAATGTCAATATTTATTAGCTTTTTCTATTAACTTTATAATGATTTTATTAGCATTTATGAAATAATAGTTATTGATAAAATCAAAAATTGATATGGCTCAATGGAAAAAGAGTAGTCTAAGTCCGCTACCTTTAACAAAAATATACTTTCATCTACTATTTATTAGGTGGGGCACCACAAGTCCCTACCTTTACCAAAAGGATTGTAGAAATTCACTTTGTAAAATAATGGACTTGTGTTGCCCCATTTTTGAAGTAGACAAGTGAGGCACTGAAGTCCATTACGTTACAAAATAGACTTCTGCAACATATTTTTGTAAAGGTAGAGAACTTGTGCTTCTCCACCTAAATATGTACGAATCTAAACTATACTTTTGATAAAAGTAATGAATTTTAATGACCCTTCATCTAATAATAATTCTCTCTTATAAGAACCTATAAGATGTTTATGTTTTGAATTGTAACATGACTTAAATTTTTAATATTTACTAGTTATATAAGTTAATATGAATATATTATTTATAAGGTATATAGAGGTAGGTATAGAAATGGATAGAATGAAGCATGAACTTTCCTCGTGAAAGAGTTTGAGACCTAGTAGAAAACTAGGGTAAGGAGATACAGACTCCTAAATGACTCATCCTTATAAGTAGTAGAATAATCTCAAAAAGATAATTTATTTTTGCAAACAAAAAATATATTCACATGCTATGCAAATAGGAAGTAAAGCATACTAAACCAAAATTAGAAGTTTTTCAATTAGAGTCCTAGTCCTATATGTGATAACATACAATATAAAGACTCATATTGTACTCACAACAAAGCAGATAATTCAAACACAATCACGTAATGAGGAAAACCTATATAAAACTCCTATCTATATGGTAACATCCTTGAGTTGCTTATGGAAACCACTCAGTAGCAAAAAAATCCACAAAGAAATAAAACAGATAAAACTCTAATAAAAATAAAATCACCAATACCTCTATCAATCAGGATCTCCATTCAAACTCCTCATGACAACCCTTACTTGTTGCCTCCGCAACAACTTGGTCCAATACATAAACAAAACTTTCCTCCAAAACTAATACTACTCAATGTAGTGTGATAAGTAACTGAAGATAAGTAATATGTAGTAAAGTAAGTAATAAAACTTGAGAATCACTTCCAATCACGAACCACTAATAATCAACGTGGGAAACACAATCAACCATGTATCACATACAGCCAAAGTGAGAAACATATTCAACTACTTACCATGAACATCCACTAATATCATAACATAAACAATATTGCCCCACCCACTCTCGTAGTGTTGTTCTCACAAACTTTGTAGAATAGTCAAATACACTATTTTATAGACACACATATGTATCATAATTACCAAAACGCATTCAAGATAATTAATAAAGATGGAACTCAAATTGATAGAAAATTTGGCAGAGTTTTAATAGGTTTTTTGAATTAATCAAATATTAAATAGGGGTATTTATAGACAACCACTAACAACAAACCATCCTTGCTGAGGCCTCACACAAGTGCTCGTCGATAACCTCGTCATGGATCTAATGATGGGTCCAGCGAGAGCCCTATCGAGGATTACAAAAATCTCATTTTTTGATCCAAAAATTATCGAGTTATTATTCATAATACTGGTATTCAAACCAAAATAAAAACCATTACTCATGGCCTAGCATACATACTAAGAAACCAATCTCGTGATATATGTAAAATAGGCTTTCAATCACAATGTATCTAACTATGTACATGTGTATATTATTGATTTGTAATAACTAACCTTACACACAGAAAAACAAAAACACTAAGTAAAATAAACAAGCTTTGTGTTTTTTGCAAACATGAAGTCAAAACAGACACAAAGGATAACAGGACTTACATCTCACCTCTGAGAAAATATATCAAATTTATCTATACCCAAAACTCACATCGACATGTCATAATCATTATCTATCCTATTTGATTACTACCTAGTGAGGAACCAACCTAATGGGTTAAATTAATATCCTTATGTGTAAAAATATTTTACAATAACTCCAACAATAGATATGGTAGGATAAATATCTATCTTCTGAGGATTATTATTTGATATTTGGATAATATTTTTCTATCATGATTTATTTATGAGGAGATAATTTCCTTTTGAAATGTCCCATTTTTTGTATGTGCTTTTTCAAAAGAATTTATGATGCGGACACAAAGATCATATCTTGATACCTACGAACAATCTATGATTAAAAACTGCAAGAATACGGACCAAGAACCCACAATTTAGATAAAAACCTAAGAATGCAAATTTGGTTAAACCTCGACCCAATGGCTATAGAAAAGCCATGAACCTTGCTATAAACAAACGCCACAAAGTTAACCAACATTTGATAAGTCTGTAATTTGTGGTAGAAACACTAGAACTAAGTGTAACACTTAAAAAAATAATTCTCTCATATATTATTCATACTAAGTTCGGCCATACAATCACATAAAACCATTAATGACTTATTATCATTAAAAGCTCTAATAAGATAATCACTAAGCAAGATAGAAACATAATAAAAACAATGATTTTGGCCAGCCACAATGAGCTTAACATTCCCATATGTGTGTCATCCAATTGACATTAAATAAGGCCCTAAAAATAGTCATCAAATTTATCCAAGAATTAAATTATAAAGAAATTGGCTTTAAGCCCATAAACTAATTCCTTTACTATATTGCTCACAACATGAGTTAGGGAATAATATAGGTGTTATTTAAAATAAAGAGTAAAATAGATAAAAATATGAGATCAATAATTAAAAGACACGTTCTAAAAAGAAAAAAAAACATTGATTTACAAATAATACTCATTTCTTAATCGTTAAATCTTAAATCTTTAACCCTAAATTGAAATCATAAACCTTAAATTTTAAATCATAAATCTTAAATCATTAAATTTATAATTATTTTAATATTTCATTTAGTTGCATGTCTACTTAGTCTTACTCATATGCATGTCTCCATCGGTAGCTCTTATTTCATTTATTAGTATTGGGTCTTTCTTGGACTCTTCTTGATATCCCTTCTGTGCATCAATTGATAGCTATTAAATCAGTCTATTTAATTTTTTAACCTTTTTGTTCTTTAATCTTATTATTGATCCACTTGGTAATTGTAAGGACTCTTGATTCTCATCGCATTATTTGAGTTTATTTTATGTCATCTTTAATTCAAATAAAGTATTGATTGGACGCTCACAAGTACTTTTAATTTGTCAAATTTATGTGAACCATTTTTAATAAAAAAATTATATATTTATGTCCATAATCATGTATTTTTTATATAAAAATATTATATTCATATATAATTATATATCCTAAGTAAACATGATATTCTACTTGTTTTATCTATGGCTTATTTTGATATCTAAATTGTATACTTTTATCTTCATATATGAGATAAATTTGTATTATAATATATATATATATATATATATATATATATATATATATATATATATATATATATATATATATATATATATATATATATTTTATTGTAAATATTTATACATTATTTAAATTTGATAAGGATTTATACTTATAGATGGTACGGATATCGAGCAATAATGGTTTTTGATATAACTGTTTTCGAATCAAATTATAAAAATTATATTTAAAATTGTCCGAAAATATTATGATTCGGAGAAGATTTTTTACCTATAGATAACATTTCAAGACGGTTATTAAAAAATATCCAAAAAACTGTTTTCTCAAATTTTTAAAAAAAATTCTTAAAAAACTTAAATTATTACGGTTATTAATATAATCGTACCCGAATCATATCTGTTGTTTCATGATCGATTTTTATCTAAAATTGTACCCATTTTTAAAATTTATAGGATAAAAACCGAACCAATAGTGCGGATAATCGAACCTACAAATTTTTTTTTATCATACCTACTTATACTATGATAACAAAGTATTTTTATACGTGAGTTGTATAGTATAACGTGATTTTAATTAATAAAAGAAAATGTTAACTAATACACCAGAAGCTCATGGTTTGACTACCGCCATGGCCGGATATCCAAAGTCTTTTATCCGAAAAAAAATAAAAATAATGATATATAGGTAATGTTCATTCTGAGAAAGATACGTGTCGTCATCTACATAGCAACCTCCATACCCATATTAATATCAACTACCAGAACTAGATCAATCCACGACTGTGCTATTTTATTCTCTTCCGGATTAGGGCTTCAATA
Organism: Hippophae gyantsensis; assembly: GCA_030763125.1. Classification (NCBI taxonomy): domain Eukaryota; kingdom Viridiplantae; phylum Streptophyta; class Magnoliopsida; order Rosales; family Elaeagnaceae; genus Hippophae; species Hippophae gyantsensis. The sequence continues at coordinate 21,349,377 of CM061032.1, read as the reverse complement.
TAACTCTCTGCTGGTATCAATTTCAACCCCAAATTTTTTTTTCTTCCTAATTTGCAATTTGTAATTTTGCGCTGAAATTAGTTCTATTGATCCGCATATTGTATTGTGAAAATTCTTACATTTATTTAATTGCTTTTATGTGGTTCGATTGCGGATTTGTTTTCCCTTTTATCCTTTTTGGGTGTTGTTAGACGTTTGTGGTATGATCTTGTTTACTTTACGATTTATTTGTGTCGTTGAATTATCATTTTGTGTTTCTTTAAGAAATTATTTGAAAATATGAGCTGCTCACATCAATGGTTTTTTTCCTTTTTTTTCTTTTTTTCTTTTTTTCTAAGATGCATTAAAATGTTTATTGCCGTATTCGGTAATATTATGTTGCAAAGTATACTCTCAATTCTGATTAAGATGATTTTGGGAGGTTTGTAAACTGTATCAAAAAGTAACCTTTAGTTTCTCCATGTAGTGTAAAGCCTAGTGGTATTATTTTTGTAGAATTGATTTCGGTGTTTCCTGTATTATCATTGATATTAATTTTGGTACATGTAGTTTAAGTTGGGGCCACCTGCTCCTAAATTCCTTCTTGCATCAATTTCAGTGGAAGCTAGGCTCATCAATTTGTATTGATTTGGTTTCTACTTCGACTCTAAGCATTAATTTGTTGGACTTAAATCACAGGGTAGAGAAGAAGCAAAACTAATTAATGCCCAAACATACTAAACGTTTCCTTCGAACCTTGATTTGATCTCTCTTGTTTTCTTGATGGGAGCTGTTTTGAGTTTGGTTGGATCCAGGTCGAGTAACAATGAATCCTCTGAGGTCACTCAGTATGAAACCTGTAAGAGGCGAAAAATGTCATCCAGTACTGATGAGAATAGTGCAAGACTAATTCCCAGTCTTCCTGATGAACTTTCCATTCTAATTCTTGCCAGACTTCCTAGAATTTGTTATTTTAATGTCAGATTGGTGTCAAAGAAGTGGAAAGCAACTATTATGAGCTCTGAAATTTTTAAGTTAAGAAAAGAACTTGGAACTACCGAAGAGTGGCTATATCTGCTCACCAAGGTTGAAGAGGATAAACTCTTATGGCATGGCTTTGATCCCCTATCAAAAAAATGGCAGAGACTACCTAGGATGCCCAATGTTGTATATGATGAAGGATACCATGGAGGTTCGTCAAAGTTTTGGATGGGGAATATGCTTGGGGTGAATGCTAGAATTGCTGACATTATTAGAGGCTGGCTGGGGCAGAAGAACTCGCTTGATCAGCTTCCATATTGTGGTTGCGCCATTGGTGCTGTTGATAGGTGCCTTTATGTGATAGGTGGATTTTATCGAACTTCAGCCATGAAATGCGTCTGGAGATATGATCCGATTCAAAATGCATGGAGTGAAACGAGTGCTATGTCTACAGGTAGGGCCTATTGTAAGACAGGCATTTTGAATGACAAGCTTTATGTTGTTGGTGGTGTTAGTCGAGGCCGGGGTGGATTGATTCCTCTTCAGTCTGCTGAAGTTCTTGATCCCTCTACAGGTATATGGTCAGAAATACCTAGTATGCCATTCTCCAAAGCTCAAACCTTGCCTTCTGCGTTTCTGGTGGACATGCTAAAACCTATCGCAACTGGGTTGACATCATACATGGGAAGGTTGTGCGTACCTCAAAGTTTGTATTCTTGGCCTTTCTTTGTAGATGTTGGGGGAGAAACTTATGATCCGGAAACAAATTCATGGAATGAGATGCCAGTTGGTATGGGAGATGGTTGGCCTGCAAAGCAGGCAGGTACAAAGTTGAGCGTTGTGGTAGAAGGTGAATTATATGCTTTTGATCCATCTAGTTCTCTCAATAGTGGGAAAATCAAGGTTTATGATCAGAAAGACGATGATTGGAAAGTTGTCATAGGAAAAGTTCCTATCTATGATCTTGCAGGTTCAGAATCTCCATATCTACTAACTGGTTTCCATGGAAAGCTTCATGTCATTACTAAAGATGCAAATCATCAAATTGCGATATTGCGAGCTGACCTGCGTGAGAACAAGGATTCTATTCCACTGAGGTTAACTTCTTCTATAGTGAGCTCTTCTGACTCTCCTACAGATTCTGCTTCTCCCGTAGTGGGCTCTTCTGACTCTCCTACAGATTCTGCTTCTCCCGTAGTGGGCTCTTCTGACCATCCAACAGATTCAGTTGCTGTTGTTTGGAAGGCCATTACAACAAGGGATTTTGGGTCAGCTGAGTTAGTTGGTTGTCAAGTTCTTGACATTTAGCACAAGCCTCAATAGCCATGAACTTGCGTATATTTTTATAACATATGAGGCATGAATGAGCTGTACTAGAAGGTTAATAACTTGCTAAGTTAGATGTCTGCATTTTGATAGTTATCTGTGTTCTTTCTTACATGAAAAATTAATACTGTGTAGTATGCATAATATAAAAGGCTCTGCTGCTGCAACTACCTGCACGATTTCGAATTAAGCTTATAATTATCCTCATTGATGAATTTGTGTGATGCTATTTGCATGGAATGGCAGATGATGTTGAACATCAGCTGTAGCAGGTCGCAACAAAAGCAGTTCAATATCGACGACAGGGTTACGGCATTTTGGGAAAGAGGTATTACAGATCATGTAGTTTGGTTCAGTATTTTACTCCGGCTCATTTTTATTTTTTTCCCTGCTAATGTCAATACGCTGTAAGTCAGGAGTCAGTTTCAGACTGATATATAAAGGTTTTTTTTTAGTGTAAAATAATCCATATCATTGGAAAGCTCTACATATTCCTACTAGAAATCCATCTTCAGTGTATTCGTTTAAAATAAAATAAACTAAATGCTACATAATTTCTCGTTGTTTCCAACTTGATTTAATAGCAAAACTGGTGTTTGAAAACTAATGCAAAATTAACAAGTTGGTTGGATTAATGTTTGTGTAGGTACAAAAAGAATTACTCTATATAATTAGGGCATAATGTATCCGACTGGATTAAATATTCAATGAATCACTTTGTTTACGTAACCAAGATGTTTTTGTCACTATGGTGACAGATAAATCACTTTCTCGGTAAAAATGTGACAAGTTAGTCATTTTTTAAACAATATAATATTATTTTCTTATTAAAAATTAAAAGAATAATAAAGTATATTTAACGAGAATAAAATGTCAGTTTAAAGTTCTCTTTTTTTGTTAAGTTTTGGCACCCATTTTTTCACATATAAAGATAAAATTATCAACATTTTTCATTTACGTTCTTTTTTTGTTATTTTAGATTTATTTTTTTGTCAATCATCTCTATTCTCTCCTGTATTGAAAACAAAATAGATTATAATAAACCAATCATCATACTAGATGAAAAAAGCTTGGAGCAATGGTGTGTGGTTGGACAAAAAAATCTGTGAAACAATGAAGAGAATATAAATGAAAAGGGTTGATATATCTTAAAAGTGGAGTCAAAATTGAATAAAAAAATGATGGAAGGGTATAAGGAATAGAAAATTTTAAAATGGTAATTTTATTCTATTAAATATATTTTATTATTCTATCAGAAATTTTTATTAATAAAATAATATTATATTATTTAAAAAGTGATTAATATATTCTATTTGTATGGAGAGAATGCAATAAGTGTCACTTGAAAAAAAAAAATAGTGATTAAAGTGTTAGACATAATCAAATTTCCGGCACCATCCTATACAAATAATCTGCCTAAAATGTTGCCCTCGTCTCCTTATAGGAGGTGCCAGAGTTTGGTTTCAGCCTCATGTCCTTGTTATTATACTTATTTCCTGAAAGAGACATAGGTAAGCCTTTCGTGATCGAGCAATTTGACTTCTTTAACCCTCATTGTTCCCTTTTGCTATTAAATTTGTTTCTTATGCTCTTTTCAAGTTGAAACTTTTCTTTGCGGCTAACTGTTTGGATTTGGGCATACATACAAATCAAGCAAGTCTTCCTTTACGTTCGATATAAGGAATTTTTAGATAGGTTTGGTACTTCAATTTTTAGAAAGGGCAAAATATCAATAATATTACAAAGATTTTTCCTAATGATATATTAATCTTAAATTTGAAAACAGTATCAATAAAATTCATTCTAATAATGGATGTTTTAAAAGTTTATGCGTATAACATTTATTTTTTGGATTAAAATATTCTTAAATACTAATCAATTGAAGAAAAAAATAATCAATTTTTTTTCTTAATAATATTATATATAAAGAAAATTGAAACGAAAGCAAATGTTTGCTTCCTAGTAACAATGTTTGAGTTCCCATTGATAGAGCTTGATTGTAAATCTCATCTTCCTTCGTTGGAGTGCAAATCCATGGTGGGCGCTCAGGAACCAATGTGAGCGAGCGAGCATCAAAGGTTGGATTCATTGGCATCGCATGAGATGAGAAAGATAAGACAGTTTTTGGTGGTTTGGAGGTGGAGGTGCAATTGAGCGCCAAAAGGGCGATCCAGCACCACCCATGGATTGATCCCCCTTCAACGTGAATGGAACAAGACAAACAGCGTGAAAAATGGACCCTTTGGATATATAATGGTGTACGGGCGCCTTATTGTTGGGACATGAGCTCTGATGCAAATCTGTTATATTTAAATCTTATTGAAATTTGAATAAATAAAATTATTTACATTTATTATTTAATTCTTCAAATAAAAATTCTTTTATTATTTGTATTTATCAAAACTCAATATATTAGTATATATATATATATGGATAGATTGAATTTAAATGAAATGATCAAAATAGTTCACAGTAAAGATTAAGTTTAAATGAAATAATCAAAATAATTTATGACAATTAATTAAAATTTATAAAAAATCTTTAATTATATCTTTATTACGATTCATATCTATTAAAAATGAGATAATATTTATTCAAGGTAATTAATATAGAGACATCTAGTTGAGATATTTTGTATAATAATTGATTATATAGAATTTGGTTAAATATAGTAGAAATACTATTAATGTCTATTTACGCACATATGTTTCTATATGTTACTCGATAACCATATACAAGATAATCTTAATCTTAATTGATTTAGTTAACTCTTGTTGTAATACCTTATTATTTGACTCATTTGACTATGTTACTATTGGTGGGTTTAGAAGTCTTGTATCTTGATATCTTGGTGTGTGGGTTGAGAAGTCATCTCACAAAATGTGAAATTCATTTCATTTACATATACGAGATAGTAATTTCTTTGTTTAACTATCAATGCACAATCTAATATGATTATAAATAATTGTTCATACTTATCATAAATATTCAAGAAAAATATGTAATATATAAGGTAAAACAAACTTAATAACCTCAGTCATATTATGAATTAGTTATGAAAGATTGGATTGTACTTAATAGCTATGTCAATATATTACTCAAATACATTAAATTGGTTAAATTACAATTATGATATTCGAGAGTTAATATACAGTGAAATAACATTAAAATCAATAAAATTGATAAATAATTAAGGGATTAATTAATGTATTAAATCTTTAATCAACTTTGAATTTACAATTCTATCGATCTCCAATTTTACTCATTAATAACAAATGAATGAAGTTGCTTTAAAGATAAATGAATAATTAATTTGAAATTAATTATTTATGTTATTGAAATGTATATTTATTTATTATGATATTTTATGAAGTTGATAAATATATAAGAGTGAAATAATAATTTTGACTTAGTCATTTAACTCATGAAAATTAATTATATATTATTTAGTTTGATTAGATAATTATTTGAATTAATTTAAATAATAAAATTTAAATGTTTGATACGCATTTAAAGCTTGTTTAACAAAACAAGAGCATTTTAATAAATATTAAATTAGATTTGATTTATAGATTAAATTTAACACTCATAATGAAAATGAGATTTCTACGTGGCATATTATACTGTGAGAATTAAGCTAAACGAGTGTGGAAACTAAACAATTACATTGTTTGAAGTACTCTCCAAATTAAGTAGAATTAGAGGTTGGATTTCTAATCAAATTGTGATAGGTTTTGACACTTTAAATATAATACACTCACACCCCAGTACTGAAAAGAAAAATTAGATAATTTTTCCCTACTCAATTAAGAGAATTTGTGAGAACAAAATTACCCAAACATCTTTTTGTAAGAAAGAAATTATTTTTTGATTGGTTTGGTTGTTTCCTTGGAGAACACTCAAAGATTATAAGAATGCTCACATATTATGTTCATCACTATTGGGAGACAAGCATTGAAAATCCAAAGGTTTTAATTGTTGTTCCATACATAAAAAGTATGAAGTCTTGTTCTACCTATTCTAACTAAATCATTAATATCATAAGAATCTTATTGAGTAAAATTTTTGTTGCATATTTATAGTTTATTAGATGTGATTTGTTTATATGAATTATTCAATGGTTTAGTGTGCTTATTTATGATCATTATGTGGTTCTTTTGTATTTTTGCAACAGAAAACTGATGTACACAAAAGCTGAGGGTATAAATTTTGTAAAATATAATTTTTTATTTCTTTAGATATTTGTGATTTTTTAAGAAATTTTCTATATTGTGTTTTGTATTAGCAAGCATAGTACCTGAATAGCCCAGGTCGCACTGCCCAACACTACATAGGCCACTAGCACATCCAAGAGGTCAGTTGTGGATGGTGGTTACACGGCACATACAAAATCATGAGTTGCGAAGGACACGTGCCACCGTGGTTGGTAGCTGGTGAGGTAGTGAAACAATACCAAAACATTGGTTGCACGACACATGAAATCAGCTAGCACAGTGGTGTGAATGAGCAGTTATTATTCCGCTACTACCTTGTTACACGTTGTCCGCCTACTCAGGTTCTATTTTGAGTGTCATCTTGTGTCCCGATTCTAACTCAATTTAATTTCTTGGATTGAAATTTTCACTTAATGAAAAATTATTTTTCGTTAGAATCTAGACCCAAATTGCAACGAATTGAAGAATTGGGATGTGTCCCAAAATATGAGATAGTTATATAGCCTTATTTAAGATATTTTATTTTATAACCCAAAGAAATATGGTCATAAATAACATGATATTTCTTTTACTTCTAGAATGTTATTTTATTTAATGTATGCATAGTTTGTGACATGATAAGAATAATGACGTATATATATTATGTTATATAGATTTTAAAATACTTACCCATTAATTTTTGAATTAATTATATGGATCACATATACTAGATCTATTATTATATTTTTGTATAAATGTGTAACAAAAAAATATTTACATAAATTAGATTAATTTAATCAATATATTAAATTATGGTAAGTTTAACAAGCGATCAAATATGTTACCAAACTTAATTATAAATGTTATAATTGGAAATGTATTTAGATTAAATGAAAAAATAATTTATTTTGGAAGTAATTGAGGATTTGAATGAATGGTTTAAATTGACTAATAAGAAACCCATTATGTTTTTGTCAAAATTAAATTAAATCATTAAACATATTGAGTAGGAGTGAGGCCTCACAACTTTCTTAAAGTCTTCACCATTAATACACACTTGCAAAAGACCAACTGGGACTTCACGTTATAGGGAAGTGCAAGCAGCATGTCATAGTTTGAACCCCAAAAAAGGTTGTGAATGCCACGAAAAAAGAGAAAATATGGTTTTTGAACGTCCGCACTTATTACACAATCAAGAGGGATGTGGCACGAACACCTCGAGAAATTAATACTCTTGCTCACAACGGAAACAAATAAATAACAATCCAACAAATAATATATAAAAGTAATAAAGAAAGAAAAGCTACCTAATATCTGGGAACATGTTTGATATTACCTCTGATGTTACTAACACAACCTGTTATCATTCATAATACATCATGTAGCATGGTAAATCATGTAGTATCCAACACCTATGTAGAAACATCTATGGATTACAATGGAAACCATCACCGGTAAGTTATTCAATAAAAAGAAAAAAAATAATATTATAAAACTCACACAAATATAAAAGCAAAGATATTAATCGTGACACCTGCATTGCACCTAAGATATCTCTAATGTTGATTACATAACAACCTGATCTAAATAAACTTAGCTCTTCTCTAAAATTCCACCACCATTTGATATGATATAATCACCTATAACTCAATATGTTATAACAACTTAAATTAGGGTAACTTTCATACATATGAACCTAAATAAGAAACGTGGTATTTAATTTATTTCAATTAAATCTCATTTAAAACACGTGTTTTTATAAAACCACTTTTTAAATGTGTCACTATTACACTGAATTAGAAAAACAATTTTCAAAACCCAAGTTTTCAAACTTGAAGAGTTTTCTCTTGTTTTTTTTAATTACTAAACAAATAAAAAGATGGGATAATTATAAGAAACTCTTCAACTTTAAGTGCTTGACGACTACCCTCTATGACCACTTGGTAAGCCCTCATCGATCATACAATAAGGATAATAGTTTCCAAACCTCCTCATGGGACTAACCTTAATAAATCCTCATTGGGTTCGACAAACCACATAAAGTTAAGTAATTTTTCACAAATACTCAAAAAATAAATATTCAAACACAAAACCTAAATATATCAACTACATGTTAAACCCCCCCAAATAGTATGTGTTATGTAAATATACAAAGTGTTATCTATATGAGAGTTTGAAATATTGAACCATTAGTAATCAAAAATACATAGAAGATGATAAATAGACAAAGTAAAATACAGTCTCTATATTTTACATGTAGGAATGCCAACACTAAAATGAAAGAACCTATAATTTTCTTAATAAGGAAGAGATAATAATCAGATAATGAAAGAAAAATATAAGAATGAAGTGAATGGAATTGTTTCCATTGGATCGAAGTTGAGAACTATATGAGAAGTGGTTCTCTGCATATCTCATAACCCATAAACATGATAGAGGAAAGTAAATATGATTTAATTTCCCTATAGTTTAGTTTATTGATTGAACTAAAAGAACCAACACCTCACCATACGATGAAATACAAACATTGTTTTAGCTAACGCACTAGGAAAAGTTAGGATCTCTTTGAGGAAAATGGATATCTTATTTTGAGCCATACATATTATTTTTGTATGTATACTAGAAATTTGATTTTTATATCAAGGTTGTATAAACAAGAATATATGATTTTTTTTAATGAACAATAGTATGATTATTTTTAAAAAAAATGAAAGAAATGTTTGTACTAGACTTTTGAAAAGTGGAATTTATATGCTAAACACAAACCAATGCTTACTTTTCTTAAATGTTTAGAGTCAAACAACTTAAATCGAAAAAGCAAAAGACCTTTCCTAGTGACAATACCTATATGTGGCATCTAAGGCTTGGTCAAAATGGCCTTGACTGGATTCATTAACTAGTAAATGATGATTCTTTGAGAGAATGAAGTGTTAGTACTCTTTCAATCAATGAATCTTATCTAGAGGGAAAAATTACCAAGAGACCTTTCTCCGTGAAGGGACTAAGAACCACTTAACCACTTGAGCTTGTACATTCAGATGTCTATGGATCTATGAGTGTCTAAGAAAAGATGGGTATAAGCATTTTATCACTTTTATTGATGATTACTTAATATACAAGTATATTTACCTAATGTAGTGAAAGTTTAAAATTTTTGGGAAAGTTTCAAGAATTTTAAGCTGAGACTAAAAAGAAAATAGATAAGTCATTAAAGATGTTATGATCCTAATACCTTAATGCAAAGTTCAAGGACCACTTTCTTGAGCACAAGATAATATTGCAGCTCATAACACCTAATAAACAACATCAAGATGGTGTTGCAAAGAGAAGAAATATAACATTTCTTGAAATGGTTAGCTTAATGATGGGCTATGCATCACTGCACATATTGTTATAGGGTTGTGCCATATAAATAGTGACGTACTTATTAAATTTTGGTCCTTCTATGTCCGTCCCCAAGACTATAGTGGACGCAAACCTAGTTTATGCCATATTCGCATCTATGAATGTTAATCGTGTGTATTGAAAGGAAAGACTGAAAAGTTGGAACTAAGGTCAAAAGTATGTCTAATTTTTGGATAATGTAAAGAAATAAAAGGATGTATGGCCTATAATAATCAAGAGAATAAGGTATTTGTGTCCTCAAATGTAATATTCATTAAGAAGGATTATATTAATAACTACAAACCTCTAAGAAAAGTGTTGCTAGAGAAATTGAAGTCTAATTTAATAAAAAAACTATCAACTTTTAATAATGATATTCAACCAAACCAAAAAACCAAGATTTATAATCAAAATCATCACATTTGTGTCGTAGTAGAAGGGTAATAAAGACGCCTAACTAGTACATAGAAGTTGGTGAGGCTCAAGTTGTTATGTATGATATTCATGTAGATGATCCCTTATCTTATAAATAATCAATAGAGGATATAGACAAAGATAAATTAATTACAACTATGAACCTCGAGATAGAATCGATATATTCCAACTCTATTTGGGAACTTATAGAAGAGCATGATTAAGTACGACCTATTGGATGCAAATAGCTCTACAAGAGGAAAAGATGAGTGAATGTGAAAGTAGAGACTTTCAAATCTAGACTAGTAGCACATGATTTTACTCAAAAATAAAGGTTGACTATAAGGAAACCTTCTTACCGGTAGTAATTTTTATATCAATTCGGATACTCTTGTTTATAATAGTAGTTCTCAATTACAAGATTTGGAAAATAGACATTGGGAGAACATTCTTGAATAGTTGTCTTGAAGAAACCACTTTTATGCTCTAAACAAAAGAGTTATTAGTAGAAGGCCAAGAGCAAAACATTTACAAGCTTAAGAGGTTCATTTATGGTCTCAAAAAAACCTCAAGATTATAGAATATCAAGTTTGATGAAACTGTGAAGACTTATGATTTTGAGTAGATCCTTGATTAGACTTGTCTTTGAAAACTCATCAAGGACGACAAAGTAGTTTTCCTAGTGCTTTACATAGATGACATTCTACTTATTAAGAACAATGTAAAATTATTATCTAATGTAATATGATGGCTAGATAAGTAGTTTCAAATGAAGAATCTGTGAGAGGCGAGCTATGTTCTAGGCATAGTTATCATTCATGATCATCAAAATGAGCTCTTAGCTCTGTCTCAAGCATTGTATATAGACAAGGTATTGTCAAGATTTTTAATATAAAATTCCAAGAAATCTAACTTACCTAAAAAGTATTGAATTATCTTATCTAAGGATTAGTGTCCTAAGAAATTGTACGAGATAAAAGGTATGAGACGATTGTCATATGCATCAACAGTTAGAAGTATGATGTACATCATGTTGTTTACTAGGCCTGACATTTGTCATGCCACTATTATAATTAATTGATATTTATTTAACCAAATAATGTATCATTAGGTTGTAATTACAGGCATCCTAAACTATTTTAGGAGAATGAAGAATTATATGTTGGTCTATTATGTTAATTATATGATCTGTAAATGATGAGGGTGGACATTAGCATAGTTAGGTTGAGTTTTAATTTGTTTAAGCCAACATGAACCCTTTAGGTTGATAAACCCATAGATCAAAATTGGCTAATAATAGCCTTTAAATGAACAAAACCCAACTCACATTATTATGGGATGGTTTGGGTTGAAAACTCAGCCCAAAACCTTTGAAGAAACCAAAATACTTCATAATTCATAAGCCCAAAAAAATCACATGGTCCCAATAATTTTCTATGACCATCATCATATATATCATATATCAATTAAAAAGGTTAAAAGATGATTTTGTAAGACGTAAAATAATTTTTTATATAGAAGACATGTGATATATTTTCTTCTTTTCTAACCAATATGGGACTAAATAGATACTATGAATTTTCATTATTATGATTATAAAGGTAGTGAATAATATGATTTAAATGCAAAAATAAGTACAAAACTTGAGATATCTCAACAGTAAGTCTTTTTCATTCATCATAAGCACTAGAGGTTCAAATCCTATTAAAAACATACTTTTTATTTAAATATAACATTTATTTGGGTTGGTTGGATTCCATAAATTTACTAGTTCATCCCATTACCAGCTAGGAGTTACGAGTTGGCTAGATTACAAATTTATTAAATAAAATTTAAATTTGAACCCAACCAAATTTGGATGGGTTGGCCAGGTTGGTATGGTATATATATATGGGTTTTAGGCATCCATACCACATAATGGATAAACTTTAAAAGTCAAATAGACAAGGATGCTCATAATTTAATGTTTGGGTAGGTTTTTACCCTTGGTGGAGGAGCCATAATATGGAGGAGTGTGAAGTAAGTCTATATCGTCAATGCCACAATTAAAGTAGAGTATGTTGCAACTCGTAAAGTGGCAAAAGAAAGTATATAACTCTTTTAAGTTCTTAAATGATTTGGAAGTTGTTTCAAATATAAACCATAGACTTGCACTGTACAATGATTGAAAGTTTCATATGTGGGAACAATTACACAAATGTGAATTAAACTTTTGACCCATATAGGCATCCGAGAACTAAAAGGGGATGGATATGCCAACCAATGGAATATTCTCGTGAGCTTTATTCCAGCTCTTCCAAGTAGGCCTTACAATATGAATTAAACAAATAGCACAACGAAAATAAAAAACAACATGCTTAATTAAACATACATAAAAACAACCAGCAGATAAAAAAGAACATATCTAGTAGGGATAGGCACGGGGGAGGGCAGGGACAGATTTGAAAATAACCGTCCCCGATCCGAATTATAAAATCTGTCCCCGAAACTGCCCGAAAATCGTTACAGTTCGGGGATAGTTTTTTACTCGCGGTTAACAGTTCGGGACAGTTATTATAAAAAAACCGAAAAAAAACCATTTTTCAAAATCCTATTACTCTTTTTAGCAATACAATCCAACTTAAACAAATTGTTGATATTGAATTTGTTATCTCAATTTAAATGTGTTATTTTGAGTTTATGATAAAAAAATAAACATTTAATAATATATATTTCTATGAATCTAGATAAGATTAAATACATATCAACAAGAAACACAAGATATAAATAAAATATTATAAACTAATACAAATATTGAAATATAATTAAATAAATTTAAGAAAACTTCAATTACAATAAATCAAAACTTCTTTCTTCTAATTATTCATCAAATGTACGCATTTCCTGAAAAAATCAAACATATAAAATCAGTTTTATAAACCAAAAGAATAAATTGATTAATAAATAATGTAAATTTTTTACCTCAACATCATCTTCTGCAATATTAATAGTAGAAGCGGATGAACCAAGAGATAACATATCTGAATAAATTATAAAACATTTGAATACATAATTAAATAATTAATATATAATACATAAAACAAGTGTTAATAAAATATAATATGTACAAGTATTAAAAATATAAACTTATACCTTGTTTATGAATATTAGCCCATAACCAATCTTGAGTACACATCAAAGCTTCCAATGTGTTTTCTTTGAGTCTACTACGATGTTTGCTCACTATTCTACCACTTGTACTAAATGTAGATTCTGAAGCAACTGTGGTGACCGGAATAGCCAAGATATCTCTAGCCATATCATGCATTATTGGATACTTGTGTTTATTATACTTCCACCAAGACAATATATCAAACTCTTCATCCAAAATTTCTACATCAGCCTCCTCTAAATAAGAGTCTAACTCAGATTTCAAAGATCTAGCTTTATTTTGCATTAATTTCCATTGTTTATACTTATTTATACCACTAGGATTAAGAACACTAGTACCTTTTGAACTTTGAGATGTAATGGAACGTGTTGAAAATTCCATTTGTCGACTCTCTTCTAAAATTCGTTTAGTTCGATACATATTTATCAAATCATAACATTTTGTTCTCACCTTTTCAATTTCAAAAATGGCATTCTCTCCATATATTCTTGGAAAATAGAATTCGAGATAATTCATCTTAAATCTAGGATCCAAAACAACTCCTATAGCCATGATAATATTAACTTCTTGCCAATACTTATCAAATTTTACAAGCATATTTGACGCCATTTCCTTCACCAAATCATCCTCATCATTAATCCAATTATATAATGACAATTTGATGTCACAAATATGAGGAAATAACATATTTATGGTGGGATAATTGGAACCAGAAATCAATTCAATAACCTTGTAAAATACTTCTAACTTATCACAAATTGTACTTGCCATTTTCCAATCCAATGCATCAGGAAGACTATTATAATTCTTATCCAATTGTTTTAAACGAGGAAACACTTTCTCATAAAACAATGCATTTTTAAGCATTAAAAAAGTAGAGTTCCAACGAGTTTGACAATCAAGAGATAAATTCTTACAAGAAGACTTCATCTCTTGAGATGCAATCTTTTTAAATTTTTCCTCTCTCTTTTGTGTTGCTGTTCAATATGCAACACTATCTCTAACTTTGACAATGTATTGAGAAATTAGATTTAATCCATCTTTCACTACCAAATTTAATATGTGAGCTACACAACGCATGTGAAAAATATCTCCATACAATAACATTGAAGTTCTATCTGATGAATCTAACAGATCAGGTAGCATTGAATCATTAGTAGAACAATTATCTAAAGTTAAGGTTGAAATCTTACGATCGATGTTCCAATCCAAAAAGCAACTCATTAATTCTTGACCAATAACTACAGCATTGTGTGGAGCAGGAACATATATAAACCTACAAAAAATTATATAATAACAATAAAATTGTTATATACAATCATTTAATATATCAAATCTCTAAAAAAATATTTAATAAGTGTATAAATGTCAACAATAAACTTAAAAATTACCTTATTATTTTACTATGCAAATACCAATTGTCATCGATGAAATGACAAGTTACAGCCATGAACCCTTTATTCTGATTTCCAGACTTCCACATATCACTCGTGATTGCAACACAACTTTTGTTGTTCTCCAACATATCCATCATTTTTTTTCTCAACATCATAAATCTTTATAATGTCTCTCTTAATTGTTGCACGAGAAATAGGCTTCCATATTGGTTGTAATGAATGTGAATACTCCCTAAATCCATGATGCTCAACAATACTAAGAGGATACTCGTGTAGAATTATCATCTTTGCACATTTATCACGAGAAACTTGAGAATCAAAATTCCAATGTCCTAATTCCATTCTATCCCTTTTCTTGTTAGGATTTAACAATGATTGACCGATACCCCTTTCTTGACGTTTGAATGGACAACCCTTTGTATGTGCTTTCAAATGAGATGTCTCATTCCTTGTATCACCTCCTAACCGTTTTCCACAATAATTACATATTGCCTTCCATATCCCATTAATTCTCTTCCTATCAAAATGAACCCATGCTTCAGACTTTAATTTAGCCTTCCCATCTTCTTCCTCACTACATTCATTTGATGGTTGGCTTTGTGTATTTTCAGGTGAAGAGGTTGATGCAAGGAGAGGAAAATTTGTATGTTGATCGGCACTTGAAGTTCCACCACTTGTTACCTCCACATTAAGTTCAATGTCATTTACTCCTTGAGATGATTGTGGTGAAACATTCTGAAAAAATAATTTTCAAAATTTAAATTCATATATAAAAAATATATACATATACTTTCTATTATCTCACATTACCTTTTCAACATATTCACTTGTCATGATATTTAAAGTCTCTGTCTTCTTCACAAATCTCTAACTCTACAAGACATGATAAGTTAAGTAGTTAACCATAATACAGAAATATCAATAATTATTTCAGCAATCAGATATAAGTTACCTTTTCAACATATTCACTTGTCATGATATTTAAAGTCTATGTCTTCTTCACAAATCTCTAACTCTACAAGACATGATAAGTTAAGTAGTTAACCATAATACAGAAATATCAATAATTATTTCAGCAATCAGATATAAGTTAACCATATTTCAGCATCTCCAAACAGATTCAGGTTTCAGAAACAATACTGGAATGAAAAAAAATAGTTTCTCAAGGTTCTGCAAAGCTTTCCACCATAATACAGAAATATCAATAATTATTTCAGCAATCAGATATAAGTTAACCATATTTCAGCATCTCCAAACAAATTCAGGTTTCAGAAACAATACTGGAATGAAAAAAAAATAGTTTCTCAAGGTTCTGCAAAGCTTTCCACCATAATACAGAAATATCAATAATTATTTCAGCAATCAGATATAAGTTAACCATATTTCAGCATCTCCAAACAGATATTCAGGTTTCAGAAACAATACTGAAATAAAAAAACATAGTTTCTCAAGGTTCTGTAAAGCTTTCTACCATAATACAGAAATATCAATAATTATTTCAACAATCAGATATAAGTTAACCATATTTCAGCATCTCCAAACAGATATTCAGGTTTCAGAAACAATACTGGAATGAAAAAAAAATAGTTTCTCAAGGTTCTGCAAAGCTTTCCACCATAATATAGAAATATCAATAATTATTTCAGCAATCAGATATTAGTTAACCATATTTCAGCATCTCCAAACAGATATTCAGGTTTCAGAAACAATACTGAAATGAAAAAAAACATAGTTTCTCAAGGTTCTGCAAAGCTTTCCACCATAATACAGAAATATCAATAATTATTTCAGCAATCAGATATAAGTTAACCATATTTCAGCATCTCCAAACAGATTCAGGTTTCAGAAACAATACTGGAATGAAAAAAAAAAAATTTCTCAAGGTTCTGCAAAACTTTCCACCATAATACAGAAATATCAATAATTATTTCAGCAATCAGATATAAGTTAACCATATTTCAGCATCTCCAAATAGATATTCAGGTTTCAGAAACAATACTGAAATGAACGGCGACATTTGGCTATGTGAACGTCGATGGTTGGGGCTGTGAACGGTGATGGCTGGCGTTGTGAACGGCGATGGCAGGGGCTGTGAATGGCGATGGCTTGCGCTGTGAACGGCGATGGCTGGCACTATGAACGGCGATGGCTAGCGCTGTGAGAGGTGACGGATGGCGCTGTGAAGTGTGAACGGACTGGTGACGACTAGCGAAGACACAGCGACTAGCGACTACGGCTGCCAACGATACGGCACTGTTAGATGGAAGAAAAATTAGGGATGGCCGGATGTGATCTGGCCTCTGACTCTGATCCTCTGGAGATTAAGAAAAAATGAGAGGCGCCGAGTGGAGTTTGTTTCTATGAGAAATGAGAATTGAGAATTTGAGTGAATTAGGGTTTGGCCAGCGTAAATAGGTTTATATATTAGGTTTAAAATAAATAAATTTTAATTAATATATAATTTATTTAAATAAATAAATTTTAATTAATTTCGGGTACGGGCGGGTACGGTTTTGAGTATAACCATAACCGAACCGTACCCTCTCCTTTATGTTCGGGTTTTACCCGAAACAAAACCCGTCCCTGAAATTACACGGTTAAAAACCGAACCGCCGGTTCGGTTAACCGCGGATAACCGAACCCGCAGTTTTTTTGCCCATCCATAATATCTAGTAAAGACACTAGTGATGATGTACCTCAAAATCTCATGTTCAGGCTAGCAAGATGCATTAACATGACAAACAACACACAACATGTAATCAGGCAAATATACTAGAAAAGCTATAAATGATTTTCAATCACTTTAAGACCTTTAATTTGCGAACATATTCAATGAAGGATGATTGTATTCTCATAGCATGCGATCATACATAACATAACATGTAACGAGATAAACCCATAAATGATCTAGCTCTTATATCATAACATCCTCAGGTTGCTTATAGTAACCATTTGACAACAAACAATTTACTAATAAGTAAATCAATAATATATAACTTAATAAAAGTATAAATGTAAATACCTTTACCAGTCGAAACATTTACCCTAACTGTGACCAAGATGTTGTCATTCGCTATCAACATGGTACCTAATCCAAATATATCTAAGCTTATCCCCAAAGATCCATCACCACATGATGTGATTGACTACTGATGGCATAACCTTCTAACATGGATACACGATACACGATACATAATCATATAGGCTTTTCACTTATGGAAACAGTTGCGACCTTGCAACACTCCACCAACACACATTGATCAGCCGACACATGGAAACCCAACATATAAGCTTATCTCCTATGGATAACTTTATGGCCTCGCAATAATACACTGACAACAGTAACTAGCCAAAACATAATAACCCCACACATAGACTCATCTCCTATAGACAATGGTGTGACCTCACAATAGTATATTGACACATGGCAACCCAACTAACACATGACAACCCAATCGATATACGATACCCAAATTGAGAGAAACTCCTCAAAATGATATGGTTCTCCACTAGCTAACCAAGAATTTTAACTCTCAACAAACCCTCATCAATCTTATATTTTTACTCACAACTTGACTTTTGAGAAATATGAGAGACTTCTATCTAATTTTCAACATCATATAGATACTACATTATTTCTCAAGCCTAACACTTAGAAGAAAAATAGATAAAGAATAGAGTGGAGAAGTTTGGTGCCAAAACGGTAAAGCCTACCAATGAATTCTGGCCAAGAAAACAAGATGGGTGAGAGAGGATTTTGTAGAAAAAATTAAGTCTCTCATACCCTCACCGACCCTTATTTCCTACCTCACTTCCCACGGTGGTGATCCTTGCCTACGATGGTTGCAAAGGTAATAATTATACCCAGACAAGGGTAATAGTTGTTACACACTCACTACCTAAGGTAAAGAGGAAATAGTGAGAACCTCAGTGAGACCACAATGAGCCAAGGTGAGAACATCAATGAGCTCACAAGTTCACTCATCAAAAATCACACAAAAAATCATTTCAAACACCGAGAAACATCTAGTCCCCAACAAGGACAACACAACCAATAAACAAAATCTCTAATAAGAAACCACGACAATAAAAAAAAGTCCCTAATGCGAACAAACGACAATAAATACTCAATAATGAAAACTCTATGCAATCTAAAAGAGTTAGTATGTGTAACATGTAAAAACTAAATTATGTCCTAAGTGATACTGAGTAAACAGTAACCAACCATACAAAGGACAAATAGAAATATCAAATAAAATACAAATCTCATGTCTTGCACATAAAAATTACAACACAAAATGATGAGACTTACAGTGATAATAGTAGGGCAGTGGTTGAGTTGAAAGTACTAAGAAACCATAGCAAGGGAGTATATAGAGTGCAAGTATTATTTAATTTGAAACATTGTCGATCAATAGATGTAGAATCGTGAAAATATATTTCGAAAACAACTTTGCTAACCTATTTGCAAAGACTCTAACTGCCAAGAGTTTTACGATCGCCTAAAAGGGATGGGGTTAAAGAATATATCCCATTTTCTTAAGGGCTAGTAGGATATTTTTAGGACATGATTTCTAATGCTTATGTGCTTATATCTAAATCTTATTGAATTAGAATAAATAAAAGTACATTTCATTTATTTTGATTTTTTATTTAATTCTTCGAATAAAGTATGAAAACTCCATGATTATTCATGCCTACTTAACCCATAATATTAGTATATATACAAGGAGGATTGAGTTTAAATAAAATAATCAAAGTAGTGTGTGACAATTAATTAAAATATATAAGGGATCTTTGAATACGTCATTAGTATGGCCATATCTATTGGGAATAAAGTGACCCTTATACAGGATAACTAATGTGGAGATATCTACGTGAAAATACTTTGTATAATAATTGATTATATATTATTAGACTAGATATATTAGAAACACTATTAATATTTATTTATCCATAGATGTTTCTATATTCACTTAGCAACCATGTATAGGATAACCTTAATTCTGAGTTATTTAGCTAACATATTGTTATAGTATATTGGTATTTGACTTACTCCACAATTCATATACTGGTGAGCTAAGATGCTATTTATCTTGTTATCTCAATATTTATGTTGACCTAAGAAGTTATATCATAAGATGTAGAATCCACTTCGTCTGTTTGCATATGTTAAATAATAATTTCATCATTTAGCAATCTATAGCTTTAATGACTACACACATTATAATATGATTATAAGATATATTTTCACATGTATCGTGACTACTCAAGGAGAAGATATATAGATGAGGTAAAATAGACTTAAAGATATCAATCGTATTAAAAACTATTTGTGGAGAATTAAGCTGCACCGTATAGTTATATCAATAGATTACTCTAATACATTGGATTCGGTAACTATCAGTTGTGATGTTTAAGGGTTTAGTCTAATGCTTATAGTAGAGTAATTCTAAGATTAATAAAAATTGATAATTAATTAAGAAGTTAATTAATGTATCAAGTTTTTATTCAATCTTGAATTCATGATTTCTTGAACTTTAAGTCTACTACATAACAATGAATGAATAATGTTTCTTTCAAGATAAATGAATGATTAATTGTAGTTAATTATTTATATGATCAAAATGCATACTTAACTATTAGAACATTTTATGAGAGTCATAAATATGAAATAAATATGTCACGATAATGTGGTAATTTTAGCCTAGTCATTTAATCCAAGAAAATTAATTAATAATATTTAGTTGGACTAAATAATTAATTAATTAAAATATTAAAAATATAAAATTTAAATGTTTGGTAGTCATTTAAAATTTATGTGACAAACAATGAAATTTTAATAAATGTCAAATAAGATTTGAAGTATTAAATTAAAAAATATTTAATTGAATTAAATTGGACACTTTCATTGGGAACCCATGTAATGTATTATAGAACTAGAAGAGTGTGGAAATTAGATTCTATTAGCACACAATTTCATTGTGTGAAAGACTCTCCAAATTCCGTATAATTAGAACTTGGATTCCTAGACAACTTGTGCTAGGTTTTGACACTATAAAAACACCATACTCACAACCCCATATGGCCAACCACTTAGAAGAAAAACTAGATAATTTTTCTTGACTGAGTTGAGACAATTTTTTGAGAAAAAATTATCCAAACATACTTTTATGAGAAAAAAAATTACTTCTCGATTGATTTGGTTATGTTCTTAGAGAATGCTTGAGCTTTCTGCACAAGGGTTCTAGTTAGGGATCTTGAAAAAATTTTGAACTACTTGATGTTGGCCACGACCACTTTTCCCACACTTGAGATTGCAAGAATGTTCACATGTTGATAAGCCTTAGAAGCCCAAAGGTTCCAATCATTTTTTCAAGTATCAAGTTATGAATTATTGTTCTACTTATTGTACTTGAATTACTAATATCATAGGGATGTTGTTGGGAAAAAAAATTTTTATCCATACCCATAACTTCCGCATAATTTATAAATAAAAATTGAATTTTTCTATTGAAAATTAATTTTTAAAACCCACACAGACTCCCACGTAGAAAAATCATAGACAAGTGGCATATTTGATGTAAAATGACAAATTAGGACATTTTGGTTGCATTTTGGGGCTCGAATATGATTGGGTTGTAATAAAGGATATTGGAGTATATATAATCTATTAATGTGTCTTTAGGTTAAGAAAGTGCATTCAATTATGGAAAGGAAGGTTAGAAAAGAGAGATCGATGAAACTTGAGTACCATTGTTGAGTGTGAGAGAGCTTTGAGTTGAGTTGTCTCTTTGGGGGCTTTTTTTCATGAGGAGGGATTCTCTTCAAGTTTTATTTTTCATTGATGTACTAGTAATCTCACATTGATGCTATTGGAAATCACTTTCATTAGAAGAGTGAAGAAGTAAATGTAAACTCCTACTATTAATTTCCTTGCTTATTGATATCCATGTTTTAGGGTTTGATATTAAAATTGTTGAAATTGTGTGTTTTTTTTGCTTATTTGGGTATTTTTTGATTGCATGTACTTCAATTTGTCAATATCTATTGAGATTCATTTACAATATGTCAAATGATACTTAAAATTATTACAACAATATAGAGATTCGAATAATATTTAATTGCTTATGCACGATTAGAAGAGGAAGATAAAACTTTATTCAAAGTATTTTCATTTTATATTTTTTAATTTTTGAATGCATTGGAATATTATTTTGTTTCAAATTTGTTTTTTAATTTAAGATAATGTTTTATATTTATTTTTAGATATATATGCACTCTTTTATTACTCTAATGCAAAAGGCAGGTTATTCGAATTCTTCGACATAATTAATGGGATAATATTGTTATTGCTTGAAAAATTATCTAAGAAGAAAGAGTATCAACCGAAATTAACGGTAAAACTTGAGACGTATATATGCCATTTATTTTTGTTGATTTTGGAAGGGTGAAAAAGATATATAGCATTATAATTAAAGCAAACATGTCTATTAATAGAGAAAAAAAAATTAGGAAAATATTAAAAATAACATTTTTATAATTTATAATCATAAAAATAACACTAAATATATAAGTAATTCTATAAAGCACCATTGGGGCATCAAAACCACTTAGGCAGTATCATATCCCAAAAATTTAAGTATGTGATTAGAAAAATTAAAGAATAATTAATACTACAAGATCATATAATATAAGAACATGATAAGGATAGATAATATTTAGATAATTATAACATGAATGAAAACCTAGAATAATAAGAATATAAATAGAACATTACAAATTAGTTTGGTTAAATACCAAGAATTCATCAAATATTTAATAGTAAAACAACTGAAAAATTAATCTATAGAGTCAATAAATTTAAAAAACAACTATGTATAAATAAGGGATAATATTTGAGCTTATCTTGTAAAATATCAATAAGGAAGAGGCAATGGAGTTCTTATAATTTAAGTTCAAGGTCTCACGAAGAAAAATGATATAAATAAAAAATAAAATTAATGAGTCTAATAAAAGAAAATGACAAATAAGAAAAAGGTCTCACGAAGAAAAATGATATAAATAAAAAATAAAATTAATGAGTCTAATAAAAGAAAATGACAAATAAGAAAAAAGTTTGGTACGATAATCTATGCAAGATTCTTTAATATTCTCAAACATGTTACACTACCCCAACATATTCCAAAACAATAATAATCATTATATAACTACCCAAATATCTTTCTCAATCTTTCAATTTCTACTAACTACAAAAAAAGACACTCACATTTGTATTCAAACGATCTTGTCAAACCCTAAGTTATTTACTACTTGTCGTCTGGAAAGATAGAAAATGAAGAATGAGCTTTCGTCCAGTAGAGTTACTCCAACATATAATTTATATGATCATTTTAATTAGTATAAACAAACACATGAATATATAAGTAGTCTTAAAACGAATATATATTTAACTACTTAAATAATTATTTTTGAATATGAATATCTTATATTAAAATTTAACTTAAATAAAATTATTTATAAAATAATCCAAGTATGCAAAATTCAAGTTCAAAAATAAATCAAATAACTCATGAGATGAGAATAAATAAACTTTTCACTATAGAATATTAAATCTTCGTGATAAACCATACTAGTAAGAATCAACATAAAAAACATACATGCACGTACTTTGATCCCTCATTCCGCGTCTCAGAATGAGTTGTCTCATGTCATAAGACTATGGCCCATATATGCACTATTAGGTGTCCCAAGATGTAGTTCCATTTCTTAGGACTATGTACAAACTTCAAGATACAACCCTTGACCTTATCATTACCATATTGATATTAGACGCATACACCATAAAACACTCACCTTTTAAATTTATAAAATACATTATAAAATACCACAACTTTATAATATTTTAAAACCAACATTAAATATTTCATTATATATATGTTATAAACTTCAAACTTTTAAAACTTATGTTACAAAGTAATTATTAATCTTTCAATCGAGATTTTTAAAACCTTTACAGATTTATTCTTCTTAAATATATTCACAAAAATCAAAGTTCATAACTAACGATTAATATATTTAAATAATATAATTAGAACAAATTTTGGAATAATTATACATGAAGAAATATTCACTTGAATCCCGAGTCAGTCACAAAGTTTTCCTTAGTTTCTACCAAAGTCTCAATTCCTAATGAGATTAACCTTGAGAGGCACAAATAGATCATAGAGTTGGCCAAGGTCAGCTACATTTCCATGAGACTAAAGCAAAGTAAGATGGGCATATGGGATTCTCAAATAAAAGGAAACAATCTTGTTTCCTCATTTTGTGTCTATTAGCAATACATCTAATGAACTATCATCAGTACATGGAATAGGAATTGACTGTATAGAAACTATAGTGAGTTTACCATCTTCACTCTTGATTTCCTATGAGGGTGGATTTGGCGGGAAAGAAGGTAAATTTAGCAGCTAGATGAGAGAACAAGCAACCCATTTACACCCTCGAGAGATTTCGAAGAAAACCCAACTCAAATAAAGATGAAGACAAAACATAGCCGGTATTTCTTATTTCCTTGACCAAAAATGACTTCTTTCACGACCTTGTTTCCATCTGAATCCATGTTTGATAGTACTACATCTCTATAGGGCCTGTTAAGACCTATCACCCGAAGGAAATGCACATACAGAGGTTCATCAAGTACTTCCATGTCATCCCTCTGTGCAAAGGAGTACATAAGAATGGTACTTAGTGATCTTGGAGTACATCATGCATGAATCACCTCCACTTCACCTTCTACCTCTTGCTTTCTTAGCTCTGATATTCTTGATGAGTCTCCCATTTTACTCTGCTTATCATCGTCTCTTTTTCTTTCTTTTTTTTAACTTCCACAAACGTATTAATTTGCCCCTTAAAAATCTAAATAAAATTATAATTTTACCATTAAACCAAACAAATTTAATTACACTATAATATCTAATTTACTCTTCTTTTTTAGGGACTAGGATCCACATGTAAATAGATTCATGATTATTGATTATGTTTCATTAAAATTTAAAAAATTATTAGATCTGTCACATGTAAATAACATTAAGATGTAAGTAGTATGAGTTGTGTATTAATATTGTAAAGTGTTGTCCCATTTATATTCACCTTATACATTTATATTATTTAAAAAATTTAGAAAAATAAAAAAAATAACTATTTAAATTTGTAACCACAAAAATAAATTCTTTATATTCACTTCATATATTTTCATTATTATAAAAAATCTATCATGTCATTTACTTTCAATTAGATATCCTTCAAATTAAACAATGATTATTTATACCCATTTAATGTTGTCGTCTAATTGAAACTCGTTTTATATTATTATGGATTATTTCTATTGTTATTATTTTGTAATTTTCCAAAAAAAATTAGCATAATATTTTATTTTGAATGTCAATTAATTGGACGTCATTTAAATTAAATTATGGTTATTTAGATCTATTCAATATTGAATGTCATCTAATTAGAATTCTTTTAATATTATTGGGGTATTATTTTATTATAAGTTTAAAAATGTTATTTTTTATTATTTTAAATAAATAAAATACATATTTATGTTTCTTTATGTATATTTGTTATAGATTGATTTTTTTATCTAGTGTAATTTATATTATGTTTATACTAATTTTACTTGTTTTTTATTAAAATTTTAGATATTCATGTAGATGTGTTATGTTCAAGATTTTAAAAGTTACAAGATGGTATTAAGATTCAATTATTTCTATAACACATCCAATATATTAATTAAAATAATCAAACACTTGGTTCGAATCTCAAGAACCTTACAACAATGCAATCGATAAAGCTTAGGTTTTTCTCTACATACAAATGAATGTCATTAGTTTTAATTTATATCAAATTTGATTATGGATGCATTTAGATGGATAAATTTAAATTTAAATTATATCTTTGATTTTTATTAATAAAATTTATACTTATCTCAAGAATTGAATTGATTTTGAAAATTCATAATATTTTTAGACTTTAACGTATTATTTCTTTATATATAAAAAGGAAAAAGTTTGGTCAAGACCAAATTCTCCTTTTTTCATACTTTTTATTAAATTTTTTATACTAATAAATACTAAAATATTCACCTAATAAATGTAATTTTTAACATTTTTATTTTCTTAGTTTTTTAAATTAATAATTACCAAAATATCTATGTTTGGTTGATGATCAAATTCTCTTTTTTTATACTTTTTTTTTTTTGGTTTTTTACATCAATAAATACTAAGATGTTCATATAATAAAAATAATTTTTATTTTTTATTAGTTTTTATACATTAAATAAATATCAAAATGTCTATATAATAAATTTTTTAATGAATAATTATTTTATATAATATAAATATTTTTATTACGTTAAGGGTGACAATTCATACAGTTCATGACTACCAATTTAATAAGTTTTTGAATGATATATAATAAACACTTTTTTACATTTTTGTTAGTTTTTTACCCCAATAAAAAAATATCTAATAATATTTTTTTTATGAATAGTTATTTGGTATAATGCAATCATTCTTAATACATTAAGGATGAAAATTCATTCAGTTTATCATTATTCATTCCATGAATATTCAATTAATTCACTTACGAATAGATCATATTTTTTTGAACAAATAATTTGTGTCGAGATCATATTATATATCATATCAATTAAAAAAATAAACATCTAATTATATATAAGAAAAAAATGCTTATTAATTCAATTAAGTCATGTTATGTTGGATTAACTTCTTAAATAGTAAAAATATTAATTGAATATGTTCATATATTATTCTATTATATTTGACTTATTAGTTAAATAAAGTTATGCAATTATTGTTAATATTATGGCAAATCAATCATATTTATATTATATTTGAATTTTATTGCTCATAAAATAATTAGTATTATATATTTATTCATTAATAGAGTAAAAAATTAATAACTATTTGTTTTAAAAATATTTCAACAAACTACTTTATAAAATATTTTAACCCCAGTTTTTTAATTATAATAGAAGTAACTTGAAAATTTTTATTTAAAGATTTACTTTTTTATTAAATTTGAAATAATAAAAATTATTACTCGACAATTAATGATATTATATATTTATCAAATATGAATCATCAACTCATAAAAATGCACGAGTCCAAGAACTAGTTGTTAAAATATGCACGAATAAATCTTAAATTTTTGTCTTAATTCTAAAATTTTCACCAATATTTATATTTTTACTTTTCCTTTAACAGTCTCTCTACTTATGTACTACCACTTTATAATATAAGTAACATGCCTCTTAAGTATTAACCTAATTTTTAAGGTTTTTTTCTAAAATGTATTTTAATATTAAGTCTAAAACTTCCAACAAATGAATATGAGAAATAAAATAACAATAAAATTTCAAACCATTGATCATGGAAAATCAAACAAGGTTAATTATATTTTATATCCCTAATTAATAATGATAAATCATGTCAATTGTGTCTATCTATTTGATAGAAATAACATCATCTACATGCACCAAAACCAATATAATATGCCCATTAGTTTGACTAACAAATAGACTTGTGTCATTTTTAATACCTAAAAATCAACATTGAGCTAATCATTGCTACAACTTGTGAAACTATGCACATGATGCTTGTTTCAAACCAAAAGTGTTTTCTTAAGAAGACATACTTTGTGAGGATTATGAGAATCTACAAAACTAGGAGGTTGTATATTGTATATAGGTTTCTTTAAATCACTATTAAGAATAGAACTTTTAATGTCAAGTTTCCTAATATCCCATCCAAAATATAAAGCAATGGATAACACAATCCTCATAGAAATTAGTTTAAGAACTGGGCTAAAAGTTTATGTGAAATCCAACCCTTGAGTTTGTAGAAAACCTTGAGCCACTAAAGAGACTTGTATTTATCAAGTATGTCATCTAGTTTTTCTTTTATCTTGAAAACCTATATATTTTGGATGACCTTAGTTGAATAAGGTAAATCAACTAAATTCAATGTTTGATTTCTCATTAAGGTATATTATTTACTATCCATGGATGTATATCATTCTAGAACAACAAGGGTATCTTTGTAGGATGTAGGTGCTGAAAGTAACTAAGAAGATGTTACAAAAGCTTTTGCTTTAAAATGGCCAGTCTTGAACCTTATTTGCATAGGATGAGAGTTACAAAATGGAAATGAAGGAAGACACACTTACAAAATTAATAGAATGCACCTCAAGATTATTAGAAGGAAGAAGCTTAGGAAAAGATAGGTGAAAGAGATATAGAGGTATGAATAAAAGACAAAGAAAAGGTTAACACTATACAAGGATTTATGAACTTAGGAACATATTAGAAGACAAAATAGGTTATATAGACTCAATTGATTAGGACAAGTTGATAGGTAAAGTAAGATAAGTAGAAGCAGATAGACTAGTGGATAATGCATTAGTAGATTGTGTTAAAGGCACAAGATGCACAGATTATGCATATACTGTAGACAAAACATGACCATTAACATCAAGGACAGTGTGTGTAGGCTGTGTAGTAGACAAAAAACCATTATTTGTAGGAAAAGATGCAAGTAAAGTGGGTCATAGTAAGGCCGATAAATGAAAAGTAAGTGAACACTCGAAAGAAAAAGGGATGTTAGAATTGGACATACATATAGGATTAGAAAATATAAAATTATTTTCACTAAAAACAATATGCCTACTAGCCACAACCTTTTTATACTGTATATCTAAATACAAATAAGCCATTTGATTAGTGGAATAGCCAAGAAAAGTGCAAATATCTGATTTAGCCTGAAGTTTGTTTCTATTAAATGGTGTATATCTAAATACAAATAAGCCATTTGATTAGTGACATACCTAAGAAAAGTGCAAACATCTGATTTAGCCTGAAGTTTGTTTCTATTAAATGGTGTGAGATAAAGGAAACTAATTAAGGAAACCAAAAATGAGAAAACTATAGTCAGGAAAATGAATAAATAATAACTTGTAAGGACTTTGAAATTCAAGAACCTTGGATGGTGAACAATTCAAATTATACACAATCGTACGAAAAGCAAAAGGCCAATAGACCAAGGGAACATTAGAAAAAAATAAAAGAGTTAAAACTAGCATCAACTACATGTCTATGCCTACACTCTATTATACCATTTTGAGGTAAGGTGTGTGGGTAGGTTAAACGATAAATGATACTAGAATTTTCAAGAATTCATGCTAAAGGCTTAAATTCAGCAGCTTCATCAATTTGAACCTATTTTATTTTTGTATCAAACTAGCATTTAACCATTTCTTTAAAAATGGACACCATTAATACTACTTGATCTCTTGAATGCAAGAAAAAAATATTAAAGAACCTAGTGTAATCATATACTACAAGAAAGAAATATGTATCACCATTAATACTGATTTAAGAAGTAATGCCCCAATATATCAAAATACAATAGCTCATAAGGTTTTATAGCATTAATATAAGTATATATAAAAGGTAACTTGTGTGTTTTAGCCATAGCACATGTTGTACAAGTATTAGGAAATGTTGTCAAAAAAGACACTTATTTCCTGACTATGAAGAGCTCTACGCAGCACAACATATGACACATGAGCAAAACGATTGTGCTAAAGAGAAATTTTAGCAAGAAAAGCTACTTGATTATTAGAAGTGTTCATGGAAATTCTTGGACTAAGCTTGTAT
Source organism: Hippophae gyantsensis (assembly GCA_030763125.1). Lineage (NCBI taxonomy): Eukaryota > Viridiplantae > Streptophyta > Magnoliopsida > Rosales > Elaeagnaceae > Hippophae > Hippophae gyantsensis. Next base: position 21,319,812 of record CM061032.1, on the reverse strand, counting down.
AAGCCATGATCAAAAGGACCTTGAAAGAATCCCCTTGACAAGAAAACAGGTTTCATGAATTTCAACAAAAATATGATTATATTTGCATAATTTGTTAATAGAAACTAACTTGGTAGACATGTATGAAATGATCGAAAAAGCTCAAGGTTGATTTTTTATTTCTCTTCTTTATTCTAAAAATTTGATTTAAGAAATTGAAAACAACATGTATATATATATGGTCTCTTAAAATTATTTTGTTATTTGATTTTGTAAATCAACATGTAGTTTGGTATAAGGATATTAGGCAACTGATGTAATCCTAAAGATTGGATCTTATAATATGAAACTCAAACCCACATGCATGAATATAGAGTGCAAGAAAGATAAGAAAATCAAATTTGGTTGAATCTCAACCCAATGGCTATTGATAAGCCATAAATCTTGATACAAAGGACGTCAGAAAGATAACCAACCTTTGATAAGTATAGGATTTGCTTCAAGAACCAACGAAAAAGCTTAAGTGTTAACAAACTACATTTTTATTTATCATGCAAGATAAACATTTCTATAGCCATAGTTACATAATATAATCTTAAAAATAAATCCTAAAGAATACTAAAAATAGACTACTAATTTGCGATAAAAAATAATGAAAAGGAAATACTAGATCTGCCATAATGGGCTTAAAAATTCCATGTATGTGCCACCTAATTAACACAAAAATACCTTGAAATTTAACATTAAATCTATCTACGAATTAAAATTACAAAACAGTTAAGTTCAAGCCTATAAATCAAATTATTATACTAAAACAAGCCCACTGTATATGATTATAAGTTAGCCCTTTTATATCCAAGAATTTATGAGGAAATAAAGTCTAACCAATTATTTTGACCTATTTGTAAGACCATTCATAACTTCAATTATGGTAATCAAATATAGGCCCTTCTTGGTGTACCAATGAATTAACCCAATGAGTGTTTCCTTGATCTTCTTGGATCGTATCAATCCTCCATTATTTATGAAGATTCATCCTCGAATCCTTAGTAATCAATTCTGGATTTTATATTTCTGCATCAAGCAAACAACAAAACTATGCAAATATCAGTTAGTGTAAAAACACCTTTGAAATCACTTGCCCAAACATATAAGCTCAATTATGTTGTTTCTCTCTTAATGTCTTCTGTTTCCACTTCCTTACGTTTTTTTCTCACCTTTTTCTCTCCCCTTAATTATCACTTTATTTTCAATCTCCTCAATTGCCTCTTTTTTCAGTCTTCTTTTCACTTATATCATTTTTTTTCACTCAACTCCCTTTTTTTCTCTTTTCTGCACTCATCTTTTTTTTTCCTCTTTTTTTATTCAATTCCTCTTTTTTACTCTTTTATGCACCCATCTATCTTTTTTCGCCCTCTTTTTTTTATTCAAGCCCTCTTCCTTACTCTTTTATTCACTCATCTCTCTTTTTTCTCCTTCTTTTAGGGTATACAAACAAACTAATAAACCAAACCGACTTGAAAAAGTGGATTGCATTGTACAATTCTGTGTTTTTTACTCAATTAAGTTTGGCCCAGTTTACAAAATTTAAGAATTGTTTAAACTAGATTAGACCTTTATAATAATTATATGCATAAAATTATTATTATTTGACACAACATGTAGTATAGTTTATTGAAAAAAGGAGTCATACACAACATTTTAACCTTTAATTTAAATCTTAGTATGTGTTTACTTTTTTTATTATTTTATTAAAGCAAACACAAAAAAAAAACTAAATTATGATTGACAAGTGTGAACTCAAAGTGCATTTGATGTAAGAAAAAAATCTACCAAAGGACTACAAAATCAATGCTATATTTATTGAATAAATAATTATTTAATTATAACTATATACTTAACAAATTAACTATAATCGAATCAAATTATTCTGGTTTTATCGATTTGGTTTGATCTGATTTGATAAACATAAACAATTCAGTCCGATTTTAATAATTTTTTTAAAAAATTTAACTAGATCGAATCGTATCCACACCGACCTCTCTTGTTATTCAACTTTTTTTTAAGATTTCAATCTCATTAGCTCTCTAAGACTCGTCATCTCTTTTTAATTTCAAGTAATCTTCATTCAATTGATTTGGGGAAAGGGGGCCAGGGTAATGAGTTTGTTTGTCTTCTTTTACTGCTCCATACCACCCATCTTAATTTGTGAACTCCACGCATGCACATCTAGTTAAAGTGATTCACTCTCAAATGGATACCTCTTTTGCTTCCCAGCATTAGGCATTCTTTGAGAACTACCCTTTTGTAATATGACCAGATTTGCGTTGAGTTATCCAGAATTTTACTACACCCATCGACTAAGTATTTGAATGTTTGAAAGCTTGTTTCATAACAAAATATTCACCCTTGAAAGTCATAATGAAACTCTAACACAAAGAGATTGTTAAGAGTAAAATTTCTCTCATGCTCTCACCTCATGTGTTTAGCACTTCAGTTTATCACTCGAGTGTTCCTTTGGTTCCTTAGAAAAAAATACCTCAATAAAAAATCAATTAAATCATGGAGTTCAACTAATACTAAGGATGACTTTAGTGATTAAATAATAACTAAAAAGTTAAGACACACGAAGGATTATTTTTTTGGAACTCAAAGCTAAAGGGATAGTGAAGACAAGACTGTTAAATTTGGGCCTAACTCCATCTCAAAACCCAGGTTGTGAGATGGAGGACTGCCCTTGTTTATATGCACAGCGTGGGCGCGATCCCCAGTCGATGTGGGACTTTAACACTCTTTCTCACATCGGCAAGGGTCTGTCCCCTTGAAACCAACGGGGATGTTGAGCTTATGGAACCCAAGTGGCGGAATGCATCACTCACCAGTGGTGAAACAACTGCACCGACCGGATAACCTTGCTCTGATACCATGTTAAATTTGGGCCTAACTCCATCTCAAAACCCAGGTTGTGAGATGTAGGACTGCCCTTGTTTATGTGCACAGCGTGGGCGCGATCCCCAGTCGATGTGGGACTTTAACACTCCCCCTCACATCGGTAAGGGTCTATCCCCTTGAGACTGACGGGGACGTTGAGCTTATGGAACCCAAGTGGCAGAATGCATCACTCACCAGTGACGAAACAACTGCACCGACCGGATAACCTTGCTCTGATACCATGTTAAATTTGGGCCTAACTCCATCTCAAAACCCAGGTTGTGAGATGGAGGACTGCCCTTGTTTATATACGTAGAGTGAGCGCGATCTCCAGTCGATGTGGGACTTTAACAAAGACTCAAAATATTTCAGATTTTACTCTGAAAAATTGGGCAACAATGCATTAGTTTTGGACAGCAGAGATGGAATGAATTTTGGGCTGTTTGGACAGACAGAAATGAACTGGAAACAGTAGAAAAAATTTGGACAGAAACACCACTAATTTTTTTGAACAATTTTTGGCACTCAAAATGAGTAAAAACAAGGGTAATTTGGGTTTTTTTAAATCACTAGATTTTTGATAGAACATGATTGTTTTCAAAAAAAAATTCTTAAGGGTTTTTTTACTTTCTTTTTTTAAAAAAATCGAGCCAAAGATGGACAGCAAGATAGAGTTTAAGTTGCACCTAAAGTCCCCCCTCTCTCAAAAAAAAATATTCGGTTATCTTCAAGGTAGAACTCTAGGCAATTTGAATAACAGTATCACCAAAAACAAACTTCTAAATTTTAGGCTTTAAAGCCAAAAGATAGGATTAAGTTTCTAATTAAAATTTTGGACTTTTAAATTAGCTACAATATTAGAATTTTAGATCAATAAAAATTCCACGTACAAACTAAAGTTAATTTAATAAAATTATTCTTGTAATAAAATATCAACTATATTCATATAAAATAAAGTTTTAGATTCAACAACTTAGACTCTCTAAAGAGTACTTAGAAGGAGTTGATTTTTCATAGAATTTGTTCCTAAAAATGTAAATGGTAAGGATATGATTCAATACCTTTGTGTTAAATGCAATATTTGAAATTTTTTTCATACGAAGGATAAGTGACCATCTAGTTTTTAAATATATTTTAACAAGTTATGATAATTAGTTTTACATAGATAAGAGATGAAATTGGATAGTGATAAAGAAACGTTCCATAAATCAGGAAGACCAAGAATACTTGAAGTTAACGTTGATGTATATGAAGAAACGGATGAAATGATTCATATTGTGGAATATGAATTTGTTGACAATCTTGAAATATTTAAGACATTGTTGGAAAACACAAAGAAGCTACTCTATTCAAATTGTACAAAAAATACTAAGTTGTCTACATTAATAAAGATATATAATTTTAAGATAAAAACACGGGATAACTGATACAGTATTTACTAAAATATTAAATATAGTCATAGACTTGTTTCTTGATGGAAATGAATTGTCTTTATCCATGTATGGATTTAAGAAAAATTTACATCATTTTGGGATAAAATATAGGAAAATTCGTTATTGTCTGAACGATTGCCTACTTTGTGGTGATTCAAGATGGAAGATGACTTCTGATAAAAATGTAAAGAAATGTGTACCAACAAAAGTTTTATGGTATTTTTCATCAATTTCTCGTTTTTAAAGAATGTATAAGAATAATGAAAAACATCAAAAATATTGACATGTCATGTAAAGAATAAGTCTAATGATGATTTTTTCATCACTATTATGATTTTCTATCTTGGAAAATAATTGATGACATGAGATTTAAATTTATGAATTAATATAGGAATCTTTCACTTGCTATGGTTGTTGCATATAGAATTAAATCACATAATTCCTTAAGAAATAGTTCAAAAACATTTGGTCAATTTCATACAAGAGCGTGAAGATGATGAATATTAAGTTTACATGCATTTTTTCTTGTGTTGTTTAAAAATTATATATTGTTAATTGCTTATATATATATATATATATATATGATTACTTTATAACATTTTGTAATTTGTTTTGAATGAAATGTAACCTAATTCTTGAAATTCTTATGTATTATACAGATCAATATTATGTACTATTGAATTTAAAAAATTGTATGCATGCTGGTAGAATATATAATGTGAATTAGGTAGTTTTAAGAATATGTTATGAAAAATTTACGTTGGTCCTGGTCAAAAACTAACTCAAATTGGCATTGGTTTTTGATAAGAACCGATGCAAATATGTGTCGATTTTTCAACTACCAACTTAAAAATTTGTGAAATCCCTATTTGAATCGCTTTTTCAAACCAACAAAACATGATTTTTTGGGTTGAAAAACCAACACAAATACTTACTTTTGGTGCAGTGATGTGATATTTTAAAAAATAGCATGTTTTTGAAATGTATATATCTAATTTTATTAAAATACTATAAAAATATTTATGAAAAAAATTAATGTAATATTTAATAAATTTTTTGAGATAGTATTATATTAATAACAACCTTAATTTGACCTATAATAATTATTTATGTTAATTGCAATAAATAATCTTCTATGAAAAAAAATAGCAATCACTCGTCAGATAATTATCAATATTTTTTAGTTATTAATAATGTATTAGTTAATTCATACAAAATATAAGATTTAAGATAATTTACAATAAAAAAAAGATAATTATTTATGTTACTTAATATCAATAATCTTGTATAAAAAAGATGAATACATGTAACATAAATAATTATCAATATTTTAATAATTAATAATTTATTATTTAATTGATAAAAAAATTTAAATATACAATAATAATTATAGCTTTAAAATATGTGAAATTTTTTGTCTATAAATTTATAAGATGTTATTTAAATTTTTATAAATAATATAGAATAGATATTTAATATATATAAATATGATATATAGATTGACCAGTAAAGTTCACGTGACTTACATGTAATATTTTGCTTTTCAATTTTAATAATGAATCGAGTATATCATTATAACACTACACCAATTTACTTTGATTAATTTTTTTTATTGCAATTGTTTGTGAGGTTTTAATGTTTTAAAAGATGATTTTGAGTTTTTTTTTATAAAATAAAATAATAATTTATGTTGTTTTAATTTGTGATTTGAGATGTACGAGGATAAATCTTAGCAATAGATCACTATGTGAATTAGTGATATATAGAGCTTTATAAATATCAATTTTTTTATTAAAATAATTAAATAATATTAAAAAAAACTAATAAATAACTTAGATTTTCATACTAATTAGAAATGATGTGCATTAGGAGTTTTTATATTCTTATGATAAATAATGTAATAGTTTTATTTTAAAACAATTCCAGTAAATGTAATCGTAGAAAGATTATATATATAAAAGAATTGTTTAATAGAAAAAAAGAGTTCATTAGGATATGTAAATGAAGATTTTCTTTTTTGAGAAAACGTAAATGAAGATATTGTTTTAAGATAAATAATAGTAACAAATATTAGGAAAAAAATTTGTCATACTTAAAAAAGCAATAAAAAATTATTGAACAATGGATAATATAACGTTGATAAAAACTCTTTTGTTAAAAATAAATAAATAAATAAATAATGAGCCAATAAATATCATTACCTTTAAAATAAAAAAAATATTTTTGTCTAAAAATATAAATGCCTATTTTAAACTTTTCTGTATAGAGTAGATAGATATATCTATATCTATAACTATATTATATATATATATATATATATATAAATTTAATCCACATCATAATTAATTTTAGATAAAAATATATACTACTTTTAAATAAAGTCAAAATTTTCATTTATATTTTACTTTAAATTTTGAAAAATATTTATACATATCACATTAATTTTTTTTTATTATATTAGCATAATTATTTTTATAATATATTTTTTAATTTTTTTAAAAAATATTGACATGTTATAAATAATTTAAAAATTAAATGAATTTAATTAATGATATTTATTATATTCATTTTTGATATATATATATATATAATAATTAATCTCTACTAAAAAACTTATCATGTAATTTACAATATATCAAATAATTTTAAATATATTGTTGATATTATAAAAATATATAACGATTCACATGTGAAGTATATGTTTTTTAATTAATATATATATAGTTAACTTTGGATGAAATAATTTAAAAATATAAATGTTGATAGATATAAATAAATTAATGAGTGATTCTAAAAATTAAGGAAAGTATTCAGTTATAATTATAAATATATATATTATTAGATTATATTTATTTAAAAAACGAAATCATTTGAATAATTATTTATCTAAAATATTTATAATTAAATATTATTAAATTATATATATAATTTTATTTAAAATAATTTTATTTAATTTTCTAATAATAAATTCATTATTATTTAATGTTATCAATATTTAGGAATTTGTCCAATATATATTATTATTAATTTAATATTTAATAATAATAATAATATATAATGATATATAAATGTAAAAGTTAAATTCATTGTAATAATTTCTTTCTAAGATTTTTTTATAAATAGTTATCATACGATAAAAATAATTATTAAAAAATAATCATTTGTTAAAAATAATTATTAAATAATTAAAAATCTTAATTATTATATAATTTAATTATTCAATATAATAAAATTTTAGGAGAATCATTATATATTCCTATCTCCAAATAAAAATATTTTCTTTAGATTGTAAGATTATATTTCATAATTTTAAATATATATTAATGTGATTTGAATATCTTTAGTATTCTATAATTCAAATCATTGATAGTATTGGAGAAATCATTTTTATCCACATTTAAGAAGTCATAGAAATTCAAAAAATGTAACTGAAATATTTTTTTAAATTTTAGTTTTATGATAATATAAATATACATTACTTTATGTTAAAATTACTTATTATTATTATTATTATTATTATTATTATTATTATTATTATTATAAATACTAATGAATTCATATTTATAATTAAAAAGTTGAAAATTTTGTACATACAATTCACTAATATATATTAGTAGTGGTGAAATGATATTTATTTATTTAAGCTCGTAAAAGTAATTAACATGTTTACTTTCACATTAAATGGAAAGAAAATAAAAAATTTAGGTGCAATTATATTTGACAAATTTATCAAATAAAAAAAATATTTATATAGCTAAAATTTAGTCAGTTACGTGACTAATTTCTCGCTACATAAATGATAGACAATGTTTTTTTTGTTTTAGAGAGACTCAACAAAAGAAGAGAAGTAAAGTAAAATCAAAAGAACAATATCCTTTGATGAAAAATAGTGTTGTGTGTGTGAGAAAGTAGGAGAAAATATTTTAGAAAAATATACAGGATATTTTTTTTCTAAAAAGGGAGTAACAAAATAATGAGTTTGAGAAATACTTGTGTGTCACAATTTTGGGTTTATCTCAATTTTTTGTATTACTTCTCACTTTGTACCCATTAATATTATCAGTGGAAGAAATATTTTTTGGAATTTGTCCCATAGACGTAGCCCAAATTAAACGGTGAACCACATTAAATTGTCAGAGTCATTATTTTATTATGTTGAATTTATTTTATTTTTACTCGTTGTGTCCCACAACTTGTATCAGAGCTAGTTTAGTAAAATTCTTAATATGTTCTGTGGTTGTAGCATAAACTGATCTGCCACATCAGAAAAGATTTTATTAGATTCAGGACATATTTATTTATAGAAAAAGAAACACAATGAAAAAAATGTCAAGTTAGAAGGTAGGTATTGAGAAATTTAATGGCAATAATAATTTCTCTTTATGGCAAAGGAGGATGAAGGATATTCTCATTCAACATAAGGTTTATAAGGCATTACTGGGAAAAGAAAAAAAGGCACCAACCGTCACCGAGGAATGGTGGGAAGAGATAGATAAGATTATGGCCAGTATAATCTGTCTAAATCTCTCAGACAATGTCTTGCAAAATATTGAATTAAAAAATTGTAAGACTGCAAAAGAAACATGGGAGACTCTAGAAAATGTGTACAAAGAACCTTGGCAATAAACTTTATTTGTGAAAGGAGCTATATTATATGAGGAAGGAAGATAATGTAAGCATGATGCAGCACGTTAGCGATTTCAACAACAATCTTTCTCACTTAGTAAGATTCAATGTGAGTTTCGACGATGTAGAGAAAGTGTGATGTTGCTGGTATCTCTACCCTCATTGTATAATCATCTCACAACAACTCTAACTTGTGTGAAAGACAAGATGGAGTTTGAAGTTTTTGTAGAAGCTCTATTATCATATGAGAAGCAGAACATGGAGAGAGATTTAGAAACACAAGCCCTTATCACAGAGTCCAAAGGAAGGAGACTGTATAGAGAATAGAAACCCAAAAGCAAATCAAACAAATATTCCAATGTTGAATGTCATCACTATAAGAGGAGGGTTCACATCAAGAAATTTTTGGGTGTTCAAGAAGGAACATGATTGATAATGGTGCTACAATTCACACTACATCGCGTAGAGAATTTTTCTCATTATACTCACCTAAAAGTTTTGGTGTTGTTAGAATGGGAAATGAAGACCTGTAAAAATTTGTTAGTAGAGAAGATGTTTGCTTGGAAACAGAGAATGGAACCAGACTATTTTTGAAGAATGTTAGGCATATTCCAAATATGTGTCTGAATTTGATCTCTGTACGTAAACTTACAAATAAAGAATATTGCAACTCCTTTATTTATGACAAATGGACACTTACAAAAGGCTCATTAGTAGTGCCTAGAGATGAGAAGCATACAACTTTGTATATAATGCAAGCAAAGCTCTCCATCGACATAGTAAATACCATCGAGAAAGACAATGCAGCTAAATTATGACATATGAGACTCTATCACATGAGTGAAAAAGGTATAACAAGTCTAGCTAGGAAGAAGATACAACTCGGAATGAATAAAGTACATTTAGAGAAATGTGTTGATTGTCTAGTAGGAAAACAAAACAGAATTATTTTCAAGAGTTCCTTCCTTCTAGAATGCAAGCATACAACTTTGTATTTAATGGACACTTACAAAAGGCTCCTTAGTAGTGCCTAAAGGTGAGAAGCATACAACTTTGTATATAATGCAAGCAAAGCTCTCCACTAACATAGTAAATACCATCAAGAAAGACAGTGTAGCTAAATTATGGCATATGAGACTCAATCACATGGGTGAAAAAGGTATAACAAGTCTAGCCAGGAAGAAGATACAACTCGGAATGAATAAAGTACATTTGAAGAAATGTGTTGATTGTCTAGTAGGAAAACAAAACATAGTTGCTTTCAAGAGTTCCTTCCTTCCAAAATGAATAATATTTTAGATCTGATTCATTCAGATTTGTGTAGACCAATGCCAAAGTCATTGGTGGTGCTCAATACTTTGTGACTTTCATTGATGATTATTAAAGAAAGATGTGGGTATATCTTTTGAAGGCAAAAGATTATATTCTAAATTACTTTAAAGAATTTCATGCCTCAATTGAGAGACAGACTGGGAAGAAGCTGAAATGTATTTGGATAGACAATGGAGGAATATACACATGACCTTTTCATGCTTACTACAAAAAGCATGGTATTCGGCATCAGATGACACCTTCAAAGACATTGCAGTTGAATGACTTAGCTGAGAGGATGAACATAACTTTGATGGAGTGAGTCAAATATCTACTCTCACATGTAAAGTTTTCTTAAACTTTCTGGGGTGAAGTCATACTCATAGTTACGTATGCGTTAAATCTTTTACCATGTACTCCTCTCAAGATAGATGTTCCAGATAAAGTGTGGTGAGAAAAAGATGTTTCCTATGATCATCTGCAGGTGTTTGGTTGCAAAGAATTTGTTCATATCCCTAAGGATGAGAGATCCAAACTTGATGCCAAAACAAGACAGTGTGTTTTTATTCGTTACGGTCAAGATCAATTTGACTATAGATTTTATGATCCGGTTATAGAGAGACTTGTCAGGAGCTGTGATGCTATATTTGTTAATTATGAGACCACTGAATATATTGTCAAAATAAAGAAGGACGTTCCTAATTCCAATAATGACTCATCAGATTTGTAATTAATTCCTCCAACATTAGTGCCAAGACAAATTGGAGATGAATACCAAGTTTATCCACCTGATGAAGATAATTCTCCCATAGAAGTTGGTTCTAAAGACAAGGGAGATGATGATGTTCATTATCTAGCACCATCACTTATGGCTTCTTTAGTACCACTGAGAAGAAGTGATAGACTGAGATGACCATCTACCACATATCCTCCAAATGAGTATGTAACTTTCACTAATGCGGGAGAACTTGAGAGTTATGAAAAATCCATAGATGATGAATCCAAACAAAAATGGATTGAAGCCATGTAAGATGAGATGAATTCCTTACACAAGAACAAAAAATTTAAGCTGATGAAGTTTCCCAAAGGGAAAAAGGGGCTTTGAAAAATAAATGGGTGTTTAGAGTAAACATGAAGAACACAGTTCCAATCAGTGATACAAAGCCAGATTGGTTGTCAAGGAATTCAACCAAAGAAAAGGAGTTAACTTTGACGAGATTTTCTCACCAGTTGTGAAAATGACATCCATTTGTACTGTGTTGGGGTTAGCAGCAAGACTTGACCTGGAGGTTGAGCAAATGAATGTCAAAACTGCCTTCTTACATGGTAACTTGGAAGAAGAGATATACATGGAGTAGCTAGAGAGTTTCAAGCAAAAGGGAAAAGAGGATTATGTTTGCAAATTGAAGAAAAGCCTTTACGGCTTAAAACAGGCACCAAGACAATGGTACAAGAAGTTTGAGTCTATTATGAGGGAGCAAGGCAACAAAAAGACTATTTCAAACCATTGTGTTTTTGTGTAGAAATTCTCTGATGATTATTTCATTATTATTTTTATTTGGATGATATATTGATTATTGGTCGGAATATTTCTAGAATCAACAACTTGAAAAAGCAGTTGAGTAAGTCTTTTGCCATGAAAGAATTAAGGCCAACAAATAAGACTCTTGGTATAAGTATTATTAGAGACAGAGGCACCAAGAAATTATGGTTGTCACAGGAAAAGTACATTGAGAAAGTACTTCAGAGATTTCATATGGACAAGGATAAAGCGATTAGTTTTCCTCTTGCTAACTACTTTAAGCTAAGTTCTAAGCAGATCCCTTCTACATGCAAAAGGAAGGAAGAGATGGAAAGAGTTTCATATGCTTCAGTAGTTAGAAGTCTGATGTATGTCATGGTTTGTACACGGCTAGATATCACTCATGTTGTTGGAGTTGTGAGTAGATTCCTTTCAAATCCTCGAAAGGAACATTGGGTTGTAGTGAAATAGATTTTTGGGTATCTTTGAAGTTCTTCCAAAATATGTCTATGTTTTGGAAATGACAAATATGTGTTAGTTAGATACACAAATGCAGATATGGTTGGTGATGTGGATTCTAGAAAATCCACTTCAGGTTACCTCATTACATTTGCAAGGGGAGTTGTGTCATGGTAGTCAAAGTTACAAAAAATGTGTTGCATTGTCCACTACAAAAGTAGAGTTTGTAGCAATAATAGAAGCATGTAAAGAGTTCTTATGGATGAAAAAGTTCTTGAAAGAACTTGGGTAGTAGCAAGACAATTACTAGTTATTTTGTGATAGTCATAGTGCTATCCACCTTGGAAAGAATTCCTCCTTTTTATTGGAGATCAAAACATATTGATGTGAGATATCACTGGATTAGAGATGTAATAGAGAAGAAGTTACTACAACTTGAAAAGATCCATACAGAGGAAAATGAATCAGACATGTTGAAAAAAATTATTCCAAGACAGAATTTTGAATAGTGTCATTTAACTGCTAGATTGGTGGAGCCCTTTATGTAGTCGGGATGAGAGATTCGTAAGTCCCGCCCATATGGAAAGGGAAGAAAATAAAAATTTTAGATGCAAACACGTTTGACAAATTCATCAAATAAAAAAAATGTGTAGCTAATTTATGGCCTCATAAGGGATAAGCAATTTTACTTATAAATAGACAATGTTTTTACTTTAGAGAGAGACATCAAAATAAGAGAAGCAAAATAAAATCAAAAGAATAATTTCTTGTGATGAAAAATAATGCTGTGTAAGAGAGTGAGACGAATATTTTAGAAAAATATTTGAGTTATTTTTTCTAAAAGGGGAGTGACAAAATAATGAGTTTGGGAAACACTTGTGTGTTACTATTTTGGATTTATCTCAATTTGTTGTATTGTCTCTCATTTTGTACCCATTAATTTTATTAGTTGAATAAATATTGTTTTTAAGTTTATCCCGTGAACGTAGCTCAAAATAAAAGGTAAACCACATTAAATTATCAGTATTATTATTTTATTCTGTTAAATTTATTATTTTTTATAAGAAAAAGGTTCGTGAATATTTTTTGTTAAGTTGTTTAGATCATTTATTTAGAAAATATATTTTTAAGTTTATTTGTTTATAAAAAATATATCATACAAACACAAAATTAATTATTTTTTTATCAATTTTTCATTAAATATAACAAAATAATACATATGATACATACATATTTTTATTTTTCGATAGACAGATATATAATAAAGTAACTTTTAATTATAAAATTAGTTAAAAAAAATTTAACAAATCTTTCGATAAAATATATATCAAATTTTCATTATCTAATATATGAATTTGGATATTATACAATCAAAAATTTGTTTAAAATTTAATTAAAATTTTGTTTAATTTTAAAAGAGAAATTTTTCTTAAAATATTTGAGTAATTTTTTAATTAAATATTAATTTTTTACTTACATGTTACATTTTTACAAATAAATTAAATTTAATGATACTTTTTTTTATAGATAAAAAGATGTAAAAACTTTTTTCAAAAAAATATTAAATAATATATTTAATCTAAATAAAGTTGTCATAAAAATATTTCACTCTCTTTTATATTGAGCTGTTATTTTGGAAGGTAACACTTACAAGCAAACCGGGAACACAATTCAAGTTACACTACTATACATTTCACCTATTTTACATTCAAATCGACCAAAAGAGGAAAACAAATAATACAAATGTGGTTACAAATATTAAACGTTATTATTGTAACAAAAAATATATATATTAAACGTTATTATCAAAATATCATTTACGTTTCCTAAGAAAAAACAGTCCTACCGACTCGCTTCGGCCCTTGGTTAAGCAAAGCTAAGGAAACTTCAGTCCAGTTTTATTGTAAAGGGAATGAACCCACAATTATTAAAAAAAGAAAAAAAAAGTATTTTAATTAATTTTACAAGAAAAAATGTAAAATTAAATTATTTTCAACCAGAGATAACAATTTTGAGTGAAAAAAAAAAGAGTTTATTGTTTAGAAAATGAATAGCTAAACTTGGGCAATTAATGAAAAATAAATTCTATAATCATGTGAAAATTTCCGTTAATTCTGGTAAAAAATCAAAGTCGGAAAGTATTCGATAGTTTGTCGCTTTCTTTCTACATCAAACAAAATAAAACGAATCTGCTTCTTTCCTTCCTTCTGTTTTTTCTCATGTTTCTTATCGGTTTCTGTTTTAGAATTTTTCATCAAGAGAGTCTGGATCTGGTTCTCAAATAGCTAATTTTTTTCAATAAAAAGTTGAAAAATATTCAACACATAGCCATCAAGACGATTGCTTTTTAGCGTCTGTAATGAATTTTAGTTTTCTTTCTTAGTAGATTTGATCTGGGTTCCTCTCGTTTTCTTCACTTTTCTTAAAAAAAATCAGATTCTTGTAAGTGTTATGAGAATTTGAGGTGGGGTTTTTTTGTGAGAAGTTAATCGATCAATGGCTGGTCAAGATTTGATTGAGCTAAAATTCAGACTCTTTGACGGCAGTGATATTGGACCAACTAAGTATAGCCCATCTACCACCGTGTCATCTCTCAAAGAAAAAATACTCTCTCAATGGCCCAAAGGTAAATTTCTATCCCCACTCATTTCACTTCTGTGAATCATTATGTTACTGATTTGATCTCTTCTGATTGAATTTAGAATCCCATCAATTCTATTTTGTTGAAATTTAGGGCTTTGTTTAGATCTTTTCGAAATTTAGATTTTTTTTTTCGTATGATTGAGTTGGTTTGGTGAGATCTGAGAACCTTTTCATTAAGCTTTCTATTGATGTTAAATTTTCTAAAACTGGTATGAATATTACTGCTTCAGTTTTTGGAACGCTTCTCCTATCTTTTAATGATTATGGGATTTTTTTTTATATTATTCCACCAAAACTTATTTAGCTTCTAATAGAATTATGGGTTATTTGTGACAAGTTTAGTTTAATTTTATGGGTTCATAACTACCACAATTCAATTTGTGGTACCCCTTTTACCCTTACTCTGCCATTTAATACTTTAATGGTACTCCTATTTTAAAATAAGTACCATTTTGACGAAATTTTGCCATTAAATTGAGGACTTGCAATACTTTAAGTACCTAATTGGTATCAATTTGATGCAATTTTCACATTAAATTTGAAAAATTGTATCAAATTAGTATATATTTTTAAACGAAAATATCACTAAAGTATCAGCTTGAAGATTCCTATATGTTAGAACAATTACATATAGATTAATTGTTCTTTCAATTCAAATAGGTAACTAGGACTTATATGAGGGGTGGAGATGCCGACTCAAAATCTTTTCTTGAGTTTTATACCAATTAGGCCAAGCAGACCTTGCAAATGTGAATGAAGCAAATAACTAAGTTAAAGTACAAAACAATATGCTCAATTCAACATACAATAAAAACAACCGATAGCTAGAAGGAATAAATTCTGGTAAACACACTTGTGATGTTATACCTCAAAGGCTCCTATCCATATTAGCAATAACCATAAACATGGTAAACAACTGACATCATGTGAGGCAAGAAAGCATAATATAACCATAAAGGATTTCCAATAACTTTGAGACTTTATATGTGGGAATATATTCAATGAATGATGATTTACTCTCACAGCATGTGATTAAACAACACATAGCAAATCATATAAAGAATCCGACACTTGGTACACTACCTAGGTAAAGAGATACATACTCTTTAGAGATTTACACTAAACTTGCATGCACATAACAGAAAAAATGATATAAATTAATTAGGAAGCAAGTAGATTAGTTTAATACAACATAAGTAATGATTAGAAAGCTATAAGCATGCTACACAAAAAGGAAAGAAGGTATGCTACAATATATAACAAATATGTTTTCTAATTAGAGTCTACATCTAAGATGTTGGTTTATACATCATAGAAACTCAGATTATACTAATACAATATGTTGATCATGCATAACAACAAGAAATGATTCTAAGGTCTAATACATATTCAGGTTAAGGAGATATTGACTCCGACTCGTCATATAACAGAAAACAATTAATGCATTAAGCACAGACAGTTAGAAAAAAAGAAGCAGATAAGTTATTTAGCGAACATACAGCTAGTGATAAATAATAAAAACTTTCTAATCAGAGTTTAAACTTCAGTATGTAGAAAGATATACTATTTAAACTCTGATTGTATCAACTACACATTCGAGCACACACAACACCGAATATAGCAAGATAAACCCACATAGAAATCCTATCTATCTGGTAGCATTCCCATGTTGCTTATGACAATCACTCAGTAACAAACAATCTACTAAACAAAATAAACATATACAAACTCGATAAAAATGTATAAACGCAAATATCTCTATTAGTCGAGACACCTACCCTAAGCTTATGTTGCCCTTGTTTGTTGCCTCTGCAATGATTTAGTTCTATACATAAACCCGACTCACCTCCAAAGCCAATACCACCTAATATGGTGTGATCAGAAACCACGAACCTGTAATGTGTAAAGTGAATAAGAAAACGTTGCACGAACGTAATCACTAGTTGACACACGGCTTAGCCATGCATGCTTCTTACATAAGAAAAAGTTACACTAGGGCAACTACCAACCGACACACGGCTCACATACAATTCACTCACGAACTCCGCATTGAGTACGTACCGCTCACAAGCATGGTTTTTCTCACAATCACATGCCACTAATATCGAACAATACACACAGTATTAGTGATCTGGAAACAGAAAGACGAGATACCAATTTGATAAGGTTTCGCTACCTCTTTTCTGGATACCAAACATGAAGAAATAGGTAGGTATTTATAGAAATTTCCAAAGCCACGATCAATCTCGCTACCACCCATGGCAAGGTGGCTGGCATGGTCCACAATGAGGTGCCTAAAATCACATTTTTTGTTTCTAAAATTTTTTGAGTAATTTTTATTGATATTTGCACTCAAAACGAACCAAAAACACGAGTAAAAACGTCATTGTTCCACCTAGCATGCACACTGCGAAAACCAACCCCATGATGTATATAAATATGTTCGCATACAAAGTGTTCCTAATTATATGTGTGTATATATTATTGATCCGCAGTAGCCAACCTTACGTAGAGGAGGACAAACACACTAAGAATAAAACATACACCATGTTTTGCATACGGGAAGCCAACAAACAGACACAAGTAGAACGGGACTTACACACCTGAACAATGAAGTTAAAAAAGGGTATCAAAAATTGAATTGTGGTACTACTAAGATCGCAAACCCTAATTTTATTGTTGTATCTGCAATTTCAGTTGTATATATTTTCAATTCTACTATGGCTTCTGATGAAGATATTGTGCTACTGCATTGAAATTGACTTCTAATTAACTCATGGAATGCTAGACAAAGAAAATGGTCCAAGAACTGCAAATGATTTGAAACTTATAAATGCTGGAAAGATTCTTGAAAATAATAGGACTCTAGCCGAGTCCAGACTTCCCGTTGAACTCCCTGGAAGTGTCATCACTATGCATGTTGTTGTACGGCCTCCTCTTTCAGACAAAAATAACGGTAAATTCTTTTAGACTCTTTAATGTGTTTCAGTTCATTCATTAACATCTTTGAGGACACCAATTGTTTTAAAATTTTGGATATGTAAGGGGTATCAAAGACTTCCATTTTTCTGGATTTTGGCACAATTTCATTATAGATATTACTTTGTGGTCTTAACTGTAATATCCAATCGCATTCTGCAATATTATTGAGATTTATCATAAATTTGTGATAGTTAGCACTTTTCTTTCTTAATAGCTTCTACAATTTCACAACATGAAAATGTTTACTACATCTATATGATACTCATTAGGAGACCCCGAATGAGATTTTTCTTGTAAATAATTGAAGACATTTTGGTCCCAAAACAAAAGAATTCAGACATGCATTTTTCACAGAAAAATTACAGAAGGATTCTCCAAAGACGTCCCGGTGTTTGTGCTCAATATTGTAGCCCCAAGTAGTAGGGAGAAAGTAAGAGAGCAAACGAGCCAGCCAGCTTGTTCGGTTGGTCACGGCATCACCTTCAATTGTTCCATTCTGGTTGATGAGATGTAACATCATCAAAAACACAGTTTCCAAATAGAAGATAAGAGTCTCCATCATTTGGACCTTTGATGATATGAATCTTGTGGTTGCCTCATAAAGGATACTTTTTATTTTCTTTGTTGTTATTGAAAGAAACAGAACTAGGTGCGTAATTGTTTTGGAAACTTTAGTTAATTAAAACAGTTCTGTTGTAACCATTAAGGAAAAAAAAAGGTATTAGAAGAAAAGATGTACCATAGAAACATTATACATTTGGTTGGATTTTTCGGGGTTTATTGTCATCGAAACTCTTTTTGGAAAATTGGAGTTTTATTTTTAACATATTTAGTATATATATATTTTAGTATGATAAGAAAATTAACATATGTTTTTTTATTGAAAAGAGTTAAAAGAAAATCAATTAAATAATTAGATCATTTATGTAACAGAAAATTTTATTTATTTATTTATTTTTATAAAGAGAAAAAAAAAGATATGAAAAATGACTCACGTTTTCGTCTTAGTTTCTCCTATTTTATTTTTATTTTGTCTATATTATATTATTTGTTCACAAATTTTAATCAAATTCACACGTCTTTAAATTTTCAAATCATATAATTTAATATCGAAAATTTAAAACTTTACACAAGTTTTTAAACTTGTTATAAATTTTTAAATTATATGATTTAATTCTAATTTTTTTAATATTTTACACATAAATTTTAAAATTTTGAATAATAAATATGTTTTATTAGTAAAGTAAGGATTTATGTACGAAATTTTAAAAGTTTAAAGATTAAATTATATGTTTTAAAAATTTGAATAGTTATGTATAAAATTATTAAAAATTTAGAGACAAACCCTACGGTTTAGCCTTTTATTTTTAGCTTTTGGATCAGGTAGTTCTATTTCAGAAAACTGCTTACTAATCACAAGACATAATAACTTTCTTTCAATAAATCTCATGTCATTGTACTGATTTCAAATCACAAGACATGAAAAAACACTTTCTTACTATAAATCTCTAGTCTTCACCTTTATTAAAAAAAAAAAACTAAAATCTAATGAAACATAACTCGGACTTAGATCCATGGTGGTAAGATAGTGAGTTATATCACTTGTATCATAAACAAATCTCCGAGAACATGTCCAGGCGCAATTCAAAGGAGAGGAGAGATGCTATTTTTTATATATATAATTTTGGATGGAATATGTATGTAAAAAAAAAAACTATGTATTGAACTACTCTAGTCCACCCACCCCTTGCCACCCAATTGAAAAAGTTGTGTGCTGCCTTTTACCAAAATTCAATTGCCTTTCGTTTGAAAAAAAATCTATCTATCCTATTTTTAAACTAAAAATTGTGACATTCTTTTCTTTACAATATTATGTAAAGAGATACAAATGTAAATTCATTTGTCAATGTTACCTATTTATTGATCGATTGTTATAGATAAGTAATACATACATGTACATAGTTATGAACACTTTGTATATGAGAATGCTTACACACATCATAGGATTGATTCTCATAGTGTGTATGCTAGATAGAGTTTTGATTTTTGGCAAGCAAGCCGATGTTGTCGCTCAAGTTTTTTGGTTCATTTCCTGTGCGAGTATATATAAAAATTATTCAATAATTTTGGAAACAAAAAAGGGATTTTTTAGCACCTCGTCACCACCCTTAGCGAGGTCCACGACGAGGTTGGTCGTGGTTTAGGAAATTTCTATAAATACCCCTATTTTTTCTTAATTGGTATCCAAGAAAATGTAGCGAAGCTTTGTCAAATTGACATCTCATTTTTTTTTATTTTCGGATCACTAATATCTTGAGTGGTTTTCGGTATTAGTGATTCGTGATTGTATGATAAAAACCATGCTTGTGAGTAGTGAGTACTTGAGATGGTGTTTGCAAGTAGGTTGTATGTGAGTTGTGTATCGGTTAAGAGTTTCTTAGATGCAATTGTTTATTTGCGAGAACCTCATTGTGAGAGTGAGCTAAGTTAAATGCATTGAGTTATCATATCTCTTGTTATCGGTAATAAGAGAGAGATTGTTTTAGTTTGAGGGTGGTCCTCAAGATTGGAAGTTATTATACTTCTCGTTCCTGATCACACTATATTGGGTGGTGTGAGCTTTGGAGAAGAGCCAGGTTTCTGTGTCGAACCAAGTCGTTACGAAAGTAGTAAGCTAGAGCAATAATAGGCGATTCGGATAGAGGTTCCAACTGATAGAGATATTTATGATTTTATTTTTTATTAGAGTTGTAACTATGTTATCAATTAGTAGATTGTTTGCTGCTGAGTGGTTGCCTTAAGTAACTAGAGGTTGTTACTACATAGATAGGGTTTCTACGTGGGTTTACCTCTTTATATCTAATGTTGTACATGCTCTAATGTGTGGCTAGTACAATCAAAATTTAAATGGTGTATGTTTCTACATATTGATGTTTAAACTCTAATCATAAAGCTTTTATTATTTATTACTAACTCTATGACTTTTGAATATTGCTTTTCCTTTATATTGTTTATCTGTGATTATTTGTTAAAAATGTATCTCTCTATTGATTGCCTATTTAGGTCGAGTTCTTAAGGAATCAATATCTTTTTAGCTTGATTATGTATAAGATCTTGGACTTGTTTTTTGTAGTCATGCTTGATCAGATTGTGTGTTAGTTAGTATAATCTGTAATTTTTTCTGCATGTAAGTTTTGCGTGAGTCTCTAAGAAGTTTGTATCTTCTTACCTTGGAAGTGTAGCAGCTGTCAAACTCTTTATTATGCTTTAATATATAATGTATGGTTGCATGATGTGTGATATTTGTTATGTTTATGCTTGCTACTAGCCTGGACAAGAGCCTATGAGGCACACCGTCACTGGTATGTTTACTGTAGTTTCTTCTTTCTTATTGTAGATTGTTTTGTTTTGAATTAAACATGATGTTTTGTATTTGTGCTTTGTTAATTGCTCAATTCACGTTGTGAGTCCTACTCGATCGAATAGATACAGAGCTTGTGAAAAGATTCCATGGGTTGACATCTCCACCCGTCATCTAGGTCTGATTACCTATTTGAATTAAAAGAACAATTAACCATCATGTAATTGTTCTTATGTATTAGATGATATACAAAATGAAAATGCATTTTTTAAACACATATTTAAATACTAATTTAATAATATAATGTTATAATAATTAAAAACAATTGAAATAAAAAAAGAATAACATTTAACAAAAAAAAAAACCTTTCAAATCTCTTTTCTTATTACACAAAGAAAAAAACTTAGATTTAAAAATGTCAAAATTTAGTGATAGTATAGTTTTATTTGCTATCAAAATGGGTAAAACACATCGAATATACCTTAATAATAAAATCATGTGTCTCTCATATGTATTCTTCCGTTAATTTAAACAAAAAAAATCACAATTCAAATTCATTTAGTTATTTTGAAAATTTTATGAGACCAATTGAACTTAACTTAAATATAATATAATGAACTACTTATTTTCATAAATAATGGACTAATTTAACTCCTTAACCTTTTTTTTATGAAAGTAAAATATTTCATTAATATCTAAACAAGTAACTTAACAATTCTGAACAACTTAAGTCATAAACAATCTAAAATGATAACATAATGAGCATGCCTTTAAGAAGAAATAATATAATATATCACACATAATGATCTTGCAAAACAACCAAAAAAAGAATTTTTTTGACTCCCTATCTTTGCACCTTAAAGCAATTGGTATACAAATAAAATGGAAAAAATAGCTATTAGAGTCCCTTACTTTCTATAGAAGTAATTTTTTGAATGATATATTGTAAGTCCATTTAAGGTTCACGTAAGTTTATTTTAAACTAATTATTTTACTTTGACTATCATTTAGACATATGAAAATCATGTAACGTCACAAGTAAGAGGTTAATTTGTTATTAATGAAAATAAGAAAGAGTTGTTGATTTTTAAGAAAAAATAAATATTTTCATGTTGACAAATTTACTCATAATTTATGGTGGCATATAACATTTATATATCTAAATAATTGTCAAATTAAAATAATTATTTTAAAATGAACTTATGTATACCTTCAAAATAAATAATGGACATATAATACAATTTTTTTAAAAATTAGGAACAAAGTATATATTTTTAAAGGAAATTTATCACTAATGTCCTTGAGGTTCAATATATCTTCACTTATGTTCCTTAACTTTGTAAAACGAGTTCTAATGCTCTTGAGGTTTATAATTAATATCACTAATTTCCTCGAATGGTTAACGATGTTAACTTTTCATCCAATGATGTATTTGTTTTTCTATGACATTGATACCAAATTATAGATAACTGATTTACAACGTTAGTTGTTAATTCTTACATATTATTATTTAAAGTTAAACACTTAAGTTTCTTATTAAAACATTATTTTAACTTTATATTTTTTGTGTTTATTTTCATATAAACGTGTCACTAGTTTCTTTGTTTTTATTTTCTTATTTATTAATTTTATAAATGTTATAAGTAAATATTTAATCATTCAAGATCCTTAATTGACTTAGAATTATAATTATCATACCTAAATTTAATAGGTTCATCATAGTCTTCTCTTCTATTCTTCGTCTTCTTTTGTTATACCTAATATACCTCAGCTTATTCAAGCCTTAATAACCTTCTATAATGGGAGAACTCTTGCATTCATGAATGGAATGGTGTCTAAATTAAACTTACTAGAGAATAAGTATACAATTCATTTTATTTATAATATTAATAATAATTACAATTCTAAAAGTTAACTAAGAACTTTGAAGAGATTCTTAGCCGTTCATAGTTTCTAAATACATAGTTATTAGATGAATAATTTTTAGAGTAGAGAGTTTTCTATTGCAGAAGCAATGTCCCAACTAATGGAAATAAGAGTTCCTTTTATAGGGCAAGGAATCTCTATATTGTTTTCTATCGACAATTCTTTTGATGGCGTAGATGATGACGCATCTTTATCTTCTCCATCTCTTATGTAATAAATGCATTTGTTATCCTTATTGGTTTTCTTAGAGTAAAAAGAAAATACCTTTGTTGTTTCTTGATAAATTTTAAGGTTATGAATGTCAATTTACCTTAAGCTTACTGATTTTCTTATCATCTTCTTCAATAAGTGTCATATTGTTATGAGAAGTAATTATGATTTTACTAGTCGAATAATTTACTTTGATTTTACAAGAATTATAAACAAAAATTGGATCAACTCATTCAAGAATATTAAATTTACTACCTAGAGGAAACTCTTTTCCTGTGGTGTAAAATTTCATATCTTCGATATGTTACTAGGTAGATTTTCTAACTAAGTTATAGAGACTCAACTATTACGGTTTACTTAAATTTATTCATTGGTCTTTTTCATCTTCAATGACCAATTTATTCATAGGAGATGTTTCCTTAAATAATACTTATGGTTGGACTATTTTTATTGTCTTTATGAGAGACATTTTACTAAATAATATTAGTGGTCGTACTATTTTTCCTAAGGTCTTCAACCTTCTTGGTGGCGATGGTTATTGTGGTAATGCTATAGAGTAATTTTTAAACATATTTTCTGGAGTTAGTAGTTTTGGTACTCTATAGTTGGGATAACTGCCTTCAACTTCTATTCTATTAATGAAAGTTCTAAGTTAGTGCATTAAATTTGCTTGTTAGCTCAGTTGTTGTAAATTCTTGGTTTTGGATTATTATAGATCGCATGAGTATTTTTTTGGTATTCTTTTTTGCTTTTTCAGCCTAACTAAGTGTTTCCTTTTTCTTTTCAAAGATGTTAGCCTATTTTGAACTATTAGGCTCTTCCTTCTCATTTTGAATTCCTTCTTCAGAAGTTTTACTTTCTTTCAAATGAATCTCTTATAGTGATTCGTCTTTGGACTTTAATGGTCATTTTAAACTGTTAAGTTCTTCTTGTTTAATTCTTGTCTCCAAAAGAGACTTCTTTAAGTATAAAATCTTGAGTTATTTTTGAAGGATTCTAATATCCTTCCCTTTTATCTTGACCATGATGTCAAGATGTTCCATTCCTACAAGAACACAATAGTTAAAGGTGTTAATCATCTTATAAGGGCTTCTACTAAACTATTCTTGTTTCTTGGAAGATATTCAACATCAAAATTGTAGTGGTTAAATTA
Organism: Hippophae gyantsensis; assembly: GCA_030763125.1. NCBI lineage: Eukaryota > Viridiplantae > Streptophyta > Magnoliopsida > Rosales > Elaeagnaceae > Hippophae > Hippophae gyantsensis. Next base: position 21,295,276 of record CM061032.1, on the reverse strand, counting down.
ATGTTGTCATCTGACTAATCTTCCTTGTTTATAATCATTTGTAATATTAGTCTTAAAAAAGTAACCAAATTTTTTGTTATCGGTTCTAACAATATATCTAAAACTTATTACATATATTGTAGATTTTTTAATAATTTTTTAACAACTAATTATTATTTTTCATTATTGTAATAATTTAAATATGGATCATGGAAAGATCCTAATGTATATCTATAAAGATATTCATCTTTGTCATCTACTTTTTCTTTTAAAACTGCTCCCTAATATTCATATGAAATATCTGTTTCAATTATCACTTTATCATCTAGACTTGGATGACATAAAATTGGAAAAAAATTTACTTGTATTTTTACCCTATCCATATATAAACTATCTTGTTTTGTCCATTTTCATATGTGAACTTTTTTTCAATTTTGTTTGTAATGGTTTTCACATTTTTGCTAGTTTCTTACTATATGCTTCAGCATATGTCAAACATCTTAAGAATCTTTGTAATTTATCTGTCTTTTTATTCACTAAAAAATCCTTGAATGTTATATAATATATAGGGCTATAGTTTATGTTTTTCATCTTCAATTTCTAACCCTAAATACTTAATTTTTTGCTCAGTAATTACTGCTTTCTTTTCAAAAATTATAATGCATTATTTTCTACATTCTTGTAGAATATTAATAAGATCTATATAATGTTTATTTAATTCATTACTAAAAACCAAATTATCATTTATGTAAACACAAATGTTTTATAAATTTTTAAAGATATTATCCATATATCTTTAAAAGATACTTGAAGTTTATTTTAATCTGAATGATACAACAGTCAATTGAAATTTTCCTTAAGGGCAACTAAATGTCTTTAGTTTTTTAGATGCCTTATCTAGTCTTACTTACCAAAATTTGCTTTTGCTATCAAGACTTAAGAAACATTTATTTTCTTTTATTAGTGATAATAATTATTTTTTCTTTAAAATAAAGTATCAATCATCAATGATTTCTTTTTTCAATGCTTTGAAGTTTATCACAATTTTCTTTTTTTTTTCTTCTTTTTTAACTAAGAATATTGAACCCGAGTGTAATGAATTATTTGGTATTATGACTTTTAGTTCCAAAAGTTTCTAAATTTATTTTCAAACTCAATCATTTTAGATTTGTTTATTTTTGGATTTAAAGGGTTTTTTAAGCTTACTATTTTTAATAATTTTCTGATACCTGTTAAGACTTTATCTTCTTGGATTTTATTAAGAAAATAATTTTATTTCTCTTCTATATCTAATGAAATTTTTTCTAAATAAGGTTTTTGTTGTTGCTTTGTATCTATCTGATCTCATTTTTGCTTTTTATGTTGTTCCAAAACAGTTTGGTTTGATACAACCAAAGCTTTTCTTATTTTTGACATATAAATGATTTCACCATCTAGTATTTTTAGACTTATTTATTCTAAATATTATATTAAAGGTTGATATAAGTTTAAAAAATTATTTCTTATTAATAAATTAATTCTTTTTTATTGTTGATATATAGTAAGAATATAAAATTTCTCTACTTCTATTGTTATATCTGTATCTTTTAATATTTTATTAAGTTTTATTTTATTACTGTTAGCAATTCTTATAATTAAATATTTGGTGCTTATTTTTAGAGTTTTTCTTTTAAAATACATATTTACTAGACACACATGCTAGCTCCTATATCTACATATACATATAAATAGTAATTTGTGTAACCTTTAAATTTCAATCATTCTTTAATGTAAGTACTGTTTGGATTTGTAATACTATACAAAGCATTCATCTTTTAATGAAGATTATTCATATTTTGAGTCAACTGTTTCCTTTTGAATTTCTTCTAATAGATAAATACTACATATATCATCTATATTTAAGTTCTCTATTGGTTCTAATTTCATCTTAAAAGTTTCTTCTAAAATTTTTACTTTATGTGGAATTTTTTTAAATTCCTTTTTATGTTGAAACATGTTATGATATTCATTAGCATAATGTCGTTCCTCATTATAGATCCAACATTTGCATTTCTTTTTTCTTGATGAGCAACAATTTTTGTTTTCTAGTGACTTATACCTTTTTTCTTAAATATATTTTCATATAAGGTTCACTATTATACATTCTTTTATATTTTTGAAAGTCCTATTTTCTAAATTCATATCATTTGAATTTTTTGTATTTTTTATATTTTTTATGCTTGTACTTGTAAGATTTTATGTTATATCCATATTTTTCTAACATTTTAAAGTATCTTGTATCACAACAAATTTTATTATTTTCTCTTATTTGTTTATATTTCTATCTTTATTGACATTTAATGATTATTCAATTTTTGAGATTTGTTATTCTTCTTCCTAAAGTATCAGCATATTTTTATTATTTCTTTTATTCCATCATTCTATTATGATTTTATGTAATGTTTTAGGTAATTTCTGAAAAAATATTTTCTTATAAGTGTCTTGCATAGAAGATGGTAAATTTTGATAATACCGTTCATATTCACAAATAAAGGAATCAACATAACACATATCACATATTTTTATATTTGTTAAATGTCATTTGACTTCCTTAATTTCATTTTTATTGAATTTAATGATATTTCTACATTTGTCTTCTCAAATAAATTTCTTGTATTTTTATTTACTACAATATTTAAGTATTTCTTACATGTAAGAGCATACCCCTGCATTTATAAACATTATTATTTGGTTAAATCTATAAATCAAAATTTAACATTTCTTATCATTTTATAAGCTATTAGGACTCTACAAGTTGAAGAGTTTAATTGTATGGTTGGAGAAATTTGTATGATTACACTAATACCATTAGACCATTCATCTAAGACCTTTTTCCTATCTCTTATACAATCTAAATATAAAAGATCAGATTTATAATTCTCATGAAGTTTGAATTTTGGTGGTTGTTACCTCTTGTTCCCCACAATAACTATTCTTCCATTTTAGGTTATTATTTTCTTCTATAAGGAAAGTTTATTTCTTTTGGCCTTTGTCTATTTCTTTCTTCTCTATGTGGGTCAAATATTCTTTCTTGAAAAGAAACTATAAGGTGGCGTTTGGTTCACAGAATGTAATGGAATAGAATGGAAACAATTTTGTTTTATTTGACCACTATAATCAAAGAAGGAATCAATATTATAATGTTTGGTTTACAACTAGAATGTAATGAAAAACACTGTATATTATCTTAATACCTTTATATTTAGTAAAATTTAAATAATATCATTTAATTATTATTTTTTTATCAAACAAAATGTATTATTGAAATCATTATTTTTTCTAAATAATTATTACTAAAAAAGAAAATATATTATTAAAATTATTATTTTTTTAAATAGGGTTTAGGGTTTTCAGGATTTGGGATTTGGGATTTAGGGTTTAGGGTTTAGGCTTATATTTGTGGGTTAAGATTTATGATTAAAATTATTATTTTTCTAAATAGGGTTTAGGGTTTTAAGATTTGGGATTTAGGGTTTAGGGTTTAGGGTTTAGGGTTTTGGGATTTAGGGTTTATGGTTTTGGGATTTAGGGTTTAGGGTTTAGGGTTTAGGATTATATTTATGGGTTAAGGTTTATGATTAAAATTATTATTTTTCTAAATATGGTTTAGGGTTTTAGGATTTAGGATTTAGAATTTAGGGTTTACGGTTTAGGGTTTTGGGATATATTTGGAGTTGGGGTAAAATTGGAAAAACAAATTAAGATGGGAATGGAATCATGATTCCTTAAGGGGGAGTTCTCCTTTAGGAATCGATTCCATTCTATTCCCAATTTTCAACCCAACCAAACACAAAAATGTAAGAAATCAATTTTTATTCCATTTCATTCCATCTAACCAAACATAGCATAAGAAACAGGTAAAGAAATTAGTTTCATATAATTTTTTAGGATCATATTTTTTAGTTTGGAATCAGTTTCACTTATTTTTATCATATCATCTTCATCTTTGTTTGTACAAAGTTTTTCATTATAATATCTTCTTAATTCTTCATTTGTTAAAGTTAATAAACTAACTAATTTTTTATGTTAATATTTTCAGGGTTCATAAACTGTTCTTCCAATTCATTTTTTATATTATATTAAATTAGGATTATAACTTATTCTTTATCTTTATGTTCTTCTTTATTCTTTTTTTTCATTTCTCGATATTAATACATGATCTCCTATGTGGTTCTTCTTTTAATCCTATAAATAGATCAATTCCTAATTTTATTGTTTAGGGTTTAGGGTTATATTTGTATACTATAATTTTATTGTTTCTATAGGTATGTTATTTACATCCATTCCTAATTTTGTAACTTCTTTATATATGTCTTGTCGTAGTTTTTTATTTCAAGAGTTCTTTTTGTGTCTCATTTATGTCTTGTAAAAACTTAATATTTGATTCTTATGCTATATCTATTTCTTCCGTTAAAAGAGTTAAAGCTTTTGTCATTGTTATTTGGTTTTGTGATATACTTGCTAGGATTCCATTAAGGTCTAATTATGTATTATGTAGTTTATTTTTGAACATTATTAGAATAATAATATTATTTTCTTCCTAATTTAGGACATGAAGTAATGATTTCATTACTTCAACTTTTTTTTAGATCTATAACCACTATTTCTTTGTAAGTGGTTTCTCTTTCAGGATTTATAAACGTAAATCTTGATATATTATTTTCTTGTTACATTACCTTTTTTTCCTAATATTATAGGTTTTTCTTTAACATCTAAGTACCATTCTTCTGGTATTTCAAAAGTTGTTAATATTTTTGGTTTTATTATTTGTCTAATTTCTTGAATTTTTTTATCTATTTTTATGAATTTATTTTGTTCATATATTGAACTATTATGACTATTTGTCAGTGAATATCCTATTATGCAGTATATTAAAAATGAACGATTTCTTTCTTTCATTAATATTGGGATTGATTCGACTTTACAAAGAGAGAAACTAGAGAGAAGTCAAAAAATTATGTGAGAAGATGTGGCTCTCTCATGAGACATATATATATATAAAGTATTACATGTACATGTATCAAATGCATAAGGTATACACGTCACAACATGTCAAAGGGGTAGCTTCGTAAAGAAAATACATTTATAGCTCGAGGTCGACCACCCCTAGCTCGGGCTTGAGGTCTACCTTACAACATTAAGGTTTACAAGTGTAGACAGGTCACTCCCAAGAGTTTGGTTATGGGCACAGGCAGATTCTTCTTGATGACTCGGGTTTAGGGTCGAGCTATATGTCTAAACAATTAAATCTTCCCTTTTAAATTCATAGGTTAAACTTAATAATTGGTTTAAATTCTTATCATTAATATTAATGATAAATCTAAGGTATGTTATGAATTTTAATTTTTAATATTCTATGTTTTCATTAATTATTTCTAATAAAACATATTTTTCTATTTATGATTCTATTATCTAGTAGTGTTAATTTTATTGGTGTATCATTTCCTTCTTAAAATGTACTTTTATTAATATTTATATTTCTCATAAATGGATGTATCTAATTTTTTCTTGTCATTTTGAAGAATTTTTGATAATTTATCCATAATAATTTTCTTATTAATTAATGATATGTTATATTTTCTTTTGTATTTATAATATTAATGTTTATTTCTTTATTACTTATTTTATAATAAATTATATATTTTTTTGAAAATATTTTTCTTATTCTTAAGAATGATAAATCCTTAAATCAATTTCCATTCTTAAGATTTAATATTCTTTATTGTATTTTTGTAATTTTTTTACTAATTATTATTTACTGTAAGAAATAAGTTGATATGTCTTATATTTTTATTTATATTATTTTTTAATTTTTTATCATTTTTAAATTTCGTTAAATTTAAAAATATTTATAATACTTCTTAAATTTTAATAATATTTTTGATATTACTTTTGTGACAAAGGGTTATTACCAAATAAAATGGTTAAAAATATCACATAGAGACCAAGCCGGGCCATTGTCAGCCCAAAGTCTCTTTCGGAGTCCGTTTACATTGTTATCAAAATTTACAGCTAATTCCATTCTCTCCCTTCCCATATATATACACGCCGTCGGTGTTGAATCCTGTTCGTTAAGGTCCGTTTGCGCCAATACTCTCCACTGTCCATTTCCTCTTCAATATGTAAGATGCCTCTCTGAGTCTGAGTTTATAGTTTTCAAAATTGGGTTCTTAGCTGCTTCTTTATAATATTTTCTTTGTTATATTTCACGAATCTTGCAAATCGAAGAAAACCACTCTCTGTTTCATTAGATTTAGCTTATATTTTGCTCATCGGCTTGAGTCGTTTTCTATGTCCTGCTTTGGTGGGCTTTTAGTATTAGGTTATACTTGTTACTGGGCTCTGTTGTATCCCGAAGGTTTTGATTTTTTCCCCCCTGAAAAAATGAAGGTTTTGATTTAAAGGTTTCAGTTTTATTCTTGTTTTTATGAGAGTTTGTTTTATTCTCATTTTATGGGACTTTCAGTTTTCTTCTTTATGCTTAGATTTGCCATCCTGGTATTATACTGTGCTATTAGGAAGTTTAGTGATCTTATATAATGCTTTAAGTACCTTTGAATCATTCAAGTGTTGTTATAAACATTTTCAATGCATTTCAATATTTTTTTCTGGATTTGTTGGATGCTTAAAATAATACTTGAATGAATTTATGAAAACTTAACTTCTTAAAATTTTTTTTAAACCTTGAAGTTTATCACCTTCTTTTCCTCTTACTTTTTCCTGAAAAAAATGATAGTCAAAAGCTTGCAATGTAAAGGTTTAAAACAGTAAATAGAACAATGAAAAATCATGCAATAATTTAAATAGAAAACTAATGGTCAAGGTTAATTACTAATGGCATAGTTATTATTTACCCAAAAATAGGTATATTAAAGTATTTTAATCATAGTGGGATTGTGTCACACCATCAAATTGAGGCATTGGGTTGGGGACACCTGAAGGTGCAAAATTGTGGCTGAGGGAGGCAACTATGAGTGCTAGAGACATGGTACAACTAGCAAATGACAAGTACGGAGGCACGACATACCTTGGTGGCATGGGCATTGACCTTGGCATGGCATGTGTGTGGGCACAACATGCCTTCTTGGACATTGGCATGTCATGAATTGTTGCTGAGGGAGGTAGCCATGAGTGCTAGAGACATGTTATAGCTAGCAAATGACAAGGGTGAAGGCATGACATGCCTTCTTAGACATTGGCATGGAATTTGTACGGGTACGACATGCCTTAGTAGGCATTGGCATTGGCGTGGACCATGCATACCTTGGTGGGCGTTGGCATTGGCATGTGTGTGGGCAATGCATGTCATAGTGATTAATGGTGCACATATGGGTGCTAGGTGGTGGCATCGCTAAGTGACCATGTCCGCTACTGATGGGCATTCATGTGCACAAGCATGGCTAAGTATAGGTAGGATGCGCATGGGCGTTGTGGGCAGACTATGGGAAAACTATGCTAGGCATGGGTGTTGCACACAGGCAGTGTTGCACGAAGTACATCCAGCACACAACATGCAATTGTGGCATGACACTAGGCAGCTTGGTAGTACTTGATAGATTTGTGGCACCTGATTGGCACATGACTTAGGAAGGTTATTTGGGTTGCCTTGGATAAAATGAGAGCACAAAATGTGGGTTCTAGAATATTCCTTGCATAGTATATGCATGGCGGTTATTGGTGGTCATTCACCTTGAGTTAGTGGGTTGGACCAAGTCAAGTGTGGAATAAGACCAAGGACACATGGAATGCTTAGATTAATCCAAGGAGAGTGGGAAAAATAGCAAATAACTTGCAAAGATCATAGGGTGGACATCATGGGTTTTTATTTTCATGCATAATGGGATGTTAGAGAAAGTGGGATCATGGAAACCTAGGATTTCCTAGTAGTTGGGGCTGTCAACTATATTTACTTAGTTTGTGTTGCCTATAAATATGAAGCTAAGTTAATTGGCAAAATGAAGTAGTTCTTGTATTATTTATCAAAGTAGAGCATGCTTGTAATTTCTTGTGTGTATTTTCAATATAAGCAAGGTTACATTTATGGGTGTTGCTAGACTCTCTTTTCCTATTTCAATTACTATCTAAATGCTCGGGGAGTGAGTATTACGAAAATCTCTATAGTGTGCAATTGAGTGAGAAGGCTAGTCAAGTGTGAGATTAGGCACTGGTTGTGTTGTTTTGTTTTAGTAGAGAAGCAATACGTGTGACAAGAGTAGTATCAGAGCACGGTTTACACTTTCAGAGGTAAGAAAGTTGTAGAAGCAAATTTATGATAATAATGGCTATGGTAAATTGAATGAGACAGTGAAGGACTATGTCAAGACTGGAAGAGTGTGAAGGATTTGTTTGTCCCACATCGGCCAGGAGTTAGGCAGCAATGTTGCTTATAAGTCTAGACAATCCATAACTCAATGAGATCTTATTGAGTTGAGTTAGGTATGAGTTTATAACATGGTATCAGAGCTAGGCTCTGGTCCTATGTGTGGATCTCCCTTCAGTTCTCACCGTGGCTCAAAACTAAGACCACCGTTGTCCGATGTGAGGGGGAGTGTGAAGGATTTGTTTGTCCCATATCGGTCAGGAATTAGGCAACAGTGCTGCTTATAAGTCTGGACAATCCTTAACTCAATGAGATCTTATTGAGTTGAGTTAGGCCTGGGTTTATAACAAGGAACAAGTTGACACACCCTCGACAGACTCGTTGTTGAGTTTCTCGGCACAAATGGAAAGGAGTGAGGCCTTCATGGTTGAGATAAGAAACTCCTTTGATGCTTTACATAATGACACTGAAGAACGGTTACGCATTGTCATGGTAAACATGCTAGTTGTTGAGTCTCTAATAACAGATTTGCAAGAAGTTGAGGATGAGGTTCTCATTCTCAAGAGAGCTATAAGGAATCCTGATGGGGGTCCCTCTAAAATCAAAGTCCTTGAACATAAGCCATTCAACGGTGTTAGGAGTGCCAAAGAACTAGAAAATTTCCTTTAGGATGTTCATCAACACTTAAAGGCCAAAGGCGCCATCACTAGTATGTATTTAGTGGGAGATGCCAAACCATGGTTGTGGACGATGATGCAAGAGGTAGCTTATAGCGGAAAAACTCCCATTGTGACTTGGGAGGTGTTAAAAGAAAGTTGAAGAACCAATTTTTGCCATGCAATTTAGCATGGGCAGTTAGGGATGCTTTTAAGAAGTTGAGAGACACGGGTTCCATCCTTATATATGTTAAGGAATTTTGTTCTTGGCTGTTAGATATCAATAATATGTCCAAGGAGGACAAATTGTTCAACTTTCTTTCAGGCCTGTAATCGTGAGTACAAGTTTAATTTGAGAAGGCATGGGGTCCAAGATCTGTCAAGTGTAAAGGCACTTGCAGACAAGTTGTTAGATTACAAATATGCTATAATGGGCCAATAAGACAAGCATTTGGTAAGAGGTAATGGGAAGAATGCTTCCGCCAAGACGAACATTGGAAAAATAGTGGTACCAAGTAATAAGGAAAGCTGGCTGGTTAATTTTTTCAAAGAAAGGAAAGCTTAATGCTTTGTGGGCACGAAGTGGAGTTTGAAGAGGAAAGGCAAAGGGAAGAAGAGATAATCACAAGGGCTAATCCTCTCATCATTGGCGCCATTAATGAGTACAACTCAATGAATAGCAGGGGATTGATGTACGTTGAGTGCTATATCAAGGATCACATGTTTGTGGTTATGGACTCTAGAATGAGTCGAAACTTGACAACACCCAAGGATGAAAATTTCGACGACATCGTTGATATTGTCGAGACAATGTTTTTTTTACACATCTTGACATCAAAACGTGATATCTATATCGTTTGCCCAAATTGTCGTGAAATTGTCAAGAATGTCATTAAAATGTTGCATAAATGTTGTTGTTGCTTAATGTTGTTTGAATGTAATTTTCTTGTGTAAAATATCCTGGATATTGTGGATATTGTTGCTAAAATATCGAATAAAATATCAAAAATATAAATTATTCATTTATTTCTCTAGTTTTTCTTCTTTTTTCTAAGCAATCATTTCAATTCAATTTTTTCTCATTTTTACAGAAGAGAATATATTCTCTTTTTAGTTGTTTGTAGCATGTTTGCTATACATATGAAACGAATAGGTAAAAGTACTAGTTATTGTGGTTGGTTGCAAATTAGATTTGAGATCTATACAAACTGGTTGACATAAAGGAAATCATGTCACTAATTATAAAAAAAATACAGAATGGTTGAGACTTGCATGATTATTGGGTCTTTATAGATAACAATGCTTAATATCTAATCATTAAATCTCCAAAACAAAATTTTTGGTGATAATGAATTTGATGTTTAGTGTTTTTAGTTTTAATGGATTTGATATTTAGGAATTGTTGTAGTCGTTACATGCATCTATTATTTTCTAATATTTTATATTAATATTATGACATGTAAATTGCATTAAAAGGTAAGACTTATTATATCCCTCTTAACTATGAGTACTTTTAAAAAGGAATCATTAATGAAATTTATTTTTATACTGTCAAGATTTATTTATTTATAATAATTAATACTATGAGATGATTTACTTAATTATTTTAAACCTTTTAACTACTTATTTTATAACATTTAGCAAAAAATAATATATATTTTATTATTCAATACTTTAATTAATTGGTAAACTTATTGATTAATATAAATATATTAAGCATTTAAAAATGCATGTATTAAATAAAAAATTAATTTAAACTATAAGTAATTGATTGTTTTGATGTTTTATAAAAAAATTCCATATTTTTGATAGAGTTTGCATAGTCATTGTGATTTTTTTTTTCAAAATTTCTATCGATAACGACAATATATTTGACATTTTTGTAAAAATTATATTTCAACATTTTTACTAACATCGACATTTCAAACCTTGATAGTGCCTAGGGTGGAGCAAGTTTGTGAATTGGAGCTGAGGGAATCAAGTATTAGATTGGTGGGATTGAATGTAGAGGCAAAACCCGTCGTGGTGGAGACTATGGTGTGTGTCTGTGTGGAGGATTGGTTCGATTTGGTGGATTTTGTGTACATCGATTAGACAACTTTGATGCCCTTCCTTATCAAATCATGGGCATGGCTTGTACCTTATAAGTGTGGATTTTACTTGATCATGTAGGGAGAGTATCGGTTTGTACCCAGAATTATACCCAAATTCGATGGTGGGCTTCTCAAGTCAAAGTATATTGATAACGAGGGGAGGCAAATCCCTCATGAAAGCCCCTTCTCGCGTAAAAGGCCTAGATATACTCCACCTTCATTATCATCATTTTTCTCATTGTCTTCATCAACATCATCTGCTTCTTCTGAATGGTGATTTTTGTACGGATGGATTCATTGGAGACTTCACCCAATGAATGATTGGGTGTAGCCTCCGATATCCACTAAAGAGTGGGATTGTGGGGTTCATCATGGGAAAGGCTCAGTGAACTCGATCTTGAGAAGAGAGGTGGCAAATGAAATGCTTTGGTTGGGCTGTAATAATCAAAGGCAAAATTGGAAGGTTAGAGGATCTTGTTAAGTACAAGAGGTGATCTTGTATTTATAAAGAACAAGTAGGGGCAAACTATTTGAAAGCGAATTTACGAAACAGAGGCTTTTGGTAGGCAACACGGTTGGGAGGGCCATGGAAAGGTGTTGGACCAAAATTGATAACTTGTTGGAAGAGGACAAGTTATGTGAAAGTCAACACGTCTTGCATGAGTTGTGTTCGATGAGGGCATCGAACCAAGTTGGTGGGAGTAGTTTGTCATACCATCAAAATTGAGGCATTGGTTGGGGACCCCTGATGATGCAAAATTGTGGTTGGGGGAGGTACCATGAGTGCTAGAAGCATGGTGCAACTAGCAGAATTGTGGAGGCACGACATGCCTAGGTGGCATGGGCATTGGCATGGCATGCCTTAGTGGGCATTGGCATGGTGTAACGGTTTGCGAGTTTGCGTAGTGGAAAGTTAACTGTTTGGTACCAAAACACTCCAAGTCAGGGCCAACCTATCACTTTTTGATTCTAAAACATAACCCTTGTCGAAATACTTAGATACTCCTTGAGAAAATACCAACAAGAGCTACTCAACAAGTCTCGCACCTATGCGGCTTCATGATTGCTTCCCAGTAACAAGGTTGCTCAATGAAGACGCTCGCTTCATCGTAAGGTTTCTTATCATCTAGACATTATGTCGCATAACTGCTCACCCAACTATACAAGCCACACATGTTGATAGCAATTAGTATAACAATGTACCAAGACTTAGTTAGCTTCCCATTCCTCTTATTGGGTCCCTCAAACAGGCAACTTGATGCTACGGGCCAACTCTTTGCCTAAAGGCCAACTTCCTCTTGCAGCTCTCGTGCATGTATGCTCATTTTTCCTCGACAATACTTTTACTCAAGCTAACACACATGCCAACTTGTCCTTAAGTCAACCAAGCAAGTGTGTCTTACATGCAAGTAAGTTCCATTCAACCAAACTCACATGTTGCTTGAGTAAGCAACTCCTTTGATTCAAAGCTCACACATGATGCCTTCATCTTAGCACATTGTCACCCACTTTTGTGCCACCAAGCCTACGAATCCTTAGTGCATGATCAAACTCTTGACCAATGTACATCTCCACTCGACATCACCATTATGAAGGTTGTCACATTTGCAATGTGCCTTACTCAAAGCAACATTGCGTAACTAGCATGCCGCTACTCATCGATGGACTATCACTTGTGCAACACCGCCTACATGGAGTGTTGAGTTCCCACCAAGCTACTTTCACATGCCCACATCAAGTAAACCGTAGGCATAGACATTCTCTTTCGTGTAGCCTCCTGTGTGGGAATTGTGCACAATATCGGCCCTTCCATCTCATCGATACTCTCCCAAAGACTCCCTGTCTTCGAGAAACATTGGCGTGCCCTCATGGCACAACCAATGCTTGCCCTATGAGCATTTTCTAGCTCATAAATAGTTCACTTAACACACTGTGCTCACGGGTGCCGGGGGTGGTGGAGAGCTCGACACCATGTCTCCTCTTAAAAAGCTCTTAGATCTTTGTCCCATCTTTCAAGATAAAACATCATTTTACGCGAGGAGACATGAGCCTAAAATAATTCAATAGTAATTATTTTGCTAATTGTCAAAGTGCCCCATGCATAGCATAAGCTTGGCTGTTATTGGTGGTTATTTGCCTTAAGTTAGTGGGTTGGACCAAGTCAACTATGGTATAAGACCAAGGAGGACACGTAAAATGCTTAGATTAATCAAGGAGAGTGGAAAAAATAGCAAGTAACTTCAGGTGGAGATCATGGGTTCCTATTTTCATGCATAATGGGATGTTAGAGAAAGTGGGATAATGGATGCCTAAAATTCTAAGATTTCCTAGTAGTTGGAGCTGTCAACTACATTTACTTAGTTTGTGTTGCCTATAAATATGAAGCTAAGTTAATTGGCAAAGTGGAGTAGTATTTTCATTATTTGCCGAAGTAGAGTGTGTTTGTAATTTCTTGTGTGCATTTTTAATATAAGCAAGGTTATATTTGTGGGTGTTGTGAAGCTCTCTTTTCCTATTTCAATTACTATCTAAGTACTTGGAGAGCAAGAGCAAGCATTACGAAAACCTCTAAAGTGTGCAATTAAGTGAGAAGGTTGGTCAAGTGTAAGACTTGGTGCTGGCTGCTTTCTATTTTTAAAAATAGAGAAGCAAAACGTATGACAGATTTTATAGTATTTGTTTACTTAATTTTTCGTAATATTTATGTTAACAAATTTATTTTATGGCCTAGGGCCTCACACTCTTAAGCTGCCTCTGTTCTATGAACTATGTTTTATTGATTTCCAATTATATTTGTTTCCAGTTCATGGTTGGGAAGGGAAAGAACTATAGTATTTCGATTTGCATGATTTTTTTTTACCTGCTTGTTAAAGATTAAGAAGAGATTTTGAATACTTGAGAATCATAGAATCTGGGAAATGTATTTGTTTTCAACTGTAGTATACATCATATGGGCAATTAGGCCTCTTAAAGTTGAGTCTTTTTAGGGAGATTTCTCTACCTTTGGTAATTGGCACATACTTAACCACTAAAATAGAGCTACTATCCTGACTGATTCTGGTTTTTGATTTTTGAATGCAAAGGATTCCATCCAGCCCATTTTTCCTGTCCTTGTGAGATCAATTAAGTCATAATGCATTTTCTGCCTTGGCTCATATACTCTTTTATAATATCGAGTCCCCAAAATCAAACTTCCTTTTCCAAATTTTGGATTTGAAGTAAAAATGTCCCAAAATTGCAATCTAAGGGCCTTACATCGGTTTTACGTTGTGATTTTTGACATTTTACTCCACCTCAAAAACCCATATCCATCTATTTAGGACTTGGATTGTCTTTTATATTGCTGCTTAACCGTTGGACTTGATTAACATGAGAAACTATTTGTGGATGCTTATTACAGTGTAAATATTTCTTTTTACCATATTGCTAGTTATTGTAGCTTTAATCTCCTCGTTAACTCATTGGACTCTGTTCCTTTTCAGGTCATAGTCACTGAAAGATACGTCTCATGTTACTTGTTTATAAAACTGTCAAACAAACTTGGTGCATTGATACGTCTAGAAAGGTTTTCTATCATCCACTCTCAAGATTTACCAACATCTGTAATTCATCGGTCTTAAGCAGTATGAGAGAAATTAATGTTAAACCTACTTCCAGTTCACAAACTTTTAGTGAAGACCTTGACATCTCATTGTCTGAATCAGCTGATCAAGAACAGAAAATAGTTTCTATTAATATACAAGCCACTCCCGAAATAGAAAAGAAATATGTACATTGTGTTTATGATGCTATTGCACCTCATTTCAGTTCCACAAGGTTTGCCAAGTGGCCAAAGGTAGCTGGCTTTCTGTCTTCATTGCCTTCAGGGTCTGTTGTTCTGGATGCGGGATGCGGGAACGGGAAATACTTGGAGTTCAATCCTAATTGTTATTTCATAGGATGTGATATAAGTTATCCTCTTGTTAAAATCTGTGTGGATAGGGGAAGTGAAGTTTTGGTTGCTGATGCTGTAAGTCTTCCCTACAGAACCGATTTTGGTGATGCAGCAATCTCTATAGCTGTATTGCATCATCTAAGTACAGAGTATAGGAGAAAGAAAGCCATTGAAGAATTAGTTCGAGTTGTGAAAAAGGGTGGCCTAGTTCTGATTACAGTTTGGGCTGTTGAACAGGAGGACACATCACTGATTGCCAAGTGGACTCCACTTACACAGAAGTATGCTGAAGAGTGGATAGGGCCAGGTAGTCCCCGTGTTCGCAGCCCTACATCTGTTACGTTGGAAAGCATTCCTGAAACTGAAGAGAATAGTTTGAGAACATCTGTAAGAGATTCCAAGGGGATTTCAACTCAAAGCCAACAAGAAGCAACCATACAAAGGGAAAATGAAGCAGCAGTTCCTAATAATTCAAGAGATCTCCATAATCAACAGGAATTTTTTGTCCCTTGGCACTTGCCTTATCATCGTGCTGAAGTTAGTGGCGCTTCTGCTTGTGCTATCGAAAATGGCCTTGCTAAGAAGGATGATAGGAAGGGAGCTGTAGTATACAACAGGTACTACCATGTCTTTAGTGAAGGCGAGCTTGAAAGGTAACCGAACATTTTCTTGAAATATGTTTCATTTGAGCTTAACAATCTTTTACTCTTTTGCTATTATTAGGTTTGTAGGCCAATCTCTATTCTATTATTCTCTCTGATATGCCTGTCAAAGCCGTGAACTGTCCTTTAACAAGGATACTGCATGAGAGAAACTGTTCTTTTGCATCTCTAGCGCGTCTTAGGGCCTCTTATGGATCTTAGAAAAAACTTCACATATTGATTGCGTCTACTTTTCTGCTGTCTAATCTGTATTTCTTTATATACTCTGTAACTTTCTTGTAATGAACATGGTCGTTTATTGCTCATTACCCTCGTGCCATGTATTTCAGGTTAGTTTCTGGTATGAAGAATGCAGTAATTGTTGATAGATTTTTTGACAAATCCAACTGGTGTATCATTCTTGAGAAGACGATATGAAAAAAACTGAAAGGGCGATATCTTCTGGGTTACCTCCGGGATCTGCAATCTCTCAATACCTGTCTGTACCCATGACATACAGCCCCTCAAAGAGAAAATTAGCAGCAATTATCCAAATTACAGGTGCACCATGTCATTAAAGTCAGAGAGTGAGAAAGGCAAAAGAGGAATTGGTGACATGTTGCAATATATATATACCTTTTAATGATCAATTTGTACTGAAAGTGCTCTATTTTTACTAGCAACTATGCATTTTCTATTTGTTTTTGTTATTCTTTCACTTTAATGCTTTAGCTTTTGAATAAACTACTTCCATAGTACATCAAAGCAGATAAATAATTTCACCTTCTACACTACAAGTTTTCTGTCGTCCAGCGAAGGATAAGGCAGGTGATCCAGTGAATGCTGTGGCTGTCAGTACATGGATGGATCCTGGCAGATGCAACATGATGCATAGTTATTTGTACTGACGTACTTGGATGGATTAGATTTCATTAAGGACAGCAGCTTTGTAAGTTTTCATTGTGTGAATTTGTTTTGTGACGTTCTTGGGATGTATTTTAATACTATCTGTGAGTTTTTCAATCTTGAATTCAACCTTCGTTTTCTATAAAGAAATAAAATGTGTGGATGGACAAATGTTAAGCATTATGTGTGTGCATATCTTTTGAAAAACAAAGAAAATTGATGTAAATCGAATTTATATTTTTTTATAGGTTAGAAATTTTTATTTTATAAAATTGATTAAAATCAATCTATTTTTTTTATTATAAATACATTTTAATTTTATTATATTTATCATATTTATAATACTTATGTTTATTAATTAATATATTTTTCATTTTGTATATTTTAAATTCTAAACCTTATTATAAGCATGTAATATATATATATATATATATATATATATTTTAACTTTTTAGGAGAAGTAGATAAGCATGTTTTAGCAAAGAAAATCAAAATCCTGCATGAGGCTTCTTTCTTTATTTGTTTTCAAATTTTAAGTTTCTAGTTTCAAGTATTTTGAAAATATTTATTCTTATATTTGATTCTAATAGATTTAGAGTACAATGTATATTTTAAAGTATTTTTTAAATAATTTGTTAAAACATTTATAAATAGTAACATATAGAAAAGATATATAATTTTAATGATTTTTTTAATACAGGTTATATTTTTGTAAAAAAAAAAAATAATAAAAAAGTATAGATCCAAAATCGCCAAATTCACTGCTCTGACTTTATAGGAGGGTTTGAACGTTGGTTTTTGAAAATTTATAGCTTTTTTAAGATTTTGATTTTTGCAAAATTATCAAATTAAGGTCAATAATTGACCGCGTCCACTGTTGATAAGGAGGAGTTGAAAATTCGGAAGTGATTGTCGGCACAACTGATGGAGAAGTATTTAACTCAACTATTTTAACCGGTAGGTTTATACATTTATTAAACAAATGACACATTTTCACCTAAGAGTAAATATATTTTTTTATCATTAAATTTTGAGTGTTTTTATAAAATATCATCGAATTTTGAATTGTTAAATTTTACAATTATTATAAAAATATTATTAATTTTTTTATTTCTATATTATTAAAATTTATAAAATATTATAAAAATATCATTGATTTTAATTCGTTAACGAGAATTAATGAAAGTTAAGTATTTAATGGTACGAAGGTAAAAAAAATCAATAATAATTTATAATATTTATAAAATTTAATGGTATGAAAATAATAAACTAGAATTTAATAATATTTTTATAATAAATTTAAAATTCGATAGTAAAAAAAATCTAATTTTTATGAAATTATGTTGCAATACTTCAGTCTGTGTCTTATCTTAAACACTATTTAAGATATATTTATAATATTTATAAATTAATTTGAGTTATTTATATTTGGCATCTAGAAATAATTTGTGTTATTCATATTTTGTAGCATAACATGAATGCATTTTTTTAATATTTTTTTCTCCAATCTTTTATCAAAAAACTTCATGATAAAAGATGTGATATATAAACCTGTTTGATGTTTTGTACACGTTTGTAATTAACTCCATATAATAGAGTTTCATATACAATGAAGTTGGTTACCCAAGAAATATTATGCTGTCTTGTTTCTCCTTTTACTATATTAGCCACTGTGGTCAATGAGGGCCGTACAAGCTTAAGCTTAGTTAATATTTTTGAAAAAAAATTTAATAAATGCATATTTTATAATAATAAATTTAAATAACTTAATTCAATACGTTAAATCTCAAATCTTTTGTTAAAGAAAGCAATTCAAATCTATAAACAAATATTTAAATATATTTAGTATCATACTTAGAAGGAGTAGAGATTGATTTTTCATGAATAAAAAATATATTTTATATTTTTATAAATTAATAAATTATATCATAAATCTCGTTAAAATCTAACATCTAAATCAAAACAAACAGAGGATCAATTATAAATATATTCCTCAAGTTTTCTGAAATAATAAAAAATGTCTCTATTTTTTTCATAATTTTTTTAGGGATATATTTGTAATAAAATCAATAAAAATAATGAAATTCAAGAAAATATATTAAGTCTCTTGCTCATGTAGTATCAATATGCTAACTAGAGTTTTTTAGGGATATATTTGTTATTTGTTTCATAAAGAACAAACGTTTTGATTTTCCTCCAAGTCTCTGTTCTTGCTCATGTAGTATCAATATGCTCTAAGTTCGAATGTAAATAGGCAAATAGTCTTGATTCGAAGAAAAAATTTAAAAAAATTATTTATGTATGATTAATCTGAAACATTGCAATGCCGAAGTTCTTATGAATTTTGATTTTTTTTTTAATTCGAAGATTGACCAACATTGATTTTACTTCAATGTTAACTAGAGTTTTTTCTTTTTTCGTTTTTTTAATTTATATTTATTTTTAATCTTACCTAAAAAAAATACTCAATTTTAAAATATTGAATTTAGTGATTATTTTATTAAATTATAAAACTAATAAAACTTAAATTTATACAGTATCAAAATATATTATCATTAAAATTATAAGATCTCTGTGAACCCAAACCCAAGAAAAACATGACCCAAAACCTTTCACATGCCAAACGAGAGCAAAGAATAAAGTTGATTGCCTTAAGATGACCCAAACCATTAGTTATTTTGTTAAAAAAATAACTTATTAAGTTTGTTTAGGGAGAAAAATAATGAAAATAATCCTATCCAATTTCAATAAAAATTAATTAAATTAAAACCAGCTCAATTTCAATGAAAAATAAATTAAAAAATCAGTTCAATTTCAATACTTATTATTATAATGAAAATTAAATTAAATAATAACAACAACAATAATAATAACCAGAATGTTAATATTATAATTATTTCAATGTTTAATAGATCAACACAAAATATTGGAATTCTATACTCCCTATTACATAAAAAATAATTGTATATCAAAGCCAAAACTTGGTTATGGTTTTTATTTAGGAATTTTTTTAAAATGCTTTAGTTTTTTAAGAGGGTGTAAAATAACTAATTTATCTCGAACTCTAACTCAGATAGTGTGCATCTGTAGAATTTTATCTTTAAATAATAATCATATTATTTAAATTGAATTTATATATATTTTTAAAATAGTTAAAAAATTAATAATATACTTTTTAAAAGATGAGGAATTAAAATGCATTTTTTTAAAAGCAAGGGGGCTTATATCGTTGTTTTCCCTTCTTCTTTTTTGTGTGTGTTTTAGTTCTACATATAAGGTTTGTGCATAATTAATGATTCGATAAAAAAAAAAGCCAACACACATATAAAACAATATTAGCCTAAATTATTTAGTTGTTAGAAAAATAAAATAAAATAAATTTTGATGAAAAATTAGTCATTAAATTGAGTATATAATTTATGTCTTTTTTTTAATTTCATATTTTAAATATTTAGATTTTAAAAAATTAATTTACCAATAAAATAGTTATAATTTATGATGCTGTTAAATTATAGACAAGAAAATATTTTTTTCAAAAAAATTAAAAAAGTATATTTAAACTTGAGAATTTTAAAAAGTAGTGTCACACATGTTCATTTTATTAGGCTATTAGGTAAATTAAAATGGTAACGAGAATGTAAATGAAATCGAATGAAATGAAAAAAAAAACAATATTATTTGGTTTAACCATTAGAATAAAAAAAGAACCAGTATTATAATATTTAGTTTATAACTAAAATATAGTGAAAAACACTGTATATTATCTTAATATTCATATATTCAATAAAATTTAAATAATATTATTTAGGATTTAGGGTTTAAGTTTATATTTATGGGTTAAGGTTTATGATTATATTTGTGGATTTAGGGTTAAAATTATTATTTTTCTAAATAAGATTTAAGATTTAGAGTTTAGGATTTTTAGATTTAGGGTCTAGGATATAATGTATAAGATTTAGAGTTATATTTGTGGGTTAAGGTTTAGGGTTAAAATTATTATTTTTCTAAATATGATTTAGGATTTAGAGTTTTAGGTTTTTAGATTTAGGATTTAAGGTATAATGTTTAAGGTTTAGAGTTATATTTGTGAGTTAAGGTTTAGGGTTAAAATTATTATTTTTTTAAATAAGGTTTAGGATATAGAGTATATGATATAATGTTTAGGATTTAGGATTTAGGGTTTAAGGTTATATTTGTGGGTTAAAGTTTAAAGTTAAAATTATTATTTTTCTAAATAGCGTTTAGGGTATACGGTTTAGGATTTAGGATATATATTATATGATTTAAAGTTTAGGACTTAAGACATAGGGTTATATTTAGAATTGGGATAAAATTGAAAAAAAAAAATTAAAATGAGAATGAAATCATTATTTCTAAGAGGTGAAAATAATTCTTATTCCTCTTTTTTTAGAAATTGATTCTATTTCATTCACACATTTTAGCATAAACAAACATAAAATTGAAAAGAATCAATTTCAATTCCAATGAATCAAATTCATCTTAGTGTTTTATTACTTCAAATAAAAATGATATCATTTAAAACTCTTTATTTTTTAATTTTTCTTTTCTTTTTCAAAAGGGGCAAAGAAAAATATATTATTTCAACAAATCTTCAATTAAAATATTATCATTTCATCTTGTTATTAAAATAAGATTAAAATGTGATATTTTAATATAATAAAGTTACAATCAACACAAATCGTTTAAGAAAAAATTAAAGTAAATCAATATATGAATATAAAAACTATGAAAATATATTTTAATTTAAACAATATTATGAAAATATTAGATCGATGATCAAAAATTTTAAATAAAATTAATTTAGTAAAAATCTTAAATATAATATTAAAAAAAATTAAGAAATATAAATTCATGAAAAGTGTACTAAGTAAAAGAATGAATAAAATTAATTGAATTGTTGGGAAAAAATTTAAGTAAGTTTCTCATTTTATTATTACGAGAAAAAGGAAATGAAAAGAAATTAAGAAATATAAATGCATGAAAAAAGTACTAATTAAAAAAAGAAATAAAAATATTTTAATTGCTTGGCAAATTTGTGATAATATCATTTCATTATTATGGGAAAAAGGTAATGAAAAATAATAAAAAATACGAAACAAAATATTTTGTAGATATAATTAGAGAAATTTAAGGCTCTTTCTATAAATGTAATAGATATAAATATATTTTTCCTTCCTTTTTAGGAATACGTTCGCATAATTTAGCAGTAGTAACTTATGTTCAAGTTTTAAATTTAAAAGAGTAAAAAGATTTTTTAGCATCCAATTTTAGAGAATTATTATAAAAATATCATTGATATTTGATTTATTATTTTTATACCATTAAAATTTATAAATGCTACAAAAATACAATCGAATTTTTTTGTTACTTTTAGAGCATTAAAATTCACAAATGTAATAAAAATATTATCGATATACGTGTAATTTATCATTAACCGATCGATATAGATAGTATTTTTTTAACATTTTGTAAAATTTAATGGTATAAAAGTAACAAAAAAAAAATTTGATGATATTTTTATAAGAAGTGTAAAGTTTAATAACATGAGAATAATAAATTAAAGTTTTATGATATTTTTGTAACAATCTTAAAATTCGTGGTAGAAAAATCTATTTATTCAATTTAAAAATACACTTTAGTTATGTTTGGATGTTAAATTTGCATGACAAAAAAATGTGAAGAGAAAAATATGAGGTAAAAAACATGAAAAAAAAGTTCAAGAAAATTGATTCGAACACTTTTATTCATATAATAATAAATTCATAAATAATACATTGAATTATTTCATTCTTTCCTTTTTTATTTTTTACACCTAATATTTTCCTCTCCATTCTTTTTTCATACAAATCTAGATCCAAACAGAATTAGAATCATGCATTTCATGTAAAATATTCTACTAAGTTGTACTATGCACCTACAAAATAGTAAATATATTCCTAGGAGTTATCAGCTGAACACCAAATACTTGCAGCGAGAAAGCAGCAGAGACATTTAAGATAGTAAACTACCCACTGTCAATACTTCCCCAGTTCCCCCTAATCATAAATATCAAAGCATGAAGCTGTATATAATTTATAAGAAAACCCTAAAAGTAAAGATCAACGATTCAAACCCCAGTCAAAAGGCTGATAAATCACCTTCAGCTGACAGTTGGCAAGCATCTTCAACAAAGCCTCTGAGACAGATTGGTCTAAGTAGTTTGATGCATGCTTGAGGACCTCAATCTCATTCTTACCAAAATCTACGCTAAACCTGAGAAAAGTGAAGACAAAACTAGGTAAGAGAAATTTCCAATGAAGCTTATTCACTCAAATTATAAAAAAAAAAAAAAAACGAAGGCATTCATGTATCAGACAGTTTACTACTGGATGCATTAATTTAACAATTACTGTCTGCCCTAGAAAATGAAGCAGGCTTCAATGGATGATGTGCAGCACGTGGGTTCCTTAACAAGTTTTTCCCTCCCCAATTTTTTCCTGGGGATTAATATGAGCTGGGAAAGTGGACGGGGCTCATGTAGGAATCATTTCAAGCAAAAATGGTGAAGGGTATAGTTATACAAATGCTTAGCTGATAACAACTTTTCTTTTCACTATGTAGTCATGAAAATGAGGGTGAGTAATTTGTTGGATGTGATGTAAAAGATAATAAAAAAATTATAAGTGTCTTTATATATTAGATTGGGATAGAAGTTCAATAATTTTTATGGATTGATATGATATCACAACTTCATACGATTGAGTCAAAAACTTTAAACCATAAAAAAAATTAAATAAACATTACAAAAGAAACAAATAATCCATATATAATATGTTAAAAATATAAATTTATGAGCTTTATAAGAGATAAAAATCCATATTTTAAGAAGAGATATTAAAGATAACATCTTATATTAATTAAAGATAACATTATGATAGAATTTATAAAGATTATAGATATTTTTACCCATTTAATTAACCTTTTGGGATTAAAAGTCTCATAATTTTTATAGACTTTGACATACTTAAAGTTCAAAATTGATGAAAATTTAAAGAAAATTCAAGAAAATAGGTATGTCCAATATCCAAAAATTTACTACACTTCCATGTAACATAACGGATAACAAATCCATTCATCAGTCTGTGCACAAGGTATAAATTCTAATCCAGATCATGCTAAAGGTATTGAACAAGTCCTTAGCTGAAAACAAATCCATTCATCAAACAAGACCCAAGGTAAAGTCGAACCAATTCATGTACAGGTCACTAAGCCTAAAGCCACAGACTGTCCTTTTTTTATTTCTTCCCAAAGATGCAACTTTTCTTTGAATCAATAAAAGAGTACATTTGAATAACATTCACTAAACTCCAACATGAAGACATAACCTTGTTAAAAGGATAATTTTTTACTCAAAAGTGATATAAGAAAAAAACTTTGCACATAAAAATTAGGATAAATACCTATGGACTTACCCAAACTTATATCAATTATACACAAGTATCCGAACTATTTTTTTCTATAGAAAGATACCCATTTTTTTATTACATATAAGTACTTAATTAAGATTAAAAATTCTACGTAATCATATTATCACTAATTACCTCGCATGATGCCTAGTTTCTCATTACCCACGTGCAAGGTTTTAAAAGTTAAAAATTAGCCTTGTGGCTTTTCACTTCCATTGAGACGAGACGTAAGTCTTAAAGTAGTTTAAGACTTAAGTTTTAAGGAGAATTTTTTAAAAAATATATAAAATAAAGAAAAAATTACAAGACATTAATTAATTATCACAAAAATATCATAATGAATCCATAACAAGTTAAAAATAAGCAACTAAAAATTAAAAACCTAACAAACAAGCAATAAACAATTAATAGTAGCTTAAAAAGTAAGTGATATTCCAATATTATTAGGGAGAAAACAAATAGAAGAACTAGGAGATAGACGGCGAATAATATTAACACTATCTTAATATGTAAAATCAGAAAAAAGAAAAGAGATTTAAAAAGAAAAATAGATAAAAGAATAATTTTTTTAATTAATGGAATGGTTGCCTGATTAATTTTCTTAAATGAAGATAGGAAATGGAGAGAAAAAAATTCAAAGGGGTCAAAAATGGTAAGATATGAATGATAAATTTGAAAACCCTAAATTGATTGTGATTTATGTTTTATTTCAATATTTTTCGTATTTATGAGCTTCTCGAGGCCGAATTTGATAGGAACTTGATCTTAAAACCAAAATTGGACCCAATTTTGGATTTCAAATTCATCACTTTTAACTCAATTTCAGCAAAATTTTTGAAGCGTATGCCTTTTTAAGCTTAAGGCGTAAGGTGAGACATGATCATTAAAAAATAATGAAAATACTAACCTTGATGTGTTTTTCATGGAAAAAAGCCTTAAGGTTCGCCTTAATTAGTTTTTTAAAACCATGGCCACACATAACCATTGCTTCAATTCATTCAGTTATCTTTAACCCTAGTTAACCCACCCCATATCCACCCATGCTCTAAAAAAAGAATAGAAGAATGTTACCTGAGAAGATATGCACAAAGTCGTCTGAGATCACTTGGGTGGGGTTTCTCACATTATTTACCCAAAAAAGTTTCGTATCTCATTACTACTACCTCTACCAGAGCCTCATTATGTGGAAATAAAAAAAAAACAAATGCAAAAGATAGTCTAAAAAAATAGACATTTGTTTGAATAACTTGTGTGTAAAAAGAAACTAACAGACACTAAAATGATAAGTCGATAATGCTTAAGTTTTATGAGAAGTTTGGTGGTGAAACCATATGAGGGGTTTGAACTTGAAGTTGAGAAGTCCATATGTGGCCGAGGGTAGATACAAGCTTTGTTCCCTTTTCGTGACGCTGAGGCTTTGCATCACATGCTTCTATATCAAAAGGATGAATTTGCAGTTCAGTTCAGCTTTCTCAAACTTCAAACTGATCTCACCAGCAGTGAATATTTCAAAGTGTGGGTAGTTGTATGTGGGTTCACTAGGGTTAAGAGTAAATGAATGAATTGAAGTAATGTTTATGCATGGATAATAGAAAATTGAGCATGACTCAAAATAATTAATGATAATACGCTTACGTAGAAGCTTTAGTCTTAATTAGGTCCTTATATGTAATCAAAATAAAAAGAAAGGTAGTTTTGTAGAAAAAAATAGTTCGGATACTTATGTGTAGAATTGGTATAAATTTAGACACCTTTGTAGTCAATAGGTATTTATCCTAAAGATTACAAACAAATTGACATTTCTTGTTCAAAAAATCATAGTACATGTGTTGTAGTTATAATCTAAGACTCGTTCTTTCAACTTTGAGCTAAGTTAAGTCACACATATTAAAATCCTGTTATGATACAACTTGTTTCAAAAAGCAGTAACACAAATGACCCTTTAAAGCAAAATATAATAGTATAATCAGTATCAAGCTAGGTCCACCTGATGACAAATTGGCCTGGAAAAAAGAAGAAAAAAATAGGAAACTACAGCTCATGTGACCCATTTAGATAAAACTACACCTTTTTCGAACAAATTTTCCTCAATAGGCTCAAAACCAAGGAAGAGAGATTGGAGGACATTGTCAGTATTACTTACCATTTGAAAATTTTGCTAACTGATACCACTTCAGCATCAAAATCAACAATAACTCCACCATTTCTTATGAAATTACTGGCTGCTTCCATCAACTCTCTGTCAATATTTCCCGGTGTGTATCTTCGCAGAGCAGGCCCAGATCGGGTACCCCAAACAAGTGCAAAGTGAATAAGAGGCTCTGGATACGGAAGAGCCACCTGGTACAAAATAAAATGACATGAAGACAATTCAGCTCAACACCCTCTGATTGTTTCCATCTCAAGGAAAGATAAATTTAATTGGAAACCCGCCAATTAATTCTGCCTCAGACAAGCATGACTAAGAAAGTAATTAATTATTCTCAATATAGTGGAATATCAACAAGAAGCAAAGCAAACTTTGCTTCATACCAAATCCTATAGCAGTGCAAGTGAATCACAAAAAGAAAACCAAAATTTTATCTTTATGAGCCATCGATTGATAGAATACTAGCAAAAAAAACTTTGTTGAATGGTGTAAATGTAAATTTTATTGGATGTACATATATATATCATGGTATGGAGTGTAGAAAAGCATATCTATCAAGCACGTGTATCTTAGTTAATACCATTATCACCAGACTCGTAAGGAAATTCCACTTCTCCCAGTTGCCAAGAAGAATGCAGGATTCATTCTTAAACCAAATTGATTATTAACTGGTGTATTAGGACGTGAAATACTCGTACCCCTACCAAGATTCACATCAATAAGGTTCTTTAAGGTAAAGCAACCTGATGCAATATGGCCCTTCTTTAAACAAACTGGCATTGTACGTTAGAATTGGCGTTACGTTTAGGACCTCTACACGACCTCTACCAGAGTTATAACCAACACTTCTTCCTCCATTGGACCTAAAATTTCCACCAAAACTTCTAGTTTTGTCATTAAAACCAGGATCTCGCACAAAATTAGCTTGTATCACTTGATTTTCAAAAACTTTGTTCTGTTTGGCCAGCAAGTGTTCATAGGACAAGAGCTGACTTTGAACTTCTACCATCGTAATATCATCACCTCGATTATTCAAAGAACAAACACAAAAATTGTAGTCTGAGCTAAGGCCATTCAGAACATACATAATCGCATCATTCTTTGATATATTTTCATCAATAGCACCTAACTCTGCACACAGTCTTTATCTTGGAAACATAATCAGAGACAGGCAAATTACCTTTAACAGCATATTGAAACAAACTCTTCAATTCCATGATTCTTGATCTTGAAGACAATGAATACTCTACCTCCGATACCATCCATTGATCTCTCGCCGTAGCTTTACCAACAATGTGGCTATACATTGATTCTGATACATAATTATATATTCAACTCTTCAAAACTCATTAATCCTACTCCCTAGTCCCTACTAAGTATTCAAGATTAATCTTGAGAGAATCTTTCAACATTCTAGCAGGCTCCTCTCGAGTACCATCTATGTATTCAACTAGACCACAGGCACAAATCATGCTCATCATTTGTTCTTTCTACACTAGAAAATAATTATAAGCAAGAAAGCCTGCAAAATCATTATTCCCTGCAGTTTTTGAATCTTTACCCACGCCAGGATCCATGCTTGCACTAGCACCAATTAAAGATCAAGAACTTACTATGTTAATGCTTTCTCTCAGATCGAGAACAGCTTTGATACCATACAAATCTTAGACTAAGAGTGCTTTGAATGAATAAACTTCAATGATCTTATTAGAGAATGATATGCTGCTTATATAGCAGTCTTGAGTACATCTGTTTGAGTTAGTTAGGACTAACTAATATACACGTGCGATATGCTACTCTACACTCCATACCATGATATATATATCATGGTGCTTGGAACACCATTTTCAAAACCAACCCATCTGACCTATGATCTCACCCCGAAATTCCTCGCCCCCCTGCCCTCCCTCCCCCCCCTCCCTCCCCAAAAAAAAAAAAAGAGAAAAGGAAGAAGAGGGAGAATCTTGTAACACCATTTTCAACACCAACCCATCCGGCCAAAGATCTCACCCGAAATTCCCCCCTTCCCAAAAAAAAATTCTCTTTCTTTTTGTTCTCAAATAAAAATAATTTATCTCTTGTTGGATCCCCTTTCTATAAGTCTCTCTATTCCTCTTCATTAAAAAAATTATTAATTTTTTCGATCATAATTTGTAAATTCAAATAACTTTATAATAATTTGAAAACTTATATAAATAAATTAGAGGTTCACAAATATAACAAATAGAAACAGAGATAACAGAGAGAGAATAGAGATGAGAGAGAGAAAAATGGTATTTATTTGAAGTAAAGAGATTTTTTTGGTTTTTATTTTTTTTATTATTTTTAAGAAAAATTTAATTTTATCCCTCGCAAAGTTAGTGTTTTTAAAAAATTAGATTTAATTGACTTTATTTAAAGTTAATGGACAAACCTGCCCAACTTTAAAAAAAAAGGAAAAAAAGAAGAAGATAAAATTGAAAAAGAATAAGACGCTCTTATTCAAGATTAACATGATTAAAATAACCCTGCTCGGCTACTAAAGTATATAGTATACCACTCACCCGGTTACGTTTATCTTTTTGACCAAACGGCCTCAAAAGATTGTATGGTGGTCGCTGGTTGCCTCGTAAAATGCCATTTTGGATTGCTGATATTGAGTAAGCGGACCCACCAATAACATACTTAAAGTCTCCAGACAACCTTATTCTTTCTAGAACTCCTGATGGATGACACATCAATATTGCATGGATGACCATCATATTGTAGAGATTTATAAAGAAAGCAAGTTTTTCTTCCCTTGATATATCATGTATTTCTACTCTTTGCAGCTCCTCTACAATTCTCAAATACCTATACATAGGCTATCAAAAAATGAATTTATACAAAAACACAGATATTTGCATCCAAAATTACAGAGCTCTTTTGGTATAATGAGAAGTCAAACAGACCTAGCGAATTCCTCACTTCCATGAATACTTCGGTAACAAATAAGTTTTCCATCTTCAGATGTGTAGGCTTCAAGGATTGCATGTAATAGAAGTCTCAATCTTGATGATATTTCTGCTATAGGCTTGGGCTTCACATCGGTTATGCCCCTTGAAATGTTGTGACATTGAGAAACAAGTGGATCATCATCCAAGAATCGATATAAGTGGTTACCATCCTCAAATAAATTTTCCCTGAAAAAAAAAAAGAAATGTGTCATTCAGAAGAAACAGAATAGTAAGGGGTAAAAGAAGTGTTAAGCATGAAAGGATTTAGATGATAAATAGTAGTACATACTTGTGTTATATTCGCATTTAAAGTGAAGCACATACTGTGTCATATTCGCATTTAAAGTGATGTACTTGTCTTACTATAATTTCAAGCAATTGACTGCCTACAAAGAAAGGCTTAATTTCCCTATGCTTTGATTTTCAGGTTAACTATTAAACTTTATGCCACTAGCGGTGAAACAAACACAGAAAGGCTTAAAAAGAATATTCAATAAACTCACTCAAGAACATGTTGAAAGAAGAGCTTGCTTGCGAGCTTTCTTCCAAATTGAATTGCCTGTGTAGAAATTCATGGCAGTAAGCAAGAGGGGCTGGGAGTTAGCGATAGCATAATCAAACTGAAGAGTGGTTTAAATGTGTTTGTACATTGGTTTTGTATTTTTATCTAAAAGTAATCGCTGGCCAATACAGTCAAGCAAGTAATTGTATATATGCTTCCCAAAGAAACCTCACCTATAAGGATCAAAGAGTTATGGTACTTCTAGAGTACTAAATCTTTTAAACTCACAAAAAACAGTAAGAAAAGTCCCGCTAAAATGATCATACATGCATTGGAGGGGCATCTCATGACATGTGCACCAGGGTAAATCCAAGAGACACAGAAATTTTTTTGTTTAGATCCACATGCTTCAATAATAATTTCAAAATCAATAGTCACAGTGCAGTATGAACTATAACAAACTAGAAATTAGATATCCAACTGACCTCTTTCCTCTCCAGATACTGATCATCCGATAAGAAATCCACAGCTTCCAGACCTAGAAAAGCATTGGTGAACCTGCGCATCTTATAAAATCGGTCTTTTATGACAACATATTCTTTCATTTTCCTGACAACTAAAGCTAGTTCATCAATAGCTCCAGTACTGGACATGTCGTCTTCACCAGAAAGTGGGGGCAAAGGAGCTTCAAATGATGGTACTTCAGAAATTAGATAATCAATTTTCTCATCAAGCTTTCCAGACTCCTCTAGATACCTAAGCTCACTAAGGCCTCCAATAAGGACTTCATTGAACAACACTTTTGGAACAGCAGAAGACCCACAAATCTTTTCTAGCTCAAGCTTTCTGCTGGGATAGAGATCAACATTAATCTCAACATATCTGAGCCTCTTCCTCTGGAAAAATAACCGAGCTTCTTTGCAGTCCGGGCAACCTAGCCTAGTATACAGCATTATTCTTCCCTTCATAATTACATATTGTGGTGGTTCATCGATTCCGTCCTCCCTCTCCCCAATTTTGTTTTTTGAATCAACATCAAGTGACATTCTAATGTAGCTCAAGGGATTCCATGACCTTTCTGTAGCTTTCTGGGAGACTTCTTCACCTTCATTGTCTTTAGTGGAATCTGAATCATCAGATACTGCACTGGCAGCAACATCCTTTGCATCTTCATCACTTTGTCCAGTAAGGCGGCGCAGAAAATTGGTGACTGCAATTACACTCTTCACCTTAACTAGGTTTTTTAGTGACACTACTTTCTGTACTACCTTCTGGCTATCTGAGTCGCTATCTACAGAATGGGTGAACAAGCTTCTGCCAGCTTCCATCTGATAATACTCAGTTCCATCGAAGACAGGTTCTGGATCTTTCTCCTCAGCAAGAATCTCCTCTGTACTTTGGTTTATATCTATTTGATCATTTCCCGATCTGTGACCCTTTGACTCCAAATACCTACTTTCATCGAAATCCTTATTTGAGTCATCTTCAGCTAGATGATTCTCTAACTTCGCTGCTGCATTTTTAGACAACAGATTTCCATTCGGATCCATTTCATCAACCAACTCATTTCGTGCACTATCTATGTCTTTCTTGAGACTATCTCTGAATATGTCTGAAGATTTTATATCTTCCATTGGTTCCATCTGATCTTTGTTCTTAACAGCTGGTGCATCACCATCCAACTTGTTAAGCGAAGCAACTGTGACATCTTTCTTTCCAGAGTTTTCCGTTTCCATAAGGCCAGGCCAGCAGTGCAAGTTATGATTTCTAAATCATGGCACTAGAATTGATATTGATACTACAGATTATGTGGAAGTAGTAAATTTTTTATATGCTAATCAACAGATTATCTAAATAAATGCCTACAACATATCTAGCAGCATAATCCAGAAGAGAAACATGGATCTTAAATTTTGAACTAATGAAGCAAAGAAGAGAAAATAAATCTATTTTGTAAGAAAAGTATTAATTCCCCCTAGAAAAGTATTATTACCTAGTTGTTTTTTTAATTATTATTTCTTTTATTGAATCCTACCTCTTTTGTTGATTCAACTAACAGTGAGAAATTTCAAACTCAAACATTTGTACACCCTCAGATCAAATACAGGTAAAATGTTTATTGAATGAAAATTTTGTGCAACTATACTATATTTCATATAATAATTTTAACACAAAGATAAAACATATTTCATATTGCATGCAAAACACTGCTACTCCATTCAGTTCAAAGGAAAATAAATAATCTTGCAAAAAGCAGTACAGAGCAAATAAACTTTAAATTTAGGACTCATTTCTTTTTCAATAACTGAAGAAAATGAGAGAGAGAGAGAGAAAAAAAAGGGGAGTTCAAGAATAGATACCACCAAGCTAAACTTTGAAACAACTGAACCGGGGAAAAAATAAGTGTGCTTTGCATTCAACAGTCTAAATTTTCTAAGAAAACAAACAGAAGAAAAAATTGTAAACTCTGCTGTGAAAATTAAATAAACAACAACTCATAGAACTTCAGTCAAGGCAGATATTGAATAGAAAATCAAAGAAAAAACTTACAGATCCGAAAACACCGTTGGAGTGACCAATAATTGGAGAAATAGATTATGAAGTAATGGTAACGAGAAATGAAAATGAAGGTCGGGAAAGTTAGAAATTGATTGAGAAAGTGTTTTAACCGTAAAGACATTCGGCAGATTTCAGGAGGGAAAAAGAAGCGGAGAAGCGGGAACTCCGTGGGATACAACTGACAAATGCATGAATGCGATTTGGATTTCCCTACTTTATATATAAATATTGACTTTGTCTTCGAACGTTTAAAATTGTACCACGTCTATAATCATAATTACTGACATATAAAGTTATAATTCATCCATATATATCAAACACTAATTACAACATGAATTTCAATAAAACATATTTAATAATTATGTTGAAGTTGATTTCTATGTTCATTATTTTCTTGTTATATAGATCCTGTGAATTGCTAGCAAATAAAGTAAAAATTGATGATACCGTAAGTGTTATGTACATACGATACACAAGTTATTATTTGAATGAGTATTAGATCATAGAGAATAAGAGTTTGAGAGTTTGCGTATAAGTAACTTTTGAGTTAGAATAAGCTTATTTATAAGCTCGAGCCAATGACACATTTGTATTCATAGAATAATATTTAAATAATATATTATTTAGATATTATTAAATTAATATATAAATTATTTAATATATTAATAATTTTTTATAAATATTGATTTGAGTCATTAGTATATCTTTTATATTAAATTTATGAATCTTATTATAAAATCTCGTTTTGATTTTAAATTTAATTGATCGTACGTTGATTGTATCTATTTGAATTTTCAAATGTGACATAGATCAATCAAATAGGACCATATATATGTGATGACTTTTTCTTCCAATAAAAGCCTCATAGGTTACTTGGTAATCTATGATGAGATAGGTGATCTAACTTTTCACCTAAGAATGACGACGCAATGTCATTTGGTCTTGGGACTTCTTGATTGGATTGTACAATTGGTATCCCAAATTTGTTTCTTGAGCCATGTTAATCTTGAGGTCATAGGCTTCCTAACGACTATTTTTGTGTTGTAATAGGATTCCATTTAAGAAATTATGATTAGTCAAAATTGGGCAAAAAAGTCAACATATATTACGAATTTTGATTTCTCAAATTTGATTCTATTAGATCTCTTCTTTGTTTGAACTTTTGGATTACTAGCTAGGTTAAGATTGAGTCTGTCAATCTATATATTGACCTTATCACTCTTACCTTCACCCATCTCATTCTTTCAGTCAAAAGTTAGAGCTTCGTGGTGGAGGAACCTAATAATAGATTTTTACTTTTGCTAAGTCCTAGTAAGTGTTTGATGACTAGGACTTATAAATGACTAAGATTTTATTGGATGACTAGAATCTTTGGACATAAAACTCATGAGTACCGGGACTTCTAGCTTCCTTGATGATAAGGGAAATTTTGTTACAACTCTGATTAAATTAGAAGACCAAGAGAAACTGTTTATCTTACTTTGATGGAACTAAAAAACCAAGTGAAACTATTGATGTAGCTTTGATGGAATCAAAAGACCAGGAATGACTTAATGATTTTTGCTTATCTGAACTTTCCTAGTGTGACTCACGTGCCTGTCCAATTTTTGCCTAAGAATCGCATAATGTCATAGAGGATGTCTGGCCAATAAGGTTACCGAGTATACTCTGAAGAATACAAGAATTCCAAGAAAAGGACCAATAATGCTGCTAAGCTATCCTGAGTCGTGAGAGATTGCTACTAGCAAGATATGATCTAACATATAAGAAGGCAGAAGTCCATAAGTTGATTGTGAACCTTTCAATGGTTAAAGAATAAGTTGTTCAAGACTAGGTATATTCCAACAATCATGTAGTAGACAATCACCAATGCCTCTTTGGCACTTGGATCTAAGTCTTTCGTAAGAAATGTTAAGGCTATACATATAGATTTAGACCTACTTCTATATTGATTCTCAATCTCTTTAGCAACTCTACCACGAGATTTGATGAGCCCAATGAAGTGAATACATATGATGACTAGCTAACTAAGGACCACCAAAAGACACAATATGTAAAAGAGACTTCTAGAATCTATGGTGGCATTGTTAGTCTATGTGGCATCCAAAGTGACTCTTAAGACTTCGGTAGAACACGAGGTACTTGTACATTTATACGTTTGTGGAACTCTTCTCACAAGAAATTTTTATTTCTTCTTGAGACTTGAAGAACCAAATAAGACTTCCAATTTTTTTTAGTGCCATAACTTACTTTACAATTTGCATGTATTGTAGAATTTTGGTGACTCTTAAACCAGAGCTTGGCTATGTGTAGCATCAAACCAAAACTTGTATAATTTTACTAATGCTTGAACTAAGACTTGAAAAAATATGGCATTAAGACAACACTTAGACCAATTCCATTATTGGTAGTATTTGTGTTACTTCAAATGACACTTGGAAAAATCCATAGTTTAGAACTCTTGTACTACTCAGACAACACTTAGTCTATTCTTTCGAACACCATATCTTGTTATGATGCTCAACAAGGTAGATGATCCAAAGAGCATGCATTAGAATAGACGATTGCACACATGATCAGAGTGAACCAATGCAAGGATAGAGTTGATATGGTAGTGCGCCATTCCTATACACGTAATACCTCACTTCTTCTAGTGTAGCGTTCGTATGTATGCTTCGTTGATACACGATGCATGGATCCCGCTAAGTCTAACTTGTAATACTTTTGTAAGGCTTTGCTTCAGGATGCCAACAAGGATGACCTTTATAGGATCTAGACCTTTTTCTTTTTGTTGTTTGTTGATCGTTATCATTTTATTCATATATTTGTGCAACAATTTCAACATATTTTCAATAAATTGTTGTTCCCTATGTGCTTTATATGTTTATTCTGTGTTATGTAGGTTGAGAAGTCAGGGTAAGAATGACAAGCAATTTTCAATTGATCAAAAAGGGTCTCGATCGATTGATCACTAGGTTGATTTAATGAGATTCGATCAAGTGATCTCAAGTTATAAATCTTACAAGTTGGATCGATCAAGAAAAGGTATTAATCAATCGAGACATCCAATAAGCACGCAAATTTGGCATTTTCTAGAAGTAACTTTTAATCCTAGCCATTGGATAAAGCAAATTCTAATCCAACTTAGATTAGGCTAAAACATACACAATAAACAACCTAAGGAGTCATCTAAACATAAAAATTACTATAACGAACAAGAGAGATCAAATAGCACATTTAAGACAACTTTTGGAGGGAATTTTGAATTGGAGATCAAAGATTTTCATAAGTTTTTTCGAACCTTTCTCTATATAGATTTCCATGATTATAACGTTGGTTCTTATGGAATCTATGTCTAGCTAAAATAATATTGTGATTATGAAAATTTTCACGCTCGAGATTATGGTTTAATTAATTTAATTCATTATAATTTTAGTTTCAATTCTTGATTTTTGATGTTTTTAATTATATATTTAAATGTCAAAATAATGTATGTATGAATTAGAGTGATCAACTAGTGTGTTCTAGGAATATATTTATTTATAGTTTAAGATAATACACGATCACTAATATTCATATTCAAAGTGGTTCTTTATGGTTGTTGTTATAAGTAGGATTGAATACTTACATTAAAGGTTAATTAATGATTTTAATCTTGGCTATTTTAGTTATCATCTTTTTAGATTTTAATGCAATGAATGAATTAAATCTAATAAGCATACCTTTAGTTTGTTCAAGATTTAGGTTGATTAGCAATCATATGATTAATTCAATATACGGTAAGAAAAGATAGAAAGTCTTAAACGGACCTAGACTTCTAAAGCTAAAGTTAAGAATTCAAGAAAAGTTTTAATTATGAAAGTGATTTAAAACATAAGAAACTATTTTTCAGTCATGACATGGTTAATAAAATTGTAGGCTAGTAGTAAGGATAGTACCATAATCACATATATCTCATGAATCTTATACAATTTATTTTTATTGCTTTATGTTATTTTCTTTAGCAATAATCAAAATCTCCTTTTAATAATTTTAATTAATTTACTAGTGAACTAGTAAATAAATGTAGAGATTATTATTAATCTTCGTGGGTACGACAACTATTATTCTTAAATTACTTATCATTTGTGCATGACCATGTATACGTGTGTATTCTTAATTATGTAATTTGTCATTTAGTTGCCAGGCTTTTTGGCCAAAGTATGGCAACTTGGTCCTTATTTCTTTGTAACTCTAGAAGCAATATGACTTTATTGAATAATAAGAAGTCATAATTTTTCATTGATATTTAGCGCTTTAGAAATTACTTTTATTTTTTATTTGTTGATGCAAAACACTTCATGTTTGTTGATTAACATTGCATTGTAGCTGACCAACACTTAGCCTCTCACATTGTTGAGACTAGGATCAGGAGTGTCCACTTAACACTTTAGTAATTTTTGGATTCCTCGGGGAATACTTAGACATTTTAAAAACTTTTTTGGGAGTAGGGCAACAGACTAGGAAAAATCAACCTTGGCTACCTAACATTAGGGATGAGTATTTTAACCACAAATAATTGAACTATAGTTATCTACAAAAAATTGATATTTTTTTTCTAAAACTAATCGTAACAGATAAGGCATGTGATGTAGATAATTATTGTATTATTGAAATAATAGTTAACCAAAATCAAATATGTACTAATATTATTTTTTATATACATATAGTGACATAAAAAATATACGTTTAATAATAAAACACATAATCCTTAATTTGAATAATTACACTGATTTATTTATTCTTTTATATTTTTTGTTTTACTTAAAAATATGTGCTAAATAGTTAAAAGATAAAAATTAATATCAATATTTTAGATAATGCAGTAGAGTAAGAATTATGCTAACATGTAGTTTTTTAAACTAAATATATTTTTAAATAAATGTTAAAAATAAAAAGCATTTTTAAACTATGGGGTAACTTTTACCCGCTTATAACCGACGATTATTATCTGAATCTTTTAAGTGTCATTTTTGTACATCAATTCTCATATATTTATAATTAATTAGTGTTCACTAAGAATTTTATGTGTTTGTTTTGTGTTAAGAAAGTGTTTGGGGTCAAATTGAGCAAAAATAGATAAACTATTGTGTTAAGAGCTGAAATAGGGAACTCAATCAATCGAGCACCCACGAGTCAAAATTTGGAACAAATTAGTCGATCAATCAAGCTTTGCTCAAGATTGATCAATGATGTAAGACAAGAATGAAAAAGGTTGATCAATCGATAAGAATATCGATCTATTGAGATATAAGTAGATCGATTGAGCTTTGCTCGAGTGCTCTTAAGAAAATAACAATTAGTCGATCGATCGAATAAAGTTCTTGATTGATTAATTAGTCTAGTTAATGTATAAATTTAGTAATTTTTAGCACTTACTTCTAATCCTATCCATTGCATCAATCCTAATCTAATCCTAATCAAAACAAGATCGAAAATACACAATATAAGTAGTTATAAAGGGTTCATTTGAAAGAGATAATTGCTATAAGGAATAAAAGGGATCAAGAGTACATCTATGGAAATTTTTTGATGGATATTTACAAGAAAAGATTAAAGATTGGAGATTGGGTTATTCTAACTTCATAATCTACATTTTCTAAGCTTTTCTTATTATTTCTTCTCTTCTTAGTTTCCATGATTATAATATAGATTTGTTGAGACTAAAGTGGCTTAGAGAGAGATTAGAGATAGATTAATACAAAGGGTTGAGTGGCTGGATCCTCATGAGAGATCCATCTATTTATAGCACATTTATGGTACAGGTGTCAGATATACAATGTGTACAAGTAAGTAGGGAATAGTACAATGTGTCAGGAGAGCATGATTAGCCTAAAGTACAATGTGTCAGAGATTCAGGTCAAGTTGAACCGAGCTTAACCAGACCTTAAGGCTTGGTCTTGAAGGGCTCGGGCTTCCATTGGGTTTGGTCTTGATAGGTCTCGAGCTTGGTATTTGTATGGCTCGAGCCCATTGAGCTCAATCTGTCTCATGGGTGGGATGTCTTGGGTACTTCATCTTCCTTCCTAGGCTGGACTGTCTTAGGTAGTTTGTAAGGTCCGGTCTTTGGGCTGGTCTAGATGTCCAAACATCAAGTCCCCTTACTTTTTTAGCTTGGGCTTTGGTTTGAGGTGGAAGAGTAAATACCGGGCATAGGATATGAACCGCTTGATTTCCATAATAAAATTGTGTCAGTTGATTAGGGAGAGAAATCCATTGCACCTATAAAAAAGGGCTGCTTAGACTGGGACTTTATCATTGTTCACCTGCAAAATGGAGAAATAGTGAATAAAAATGCTCTTTCGTTTCATCTCGCATTGTGGAAGAATTTTAGTTCGGTGGTAAGAATTTAGCTCATGTTATCATATTCTCGGTTCAGATTTGAAGGGTTGAGTTTCTTAACGATTTGCTATTTTATTTCTAGGTCAGTTTTAAAAGGAACATTTTCTTTTATTTTCAAGTCGTCTCTAGGTAATCTCTATTCCTTGTATCTTACCATAAGCTATTGTTTTGTCTTTATATTTTTGTAGCTATTGTTAGAATGCAAAGAGAAGAGACATCGGCTTCTAGCTCGGGCTCATGGGAGAGTCCCCAGTATGCTAGTACAAGTGGAGACTCAGGGTCCTATTATTCGGGTTCTTCTAGTGCAATGAGTCAGTCTTCACCATAACCCTCGACCTCTGCCCACCACCCTAAGATCATTCCTACTGTGATATTGAGTGTGCCTCAAACCTAGATTTTAGTATCTAGTACATGGAGGAAAAAATAGGAATAAAGGGTCTGGAAAATTAACAGGTCGCGTTAGGGGCTGGGTGGTCGTTCCTAAAACTTGTGGGTTGTTACCCCAATATGAAGAGAGAATAAGAAGGACCTATAACATACCTTCCACTGTTCAGATAATGATTCCTCCAGAGAATGGTTGTGATAGCGATGAACCTCCAACTGGGTGGACTATTTTTCATGAGAAAGCTCTGTGATTGGGAGTAAGGTTTCTTCTTATCAAGAGATTTTTGGTGAGGACACAGCTTGCACCAAGACAATTGATGCCTAATGGGTAGAGGTAGCTTTTTTATCTAACGCTAATATGTCAAGAACTTGGAGTGGACCTTGAAATGGTCAAGTTTAATGAGGCGTATGTCTTAAAACAGAACCCTACAAACCCGAGGAGGGAGTTCATATCGGTTAAACAGGATCGCGGGGTGAATATCTCTCTTCCTAAAAATGAGAAAAATTGGAAGGGTTACTTTTTCTATGTGTCGGGTTGGTAGGAGTCACCCATAAATGACACGAGGTTGGTTAGGAGTGTCTGGAATGATAATAAGGTCGTTATTAGAAATATGGCTTCTCTAATCATGACCTTGAGTCTTGATGTGAAACAGAGGTTGGCTAATATCCAGAACTATCTTCCCGAGAAGACCAACTGGAGGACTCTTCTGAATACTCCGTGTTTTTTATGTGTAGGTTAATAAGGCATGGTGTTGTAAAGCCTCCTCTTAAGGTGAATCGCAAATCCCGAGATCCTCCTAAAGCCCGAGCTACCTTTAGACATAGAACACCTTCTATAAATTTTGGGGCTGGGTTCGAGGCGGTGCTGGATGATAGTGACCATTAGTTTCCTATCCTTTTTTTGTTTCCGCTCTATAAAATTTTTCCCCATCCTCTTATTTTTATTATTATTTTTATTATTATTTTTATTTTATTTTTAGGCTTGTATGTATTTTTTTTAATGCCTAGCTAGCATAGATTTTTTTTAGCTCGTATGGATTTAACCATTGATCAACTTTTTGCTCGTATAAAGAGTAGGGTTGCGCTGGGGGGAACAAAGTCACCCATCGGTGCCACTCCTGCTCCTGGTTAGGGCTACTCGGTGAGTAAGAAAAGGGGGAAAACCTTTCATGAAGGTCGTACTTCTTCCCTGAAGAAGAGAAAGAAGAAGGTTGGTGCTGATGAAGTTGTCCATGACCCAAAGCCTTTGAATGTTTATCCTCCTTTGTCACCCGCACGTGAGAAGCATGAGTTTTCTACTCCCCTTGTCGACTCCAAAGAATCCAGCAGACCTTTGAAGGAGGCCAGAATGAGGAAAACTATTGTGGAAGACATCACTGTTGATGGGGATAGGGTCGTCTTGAATCGTGGCTTAGCACCCAAATTCCTTTATCGTTGTATGAGCCATATATCTGTGGATTCATGCAAGGAGCAGCTCACAGATATTTGCGAGAGGGAAAATGCTAGTGAGGTTATTCATCGTTAGATGGGTCAGGTGTGTAATTGTTTTTTGTTGGTTATATGAGATAGTATAAGCTCGATTTTAATTTTTTTTAACTTTTTGTTTACAGTTGATGCTTCCTTTTGACTTTGATCGAGCTCAAAATATGGGCTATTTAAAGTCCAAGCTCGTGAAGGAGAAACATGCTCACACATCGTCACGCTCAAAATATACTACGTTGTTGGTGAAAACAACGAAATGGGAGAATGAGGCGATAGACAAGGAGAAGAAATTGAAGCAGGATGCATCTGAGGTTAATGGTTATGATCGACGTGTGACTGAGCTTGAGGAATCCTTGGAGAGAGCTGAGTAGGGGTTGAGGGATGCGTAGAGCGGGCATATGAGATAGCAATGGAGACTTTTAAGACAAAGGCCAGGAAGAAGGGTTTAGACGAGTACTATTATCACATTCTGGATATCCCCGTTACGTTGGTCTATAATCAAGCCCCATCAATTGAAGAGGAGGGAGAAGGGTTGGGATCCTCTGGTGGTGAGTAAGGCCTGGAGGTTTTTGAGGAAGGGGGAGCTGATCCTTGAATTATTCTATTTTTTGGTTTGTATAGTCGCAAACTGTTGACCTACCTTTTGTATATTCATGGATTTATTTTTAATAAATAAAGTAATTTTGTCTCTTTATTGTATATTTATGATGTTGACCTACCTTTTGTCTTTTAATGAAGTATAGCTATATATGTATTTTTATATGTAATTTTCCTTCCTTATAAAAAGGGTTGGAGAATATCAATCATATTAATGTGTTTGAAAATTTACTCCAATTCTTCCAACTGTTTTGCTCACTTATTTATGGATTTTGACCGAACTAATAGATGTTTAGTTTGAGCTTTTCGTGTTGCAAGTGGTAGGCTTGAGGACGAGGTTAGGTTGCTTAAAGTTGAAGTTCTGAGGCTTGAACTTATTGAAAAAGATACAAAGTGTGAGCTTGCTGCTTGTAGGGAACAAGTAATTCAAATTCAATCTCGTGAAAAGAAAACCCTGACTAGTATGGCCAGTCTTGTTGGTAGAGAGTCGTATTGGGCAAACTTTTATATGACGCGATCTGAAAGGGTTTTTCTTAAGATCATGGAAGTTATTGAAGACCTGGAGAGCGGGTTACTTTTAATGATGACGACGTACCCTGAACCTACGAATTATGTTCGTGAGAAGGTTGTCGAGATTCAGGCCAAACTTTTGCCTTTGGTTGAAGAGACTGATGATCTAGATACTGGACATGTGTCCAAACGCTTAAGGAGTGTTTAAATTTATGTCTGGCTCTTGTTTAACAATAATGGACCATGTGAGAGGCATGTAGTGACTGATGTATTTATGTATCATGGATATTTATTGTATTATGATTTTATGTAATGTAGTCTAGGTGTATTATGAAAAATATTTTTTTAATGCTGACCTCGTTTCTGACCGAGGTAGGCACCATGGATAACTCGAATTCTTTCATTTATTGAGTGTTCTAGCATATTTATATATCTAGGTGATGAGCAAAGTGCTGACCTGGTTCCTGACCGAGGTGGGTAACTCGAATTCTTTCGTTGCTGGGGTGCTCTACCAGATTTATAGATCTAGGTGATGAGTAGTGCACCGACTTAGTTCCTGACTGAGGTGGGTAACTCAAATTATTTCGTTTATTGAGTGCTCCACCAGATTTATAGATCTAGGTGATGAGTAGAGCACCGACTTGGTTCCTGACCGCGGTGTGTAACTTGAATTCTTTCGTTGCTAGGGTGCTCCACTAGATTTATAGATCTAGGTGATGAGAAAAGCGTCGACCTGGTTCCTGACCGAGGTGGGTAACTCAAATTCTTTCGTTTATTGAGTGCTCCACTAGATTTATAGATCTAGGTGATGAGTATAGCGTCGACTTAGTTCCTAATCGAGGTGGGTAGCTCGAATTATTTTTGTTGCTGGGGTACTCTACTAGATTTATAGATCTAGGTGATGAGCCCCCAATGCCCATTTTAAAGGGGAGAGCTTGAGTGAACCATGAAGTCTTCAATTTCATAGATACATGTGCACTACTGTTACAAAAGAAAGAAAGAGATGGGTAAGTTAATACACATGTTTTTAGAAATAGTATCTTTTCAGGTGTCTGGCATTCCAGCTTATGCCTTCCTCTATGCCTTCAATGATTTTCAATAAGTAGGCCCCTCTTGGTGTTACTTCAATTATTTGATAAGGTCCCTCCCAACTAGCACCCATTTTACCAGCCATCTATTCCTTTTTGTTAGGGAAAGCCTTCCTGAGAACCTAATCACCCCGGGAAAAAGTTTTGAAGCGCACGATTTTGTTGTAGTATTATGATATTGCTCTTTTTTGTTCGATCATATTTCTTAAAGCTTCGTACCTTTTTTCCTCAGCTAGGATGAGTTTGATTTCTCTTCTCACCTCATTTTTCTCCTCTGTTAGGATCCATCTCTGGGTAGGGATTGTGACTTCGGTTGGTATTACCACCTCAGTTCTATATACTTGGGAGAATAGGGTCTAGTTTATGCTTCTTCGGGGGCTTTTTCTGACGGCCCACAATGCACTTGGAAATTCCTCCACCCATCTCACTTTGGTTCTTTCCAACCTTTTCTTTAACAGGATGGTGATTAATTTGTTTGAGGACTCTGCTTGACCATTGGCTTCGGGGTAGTAGGGTGTTGAATGGCCTATCTTGATATTGTATTTGAGAGTGAATGCTTTGATCTTTCGACCAGTGAATTGGCACCCATTTTCCATAACAAGCTCTTTAGGGAGGCTAAATTAACAAACTATGGACCTTCATATGAAATTGATTACCTCCTCATCTCGTATCCTTGCTAGGGCTTCTGCTTACATCCACTTTGAAAAATAATCGGTGGCAACAGGGAGGAATTTTTCCTGGCCCGTGCCTATAGGCAGAGGACCTACTATATCTAGTCCCCACTTGTAGAAAGGCCAGGGACTCACTACTCCCCTCATAGTATTGAGGGGCATGTGGGTTAGGGGACCAAATCTTTGGCATTTGTTACACCTCTAAGCATATTTAACGCAATCGGTGAGCATAGTGGGCCAGTAATAACCTTATCTCATAATATGCTGGGATAAGCTTTTACCCCTAGAATGCGAGCCATAATCTCCTTCGTACACCTCATACATTATTCTTTCGACTCCCTCTGTGGCTATGCATAGGAGGCCCGAGCCGAGTAGCATTTTGCGGTACAATTTTCTTGATTCAATCATGTACCGACCTACTTTAGCTTCTATCTATTTTGTGATTGTGTGGTCCTTGAGTAGGTCACCTCTTTCTAAGAAATTAAAAATCAAAGTAAACCATGTTGTAGATGGGTTTTCCATACATCCAATTCTCTATTCTACCTCTTCCAAAGATGCTTCTACCAACACCGTTACTGATACCACCCGATTATGTTTGGTCTCCCCTATCGATGCCAAGGTGGCCAAGGCATCGACGTGACTGTTCTCATTTCATGCTATATGTTCGATATTGCACTTTGAGAATTTTATGCATTCTCATTTTAGTCTTTCTAAGTACTTCTTCATCTTTCCATCTCGTGCTTCAAATGTTCCTAGAAACTAATTGACCATGAGCCGGGAGTCACTATGTAGTGCAATTTTATCTACCCTTAACCTTTTCGCAATCATGACTCCGAATATGGAAGCCTCATACTCTATGATGTTATTAGTTGCTTGAAAGTCAAGCTTGACAGTATATTCAAAGCAATTGTGCGCTTCGTCTACATATACCTACCAGGTCGGTGGATTGCTTTGGTCGACTATCCATACCTCTTTAGTTTCTGTTTTGCTAATGGCCTCAGGGAAATCAGCAAATTCAGCCACAAATTTGGCTATAGCTTGTCCTTTGATGGCCGTTCTAGCCATGTATTTAATGTTATACTCCCTCAATTCCATGGTTATCTGGGCCAACCTTCCTATGACCTCTGGTTTTGTAAGCACATTTTTAA
This sequence comes from Hippophae gyantsensis, assembly GCA_030763125.1. Lineage (NCBI taxonomy): Eukaryota > Viridiplantae > Streptophyta > Magnoliopsida > Rosales > Elaeagnaceae > Hippophae > Hippophae gyantsensis. The sequence goes on along the minus strand of CM061032.1, from coordinate 21,250,796 downwards.
GAGGGTGTGAAATGAGTACTACGATGGTGTGTGAGCCAAAGTAGTGCCTGAGTTTTCTCACAGTGATCTTGAGTGAAAAAGCAAGTTTATCTATGGTGGGATATTTTCTTTGGGCCTCGGTTAAAATTTGGCTGAGATAGTAGATAGGGTGTTGGATTTTGTCTCTTTCTGCTATGAGCACAACACTGCAAGTTTGAGGTATGACAACCAGGTATAGATAAAGAACCTCTCCTGGTAGAGGCCTGACTAGGATAGAGGTATTACTAAGGTATTTTTTGATTTCCTCAAAGGTCGTGCTACAATTTTCATTCCAAAAGATAGTCTTGTTCCTTCTCAGCATTTTAAAGAAGTGCATACACTTGTCTATGCATTTAGCTATGAATCTTCCCAACGCACATATCCTTCCATTTAATTGTTGTATACCTCTGAGATTGCTAGGTGGCTTCATATTTACCAGTGCTTATATTTTGTTAGGATTGGCCTCGATTTCTCTTGTTGATACGAGGTATCCCAGGAATTTTCCTATAACCACACCAAAAATGCACTTTTTGGGGTTAAGCTTCATGTCATACCTTCGTATCACCTCGACTATCTCCTACAGGTCTCTAATATGGTTTAAATGTTGACTTGATCACCATATCATCGATCTATGCTTTCAAGTTCTTGCCCAAATGCTTGTCGAACATTCTGTTGACGAGGTACTGATACGTTGGACCCACGGTTTCAATCCGAATGGCATTCTTGTGTAGCAAAATGTTCCCTCCTCTGTTATGAAAGAAGTTTTTTCCTCATCCTCAAGGTGCATTTTGATTTAATGATATCCAGAGTATGCATCTAAGAAACTCATCAATCCAAACCCGAAAGAGGCATCCATCAGATGATTAATGCTTGGGATGGGAAAACAGTCTTTGGGGTAGGCCTCGTTTAGATCGGTGAATGCTACGCACATGCGAGATGCTCCGCATGCCTTTTTCACTAGTACCACATTTGAGAGCCATGAGGGATACTTGACTTCCCTAATGACCCTGACCTCTTTGAGGACAACTACATGACATTTGATTGCCTCATTTTTTTCTCTAGGAAATTTCCTTTTCTTCTGTTGGACGGGTCTAGCTTCTGCGTCGACTCTAAGGAATAATGAGAGCTGCTCCTCGAGCTCTATTTTTAGGTCATCACCTATATTTTATGGGGTGATTCTTCCCCTCCACGTCTGTTGGATAGTCCTTTACCTTGATAAAAAAAAACTGCTCTGGTTATGCTTTTATTTCTTGGTTTCTTTGGACGGAGACTTCTCGATAATTGCTATTTGGGAACAGTTCCCTTCATTGTGGAATTATAACAACTCTTGGCATTTTCCTAATATCTTCTTACCTCTCTAGGGCCTTTAGGCGTATGGAACTTGACTACTTGGTGGAAGGTGGATAGGACCACTCTCATCTTATGTATCCAGGGTCTCCCCAGGATGGCGTTGTAATGAGCCGAGGCATCAATGATGACAAAAATGGTCATTAGTATTACCCATTTTGTCATGACAGGTAAGATCATTGTTCCTTTTGCGTAGGTGGTGTTATTGTTAACTCCTACGAGGGGAAGCTCTGCTTTGACAATGTCAGCATCTCCTAGCCCTAGGGCCCTGACTGTGGTTTGAAAGAGGAGATTTACCTAACTCCCAGTGTCAATCATTATTCATAAGACGTCGTAAGACCCAATCCTCAAGGTTATCACCAATGGGTCTTCGTGATGGGATGAAGTCTCATCTTTATCTGTGAAAGTTATTTTTGTAGAGGGTCTTACTTTATCCAAAGCGTATACGTAGGGTGCATTGTGCAACTCCCTTGTAAATATTTTATGCACATTGTTAGAAACCCCACTAACTCCAGATCCTCCATGTATGGTGTGGATCGTTTTAACATAGGGTTCATTACAGGGTTGCTTTCCACTGCTCGACGAGTATGGTGGTCGAAATATTCTTCATTCGCCTTGGTAGCCTTTTCTATCATCGTTCTCCGTGATGAGGTCCTTGAAATATCCTCTAGTCAATAATGTCTCTAACTCTCTTTTCAAGTTTCTATAGTCTTTTGTATTGTGTCCTATATCTTTGTGGAAGGCGTACCACTTGGATACGTCTATGTCTAGAGAATTCATTCTGGGTGGCCACCTAGTCTCGGGCTCCCTCTCTATTCTTTTTACGACCTCAGTTAAATCAACTTTTAAAGAAGGACCCTTGAAGGGGGATAATGCCTTTCCCCAAGTTTCCCTATTTCCTGGCCAACTTTTATTTACTACCCAGTTTCTGTTGATCAACCAGTGTTTGTTTTGTACATTTTGCCCGAGATTAGAAAATTGTTTGTTTTTGTAACTTTGGTGTGTTTGATCTGGGCTTATCCTTTTTTCTCTCTATTTGGGGTCGGGACCACTTCATCCCCTGCTTAATACTCTTTGGTTAGGCTGAGTTCCTTCTCTAAGTTGAAAAACTTTATGGCCTCCCCATAAGCTTCTTCCAAGGTGTGCGGCACCGATTTAGTTAGTTCTTTAAATAGGGCATAATTCTTTAGCAAGCCTCACCTAAAAGCCTCTATAGCGATAGAGCTTGGGCAGTCAGCGATTTCCAATTTTTCCTCTTTGAATCACTTCATGTACTCTTCGATGGGTTTCTTTTCCTCTTGTATAATTGAAAAGAGGTGGTGCGATTCTTTTCGCAAGGGAATTGTAGGCATAGTTTGTAATGAACATTTTAGCGAACTATGGGAAAGAGGATATGGACCTGGGATGTAGGTTATTGAACCAATTTTGTGCGCCCTCATATAGAGTGGCGGAGAACAGTTTACACATCATAGTGTCTTTTTTTAACTAGGTGAGACTCATGGGTGCCATGGATGTTTTGAAGTGTTGAACGTGTGTTACTAGATCTTTTGTCCCAAAATAGTATGGGCACTTTGGAGCATTGAACTTGGGTAGGGGCTCATCATTTGTATCTCAGAATGGTGAGAAGTACAATTGTTTGCAATCTCTGTCTACCTCGTAAGGGGATTTTCCCTTTTCCTGTCTCTCGCTTGCTGCTTTCAAGGCTTCTACATGTCTCCTATTGTTATCCTCTAGGGCTTGTAGTCTTATTTCCCAACTTCTCTTTTTTTAGGCCATTTTTCTTCATCGGGATGAGCTAAACTGGGAAGGGGATTTCTTTCAGCCTCATGCGCGGTATGTCGGGGCTCAGACTGATCGCATCCCAATGCCTCCCCGGTGGATGGTGCAATAGTAAGATTTTTTGAGATATTTTCCTCTACCTGAGATCGGAGGGTTCTATTTTCTCTTTGGGTTTTGTCGAGTTCTTTTCTTAGCTTGAAGAGTTGATGAGATAACTCTTGATAGAGGGCATTATCTTCTGCCCTAGCTCTATTGGCACCCAGTGGTGTGTCTCCTTGAGTAGCCATTGTTTCAAGATCAGTCAAATTTGATTGTCTTTCAAACCGAGTTATTGCCATGATTTTCGGGTTGAGAGTAGTACACGATGGAAGTTCCTAATTTCTCTCTATGAGAAAGGTGAGTCTCTATAGGATACGAGGTTAGAAACTTGGGATTGACCTGAGAATTTGTGCCCCATGGTGGGTGCCAAATTTTTGAGATTAAAGTGGCTTAGAGAGAGGTTAATACAAAGGGCTGAGTGGTTGGATCCTCATGAGGGGTTCATCTATTTATAGAACATTTATGGTACAGGTGTCAGATATATAATGTGTACTTGTAAGTAGGGCATAATACAATGTGTCAGGAGAGCATGATTAGCCTAAAGTACAATGTGTCAGAGATTTAGGTCGAGTTGAACCGAGCTCGACCAGACCTTAAGGATCAGTCTTGAAAGGGTTTGGGCTTCCATTGGGTTTGGTCTTGACAGGGCTCGAGCTTGGTATTTGTATGGCTCGAGCCCATTGAGCTCGGTCTATCTCATAGGTGGGATGTCTTCGGTACTTCATCTTCCGTCCTAGGCTAGATTTTCTTGGATAGTTTGTAAGGTTCGATCTTTGGGCTGGTCTAGATGTCCAAACAAGATTCATTTAGAATTCATGTCTAACTAAATTTGTAGTTAATTTAATGTTATGAAACTTTTTAATTTCAATTATTAATTCTTGATGGATTAAATTATATATTTGAATGTTATGACTTTGCAAGTTATGAATTAGGTGTACAACCAGTTTGTTGCATGAATATGTTTATATCTAGTCTAAGATGTTAGTATGTAATTCCTAATATTTTTATTCAAAGTGGTATCTTATGGTTGATGTCATAAGTATGATTGAATACGTTCGCTAATGGTTAAACGATTAATTGTTCTAATCTTGTCTAGTCTAGCTATCATTCTTTTAGATCCTAATGCGATGAATAAATTAAATCTAATAAGGGTACTTTTGGGTTGTTCAGGATTTAGGTTGATTTACGATGGTATTCGAAATCAATTACAAAATAAGAAATTGTGGGAAGTCTTAAGTGTGCCTTGACTTCTAAAGCTAAAGTTAATAACTCAATAATGATTTTAAATTATGAAAGTAATTTAGAACTTAAGAAATTAATTTGCATTCATGATATTACTAATGAAATTTTAGGCTAATGGTGATGAAAGTTCCATGATCACATATCTTTTATAATCTTTTGCAATTGACTTTATAATTTTATGTTATTTTACTAAAAAATAATTCAAAATTCTCATTTGTTAATTTAATTAACTCATTAGAAAACTAATAAATAGTAATGGAAATTATCATCGATTCTTATGAGTGTGATATCCCTAGTTCTTAAAATTATTTATCACTTGTAGATGATCACATGTACTTGTGTGTTCTAAACGTTGTTAGAATATGTCTTAAGTTGGTACGGGGTGGTTATGGTTATTAGCATAACCATCCCTGCTTATCTCGTGCCCATTCCTACCCAATATGGCAATACCATCACCTCATAATGTGGATCCAGGAAATTTATAGATGGCATGTAGTAGGATGAGTGATTGTGAAAGTGGGAGCAAGTACGGGCGATGCAATATGGCGAGAGGACCATGGCACGATTGGTGAATTGTTAGCTAGTTGGTTGGCTTATCTGTTGGTTGGCCAGATGGTTTGAGGTGGTGCTTAATGGTAATGGTTGGTTAACTAGTTGATTGATCAATTGGATGGCCTGATTTTATTGTTGATGGGTGGGCAAAGTGATGGTCTGCTGGTCTCGGTCCTCCAGAGTAGGGGACCAATGAGTGGAAATCCCACTTTCTTAGACTTTGACACTTTCTACTCTTTTACTAACTTTAATTTTTCTACCAAGTGTTTTTTATTATTTGAGTTTGTTCCTAAGTTTCGAAATAATTTTTTTCTTGAAAATATATTCTTCTTTAAAAAATTTCAAAGTGTTGAGTGGTTTATTCATAAGGTTATGTTCTATTGTGTGGAGCCCACTATTTCCTAATCCCTTTGTTTGAAATATTTTTGAGTGTGGCAAGAAATGAACATTTTTCTAGAGTCAAACTTGTAAAGAGTGTAGCCTCCATTTTGTTTTTATAGGGGAGTTGTATGATTAAGTGCTCCAATCATAAACCTCACATCTCTAGAGGTGTCATATGACCATTGGTAGTCTCATGTGAGTACCTGATATCTAGTGGGTAAGTCCTCAGGTGTGAAGGAGGTAGTACCTATGTTCTTTTATGCCAATGCCTAGATCTTGGACAACACTCGCTATAGGTGCCGAAAGGGTTGCATTCCTACTTATTTTTCCACACAAGATTTAGTTCATTGAGACATTAGTGCCGTTATCCTATAGACATCAAAGTGGTTGTATAATAGCTTTGTTTTCCACATAGAAGATAATCAGTTGAGAAAGTGGTGAGATGTGGAAAAATGTGCCAATATTTAGAACCTAGATAGACATCAATATGGGTGTTGAAAGGGTTTTGTGCATTCTTCATTTCCCACTCAGGACTTAGTACATTGAGACACTAATGCCATTGCCTAGATCATGGATCATCATCATTGTGAGCACCAAAAAGATGGTATGCCCACTTCATTTTTTGCATAAGACTTAGTCTACTAAGTCAATGGTATAGGGAATCATAGCGTGCCAATGTAATGATCCTAGACCAACATCACTGTGGGAATCGAAGGTGTTATGTGCATGCTTTTTTTCACATAGAACTTAGTCCCTTAAGACACTAACACCATTTTCTAACTCCTATATCATAGTCATTATGGGAACCAAAAAGGTTGTGTTCCTATTTCGTTTTCTGTACAAGATTTAGTGCACTAAGAAAATGGTGTGGGAAAGCACAGTGTGCCATGTCTAGATCCTACACTGGCATCATTTTAGGTGTCGAAAGGGGTTGTGTTCCCATTTCATTTTTCGCACAGGACTTAGTCTATAAAGAAATTATTGCCATTATCTAGATCCTAGACCCTCATCGTTGTAGACATCGAAAGGGTTTGTATGCTCGCTTCATTTTTTGAATGAGACTCATTCTGTTGAGGAAATGGTGGGATGAGGTAAAGTATATTAATATCTAGATCCTGGACCGTCATTACTATGAACGTCAAAGTGATTGTATAACCTATTCATTTTACTCATAAGACTTAGTCCATTAAGACAATGGGGTAATGAGGAAAAGTATGATTGGTTATTGCCAAGACCAAATTGTTATTGAGTCATAGATAGGAGGTCATACTTTTCTCAAGTAGGATTTTATATCATCACACACCTTTAAGTATTTTTTGAGGAATGCCAACATATTGTACTTGGGAAGTGTTTGCTTCTTGCATCAGTGTATGGCTAAGTGTTAGGGAAAAGTATGCATAGGTGAAACATACCTAGACGAGGTAGTTGAGTTCTTGGCTTCGGATGAAGAACTATTTAGCTAATGTGATTTTTCCAAGTTCCCCAAGTGTGAACCTAGATGAATTTTTTGAATTTGCTAATAGTGTACCCTTTACTTCTCACATTTTATTTAGATTTCTTCTTGATAATTTAGTTGAACCCCAGTGGTTGGACCCTCGCCAAGTTGGTTTTTCTTGGATAGGTTTGGGTAGTTGATATTGACTTTTTAAATGCATCTAACTTGGAGTGAAAGTTTCTATAAGTTCTACTCATTTGGAGATAATGTGGTTTCTAGCACCTTAAGTCTGAGATGGTAGCTTTAAAAAGTGGTAATCTAAAGTTAATGTTGCTCTTCAATTTTCATGAGTTTGATTGTTCTTGCAAGATTTTTAATAAGTGGTGAGATTCTAGATATCCCCATTCTAAGAACATTTGCTTCTAGATTCCACTTTTACTCATGGATTTCTTGATGAAGCTCTTGAGTGTAGTTGTATATGAATGAGTTGGAATGAAGTATAGTTTTCTAGAACATTAGTTTCCACATGAAGGTGATTTTCTCTTGAGACAATGATTGTTCATGTTTATAGGATGAACATTTTTAGATCTCATATATACTTTTGTGAAGTACCCTTCACATTTAATGGTTGTATCACATGGAAATGAACAACATGGACCTATGAAGAGATAAAGCTTAACGTTTTAATATCCACATTCTAATCACTAGTTGACTTTTGGGAGGATTGGTCAACCATCTCTTTAGAACTTTATAAGCATGCTTGACATGGAGATATTCAAGGATGGATCACCCCCTTGGGAAGTGCCTTCATCTATAACTTTTGTAACAACTTTTTTCTAGATTCAATATTAGTCACTTCTTTAGAGTTGCATCAAGAATTTGCTTCTAGTTTGGCACAACTTGGATGGTGACAACATGAATTCATGTTTTGGAGAATGACGAGCTAGGTGGTGTGACAAAAAGGAAGCTTGTCTAGATAATGTGGCCTCAAAGGTAGCAATCCTTCAAGTTTGGAAAGCATAACCTTGGGGGTCGTTATCTAGAGAGTGTAGCATTCTAAGGTGTGACTTATCCTACTAAGGTCTTATCCCACATGAATCTTTACTTTTTTGGAGATATGTTTGTCTAACGACCATATATATGAAGATCTATCTTAAGACCAATGACATCATTGGTATGGCTATCCTAAGCCTAATTACCTCAGTTATCTAGCCTTGGGGTTATTCCTTAAGGCGAGCTAGAAAAATCTAGTTTAGATTATATGTGCCTGCATAGATGGTGATAACTGGGGGATGGTTGACATATTTGCATTTTGAGGTTATAGAAGCTCAAGTGTAACCCATACCTAGTAGATTAGGTTGGTCTATTTGGATATTCTATCTGGCTACTCTACCTAAGAAGTTTGCTTGGTTGTCTACTCTTTCTAGGAGGCTTGTCTACCTTATTACTTTGCTTGGATGGCCTACTTGGCTGATTACCCGATCATACTACATGCTGGAATACATCTTCTAAGTGGATGACTGGATTCCTATTCTAGGTGGCTTTTGCCATGGTAGGTTGGTCAAGCTCCTTATGGGTGGCCCAATCATCTTAACAATCTTATGTGGGAAGCACATACCCTAACATTCATGTGTGGTTCTTTCTGACAAGATGAGAAGTCAAGTTTCCTTAGTTGGTTGTGTGACTAGGGAAAAATGGATGATAAATGCGATGAACAAAATGAATGTTCTTAAGTTTTTTGTCAACTTAATCAATTTATTTTTATAAATATTTTTCCCACAAATGATGCTAGATGCTGAAGCTAATAGGTTCCCCACATTCTTGTTGCGTTGATCTTGTAAGTCACTAGCAAACAACGTCAGAGGAACGACATTGTCAAGTGTTGTATTTACTCTGATGCTTAACTTAGTATTTGAATGAGTTTACTAAAATCAAATAGGATAAAAGTTTTAGAATTTACGTATGCATACCTTTAGAGGTGGAAATGAGCCTATTTATAGGCTTCGGTTCATGGCACATTTATAAATAATTTATATATTGAATAATATATTATTTTAGATATTATTAAATTAATATTTTAGCAAGATTTTATTAATGTAGATTTGAATCATTAATATATTTTTTATATAAAATTTAGGAATCTTACTAATAACGGCTTATTTTGAATTTAAATTTAAGTGATCGTACATTAACTATACCTATTTGACTTTTCAAAAGTAACGTAGATAAATCAAATGGTGTCATGCATATCTAGAGATTTTTTCATTTAACAATCTTATTTTTATATTAAAAAGAAATCATTCCTAATTCTCCTACTTGAAAATCTTGCATTTTTTATTATACATAAGTTTTTTTCTAAATACATTTTACTATTTAAATAGGATTTCTCTTTCAATAATAACTATCCTAGCTACTATTTTTATGATCAATTTAATCGATATTTTCTTTTATGATTCATATTTTGGATTAGGTTTATCCTTTTAGTAATGGGATGAACTAATCCCACCATCTTTGATTATGAAAAATTGAATGCATTCTTTTATGTTTTTGACTCAAAGATACTAATAGATTAAAGATAATTTTATTTCTAGCCATGTGATTTTAAATAATATAATTACTTTTATCACATTTTTAAAAGTTTTCTTTATTAAAAAAATGCAATAAAATATTGGATAAATTTCATTTCCTTTCTTTCCAATTGAGTAGAATTTTATTTCAATTCTACTAACGTGGGTTAGGTTTGATGAGCATTATTCTAACCTTTAACCAACATTCACTTGTTAGATCGTCCATGGATTATTAGATGAAGTAGACTCATTCGGTTGAGATTCAGATAAAATTGATTTTATTCGCTTGAATCTCGATAAAGTCAATTTCATCGATTCAAATTTAAATGAAATTGATTTAATATGATTGAAAAATTAATCTAAATGAAATCAATTTCATCCAAATGAACTGCAAATAAGAATAAGTTTTATTTTTGTATAAATAATAATTTTTTCAAATTTTGTCTTTTTTTTTTTTTTAAAATGTTGGGGTGTAAAATTCATTTATAAACTAGTTGTATTTGTGTTCAATCCATCGAGTTCACGTATCAAATAACTTAAAATGCAATCAACAAAAATATATTTTTAAGAAAAACATGATTTATTATGTTTGTTCATTTAATGTCATTGTGTTAAATAATATTAAAATATTAATTTAACGTGTTGATTAGTATTGATTTATCGTGTTTAATACATTTATTGAATGAGATATGTGTGTCATGATACTCGTATTTGCATGTCATGTCATAAATCAAGATTTGGGTATTTACTTGGACACGAAATTATTAAATGATTACGTGGTACTTTAGGTCAATAAAATATAAAATATGCAATACTATGCTACAATCTAATCAATTATACTATGATACAAATTATTAGTTTTTAAATTCCAAACCTATTTCATAATTTAGAACAATTTTAAACTATTGACTTTAGTTTTAGAAGTTTAAGTTTGTCCAAATTTTCTTACATTTTCTTAATGTGTAATTGACTATTAATTTGATCATTAACCAATATAATTCTTGAACAACTTAGAATTATGCCTACAAGACTTAATTCAATCATTACATTATGATCACAAAAATTAATAATTAAATTATATAAAATTGAAACCATTGATAATTACTAAGTATCCAATCTCAATTGCAATTAAACACTACAACTTTTCACTTCAATTATAAAAATTAACAATTTTATACTTATATCATAATTTAGGATTAAACATAATCAAATATCAAATTAGAAACACTATTGATTCAAAATTCAAAATTTTAATTAAATTATAACATAAAATTTAATTAAACCATAATCTAGGGTTTTAGGGTTTAGAATTACCTATGATCACATCAAGAAAATTGGAGATCCATATAATCAATTAAATTCAATGAATAAATTAAATAATCCATAAAAAGTAGAGAAAAAATAAGAGGAAAAAACTTATTATTGATGAATAAAGGAAGCCAAATGACTCGAATCTACCAACCTTCAACCTTTTCCACAATATCCTACAAGAATTCTTTCAAGAAGTTGCCCAAATTGGATCTTGAAAAATGGATGAAGTCCTACTATGTCACGTGGCCAAGCAGTTAAAAATACATTGACCTAGCCCAAAATGCCCAAAATCATAGGTAAAATTAGTCCAAAGCTATGTCGAACCGGCTAAAACATGGATTGATTGGCCAAACACATTGAATCAGCCCGTTCTTCATCGCTTGGCTAGTGCCTTGGCTATTTACATCTATTTTCATACCTAATACATGCATCTAGTCTAAGTTTTGACTATTTCTAGCCTTTTTCTTCTTGACGAAGCCCAACTTATTTTAGGAGTTCATGATTAATATATATGTTATTTATAACTAAGAGTTATTATTAAGTTAATGTTTTTCTTTTTCTTTAAAATTTTCTTTCTAATTACTTACCTTTGATTTTAGAGGACAAATTTTAAACTAGAAGAAAAACATTCACTTGTCAATAATACCCCTTTTATTAGTTTCTAGCTACTACTTGAACTATAAATTCTAAACCCTAAATCAATCTTAAATCTTAAATCTTAAATGAACAATCCAAAATTATAAACCAATTAGATTTATGGTTATTTTTATCTTTCTAATATATATATATATTTAAACTATTCATTTTAATTATTAAATATGATGCTTTTGTCATTTTCACTATTAGGTGTAAATACCTACTATTTTGGATCTTTTATTCTAGTGAACAATAATGAGTGACAAGATCGGTATTACAAATATCGATCTTGCAAAATATCTTTTGTGGTTTTATAATTTGTAAAACCCTCGTAAGTACACGAATAATTTATATAGCAAATGATAAGTATATTTCCAAGGTCGATCTAAGGAATATATGTGATTTTTAATTTATTATTCAAAATCTTAAAAACGATATTAAATTCTAAAGATCCTGTCATAATATTTTGGTTTGTTTGTTTCATAATCTAATAATAAAAATAAACACAGATAAATATTCAATAAACAATAATGAAAATTTTTATCATTCGTAATAGTGGAGTATTTAAGGATATAATAAGTTAATTATGCTTACTCATATTATTTATGTTATTAAATATATAAATTGATAATTGTTGATTTTCTCTTTTTGGTATAGAGGTGTTCTTAGACGGAGCTCAATTTTTTTTAATATTAATTAAATAATATTATTAGGTGGGCCTATTAATTAATTAAGTATTAAATTTCAGCTTTATTTCTAAGAAAATAGCAAACTATCTAACCACAACTTTAAGAAGAGTTAAATAATTAGACTTTATTCAAAGTGTCCAAATTAAACCTAAGAATTTAATTACCCAAGTACTAACTTTCAAGTTTTAAAATCATTACTGAAAATATGTTGTCAATACATTTTCGAATAATAATTCTTATAAAAACTTTTGAAATAGAGCTTCATTCTAACTTCTAGGTGATTGTACCAACAAATAAAAGAGTATTACTCTAAATTAGACCGGATAATTAAACCTTAAAATCTAACTTTCAGATTTAAGTTTGTAATGAAAAATAATATATTTCTCTCTAACATTCCTAATATAAAATCTTGAATAAAAACAAAATCAATTTATTTTATAGAAATGTTTTACCTATTTAATATTTTGCAAGCATAACAACATTATTATTATATCATATTTACAAACAGTCAGTCATGCTAAATTTAATCATAGATAAATTAAATATAACATATAAGAATAAAACATAAAAAGATAACTGTAAAGAATCCATTAAAATAATACCTTAAAAGAATCCTTACAATAGTTTGATGTTAATTCTATCGTTGGGAAACCTCCAAACGGATTTGCATCTCCGCTTATTGAATAAAAAAACTAAAAATCTATACAAGCATAGCTAATTCTTCTCAAAAATAGAAGAAGTAAAAAAATAAAAAATAAAAAAATGAAAACTTTCTAGAGAGAGAAAGTACTCAAAAAATTGTATATTTTACAATGAGAGAAGATGATCCTTTTATAGGTGAGGAAAAGGCCAAAAAAAGGGATAAATATTTCAAAATTTGAATTTAGACGTGTTTAGACAGGTTGGCATGCATATGGGGTGCAAAAATCTTGGTAAATAAGTGGTTGGCGCGATAGACGGGCAGTTGGCATGCACAGGCACATGCGCAAAAGTTATCACAACATGTGTTAGGCATGTGCTGGCTACGAACGATGGCTGGGCATGTGCCGACCATGTGTGGGCATGTGCCGACCATGTGTGGGCATGTGTTGGGCATGTTCCGACGTGTGCTTGGCATGTGTTGGGCGTGACTCAACGTGGATGGGCTGCTACATACGGGACTCAGCGTAGATCGACTATTGCACGCGGGATTTTGGCCTTTTTTAACATTTTTGACTCATTTCTTTTTCAATATATATTTGTGATGTATTACCTTCAGTATTTTTTTATTCGTGTCTTTAAGTTATTTTTGAATGAAAATACTTGAAAAACAATAAAAATACTTGTAATTCTAAAAAAGATAAATTTATATAAAAACATGATAAAATCATATAAATATAAATCTATTTAGAAAATTAAAGTACATTAAATTATGATAATTTTAGTGTTTTTAAAACACTCATTAAACAACATAAAAAATTCTTAGTTTTTGTTGTTTTTCATCCTATGTTGCTATTTTTCTCCCAAATATATGTAAAACTCTACATAATAAAATAAAGTACATTGGGCACCTAAAATAAATGTAATATGGCAGGATTCATGCTAAAAATTTGTATACATTAGCATATACTAGTCATCGAACATGTTTTGTTGGATGTGGCTTATGGAAATCATATTGGAAATACTATTTTAAACCTTCTACATTTTTGTTATTTGAAATGGTTTTATAGATTAAAATTGGGTAAATTATATATTTTTTCAAAGCTTGAAATGTCTAGTTTCAGAGACATTTTATGACTTTTCATTTGGAAGTCTACAAAAAATAATGAGCTAAAAATTTTGTGTTGCATCTGATCGATATTTTGGTATTTTTGACCTATTTCTTTGATAAACAATGAACTAGTGATTTAAAAAAATTGATGATGTCTAGTTTTTATGTCTTTTTATAAAACTGAATTTAGCATTTTTTACATAAAGTTATACTAGTTTTATCAAAGCATGTTCTATACAAAATCCAAACTAAAAGCTCTATTTCAACCTGATTAGTATTTTGTGATTTTGAAATGATTTAATAGATTTTATTTGAATGAGTTATATCTTATTTTAAAGCTTATGATGTCTAATTTTATAGATATTTTATTATTTGTTATTTCAAATTTTATAAACAAAATTATAGAAATTTAATTAAGAGTATATTCTGTGTAAATTGTATTGAAAATCACTTTTTAAACAAACCAGTATTCTTTGTTTTTGAAAGAATGAAAATTGAGTGTATTATATCTAATTTTCAAGATTTAAACGTCTAATTTTTGTATATTTTTATAAAATTACATTTGGATATGTTTATGAAAAGTTATGCCTACTTATGTAGTGAAAGATTAGAATTACTTTAAAATTGCTTATATTGAGATGACACAAACTGAAAGTTCAAATTTTTAAAATAACTTTGGTAATTCTTAATAGGCGTATGCTATTTTTTTTATAAAGTTGAGAATATCTAATTTTTGAATGTATTTACATATTTTAATTTGAACATTCTAACTTAAAGTTATGTTTGTAAGAATTGAGTTAAGAAACTATTTCTAGTGATCTTGAAAGATTTTTCACTCAAGTTTATAATTAATGAGACAATTTTTTAAACTATTTTGAACCTATGTAGTTTAATTTGAATTGATTAAAGAGTCTACCTTCTTAAATTGGAATATGAGTGTAAAAGTCTTTAAGCTATAAGTTATATGTTATTAGTTCATATTTTAGAACCTTTTGAGTATCTTTCTATTTTAAAATATCTAAATTGACTATAATGTTATTCTTGTTTCTGACAAAAATATGTGTCACATAGGAAGGAATGATTCAACAGACCTCACATGACAGTTAGAGAAACAACGGTGATATAGCATTGTGAGTGGACACATTTTACTCGAATTTTATAAATACTTATTTATTATTAACTTAAACATGTTCATAATATTTAAGTTTATGAAGTTTTTCACAACTTTAGTTCTTTCTTATTAGAAAAGAGTATTTTATATTTAAAAAGTAGATAATTAATTCTTACGTGAGTTTAGAAGTGTTTACTCAGATTTATGACATACATACAGATTTTAACTAGAACATAAAAGTTTATATTCAACTTTTAACAACAATATTTTAGAATATTATTATTATGTCAATTCAAAAGCTTTTAATTAGTTTTATATCTTGATTTAAGTTGTAATTTTTCATAATATTATGCATATTAGTAAATATTATTATTTTTAAATCATCAAACAAGCACTGTCTCCCAAATTCAACAGTAATATAAGAAATAAATAATAAATTAATGGGCCCTTGTCTGCTTGCTATGACCAATACACATGAAATTAAAACTTTTTCTGTCTGCGTGTGCAAAGAGCTCTATACACGTATGATCAACTCCTCCTAGGTGTGAGCTTGATGAGGTTTTCCTATTTCTCATATTTTATTTCATGTAAGCTATTCATCGTTATTTTTACTTACGTAAATGTATTTTCAGTTATTTGTATTACTCCAAATTACTAATACAACTTGTGAACATTTCTATGTTATGACTTATTTTAAATTTTGTAGTTAAATTATTAAGGTTAAATAGATATAATCAATAATTACTTATTTTTCAAACTTGTTAACTCGCTAAGTATTTTTACTTACCCTATTTTTCTTTTAAAATTTTCCCTTTCAGATATTAATAGTTTTTGATTGAAGATTTGAGTATTGTCCTTGAAGGAGACTTAGATTAGGTTGTTATATTGAACTGGATAAATTTTCATTCTTTTGGTAGTAATAAGAGCTTATTTATTTTTTTTTAGTGATGTCAATATGTTAGAGGATGTTTGGTGACTCTATTATAATTGTAAATTGTGTAATAGGCTGAAATCACTTATAAGTTATTATTATTATTATTATTCTTTTATAACTTATTGTATAATTTGAAAAATTTGAATACTGTAAATAAATAGAGATTATATTATTACAAGATGTTTTATGATAAAAAATAGTTAAGATTATGCTAAATTATATCAATATTTCCATAAGTACTAGAGACCTTATGACAGGTCCTGATAAGATGTATAGTTACGTCCAATTTCGTTACACTTGCTACAAATAATACATTTTTTTAAAACGTCAATAGTATGAAAACTCAAGTAAACCTAATAAAAAATAGTGATGAACTATTCTTGATGGTGAAGATGAAACTATGAAGATAAGAAATAGCAAGAGAGAAAGAAGAAATAAAATGAGAGAAAATCAATCTTGATTGATTGTCCTTTTCTTTTGTTAATCTAGGACACAAAAAACCTATATGCTTTACATAAGTATACATGTAGCATAATTGTCTAATTACTTCTATTAAAATATGGAGAATAATAATCAATTACATGACACCACACTGGATTGTAATAATCCTTGATTCTTAATTGGACATATCAGCACTAGTTTGTGCTTAAAATGATCATGAGCCAGACCAATGCTTTAGTAAGCACATCACCAATCTATGCACAAGAAGGAAGATGTTGGATAGTTAAAGCCTTCTTAAGCACTTGTTCTCTAACAAAATACAAATCAAGCTCGATATGCTTTATGTGAGCATGTAAAATTGGATTTACCATTAGAGAAATTGAGCTCAAATTATCACACCATACTATAGGTGGTCGTGGAGGAAGATGAATTTCAATGAGAAGATATGTACCTAAAGAATCTAAGAAGTAGCCCTTGCGATACATACTCCAACTTTTGTACTAGAGCATGAGATTGTGTGTTGTTTCTTAATTGACCACAAAGTAGGATTATGACTATCAAGACTTTTTCCAAGTTCTCTAGTACTTATTAAAGTCCTAATATAATTTAAGATCTATCTAAAATTTAGTATTATCTCTCTTTTTTCAATAATAAAATATCCTATAATAATATAACGTCTATTTGTTTACGGTATTTAAATCTCGTAAATTATATAACCAATCATAAAAGAATAACAAAACTAATTGATAAGTGTTTTTGGCTTATCATACAGTTTACAATCATAATAAGGTCACAAAACATCATCTAATATATTAATGTCATTAAGAAAATGAAACAAGCTCTTATTACCACTAAAAGAATGAAAATTCATTTAGTACAATATAAACGAAATAATCTAAGTTTCCTTCTATGACAATACCCAAATTCTCATTCAAAAACTAATGATACTTGAAAGAGAAAATTTTAAAAGAAAAATAGGGTGAGTAAAAATACGCATGAGTGGATAAGTTTAAAAAAATAAGTAATTATTGAATATATCCATTTAACTTAAACAATTTAATTGTAAAATTTAAAACAAAATTTTAACAAGTTGTATTAATAATTTAGAATAATACAAATAATTGAGAATACATTTATATAAGTAAAGATAATTGTGAATAACTTATATGAAATAAGTTATAAGAAATAGAAAAAACTCATCAAACTCGTATTTGGGAGAAAATTGGTCATATATATATAGAGCTCTTTGCACATGTAGACGAAAACATCTTAATTACATGTGTGATGGTTGTAACATTACAAAGGGATTTTATAAAAGAAAAGGAATATAAATATGACTCTTCCCAACTCAAGTCAAGCAAAGTGTAGTGAGGAAGGAGGGGAAGAACTACTAAAGAAAGGCCAAGTGAAGTACTTCCTGGTCATTTTCTTTAATGCTTCGACCCAAAGCGATACCTTCGAGCTAGTTCAGTGGATAAGATGGTTGTGCTCCAATTCACTCAAGAATGGGATGGTAGTGGTTCGTTGACAAGCTCGTTCTGATCTTGGATGCAGTACATTGGAATCTCGATGATGCCTCTCAATTGATTGATATATTTGTTTGCATAATTACCCTTACTTTGGCTGGATCTATTTCAATCCCTCTCTTACTAACGATGAAACCAAGTCATTTCCCCGACGAAAGACCAAACACACACTTATTAGAAGGACAATGCTTGTTTGATGGTTTAAAAATAACAATACTTACTAATATGCATAATATTATGAAAAATTATTACTTAAATTAGGATATAAAAGTGAGTAAAAGCTTTTGAACTAACATAATAATAATGATAATATTCTGATATATCGCTACTAAAAGTTAAATATAAATTTTTATATTCTAATCAAAATCTATATATGTTCCATAAATCTGAATAAACACTTTCAAACTCACGTAAGAATCAATTTTCTATTTTTTAAATATAAAATACTCATTTTTTAATAAGAAATAACTAAACTTGTGAAAAACTTAATAAACTCAAATATTATAAATATGTTTAAGTTAATAATAAACAAGTACTTATAAAGTTTGAGTAAAATGTATCCAATTATTCTATTGTATCATTGTTGTATCTTTAGTTATCTTGTAGGGTTTGTTGAATCATCATTTCATATATGACCCATACTTATGTCAAAATACAAATAACATCATAGCTAATTTTTCTAATATAAAATTGAATGATATTCTAAAAATACTAAAACATGAGCTACTAACATATACCATATAGCGTGGATACTCTTATACTCCTAGTTCTAATTCAAGAAGGCATACTCTTTAACTAATTCAACTTATAAGTAAAAAGTTTCAAAATAGTTAAAAAAAACTCACTAAAATGTAAGGTTAGGACTCATTTCCTTGGTCATAAACTTGGGTGAAAATTGTTTTAAATTCATCACATAGTACCTACAATCAAATAATCATAACTTTTAGAGAAAATATCCAAATATAGTTTTGTAAAATCCATCACAAACTATGAATTTATATCTTTCCAAAAAGGTATCACATGATCATTGGATATTTATAAAATAAATTTAAATCACCAAATCAAAAACTGCTAGAACATAGGGTGTATAGTTGATTAATATACTTCTAGACCTACCCACATAAATTAGGTATAACTTTCAATATAAGTATCCAAATATATTTATATAAAATGATCAAAAATTAAAAATAATAAGATTTAAAACAAGATATAACACACTCAATTCTAATTTTTATAACCATTTCAAAACACAAAAGTACATATTAGACCATAACAAGAATTTTGGGTTGATTCTATATAAACTGTAATGGTAAAACAAATATAATTTTTTGTAGAAAAATCCAAATAACAAAAAATAAAAAGTTTATGAAACTAAACATGTTAATATTTAAAACAAGATATAACCCACCTAAAACCAATCATTAAAACCATTTCAAAATCACAAAATATAGGTAAAGTCTAAACAGAGTTTTCAATTTCGATTTGTAGAACATGCTTTGGTAAAGATAGTATAATTTTATGTAAAAAACTCTAAATGATAAACCGTAATATATGTATTAAACTAGACATCCGTATCATTCCAAAATGGTATGGCGCAAAGCCTAAATATCCCTAAAAAATTCCCAATTTTCATCGAAACTTTCTGAAAATAAATTTAGAAGTGTGTAAACATAGTTTTTTTAAACTTTAGAGTTTTAGACAAGAGAAAGATCATCTCTTCATATTAAATTCTTTAAAACAATCAAGAAACATAAAAAAAAACTCCATAAAATACATGCAATATTTAATCATATAAATTTAGTATGAAATTGAAGACCAGCAAGAATGGAATTAGAAACAAGTTTAGAAGTACACCAAGGAATAATTAGAAAGGAAAGATATTTGATTTCTCACCTTAAAACCAAGCCCTAATTTAGTCTTCAACACAAAAATAAAATCTCCCAAAGGAATAGAAGAGTTACTAAGCATATTTTTAACTACAAATGATCTTTTTCTATATCTTTATCTCTTTTTCACACACACTGACTCACTCACTCAATCTAGCTCCTATGGAGCTCAAAACATTTTGTATGGGCTGAGAACTCACTAAACTAGTCAACTACGAATATTTTGATAATTTTTTACCCAATTATTCAAATTTTTAATTTTTTTTTAAAAAATTTCAAGAAATTTTTAAAAAATATTTTAGATCGTACACAAATTAAATTTGTAAATTCAAAATATTTATTTTGCTAATTGAAGAAAAAAGACATTTAAAATTTTAACAAATTTAAAAGAAAGCAAAATAAAAGAAAAAATTTCTTTTAAAAGAATATTAAATGAGACCGGTCTCACAAGGACCAAGAAACATATAAATGCCATAAATGGATTTTTTTATCTTTAGATAAGAATGTTCAATCAACATCGATAAACCCTGTAATAGATAGCTCGACTCTTTTTTGAAATAAGAGACAATGATTACTAATGCCTTTGAGATATCTAATGCACAAATTTTACTTACTTGCAAGTGCATGAATCACTAGCAGACTAATGATAAATTATCCCGAGGTCATGTCTAAAAATAATTAACCGGTGGTTTTAAAAAGTCAAATTATTTCCTATATTAATTAAGAGGAAAAAAACAATCCCAAATATTCCATCATGTGTCAATTCATAGAAAATAACTGTAACTAAAGATCGTAAGTAAATTAATTATAGTAAGTAAATTTATAGCCGAAAAAAATGGTAATGGATGAATATGAGATATTAGTATGCAAGTTCCTTCTTGAAAATAAAAAATTTAAATGATTTAAACACAAGTTAGTTTTATTGATTTTTTCTTTTTAAATAAACGAACCCCCACAGTCATGATGAGTCCCCACAATTCTCAATTAATCTATAACTTTTTAATTTGAGTTTGAAATTGATTAATTAATAAACTAAGAAAATATATAAACAAGAATTTTTAATTAGTTAATAACTTATTTAATCGAGCTTGAAATTAATTAATTAGTAGTATATTTTTTAATTATAAATTAAGATTTATTTTTTTATTAATTTATAATTAAAAATATTTTTAATCATCTAATTTAATCTCAGTTAATCGATAACATCCTTGGTTAGGCTTGAAGTTAATCAATGAAATTAAATTAAACTCTCATTTAATAACACAAAACTAAGCACATATGATGTTTATAATGTTTAATTATAAATCAAGATTTGATCTATCATTAATTTATAATTAAAATTTTTAAGAATATGAATAAAAAAAATGAATTTTATTTGTTTAAACCATAATATTATTCTTCCAATCATTGGATATCAAATTAGAAAGAGAAAAATAAGATATAGTAATAAAAATATCCTTTCTTAATAAAAATGATTCCAGATTTATGAAGTGGTGTCATTACATTCTTGAAATCTTTAGATATTTTTTACAATTTGGAGGCTTTCTCTTGTATCTATATATAGATAATGGATGATAATGTGGTTTAATTGATATTTATTTAAGATGGGTTAGGGTTGTATTTATAGGCCAAAATTAGGGTTAAATATATTTAAAATATGTATTAGGGTTTATGGCAAATTTTTGTACTCAAGTCTTGATATTATTTATTGTGCACCATGATGTGCATTGATTTTCATTTCTTCAATTACAACTCGAGAGGAAAATGTTATGGTATGGATAAGTTAAGTTCGTGGTATACCTAGAATTAGGGGTGTCCATAAACCGGATCGGATCGGACCAAACTGTAAAATCAGACCGGATCGGACCAAACCGAACGGTTTTATTAATCAAACGGTTCGGTCCAGTTTGTACTAATTTTAAACCGTTTGAAACCGGACCGGACCGGTTTAATAATATATTAAAAATTTCACATTATTCTTCATTAAATTATAAAAAAATTGGACCAAACCGTTTTATAAATCAAACGGTCCGATCCAGTTTTTATTTCTTAAAACCGTTTTAAACGGTCCGATCCGATCCGAGTAATGTGAACGGTCTAATTTGATTTTTTTTTTTTGAAAAACTGGACCGGACCGGATCATGGACACCCCTACCTAGAACTTCAAAAAACACAAGCTAGAGCAAAAAGGTTTGTGCGGGACATGAATATAACTTAAAATTTTTTTATATTAAATATAACTTAGAAAACAAACTAATTAAAACTAAATTGAAATATAGGACGTAAATTTTAATATATATCATTTATAGAATTAAAATAATTATTTAAATATAAAAACACAAACTATTTTTTATAATATTAGTGTAATGTTAAACATAAGCGAAGCGGAGTTAGATACCCGCCTTGCTAAATTCCAAAGTATTGTCTTAAATGTTTAACCCATGAAAGTAATTTACGTTGAGTAAGGTTATTTTGCAATTGGGTTTGAAGGTTTAGCCCATTAAAGTAAGCAAAAAAAAACTCGAAGTTAGCTTTATGCTCTCAGTCTTGCAAAATTCTCCATAAAATCGCGAGGCAAGGATTTGATTTGGTGTAAAAAATATGGAGGTTTCATCTGCATCTATTCAGCCATCTTGTTCTTTTCCTTTGCGAGCCCCTAAAACCGCCACAAGAGACCGCGTTTCCTCTCTCTATTTTCTTGGAAATTCAGCTTGCAATGTTAATTTCTCTCCTTTAATCTGTAAAGGTGTGTGATTTTCTATCAAAATTGCTTGTCATTTGTCTTCGTTTGATTACTGGGAAAATAAACTTTTATTTGAGTTAGGTTTTTGTTTTGAGTTGTTGACAGAAAGTAGAATCTGTTCTTCTCACTTTATTTTAATATTCAGTAGGCATTTGATTGTACGATTCTATTTCTTTTCCCTTTTAACGCTAATGAACTTGTAACTTTGGAAGACGCAGACGAACACTTTGTAAGTCATTATGTAGTACGTTACAAAGAAACTTTCACTTATGTCTTGAGAAGTTTTTTTAGCTCAAGACATGTTGGAATGCACCTTGTCGACTCAGTTTTAGGCGACATATTTATTTGGATTAATGGGAGGATAAGTTATATATTATTTCCAGCCTAATCAATGTCACGAGATTTTCAAAAAGAAACTTTCACTTATGTCTTGAACTGTCCATTTGGTATTTTTATTCGAGTGCCCCACATGTAATTTACTCAATTTTCTACAAATTCAGTTTTTCTATGTATCTTGACTACTCACATCCATACACACCTTCCCCCCAATGTTATAAGACTTTGACATGGGTGCATCATTGAAAATGAAGAGTAACAGAGATTTTTACTTGTGTCATGGTTACTACCAAGATGTTTTTTCGGAAGTATATGAGAAACCACTTTTCTGTAACATGATTTTAGAAAGTTGGTGTGAGCGGTTCTTATTTTCGTTGACTATAGTTACTATATTTTTGAAAATATTGTATCATGGGGCAATTATTGTGGAATGCTAGGTTATCGCTTGTTGGCTAGATCAGTTAGGCTGCAACGGTTCTCTGTCAGTGCTTCTGTGATTGATGATAAAATTTTCACACCAAGTCACTATAGCGTGGAGCAAGAGTCTGTTTCTGATTTTTGTGATTCCTTTGATTCCTCTTTGAATCAACAACCTACAAGTACTGAGAATGGAGAAGGAAGCGATAATGTTGGGCAGTTGGACGACCAAAAAATGGTAAAAGTGTGTGACAAGCTCATTGATGTTTTCATGGTTGATAAGCCCACTCCAACAGACTGGAGGAGATTAATAGCTTTTAGTAAGGAATGGGAAAACATCCGGCCCCATTTCTTTAACCGGTGTCAATATCGAGCAGACTGTGAGGATGATCTTGAGATGAAGCATAAACTACTCCGGCTTCGACGGAAGTTCAAAGAGGTAGTTTTGAATTTATATGTTCACCTTCTAATGGAGACATTTATTTTGTGATTGTTTTCCATTCTGGTATATTTTCATAATAACAACAGCAAGAACTTTTCTCTCTCCTTTTTGCATGAGCTAATAGGATTTTAGCTTTACTGATTTTAACAACTAGTTCGTCAAGCCTGTCCGTGTTTTAAGTCACCAATGTTTACAAAAGAAGAAATACAGGTTTTTTGTTAAAAGGTGTTAGTATTGTAGAAAGGAATGCAATACAATCCCTCAGGAGTCAACTAAAGTATGAGTGCTATTTTTGGAACAAAGGGAAGGATTCTTCCTTTTTGTCAGAGGTGCATTGCATTTATCAAGTTATATTACTTGGTTATGATGATAGAAATACAGTCCTATGTTTTTTAGACCATCAAGAAATGGGTTTTCTTTCTGATTTATGTGTTCACTTCGTGCTGGTACATTTGGGTATATATGCCATTCTGTTCCCCAGGTTGATGAAGACGTGCAAAGACACAACGAACTTCTGAAAGAAATCAAAGAGGTGCCATCCAAAATTAGCGAAATTGTAGCTAGACGTCGCAAGGATTTCACCAAAGAATTCTTTGTGCATCTTCATACCGTAGCTCAATCTTATTATGACAATCCAATAGATCAAAATGGTTAGTCTGGATTCTCCATTCTCTCATAAAAGATTTATCATTTATGGTTCGTTTCTTAATAATAGCAAGACAAAGTATAGAATTAAATATAATTGAAGTGGCAATAATCTACTTATTCAGTTGCTATGTAGATATTTAGTTTTCATATTAGTGTTGGAGAGTAGAATATTATATTTAAGATATTTTCGTTATTAATTTAGTAGTTATATTAAGAGTACTATTAAAAATAGGATTACAATGTCGTATTTTCCTTATATATTGATTTACTATTTATAACGGAGAATAAGGATGCCTTTCATTACTTTTCTCGTTCTTCTCTCAACTTATTTCGATTTCTTAGAATTATAGCTTTTGCATTTCCTATTTTATATTTCTACTTTCAGGAATCATGATAAATACCACTCAGTATGTGTGCCCAATTTATTATCCTTGTTTTTGGAACATTATGTGCATGTGCCCAAGTCGGGAGTGAATGTCAGGCATTCTTTGCCATCTGAATTATCTGGTTTCATCTGCGCAAAGAAAACTCAGGACTTGTCAAGTTGTAATGCGGTTTATGGTGAATCAATGGAAAACTATGAAATTCCTTCAAATTGGAGTACTGAAGTGGATAATAATTTAATTTCAAAGCTATTCGTTATGCGACTATTATTCAATTTATTGCTTATCTTAAGTGTGGCAGTGGCTATTCTTATGCTAAATGTTTGCCTCATTTTTTTTCCAACCACTAGCCCAAATGAAATGTTATGATTAATTCATATGGGCAGCAATTTAATTTAAATGTAGTTACATGTGCAGTTGGAAGAGAAAACCTATACCTGACCTAGGTTCCCCTTTCTCTGTAATTTAATAACGACACACCTTCGCCAGAAAATCTGCAACCCTTTTTATATTTTATTGCATTGTGAAGGTGTGTTCTAAATTTGTTGATTTCTCTATGACTAGCTCTGTCAAAACTCGGAAATACATGTTTGGCCGTCGTACAAGCTTATGACAATGCAACTGAAAGCGCCGAAGCATTGAATGCTGCAGAGTTGAAATTACAAGATATTATCAATTCTCCTTCTTTAGATGCGGCTTGCAGGAAGATTGATAATTTGGCCGAGAAAAATCAACTTGACTCAGCTTTAGTCTTGATGATCTCAAAAGCTTGGTCAGCTGCTAAGGAGTCCAACATGACAAAAGATGAGGTAAAGATGTAAAGGCTTGTCTCTGAATGTTTATCTGCATGCATTGGATGGTTTGCTTTATAATCATAACTAGCAGTTCATATATATGCAGCTGTATCATCATTATACCCTGATACCCATCTACTCACTCATTATGTAGTCATCTCTAATAGTGAAACCCCTACTTAGAATGATCCTGAGATCGTAGTGTTATCCTACAATAAACACTTTGTTTCATAAATGCTCTTTAAGATTAATTTCTATTTCAATATTCTACGAGTCAATGGTATTAAAATGCTACTGAGTTGCTGATGTTTATTTTCTCCTTCTCCTCCATCTGTGAATAGGTTAAAGACATTTTATATCACTTGTACACGACTTCAGTAGGCAACCTTCAAAGGCTTGTGCCCAAAGAAATTCGTATACTAAAGTATCTTCTCAAAATTGAGGACCATGAAGAGCGATTATCTGCACTTGATGATGCATTTACCCCGGGAGAAGAACTTGAAGGAAAAGATTTTGATTGCCTATACACGTATGAATTACAAACTATCCATTGTTCTAGGGTAGCCTCGTAGGGCTGGTCACTTTACTTTCATCTATTAGGTACTTTAGTCATTTTACTTTACAATGGTGCACTATTGCCCTTATTGTTAACAAATTGGACCCCTTAGTCATTTTTTGGGAAAAAAGCTTTGGTGGAAATGATTTCGAACCTTACTAATGTGGGTTGATGAATGTTTGTTTTTGTTTGACAAAATATTCAGATAATGGCTGAAATGTCAAAAAACAATAAGCTGTACTAATTAAAAGTAAATTGATTAAAGTGTCCAAAAAATGAAACAAAAGTGACAGTAGAGGTACTTTTTTCAATGTCTACATTCCACGTATGCTTTTCATATAATTTAAGGAAAGTACTTTTTATCACAATTCAACATACAATAATACAAGAGTCACAATATAATTGGTCCCAGCGGTCTCGCAACTCCTTTTAGCGTTTCACATCCTCATCTTCACATTCAATCTGAAATTTACACGTCGTTTATGCATACAATATTATTCTATTTAATTGTCTCTTGTTTTACTGTTGCAGAACCCCGGATAAGCTGCATACATGGATTACCACCATTGTGGACGCATATCATTTCAGTGGTGAAGGTACCCTCTTAAGGGAAGCAAAGGACCTGATGAATCCAAAGATTATTCATAAACTAGAGGAATTGAAGAAAGTGGTTGAAAATAAATTCATGTAGATCTTATACTCCTTAAGGTTATCTTTGCATTAAGACCTTAGTTGGGGTTTTAAAGTTGTACAACAGCATCTGTAGAGATGTTAATTATAAGGCCTAAAGATTAAGAACGTTGTTATTACATGGGTTAAGAGTTTACCTCAAAAAGTTGTAAGAAAACAATACATTTGATAGGACATGGTTATTTTTTTTTTAACACAATCGAGTACCACATATCGAGTACATTAGAAAGAAAAATTCAAAGCTTCGTGTCTGTCGTCGGAGATTATCAAATTTTTGGTACATAACAAATGATATTTGCATATGCAATTGTACTTAAATCAATTAGGATGGAGGGTAGTAAAAGTGTATTAATTATGACAAGAATTATATAAAAGTTCATAGTTTTTTTGGTAAGTAAATATAAGTACATTAAATATGAAAAAATATATTAGAAATTAAAAAATGAGAAGGAAAAAAAATTAGAAATAGAGTACGTCAATATATATATATATATTTAGTTATTTTATGTCAAATATATATATATGTTTATTTTAATGTTTAATTTCTGACCATTTTTTCGGTATGAAACTTATGAAATATTTTTATCATAATTAGTGTATTTATTGTAACTTTCATCCAATTAATTATTACATGTAACATTGCACCAAAAATGATAACTTAGTTGTTTTCAAGTCCTTGCTATTCGGTTTAGCAAATTTTATTCTACATATAATTTTTGTGCCCTCCATGTGACCGTAAATTATAACCAATGTGACATGTATCGTGTGATTTTCTGTGGGAGATTGTCTACAATATTTAGGGCTCTTATGATAATATTTTTTATTTTAAAAAATGATAATATCTTTTATAATTTCCGTTGACTACACTTGCATACTTTCTTGTATGTGACTTGTTCAAAGAAGTCATAAATAGTTTTGCACGTAGAAATTGATTTCCTAAAACTGAAAAATATCTTCAAATTTCAAATAGTAGATAGTAATTATTGTAATACTTGTACCTAAAATTTTGCCAAATTGTATTTTATTTGTATATTGGTTAATGTTATTGATTCTAGAATTTTTTTTTTAATAAAAGGTTGTACATTACAGGTTTCAATAGGTATATCAGGGCATCCCTTTCACCTTTATAGCACCGTCCTCGTCTAACTCTTCAACTATAAGTATTATTAAATAGAGAAAAATATATATAAATTAAATTTCAACAAAATCTAGGACTATATAATCAACTATAACATTACCCTTTCCATAAATATAAGAATAGTGGAAATTCATGCAAGTAATTTTTTCTAAGCTGTCAACCCAAGCAGAATACCATATCCATAGCACCGAAAGTGATCGAGTCCGAAAAAGAGTGACATCATAAACAGAGTCCAATTCCAACCAATGTTTTTACCACCCAAAAAATGAGCATACATCACTGTATGAATGGTCACCATTAGTTCTACCTTAAAAGCATATGAGATGCCAAATGGGATACAAAAACATCCCTTAATAAAGGATCTTGATGTCCCAAAAACACCTGCATAACCAGTTAACTCTAGCAACCTAAAAGTAGCATCATTTGTATTAGTTTTGATCCATCCCAAAAAAGGTTCCCTCTAATTAATCTTTGTAATCCGTGGAGCTCTTCATGGGGTGCCTTGTATCCGTAAATGATAGAGGACCTAAAGATCATCCACTGTATTTCACATGAATTCAAGTAGTGAAAGTCACATCTCTCGAATAAACTACCAAACTATGGAAAATATAGAGCTTAAAGGCGTATCTCTGCCCTCAAATCTACAATCATTTTTGGCCATCCATATCACCTAGATGACTGAAACAATCTCTATTTTTCATAAGTTATCAATCTATGAACCAAGGCCAGTTTCCATTACAATTGTCCATAAATCAATGATGGAACAATCTGTGTAAGGTTGTATGCCAAAAAAGGAGCATAAGAGGTCTTAGAGTGTACCTGTAAAATGACAACTCAAAAAAATATGAGAGATAGTTTCCTTTGCTAGGCCATACAAGGCACATAAGGAAGGGAACGTCCACTCTTCTTTGTCTGGAAATCAGTGAGAAATTTATTCTATATAGCACGTCAAAGTAAGATGAAATGTGATAGTGATATGAAAATGGCCCATATAGCCCTACCCCAACTCTTGAGTTCCATGGCCATACGTAGTAAAGTATAACCCCTGTCGGTTGTGACTCCTTCCTTAATTAAGCATGTCCAAATTCTTATGTATATACCTATCCTGACAATTATCGAGTGATTCTATGAAGGAATATCTAGATAAAAGTCCACAAAAGCCTATGGCAAATGCCATCTATCCACCTATAAATAATCTCGTACCAAAGAGTGCATTGGTGGATCCATTAGGAGTTGTTCATTTTTTAATTAGACGATTTTCCAGTCAATTATCTATTCAAAATCTTACCAAAGAGTCTCTTCCAATTAACCATCTAGATTCTTTCAATAAGGTAAAATAATGAGGCTAAGGCTAGATGAAAGAGTGAACATAATAACTCTATGAAGGTTTCTTTCTATCAAGTACCATCTATATAAGTAAACATCATTCTTAAGTTTCCTATGATAACTCATTAGGAAAACCTTTTCAATAAGGCCTCATTTAGAAGGCTAAGGTCCCGTAAGCCAAGGCCCTTATCCTTTAGTGGGAAAAAAACAATCCCTCCATGCAACTGAGACCAATTTAAGTTTATCCATCTTTTTTGACCAAAAAATGTTTTGAATGAATTTTGTTAGACTTTTTAGGACAACCTTCGATCATTTATATATCTGAAATGAGTGAAGAAACGTACTCTAAATAACTAAAGATATCAAACATCTATAATCATCCAGAAATAAAATGAGTCATTTTCATACTTCTAATCATCAATATGAATCCCAACTATTTATTGAAGTGATGAAATATTATTCTATGGTACACCTTTACCAAAGTAAGTGAAATATTTATCCAAATTGACCAACAGACTCGAAAGGTTCCATACAAATGTAAAATGTCAAATAAAATTTGAAGGTTTAACAAACAAGCACGTTGAAATATGAGAATGCCATAAGTATATAAAAAGTGGGTAGGGGTAAGAGTGCCCTTGTGCAAAGAAATTGAAAGAAAGCAATCATTTTTTACCAAAGACCCAAGGTATCTGGTTAAAAAATCTTTGACAATATAAAACAATAGTAGAGATAGAGAGTCTCCCTACTCGACACCTCTAGAACAAGAGAAATAACCCTTAGTGAAATATTAACCAAGATGGAGATTCTCATTGATGTAAAAATATCTCGAACTTATTAGATGGTATCTAATAAGTTCTACCTACTATTGGATTTGAACCAATGACTCTCGCCGTATGAAAGCAATACTCTAGCCACTGAGTTAAGTATGTCATTTACCATCACAAATAAAAACAAATGTAGCCTATCACATCAATGGATTATAAATGGAATATTGCTTATAAGGAATACCAATTAAACGGATTAAAGAGATTGAATATTTGGTCATGGAATATTCATCTTGACAAGAAAGTATCTACATGATAAAGAAATAGATTGAATCATTGACTCCTATGTCCGTCCCCGCCCTCCAACCCAAGGAAGATGGAAACAACATCTTATATATCTATAGAATCTCTCATAGGTTCACAAATTACTTAACTATTGGTAGGTCTCTTTGTATGTGCTGTTTGAAAAAAAGGAAGACTCAATGATTCAAATAGAAAAATAGAAGAAAAAAATAGGAATCAATAATTGTAGCACGTTCACTAAAAAAACCTTTTTATAGAAAATCATTTATTAAGAATCTCCTAATTATTCTAGAGGAATTAGAAAATATTCTTTAAACAGAAAGAATTCAATTCAAATGTAGGCTAGAAGTTTTCGCAACTCAATCATGTGCAAAGAGGTATAAACCATGTAATTATCAAAATGAAAAAAATAAGGATAATAACTATAAGTATACGAAATAACCTTTTTTTTGTAATTTTTATGATGTAATTGGAGCTTATTGGCATAAAAGAATCCATTTTACGATTATGTGGTTTATTCGAATATGAAATCCAATCCTGAAAATATAGCATCCCACTTCTTTACTACCCAAAATTTCAATGCATTTCGAAATTGAGAACTTCTTTCTCTGATTTAAAATTGTGTATGAGACTTTCATCTTGTATGACTTCTAAGTAATAAAAGAAAGAAGATCCAATTTGACCTATGGACAAATACATAAGCATACATTTTGTGTTTGTTTGAGTAATAACAATGAGATTCCCTAGTCATCCATACGGTGGTGAATTCGTTCCTAGGCTTTGTATACACCACCCTTCACACTATGGGAGCTAGCCATGCCCGATGTCGTTATCTTAACCGCAAGAAGAGGGATGCCAAAAATCCTTAGTTTATTAGATAGACTCTATCTATTGTTTTAGATAGATATAGATTGATTCTCTATATATATATTTCTATTTTTTTCATTTTTTAATTATTTGTTTTTCATTTTTTTCAAATAAAGATTTCCTTTAGACAAGGGATTAAGAAAAACAAGATTCAAAATAGAATCTAAGTACAATAAAAAAGGGTAAGGGTAATTTTTTCATATATTTTGTATCATTTTGGAGGCATGGGCGAGCGATGAGGTAAGGGATTGAAAATTCGTTTTCAAAACCCAACCACTGCATCATTTTTAAGACAAAGTCCTAACGCATGGTATCAAAATCCTTATGGATATCAATTTTGAGAGAAACATTACTCCTCATCTAGGGAGCTACATTGCATTAAAGCACTCAGAAACACCAGCCATACAATCACTAATGTTTCATCCTAAAATGAAGCCAAACTGATTTTGGTACAGAATACAATAACATATGTTTCTCAAATGTTCGATGACGATCCTTATGATTAACTTGAACATAACATTCCTCAGAGTGATTGGTCTATATTGATTAATATTGCTTGCTTGTGGATATTTAGGTATAAAAATTATAAAATTTGAGATCAGCCCCGTATGCATCTAACCCATTATAAAATAGTCTTGAAATGCTTGTATTACATTTGTACCAATGATTCCCTAGCACTATTGAAATAACTTACTGGTAAAACCATCTAGTTCAAGAGCATTTAGAGAGTTTATGTCGAATACCGTGGCACATATGTCTTCTGATGATAATATGCTTCATAAATTGACATTATTTGTATAAGTGATCAAGGCAAGCACAAATACCAATAGAGATCTTAATCTTAATGAACATCACACTATGGTGATTAAATCGCTCTCATTGCTCATAAAGCATAATATTTGCTAGAGTGTTGGTTTCAATAATTTTAGGTGGTTCATTTTTCTTAATAACATAGTCAATATCCATCCATTCTAGATGAAGGAGAATTATTTCCTTCCAAACTTTATAATTATCCCCTTTCAATTCGGGAATGTCACAAAGAATATTAGAGAAATTCACAGGCTGTGAAGCTGTAATTAAAGATTATATGCTTATTAAAATTTAAGACCTAAATTAAAGTTATTCTTTACCAATGTAAATCATGAAAAATATGAATCTAGTGATATACAACTTGTTTGTTGGACTAAAGCTCTAATTCAATTATATTCATCTTAACTTTACGATAAAACTATCAAATTATATTCATTTTCTTAATCCCTGTGGGCAAATTAGAAAATACAATTTGATATTCTATCCTAATTAATCACACTAAATATAATAAAAATTCACGTGGGATAAGATTTATTATATCACATATGATTAATCACAATTAATATTTATTTTCTAAATGTGATCTTAAATAAACTTTATTATAGCTTTAATTAATTAAAGATATTGTGACTGCTCCCTAGTTAATTAAACTATATGAATCACTTAAACATTAACTAAATCCTTAGGCTCAGTTATTGCATAAAATCATAAGCAATATTAATTTAATCTCAAATGTACAAATATTATCTATCTTAAGATTGTATGTATAAATAAATGACAATAACCAAAACAAATAATTTAAGCATAATGAATTTAAACATAAATATTCCACATGTGACAAACCTAAGTTAAATAATTAATCACATTAAAATTATATTCACAATTTGTTTTAATAAAAACTAAATTCTAAATACATATAATAACACAATATGCATTGTGGCCTAATGGTCTGGGCACTTAACACTCTCTCCGGAGACCTGATTTTAAGTCTTATGAATAACACTTTTTTTTCTGGCAAGTTGTCTTCAACCTTTAACCGGGTCAGCGCGACCCGGTTGGAGCCTTGGACATTTTTCTCAATTATGGCAACGAAAACTAGCATTCTTTTTATCAAGTGATTCATGGTCTCAATTTGAATAAAAAACGTAATTTTAAATAAATACTGAAATCATTTAATACATTCCAATGAACACGAATGATGAATTAGAATAATGTTCTTCATGATTTTTCACGTTTTAATTCACATAATCATTGAAAAATAAATACTTAAATCATTTATAATTTTTATATGCATCAAAACTAAGCCTTTAAAAAAACCCAATTTGAAGGTGCTCAGTAAAATAGAGCAAAACATAGATCATTTAAAACTGGTCGAGATAGAAGTAATATGTCCTCTGATATCAAATATAAGCATACATTAATCGACCCAAATGCAAAATAAACAAACTAAAGGGATCAAAAACAAGTAAAGAAAGGATCTTACCTCTAACCATTGAAATTGTTCTTAAAACTCCAAATTGATTAAAACTGATTTTCTCTTTATGTTATGAACTTCTAAGCTCTTAACAACACTCAAATAGATGGTGTATTGCATTGGAATTATGGGTTGAACTTAGGGACCATAACACTCATTTTATAGTCGTGTTTCCCATCAAAGCATCGGTATTGTTACCAGCTTCAACCATAACCGACAAGCTCTTCAATGATAAAAACGTTTGGATCACTAAATGATCCGTTAAAGAAAAACGAAAATGAAAATTGGAGAGTTTAAACTAATGATCGGTTATATATTATGATTGAAAAATACAATAATCTTGGTTTCTTCTTCTACTCACTTTCTATTTTTCTCCCTAGTTCATGCAAATAAAGATTGGATGAAAATATCTTGATATTTCTCAATATTTTTATCAAAAATTTTGTAAAGTTAAGGTATTGATATAAATATGTTATTTTCAAAATATATTTTAGGATATCTAAATTTTTTATAATATTTTCTTTAATATGTAGAAATTTGTTGATATTTTCTATAAGTTGTTTTATAATTTACTAAATATTTCAATGAATATTTTGAAAATTTCAAAAAATATCAAATATGTGAAAATATGATTTAATTTTTTAAAAATTATTTTTAAATTAAAGATACACATACATAACTTATTGTATTATAAATTAAGGTAATCTTTGTGTAAAAATAATCAATCTTAATTTTTATAAATATTCAAATTTACTTTACCAGTAAATATTTAATAATAAGTTATAGCTAATTAGATGCATGTGTTTCTTTTGGGAGATAATGTGTTTTTTATCCATTACCTTCTCTCATTTCATGCTATTTTTTATTTCTGATATATATAATTCTTATTTTAAAATAATTTTGTAATTTTTTTTATTCACTTTTTCAATAATTTTAACATAGTTTATATAGATATCTTGAAATTAAAATAATCATTTTTTTAATACAAAAATCATATTAATCATACTAATTATATTATAGTGTAACAATATATATTTCTTGTAGCTACCGTAAAGGTATAAGTTCGAACCCCAGATGTATGTTAGTGTGTAAATGTTATTAACAAAATCATATTAATCATAATACACTAACATCATATATGTATATCTTAGGATATAATTTTATCACATATATAATATTTAAATAAAAAATAAATAAATTTAATTACTCTATTATAATTTGTTTTTGTTTTTCAAAAAATTCATACAAAATTTTAAAAATAGTTATAAATTTCACGATTTTCATAATTTTCTCTAAATATTTATCAATATCGATAATATCTTCGATATTTTATAAAATTAAAATTTTAATATTTCTCAATATTAATTTTTCTTAAAACTAAAATTTTAATATTTCTATCCATATCAATATTTTTGTAAAATTAACACTACTACAAAAGTGGTCATTTAAGTCAGGTTTTAAAGTTTATTTTTGGTGAAAATCGACTTATAATGAATTTAAAGTCGATTCGTTGAAATAACTGACTTAAAACACGTAGATTGTAGCGTTGGTTGACGTGTATACTACACGTATGACCGACGCTATGTCCTACGTGTAGCATCAGTTCTACACGTCAACCGACGCTACACACGTGGATATTTCCTTTTCTCTTCTTTCTTCCCCAGACAGAAACTATTCCAAGTGCTGCACTCCTACTCCATTCTTTCTCAAAAACCCAAAACCTCTTCCACTCTTCCTCCACTCTTTCTCATTTTTAGGCCACCCACGACCACCAATTCCAAAGTCGTTTAATGGGTTTTCTTTCTCTCCAACTTATCTTCTAGATCTCCTATTTTTTTGCTCGCTTTCAAAGATTGTTTAAAAGTAAAGAGACATCAAATATGTTGACTTGTTATTAAGATAATCGATCTAATGATGTGGTGCTATGTCGTCCTTGTGATTCTCCAAATTGGAAAGTAGTAGATAATTTATCCCCTCAATTTGCATCTGATCTGAGAAATCTTCATCTTGCCATTGCTGCTGATAGAATTAATGCACACAGTTCCCTTAGTAGTAGATATAGTTATTGGCCAGTAATTATGGTAGCATACAACCTTCCTCCCTGGTTGTGTATGAAAAGAAAATTCATAATGTTAACATTATTGATCTCGGGACCGAAACAACTTTGTGTTGATATTGATGTATACTTTCAGCCTTTGATAGCTGATTTAAAAATGTTGTGGAATAATGGTGTAAATGTTTACGATGCACATAAAGAAGAACACTTTAACTTGAAGAGGGTTCTTTTATAAACAATTAATGATTTTCCTACCTATGGGAACTTATTAGGACATGCAACAAAAGTTTATATGGGATGCCCTATATGTAGTGATGGCACTTCTGTAACTTATCTTATTCATGGACGAAAGATGTCTTATAGAAGACATAGAATATTTTTTCCATCTGGACACAAGTTTAGATACCAAAAGAAACCGTTCAATGGTGAAGAAGATCACGATCCTACACCCTGACCTTTGCGAGGTGTTGAGATATTAAGGCAATTGAATGGTATGACATTTAAACGATATGGAAAGATGAAAAAAAATAATACTCACTAATGGAGGGAAACAAAAGAGGTCAACTAATAAAAGGGGTGAAAATGAAAATTTTACTGAATCAGTAGATCATGGTTGTTGGAATAAAAATCAATATATTTTTAGAATTAGCTTATTGGAAAGACCTACACATTCGTCACATCTTAGATGTTATGCTCATTAAGAAAAATGTATGTGAGATTAGTACATTACTTAATATACCTAAAAAAATGAAGGATGGAATTAAAGCATGACTAGATTTAAAGAAATTAGGCATACAACTTGAATTGCCACCAAGGGTGAAAAATGATAAGAATTGGACATACTTGCCACCAACATCATATACAATGTTAACAAAAGAGAAGGATGTATTTTGTAAATGTTTGGCGGGTGTGAAAGTTCTTGATGGTTACTCATCCAACTTAAGAAATTTTGTGTTTATCACCGATAAAAAACTATATGGATTGAAATCACATGACTATCATATCTTAATGCAACAGTTATTACCAGTTGCTATTAGATCAATTCTTCCAAAACATGTTCGATTATCAATAATTCGTCTTTGTTACTTATTTAATACAATATGCAAGAAATCTATATCAATTAGCAAGTTAAACTCTTTACAGAAAGATGTAGAGAATTTGTGTCTAATTGAAAAATATTTTCCTCCTTCTTTCTTCGATATAATGATTCACTTGTGTATTCATTTAGTTCAATAGGTTCAATTGTGTGGTCCTACTTACTTAAAGTGGATGTATCCTTTTGAGAGATACATGAAACTCCTTAAAGGATATGTAAATAATAGAAATCGACCTGAATGATGCATGGTGAAACATTACATTACTGAAGAGGCTATTGAGTTTTGTTCTGAATACTTTAGTGGTTGCATTAAAATTGGGAATCCTATGCACAAGCTCTTCTTAGAACGTCACATGATCCAAGTAGGTAACCCTGTGCTTGGTGGAAGTAAGAAATTGTTTATTGATCACAGTCGATGGGAAAAAGCACACTGAACCATTTTGATAAATAATAAGAAGGTACAACCGTACATAGAGTAAGTGATGACATGTTTATCCTTTTCATTTAAAATAAAATTATTTTTTAAATAACTATTAATGATATCTAATTGATATATATTTAATAACATTATAGTATGCATATAAACTTACTGAAGATCGATCCTCGTTATAAAAAAAGAGAGGAGAGAAATGGTTGTATGATAAACATAAGCGAGAGCTTATTAATTGGTTTCACAACCATGTAAGTGTCACATACAAGAATTCATTAGTACTTCTATGCAATGTTTTAAAACTTTGTTTTAAACACATTTCATGTTTTGAATGCATAGATTCGAGTTGACCTCAACAAACTCAATCATAAAATAACAAAAAATTTAGAATGGCTTACATATGGTCCAAAATTCAATGTCAAATCATATTCTAGTTTCACAATTAATGGACCGATATTTGTGACTTAAGCAAGGGACAAAGTCCGAGTAAATCATAATAGTGGTATGAAGATGGTTGCATAAACTATGCAATTTTCCAGTTCAAAAGATGATAATCTTGTACTTTCTGATATAACATAATATGGTATAATTCAAGAAGTGTGGGAACTCGATTATGAGGTCTTCCATGAAACATTATTCTTGTGTGATTGGGTCGAAGATGTTATCAATGTTGGATATAAATTAGACGATTTTGGATTTACCCTTGTAAATTTATCCAAGATAAGTCACACTGATGATCCTTTCACGTTAACACTTCATGTAAAACAAGTATTTTACGTGAGTGATCAAATTGACACGAGATGGTCTGGTATTATTAAGTTGTTAATTTATAAATATTTTTATATTTATTTTCCTCAAATTTAAGTTGATGTACTGGTTAATAAATTTATTTAATTTATGTAGGAAGCTGAATTGGGTAGACCGGTTACCCATTCTGAATTGTATATAGAAACAAAGACCCGCAAAACGAAGAAGTCAAAACTAATAACTAAACAAGGAGAAGAATAACTAAATAAGTTGATTAGTAATTTAACTTGATACAAAGTCCTTATGATTTTTGCTAATTGATGTAATAATGTATTATATGTTTGTTTGCTTTATTATTTGTAGAGAGTTATTCAAGAACAAATAGCCAGGGGTGAAATAATCGAATAATCAGGGAGAGATGCTATATATCATGCATTTGAATGCGAGCATCTTGATCGTATTAGGGGAAGAAGTCAATATGATGGTTATATGAAGTTTTTTAACATTCCAAAACAAAAGCCTTAAATGGTCAATAAGGAGAAGTACTATAAAATTGAAGAAGAACTCAGCTTCTTTAAGGTCTCAATGTTAAGTGAGATTGCCACTTTAAAAGAATATCAATCACAACATATGTCAGGCATGGCAACATACTACAATCAGGGCATGTCATATTGGTCAGACATGCAACCATCCATGCTAGGCATCACTACTACCAAAATGGGTATTTAAATCGATATGTAAAGTCGGTTTTTGAAAAAACTCAACTTATAATGAATTTAAAGTCGGTTCGGTGTAGAACCGACGCTATCCATGTAGGACGTAGCATCTATTCGACACGTCAACTGATGCTACATCCTACGTGGATAACATCGGTTGACACCTGGAACCGACGCTACAAACGTGAATATATTCTTTTCTTTTCTTTCTTCCCCAGACAGAAACTATTCCAAGCGCTGCATAACTCTCAAAAAACCAAAACCTCCTCCATTTTTCCTACATTATTTCTCATTTTTCGGCCACCTACGACTACCAATTCTAGCGCCGGTTAGTGAGTTTTCTTCCTTTCTAACTAATCTTTTAGATCCCCTATTGTTTTGAGCAAAATACTCAAATTTTTTATACTCATTTCTTACTTACAAAAACATCATTTTTTCTTCATTTCCTTCATTTTGTCACTTCATTTACTTTTGTAAGTATTTCTATTAA
The DNA here is from genome assembly GCA_030763125.1 of Hippophae gyantsensis. Classification (NCBI taxonomy): domain Eukaryota; kingdom Viridiplantae; phylum Streptophyta; class Magnoliopsida; order Rosales; family Elaeagnaceae; genus Hippophae; species Hippophae gyantsensis. Next base: position 21,211,866 of record CM061032.1, on the reverse strand, counting down.
TTTTACGAACTTATTATTCATATTTTTTTCTGTTATTATGTGTTATTATTTATAAGTATAAATTTGTGTATTATATATGTAGGTTTGTATTATAACATCAGGAGAAGAATATGATGATCTTGAATAATATAGAATAATACCATGGTAATTTTTCTACTATTAATTAATATTTTATTTTTTAAATATTTCTATTATTTAAACTATTTGCTAAACTGATTTTGGTTTTTTCTACTCGAATACAGGTTTTAATTTGAGTATAATAGAAAATGAGTAAATTTTTTTAAAAAAATAGGTGAACCGACTTTAAACGTAAAGTCGGTTCATCGCGTGAACCGACTCTAAAAGTAAAGTCGGTTCATCACGTGAACTGACTTTAAACGTAAAGTTGGTTCACCGCGTGAACCGACTTTAAATTTTAAGTTATTTCATTTAAAGCCAGTTTTTAACCGACTTTAATACCTCTTTTTGTAGTAGTACATGTCATCCATGCAATATCATGGTGTCTAACCTATATCTTGTATGGGATATAGTCATCCTATTGGTCCTCCCGTTATGTCGGGAATGTAGATGCAATCAGGTAGTGGTTCATTTTCTCCAATGCAATATGTGCATTCTTACCATCCATCACATCACAATGAAATTTTTTATGAGAATGTACTTCCAATAGCTACCCCACATGGGAGTCCTCCTCTATTTGTTGAATCATTTGTGGTAAGATTTAAAGTTTATGTAGATAGTCTATTATTTTTATTTTATTTATTATATATAACGCTTAAATATTTTAGAGAATATGAAATGTTTGTTGAAACATCATTTATCAACAAACTTTGTTGCTATTGGAACGGTATAACAATTGAGCGATGATCGAATGATTCTTAATCAATATTTTTCAAATTATTTGAGAATAGTAATTGATCAATCATTGCTCCATAATTGTCCACTACATGTTCCTTCTAATGCTACCATAGTCCAAAAAGCGGTTGGACAATATATGGCTTGGTCGTCAAGTCAAGTTGTGATTAATTTTGACATGGTACTATTTTTTTACTTAAAATAATATTTTTTTACTACTATTATGTTATTATTCTTTTATTGTTACTAACATGTATAATAATTCTTCTTTAGTCTATTATACCAGAATTAGTAAGTGTGAAACATTTAAGAGATACAAAGCAAGTATATTGTGGTAAATCTATGTCTAGTGGACAATCATCGTGTACTAAGTCATTCAAGAAGAAGCCATGAAAAAGTATAGTTATGATTATGCTATAAACTTCAACAATAAGCTTGGCGCTTTGATGACTATTGTTGTAAGGGCATCTAGCATAAATGATGGATAGACTGTGCCACTTTCTATAGAAATTTCTAGTGTAGACATTGGCCAAACCTATATATCGATCAAGTGCATATTTAAGCTATTTGAATATCAAATGATCGATTTAAGTATAATGGACAAGGTGAGTTCTCAATCGGTAAATAACTTTCATTTATGTAGAATATATAATTATATTTATATTAGCTAATTATTTATATATATTTCTTTTATATATGATATGTTATTATCGACTTCAAACTAATCACTCATCACATTTAGCAATGTTCTATGATTCTTTATTTGTCAATCAATATCAAGAGAAGGATGTTAGCATTAGAGCTAAACAATTATATGATAGGACACTTAATAGAAATTAGAAGTTGATAATCCCTTGGCCACTAAAATTTAAACAAAGTCAAGATCATTGAATGTTGGTAATCCTTGATCTATATGGCAATCATGTTTGGTACTGTGACTTAGCTTCCATAGAATTGAGTAAAGATACAAAAGTAGTTGTTGAAATGTAAGAGTTATAGCTAGCTATTTTCTTCTATTGTTCTCTGTAATATTTAATAAAAAACTAATTGTTATAAACTTTGATAGGGAATGTGAGCTGTGAAACAAGAGTAGGGGCATTGCCCTTAAAAAATCTCATAAGCTTATATGGGATAAAGTTATGGTATGTACAAACGAATATTAATAATTTAATTAATTTTACCATTGAATAGTAAAGATGTTCGAATATGTAAAATAATGTACACTTGTTTTTTGTAGGCTCCACAACAAAATGATGGAGTCATGTGTGGTTACTATGTCATGAAATTTTATGAGCAAAATCATCACAAATATCCAAATTTTAATTAAAGATGTGGTAATCTCTTTTACCAATATACATTTTTAACATATATGAGTTATTTTTTGTGAATTCATGAAATTATATTTTTATTTTGAATTTAAATATATGTGGTTTTTTGGTTGGAACAAGTCGGGCTATGACCCATAAATTTTTGATGATTTACGAGATGAATGGACAGAACACATGGTTTAAATTATATCATCACAAGAAGAATCAAGAGAAGATTTTGATGATCTTGAATAACATACGATAACATCATGGTAATTTTTATAATGCTTTAATTTCTCTATTCCTATGTCTGAAGTCTAGATAGCTTGTTTGATGAATGTTTATGTGCTCGTGTATTTAGGAGAATGAATTGTCATATGTACCTATTTTTCCCCCAAACTTCATCTCATCTCTCTTGCCTAGTTCCCTTGTATGACAACATCATGGTAGTCACTGGCCAACCAAGTACAGGAAAACCACCAAAAATCATCATTCGGTGTAATATCATGAATTTACAAAAAATAACTTATATATGTTAAAAGATTAGTAAAAAAGATTACCACATTGACACCAGAGTAATATAATAATAACCTTATCCCTTCGAAATCATATTAGCATTGTATTAATCTTTTGTATATACATATGAAGCTATCTGGAATCAAGCTGGTATTTTTAATGCTATAATGAGCTATAAATATGAAGTTAAGTGTAACTCCAATTTGTTACTTGGGTTGGTTGGGCAAAAGACAGTTGTTCCATAAGTTTATAGGCACCAAAACTCAACCAACCCAAGTAACAAATCAGAGTTCCACTTGACTTCATATTTAGAGCTCATTATAACATTAAAAATACTAGCTTGATTCGAGATAGCTTCATATTTATAGACAAAATATTAATACAGTGTTAATATGATTTCAAAGGGATAAGGTTATTATTATATCACTCTGATGTCCATGTGGTAATCTCTTTTACTAATCTTTTAACATATATAAGTTATTTTTTTGTGAATTCATGATATTACATTCTTATTTTGAATTTAATTACATATAATTTTTTGGTTGAAACAAGTGGGGCTATGATATACATATTTTTGATGATTTACAAGAAGAATGGATAGAACACTTTGTTCAAATTATAATATCAGAAGAAGAATATGATAATCTTGAATAACATAGGACAACACCATGATAATTTTTATAATGCTTTAATTTCTCCATTCCTATATCTCTGAAGTTTGGACTACTTGTTTGATGGATGTTTACGTGTTTATGTATTTAAGAGAATGAATTGTTATATAGACCAACTATTTTTTCCTCAATTTCTTGGTCACTATACTGGTGATTCTAAGCCAATCAAGCTTCTTTTCCTTGAAATAAAGTGGGAATGACAAAATCCATGACAAAAGAAACAATATCATTTTATTTGTAATTTAAGTTAAATATATATGTATTGTATATAAATTATTTTTTTGTAATAAATTTAATTCTCAATTAATTAATTAATTAATATTTAATTTTTTAATTATTTGTTAAAGAGATTTTGATTTTTTCTGTTATTATGTAATGATCGAATACAGGTTTTAATTTGAGTATATATAATAGAAAATGAATAAATTTTGTAAAAAAGAATTAAAAATTTAAAATCGATTTAACGTTTAAATTCACTTTATATTTTTAAATAATAGCATTTAAAGTCAGTTATTAAAATTAGTTTTTAGTTTAGTGTAGATTCTCAATATTTCTATTAGCATCGTATTTTTGACAAGAGCTAAAGCTGAATAATGCACCCCTTTTCGTACAATGAATTAGGTTCTCATCATGTATTGAATTTTTTTCTTCTTTATTTGTTGTGGTTGAAATAAATACCGTGCCATGGGATTTATTTACTAGAACGAGTAAATGTTCTATTAGTCCTGTAATTATATTTTAGCACATGAACTTATAGTCTCATAATTATAAAAATTCTGCAATTTTAGTCCCATTAGTTCTTGGTAAATACAAAATTAGATTGCTATTTTTTATTAATTCTAGATGATGCTCAGCTTCCCTACATTACGCTTAAAATTAATAGAAATATGCATATTAAAAAAAAAAGGAAAAAGGTTCCTAAAATCAAGAACGTTGTGACATGGAGCAATACATTTTAATGAAGTGGACCTCTAATAATATTTTTCTCAATTATCTTCATCACCCAATGATTTTTTTTAAAAAAATTATTTATAAAAAAAAATTTATTTAATAATATAAAATGTAAACTATTAGATGTATTTTAATTAAATTTAAAGGATGAAATTTAAAATTAAGTAAATATCAATGAAAAAATTAACATAACAACTACATCCAATTTTATAGGAGTAGGATTCTAAAATGCTTTGATATAATGATTGTGGATCATCTAAATTCAAATGTTTATTCTCCCAACAAGTAGTGCACTTGGGGTTGTTATTTTTTCGATACTCATATGATAAAAATTTCATAAATTTATCATGTTTTAAAAGTGCTTTCATTTATTATCACTATTATGAAAAAAGTTATTATTAGTATTCATAATATTGAAAAAAAATCACATTTTTAACTTTTTGGGTGAGGGTATTTCAATCCTTCACATTCTTCTGGCCTCTTTCTTCCAAATTTTAAGGATTCTAGTTGCAGGAAAACAGAGTATTTCAAGACCAAGAGAGAGTGAAGTGACATACAAGAGAAGGAGCTAGATCATTCTTTGGTCGGAAATGACATGCACCCAGATGGAATTGTTAGGAATAATTCTCGGTTTAAAGCTCTGTGTGCTATTTCTACAAGATCCAAGAAAATCTTCACTAAATTGTGGTCCATCAACAGAACTCCCAGTGAAAATAATTTAAATGAACAAAAAAATTAAAAGTGATAATAAATAATTTAAATATCTAAAATTATAATAGTAAGAAATATAAGAGGATTAAAATGTATTAATTTAAAAAAAATAACTAAAATATTCAATTATTATGATACCTTTTAATAAAACCATGTTATTATAAAACTAGTTACCTGTTCAAATACAAATTCAGTTTTTTCTTTTATATAAAAAAAAGCTTCTGTATAATAAGGGATCTCTATTATGGATATTCGCTTCAATTAAAGCATTGTTATAAGTAAATTGCCTTGGCCATGCACAACGTTGTAACACCTATTAAAATATATAGTAAGAGTTGTAAGGCTTTAAGGTCTGTCGCTTAGTAGTAAAGCTCAAAAAAGAGAGCTTCTCTTGCATCATGTTTACTAAGAAGTTCATCTATAGCTGTTCAAAACCACGTGACTATATACTTCATCATACTTTTTCTTTAAAAGAATGGGTCTTTTATGCTATTTCTTGGGCAATGATGTGCTGATGTTGCATGATTTAATTCACTTCGACTAGCAAAAATATGTTCATTACCTGTTGGTAGATGTTGTTGAAAAAAAAAAATTTATAAAACAAATTTTGTCAATTTGTACCTTGTCTTGTATTGCTATTTTAAATCATTTTAAAGATGTATAAATATAAAATGATTGACTATTGGGTTTGGATCCAAAGGACACCCATTTTTGTGAAATGGGAGTACACCTAGGTAAATGTGATACCGTGTACGCGACGTCGCCGTCTATCTGACCGACCTTGCATAGTCCAAGTCTGAGGTGAGGTAGTATTTTATTTTTTTGAATTTTTTTTTATTTAATTATTTTTCCACTAAGAAAATGGTCTTTACTTTTTTACTCATAAAATGACCGTTACTTTTGTTATCTCAAAAATATCCGTTAAATGATTGTTATTCTTCTTTACTCAGAAAATAGTCGTTACTTTTCCTTTCAGAAAATAATCGTTACTTTTCCTTTCAGAAAATAGTCGTTACTCTTTCCACCCAAACATGACCGTTATTATCATAATGGTCACACGTTTTCTCAAACCTATAAATAGAGGACCTCAACTCTCAGTTTCTACAGATCAATTGCAAATATCTCTTACTAAGAAAAAACTCTCAGAAAGAAAAAGAAGAATATACTAATTTTTTTTTTAGTTTTTCGAGTAACAAAATTTTATAGGTGTAGTATTCCGATCTTCATGAGTGCAGTAAAGTTCCGAGACAAAAAAATAAAGATTATAGGTTGTTTTATCCTAGGGACAACGAGTCTATGTTTGCTTGCATAATTTTGGGCAGAGCCACGAAACGTCTTAAAGAGAGCGACCTAGTCCGCGACTCAACTCAAGTAGTTCATTTCAGATTATCGACAATATTGTTCCTACATTATTTTCACGTACTTATTTCAACATATGCGGATTGTTAGAATCTATAAAATGTGATATTCTTATGGTTATAGGAAAAGGATTGAGCAAGTGTGATGGTAAGTCCTTAGAGGATGCCTCTCAGTACATAAGTATGGTTCAGGGACTTCAATATCTAACACTAAACAGACCTGACATAACCTTTGGGGTTAACAAATTATGCAAATTTATGACTCAGAAACTCAATGGTTAGCTGTTAAGAGGTTGTTAGGGTATCTTAGAGGCACTTCATCTTATAGTCTCATGTTTCTTAAATCATATTCTCTATTTTCTATTGCAAAATGTGATGTAGATTGAACTTCATATTGTAATGATAGGTGCTCTATAAGTGCTTATTGTGTGTTTCTAAGAGACAATCTCATTTCATAGTATACTATAAAACAGATGATTGTCTCACACTCTAGTATTGAATCTAAGTATAGAACAATGGCTAATGTAGCTACAGAATTGCAATGGATCAAATCTCTCTTTGCTTAACTCTAGTTGTCTATTCACACTCATCTATGCTTTTTATGTAACAATCAAAGTACTTGAAATCTTGAACATAATCTAGTACTTCATTCTTGTAAAAAAATATAGAAATTGATCTATTTTTATTCGGGGATCAAGTATTGCACAATCAGTTGAGCTTCAGCATGTTCCTTCTCTCTTTTTTGCACATCTCTATATCGAAACATGATATTCATATCTTTTGGCTAAAATATTTCAAAAATGTTATGATATTGTCGACAAAATATCGTTGTTGACAACAAGTTTTTTTTTAAATATCATAAATACTATAGATATTGTTGCAAAATTATCAACAAAATGTTGACAAATATCGATAAAATATCGTTTCATATTAATTTTTAAAATTTTTATTTTTTAAATAATTTACCTTTAAATTTATATATTTGAATTTTTTTTATCTTCGAACAAAATATTATTTTTTTAGGATAATATTTTATACTTATTTATATATCTACTCATTTTTACATTATTTTTATTAATTTTAATCATTTTAATAATTTAAATTTTATTATGTATCGTCGAAATTTATCCATTCATAATAATATTAAAAATTATAATCTTAATAATTATTTCAAATTTTAACTAATTATTCTATAATATTTTAATTAATTAGTATATTTATTGATTAAATTAAATACTATAATTTTTATATAAATATATGTATATATGAAAAACCAACTTAAAAGAACAAGTAATTGATTGTTTTGATATTTTATAAAATTCTATAAACAAATACTATAATTTTAATTCCGTAACCAAGTACAATAATTTTAACATTTTTTATAAAATCTAAATCTTCACGTTTGGATCAACATTTACATTTTAAACCTTATCGTCAACTAAGCAACTTGAGATCTTCTCACTAAACCCTTACATTAATTCCTTTCATTTTTTGAAGATCAAACTAATGGTTCTTCCAAAAACTACCTTTTTGAACGGGGACAATTAAGACAGTAAGAATTGTAAGGGTTACGTGTCTTTGTATCTTAGTAGTAAGGTTTACAAAAGATGGCTCTCTTATTTACATGTGTACTAAGTTTGTTAGTTAGTTACAGCACTATAAAAGGAATATACTAAGCATGGAATATGTAATCATTTTCATTGGATTCATTGCTGAATAATATCATATGTTTCTCTTCTCTTCTTGAAACACCAATCGAAAACAAGTAATGATAATTCACCGAGTACAAGGATTCTCCACATTACAATATTCGATTTTTTTATTAATTATTAACAAATAAAATATTGGATAATTTGACCATATGTTTGTTGTATTTATCGCCTATCAGATGCCGTTAGGCTTGAGATGTTAATGATTAGAACTGTCAATATAAGCTGAATGTCGTTCTACCACAAGTTTAATCAGGGGGTCTTCCACATCCTCCATACCCAGGGCCTTATTTCGGCTAACTAAAATCTTTTCATTACCAGTTACAACTACAACCTTCTCTTTGCGTGTTGAAAGCTCATTTGCTACCACCATGTTCATCTTGTACTTTTGCAGAGCTGAACCAGCCTTCTCTAAAAGAATCTTTGGATCCGTCTCTAGCTGTTCCACAAGCAGCATGATAGCACACACCACAATAAACAAAAAATTGGCATCTAGAAATGTGGTAATAGTAACAAAGACTGCTATCCAGTTAAATGCTTCCAGCATAACCGTTTTCCAGACACCTAGCAGAGCCCTTATTGGTACACATAATAATTATTCAAAGGAAATATGTGAAATTCAGTAACAGTTAACTTCCGTAGACATTAGTTATCCTATTTTCCTTTTTATTTTCTCTTATTGTAAGCAATTTAGGCATATCTATGAATAGTCAACGAATGAACCTTTTGATGATCAGTGACTAACGATATGTTAATGGTGACAAGATATCTAACCTTGAAAGATATGCAGAAAGCCATCGGTGCCCAGTCTCTTCTCAGGACCAATAGCATCTTTGGCACCTGAATGAGTTGCATGTCCAAATTTCCAGATGCTGATTGAATCTTGTGCTCCACCTAAACAGTTAAAATATGCATTAAGCGCGCACAAAGTGAGAGAGGGCGAAAGAGAAATGCAGGTCCAATGATCACAAGTTAAGGGATTGGCAAGCAACTTAAAGTTTCCTACCATAGGTAGCCTCTATTAATGTTAATTGAAGGAATCCCCCACTCTTAAATGATCTAGCTACAAGAAACCAACATAATGTTTTTGTTTAAGAACATGACATGGGAAGGAGGACCTAAAAACATTTATCTTTTCCCTTCCAAAAGCTCCCTTCCAAAAGCTACCTTGTACTTGATTTATTTTTCATACGTGGTTCACCTAGTAGTATGCAGTAAGATTCACCTCTCGTCCGCTTCAATTCATACGTTCAAATCATACTAAGTATGTTTGATCTTTAAAAAAGAAGATTTATTTTTCATACATATAAAAACAAATTTTTCACTATGCCTCCTCCAAACTTCAAAGTTATCAAACCCAAGCAAACTTTTTCAAGAGCTACCCATGTCAAAGAATCTCTTTTGGGGCAGTTTCTGAAGGGCCAAGATGAGGTTTACTAGAGTATAAAGAAACCAGAATGATATTGTAAAAGAGAAAATATTTTCAATAATTACCATGCTTTTCCAAGGAACATAGAAGTCAGATACAGCAGCAGCAAGATAAAACATTCCATGGGACCTGACACTCCTCATTGATAAAGCAGTCATCTGCAACATCTGTTCATAGTAGAGAAAAACTATAAATACATGGTGTGTTATTATCTTCAAAGATACCAGATTACCAGTAAATTACAGTTCAAGCTGCAGAAGCATCAGGTGCTTAAGCATCTATTGACATTGCATCAACATATCTAAATTATCGAAGCTGTTAATCATCTAAAAAGAGAGCCTAGCTAACAAAGCTATTATCAATTGCAGAATAGTAAAACGATAAGGGGAAGATTATCACAATCACAATACATAAAACAATGTCACGTGTTTACCCAAAAAGCAAGAACATAAACAAAAGTAGAAAACTTATGATAACCTTTGTACATGTGAATCAAGATACAGATTAACTCATGCAAACCTGGAGATACTCAAATATGGTAGTGAAGGAAAGTTTCAACAACAGGCCATTCTCTACTGCCTGAAATAGAATGAAACCCCAAACAGAATTTATTGCAATAACATAGCTAATACGCTGCAACAATTATTTGTAGACCAACTAACCAAAAGTGAAAGCATAAATATAATATACTGAATAAGTAAATCAAAAGCAAAACAAATGTCAGCACTACATACAGTATGATGCCCAGTGATAGCCTTTTTTACTTCTTCAGAGTGTAAACGGTTCACTGAAACAAAATTGAATAATCTCAGCAGTAAACATCAAATGTTTCTATGTCAATTGGTCATATCACTGCAGTCACATTACTTGCTACAAACAAACCATTCAGAAAATAGTAGAATAAATCCACTTCTCATATGTTACATAAGAAAAATTAGTGATTTGTGCATTCAACAAGCTAATGACCTTGAAGATTCAACTCGTCAGTAAACTCAAAACATTCTAACAAGGGATCATCTGGAAGAGATCTACAATATGGCTGAAAGGTTCCCCTGCACAGAAACCAATCATAATCCTCAAATTCCAAGACCTGTATATTATTTGATTTTTCCACATTTTGTTTTTCACCTGAAAAGGATGACATGAGAAATAACATGATTTAGAAATGGGTAATCACCTCCGATATAAGAAGATCACAGCATATCCAGCCTTTATAAAATACCTGCAACACCACAAGCGAGTTAGAACTTTGCAATGATGACAAATTGAAGGCTACCTATTCAATTATATTACTGTATCATACTCTGTGGATGCAGCTCCTCTGTGTCCTGAGCTAAAGTTGTCAATGTAGCGAACACATTGTTTCTCCAAAGGAACTGTTGTTCCACCAGATGTAACACATACAAGCCTCCTTGCTACTCCATTTCCTATGTTGAAATGCCAAAAAAAAAATACAAAATCAAATACAGCTCCTTGTAGTCACTCAATCTCATTTATTAGAATGTAATCCATGGCCAAGGGGAATGCAAAGAACAACAGACTAACAAGCCTTTGAAAACAAAGAGCGAACTTGCCTGACCCTATTGAATTCCTCTTCATAAATTCCTCCAGTTTTGCACTCACATCATTACTGTTCTTTAAAGGAGGAGCTGACTCATAGAAGGAATTAATTTCTGCATCCAGCTTATCTTGTGCAACTTCCAATCCATTGGTCAACTCCATCTGTAAGACTGAAACTATACAGACAAATTTATTTATTCAAAAGAAATATAGAAGAAAACTCAAAATGTGGTTTCTCACAAAAAGTTCAGAATCATACAATCAAGACTGCAGTTGCAGAATAAAAATTTGATGATTAACGGAAACTGATAAAGCTAAGCTCAAAGAAGAACCTTCAAAACTGGAAGGGGTGGTGTAATACCTACAAATGTTTGGTTAAGGATCAATTTAGAAGTCAAGCATATTTATTATATTTATCTTTTCCTGATATCTATGACTTGTCTGTGCTATTGCCTAATAATATAGTAATTAAGTGAGAAATCACAACCCACCCAATTTATGAATTTAATATAAAAACTGAGATTGGGGTGTGATTGTCCACTCAACTAACCAACAAAATCACACACCTCGTCCTCATCGTAATCTCCAAAGTGATAAATACATAATCAATTTTCATTTGAGTAAATAAATTCAAAAACCACCATCTCAATTTTCCTCATTTTAACATTTTTTGAATAAATAATACAAATAAAAAAATACCAAAAATCATACTCGCACACGAAAACCACAATTGCATACTGACCAACCAAAATGAAAAATTTCAGAGAACCAAAAATAATGTTAAATATCATATATGGCAGGAGGGTGAACAAGATCAAAATTCTAACCCAAAAGCTAATAATGATAAATTATACGGAGAAATAAACGAATAAGGTAACTATAGATTGTGACTAGAGCTGTGAGCACCTGTACTACTAGGACGGCGACGGAAAAACAACGGACATACGATCGGAGAACAGTGGAGGAAGGCGAGTTCAAAGACAAAGGAGTAACGGCGGTAGAGTCCGCTTGTTTGTCGGCTGAAAGGACCTCCAAATAAGCACCTTCACTTTTCTCTCATGTTTATTTATCATTATTTTACATAACTAGTAATAAATTCTGTAGGTGATTTTTAAAGTGAGTTTGTTTGTGTTAATTGTATATTTCAATTACTTCAATTTTCAACTACAGGTCGGGTGAGGATTTAAAGTTTATTCTTTATTTTTATTTAAAAATTTTGTGAGAATATATCATAAATTCTCAGTAAAAAATGGAGAGTTCATAGTAATTTAAATATTATTTTTTAAGATTTTTTATTTTTACTTTTATAAAATTAAAAATTATAAAAAATTAAGTAAATAATAAATACATTATTATAAGAATAAAAAAAACTTCCAACTAATAAAAATTAAATAATATTTAATAAAAGATATATGTAACATAACTTAAATACAATTTTATCACAAATATAGATTAAAATAATAATAATATAGATAATTATAAGATTTTAAAATTTTAAAATTTTAAAATTTTAAAATTTTAAAATTTAATATTAACAAAAAAATTAGATAAATAAAAACATAATTTAAAAATAAAATATAATATATATATTACATTATATAATAATATTCTAAATTTTAACCTAATTAAATTTATTAAAAAATTAAAAAATATATAAATAAATTTATATTTTATTAAAATAATGTATATAGTTTAAAAGAATGAGTTAGGAATACAATCATCTTACCTCTTATAGTAAAATATGAATCATCATTTCTCATTCATTATTCTCTATTTTAGTGCCCTCATCTTTGCATCTAACCATATAATCCACACATAAATTTGTTTTATGAGAAAAAAATTAATAACCTTAAAAAATATATGTTAGTCACTTTTTAAAGAATATAATATATTTTATTATAAAAAATTTAGATAAAATAATAAAATATATTTAATGTGAAAAAAATTATATTTTTGGTTCAATTTTGAACCATATTTCAACTATAAATATAAAATGTTGTATTTTTTAACTACATTGGCATCATTTTTCCATAGATTTTTTTTAATCTTTTATATTTTCTCTATAACTAACAAGAAAAATATATTACAATATCCCAACTATCATACTAATTGTTGTTACAAACAGTTTAGAGCTGATAGGGAGGCTAAATATTGTAATTCATTTTTTTAACTATGAAAAAAATATATATAAAAAAATGACAAAAAAATTATGAAGAATTGAGAGAATAAAATTGAAAAATACTTATTCCAAATTTATCGTTAAAAAACAACTTTAACTTATAAATAAAGTAAGAATATAAAAATATATAAAATAACAATTTTATCTTATTTTATTATTTTATTATTAAAAATATACAAGTAAATGATTCCTTCCATACCTCATCCTAATTTCAATTAAATTAATTATATATTATTCTTATAGTATTAGGAAAAATTTCAATGTTATCCTTAAGATTTTGATGTTTTTCATTAGTGTCTTCAACTTTTTAAAAATAAATTAAAGTTCTCAATATTTATTGAATATTTATAAATATCTTTTGTGAGCAACAAATTTTACAATAAGTATAAGTGGTATAATTTTTTAATAAAAAATATCAAGAATATCCATGAAATTTAACTTTTCTTCACAAATACCTTTAACTTTAGAAGAAATCTTTAATGGCACTGAAATTAAATATATTATCAAAATTAATCCTAGTTAATATGGTTTAACTTTTTCATCAGTATAAATTTTTAATTTTTTTAAATTATTAAAATATCATTTAAAAATTATAAAGTAAAATGTATTTATTTATTTATTGTGTTTATTATACCTAAAATTTTTAAAAAACTATAATAAGTGAAGAAATATAAAAAAAAATTAAATTTTTAATTAAATTAGTCATAAAAACCAATCTTATATTATTATTTTTTTCTTAAATCAATAAATTATATCATTTACTAGCTCAATCAATTTTTTTTAAAATATTTATTTTTTTTATATTTATTGAATTGCATATAATAAATCAAATTTTTTTATTACTTATTCTAAAAGATCACATGTAATATAGTTGATAACTTTTAATTTTTAAAAAATAATAAAAATATCACTCCATAAAACTTATACCCAAAAGTGTATCTAATTTATGTATTATTACTATTAAAAAAATTTGACCAATCATTTTACATTTGATATCGTCTAATTATATTTCATTCAAATAAAATCATGAATATTTAGATTCGTTTAATATTAAATTCAATTCATTAAATCTCATTTAATACAAGTATTATTTTTGTTGTGATAAGTTTATAATATATTATATTATTTAATTTTTTTGTTTTTAATTTTTTAAAATAATTAAAAACAAATTTTAATTAAAATTAATCACATATAATTCTAAATATAATGATAAAAAAATATAACTTTAAAATTGAAGTTAATAATAAAATAAAAATTGAATTAACTTTTAAAGTTTAAAAACAGTGAAAATAAACTATATCTCATTTTATAATAAATTATTGGATCATTATAAAAGTGTAATTTATTTGTTAAATGAGAATGGATTTTTTATAATTTTATGACTTGTAAGTAGTTTTTAATTATTTTAAGTAAATCAAAAATAAATTGACAATTTTTCATAATTTATTGTCAAAAAAATTTAAATTTTTTCTTGATTTAATTAATTGATTAATTAATTTTTTAATCAATAAATGTTAATAGAGAAAATTTTATATAATATCGAAATAATAAATAACTTTTTAAAAATTAGAGATAGTAAATGATATGATTTATTAATTTAAAAAAAAATTAATAATATAAATCATTTTTGGGTATTTTTAATTTTTATGTATTTTTTTTCCTTATTAGATTTTTATTTTTAACTATAATAAAGAAAATAAATAAATAAGTAAATATATTTTAATTTATAATTTTTAAATGATATTTTAGTAATTTAAAAAATAAAAAAATTGTATAGAAAAGTTAATATCATTATTAACCGAAATTATTTTTGATAATATATCTAACATTTACGTAACTAATGATATTTTTTAAATATTAAGAGTATTTGTCACTATAGTAATAATAATTATAATGGTCTAGAAATGTTATTTTCATTATTTTTAAAAAAAATTCAAAAGCAAATTGTAGGCCTTTTAATACCGACTAGTTTAAGTTAAAATTGAAATTTGATGTTTCAAAACTTTCATAATATATCAATCATATATGAAATTATATTTTTTAAACTCAAAATAATAAAAATAACATATTTTTATTTAATTGTAGATAAATAAATCTTGGACGTTAATTACGTAATGTCTTGGACATTAATTACGTAATGTGTGTTAATATTATGTATTTATATTCATATTTTTTTAATATTATAAAAAGTAAATTATTTATAACTAAATTATTTATTTATAATGATAAAAATATATAATATTTTTATAAGTAAATAATTAATAGTTAAATTTAATATGAATATATTGTTATAATAATACTTTGTTATTAATAATAAAATTAAGTTGTAATTAATAAGATAGATGAAATTAATAGTTTATATAAATTTATTACAATAATAAAAAATATTTGATACATAAGGATAGAGAAGTCATTCAATATTATAATTTATTATAATAAAATAATATCTTATTAAAATAGTAATAAATATTATTTTTAAATAATTTTGATAAATAAATAAAATATAATTCAAAATAATATGATTTTGGATAATTTATGCGTGTAATGTCAAGTTATTATTTTGATTTATAATAGAAAGTGTTACCTCTGTATATGGTAGCTAAATAGAGTAACAATTGAATTTTTTGAGTTTTTTTAGATATCTTTTTTAGTTTTGTGAATTATAAATGGGTGAATTCTTATAATTTTTAAATTAAGTAATTTAATTTTATAATTATTAGATTAAGTATTAAAGATATTATATTTTTAAATAAATATTTTAATTTTATAATTTTTAAGTTGTTATTTATATTTTTATTATTTATAAATATTAATTATTATAATATACTGATAGATAATAATAATAAGTGATTATTTAATAATTTATAAGATTAAAAATATTTATTTTTAATAATAATAAGAATAATAGTATTTAATTTATAAATTATAAAATTAAAATGTTTGTATTTAAAAGATTATAAGATATATAATATAATAATTAGTATATTAATATACTACTCTCGTAACCTTTTTTCTCTTTATAATTGTTAATTAAAAAATTATGGGATATATAATCTAATAATTAGTATATTAATATACTACTCTCGTAACCTTTTTTTCTCGTTATAAATGTTAATTAAAAAAAGTCTAATTTTTTCTCCCTCTCTAAACGGCTTCGAAGCTTCCCGCCAATCCTAACCGACACACATTCTCTAACTGACTATAAGTCTCTCTCAGTCTGGCTGTACCTTGAAAGTACTACTTTGCTCTGCTCCGATTAAAACCACCTGAAAACGTCTCCCAGAAAATCAATGGAGAATGGTTCAAAGCACCTAAACCCTATCGAAATCAAGCCTCCACCGCCACTACCTCGATTCTCTACAGATATGGCCATCGATAACCTCCAAGACCACTCCAACCCTTCCTCCAAATCGAGCCTTCGCAAGCGAAGAAACGACACTTGGATCATTTCCGTCTTCGTTATCCTCCATGTTGTTGCCTTTGTTGTCACTATCTTTGTCAACGATTGCTGGCGTAAATCTTACGGAGATTGTGCGCTCAAACCCCTTGGAAGGTTCTCGTCTCAACCCCTCGAAGAAAACCCCTTCCTCGGTCCTTCTGCTTCTACGTACGTGAGCTTTTTATTCTTCCTTGTTTTGATTTCGGCATTTTAGAATCGGAAATTTTTACTGTCTTCCTATTTCTTTTACCGGAAACTTAATTTGATGACTTCCAGTAGGTTTTATAAGATCGAAATTCAAGAAATTAAGGAGAGAGAACGGAAGATTTTGCTTCTTTATTTAAGTGTTCATATCTTGATGTTCTTGGTAAATTTACATGTAATTATCTTCTTTTTCTGTCAATTTCATGCATGTTTCCCGAGTGGAGTGATTGTTCTGTTTTATTTTTACATATCTTTAGTTTATTAAGATGCCAGGGAAGTCCATGAAACATCGTTGAGAAATTAGACCTTGCTTCTGCTCATGCTGTTTCGGATTTTGCGTATTGTTGGTAACGATAAAGCTCAGAAGCTTCAAATATTTTCCAGACAAAAGAAAGAAAAAGAAGGGATGCATAGCTAGTATTATGCACGGATTTGAAATATGCTTATTATAAAATGGAATAGTGGATATCACCTTATCTTCATAATTGATGGAACTGACAGATTGTTATGGTGACCATTACACGAGCTTTATATTTCGGAATGCATGAAATGGGCTGATTATTATCTAGTAGCTTTTTGTTTCAAGTTCAGTTGTTTGGAAGGAGGGATATATTTTTTAGGAAACTGTTCTATGCACACATCAGATGATTTTCTATGTTGTATACAGTTCTTGTGTTGGATTCTGCTAGGTGTGAATTAGTGCTTAGCTACTGCTATTTCAGGCTTGATGAAATGGGAGCTCTTCGGCGGAAATTTTTGGCAGATTATCATCAAAAGTGGCGTCTTTTCACATTTCCAATTCTACACGCTGGATATATTCATATTGTTATCAATCTTTGCAGTATGGTTTATATAGGCGTTCACTTGGAGCAGGAGTATGGACCATGTAAGTTTTTATTTGCTTTATAGTCTTTATTATGCTTGATAAAATAGTATCTTGTAGCCATAAATGTCGAGTATATTTTAACAATGTTTGACATTCCTTGTTTCTTTCTCTTCTTTGGCAGTAAGGGTTGGGATAATCTACATACTTTCTGCTCTTACCGGTTCCCTGGTGGCTGCCCTCTTTGTTCAAAATACCCCTGCAGTTGGTCCCTCTGGACCCTTGTATGGATTACTTGGAGCTATGCTTTCTGGGTTGATTTTGAACTGGAGATTGTACACCAATAAGGTCTTTTCCCCACCTTTCTCATTTAGCCTTTTTATATATTTCTGACTTTCCCAGTGATCTTTCTTTTAAAAAAATTTAGCAGCATTATTGGATATTAGTCCTTAATTCAAGGAATAAAACAAGGACCTTAATTTAAGGAGTAAAACAAGGAATCCTTAATTCAAGGAGTAAAACAAGGAATCCTTAATTCAAGGAGTAAATCAAGGAATGCTTAATTTAAAGAATAATTGAAGGAGTAAAATTTCCTTATAAATAGCTATACAATTGTAATGAAAACATGAAGAAAATAATACAAACTAGAGAACTCTTTTGTGTAGAGTTATTTCTTGTTTTTTCAACATGGTATCAGAGCAGGAAAATTAACTTGCTTCTGTTTTATTATTATCTTAGCATCTTCAATCTTTGAAATGGCTGAAGACAAGCCGCTAGGATTAGAAGCTGAAAGTTCATCAGTACTTTCCTTCATGAATATGCATGAGGTGAATGTCAACCCAAATCAAAGATTAAGCTCAGTCTTGTTGAATGAGTTTAATTACTTGCCTTGGTCAAGAGCACTATCTCTGGCTCTAGGTGGAAGGTTCAAGTTGGGGTTCATAAATGGAAGCATCGAAGTACCTGATGTTTCCTCACCAACCTATGAATCCTGGCTTAGTAAGGATCAATTGGTTATGTCATGGCTCCTAAATTCCATGGAACGTAAATTAGCTGAAATATTCAGTTACTCTGAATCTACATACCAACTATGGGAGACGGTCAAGGAAATGTATGGCAGTTAAAACAATGCTGCATGAGTTTTTCAATTAAAGAAAGACATCTCAGATCTGCAACAAGATGGCAAGCCTTTTGTACAACTCTTAGGAAGCATGAAAAGCATGTGGAATGAGTTGGAAATATATCGTCCTCATACAACCGATGTAGCTCTACTACGAAAGAGAGCGGAAGAAGATAAGATATTTCAACTTTTGTCCAGTCTGGATTCAACATATGAAGATATACGATGTCATATACTCATGAATACTAAACTTCCTTCCTTCACCAATGTATGTGCGACAATTCAACGTGAAGAAGTAAGGAGGAAAGTCATGAACAAGGGTACAATGGCTAGTTCACCTGACGCAAGAGCCTATCTAACCAACGAGAGAAAGTATAAAGGGAAGCATCCAAACTTGAAGTGTCAACATTGCAACCATACGGGCCATGTTAAGGACACATGTTGGATTCTACATCCAGAATTAAAACCTGATTTTATAAAGGATAAGGGTTCTGAGAAAATGAATAAATCTTGGACACCGTGCAAATCATGCTTTTGCCTCTACCTCTAATGGGTCCGATCCATTCAAGAACTTCACAAATAATCGATTGAACTCATGAATGAGTTTATGTTGTACCTTCAAAGCAAGACGAGGAGGAGCTAGAATTGACTGTGGATAGCATAGAAGAAGGAAACTCGACGACATTGCTAGGCAAGTTTGCGGGCTTAGCGATACAAAACTCATACCACAAGAGGACATGCAAGGTATCATAAAAGCCTTTAAAGCGCTTCTTAAAATAAATATGTTGCATGATTTTTGGGTTGTAGATTCAGGTGCCACAGATCATATGACAAACCATGTGTCAAAGTCTTATAAGTTTGAAAAATTAGCAAATCCTTCTCAAGTTTCAATTGCAAATGGTGAGAATGTAAAGGTTTTAGGAAAGGAAAAAATAAAATTAATATCAGATGAAATCGAGTCGGTAGTTTTATATGTACCTTCTTTTCCTTTCCAACTTCTGTCTGTAGGAAAAATCACAAATACCTTGAATTGCTTAGCCATCTTTTCTCCTCACAATGTCATTTTTCAGGATTGTGTCACCAAAAAGACGATTGGTGAAGGGTTTTACTTAGATGGTTTCTATTACATATCCAAGAGCAATCCCAGAGGGTTTCAAGCCAAGTTTAATCCTATCCAAGATAATCAATTGTGGCATCAACGTTTAGCTCACCCTTCTCTACCAATTTTGTCAACTTTATTTCCAAACTTAGGAAATGATGAAATTACATGTGAAACTTGCCACTTGTCTAAGGCCACTAGGTTGCCTTTTAATTCTTCCTTGTCTAGGGCTAGTAAGTGTTTTGAACTAGTTCATTCAGATGTATGGGGACCAATTAATGAATCTTTTGATGGTTATAAGTATTTTGTGATTTTTGTTGATGATTTCTCTCGAGTCACATGGTTATATCTTTTAAAGTCTAAGAATGAAGTTATGGAAGTATTTAAGGACTTTCATAATCTTGTTAAAAATCACTTCTCTTCTAAAATTCAAACCTTAAGGTCTGACAATGGCACCGAATACATGTCCCATATCATGAAACAATATTTGAGCATTCATGGCATTATGCATCAAACAAGTTGTGTTGGCACACCTCAACAAAATGGTGTAGCTGAACTCAAAAATCGGGACTTACTTGAAAAAACTAGAGCATTAATGCTACAAATGAATGTACCAAAGAGATTAGTCCGAAGGGTTATGGGTACCGCTTACATCATCAATAGATTACCTACCGAGTCTTGGATTTCAAGTCTCTCTTAGGTCATGAAAGGAAGGAAAATTAACCTTTCACACCTGTAGAGTCTTTGTCGCATCTGTTTTGTACATATTCAATTTCATCATCGAGATAAATTGGATCCTAGAAGCATTAAATGTGCTTTTCTTGGTTATTCATCTACACAAAAGGGATATAAGTGTTATGATCCCCAACTTAGGAGATTAATTGTGTCTAAAGATGTTCGATTTTATGAAACTAACCCTTTTTTCGACAAGTCACATGAAATCACAAGTCGAGGATGGCATCTTGGATGTGTTTTCATTACCAAGAATTGAACTTGAGGCTCCACAACAACAAGATCCCGGCCCATGTCAACATTGATGCATCTCTCACTGAAAGTAACAATGAAGGGTCTCGTCTTAATGGTACACTGCATGAAGATGGTGATAATCAAGATGATCCTCACAATATGGTACAAGATGTGAACGAGTGTGAGATAACTCCTTCTGCTCCACGACGTAATCCAATGCGTGGTAGGCAACCTCCCACAAGACTTCAAGACTTTGTCACCTACAAACCCACACATCCCATCTCAAATTATGTGTCATATAAGAGAGTGACACCAACCCATGCCGCATTCCTCAACACTATATCGAGTTACAGTGAGCCTCAAAACTTTCATGAGGCCAACAGCCAAGAGGTGTGGAAGGAAGCCATGCAAGAAGAACTTAAAGCCCTAAATCAACACAACACATGGAGCATCACCAAACTTCCAAAAGGCAAGAAAGTTGTGGGTTGCAAATGGATCTATAAGCTCAAATTCAAGTCAGATGGATCAATTGAGAGGTATAAAGCAAGATTGGTGGCTCGGGGATTCACTCAAACATTCGAGGTGGATTACAAAGAAACATTTGCACCTGTTGCAAAAATGAACACAAAGAAGAGTGCTACGTACGTGGTCAGTAAACAAGGGGTGGTCCATGTACCAAATGGATGTGATGAATGCATTCTTGCATGGTGATCTCAAAGAAGAAGTCTATATGAAACTACCACCTGGGCATCCTCAAAGCAATGAATCGGATTTAGTGTGCAAATTGCACAAATCTATTTATGGTTTGAAAGCAGTCCCTACGAGCTTGGTATGCCAAGCTAAGCTCGGTCTCACTAGTGTTGGTTTCAAAAGCAAAGAATGTCGATTCCTCACTATTTGTTCGCACGGGAGCTATGGGCAAATTGGTTGTCTTGATTTATGTAGATGATCCGATAATTACGGTGATAATGCCGACGAGATTTTCAACCTCAAATGTTTCTCGAGACAAAGGTTTGCAATTAAAGACCTTGGGATATTGAAGTACTTTCTTGGTATAGAAATGGCAACCTCGCCTGAGGGACTCTTTCTTAACCAAAGGAAATATGTCCTAGATTTGCTTAAGGAAGCTAACATGAGCGATGCTAAACCGACCATTACCCTCTTGACAAAGAAGCTCAAACCTAGCTTGAAGGCACACCACTCATGGATATAAGTTATTACCGCCGGCGGTTGGTAAGTTGATCTACCTAACAATCACCGCACGACATCACATATTCCGTAAGTATTGTGAGCCAATTCATGCAACTCCCCAACACTTGAGCATTTGACCCTTGTTAAAAGAATCTTACGCTACTTAAAAGGATCGGTGGGTCGTGGTATTATCATGAAGAAGAATGACAACACCTGAATCATGGGGTATTGTGATGCTGATTGGGCAGGGAATGCAATTGATCGCAAGTCCACTACTGGCTACTGTACATTTGTCGGTGGAAACTTGGTCACATGGAAGAGTAAGAAGCAAACTATCATTGCCAGATCAAGTGCCGAAGCTGAGTATCGTGCAATGGCTTCAACTGCGTGTGAGTTGATATGGCTTAAAGGTCTTCTGTGTGATTTAGGTGTTCTTACAACTCTTCCTATGTCCTTATTTTGTGACAATCAGGCAGCTATGCATATAGCATCAAACCCAGTGTTTCACGAGAGGACGAAACACATTGAAGTTGATTGTCATTACGTTCGTGAACAAGTTCAATCACAGGTAATTCAGACACATTATACAAGAAGTTTTGACCAACTGGCTGACATCTTCACCAAGCCCTTGGCTTCTCATCAATTTCAACGACTTTTGTCCAAGCTTGGATCCATAAACCTTCTGGATCCAGCTTGAGGGGGAGTATTGGATATTAGTCCTTAATTCAAGGAATAAAACAAGGACCTTAATTCAAGGAGTAAAACAAGGAATCCTTATTTCAAGGAGTAAAACAAGGAATCCTTAATTCAAGGAGTAAAACAAGGAATCCTTAATTCAAGGAGTAAATCAAGGAATGCTTAATTTAAAGAATAATTGAAGGAGTAAAATTTCCTTATAAATAGCTATACAATTGTAATGAAAACATGAAGAAAATAATACAAACTAGAGAACTCTTTTGTGTAGAGTTATTTCTTGTTTTTTCAACAAGCATGTTAATTGGTTTTGTTTGATTTCAGTTTACGGCTGTTGCATCACTTCTTTTGGTCTCCATGATCAATTTTGCTCTAGGCTTACTTCCATATGTGGATAACTTTTCAAGCATTGGAGGTTTTGTATCTGGAATCCTACTTGGATTAATGCTTTTATTCAGCCCTCAAGTCAAACAAGTGGTTCAAAATAAAGGAGGCCTCTACGAGTACAGTGACAAGTTCTCTATCATTTTCAAGCTAAGGCAGAAACTAGACAGGCCAGGCCGTAGATTTATCTCTTTTCTTCTTTTTAGTTTCATGTGAGTTTTGTCATTTGTTTATTCATTATGTTGTTTTTAGGTAGCTTTTCATTCTGAATTTGAAACTAGAGATTCTATATAATAATAAATCATTTGCAGAGTCGCTGGATGCCTAATTGCCGTTCTACATAGCGTTAATATGAATCGCTACTGTGAATGGTGTCGATATATCGACTGCGCTCCTTTCAGAAGGTGGGACTGTAAAGAAAAAGTCGCTTCTTGTAAGGTATAAACTTGGTTCAAGATCTTCAACTCCTAGAAATGAAAGTAGCTATGACCAATTAATATGGAAGAAATTCAAAAAGAAAAAAGAAATAAACTCTTTATAGATATGCAGAGAATGGATAATAAATCATTTCCTTCTAATATTACAATAAGGTGACCTTTCATGCTTATATGTGTCATATTTATGTGGTTTAGTTTTGCTTGATAGTTTGGATTTGCCAACTGCGATATGTTTTTAAGTTCTCATAGTTTCAATTATTAGCAATTAGGGTAACCAATTGTTTCAATTGACAAGGGATATTTAATTTTCCATAGAAGATTTATATTCTCCAAGAAACTCAATTATGTTCTGATACTTGACACTTGAGACATTGTATGCTGCAGACCATGGAAAGCAATGCACAGTTGACTTTGACCTGTATGAATAACGGGAACTTCAGGGTTCTTCCTTTCACCAACATTACAGAATCGAGGCTGAATGACTTGTGTAGCGTAATCTGCGGATAACACTTTTGATATCGATTCTTTCTTCAGCTCACAAATCACTTTTGACTTTGACCTGTATGAATATTGTGGATTCTAATTTCACCATGAAGGGATGCTTCCAAAAATATACAGAGGGGCAAAAAGGGGTTTAGTAACATTTGGAGAGTTGCACTGTCATGATTTTTAGTAATATCTTGACGTACTTACTTGGATGCTGCTAAATGTTTTCATCACAAAGAACTTGTATACTATTCATTGTTAATCACTCATTGTATGCGAATGGATGTCTTTCCTGATAGGGGAAGTTGAGAGATTTGTAATGAATATGAGTACAGAGCAGTGTCGAACTGTTGCCATGTCATTTGAAGGAAATATCTGTAGACATTCTGAAGGATTAATTGGCTCTTTTCAATCTGTAACTTCAAATAAAGGCGTGCACCACAAATGAGGATTTTCTAGTGAAGTTACTTGACAATGTGCTAAATTGAACGTCGCTTGTCAGAAATATAGTGCATCTGCTCACTAGGGAAGGAAAAAGGACCATTGATATGTTTAGTGGACTATTTGAATTTTTTTTATTCTGGTCAATTAACAAGTAAAACTTCTAATAGTAGTTTTTTTTAAGTATAGTTTTATTTTTAATTCTAGTTAGTAAAAAATATATGTTTATTTTTTTACGATATAAATAAATATATGTTTTTAACGTGGTAAGAAAACAAACATATATTTTTTATTAAAATATTAAAAATAAAACTAAATAAATAATTAGATAATTAAAATAAAATATTTGATTATAAGCAATTAAAAATATCCTCGTTATTTGATTATAAGCAAGCAATTAAAAATATCCTCGTTATTTGATTATAAGCAATTAAAAATATCCTCGCTACAAGATAAATTAATACTGTCAATTAACAATTACTACTGATGGCTGAGGAAGCAAACAAGAATTCGACTGGGTGGGCACCCCAAGTAGTGTCTTTTTCTTTCTTATTGATTTTTATTTTCGTTTTTCCATCTATTTTCTCACTAAAAATATTTCTTTTACCTTACCTTTATAAAAAGTATATACAAATATTGCATTTTTAAGGAGTATATTAGAAGTATTTTTCTTTTAAAAAATGTATAATTTAATTCAAAATAATCATTTATAAAAACGAAAAATATCACTAATGTTATTAATATTTAGCATATTTTTCTTTTTATGGCTCCGATAACAAATTGAAGCTAACTATTGTACAATATTATTTGTTGTTTTTTGTAAATTATTATTTAAAGACAAACTTTTAAATTTCTTTTCGAAATTTATTTCGTTTTATTATTTATTAATTTTGTAAATGTTATAAATAAATATTTAATCATTTAATATTCTTAATTGATTTGAAATTATAATTATTATATTTGAATTTGATAGATCTATCATGATTTTTTCTTCTGTTTCGTCTTCTTTTGTTATACCTGATATACCTTAACTTGCTCAAACCTTAATACCCTTTTAGTAACGGTGAAGCCTTTGGATTCATATATAATATGGTGTCCAAATTTAGACTTATTATAAAATAGAAAAAAGAATGAATACATTTAATTTTAATCATAATATTAATAACTATTACAATTATAAAAGTTAACTGGTTCTTAGTTACTCATAATTTCTAAATACATACTTGCTAGGTGAATAATTTTTTACTATTGCAAACAGGGATTATTTGTCCTATAATTCACCTAGCAAGTAAAAAAATATTATTTTTTTCTCTATTTTAATAATTCACTTAATTTTCTTCGCATGATATTTCAACTAAAAATGTGGGTTTTTCATCTTTATTCTTCTTTATCAATTTTTGTTGACAGACATTTTGATGACGTAAATAATGATGCATCTTTATTTTCTTGATCTTTAATGTAGTAAATGCATTTATGATCCTTAGTGGTTTTGTTAGCATAAAAATAAACACATTTCTTGTTTCTTCGCAAATTTTTAGATTATTACTGTAAAAAATTTCTTCAAACTTATTGATTTTCTCACCATCTTTTTCAATGAGGGTCGTATTGCTATGAAAAGTGATTATGACTTTACTAATTGAGTAATTTACTTTGATTTCAGAAGAATTATTAATTTTTTTTTAAATTCATGATAAATTTGACTCAACATCTATCCTCTTAAAATATAGAGTTCATCTATATTGAATTCATTTTCTAGAAGCACTCTTTGTTTTGGAACTTCTCTATTAGTGTTGAAAATCTCTAATTTGATAAATGATAGAGCTAATACAACCTTCTTCATTCCAGTCTATCGTGAACTGAAAAATCTGAGATAGACTAGCTTGTCATCTACTCTGATCTTCTTCATGAAGTTTTTGATAGCCTTATTGCAGTTTTCAGGAAAATAATTTAATTCACTTAAATTAATTCCTAGATATAAGTTCTTAATTAAACCTGCATGTAAAGTTTTATAAACAGGAATTGGATCTATTACTTCAAGAATATTAACTTTACTTCCTATAGAGAATTCTTTCTGTAAGATTTATGTGAATGTTGGCGATATTCATGAACAAAACATACAAAAATAATTTTATTTTTTAGGTGTGTATTTCAAGAAACTATCAAGCTTCAATGAAAACATATCAAGTTTATTTTTGTTCTTAGACATATTAGATTTTATATTAGAGATATAAGAACATTTTGAATTTAGGTGACTTAATCGATCAAGTTATGTAGATCGATTGAGAATTGATCTACTTAATTTAAAAATTCTTAAATTAATTTTTAATTGATTAGATTGATCGAGTACTTAGTGGTCGATGGATAAAGCACTAAATTGATTGATTAATTACCTAGATCGATCTACCATGGTCAGAATTAATTATTTATTACAATAAATCAATCGAGCATGTTTTGATCGTTGTTTTGGATCGATTGATAAGGGTTTTGATCGATCGAGCAACAATGGTTTAAAACCTATTTCTCATTCGAATCAAATTGATTCATTACTAAATTGTCCTCATTCTTTAAAACTTTCTTAACTAATTTTATGGATAGATTAGAAATATTGCTTAGACCTAGTACTTCAAAATATTAAAAAAAAAAACTAAGCATATAAATTTATTAACCATACCAAAGCATTATTCTCTCCATCTTAATCTCTTAATCTCTTGTTTTGTAAAAAACTATTCAAATAGGCTTTTTCATTTAATTAATTTATCAAACATTTTATTGTTGTGTTTGATTGATTAACAAGCCTATAATATTTTGTGATATTGTGCTTAAACTAATTGTTCGATGCTTGCTAGTTGATTTTGATTTATTTGATATATTATTAAATCATCTAGTTAGGGTCATTCATTATTAAATCTACTCTTAGACACACATTTACACTTGTGTTATTGTGATAACATTTTAGGAACCGATTGAACATGTTTGATTGCTTGTGTGACTCAAGATGTCGAACGTTGGCCTAGATCAGAACATCTTGCTTATAGAGACTATGCAAGAAAGTGGAGGGTTGTAAGTAGATTATTTG
This sequence comes from Hippophae gyantsensis, assembly GCA_030763125.1. NCBI lineage: Eukaryota > Viridiplantae > Streptophyta > Magnoliopsida > Rosales > Elaeagnaceae > Hippophae > Hippophae gyantsensis. The sequence continues at coordinate 21,184,264 of CM061032.1, read as the reverse complement.
AGGGCATTACTTTGGTGGGTAGTTTAAGCCATAGCCTTGTAATTGAACATTACTTTCATTGTGAATAGTTTGGTGGTTTGGTGAACAAATGGGTTTTCTCTTAGGTCATTGGTGTGGCCTAGGTTGTTTCCATATAAAAATCTTGTGTGTTGATTTATATTTCTATATTACTTTATTTACACGTGATTACATGCTTAACAGTTTGTAAAAATTTTAATTGTTATAATTTTGCTAATTATCTATTCATCTCATCTAGCTAATTAGATTCATAACTAAATAGAACCTTTCACTTTCTCTATGGTGTAAAATTTCATATCTTAGATATATTTCTGAATAGATTTTTTTAGCTAAGTTGTAGAGACTTAACCATTGTGATTTACTTAAATTCCTATATTGGTCATTTTCTTCTTCAATGACCAATGTATTTCTGATGGATGTTTCATTGAATAGTACTAATAGTCGTACCATTTTTGTTGTTTATGTAAGAGGAATTTCTCTAAATTGTACCAGTGATTGTACTATCTTTCCTAGGGTCTTCAACTTCTTAGTAGCGATGATTGTTTATAGTGTTATTAGTTTTGGTACTCTAAAGTTGGTATAACTGCCTTCAACTTCTATTCTATTAGTGAAAGGTCCGTGATTTTGTTCTATTTTATTTTATAATAGTTTTGCTTACTTCAGGCCAATTTTTGTAAATTTTTGGTTTTTGACCATTATAGATCACATAAGTCTTTTTCTACTTCTTCAGCCCAATTAAGTTTTTCATTTTTCTTTTCAGATATGTTACTCTCTTTTGAAATATTAGGTTATTTCTTATTAATTTGAATTCTTTCTTTAGAAGTTTTACCTTTCTTAGAATGAATCTATGATAAGGATTCTTCTTTATAATTTTTGGACTTTAATGGTTGTTTTGAACTGTTTAGTTCTTCCTGTTTAAATCAATTCTCTAAAAGAGACTTCTCTAGGTATAAAACTTTGAGTTCTTCTTGAATGATTCTTATCACCTTTTTCATTATCTTAATCTTCATATCAATATGTTCTATTCCTACAAGAACAAAAATACTTAAATATGTTAATTCTCTTTTAAGGGCATATGTTAAACTATTATTGTTTCCTAGAAGATGTTTGACATCAAAATTATAATGGTTAAATCACTATTGTCATCTCATTAATCTTCTTTGTTTATAATCGCTTGAAATATTAGTCCATAAAAAATAACCAAAGTTCTTGTTATCAGTTTTGATAAAGAATTTAGAACTTATTACATATATTGTAAATTTCTTAATATGTTTTTGATAGTTAAGTATTTTTTTTCATTACAATGATGATTTAATTTTGGACTATGAAAAGATTCCAATGTATATATACAAAGATATTCATTTTTGTCATCTACTTTTTCTATAAAAAAATTTCTATAATATTCATATGAAATATTTGTTTCAATTATTATTTTATCATTTGGACTTAGATGGTATAAAGTTGATAAATTTTTTACCTATGCTTTTAACTTATCTATGTACAAAATATCTTGTTCTGTCAATTTCTAAACGTGATCTTTATAATTGATTTTTGTATTTCAATTAACTAGTAAACACTTGAATATTATTTAATATATGGGGTTATAGATTATGTTTTCTACCTTCAATTTCTAACCCTAAATACTTAATTTTTTGTTGAGTAATTACCACTTTTTGCTCATAACGTACAATGCATTTTTTCCTACATTCTTGTAAAAATATTAGTAATATCTAAATAATGTCTACTTAATTCATTACTAAAAACCAAAATATCATATATATATAAACACATCATATATTTTGTAATTTCTTGAAAATTTTCATATACTTTTGAAAGATACATGAAACTTGTTTTAATTCGAATGGTACAATAGTCCATTGAAATTGTCTTGGGACAACTAAAATGTTGTTAGTTTTTTAGATTTTTCGCCCAATTTTATTTGTCAAAATCCACTTTCGTAATCAAAACTTGAGAAATATATCTTCCTTTTTATTAATGATAATAATAGTTCTTTCTTTGGATAAAGTATCCATTATCAATGGTTTCTTTATTCAATGTTTTAAAGTTTATCACCATTCTTTTTTTCTCTTCTTTTTTCAGCTTCTTTTTTCTGCTTCTTTTTTGACTAGAATATCGAGCTAGAGTGAGGTAAATTACTAAATATTATGACTTTTAGTTTTAAAAATTCTTGAATTTGTTTTTCAAATTCAATACTATCTTTTGAAATATAAATCATATGTTTTACTTTGATGACTTTGTTTGGGTCTATTAGTTTTATGTTAGCAATCAGTTTATATTTATTTACTTTTGGATCTAAAGAATTTTCTAAGCCTACTATTTATAATTATTTTCTAATACGTGTTAAGGCTTTATCTTCCTGTATTTCATTAAAAAAGAGTTTTCTTTATCTTCTATATCTAATGAAATATTTTTAAATAAAGTTTTGTTGTTATTTTGTGTCTATCTCACCATTTTTTTCTCTTTTTATATTATTGCATAAAAGTTGGATTTAATAAAGTCAAAGATTTTCTTATTTTTGACACATAAATAGTTTCATCATCTAGTATTGTTAGACTTCTTTTGTCTAAATATTGTGTAAATGTTTTATATAAGTTTAGGAAAATATTTTCTATTAATAGATCAACTCCTATTTCCTGTTGATATGTTGTAGGAATATGAAATTTCTTTTCTCCTATCATTATATCTTTATCTTTTAAGACTTTATTAAGATTTATTTTAGTGTTGTTCGCAATTCTTACATGTAAATATTTTGGTGCTTGTTTTGAGAGTTTATCTGGGAATAAATATTTACTAACTACACAGGTACTAGCTCCTATCTACATATGTTATAAATGGTAACTTTTGTAACCTTTAAATTTCAATCTTACCTTAATATAAGTACTGTTTGAATTTGTACTATTATACGAATTATTCATCTTCTAATGAAGAATATTCATATTCTGAGTCAGTTATTTCTTCCTTAATTTTTTATAATAGATAAATACTACAAGTATCATTTATATATGATTCCTCTTTGTAAATCCAACACCTGTATTTCTTTTTCCCAAATGGATAATAATTTTTGTTCTTTGGTGGCTTATACATTTTTTTTCTAAAATATTTTTTTCCTATAAAGTTCTTTATTAAACCTGTTTGGTATTAAATGTTTAATAGGTACATGATCTAACCAATGTTGGTACCTCACTACTCTACAACGAGGTTATACATTTTTTTCCTTTATTAAAAAAGGAAGTAATGAAATTGGTTTCATATGATTTTTTAGGATCTAATTTTTGGGATCATAATTAGTTTCATTAATTATTATCGTATTTTCCTCTTTGTTTATACAAAGTTTTTCATCATGATATCTTCCTGGATCTATATCTGTTATAGTTAACAAACTAACTAATTTTTTTATATTTCTATTCTAAAAGTCCATAATCTATTATTCTAATTATTTTCTATATTTCATTGAACTGGAATCATAGCTTTTTTCTTTATCTTTGGGTATTTCTCATTCCTAAGTATCAATGCATCAAATTTCCTAGGTGGTTCTATTTGTAATCCTATAAATCTAACTCATAACTGAAGGATTATCACCATTGTTGCTACCAAGTGTTCATCTTCAAGAGTTTTTCATCTATTCTCCTTAGCTTTTATATTCTGCAGTTTATTCAGATTTGTTATTCATGGATTCAATTGAGATAATGTTTGTTCTTATTTCCGTTATGAACTAATTCGTTTTTGCTATGACTATGATGTAGTTGAATCAAGAAAATCTGATTTCTTTTGTTATTGTTATGTGAGTTCCTTGTTTTCAAGTTGAGTATTTATTTCCATGCTTAATGCTTTTAAATTTCTGGCCAAGATTTAGATGATTTGTTGCATTATATTGAGACCGAGAGGAGATGTGTAATGAATGCTTCTTGTGATAAATACCGTATGTTGAATGTGAGTGTGAGAACTAATGCATGATGTATGTGGTTATTCTAGAAATTCCATAAATCGTAATGTGCTTGTTTGTGATTAAATCTTCATAGAAATATAGTTGGTTTTCATAGATAAGTAATTCTAATATAACTCGAGAGAGAGTATTAGGTAAATTTGGGTTTTTCCATCACTTTTAGCTTTGACGCTCATATAACATGACTTGAAATCGAATTGAATTGATTTAGCAAAATCAAATGCCTTAGCATTTTTAATCATTTGTGAACAACATTTAATTTTTTATTTGTGTTTAGTTTTATGTTAATTTTCTTTTTAAACAATTTCAATAATTCGGTTTTCAAATAAAATTAGGATTAGTCAATTTCGGTACTTAGTAGCGCCATTCCTTGTGGGTTCGATATCCGTATTTTTGTACACTTTATTACTTGAATGATTCGTACACTTGCGAAAAAAAAGCATCAATTTCCTTGTATTCTCTGTAAGATTTGCACCGGCAGAGAGAATATTCTCGCCGGCGGCGGGATTTCAAATTTTGGAACTTTGTTTTCTTTTTATTTGCACTCAATCTCGATCATTGAAATTTGTCCCAAACTTCTCCAAAATCATGATTTTACCTGAAATTGCACTTTAAACACGAAATACCCATGAAATGACATTTGTGGATTAAATAATCAAATAAACGCAATTTTCACACAAATATCAACATTTAAATCATAACAAAAATGCAATAATTTGACTCTTATCAATAACCTATAATTTCTTAATTTTTAAGGGCTTATACATCCATTCTTAATTCTATAATTTTTTTTATGTGTATCTTGTTGTAATTTTTTATTATAACCATATTCTTTTATTTCTTTTAGGAGTTCTTTTTGTGTCTCAGTTATGTCTTGTATGGACATGATATTTGATTTTTGTGCTATATCCATTTCTTCTGTTAAAATAATTAAAACTTTCATTATTGTTATTTAATTTTTGATATGCTTGCTAGGCTTACATTAAGATCTAATTCTATATTTTGTAGTTTATTTTTAAACATTATTGGACTAATAATATCATTTTTTCCTAATATTATGTCATGGACTAATATTTTCATTACTTCGACTTCTTATTTTGGATATGTTATATGATGAGTCGAACCGATATCGTCGATCCTGTAAATACTTTGGTATTATATTTGTAAAACTCTTGCAAGTGCACGAATCATTTCATAGAAAATGATAAGTATACTCTCAAGGTCGATCTAAGGAAGGAATATATGTGATTTTTAATTTATTATTCAAAATTTTAAAAATTAAATTAAATCCTAAACATCTTGTCACGATATTTTGGATTTTGTGTTTTCCTAATCTAATAACATAAAAATAAACATAGATATGGATTCAATAAACATTTATGCAAATTTTTATCATTCATAATAGCGGAGTATTTATGGATACAATAACTAAGCTAATTATGATTACTCATATTATTTAGGTTATTAAAGATATAAATTGATATTTATTGATTCTCTCTTTTTTATATGAATACCACATTTGGTGGGGTTAGATATTCTTTGTTAATTAAACAAATCTATTAACACCTATGAGTGTAGTCAATAACTAATTTAGTTAATTAAATTAATTTTTTTTTCTAAACCTATGAGTGGAGTCAATAACTAATTTAGTTAATTAAATTAATTTTTTTTCTAAGAGATTGAAAATGAACCATTTAAATGCCACCTTTGATGAAAATGAACCAAATTAAACCTAAGAATTTAATTATCCGAGTACTAACTTTCAAGTTTTAAAACCATTACTAAAAATATGTTGTTAATACATTTTCGAATAATAGTTTTTATAAAAACTTTTGAAATATAGCTTCACTTTAACTACCGGACGATTGTACCAACAATTAAAAGAGCAATACTCTAAATCAGAATAGATAATTAAACCTTAAAATATAATTTTGAGATTTAAGTTTTTAAGGAAAAATAATATATTTCTCTCAAATATTTTTAATATAAAATCTTGAATAAAAACAAAATCAATTCATTTTATAGAGATTTTTACCTATTTAATATTTCGCAAGCATAACAACATTATTATTATATCATGTTTATAAACAACCAAACATGTTAAATTTAATCATAGACAAATTAAATATGACATATAAGAATAAAACATAAAAATAACTGTAAAGAATAAGAATCCTTACACAACCTTAATGTTAATTTCGTTGCTAAAAAACCTCCAAACAGATTTGCATTTCCGTTTATTGAATCAAAAAGTTAAAAATTTATAAAAACATAGCTAGTTCTTCTCAAAAAGAAAAGAACTTTAAAACTAAAAACTAACAAAACTAGAGAAAGAAAGAGCTGAGAAGATGTTTTTTAAGGTGTGTTTTGTATAATGAGGAAGAGGGGTATTTATAGATGATTAGAAGGGCAAAAAATAGGAAAAAATGATAAAAAATAGGTAAAAAAGCGTAATAGATGACCGTTGATATAAGCGTTGATGCAGAATGGACGAGCACTAATGCAAGCAGTGGCACATACGCATTTGGAATGATGTGGCGTGGTTGGGGGTAGATGCGTGCATGAGTTTGGTGTGATGCGGGCGAATGCTTGGCGTGGCTACACATAGAATATTGGCCTTTTTTTGAAATTTTTGATTTTTTTGATCCATTTTGTCCAATTTTTCTATATGTTTTACTTTTCTCAATATATTTGGGATGTATTAACTCCTGTATTTTTCTTTGAGTCTTTAAGTTGTTTTTTGAAGCAAAAATACTTGAAAAATAATAAAAATATATGTGATTCCGAAAAGATAAATTTATATAAAAATATGATAAAATCATATAAATATAAATATTTTTAATCAATTAAAATACATTAAATCATGATAATTTTAGTACTTTTTAAGCACTCATCATTATATCTCTTTCTTTATTAGAGGATTATCTTTCAAGATCTACAAACGTAAACCTTGATACATTACTTTTTCTTGTCACATTACTTCTTCTTCTTGTATTAGAGGTTTTTCTTTAACATTTAAGTTTCATTCTTTTAGTATTTAAAAATCTATTAATATTTCTAGTTTTATTATTTTTCTAATTTCTTGAAAATTTTAACTATTTATATGAATTTATTTTGTCAATATATTGAACTATTATGGCTCTTTTTTAATGAATACCCTATTATGTAGTATATTAAAAATGCATGATTTTCTTCTTTCATTAAATCTCTTATTTCAAATTCATATGATAAATTTAACATTTAGTTTAAGTTCTTATCATTAATATTAATAGAAAACATAGGATATGCTGTGAATTTTAATTTTATGGTATCCTAGATTTTCATGAATCATTCATAATAAGACATCTTTTCTATTTATTATTCTGTTTTCTAGCAATGCTAATTTTATTGGTGTATCAATTCCTTCTCTAAGATGTATTTTTACTAATATTTGGATTCATCCTAAATGGATGTATCTAAGTTTTTCTTTGTTCTTTTGAGGGATTTTTAATAATTTATTTATAATAGTTTCTTTGTAAATTAATACTATATTATACCTTCATTTTACATCTATAATATTAATGTTCATTTCTTTATTATTTATTCTATAATAAACTATATATTTTCTTAAAAATATTTTCCTTATTCTTGATAATGATGAATCGTTGAATCCATCTCATTTCTTAAGATTTAATCTTGCTTTTTGTATTTATTTAAATTTATCATAATAAGTCTTATTTTTCTATTTTTATTATTTCTTAGTTTCCTATTATTTCTTGATTTTCTATTATTTCTGTCGCTTTTCTAAAAATTTATCAATCAATTTAGTTAACTTTAAATTCCGTTAAGTTTAGAGGGTATTTGTTATATTTTTGAAACCTTAGAAATATTTGCGATCTTAACGTTTTCCAAAAAAAAAAGAATACTAGTATATCCCTTACTAAAGTAAAATATTAATTGTGTATCTCTATATAATTTTGTTAATAATTTATACCTTTATATAAAACCAAAGTATCATATAGAACTTTTTCTCAAAAAAAAAAATTATAATCTATGTACGATGTAAATAATTAATATATAAATAATTTGAAAACAATAAGGAAAAGCTCAAGTGAGGTAATGGATAAGGCATCTGACTTCTAGTTAGGTGATTGTTGTTAGAGTCCCACTCAATCTTGTATTAATTGTATTTGTGTCATATTCATTTTTGTTTGAACATATGGATCGATTTGGAGCCCAATCCATCCGCTAGCCCGAGCCATCAGACAAATCATCCTAGGAGAATCTACAGGCGCTCACAATGACACCAATAGTATGGATCCACCTACACATGAGACCTTTGGTGTTGGAAGGTCAACCTCCAAACCGAGCCATGGTGTGGTCGACCTCAAGTTTTGAATGTGTTTTCTTTTACTCTTGTACCCTTCTAACATGCCGTGTCGTGTACTCTTTATGTAATCGACACATGTATATGCAATTTTCTATATATACATGGACCTCACAAGAGATCCACACATTCCAAATTTTTTTTACTTATCTCTAGTTTCTCTCTCTATAATTCGGACCAATCCTAACATTTTGAATCCCATAATTAAACCTTAAAATCTAATTTTTTGATTTAAGTTTGTAATAAAAAATAATATATTTCTCTCTAACATCCTAATATAAAATCTTGAATAAAAATAAATCAATTTATTTTATAAAAATGTTTTACCTATTTAATATTTTGCAAGCATAACAACGTTATTATTATATCATATTTACAAATAGCCAACTATGTTAAATTTAATTACAGAAAAATTAAATATAACATATAAGAATAAAATATAAAATGAATGTAAAGAATTTATTTTAAAATTATACCTCAAAAGAATTCTTATAGAACGTTGATACTAATTTCATTTCTGAAAAACCTACAAATGATTTTGCATTTCTGTTTATTGAATCAAAAACTAAAAATTTATAAAAACATAACTAGTTCTTCTCAAAAAGAGAAGAACTTTAAAACTAAAAAAACTAAGAAATCTTTTTAGAGAGATAAAGCTAGAGAGAGAAACATCAGAGTTGAGAAATGTGATTTTTGAAGGATCTTGAGGGATTTTTTAGGATTTTCAGAGGTCTTGAGAGATCTTGAGTGATGATTTTTACAATGGGGGAAATGGTTCTTTTGTAGGTGAGAAATGTGATATTTGGGAGATCTTAAGGGATTTTTTGGGATTACGAGTGATGATTTTTACAATAGGAGAGATGGCCCTTTTATAGGTAAGAAAAAAGCTAAAAATTGGTCTTGGATGCGTTTGGATAGGTTGGCATACGTGTGGGGTCGTTGGTGCATGTGACTTGGCGTAGATGGGTAAGATTTGCTACGCAATGGGTACGCATGGGACTCGGTATGGCATGCATGGCTAGGCGCGACATGTAGACTAGACTCGGTGCTAGCGAATTAGGGTATATTTGACCTTTTTTGACCAATTTTTCTCAACATATTTTTGAGGTATTACCTCCAGTATTTTTCTTTGAGTCTTTAAATTATTTTTGAATCAAAATACTTGAAAAAACAATAAAAATATCCATGAATTTGAAAAGAAACATTTATATAAAATATGATAAAATCATACAAATATAAATCTATTTAATGAATTAAATAGATTAAATCATGATAATTTTAGTGATTTTTAAACACTCATTAATGAGGCTCTGTACTATGTATCGCATAAGAAAGATGTTTTCTCTCTACATATTTCTTGGTTTGTTTGTGCATTCATTTTGTTATTGTTACATGTTTTTTCCTTTGTATTGTTTTTTGTTTGTTTTGCATGAATTTTAGGATTGCATTCATTTCTGCACGACCTCTCTCTTGTATATAGGTGTGTGGTGTGTTGTATACCTATATACGTGTTTGGTTTGTCTTTCCATATCAATGGGGAGAAATGTGCACAACTTGCATTTGTTTGTTGCATGGTTTGCTATATGGAATGGTAAATATAGTTTGCAATGCATTTTTGGTGCTTGATATGCATAGTGTTAGATTACATTATATGTCTATATACTTGCTTTTCATAGGTATGTGTTGTTTCATGTATGTAGGTATAGGTGTAATTACATATAGCACAACAATTTTAAAGTTTAGTTGGAACTCAGAGCTTTTTTACAGCTTAAGGGATTATGTAGAATTGCAAGATGGAGAGGATCATCTAGATGGTTAGTGGATCATGAAGATGGATGGAGTATAACAAGACAAACACACTATTGTTAGGTGTGTTGAGGGTGTCTCATTGTTTGTTGGGGTCATTTAAGGGAATGAACTCCTTAGGTACATCTTGCATGAATATATTATGTATGATTCCTTGTCTATATTAGAGTTGTGCAGTGTTTTAGGAAAGCCAAAGGGGAAAATTATAAGTTTTCTTTTTGGTGTTGACATTCTCGTGTTCAAAACATAGTGTTTGTATTTTATTTAATGTTTCTATCTGTCCTTTGTAAAGTTGATTACTAGTGGCTCACCATTATTTAGGACATAGATTTGTGTTTATTTGTTACACATACTCACTCTTTTAGATTGCATACAAATTGCATTGTTGGGTGTTTGTTGTCGTGTTATGTTGTCTCATTGGGGACTCAACATATCACTGTGTCTTAAACATCTTTCATTGTGCTTTTTTATGAGTTCACGGAGGTGTCAACGAGGGCTCGCAAAAGTGGTCTTTTAGCTTTGACAGTATTACTCTCACTAAGGCAACATTTACCCTTGCTTAGGTGGTCAGCAAAGAAGTCAGTGAGAGCCGTGAAAGCTGAATTATTTTCATAAATTCAAACTTCCTCTTCTTGTTTCTATTGGCCACCATATGGGGACAAACTCTACCCATTTGACATAAGAATTTCCCAATCGTTTCTTGGTGTATTTTTCTTTTGAGGGTTAGGTTCAAAAAATAACGTGTTCATATGTAGGACATAGGATATCATAAATAATTTTTTCTCATATTTCTCAAACACTAGGTTGAGTGTAAAAAATATGAGATTGAGTAAGGATTTGTTGAGACTTAAAATGCATGGTTGGTTAGTGAAAATCCATCATTTTAAAGAGTTTCTCTCTGTATTCAGTTGTCGTGTATTGGTTGGTAGTTGCAAGGATCTAATAGTTCCTATAGTTAAGGAGTATATATAGTGATATACTGTGTATCGGCTAAGTGCTTCAAGATTACAACATAGTTCATAAGTGATAAACCTATAAGTAGTCGATCACATCACATAATGATGGAGCATTAGGGACAAACTTGGATCTATCTAGATTAGATGTTATGGTGACAGGTGGGGTGGAGGCTTTGGCATAGTCAAATGTTGTCCTCTAATTGATAGAGGTATATGCGTATATTTCTTTGGTTGTGAATGATTAATTTTCTTTTATTAATGAATTTTCTACTGCTAAGTGGTTGTCTTAAGTAACTCGAGGATGTTACCACATAAAACTTGGATTTTATATAAGTTTACCTTGTTACATGTTGTGTTATGTATACTCTAATGTAATGTGAGTAAAACATTATTTACTGATTATTTTAATCATAAGAGGTTTTGAAGTGATTGAAAATCCTATATAGTTTTATAACTTTCCTAATATATTCTTCTAATTCACACGTTGTGTGTTGTTTGCCTAATTCATATGATGTGTGTTATTTTCATTATTCATGCATGTTACTAGTTTGGATAAGAGTCTATGAGGTACATTGTCACTAGTGTGTTTACTTTCTTATATGTTGGTTATATTTGTCATGTGTTGAATTAAGCATATTATTTTTATTGTATATAATGTTGTGTTATCTGATTAATTAACAGACATGTTTGATCGAGTTGAAATAAAGCTTGTAAGAAGTTTCCATTTGCTGGCATATACATCTTCCTTTTAGGTCCCATGTTCTCATTTGGTAGGTGAATGAAATTAACAAATCACAATTTGCTACACATAAATAAGAAAATTAGCTTAGAAAACATTATTAACTAGTTGTATCCATAATAAAAAAACATGCATTTACATATAAAATCAACCATATCTCCGATAAGAAAAATAATTAAATCATAACATAATATGAAAGTTAATCCATAATCTTGGGCTTAGACTTGCTCTTAGTCACATATAATTATCTTGTTAGTGAACAAAGTAAAAACTAAAACTAAATAATATTGGATACAAAACATTAAAAAAGGAATAATAAATCTAGGAACTTGATTGTTGATTATTGAGATGAAAAACAATTCAAAAATCTTGGGTTTCTTTCTTGGATCTTCAACTTCTCTCTCTCACAAGGTTTCTTCCACCTTTTTTTCTCTTAACGTGGACTTCAATTTGTAAATTATGAGTGAAAATGGGACAAAAATTTGTGCATAAGATGTATACACAGGGTATACATTGACCTCTGAGCTGTCAGATATTGAAAAGAAAAAAAGACAAAATCCTGCCAAATGAGAAAAATCGAGAATTAATACCAAATAAAGTAACACTAATCCAACGTATTACCAATCATCCATCCCCTTATCTAGATAACATTCATCATTGCTCCAATAATCCTTTTCGATCATACAAATATGAGCTTCTAACATATTCTCTCTCCTCTATTCTTCCATTTTTTTAAGCTCTTTTTCATTCATTCATTCATTCTATTCTTTCTTTACAAGTAAAATGTTTTTTTTATCATTTATAAATATAACAATCTATATATTATAACATTCATCTTCTCTCCTGATGCTTCCTCCAATCCCCTACCATTTAAATATCAAAAAATTATTCATTGATGGCAGATCAAGTTGATATATTAATGCATACTAATAACAAGATATCTTCCTTCCATATTATTAATTCGCTAGTTCGTAATTTCTCACTCATATTTTGATAATGAAATTGGTAAGATTGTATCATTATCAAAGATATCAGATTTAATTCTCAAATCCCACTTTTCACTCCTATTGTTTGAAATAAATTTATTTTTTCCTCTTTTTTTTTTGTCCCTCCATATTTGTTCATAAAATCATTGATAACCATGGATCCTAACGCCAAAGACTCTTCTACTCACTTTTAACTCGGGGGATCGACAATCTTGAATGATTTTACTGTTAATAAATCATTATTAGTGGTATATTAATTGTATACAATTAATATATTTTATCAGCTGTATATTAGATATACTTTTCTTAAAAACATTTTTCCTAAAGAGCAGATTCTTATTTCCTGTATTTATATTTGTATTATCATTCATTGTATTAGTATTCTAAATATATTTTCAGTATATTCAATTTGGTATTAGAGCAGGAAAGAAAAGAAAAAAAAATTCTTTTTACTAGTTTCTCAACAGCATTGTCGCCTATACAGTAGCGTTGCCGTCAGTGTTTTTTATGCAATGCCGTTAATCATCTTGCACTGTCCAGTTTGCGCCGCCGTTGCAGATCTATCCGTCCATTGTAGATCCATCGTCCAGCTCGTGTTGTCCAGTCTGCGATGTCCAGCCCACGCCGTTCAGCCTACGTCATCCAGCTCTGTGTCGTCCAACTTACACACCAGCTCCAGCCCTGTGTCGTCTAGCTCGCGCACCAGCTCCAGCCCTACGCCGTCCAGCTCGCGCACCAACTCTAGCCCTGCGCTGTCCAACTTGCGCACCAGCTCTAGCCCTGCGCCGTCCAGCTCGCACACCAGCTCTAGCTCGCACACCAGTTCTGTACTATCCAGCTCGCGCACCAGTTCCAACCCTGCGTTGTCCAGCTCATACACTAGCTTTAGCCCTACGCCGTCCAACTCTCGCACCAACTTCAGCCCTATGTCGTCCAACTCGCGCATCAACTCCTGCACTGCTCTGTGTTCTTTTGTGAGTCCTCAGTGCCCTTTTTTTAGTTTTAATTTTTTCAGCTTTTAGTTTTTTAGCTCTACCCTAGTCCAAGCCCATCAGCCCATCAAGCCATGAACTTATCTACCCTAGTCCAAGCCCATCAGCTCATCAGCCCAACCCATCAGCTCACTCAATAATTAGACAACCCACTTACCAGCCCAATCCACAGTCCAACCCGCCCAAAAAAATCCAAAATCTTTATTTTGCCACAATATATATTTTTTTATTATTTCAATGGAAGATTCAAGACAAAATCAAGTTTTCAGAATTAATGAAGTTCCAAAATTTGAAGTTTCTGTTAAGAGTTCAAAAATTGGTTCTTTCAGGGGTACTAAATTTAATGGTACAAATTTTCAAACATGGAAAAAAGTTATATCTGTTTATCTTCGTGGGATGCATAAGATGAGACATGTATCTAGATCAATCAAGGCTCCTAGTCAAGATGATATAGAAGCCTATACTAGGTAGGAAGATGATGATGGCTTTGTAATGCAATTCTATTTAGAGCCATCACTGATGATATATTACAAATGGTGGAGGAATGTGAAACTACTGAGGCCATATGGAATACCTTAAACGATCTTTATACAAATGAGTCTGACTTTATTCAAGTTCATGAACTCATGTGCAAAGTTGCTAGCATGCAGCAAAATGGACAACTAGTATCTCTGTTTTTTACCAAGCTGAAAAATGTATGGGCTGAAATTGACCAGAAACGCCCGTGCAAAATTAAAAATCAAGAAGACCTTTTATGGTACCAGAAGGAGAAGGAGCTTGAACGAGTACATGCCTTTTTAAGAGGCCTTGATATAAAACATAATAGTGCTAAATACGAATTGCTTTGAATATCAGACCCTTTGAGCTTAACTACTGCCTTTACATACATCCGTAAAGATGAATCTCAGTAGGAAAGTCTTCATCAGGCACAAGTTGAGGTATCAAGCCTATCCATTCAAGCCAAATCAAAGGCACCTTTCCTCCAGCAGCAAAATTCAATTCCACTTCATCAGTAGGGACCTCCACCAGGCTTTACCAATCGCCCTCGTTCTCACTGCTCTTATTGCAATGAATAGGGGCATCTTCGTGAGACTTGTTGGAAACTGTATCCATACTTGAAATCAAAAGCAGACTACTATGGAGCAAAATGACAACATCATCATTCTAAAGCAAAGGTAGTTATAGTGCAAATTGTCCAAGAACTAGACTACTATGGACAAGATCATCCTATGGAATGTGGAGTATCCCTACAACTTCAATAGCTGGTCGTGGTATGATTGGTATGACCTTAAATGTTTCTCACTCTGTTGGGTCTAATACTTGGATTATTGATTCTGGTGCATCTGATCATATGACTTATGATAAATCTTATTTTAATGAGTTATCTTCCCCACCAGTGTTTTATGTTACGAATGCTAATGGTGAGGTCTTTCCTGTCTTAGGAAAGGGATCATTTCATATCACTCCATCTTTACAGCTCCATAATGTTTTATATGTACCTTACTTATCTCATCACTTAATATTTGTCCCACAGTTGAATATTTAGTCTAAATGTTCTCTAACCTTTTATCCTATGTATCTGATTTTTCAGGATCTTCTTACTAGGGAAATAATTGGTCGAGGGTATCTGAGGGGCAGATTGTTCCGTTTGGATCAAAACTATGTAGGGGAGAAACCAGGAACATGGGCACACACTGCATTGACTTCTAGTTCCGATAAGCTAAGTGAAATTTGGTTATGGCATCGCTGCTTAGGGCATCTGTCTTTTAGTCTTATGAAAAAAAACCATGCCCACTTTATTTATTGGTGTTAGTGAGATTGTTTTACATTGTGAGACTTGTGTTTTGGCCAAGAGCCATGGTATTACTTATTCTCCTAGTATTTCTAATAAAAGTACTATTCCTTTTGAATCAATTCATTCTGATATTTGGGGACCATCTAAAGAGCCCACTATATCGGGTATGAGATATTTTGTTTTGTTTATCGATGGCTGTACAAGGTTATCGTGGATTTCTCTTCTTAGAATAAAAGATGAAGTCTTTTCAGTTTTTCAAACTTTTTATACCTTCGTTCAAACACAATACAATGGCATCATTAGGATCTTTCGTTCTGACAATGGGGGAGAATACGTTAATCATACTTTTCAAGATTTTTTCAAAACACATGGGATTATTCACCAAACTACTTGTTCGCAAACACCGGAACAAAATAGAGTGTCTGAAAGAAAAAAAATCGTCATTTACTTGATATGGCTCGTGCACTCTTATTTAGTGCTTATATGCCAAAATATCTTTGAGGTGATGTTGTACAATCTTCCGCCCATCTCATCAATCGTCTCTCGTCTAGTGTCCTTAACGGAAAAATCTCATTCCAAATTCTCACATCTTACGTCTCCTTATCATCCTTCCATAATCTTCCTAGCCATGTATTTGGTTATGTTGCTTTTGTGTATGTTCCTAAAAATCAAAGGTCTAAATTAGATGCTCGGATAATTAAATGTGTGTTTGTTGGTTATGAAAGTTATTAGAAAGGGTACAAGTGCTTCCATCTACCGACCAGAAAGTATTATGTCACTATGGATGTTACCTTTTTTGAGGACATAAGTTATTTTTCCTCACCTGATACTGCTCGTCAGAGGGAGAATACATATTTTGAAGAACTGTATCATGGTGAGGGGGAGGCATTAGAAGAATCACCAACTGATGTTTCAATAAGATTAGATGAGATTCCTAATCCATTGAATCCAGTCATTGCAGAAACAGATGCTCCAAGTATTCAAGCACCAAATTCGCTTACAGCAAATGAAGTGGAAGACACAACTGTTCCTTCAGGCATTACTCCTACCCCTGATCAACAACTCCCTGGTACTGAAGGTCACTCATCTGAGGTATGTACACCCACTGATACTAATAGCATTGAGTCTAATGTTGGACAGTATGTGTTACCAAATAGGTCTACTCGAGGTCAATAAGCCAAGAGGTATGAACCAAATATTCATGCAAAATCAAAATACCCAGTAGCCAATTACATGTCCACTAAAAGATTATCTAAGTCATATAAATCATTTGTGAATCAAATATCTGGTATATCAATACCTAAAAAAGTGTAGGATGTGTTGGGAGATCCAATATGGAGAAAGGCAATGGCTGAAGAAATAGAGGCGTTATAGAAGAACGATACTTGGCAACTTGTGCCACCACCATAAGGAAAAAAGGATATTGGTTGTCGATGGGTGTTTATTGTAAAACATAATGGTGATGGATCTGTAAATCGGTATAAAGCTCGTCTTGTAGTAAAAGAGTTTACTCAAACGTATGGTGTAGACTACGATGAGACTTTTGCTCTTGTTGCCAAAATGAACACTATTCGGGTTTTGCTCTCACTTGCCGCTAACCTAAACTGGCCACTTCGGCAATTTGATGTCAAGAATGTGTTTCTTTATGGAAAATTAGCTGAGGATGTGTATATGAGTCTTCCACCTGGGTATGTAGTTGATTCTCCTGGTAATTTTGTATGCAAATTGAGGAAGTCTTTGTATGGTCTCAAGCAATCCCTTCAACCCTGGTTTGGAAGGTTTTCACAGTTCATGCAAAAGGTTGGTTACAGATAGAGTAATTCAAACCACACTCTATTTCTCAAACATCAACGAGGGAAGGAAATAGCCCTAATCATTTATGTTGATGATATGGTAATCACTGGTGATGATACTGTTGAAATGGATAAATTACAAAGATAAATAGCCTCTAAATTCGAGATGAAGGACTTAGGTGAACTAAAGTACTTCTTAGGAATTGAGGTAGCTAGGGGAAGAGAAGGAATATATCTGTGTCAGAGGAAGTACATTATTGATATGCTAACAGAGATAGGTATGTTGGATTGCAAACCTATTGACACTCCTATTGAGCAAAACCATTGTTTAGTAGAGTATCCAAATTAGATACCAACTAATCGAGCTTGCTATCAGAGATTGGTTGGGCGTTTGATTTACTTGGCTCATACTAGACCAGATGTTGCATATGCAGTAAGTGTGGAAAGTCAGTTCATGCATAATCCAAGTGAGAACTACATGAATATTGTTTTGAGAATTTTAAGGTATTTGAAATCGGCTCCAGGAAGGGGAGTAATGTTCTCTAAACACAACAATCCTCTTGAAGTCTATGGCTTCACAGATGCAGATTGGGCAGGAAGTATTACAGATAGAAAGTCAACATCGGGTTATTTCACCTTTGTGGGAGGAAATTTGGTTACATGGAAAAGTAAGAAACAGAAAGTGGTGGCTTTTCTACGTTTTTTTTGTGATTCATTTGGTGTATTTTTTGTGTTTTTCTTATTATTTCGTATCTCTCTATTTGCTCTAGTTTATCTTTGTGTTTTTTCAAGATTTTAAAAGGTTTTCATTTGATTTTGTTGATTTATTCATTGTGACTTTCGTATATTCTATTTTTTGTTGATTCATTTAATTTTTCTTGTTTGATTTGGTGTTTGTGTTTCATTACTTAAGGTAAATTTTTTGAACTTATTCACATATATTTCTCCATTTGTATTAAGCATGTGTATTTATCATATACTATTTGTTTATTATTTATTTGATTTGGTATTATTTTGTTGTTTGATGGCAGGTTGTGTACGTTAAAGTTTAAACAATACGTGGTAAGTTTTGTTTTCTATTTATTTGTGTTTTTCTATTGTTATATCAATTTTTTAGTTAGATTTTATTATTTTTGAGTGTATTATATAAGTCATCTAGTGTTGGTAATCATAAAAATCATATAAGGTTTTTCCTACACCTATTCCACTTACAAAGAGTGACATTATTGGTAAGACATATAATGTTGATGATGGGGACATGCCTTTTTTTTATCTTGGTTTGGATTTACAAGCTTCATAAATTATTTTGAAGACTTCACGCTCCCCTTCTTGTGATCTAAATTTTAATAATAATACATTTGATTAGTTAGATCAGTATACACAGTTGTATCATTCTGGATCTAAGATAAGGTTTAATTCTTTCGTTCCACCTTTCAAATCTATATCTACTTTTATGTTGGAGAGGGATAGGAGATCAATTAAACCATCAAGAGCTATTTCTAGTTCTTATATATGTCCTCCTCAAAAGGGTGTGTCTATTACTTCTGGGATAATACAAGTTGAAGTTGGCCCTACCCTTTAACCTATGGAATCAACATCTGGTGTTGACGATGTGCATAGGTTTATTGAAATTTGTGAGGATGACGAGACCTTAGAGCGTCTAAGCTACCTTTACCCAAGGATTGGGAATAGTGTTTCAATGATTAGTTTAGGTAGAAATCACCGCACGCACTATTATCATGTTCTTTTTCATTATATTTATACGTTTTTTTGTATAATATTTTGACATTTTTTGTTTCTTTAATTAGTGATCGTATTAAAATTCACTATCAAGATTTAGCTATTGATAAGTAGGATTTTATTATTCCTTTCCAGAGAGCTAGGGGATTGCTTCCTAGTATTGTAAGTATTATACTTTATTATTGTTTTGACTTATGTAATTATTAGCCATTTGTTTTCCTTTTTTAACATATTTTAATTATTTGCATGTATTTGGTGCTTGTTATTTTATAGCATTTAGATAGTGTATTGTATGAGATACATGCTTAGAGGTCCTATTATCTTGACACTTTTGGATTGAAGAATTATTCTACTTTGAAGATTTTTTTAGTATAAGTTCAAACAATGTGCATTGGTTTTGTTTTGTAATTTATGTTGTTATATAACATATTACATATTATTTCAGTTACAATGTAATATGTTACATAGTATATCAATATGTTACCAATTTATATAATATTAAATATTCATCATATTTAATAGTACTTTATTTTTTAATTACATATTCTTTTATGTGGGTAGAGTGTATGAAATTGATCACTACTAGTCACAATAATCTAAAGAATATATGTAACATGCCAATAATTATTTAGTTCAATTTACTACAACGTTATCAAATTTAATTGAACATTAGCTAATTGATTGAAAGAATTTAGACGTATTGTATGTACCAATTAATATGGGCGGTAATAATTGGGTATGGGTATAATTTATTTGGACAAGTGATTCATCAAGTTATATGATTTTTTGAACACATCTAAATTGAAGAAGAAGTGTAGTCATATAGCGATCATGATACCCATTTTTTTTAATTTTTTTAGGATATCATAGATATGGTGAGAATTGTCAATTTGATCCATACATTTTATTGCTTATTTTTGTGATGGAATGTGTTTTGAAGTAGGACAATACGTAATGCTTCTATTTATTTTATCAATAGTTTTTATTTATAATTTTATTTTTATCCAAGCTAATGTATTTTTTTTGTTTTTATTTAGTAGCCATGATCGTGGGGTTTGGTTGTTGAAATTTGTGGAGTTTCTCAAGAGATTATGAACA
The DNA here is from genome assembly GCA_030763125.1 of Hippophae gyantsensis. Classification (NCBI taxonomy): domain Eukaryota; kingdom Viridiplantae; phylum Streptophyta; class Magnoliopsida; order Rosales; family Elaeagnaceae; genus Hippophae; species Hippophae gyantsensis. Next base: position 21,164,011 of record CM061032.1, on the reverse strand, counting down.
TTGGACATGATTAATTTCATTAATTTTTCAAAGATTAGAAATAGATATGGTATACAATTTGTACGTAATAATAGAATATTAGATCCTGCATATTACGAGGATAGCCAAACAGTAGAAATTCATTTATAGTTTGAATATTGTAGTTTTGATATATGAATATTTAGAAATACATAAAGATGAAAATGTAAGTTGTGTTTTTTTATATTTATAGTTTGATGGATGTATTTTATATTGATTTTAATGTAATTGTACAATTTGTCACATTTTCTTACCTATGTATTAAAAATTGTTCAGGTTAATATATGTTGATCGTGTTATATAACATGTTATATTGATCTTTTTACATTGTATTGTAAGATAAATATAACATGTTACATTGTATTGTAAGATAAATATAACATATTACATTATTTATGAAAAATAACATACATAGTGTATGTTAAAAAAAAGATATTTAAGAACAAAATATTACAAATATTACTTGATAATGACATTAACAAACAATTCTTATCAACCAATGTAAAATCATATTAATACAAAGAATTTATAGGTTTTGATCATTTTAATTGCCAAAAATATATATGTAAATGTAATACTTAAATAAAAATTTAAATTTTTAGTAAATTTATAATTTTATAAAATGTAAAGTGGTATGAATTTATTCTTGTGTTGCGATTTATTTCCTCTTCCTCTTCTTGCTTTCCTTCTTAAGTCCTTAAAATCACCAAACGATGGTATCTTTATTTCCTTGTTCTTCCTTTCTTCTTCTCTTCTATGATGTCATCTTTTTTTTCTTTTTTAGCAATTGGGGCAATACTAGGATATCTCTCAAAATGGATGGTATATTTCATTTGTTTTTTTTTTCTATTGGATAGATTGAAGCTTTATATGGTAACTTTAAGTAAGTGATATGGTAATAGATTGAACACATGTCTTCTATGGACAACTTTTTTTCATTGCGTGCTGTAATTCCATGTGCACAAGGGATTTTTAGTACTTAGAATGTATTGCATGTACTCATCTTGTACTCTACGACTATAATGTAATTTTAAAACTCATTTTTCACTTGTACTATTTGATTGTTTATGTCTATTACTTACATTTGTTTTGTCTTGATCTTCCATTTTTTAATCTTGCACCCATTTTGTCAGTGTTCCCATATATAAAGTAGTTTTTCTACTTTTCGTAAACCAACTTTGGATTATATCTCGTATCTCTCTAAATAATTGTGTTTAAGGGATGTCTCGAGCATGACTTAGCTTTGAATTTATGTGTTTAGTGTTTTTTGAAGTCATGAAGTCATTAGTGTTTTTTGAAGTCATGAAGTCATACCTTGGTTAAGTATTTCATCATTGCATTGGAGGTTTTATTGAGTATGTACATATTCTTGTTGAACTATTCTTCATTGTAAGCGTAAGTAACTAGTTTGAAGTAGGTGTTTGCAACTTTATTGTAGTAGTAGGTTACAAGGTTTTGTTTCGTGTGTTAGTGATAACAACAATGATATGCCTTCTTGTCATATATTGTATTGACTGTTGATTTTATTGCTAGATTTTGATCTCATACTATAACAAAAGTTTCCCTTTTCTCCAATAAAAACTTTTAGGCTTCTAAAAAATCATTTCCATATTTTTGTGGTTTTCTCATCTATCATCCAAAATATAATAGGATAAATCTACATTATATTAGATAATTAATTAGTAACATGTTATATAACGTGAGACATTAAGAATTTTGTACAAATATGATAAGTTACATTTATGAAATTTTTACTAAGTATGATTTATATATTAATTTAAGTAAACAATATATGTACTAATAAATCATCATTATCTGATTATTTTTATATTTTGTAACTACTATAAGTAATCTATATCTGAAGTTGGAATCTATATCATTTTTTATCTCATTGTATAAATTTAGGTTCTCATTTTCTAACATGTAGAAAAATTCATAGTTTATTATATCGATTATTTTTGGATCTCCTTGTGCTTATTTTATTACTTCATTATTTTCCATGATTTCTCTTTTGTAAGTGATTGTGATTAATATTTTCTTTTTGACGTCACATATGATTTATTTGGGCCTCAATTGTTTACTTGGATTTTAGTAAAAGTCTTTAATGAATTACATAGAATTTGTTTTAATCTTTGCTATGCTTTCTAACATTCATATTGATGAAATATTTCACATCTCTATCATCTTTTAAGCTTATAGCTATATGAATGTCCATACATTTCATCTTAATGTCTATATCTCCACCTGCATGCAATGCATCACATAATTCTTTATTTAATTAATCTAATGTCATATTTCTTTTTATACATATTCCTCTTAAAATATCATTCGTATATTTTTCTTCTTCTTCATGAAATATCCATTGCTCGTTATGTATAATAAATATTTTAAATCTTTACATCATCTATTACAATAAATACTAATAATTACATTATATTTATACTAATAGGTAGAAAATATCAAAAATAGATGTATAAATCAGAGAAACAAAGTACTAGAACATGTTAATGTAACAAATATAATAAAAATATAACATGTTACATTAGAGTTCTTTCTCAATTGATGTAATATGTCACATCATATAATTTTTAAAATGTAATATGTTACATCATGATCTATCATAAACATTTTTTTTGTTAAAAATTCACATCTATTTAAAAATCAATAAATCAATACATTATACGAACATTTTAAGTGAGCTCTTATGTTATTATTTTTTATTTCCTCTTATTTATATCATTTAAGCAGAAGAAAATGAAATAATAATTATCATATAAATCATTATTATGATATAAATATATTTTTTATTACTTAAAGAAAATATATCTTTATCTTTGTGAATCACTTATTTAAAATCAAATGTATAGAGAAGAAATAAATTTCAGAATCGAGAAGCATAAAACAGATGTACAGAGAATCGAACGATGGACGAAACACTCACAAGAAGAGCTTGATCCAACCCTAGTTTTCATTTTTGTTATGTCTCTTCCTTCGATATCAAATTTGTTCGTTAAGAACACTTAATAAAGATAAGAAATCAAGAACTTATCCACTAGTTCGATATTAGATTTTGTGATTAAAATTTGCTTTGATGTTGTTGATAGTATATGTGCTCCTTATTTTTGTAACAAATATCTGCTCCTCATTTTTTGTAACTAATATATGCTCAAAATCTTGAATCGATATTGTTGCAAAATATGGCAATGATGGACGGTTTTTGGAGTATGATGATGGAGGTGGTTATGGGTTGTAACAGCGTGAAAATTGGGTATTTTTTGTTTCCGCATATGGATTGATTGGTTTAGAAATAAAGAAAAAATTGATAAAACGTCACTTAATGTAATATTAAAGTCGTGAATTTTAAATCTTATAATTACTAGTTTAGATAAAATGAATAATTTGTCTAATATTATGTTATTTTGGCCATTCAATGTATAAATAAGAACCACTGCATTTATTAAAATTTAGACATATTACAAGTAAGCAATAATACCATTAAGTTTTTATATCTAGTTAAAAATATAATAATAATTTTTTCTTAAATTTTCACAAATAAGCTTATCCAATTTATCATATAAGACATATGTGATCAACTTTGACAAAAAAAAATTAGCAAATATTGTTCAAAATAGTTGAAATGAATACCAATATTTGAATTGTGGTATTAACACAAAACTTTATAATAATATAAAACATAAATAGTACCAATGAAGAAACTAGAGTACTCCTAAAGTATCAATCCCATATGATCAATAACAAATCATGTGCCAGCACCTACCTTAATAGTAAGAGACAAATATTACAACAATCCATTAGTTATTATAGTTAAAATACTTAAATTTAATAGTTTTTTTGTTATAATTTAATTTATTAGTTTTAAAAAAAGTGACATCTTAAGTCAAAATAATCTATTTTTAGGTTTTTCAAAAAACATTCAACTACTTTTGAAAAAGAATGTTTTAATAAAAATAATTGATGAATAATTTTTTATAGATAAAATATTAAAAAAGTAGAAAAAAAATAAAAGGTAAATATTTGAATATGTTGTGTATTTTTTTTAAAACTAATATAATACACTGTTATAACAAAAAAACTAGATTTAAGTGCTCCGATGGTCCTATACCCCCCTACCCTAACAATAGTAGGTAATTTTTTTTGTTTAATATTATTATTTTTTATTTCCTTGAAAAATTACCAAATGTTTTTTTTTTAATTCTTAACTACCCATCAGCAAACTACCTCTTATTTAAATGATCATGTATTACCGGTGTTTCTACTTTCTTGGAAATAAAGTAGTTGTTTCGCATTTATGCTTTATAATAATTACGAGGAGTTTTGGAAATGCTATTTAGTTGAGATAGGACGGAAGGGTTATCTATCGCATATGCTTAAGGGAACTTGCTTGAAATTGTTTGTTTGTCTTTTTAAATGATTTTATAACTCTCGTGATGAATGATTATTTGTTATTTTTAGTAGGATATACTACATTTCAAAACTAATTAATTTTTATTAGGTTGAATTCATTCTTATTTAAATAAATTTTTAGATTTTTTAATTTGAATCCGATACGATTTGAATAAAATTATATTAATATTTAAATTTATTTATAAATTATTGTCATTTATAAGATACGACATACACAACATTTAAATTTTAAATTGATATATTTGTAGTAAAATTTATTATTTATAATCAAAATAAATAAAATTAAAATAATAAGAATTATGTGTACGATTATTAAATTATTATAAATATTTATATTTATTTTTAAGCTAAAATAGTTATATAATATAATTATAGTATGTACAATATTTAAATACAAGATATTATAAAATAAAATAAAATAAATATTTATTTATTTATAATTTAATTTAAATTAAATATATTAGATTATAAAATTTACTAATCCAAATTCAATTCGATGCTAATAAACTTTTTAATTTAAATCCAATCTAATTATAAAATTTATCGATTGAATCTAAATAAATTAAATTTTTAAATTTATAGAAATATTTATTTACCTTAATTTTTAAATTTATTAATCTATTGATTTTATCAAAACAAATTAAATTTTTAATTTTATAAAAATATTTATTTACCCTAATTTTTAAATTTATTAATCCATTGATTTTATCAAAAGGTATCATAATTTTTTAATATTTTTTATTTAAAGTATATATAAAATATTTACTTACTTATATTTTATTTAATTTCTAAATAATAAAAATTCTAACCTCTTTTCTCCTCTCCTCTTTAAAATTTTGATCTTAACTTCTACATACTACAGTTATTTCTTCTCTTTTATTTCATTTTTATGTAGGAAAAAAATATCAAAAATAGAATCGGCAACACTATGAGATGGAAATAAAAAAAAAACCCAAAATTACCTACTAATAACTAAGTGATGGATTATCACATGATTTGGTTGGTCAAAAATTTATCACGGTAACATTTTGATAAAAAGTGAAACAAAAAAATTATTTTGGGTTATAAAATGATATTATTTAATAATATATGTGAAATTATATATTAAAATAATAATATAAATACTACAGTGCCAAGCTTAAACATGGTTAAAGACGTGTTTTCAATGATTTATTCTATTAGTAAGGTATTTAAGTTAGATTTTATTTTTTATTAAAATTGTTTTATAATAATATATTGATTTGATATAATAAATCTTATTATAATATTTGAATATGTTTTGTGATAAGATTTATAATTATTATAATAAATTATTTTTCTATTAAGATAAGTTTTATTATGTTAATGGTAATTATTAATAATATCTTTTAATACTAAGTTAATATTTTAAATAAAATTTTATTTTTATAAAAATTATTGTACGATAGTACTGTAAGATTGTGGTATAATTCATACTTTTAAATAATTTTGATAAAAAAATAAAAAATTATATAAAAATAGATGATTTTTCATAAAAAATAAAATAAAATTCACATGCCTGTTCAATCTAATCTCCTGGATGATATTTATTAGATGTCTTTTCAATCTAATCTTCTTTATAGAATTAATTTTGTTCCCAAAATCCCCTTCTTCTTTTTTTGGGGCTGGGACTTGAGAGTAGAGGACTACAAATGATAATATAATAAGTAAAAGCTTCTGGGGTCACTTTCACAATTTCACTTCTAAGTGTACCTCATGCTTTTTGTCCCTCGCCATAAATTCATGCCTTGCGTCACTTGAAATGTGTTCATAACAGACAATTTAATCAAACTAATAATAAAATAAGCGTCGCTTGCCGCAATTTTTTTTAAATATCTCAAATTTATATAAGATAATATTATATTAATAATAATATTTTCTTTTGAATATATTAAAATGATAAATATTGTATTTATATTATAAGTGAAATTTTAATATATTGTTTTTTATTTTTGATTTTTTAATTTAATTATTTATATTATTTAAATATTTTTTAATTAATTATTTTAATCAAAAATTAATAAATTTTATAAAAAAATAAAATATATAAACATAAAATTATAACTTCGTTATCTTATTATTATAAATTTTCATAATTTCATATGTTATATACGTAATTTAAATATTTAAAATAAATTATCAATTTTATCAAAAAATTATTAAAATAATTTTAATAATTAAAATAAAAAAATATTAAAATTAATAAATTAAAAACTTTAACGTAACATTACTATCTAATTAGATATTTATTTAATAAGATATTTATTATATATTAAATGCATAAAAAACTCATTATTTTCTAAATATTAAAGTTTTCATTTTACTAAAATCTGTATTAAAAGAGTTCTAGCATTAACAAAAATAATTATACAAATAACATAATTATCAAATATTAACAACAAAAAGAAAAGATAATAATATTAATACAGTTATTTTTATTAAGGTTATAACAAAAATATATAAATTAATATTTTTAATCTTATAATTAATTACATTATTACGAGATAAAATTATAATAAATGAAAAATAATTATAAAAATAATTCAAATTTAAAAATATTATCACACAATAACAAAAATTATAACCTAAAATAAAACAAATAAAAAAACAAGTTTACATTGCAAGTACAAAACAATAAAGCAAAGGCAAACCATGACATTTCAATCATCTATAACCGGACAAATACTATTTCCCTGTCATGTTATCACAATATAAATTATTTTTATAAAAATATTTCATGATAATTTTATCTAATAATAAAATTAAGTTATAATAAATATTAAAAATAAAATGATAAAACAAAAATTACTGTTATTACAAAACTGAGAGTTCTTATCTTTATTTTTGTATTTAAAAATGAGTTTAAAATTAAGATTAATATACATCAATAAACAACCATAAATATCCCAAAATTAAAATGTTTTCAAGAAAATACTCTTGAAGTTTCATTTATCTTCACAAATATTTTAAACATATTAAAAATGAGTTATAATACCTTATCTTATATTTGTTTGATTGAAATTGAATGAAATTAAAATTGATTCATTCTAATTTCAATTTTGTGTCCGATTAGACTGAAAAGTGAAAATAAAATAAAATCGATTCTTAAAAAAAAATAATAAAAAATTTTAAAAAAGAAGGAATCAGAATTCCTTCTCCCAAAACCCACAATCCTAAATCCCAAATCACAAATCTTAAAACGTTAAACTCTATTTAGAAAAGTAATAATTTTAACTCTAAGTCTTAACGATAAATATAACCCTAAACCCTATATCCTAAATCCTAAATCCTTAAACTTATTTAAAAAAATAATAATTTTAATCATAAATCTTAACCCATAAATATAACCCTAAATCTTATTTAAAAAAATAATAATTTTAACACTAAACCTTAACTCACAAATATAAGCCTAAATCTCAAATCCTAAAACTCAAAACCCTAAATACCTAAATACCTAAATCCTAAATCCTAAATCATAAATCCTAAATCCTAAATCTCAAACCTTAAAACCCTAAACCCTATTTAGAAAAATAATAATTTTAATAATATATTTTATTTTTAAGTAATAATTATTTAGAAAAATAATGATTTCAATAATGTATTTTGTCTAACAAAAAATAATAATTAAATAATATTATTTAAAATTTACTAAATATAAGGTTATTAAGGTAATATACAATATTTTCCATTTCATTTTAGTTGTAAACCAAACATTGTAATACTGACTCCTTTTTTTATTCCAGTAATCAAACTAAACAAAACAGTTTCATTTCTATTTTATTCTCATTCCGATTTCATTTCATGAACCAAACACCACCTTATGGTTTACCTTATCTTTAAAGATGCCCCTCAATACTAATTGACAATTAGCCATTCAATTACACAACAAAAATATACAATTAAAATTTTAACATTATAAAAGAATTTTCAAAAACAAAAAACATTAAAAAAAAGTAAAGCATTAAACAACTCTATAATATTATTGTTTTGATACTCTTATAATAAATAGAAATTAAAAATAACTTATTTTCTCCCAATTTTTTTCTTTATCACTATCATTTAACTAAAACAAATTAATACTTTTCATCTTTCTCAATAGTCATTTTTCTTTATGATGTCATTGTTAAATAAGAGAATTGGCTTTTAAATAGCCTTACATCAACTAGAATCCAAAAAAGATGTAATCCATACAACAACCTATAATATTGAGTGGTAAAATGACAAAGGAATAAGTCAAAATAACAAGTTATCCCTTAACAATATGGATTATTACTCATACCTTAGTTACATGACTAAAACATAAACCAATAACAACTTTAACATCCTCTCTTAAATTGAATGCTATTAGCAATCAATTTACTTTTGGTGATTAACACACTCCTATAAAAGCATCAAGTTTTAAAGGCTTTGTAATCAGATCTATGACTTGTTCCTGAGCATTATAGTAAACTAATTGCACAGTTTCATCTTTTGTGAGTTCATGAAGGAAATGAAAATGTACATTAATGTATTAGCTCCATTCATACATAACAAAATTCTCGACAAGCTTAATTTCTGAGTTATTGTTGCAATAAACAATTCTAGAATATCTTTGTGTATATCCAATTTTCTCCAAAATCCTTCTCATCCAAACTGCTTGGTAAGCACATGTAGTTGCAGTTATAAAATATTCTTCTATAATAGATAAAGATACTATGGGCTACTTCTTGGATAACCAAGATATTGCAACAGAACTCAATAAAAACACATACCTCGAAGTACTTTTCCTATCATTCAAGTCTTCTAGATAGTCATTATATATATATATATATATATATATATATGTAACTAGTTCTTCATTTTCGCCATTCTTGTAGAACATTCCATTCCCAACTATTTATTTCAAGTAATTTAAGATCTTCCTTACTGCTTGTAAATGTACCTTCGTAGGATGCTTCATGTACCTACCGATAAGGCTAATAGCAAACATAACATATGATCGTGTAGCGGTTAGGTACATAAGGCTTCCTACTATCTGTTTGTAGTAAATACTATCAATTTTCCTACTGTCTTCATCCTTTAGAAGTTTCTCTTCAGGAACAATTAGATTATGGATCTAGTTACTTTTTTCCATTCCAAACCTCTAACACTTTCATCATATACTTTTCTAACTAATAAAAATTCAATCATTCTTTTGCATTACTTCAACTTGAATAAAGTACCTCATCTTTCTCAAATCAGCCATATCAAATTGAACCTTCATTGCATTTTTGAATTCATAAAACTTTAACTCATCATTGCCAGTAAATATGATATCATCAATGTATAATTATAAATTTACCTCTTGTACTTGACTTGACAAATAAAGTGTATTCATGAGGGAATTTTTCAAAGTCTTATTTCTGAAAATGATTCTATCCGATTGTATCAAGCTTGTAGAGCTTGTTTCAATCCATCGAAATCCTTCTTCATTTTGTACACCTTATGCTCATTTCTTTTGATTTAATATCCATGATGCTGCTTAACAAACACTTCTTCACAGAGTTCACCATGTAGAAATACTGACTTTACATCCAATTAATAAGTGGTCCATGTTTTTGAGCTACAAGTGCAAGTATCAAACGAAATGTGTCTAATCTTGCCATAAGTGCAAAGACTTCATTAGAATCCACTCCATATTATTGAGCATACCATTTTTCCACCATCTTTGCCTTATATATTTTTTATTTCTTCATTCTCATTGAACTTTGTTCTATACACCATTTCATTCCAATTTTCTTTCCTCTAGCTCGTAAGTCTATCAAATCCTATATATCATTTTCAAAATTCAAGGCATTTTTCAATACTTTTCAATCTTTAGGCTTTCTTCAAAGGAAATTGGATCCGTAGCTACAAACATAGCCAAGTTAAGGACATTGTTGTTTTCATGATCAAGCCTTTCTCCAAATGATAGACCTTGAATCTTCCATGTTGAAAGAAGGTTTTTAGTCCTTTTTCGTATAGCTAACCAATACTCAATAGGTTGTTCTTTAGCTTAAGTGTATAAAATATTCTAGTAATGATACGTGAGATTCCATTTAACTAAAATCTTATATTGCCTTTTCCTTTAACAACCATGCTTGAATTATTTTCCAACTTCATTGTCTATATGAAATTTTCATCCAAATCAAAGAATAGTTCCTTTTTCACATATATGATTACTGCACCTCGAGTCAAGAAACTATGCATCTTCCTTCTCTATTGTTTGTTTTCCACATGTTCCATCAAAATCATTTCTTCTTGAACTTATGCATAGTTATCTTTCTTTTCCTTTCTTGGGCATTCATATTGATAATTTCCAAGTTTATGGCAATGATAACACTCCACAGTGGACTTGTCACAGCTTGATGTGCCTTTTCCTCATCCACAATATATTTCATAACCTCGTCCTTTTTCTTTATCTTCATAAGTTATCTTCAAATCTTGCTTTTCAATCATAGGGACACTCATGTGTTGTTCATGAACCAAGAGACTACTTTATAGCTGATCAATAGATAGAGTGTCAATGTTATTTGAGTCCTCAATTGACCAAACAACATAGTTGAATTTTGGAGTCATGGATCACAAAATATTCTCAATAACAGTGACATCTCCCATAGTTTCACCATTAATCCTCATTTTGTTAGCAATGGTGAGAGTTTGAGCAAAATAGTCATTCATTGATTCACTTATTTTCATTTGAAGGATTTCAAACTCCCTTCAAAGTGCTTGGATCTGTGCTCATTTAACTCTTATTGTCCCTTTATACTTTTGCTTCATTGAATCCAAAATGTCCTTTGTCGTATCTCTCTTCAAGATAGTCTCCAAGATTGATCTATCAATCACTTGAAAGTGATAGTTTTTTTCCTTCAAATCTTTGAGTTTTTGATCTTTAATAGCCTTCATTTGCCCCTCGGTAAGATTAGCTCCCTCGATTGTTACAGGGATCCCATATTCCACCAAGCTCCAATGTTTTTTGGATCATAATAAATTTTCCATAAACATTTCTTAATGACCATAGTGACGATTAAACTTTGGGATTGTCGATTCAATAAAACTATTTATTGTCATCCTCTTAAAACTTCTTTTCAAGTCTTGATTAGGCCTTTAGAAAAAGGCTCTTATACAAATCGTTTAGAAGTTGTGTATTAATATAGAATAAATTTTGAAAAAATGTTTACTTTATTGAATAATAAAGTCGGTTTTTAAATAGCTTTACATCAATTAGAATCCAAAAAAGATGTAAGCCATGCAGCAACTTATAATATTGCATAGTAAAATGACAAAGGAATAGATCAAAGTAACAAGTCATCCCTTAACGATAGAGATTATTATTCACACCCTAATTACACCACTTCAACGTAAACCAAAAACAATTTTAATACTTAAACCAAATTTTTATCATTGCAAAATCAAAACCAAGAGCCAAGAAGAACCAATAAATAAAATTTCTTGTCAAACATGAATGATGAATAAAAAACTTTCATGTTAACCAAACAATATTTAAGGATAAAATAGTAAAAAGAATAATAATAAATAAAAAACGCAACAAAGTCAGTTTAATCCAACAAAAATTAAGCTAAAAATTTACAATTATATTTACCTATAAAATACAAACATTTAATCTTTCTCTTGACCAAAATACAAAAAATAAGTAAATTTTTACAATAAACCCGTTCCAAATCCACAAATTTTGAGTCACTAAATTGAGCTGAGCTTGACAATGCTTTTGGAAAGCTTTATAAACCTTAGCTCCAAGCTCTTGTACTCACTATTAGGAACCACGACAATTTGATTTTCATTAGAGTCTAATTAAATAATCAATATTCATCATTATAGTTAAAACCAAAATATTGAATTATCAACATCATTTTATAGAAAGGAGAATATCAAGAAAAAGTTTTAGAATCAAAACCCTTACATTTTTTTTTCTTGCCAAATCCATTAAAATAAACTCTAAAAAAACTTTCATCATCTTCTACACAACCCACTAAATAATAATCACGCAAGCACTATGAGAATTTTAGATTGTAAATTTTAGAAAAATCTCTTGTTACTCTAAGTTTTTGCGTACAAAAAATACCTAATTTTTAAAGAAAATAAATACTTAACTCATTATTAGCCACAAATTGATGCTTTGCATGCTTTGATCAAGACAAGCATGAGAATTGTAATTTTTGATTAACGAAGACTTGGAAGGTAATTTGAGTTAGTTTTCAATTACTATAGAAATTAATTGGGTATAACCCATAGACAATCTTGATCCAATTCTCCACTTTTGCTTCATCTAAGACTTGTTGAGGAAGATAGTACTAGGAGTTGAGGAAGAGAACAGAAGAAGTTAAGAAAGAAAGAATGAGGTTGAGAGTATTGAATAAATTGAAGATATTTATGAAGATAAACGAAACATCGAGGATATTAATAAAAAATCTCTCTCAAGATTTATCATATGCACCACAACTTCAAAGGAATTCAAAAGCAACAAGCAAGTTACTATAAAATGGTGTTTAGTTGCAAAATAAAATAAAAAAAGCTACTATAAAATGGTAAGTAAAAAACACATGAAATTAGACAAATCACGCTTTTTTATTTTTTATATAAAATATATGGATATTTCATTAATCTTTAAATTTAAAATTTAAAGCATAAAATTCATTTATTTATATGAAATTAATTAATATATATTTAATAACTAAACAAATACAAATTACTTGACCATACATTTTTAATTTTTAAAAAGAGAAAAAAAGATATTTGAAAATGTAGCTCATTAGACAAACTAGTCTTGTATTTTGCCAAAGTGTCATAGTTACACGTGTATATTGTTAAGACTATTATATAGTTTGTTCAAAAGAGTTTGTAATATCTTTTGCATAGCCAAGAAGATTGTTAAGAGCTAACAAGTTAGTTAGCACTATGTCACGTCCTGCTCAGAATGTCCCGCGAAATCCAAAATAAATGGTGCTTGCCTAAAGGACCTAGACTTTTCTACATGAGAAGGTTCTAGAGTGGCCTAGAGATGTCTAGAAAGGGCTAGAGTTGGATGGACTCAACTCAAGCTTGAAGACACTAGAATGTTCTAGAGCACACTGGAGAGTGCTAGAATGGGCTGGAATATTCTAGAACGTGCTGGATGGTTCGGGAAAGATGTGGAAGCCGTTGGAAGCTTGCGGAACATCCCGAAACGTGCATGAAGAAACTAGACAAACCTAGAAGACTCTAGAGTTGGCTAGAAGGTCCTAGATCCTTGTGGCATATTGTACATAACTCTAGAATTCCCTTGTACATTCTAGACTAGGAAGACTCTAGAAAGTGGTGGCATACTCTTAAGCTTAAAGCCACACTATAAATAGACCTATTGGTCTTCATTTGCATTCAACTTGGGAATTCCTAACAATCTTGGAAAATCTTGGGAAATTGTAACATAAACTCTCTCTAGAGCAATACAAAGCATTCTTTGCAAACTCTCTTGCTAATCTCTTTGGAGAATTCGTTCGGGAAAGGCAGGCTTAGTGCAACGGAACGTGCTAAGTGCCGCACGATCGCTATTGAAAATTTAAGGTCGTGACAGTTGGTATCAGAGCTTTAGGTTGAAGCAATCTTACTCTTGGCATAATGAAGAACGTTGCTCCATCTACACCAAGCGTTGATGTTCCACCTATGGAACGTGGACGTGAGGAAGGTCGGAAACCATCGAAGGAATCTCGAGCTAAGTCGAAAGACATGCTTTCTAGCTTGGAAGCACGAGTGGGAAGTGCGCAGGATAGCTTAGGGGAGCTGTTCGACCGGGTGAACAACTTAGAGGAGCGTTGCAATGGCTTGGAGGCCGAGGATGTGGAGATCCATGTAGCGGTTAAGATGTCCCTCAACGAGCTAGACGGTGGACTAAGGCAAGAGATTGATGGGCTAAAAACCGAACTTGCCAAGGTAAGGGATCTTGTCCAAAGAGAACTTGCTAATGTTTTGCTTAGAATGGAAGACATGAGTGGCGATCTAGTTTACGTGGCGGGCTATGGCCGCGGGAACTAGCACGAGCCACCATCATTGAGCTAAGAGGGTAGATGTTCCCGAGCCCAAGACCTTGATACGGCGTTAGGAACGCTAGGAAGTTGAGAACTTCCATGTGGGGCTTGAACAATACTTTGAGGCTATTGGCATAACGGACCATGCCGCAAGATCCGAACTACGGCCGTATCTATCCGACCTTTGCGATGTTGTGGTGGAGACGGAGGCATGGAGATGTGCAACGCAGGGGGTTTGCACGATTGATACCTTTGATGACTTCAAAAGGGAGTTCAAAATGCAGTTCTTCCTCGTAAATGAAGAGGAAGCTAGGACGATTGCGACGGTTAAAGCAAACGGGTAGTATAAGGGACTACGTGAAGGAGTTCACAACCACCGTCAAGTTCCTGACACATCGACAAGGATGCCCTATTCTTGTTCATGGATGGGCTTCAATCATGGGCTAACCTTGAGCTCGAAAGCCGACGTGGTGTCCAAGACTTGTCTTCGGCCATTGCGGCTCATCGGGAAAGCTTTATTGATTACTCCACAACAAAGAGAGCTCCAAAGCCACGGATAAGAAGTTTGTTGGAGGAAAGAGTGGGGGGAAGCCATGGTAAAGGTCGGGGACCTAAGAACCACAAAGACAGCCTCATTCAAGCCCACGGGACAAGGGGAAGGAGAAGGAGGATCGGAATGCCTCGAAGCCCCGTGTGACGTGCTTCATATGCGACGGACCGACATTGGGCACAAGAATGTCCGAAGAGGAAAGAGCAGAGTGCCTTGGTTGCTTCCACTCGTGAGCGGGATGGAGGCGAGTCGGACGAAGGTGCAAAGACGGGTTCTTTGCTCCTACCGCAGTGCATCTGCGGGCGCCGAGACCCCTAAAGGTTTAATGTATGTAGATGCAACCATCAACGGGAAGGTCGCCAAGGCTTTTGTCGACACAGGTGCATCGCACAACTTTGTTTCAGTGGAAGAAGCAAAGGGCTCGGCACCAGAGGTAGTCGTGGAGGAGGGGATCTCTAGCGGTTAACTCGGTAGCACTACCATTGCATGGAGTTGCTCGCGGAGTAAAGGTCAGTCTTGGTGCTTGGACTGGCCAGGTGGACTTATCAGTGGCGCCTATGGATGACTACTCAATAGTATTCGGCATGGAGTTCTTGGACCAGGTTAGAGCTTTCTTGGTACCATACTCAAACTCTATGTGTATTATGGATGGTTCGAAGGCTTGCGTGGGACCGGACGACCATGCACTGACCCAAGCTTTCTCTCGGCACTTCAATTCAAGAAGGGATTGAAGAGAGAAAAAGAGAATTGCCTTACCATCTCAAAAGAGTACAACGAGGAGGGAGTCGCCAAAGCGAGCTTGTCGACCAAGGTCTGTTGTCTCGGATAAGTCCCATTGAGTGATGTTTGAGGTGTCACCAAAGCCAAGCTTGCCAACGGAAGTGCAAGGCACCTATATAAGTCCCACGTGGGGTGATGCTTGAGGCCTCGCCCAAAGCGGTTACCTCCCGAGGAGGGAGGTGGGACCCGTGAAGTCGAGTTGGAGTTCGACCTGAAGACCATCAACAATGAGCCACGATCGGGTGGAAAAATCGGAGAGCGCGCAACGGAAGCATGGTGGTTGACCCGACAAGTCGAATGGCGAGCTAGCACCGGGTAGGCCAAGTAGTCTCATCGGAAAGGATCAAAGAAGGGTTGGAGCGTGATGCCCCAAAACCTCCTCTTTCTCATCAAGGAAGGAAAGACGAGACGATTTTGGGCCGAGTGACGGACTACTCATGCAAGCGAGAATCGAATCTTCGTGCCAAAATGGGGGAGCTAAGGAAAGAGCTTATCAAGGGAAGTGTCATGATTCGTTTAGGCTGGACACCCAGGGAACGAGCGCACCGCTTTGATCAAGTCTATCTACTATCGCCTCAACTTTGACGATGTCGAAGCTTATGGAACTTGTCTTGTGTGCCAACAGGACAAGATTGAGCAACATGCGCCTGGAGGCTTGCTAGAACCGTTGCCTATTCCAGAGAGACCATGGGAGAGCGTCTCTATGGACTTCATCACTTGCTTGCCAAAATCTAAAGGCTTTGGCAGCATCATTGTCATCGTTGACCAGCGGCAAATATGCACATTCATACCGTCGACGGACGGCGGATGAGGGCGGCACTATTGTTCCTCAAACATGTTGTGAAGCACGGGGGATTCCATTCAATATCGTAAGTGATCGAGACCCACGATTCGGCAAGTTTTGGACGGAACTATTCCAAGTTGTTGGGATCGGACTTGAATTTCTCCTGCTTTCACCACGAAGTGACGGACAAGGGCGTGCCAGCGCATTGGCTTTGGAGTTATATCTTAGGCACTTTGTTGGCTGCCAACCAACACGATTGGGCGTGTTGGATGTAGCCCATTCTCTTATAACTTACAACGGGTGAGTCACCTCAAAGAGTCCGCCGAGATCGCCATAGGACAACAACCCGCTGACTCTCGTACCTGGTACGAGTTATGAAGGAAAAGTCTCTTGCCTTCAAATTTGCCAAGGCATGGCATGAACAAGCTGAGTTGGCCCGAGCCCTATTTGAACAAGGCGTCTAAAAGATGAAGAAATGGTGCCGACAAGAAAGGAGGATGGTAGAGTTTCAGGAAGGAGATTTGGTCTGGTTAAACTATTACTGACAATTCAAATCTCTACGGAAGGTTCATAAGGGGTTAGTTCGAATTATGAAGGGCCATTTCTAGTCCTTAAACAAGTCGGTAGGTGTCGCTACAACTCCTCAGAAGCTTAAAATATATCATGTTTTTCATGTAAGCATGCTAAAACCTTATCGGAGACAAGGAAGAAGATATGAGTCGAGAGAATCCAAGAGGGCGCTACCGCGGTGGTAACCTCCTTTGACAAGGAAGTGGACTCAATCTTGGCGGATCGCCCGATCCGGCGTAGAGGTGTACCAAGTTATCGCCAATAATTGGTCAAATGGCAGAACGCTCCGCATGAAGAAACAAGCGGGGCACCTGCGGAATCCTTGTGGCAATTCCAAAGATGACATCGAGGTTCAAGCTTGAAGGCAGCGCTCGGGCGTCGCGAACTTGAGTGGGGAAGGGTGTCACGTCCCGCTCAGAATGCCCCGCGAAATCCAAAATAAATGGTGCTTGCCTAAAGGACCTAGACTTTTCTACATGAGAAGGTTCTAGAGTGGCCTAGAGATGTCTAGAAAGGGCTAGAGTTGGATGGACTCAACTCAAGCTTGAAGACACTAGAATGTTCTAGAGCACGTTGGAGAGTGCTAGAATGGGCTGGAATATTCTAGAACGTGCTGGATGGTTCGGGAAAGATGTGGAAGCCGTTGGAAGCTTGCGGAACATCCCGAAACGTGCATGAAGAAACTAGACAAACCTAGAAGACTCTAGAGTTGGCTAGAAGGTCCTAGATCCTTGTGGCATATTGTACATAACTCTAGAATTCCCTTGTACATTCTAGACTAGGAAGACTCTAGAAAGTGGTGGCATACTCTTAAGCTTAAAGCCACACTATAAATAGACCTATTGGTCTTCATTTGCATTCAACTTGGGAATTCCTAACAATCTTGGAAAATCTTGGGAAATTGTAACATAAACTCTCTCTAGAGCAATACAAAGCATTCTTTGCAAACTCTCTTGCTAATCTCTTTGGAGAATTCGTTCGGGAAAGGCAGGCTTAGTGCAACGGAACGTGCTAAGTGCCGCACGATCGCTATTGAAAATTTAAGGTCGTGACAACTAGCTTCCCAAACATCTCCTACAAATAACATACACTCATATAATTATTCATTGAGTAATACATGACTTCTTTCATTCATTTCTCTTCTTTCTTTTGCGCTTTTTCATTCACATAGCTTATCATTATATTAAAGCTTGTTAATGGCGACTGAATCATCATCATAGCAATCAAAGGAAGGTCAGGTCAACGATTCTCGTAGCCTTTTCACATCATCTCCTTATTCTTTGGTGTTGGTCCATCTCATGTGGGCCAACAAAAAATAAAATAAAAAACATTCAAGAATAATGGTTGAAAATACGGTGAGAAGAGAAAAAAAATAAAAAATAGGTTGTTTGTCTCCGTAAAATTTGGATTGAATAGTGGAAGGGATGGAGCTTCAACTCTATAAATAGAGTTTTTGCCTTAATCTTGAAATATACAACAAGGTATGAGAAAGAAATTACAAAAAGCCTTAACAAGAGAAAGTTTTCTAATAGAAAAAATTGAGAGTCAATTTGTGAAGTTTTATCCATAAATTGAAGATACATAGTTATTGTATTTTTGTGAGAGATCCACCTAAAAGTGAAATTTGTAATCTCATTTTATTGTAGTAAAAGTTTTAAGTGGCATACGGGTCCCGTGGTTGTTATTTTCATTTTTAACTCTATAAATAGAGTTTTTGCCTTAATCTTGAAATATACAACAAGGTATGAAAAAGAAATTACAAAGAGCCTCAGCAAGAGAAAGTTTTCTAATAGAAAAAATTGAGAGTCAATTTGTGAAGTTTTATCCACAAATTTAAGATACATAGTTATTGTATTTTTGTGAGAGATCCACCTAAAGGTGAAATTTGTAATCTTATTTTATTGTAGTGAAATTTTTAAGTGGTATACAGGTCATGTGGTTGTTACTTTCATTTTGGAAGGTTTTCTATGCTAAAAACCTTTGGTGTTATTTTCGTTCTATTTTGATTTGAGAAATTATCCTTAATTTATGAAATTTATTTATTTACAACCATCAATTTTTTCCAAAAAAGTGGTATCAGAGCGATGTTATTTTCAACGAGAGTACTGTTCACACATACAATACTATTCACATATATGGTACCATTTTATAGGTCAATACTATTCACAGATTACTATTCATCATCGGAAAATTACTATTCATCATCGGAAAATTACCAAGCTCGGGGAAACCTGACGATTCAAATAGAGGAGAGCACAAGTAATATGATAAAGTTTACCGCATTTAATTATGTAATTTGGAAGCCGAAGATGGAGGATCTTTTATACATTAAAGATCTGTAGAAGCCAATTATAATGCTGAAAGATAAAGTAGTGTCTACAACTTCAACGGATAAGAAAACCGACGACAAGACACCAAAAATAACCAGTGTAGACGTTAACTGAGCTGTGCTGAACTGAAAGTGTGCTGCTCAAATCAGACAATGGATCGATAAGAGCATTTTTCAAAATTTTGCTATGAACACGAGCTTACATTCTTTGGAAAAAGTTGGAAAAATGTATGCGAGGACAACTGCACAGAATAAAGCTAATATGTTGCGACGATTAGTCAATTTGAAGTATAAGGACGAAAGCAGCGTATCAGAACATATGAGCGAGTTCCAAGGCATTACAGATCAACTCAACTCTATGAAAATGATCGTAGATGATGAGCTATAACTTTGTTGGTACTAAGTTCTCTACCAAATAGTTGGGATACTCTAGTTGTGTTAGTTAGCAACTCAGCTCCTGACGGTAAGCTTACCATGGATATGGTAAAAGACAGAATGCTAAAAGAAGAGTCTCGGCAAAAAAATAAAGGGTATGCTCCTGACACTGAAGTGTTTATCATGGAGAAACAAGGCAAGCAAGAATGTCATAGAAGAAGTAAAAGTAGAAATCCCTAAAAAAAAAGTCAACAAAGAAGACGGTCGAAGTCTAGATCAAGGCATGACAAGAAGTGCTACCACTATGGAAAGCCCAAAACACTTCATTCAATAATGTTGAAAGTTAAAGGCAAAACAATCCAAAAATCAGGAAGTAGAAACCCTAACAAATGACACCACAATTGTGACTAAAAAAGTTATCATTGTTCGAGATACTAATTATGTCAATCTTACATGTCAAGACACTACTTGGGTATTTGACTTAAGCGTCTTCTATCATGTTACCTCACGATGAGAATTCTTCTTAGCCTACATTCAAGGTGATTTTGGACATGTGAGGATGGCAAATGATGATGCATCAAAAATTTTTAGTATTGGCAACATTTATCTAGAGACTAATCTTGGATGCATATTACTTTTGAAAGACATGAGGCATGTTCCAGATATCCACCTCAATTTTATCTCTTCCAGTATGCTTGATAATGATGGATACAATAATTATTTTGGTGAAGAAAAGTGGAAGCCCACCAAAGAAAATTTGGTAGTAGCAAAAGGCAAGAAAGATATATCACTTTACCTCACAGAAGCCAGACTGTATAGAAAAAAAGTAAATACCACTAGGAAAGAAGTTCCCACCAAGCTATGGCATAAGTAACTCGGCCACATGAGTGAAAAAGGTCTTAGAATTCTTTCCAAGAAGGAGCTCTTGCTAGGAATGAAAGGTATACCCTTGCGAACTTGTGTTGACTATATTATGAGAAAATAACATAGAGTTGCATTTCGTAGTCTCGCACTATCAAGGAAGGCAAATATTCTAGATTCAGTACACACAGATGTCTATACAATGAGTTGTAAGTCACTAGAAGGTGCTTAATATTTTGTGACTTTTATTGATGATCATTCTAGAAAAGTGTAGACTTTTGCTTTGAAAACTAAAGATCAAGTACATGAAGTTTTCAAGCAGTTCCATGTAAAAATGGAGAGAGAAATTGGCATACGTTTGAAGTGTGTACGTGTAGACAATGATGGTGAGTATCGTGGATTGTTCGAGGAGTACTGTAGAAGTTTCGGCATCAGGCTGGAAAAATCAGTACCAAAGACACCTTAACACAATGGGGTCACAGAGAGAATGAACATAACCATTTGTGATAGAATCATATGTATGAAAAACTTCCAAACTTCTATTGGGGGGAGGTAATAAGGATAGTAGTCGACTTATAGGATATGCCCATGAAGAATTTGGCTACAGATTTTGGGATTCTATTAGTAAAAGGATTGTCAGAAGTAGAATCGTGGTATTTCTTGAAGATCAAACAATCGAGGATTTTGAGAAATTCAAGAAACCACAGTCAGATGAAATTCTAGTTAATGTGGAACCAGACTCTCTACTAACAAATCCTGATGAAATGGGAGTTACACCAGATAGTGATTATGTTAATCCACCAACTCATAGTTTAGAACCATAACAAGTTTCTAAATAGGTCCAACCAGAAGTATAGACAAATAGATCCACCCGAGTACGACAACTAAGTTATAGATATTCTTCTAACGAGTATGTGATGCTCACTGAAGAGAAGAACCAGAGAGTTATGACAAAGCTATCACTGATCAGCATAAGATTGAGTGGTTAATCCATGCAGGAAGAAATGAAATATCTACACGAGAACCATACATTTGACCTGATGAAACTACCACAAGGAAGAAAAGCTCTCAAGAACAAGTGGGTGTATAGAATCAAAAGCGAAGTAGGCAGCTCGCAACCATGTTACAAAGCAAGATTGGTTGTGAAAGGATTTGAACAGAAGAAGGGCGTTGACTTTGATGAAATATTCTTACCAGTAGTTAAAATGTATTCAATTCGAGTTGTTCTTGGTTTGGTAGCTAGCCTTAATTTGGAGAACAACTTGACGTGAAGATTGCATTCTTACATGGTTATCTTGATGAGGAAATCTATATGGAGCAACATGAAGGTTTCCAAGCCAAAAGTAAAAAGAAGTTGGTATGCAGATTAAAGAAGAGCTTGTACAGTTTTAAGTAAGCACCAAGACAGTGATACACAAAGTTTGACTCATTCGTGGAGAAAAATGAATACAACAAAACGACTATTGATCACTTCATCTTTGTCAAGAAATTCTATGGTGGTAATTTTATTATTCTTTTGCTTTATGTTGATGACATGTTAATTATAGGTCAAAATATTCATAAGATTAACAAGTTGAAGAACGATTTGAGCAAGTCTTTTGCAATGAAGGACTTAGGACCCACTGAGAAGATTCTTAGCATGACGATTACCCACAACAGGAAAAAGCGAAGGATTTGGCTTTCTCAAAAATGGTATGTTGAAAAAGTTCTTGAAAGATTCAACATGAGCAAAACTAAACCTGTTAGTTGTCCACTTGTAAGCTATTTCAAGCTTAATGTGAGTCAATATCCCTCAAGTGAGGAGGATAAATCAGAGATGAGCAAGGTGCCTTATGCATCGACGGTTAGCAGTCTAATGTACGCTATGGTATGCACCAGACCAAACATTGCACATGTTGTTGGCGTAGTCGATTCCTATAAAATCTTGGAAAGGAATATTGGGCAACTGTCAAATGGATACTCAAGTATCTCAGGGGAACTTCCAGTCATTGTTTATACTTTGGTAATAATAAACTTGTATTAGAAGGATATACACAGTCAGATATGGTTGGAGACATGGATACGAGAAAGTCTATATCTAGGTACCTAATAATATTTGGAGGGGGAGCTATTTCATGGCAATAACGATTACAAAAGTGTATTTAAGTACCACAAAAGTAGAGTACATTACAATCATTGAAGGTTGTAAGGAGATCTTGTGGATGAAAAAGTTGCTATAAGAATTGCATCAGAACCAAGAAAATTATGTTCTTTATTGTGACAATTAGAGTTCTATTCACCTTAGTAAGAACCCAACCTTACACTCAAGGTCCAAACACATCGACGTAAGGTATCATTGGATTCATAATGTGTTAAAACATAAACTACTATAAGTTAAGAAGAACCACACCAATGATAATGGGGTAGATATGATGACAAAGACCCTAACTAGAGAAAAACTTGCTCTATATAGAGAGATTATAGGTGTGGAGGAGTCTTGTCCCATATAAGGTGGAGGGAAGATTTTTAAGTCCATCTCATGTGGGCTAGTAACAAATAAAATAAAAAGCATTCTGCAATGAAGGTTGAGAAGAGGAAAAAAATGGGTTGTTTGTCTCTGCAAAATTTGGCTTGAATGGTGGAAGGGATGGAACTTTGGCTCTATAAATAGAGTCTTTGCCTTAATCTTGAAATATGCAACAAGATGTGAGAAAGAAATTACAGAGAACCTCAACAAGAGAGTTTTCTGAGAGGAAAATTGAGAGTCAATTTGTGAAGTTTATCCACAAATTGAAGATACATAGTTATTATATTTTTGTGAAAGATCCACCTAAATATGAAGTTTGTAATCTCAATTTATTATAACGGAAGTTTTAAATGATCTACAAATCCCGTGTTTGTTTTAGTTTAAAAAATTATCTTGAATTTGTAAAATTTATTTATTTACAATCATCAATTTTTTCCAACATTTGCTTCCTTCTCATAATGCAATTCTAATATCATGAGCTTTCCTATAATCCTAATATCATGAGTTTTCCTATCAATCATAATTTGTATGTGAAGTTAGATGAAATAAATTACCTAATTTGACGTGAAAAACCGATACATGTGATTACATTTTACGGATTATAATACTTTGTTGATGGATCAGCTTCTCCTCCTTTTCGATTTGTTAAGTAAGTAATTCAAATTACTCATGCTGATAACACAGTATGCTCACAAGAAGTTCTTATACCTAATCTAGACTTTGGTGTTTGGGACAAACAAGATTGCATTGTTTTATTAAGAATTGGATATACCCATTTGTTACACTAACCTATCTGAAACATTTAATCAATCAAAAGACTTCTCGTGAGTACTGGAGAGTTTTGGCTAAAGTGTAAAATGAAAAACTCACAAGCTCGTTTATTGCAATTGTGATGGAAATTGCAAAAACTTTTTAGAGGTAAACAGAGCATAAAGCCTTACATCAATACTTTCAAAGGCTGATGGATCATTTGATTGCGGCTAGTGATAATGTCAGTGAAAGAGAGCAAGTACTATACGTGCTTGGAGGCTTAGATCTGAATTATGATTCTCTTCTAATTTCAATCACAAACAAGAAATGCATTCCTTTTCTTAATGTAGTGTTTAGAAGGATGCATCTACATGAGCGACAATTTGATAGAATGAACAAGCATATGGCTACACCAGATATTTCACTTATCCAGGCAAGTTTTTTCAAGAGTAATGTTAGTTCCAACTCTCTTTTTTCAATAATCAAAGTTGTGGACCACATAATTATACACCTAAGCCTAATGCTTCTTACAAAAAGGTTATGGCTAGACCTATGATGCACAAGATGAAACTATAGGAAAACAATTTCTTGACTATTTTAAGGTTTAGTGTCAGATTTGTAAAAAGTATGGCCACAGTGCAGCAAAATGCAGATTTCACTCACTACTCAGCCTCTAGAAATAGTGCCAAGCCTCTTGATCAATTAACACAAGCTAATATTGGCCAACTGCAACAATCTAGTGATTCATCTACAGTAACACATGGCTCAGAAAGAGAATCAACTGATTGTTGGTCAGTTTACTGCACCTAGTACTGTTGGAGATCAGAGTTAATTGGTACCTTAACTCTATACCTAGCCATCACCTCACTCTTAATATTAATAGGGATGTTAATTATTTCGTAAGAACTGAAATCCGTAGATAAGCTCCAATTTTGACATTGATAAGAAATGCCTCCGTGGGACGGCGTGAATTGTAAATTACTATCCTCACACTGTCTATTCCACGGTACCCGTTTTCTTAAAATATCTTTTAAAAAAATATCATATATTTGTAAAATTTTATAGTTAAATAAAATAAATATTAATAAAAAATAATATTTTTATCAATAAATAAATGCTTTAATTATAATATCTGTTAAACTAATAATATAAAGAGTTTAATTAATTATACTTTAATTCTCTATTAATTACATAATAAATAAATATGCTAAGATTTATAGATATTTAAGGCTCAATTTAACATAATTTATTTTTTAGTACGGAATCCCCAATACTCATAAAAAAACTAAACATTTGATGGAGAGTCACTGCTATATCACCCATAATATTCAAATGAGGATTGGGATCCATGTCCCTCCACGCCCTAATGAGAACCCTACTAATAAATAAATTCCACCCATATCTTAAATTTGAGAATTATGTTGTTAGGTATTGGAAGTTCTATTCTTATTTGTTTTAGCTGGTTCAACACATTTACTTATTTAAAACGCACAAATTTTATTTGCAAAATTTGTTTTATGTTCCCGATCTAGCTAAAACCTCATACCCGTTAGAATATTTTGTAATGATAGTCATGTGTTAGTAGAATTTTTTCCTAACTCTTTCTTTATGAAGGATCTGTACACAAAGGTTGTTCTTCTAATGAGAGGAACTAAGTAAGGCTTATACAAGTTTCCTTCTCGGTTATCTAATGCATTCACCCCTCCTCATCATCCTGCTTCCTCTGTCAAGTCTTCAACACAATGTTACACATTATCAATCAGTGAAGCCTTGTGGAACTATTGCTCAAAGGCATCACCATTCTTCTGTTTTGAATTAGGTAATAAAAGATCTTAATCTTTAGTTTCTACCTAATAGTACCCATACTATTTGTAGTGCTTACCAATTAGATAAGTCACATAGAATACCTCTATAACATGCTCATAACAATCTATTAATCCTTTTTATATTGTACATATTGACATTTGGGGTCTACTACCTGTCACTTCTATTCATGGTATGAGATATTACTTTTTATTTGTAACTTATTATTCTCGTTTTAAATGAATTTATATTTTACATCATAAAATTCAAGCCGTAAAATTTTTAAACACTTTGAAGAACTTGTACTTAGGTAGTTTAATTGTACTATTAAATCCGTAATTAGTAGTGGAGGCACTGAGTTTCAGGCTTTAAAGTCTTATCTATTCAATGGGAGGTATGTTAGGAAATTTCTTGTCTCTATCCTGCCTCTCAAAATGACGATGAACATAAAAATTGGAATGTTGTTGAAACATGCCTAGCTATAATGCAAAGGGCAGGTGTTCCCATAGCTTTGGGTGAGTATGGTTTAAAACTACTATACATATCATAAATGGCATGTCTTCTAAAACTTTTCTTAGAAAAAGTTGTTTTTAAGTGTTATTTGGTGCTAAACCTACGTAGAATTATCTTACAACATTTAGTTCTCTTTGTTTCCACTTTTTTCATACTTATAATAAAAACAAACTTGAATCTCGTTCATTATCATTTTTTTTTTGTTCTACAACTCCGTATAAACCTTTATAGTGTGTAGACCTAGTTAGATGGAATTTTATGTGTTAACTCCTATTGTATTTGATAAATGTGAGTTTATTTACATGAAATTATAATCCTCACCCATGTCATAGTCTACATTACCATTATTAGGTTCATCTAATCACATTGAGAATTTTGTTCATATTCCTAGTTCTAATACATATGGTGAGCTAGCGTATAAATATTTTGTCACCTTCAACCACATGTGCCAAACAATTATGACCCTATTAAGTTTCCTTCATCTAGTTCTTCCTTGTCTACACCACTACACACTAATTTGCCTACTTCACCACATAATAATATAAATCCTTCTATGCCTACTAACAAAATACTTATTTTAGGCACCTCTATTTCCCACCAATATGCTCCATTAAATATTTCTCATTCTCATATTCATAGACCACTTGACACTACCAATACTCATACCATGGTACCTAGAAGTGAGCATTGTATTTATGAACCTAACATTCTTTTTACCACCATTATACTTGATGAACCCACTTCAATGTCTTGAGGCTTTGCAATGCTCTTAGTAGGTTAAGTCAATGAGATAGGAGTTTGAGGCCTTGGTTGGAAACAATACTTGGGAAATTGTTATAGCAAAGTGTTACCATCTAGCTGTAAGTCATTGATTATACTGAGACATTTATTCTTGTAGTCAAGCCTCTAACCATGTGCATTGTGCTTATTATTTCTCTTATTTTTGCCCGATTTATAAACAAATTGACATTAATAATATCTTCTTCAATGGTGATCTTGATGAGAAATTTTACATGAAGTAACCCGAGGGATTTGAGAGCAAAGAATTTCCTTACTATGTATGCAAGTCATATGAGGTCTTTTATGGACTAAAACAAGCACAAATGGCTTGGTTCTTGAAGTTGAGTCATGCTTTCTTAATTGAGGTTTTAAACACTTCAACTCAAATACTTCAATGATGGTATATCATATAGATAAGGATGGTATTATTTTCCTTATATACATTGATGATATTTTGGTGACTAAAAATAATGGTGACTTAGTACAATTTGTTATCATTAAACTTGATGCTAAATTTTCTCTTAAAGCGTTGGATATGTGAATTACTTTCTTCATCTTGAGGTTACAAAGATGTCAAATGGGCTTCATGTTAGCCAACGAAAAAACATTGATCAATTATTGGATAAGGTTCAATTGAATGAAACCAAACTAGTTTCCACTCCATTTGTTGCAAGGAAAACATTGTAAAAATAGATAGTAAACTGTTAGTAATCTTTCAAAGTATAGAATGGTCATTGGAGCTTTGTAGTATTATACTTTGAGAAGAACAAACATAGCCTTTTCTGTTCTTCACAGTCCAACACAAGCACATTGGCTTGCAACAAAGAGGCTACTATGTTACTCAAATAGTATAGTTCATTATGGATTTATGTTTCATAAGACAACTTCATTCAATTCCAATGTTTCCATTGATGTTATGGGCTATATTTTGTGATAACATGAAAAATGCATGTGGTTATTGTATTTAGTAAGGGAATTTACTCATTTCTTGGTCCTCTAGAAAATGTGTTATTTTTTGATCTTCAACAGAAGATGAATTTTAAGTATTAGCTCTAACTATATGTGTACTGTTACGGATCAAGAGGTCATTGATAGAGTTGAATTTCAAGCTACCTAGTATGTCTATAGTCGGTTGTGATAATGTTAGTACCAACTACTTGGCTAAAAAACCCATTATGCACATTCAAACCAAGCATATTGAGATTAACTTCTATTTCGTATGAGAGAAATTTACAAAATAGAGTTTGTTTGTGGAGAATATATTTATCAAAGAGTAAATAGTTAATGCTATGACTAAAGTCGTAGGAATATAGAAATTTCAAGAGGTAAGGACTAAGCTCTCGAAGTTACTCAACCTTATCTTAAGGAAGGTGTTAAGACTGTTATATAGTTTGTTGCAACTAGTTTATTATAACTGTTGTATTAGCCAATAAAATTGTAAAGAGCTAACAAGTAAGTTAATAATTGCTTTCTAAACATTGCCTATAATTAACTTATACTTTAACAAGATTATTTATTGAGTAAGTTTCTTTTATTCATTTCTCTTTTCTTTTTCTATACTATTTCATTTATATAGTTTATCATATACACTATGGATTAGTCAAACAAAAAGTATGGCATTCTGAAAAAACTTAATAAATAAATAGTAATTCTTTCTAATTTTAAAATGAGATAAATAAATATAAGAGTGGGAAAAAATTCGATCATCTAATTAATCCAATAAATCCAAACAAATCTGTTAAGCTTTGAGTGGTCTTCAATCGATGATTGAATTGGATTAAAAAATTCTTAATCCGTTTTTAGGTTTGTTGGTGGATGCATTATGTACCATCCAGTATAATCTTATCTTAATAAATAAAAATTAAATAATATTTATATTATTTATATATTTTACTCTTTTAAGATTTTTATTACTTTTTGTTTTATACCTTTTTCTCAATTTACCTAACTTGTATAGTTGGTAAAATATTCTAATGCATTAAGTTATTTCATTCACATTTCTACCTTAGTTTTGTATTTGTATTGAATTTAAGATGATAATATTATTAAAATGAAATAGTTTGTATTGTTATTGTGATATTTGTGAATTTATTTTACATCAAATGTTTATATGTGATATATTAATTATTGATAAAAAAAATAAAAAATATTATTAAAAATAATACAAAAAATTTATAAAAGATATTACAGATCGTATTGAATTTGATGAAAATTATACAATTCAATTAAATAATGTCATTAAATTAAATAAGCTCAAATTCAACTATTTCAATCGGATTAACTTCCAAATAAATAAGATAATCCAACTACCTATACATGAGTTTTGGATACACTTTACTTTTTCTATTATTTACGGTAGATGAGAATAGGAAAAGGAAATAGTAAACCATGATGAATCTATACTCTTATATATAAAAGAAGTTTGTCCCTTCTTCATTTATTTTAGAATTTGTTTTTCTTTTATTGTATCATAAGTTTTTATTTTTGATAATTTTTTTTTCTTCCTATATTTCATCATAATATATATTTTTTATTTTAGAGTTTTTCTTTGAATATACTTTTTGATATATCTTTAAAAAAAATTAACATTTTTTTCTCTATTACCTTTATATAAAAAGGATAATTGTCCCAATATTTCTTTCTTGTTAAATCCCCAAACCATTTATTTGATATTATTTTTTCATCTATTAACATTTATATTCAATAAAACTTTCATTTTTTATGTTTATATATGTTATTTCACTACTGTTGTTCTTTTATTTATTTATAATTAAAGGAAGTTAGTTTTTCTTTAGTTTCCTTTTTCATGAAATTGCAATTGTGTAGGATAAAAGTGATTTTCTTTAACCACATTTATATTTTAAAAAAATTTCTATTTAAATTTTTTTATGTATTGACTTACTAATTTCTCCGTACAAATGTTGTTTGTGAATTTATTTATTTATTTTTCTATAAAATTTATAAATTATTTTTCTAAGCACATTTTGAATCTTCACATACCAATCAATCCTTTTAACACGTTTCTTTTTGCAGGATTTTTTCAATACTTTAGTGAAGTAAGGTGAAGTATGACTCAATATATGATGACAAAAGTAAAGAAATATAAAGCTAATCCATTCATAACACAATGATGTTTATATAAGTTCTTTACTTACAAAGAGGAATTGATAGCAAGAGGCAAGACGCGATAGGTAAGGAAATAATAATTATTTTTTAATTGAGAAAAGAAAAGTTGAGAAAGAGAAATAATTGGAACAACAACCATTTACAATTTTACCTTCATTGATCTATTCTCTAAATATCATTAAAATCATATATAATTAAGTTTAACTTATAAATATGAGTTTGTTATTTAATTTTGGTTGAACTTTATGATTTATGACTTCTTTTACCAAATTATTATTTTAATTGCATTTAAGGGTTTCTTTTTATCAAATTTTAAATGTTAGAGCTGTGAATTATACGTAGATCTTCTTTTTTTCTCAGTGTGTACATTAAATAATTGAAAGTTTTATGATAAATAAAAACCTTAGTCTATACAAATAACATTTGATGAACACCAGAGACTTGCACGTGCCAAACCAGCTACCATGAAAAGTGATGCCTAGTCATAGAAGCATAATAATGACATCAAATAACTCATAGTGTAGGCTGTAATAATTACACGAAGATACTAAGAATAGAAAGAGAGAAAAGAAAAACACTATATATTTTGGATTAGACCTATTTTTTGCCGTGTGTGTTTGCAAAACTAATCGCCCGAGTGGGTATCTGTTTTCAAAAATCTACTTTGAGAAAATAGATAGTTTATGAATTTTAGTATAATTTAAATTATCATCCAAATAATAATAATAATAATAATAATAATAATAATAAATAGAATTCAGTCAGTTGAATTCAATTCTTAGTAGCGAAATAATTATTAGTTTTATACATGGCATGCCAATTTTATGGTAATATAGTATATTAGTAATGTTATGAGCCTATGATGGAAACTTAAGGACATGACATAACCTCCCATAGTTTTTGCTAACCTCCAGCAAATTTTATTTTTTTTCTATATTACAGAAGGTACTGAAAGATGGGTACCTATGTATTATCAATTCCACAATTCTTTCACTCCTACCTGTATTTTATATATATTTCTATATACTCTTCTTGAGTAGTGAAAAGATTCTCCTTCCCCCTCAGCAATTCCACTCCATGTGTACGTTTAACCTTTCCATCCAAGGAAGCAAACATGCCCTCTTAAGTCTCAAAACAAACCAATATCTTAACTCCTCAAAACCAGTTACAAAAATAAAGCCAATAGAGTGTCTTCTTCCTATTAATAATCAGAACTTTGAGATTGTTTTGTAACACTTTCGTTTTCTTGTTTTGGTTTCTATGTTAAAAACTAATTTTTTTATTTTTTAATTAATTTTTGAAAGAAAAGATAACATTTAGCGTTTAGTGATCAATTTTCTAAAATATGAACCAGCAAACTTATTTGGTAAAACTTTGTTCCGTTTTCTATTTTCTGTTTTATTTTTCTATCTAATACTCTCTTTTTCTTTATATATTCTAAATCTCAACTTCTTCCTTTTTTTGTACTTAGAACAACGATATGAAAAATGTGGGATTGTAATCTTAGTAAAAAACATGTATCTTAGTAGGATTTGAAATAAAATAATCAAAGGTTTAAAATCTGAGAACTAAAAACAAGTTTTAAAAAATTCTTTTTTTTATGTTCTAAAATTAGATTAATAAGTAAAATTCATTTTCAAATAAATGAAAATTAAAAACAAAACTAATTACCAAACAACAATATATTTAAAAAAAATAGAAAGATTTGAAATATAATCATCAAAGCTCTGAAATCTGAAAACTAAAAACAAGTTTTAAAAACTTCTTTTTTTCATGTTCTAAAATTAAACTAACAAGTGGAACTCATTTTCAAATAAAATGAAAATTGAAAAAGAAAAAAAAACTAATACCAAACAATACTAAATTCAAAAACTTGAGTTTGAACGTAAAAAACCCGAAAACTAAACACGTTATAAGGAAACTACAAAGAAGCTAATGAAACCAATCATATTCACATTTGTTAAAAAAAAGGGGGAAGAAGAAGAAGAAAAGAAGGAAAGAAAGAAAGCAAATGCCTCAGCAAAAAAGAGAAGAAGGTAGTCTGAGTGAAATGTAGCATCTGTCTTTACATCTAAACCTTAGTACATATTTAAAAACAACGACCAGTGCCAATAAAGCAAACTAAACCAAACCAAAATACACAAGTAGAACTGCAAGGTCGGAACAATCAGCTTCATAATCGACTTGACTATCTGCACCAGAGACAACAATGAACTAAATCAGAAACAATGATGTTTTTTATAAAAAAAAAATATGTTAATACATTCAATATATTTCACTCAACAGTAAATGATGGACGAATTATTTCTTTTTCCTTCAGTCAGTGTGACCAAAAGAGTTGTTTTCCACACCCCAAGGATGGTCTAAAGGACTCTCAATCTCAACATCAATGTGAAAACCAATTTCTTCTTAATAGAAAATGACAAAATCAATCCCTATGCATGCAAAGATTGACAAACAAAGAGGTGTGTTTAAGATTGAATGGAGCCCAATAAATGAATTCATGTAAACATTCAACAGGCACCAGCCTGTTGACAGCTTTGATCTTTGCACTGATGAGTTCAAAAATGGATGATTTATTGGTAATAATATTAAGTGTAGGACAGAACAAAATTTCACTATGTATCTCTGAACAGATTCCGTTGGCAAAAAAGTCTTATTAAAAAAGCTCTACAGCTCAGCAGATTTTCCATGGAAGATATGATGTTGATATTGAAACCCAGTATTTCCATGATAAGTTTGTGCCAGTCAGATTTGAGTGACTTGTTCCTTATCACATAATTTGTTTGACTAAAAGTCGAGTAATGCAAATAAATGAAAAAGGCAAAACACAAAAGGCAAGCATATGATTCTATGGTACTTTGCAGGTTATAATAATATTTAAGCGCTGGAAACTGACAGCACAAAGGAGAAGAGTTTCTCTAGCCTCTTCCCTCCTTTGCCATTTCAAAGCTTTATCATGCAAAGTGACCCCAAGGAACAAATTTTGAAGAAGATCAATCATTTGTGTATGATAGAAATTAATCCATAAGGCAAGTGCTTCCAGTCTAGTGACAGACATATTGCAAAGACATGCAGAAAAAACTAACTATAAAAAGATTGACAGTGAACTGGCATGTACCAAATGCACATGTTTCAATGGCTAAGAGAAAACCTTACCTTTAGCAACTCATCTGCAAGATTTAGACAAAACCACCCGTTTACAGAAAACAAGCTTCAAAAGCTGAGGCCCTCTGACATTGGACATCAACACTGTCAAGCAGTTTGATATAAGAAATGTCTAAACCATTGTTCATATCTTCAGATTTATTGTGCCTTTTACTGGCAATATCCTCAGTGCTGCCACCATCACCAAAACCATTTTCAATGGGCTGATGCATGTGAATGATCTTACCAAACAACTGAAATGAACTTTTGCTGACTTCTGCTGAGTTGCAGAACTGGTTGGAAACTAGTTCTGTGCCATAAGAACGTGGACTACCCTGGCTGCCTGGTGATAGATTGTCAGATTGAGAATTTCCCATGTTCAAGTCAGTTGACACTGTTGTCAGCTTAGGCCCCATGTGGTCACCAAATGAATTATAAGGAGACAACTGACTAGTCTCATTCAGAAAGGTGGAAAATCTGGATCCACCCAATAAACTTTGCCTGGCTCCCTGCATGCCAGCAGGAATAGTGCTATTATTCAACAATGAGGCCTTTACTTGACTCATTGTTGGAGTAGCTGAAACTGCAGTGGAAGAAAAGAATTCTTTCTCCTCATCTGTGAAGAGTCCTGAATTCAAAGAAGATTTGAATCTCTTTGCTGGGGGGAATGCAGTGTGAAGTGGTGGTGTGGCCACAACAAATTCAACTTGCCAGGGGTTCACCCTCTGAGCATTCTGCAAAACTTCAGGTTCATCCCATGAAACCTATAACATAGAGATAGACGATTATTTTAAACCTATTATTAGGTGCAAACAAATAGAAACATCAATAATCTTATAATAGAAGCTCAGAATTTTAAGCCAATACTTCTCTGAATTTTATGACGATTTATGTTATGAACCATATTGCCGCTACCATGTGTATAAAATATGCACACAAAAGGAGACATGGAGTTGGCTCTCCCTCAAACGTTAGCAAGTTTAGAATAAAATACATTATTTTCAAACAAATTAGAAACCCAAATTACCAGTAATATCTGCAAATACTTCAATACAGGTTACAATTTACTTAATAGAGGGTACATAAAAAACCACTTGCCCTCTTCTTCCCTCATAGCCTACTTCTGGTAAGAAATTTATGCTAAAGATAAGAACTATTTAAAATGATTGTCAGTTGTTTGCATCACGCATACCATGCCCTCTGTTCTAGGTCAAAAACACTGCTTATAAAACCGTGAATAATGCAGGTAAAAATAAATTCCTTAACACAAATGTTTTAGCAAACAGAAATCAGAGGACATGGGAGTGATGCATTTTGGGAGGGGAAATAGCTTGAGCACAATAACTTGACTTCAATTATCTTTTCTGGAGTATATCTAACTGATAACATTAAATTTGATTTCAACTACCACTTTGTTTTCTGATTACCTCGATCATTTGAACAACTTCAATACTATGACAATAAAACATTTCTATACGAACATTTCCAAACATATGAAATATATTGCTCTATTGCAATCTCCTCTTCTTAGATACAGAAGGATTCAACTCAACAATCAACATAAATATCATGAACAAACAAATTTGATGGAAAACCAAAAAGAAAATTAGCAAGATTCTTGTCCAAATCAAATTTTGTGAATCGTGAGATCATATTCAAAGCATCTGATGCCAATAAATCAAAGACAACGGCTAACAACTCCTACAAAAGCCTCTAACAAAGCCACTTTACAATACATTTTCTCATCAGAAACAGGA
Organism: Hippophae gyantsensis; assembly: GCA_030763125.1. Classification (NCBI taxonomy): domain Eukaryota; kingdom Viridiplantae; phylum Streptophyta; class Magnoliopsida; order Rosales; family Elaeagnaceae; genus Hippophae; species Hippophae gyantsensis. The sequence continues at coordinate 21,128,900 of CM061032.1, read as the reverse complement.
AACAAGCAACTGCACACATAAGACCGGCTCTTTAGTATGGTATTTGAATTAACTCCTAGGTCCGGTCTTGCCCCACTCATTTTGGTGGCCTTTAATCCCCTTTACCATCACAAGTAGCCTAGACATTTCAGTTGTTCGGAATAAAATGCACACATAACCATATAATAAGACAAGAATATTTAAGCAACACCAAATTCATGGAAGAGATGCATACAAAAGAACATCTTGCTAGATCTAAAAACAGTAGAATCTTCTATACAAAACAAAAACAAACTTATAATGTGTTGAATATTTACACAACAACATATGTTCGTTAACACTATAATTAATTATAACAACTATGAACAAGAACCAAACGAAAGCTGATAACGTAAATAACAAAAGTAAACAAATAAATTATGACATGATTCAAATCAACTTAAAAACAGTAAAACCTGAAGCATTCGCCACGGAGAGCCGCGCCATGGCCCATGTTCAGGTACAACAGCAGCCGAAACCGTTCCCTGAAACCAAGTCATTCTAGAAGAATCTTCAGTCTCCATAGCCATCTTCACCCTTATTCCAGCTGTCCAGCACACAGCTAATGCCTCCTCAACCAACTCTGCTTTCACCACAAAATCCGAACAACCCAACCTTGGATAATAGATCACCTCAAAAGGCCTCTCTTGCGCCGCCAACTCAGCAGCCTGGGCCACTATCTCGGGCGATAGCCTCCCTCTACCACTCCTCGAAAACCCATCTTTGCTATCAGTTTCCTCCTCAGGCCTCACTCTTGCAACCCCAATCTGCGACGTCCACCTGACACAATCACCGCCGCTCGATCTTACTGCGCGACGGATTCCGACAAATATATCTCCCCTCAAGTTCTTCATAAAGACTACCGAATCACCAGCCACGAGCTTCTTATGGTTAACAAACTTACTCCACCCAGTGGTCAGCAAATGCCTTCTCGGCGTTCCACGATAGATGTGACGAAACTCCCAAACATCGCCGCCTACGTCGACAATACACAAATTCTGAACAGGCGGCTCTGCATGATAATCAAGTGGTGGAAAAATCGAATCCGCACAAAATCTAGGGACCGAAAAACCTCCACCATTGTTAGCGTCCGAAGGCGTCAAGATCTTAGCGAAGGAAACGATCTTATCCTCGTCTCGTCCGGATTCTCTCTCCTCTTTTCCACATTCACGATTTCTCTTCTCAGAGCATGCGGAACGAAGCAAATTCGAGAGTTGAGGACTAACCGGGTGGAGAACAAGCTTGGCAAAAACTTCATCAGTCATTGGATCAGCCAAGAACTCGACGGCCGAAATGCGACAGAGAATGAGAGGCTTAGATAGCACCAAAGAAGAGAGAAACGGAGGAAAAGAAGAAGAGGCTTGCTCGAAATGACCTTGAGGAAAGTAGTAAACCCTAGAATCAACCGCAGGAATCTGTACGGACGAGCCGGCACAAGCACGCCAAATTTTCGAGTCTAATCGTCGGGGCTGAGGAGGTGAATGACGCATATTGGGATTTTCAAGGGTTATGTCTGATTGATTAGCGAGAAAATAAGAAGGAAAATAGGGAAAAACTTGTCTGATTAGGGTTTATAAACATAAGGGCTGTGTTTGTAATGATGGAACGAATAGAGAGTTTGTTTGTGTCTCTTTCCTTCTGTTTATGGTTTTTCTCTCTAGAGAGAGAGAGAGAGAGAATGTGTGTGTGTGTGTCTGATAAGTGAGAATGAGAGAGTGGCGTGTTAGCATTGAGGTCGGAGAAGCGGCACGGAATCAATGGGAGGATTGTTTTGGTTCTGATTGGTCAGAAAATTACAGTTTTGGCCACGACAATGTAACCAATTCAGCAGGTATTTATTGATCGTCTTTTTACATTATCAACAAATGAAACTCCTTCACCTTAATAATTACCCCAAAAGATTATAATTTTACTGCAACTGATCAATGGTTTAGGTGGATATGAATAGTTAGTTTATTTGGTAATTTAAACATATTAAATATGATAATTAATGCAATTCATTGAAACCCATCAAATAAATTAGTATATCTCATCTTGTTATTACATTTATTAATAAATAATATTTGTGTTGAATTGTACTATTTCGGATCAATGAAAAGTTAACTAATTTACTTTATTTTTATTAAAAAAACTTATAAAAATATTTATTGAGTTTAATCAACTAATCTATAGTATTTTTATTGGATTATTTTCTTAAATAATAATAAAAATACTAATTAAACAAGTTTATATGTACTGTTATATTTAACTTATTTATTAAATAAAATTATTTAAATTTTGTTAATATCATATCAAATCATTCATGTTTATATTATGTTTAAATTGTATATCACTTTTAGGGGTGTTCATGGTCCGATTTTGGATAATAAAAAAATTAATCGGATCGGACTGAATCATTTGATTATTAAAAATATTGAACCAAATAGTTTGGTCTAATTTGATTAACGGTTTGATCCAATTAATGATACATAAATATGATACAATTAATGATATACTTTTGATTAAAATATAAAAAATTTAATTAACAGTTTGTGAGAAATATATGAAAATTTTAATATATTATTAAACCGATCTGGTTTGATCGGTTTAAAAATTAATATAAACGGATCGGACCATTGAAAAAGTGGTTTTAATTAATACAAACCAAACCGGATAGTTTGATTTATAAAATTGTTCAATTCGGTTTAGTTCAGTCCGATTTTTTGATTTCATCCAATTCGATCTAGTTTTTGAACACCCTTAATCACTGTTATAAATTAATTAAATAATGTTATATACATCAAGTTATTGTATGAATTGACGAGTTGATATTGGATTTAATGTTAAATTAGAGAGATGATACATTGAACTCATTGTGTGATTACATACTAACAAAGACATATTATATTATGTTACGTGGCATACATCAAGTTATGATAAAAAAATATTTTTCAAAATATTTATTATTATAAATTTATTTTTACCAAAATGTCAAATGAATTAGATATTTGTTTTAAGAATTATTTGTTTGAATAACCAAGCTATAAAAATGTAAACATTAGAATATTGGTGAAATCATTTTGTGAGGGGATAATGCCTCTCAATTATTTATAAGGTCATAATGGTATATGAGATGCTACATTATTGATTACACATGTGATTCATATAAAAAAATAGCATCTTTCAGTACAATATGAAACATATTTAGGTACACCTAAAATTTAGAAAAGTCAAAATTAATTATATCTAAATAGTTTTAGGCATTCTCGAGCGCATTTCTTAATGAGTTAGTTTTGACTTACCTAAAAAAATAAGTAAGGGCATAACATTTTTGGAAAAAATTTAGGTACATTCAACAACACCACCAATAGGTTTTACAAAGTTTATACAAGTAGGGCTCAAGAATGAGAAATAATTACACTACGTACATGAAGAAAAAGCAAAGAGAAGGGCCTTCCTCTCGTCATCAATGTGCCTGTTATACCTTTGTTGTATGTTGTTATTACTTGAGCTTCTATCATTGTCCATTTCTCGTCGTTGCCTTATCAAGTTTTCCAACTCTCCAACCATCACATGCAATTTTACGTGTAGTCCAACTTATTGTCTCTCCAAGGTCATATCGTCTAAACTCTCGTTTCCTCTATCTTGTGTTGTCATTACCATCATCATTGTGGTATCGTAAGATTGAAGACCAAGCTTCTTAGTTATTTCTACAGCATTCATCGCATTAAGCATGTATTGATTATTAGCAAACACAAGCAACATAGCACTGCAGTTTAATTTTATGAAAGTTATGAGCCCTAAATGCAAATGTATTTGCATTTAAAAAAATTCAAAATTAGATAGATAAGATAAAAAATTTCATTTATTTACATGGGGTATTATGTTTTCAAATAAATCATTAAAAATGTATGATTATTTATGTCTACTTAAAACTCAATATATCAGCATATGTAGTAAGAGAATTATATTTTTAAGTGAAATCATTAAAGTAGCTTTTGACCATTAATTAATGTTTGTAAATGGATATTTAATTATGTCAATAGTATAGCCCATATCCATTTAGAATGGAGTGATCTTTATCCAATGTAATTGATGTTAAGACATCTAGTTGGGGGTATTTTATATAATAATTAATTATACAGGACTAGATTAGACATATTAGAAACACTGTTAATATCAATTTACCCATAGTTGTTTCTCTGTGTCACTCGATGATCATATGCAAGATAATATCAATCAAGGATAATTTAGCTAGCCCTTTGTTGAAGTACCTTGGTATTTGACTTACTGAGCAACACTCGTACTGATGAGTTAAGATTTCTTGTATCTTGATATTTCAATATTTATGGTGGGTTGAAAGGTTGTCTCACTAAATGAGGAAACCAATCAATATGTTCACAAATATTAGATAGAAATTCATTATTTAGCGATCTAGAGCTTAGACAATATCACAAGTACTTAAAGAAAAGATATAATAGATAAGATAAACTGAACTTATTAACCTCAGTCGTATTACAAACTAGTTGTAGAAGATTAAACTGTATATAATGGTTATATCAATAGATTATTCAAAATATCGTGTAGGGTAAATATCAGTTACGATATTCAAGAGTTCAACCTCAAGTTTATAATGGAGTAACTTTGAAATTAATAATGATTAAATGATGTTGCTTCCAAGATAAAAGATTATTACTGGTGTGAGATGGCTAATTTAATGAGAATAAGATTCTCACTGGCACACAATTTAATTGTGTGAATGACTCTTTATAAGGATGGAATTAAGAGTTGGATTGTAGACCAACTTGTGTCAAAATTGGAGACTATTGAAACAAATTCAATCACATTCATTATAGCCCGCCATTTGTAAGAATTTTAGAGAATATGTTTACACTACTTGAGAGGAATTTTGGAGAAATTTTTTACTCTACTTCAGAGGAATTTTGTGAGAACAAAATTCATCCCAAATACACTTGTGAGAAAACACCATTCTTAATGGTTTGGAGTATTCTTGGGCAACACTAAGGGCTTCACACATAGGGTGCTAATTGGACAACTAGAAGATGATTTTTGATCAACTTGGTAAATAGCAAGGACACTCGCTTGTCTCGTTCATCATCATTAGAAGATAAGGCTTGAAAGTTCGAAGGTTCTGACATTCGTTCTACAAAATCAAGGGTATGATATTTGTTTTAATTTTATAAATAAATTGACAATATCATAAGGATTTTGTTGAGTAAAATTTTTGTGCCAATACCAATAGCTTCCATAATTTTTGTTGATAAAAATATGATTTTTATAAAAAAAAAATTCTAAAACCAACAATTGGTATCAAAGCCTAATTATGATATTTTTAATTTAATTATGTATATTATTATATATTTAGGGTATGTACAAAATCACATTAGATATTATATTTAGGGTAGGTACAAAATTGCATAAGATATGATTTATATATACAAATTATTCAATTGTTGAATGTGATAATTTATTATAATTAATTGTGTGTTCCTTTGGTTTTTTTCAAAGTTGGTTACTAAAAAATGTTCTTTGTGGACATATGGAGGAATGTTCTCCAACTATTCTCAAAAATGCAATTCGTATTATACGAAAACATATGATCATTGGATTAAATACAATATATTTGCTTATACATGTTACAACCACCTTACTTTTAGTGATCCATAGGAGGCAACATATTACATTCATATGTATCTTTGTATATAATATGATACTTTTACATATATCTACGAGGTCATTGGGGGTGGTTATCGGGGAGCCAACGACATGTTACATTCATCTTTATCTTTGTATATAATATAATATATCCATTTTTGTTTTTATATGTAACATATTGTGTCCATATATGTTTTTGTATGTAATAATTGCATTGTTTGCACTTAATTTGAGTAAACATTTACTAGACCTTTCACTGACATTTTTTTGCACCATCATACCCACCTAAGAAAAAAGTAAGTTCATGATAAAATAGAAAATTAAAAAGTCGAATAAGTTTAATAGTGCTAAAAAAGGTATTCAAAAAATCAATCAGAATCAATATTTAATGAGTTATATTTATCTATTTTTGTATGTAACATATTACAAACACTTGTATCTTTGGATATAACATGTTACATTACATACAATAGGGTGGTCGGAGCTCTAATGATATCGTCGATGGGTAGTCGGAAAAGTAGTGGAGTTTTATCTAGGTCCCATTTTATTGAAGTTATGAAATAAGGGATTTTTTATATTTATTAAGAAGTTTGATTTAAAACTATGTGTTTAAAGATGAATTGTTTTTATTTCAACAAAATTGATCAATTTATCAAAATTGAGCTCTTTAGGCCAAAAGTTGTACGCACTAGTGGCATATAAGGCTTAGCCATATTAATCTTGATTGGATGCAAAGACTTACAAATAATGGTCCTTTGAGAGAAATAATTATTAGTACTCTCCCAGTTTATGAATCTTGTTTGGATCGAAAGATTACCATCTTTTTGACAAAGGGACATAAAGCCACAACGCCTTTCGAACTTGTGCACTCAAGTGTCTATGGAACTATGAGTGTCCAAGAAAGAGGTGGATATCAGTACTTCATCACTTTGATAGATTATTACTCAAAATATGAGTATATTTACCTAATCTAATGAAAGTTTCGAACTTGTGCACTCAAGTGTCTATGGAACTATGAGTGACCAAGAAAGAGGTGGATATCAGTACTTCATCACTTTCATAGATTATTACTCAAAATATGAGTATATTTACCTAATCTAATGAAAGTAGAAATCATTTTGGAAATTTTCAAGAATTTCAATTGAACTTGAAAATTAACTAAGTCAGTCATTAAAGATATTATGATCAGATCATAGAGGAGAATACCTTGACAAGGAGTTAAGGAACATTTGGTAAATCATGGGATAGTCTTGTATTTCACAACACTTGGTACACTACAGTAAAACTATTTTGCAAAAAGGAGTAATAAGATGTTGCATGAGAAGATAAGATCAAAGATGAGCTACGTATCAATACCTATATCGTTTAAGGGACATTCTTTACAAAAAATAGCATACTTACCAAATATGATTCCTTCTAATTTTGTCCCTAAGACTCCAATGGAGATGTGGATGGGACATGAACCCATTTTGTGCCTTATTTGCATATAGAGATATGCAACACATGTCCTTAAAGGGAAGTCCATGAAGTTGGAACCAAGATCAAAAGTATGTATGTTTGTTGGATATTATAAAGAAACAAAAATAGGTATGCTCTATAATAGAAAAGTGACCAAGGTATTTGTGTAAACAACTGACATATTCCTTAAGGAGAATTATACGAACAATAATAAGCCTTTATGCAAAGTGGTGCTGAAAGAATTGGAGTATGATGGGATCAGACAATTACCACCTGTTAATATTAATACTCGACCAAAATAGGAAAACATAACCCATAATCAAGGTCCACTACAGCTTTTTCGTTGTGATAGGACTATTAGAGTACCTAATTGATACATGGGAGTTGGTGATGCATAAGTTGTTGTGTCTGATAGTTATATAGATGACTCATTGTCATATAAACAATCAATAAAGGATATTGATAAAGGTAAATTGATTATAGCTATGAACCTTGAGATGGAATTTATATATTCCAACTCCGTTTGAGATATTATAAACAAGCCTAACGAGGTGAGACCTATTGAGTGCAAATGACACTATTAGAGAAAAAAGATGAGTGGATGAAAAAGTGGAGACTTTCAAAGTTAGGTTAATGGAACATGGTTTTACCTAAAATAAGGGGGTTAATTATAAGGAAACCTTCTGACCTATAGTAATTCTTAAATTCATTCAGATACTCTTGTCTATAGTAATAGTTCTCAATTATGAGAGTTGGAAAATTGACGTCATTACTTCACTCTTGAATGACTATCTTAATAATACTAGCTATATTGTCCAACCAGAGGGGTTCATAGTGGAATACCAAGAGTAAAGGGTTTGTAATCTTAAGAGATCCATTTTACAAACTCAAGCAAGCCTTATAATCATGGAACATCAAATTTGATGAAACCATGAAACCTATGGTTTTGAGCAAAACCTTGATGAACCATGCCTTGTGTTTACAAACTCATCACAGATGGTAAAATGGTATTTATAGTACTTTACATATACAATATTCTAGTTATTGGGTATAATGTAGAATTATTATCAAGTTTAAAGTAGTAGCTACCTAAGTAGTTTGAAATTTCCATACAAATAATTCGTGATTGAAAGAATAAACTCTTAGCTCTATTTAAAGCATTGTATATAGGCAATATGCTATCAAAGTTTTTCATGTAGAATATCAAGAAATACACCTTATCTACTAGACATAAAATTAGCTTATAGAGGACATAAGACAGGTTTCATATACATCAATAGTTAGAATTCTGATGTATACTATGTTGTGTACTATGCCTAACATTTGTTATATTGTTAGCAAAGTAAGTTGATATCAAACCAACCAAATATTGGATCATCGTGTTACAATCAAATCAACCTCAAGTATCATAGGAGAAAGAGAAATACATACTAGTAAATTATGATGGTGATTTAGCCCTTATACATCAACTTTGATTTTCAAGCATAAAGGGATTCTCAAAAATCAACATTTAGGTCCTTACTTACCATCGATAGAGAAGTCATATTATGGAGTATAATGAAGCAAAGTTTTATGTCAATTCCATAATGGAGGCCAATATGTTGCCACTAAAGTGGCAAAATAAGGCATATGGCTTCATAAGTTCTTGAAAATTTTGGAAGTTATTTGAAACATGAACCAATCACTTACATATTATTGTTATATTAGTAGGGCAGTGGCTAACTCAAAAGAACCAAGAAACCATAAATGAGAAAGTACGTTGAGCCCAAGTATCATTTCATCTGAGAGATTATGTATAAAGGATACGTAACAGCTATAAAAATAACTTCAAAAAACAATTTTGCTTACCAGTAACCAAGACACTACCTACCAAGAATTTTGAGGGTCACCTAGAAGAGATAGGATTAAAAGACATGTCTAATTTGCTTAAAGGCTAGTGGGAGATCATTAATATTGGAGCCCTAAATGCACATATTTTTTTTATTTAAACTTTGTTCAAATTAGAATAAATAAGAAAAATATTTCATTAATTTACATATGCTATTATATTCCTAAAATAAATCATTGAAAATCCTTGATTATTTTTATCTGCTTAAAACTCAATGTATCAATATATGACAAGATGATTGAATTTAACTAAAATAATCAAAATAATATTTGACTATTAATTAAACTTTATAAAGGAATCTTTAATTACGTCACTAGTGTGGCCCATATCCATTTGGAATAAAGTAGCTCTTATTTGGGGTAACCAATGTAAAGATGTCTAGTTGAAAATAATTTGAACAATATTTTTAATCTGAACAGTATTTACTTATAAAGGATTGGAGAAGACATATTAGAAACAATATTAATATATATTTACCCACACATGTTTCTATGTGTCACTTTATAATACCTCACTTTAGCACATGGTATAATATTGTTCACTTTGGGCCCAAGCTATCATGGTTTTACTCTTGGACCTTCACCCAAAATACCTTATATCATTTACAGTGGAACCCATAGTTATAAACCATTACAATTCTCCATTCTTAATGATAACTATATGAAAGTAAAATCATTAGTGTACTTTTCTACTTAATATTTATTTGTTTTATTTTATAAGTAGTACTTTTGGGTTAATAATATTAAAATATGAATTTTCTAGTAAAAAATGGATGAAAATATATTTTTTCAAAATATTTTGGAATTTTTATATATTTTGTTATGAATTTTTTATTGCATGACCAATCAAAACATGATACTTAAATGTCATGAAAGCAAAGGGAGCCAATTGGAGCATGTCGTATGTAAAGCAGACTAGTCGTTTCCATGTGGATTCCATGTAGGCAAAGAATGTCAATTGGAGCACGTTGTGTGTGTCACTGACGTAGGCGTTGCCTCATGTAACCACGATGTTCACTTCGAGTTTTATCGTGCAGTCAAAGAGCGTACCACACGTCATCACAATATTCTTCAATCCTTTTCGCCATGGCACCATGTAATCCAAATAAGCTAATCATAGTGCACAAAGTGGTGCTAACTCAACACACATTGACTAGACTCAGTCCATCCCATCACACGTCAAGTGTTGATTAGTCCCCTTTTCTCCCTTACCACGTATCGTGCTCCCATTAGTCAACACTATTTATTTTTCCTTTTTTTCATCTTATCCCTTGATCTAAAGCTGATATGAGCCTAATTTAACCCCATAATTCCATTGATTTTATATTTTTTTATCAATTTTTGGTATCCATCTCTACAAGATCACAATGCACCTCATCTTTGTAGGATTTCCCGAAAATATAGAAAAAGTAGAAAAATGATACAATTTTGAATATTTAAGAATAGATTAGTGTTACGATTTAAGAGATTGATTATGTTTATTCTTTTTCTCATTTCTTTATCAATTTAATGTCTTTTTAAAAAAATCTAAACTTTATGAACAAAATCAAGTCTAGTTAATTTATTAATCTAGGGATCTTTTGAACCTAATTTTTCAAGTAATGATCTAATATTTTACTCTAATTTTGATTTCAATTTAATTATATTATTTAATCTCATTTTTATGCTATTAATTATTTGGACAACAATTGATCTATAAAGGCAATTAAATATATTTGTAGAGAATTATTTAATTGTATGTTTTGATTAAATAACATGCATATTTTCTTGACATAGATGTATGATTTTTATGCATTTAATCCATAATTGATGAACTTAATTTATAGTATGTAATTTAATTGACATGAGAATGTGATTAGATTAATTATTATATAGTGTGTAATTTACTTAAGAGATAAACACATGCTAGGTTAGATTCAATTAATCATGTAATTGATTGGTAATTATATTGGGGGATTTTAGTGATTCACATGCTTAGTAAATTACAGAATTAAGTATTTTTAGAAATTTTCTCATATATTTTCATAGTTGTTAATTTTTTGAGTTAATTAACTACTACTATTTATTTCTAGTTCTTTTAATTTTGCTTTTTCAAAACACAAAAAAATTTGATATTTACTTTTTAGTTTTAAAATTAGTTTTTAATAACATAATCTCTATGAGAATAATATTTTCTTACCATAATATTACTTATTTACGATGCATATACTTGTATACCCAATGCACATAATTCGTATCAATTAAGTTTTTACCGTCATTGTTGGGGATCATAAAAATTAGAAATTAATTTTTAGTTTATTTTATTTTAGTTATTTTTCATAATTTTTCATAATTTTTCATAATTTATTTATTTATTTTTAATTTTTAACTTTGGCATCTCCTTTAGTGATATTACAAATATATTTGGCTCTAATGCATAAGTAGATTCCATGAAAAAGAAATTTTACTTTTTAATCCCAAAATTCAGCATACTTTGAGATTAATAAGAAAACAACAAGTTGCCACCTAAGTAGAAGAAATGGTTAATTCATTAAAAATAAACAATAATGAGCTAAATTTGAACAACCATATACCTTTAATAGATGGTAGGGACAAAACTATGAACGAGTATGCATTATCTATGTTAGAAGAGCTAAATCCAAGTATTACAAGGCCAAACATTCAAGCTAATCAGTTTGAACTAAAGCCAATGATGTTTCAAATGTTACTAACAATTGGACAATTTAGCGGATTACAACAGAGAATCCTTATTTACATATCAAATTATTTATTGAAGTCGGAGATTCATTCAAATTTAGTGGTGTGTCCAATGAGGCATTTAAGCTTTTAGATTATTCCCTTACTCTTTGTGAGACCATGCTCGAGCTTGACTAAACTCTTTACCACCTGATTCCATTACAACTTGGAATGATTTGGTAGAGAAATTCTTGATGAAATACTTTCCACCAATAAAAAATACCAAGCTTAGGAATGATATTACCTCATACCGACAAATTAAAGGGGAATCTTTGAGTTGAGCATGGGAAAGATTCAAAGAATTGCTAAGGAAGTGTCCTTACTATGGTATCTCCCATTGGATCCAAATTGAGACTTTCTACAATAGTCTCAATGCTCAAATAAGAACCATTGTTGATGCATTCACTAATAGAGCTTTGTTAGCTAAATCTAAAAATCAAGCTTATGAATTACTTGAGAAAATGACTAGCAATAATTATCAATGGCCAATAGATAGAATGGAATCCATACGAAGAGTAGTAGAAGTGCATGTGGTAAATAATATCACGATACTTACAACTCAAGTGTTGTTTTTGGTAAATCTTTTAAAGGCTCAAAATTTACAAACAAGTATAAACCAGGTCCAGGATTCAAGGGAATCTTGTGTGTTTTTTTATAGCTCATTTTTTGATAATTGTCCAAATAATCTTGAACCATCATGTTATAAGGGTAATGTGAACCAAAATAATAATTCATAATCGAACATCTATAACCTATAATGGAGACAACATCCAAATTTCTCTTGTAGTAATTACAAAAATTAAAGTGGTAATTAATTCAACTATCAATCATTTCTACCATTTAGTTTTCAACAAACACAACAATCACAAGCCCAAGGAAAGAAGCCATTAAATACAAAAGTGTCTAAGAGGCTTCAACTTGAAATTTATAGACTTAAATGGGGAAACTTGTCCAGGTTATAAGTCAAAGGCTTCAAGATAACCTTTCAAGTGACACAATTATAAACATAAGAAGAGAAGATAAGAAGCATTGAAATGCCATAGCCTTGAGGAGTGATAAAACTCTAGAGGAGGAACATAAGACTCAAAAGGATGAGGAACTAGTGGATAAAGAAAGCACTGATAAGGAAATAATTTAGCCAAATAAAAGCAACATCTATAAACCCAACATTCCTTTTTCTCAAAGACTGCAAAAACAAAAATTAGACACACAGTTTTCAAAATTCCTAGAAATCTTTAAGAAGTTGCACATAAACATACCATTTGTAGATGCACTTGAACATATGTCATCTTATGTCAAATTTCTTAAGGACATCCTATCTAAGAAAATAAGGCTTGGAGATAATGAAATAATAACCTTGATTGAAGGTTGTAGTGTCATTCTTGTTAGAAAACTACCCCAAAAATTGAAAGACCCCGATAGCTTTGACATTTCTTGCACAATTGGGAATATGAACTTTGAGAAAGCACTATGTGATTTAGGTTTAAGCATTAACCTTATGTCATTATCGGTTTTTAAGAGATTAGGGGTTGGTAAAGCCAAACCCACTTCATTAATGTTACAAATGGCATATAGATTAATTAAGTGATCTCAGGTATGGTAGAAGATGTGTTAGTAAAAGTAGACAAGTTCATATATTCGGTGGATTTAATTATACTAGACATGGAAGAAAACAGTAACATTCATACTATACTTGGTCATCTATTCTTAGCAACTGGATGAACACTTATTGATGTACAAAAAGATGAGCTTACAATGAGAGTGCAAGATGAACAAGTAACATTTAAAGTTTTCAGGCATTTGAACTGCCTGATATTGATAGTATTGATGAATGATTTAGGATAGATGTCACTGATCATGATGGAAACTTAAAAATATCTATTAAGTCACCCACCTTAAAACTATTACATATGATGCTGTTAAAAATTAAGTAAACTCACCAAGAAACAACACAATCTATTTTAATTTTGAAAGTATGAAATTTATGATTGATATTGTTGATTATGTGAACTATTTGGAGGCTACACCTTGTATATGTATACCTAATATTGTTGGGGGAGAGTTTTGATATATGATCTAAGCTCAAACCATCTATTGAAGGGTCACCAAGGTTAGACCTTACACCTTTACCCTACCACACCCAATCAAATAGGCAAGTGAAAAAGTTTAATAGAGAGCTAACAAAGATACTACAAATATATAAATTAGATGAGCTACAATGGAGTGCTTATAAGAATGCCAACAGATACAAAAAAACAAACAAAAATATGGCATGATAAGATAATTGAGCATTGTGTTTTTAAAATGGAACATAAAGTATTATTGAACGTTCAAGACTCAAACTATTTTTGGAAAAACTCAATAGTAAATAGACATAAAGGGATGTACCCCAGGAGTTGATATAACCATCTAATCAAGGACATTAAAAGTGATGCTAGTTAGGAGGCAACCTAACGTTATTTTACTTATATTTTATTATTTTTGTTTTGTATGTAAATAAATATGAAGCGTAATGGCACAATAAGATTGAGCAATTTCAATGACAGATGTGGTGTGCCAAAACTAAGGAAGTTTTCTTTCCTTTTAATTTTTCATATTTATATGTGCACATCGGGGACAATGTGCAATTTAAGTTTGGAGGAGAAAACTTCATTCTCTACTTTAGTACGCATTTTCAATTTTTGAAATTTTTTTATTTTTAGGATGTTTTTAATCATGATTTGAGTAGAATTGATAAATATATGGAAGCTAAATGCATACATGCTTGATGTGAAATGTATGAACATAATGATAAAAAGTGGATGTCATGACTAGGATAAGGAATGTAACGTACTCGTTTAGATATTTACATTAATCATGTGATATACTTGCTAGTTTTGATTAGATTGATTCAAATTTTTATGCACATGTTCATGATTGATTTTGGTGTCTTTATTGAGATAATTTTTAGTGAGTAATATAAGTTGATGAGATCTACTAGGTTTTAGAATCCATTTGATCATCCTTTAGGGCAAAATTCTAAATAACATTTAACAAGACAAATGATTTAGGCTCTATTTGGATCAATTTAGCCTTTCAAGCTAACCATTGTTAATATTCTTAATCATTAATTTGAGCCTAATTAAGAACCTTTCATATCTTTAAATCACATTTTATGTCTAATAAATAAACATTACCGTTATCTTTGTACCTTTAGCTTATACAAAAAGAAATGCAATCATGTATTATGTTATAGAGTGAGGATAATTGTAATGCATCCAATTTAAAAAAATCACAACACAATGATCCCTTTCTAAATAAAAGAAAAAAATAATTTTGCGGTTGTTGTGAAGTTACAAAAAAAAAATGGAATAAAAGAATTATGAAAAGAATGATAAGATAGGATGCACTAAAATATCAAGCAAAAAATGAATTATAGTTTAAATGCGTATAATGAATAAAAAGAAAGCTAAGATGTGGAAAGAGCCTAAATTTCTTCATTTATCTACCATCATCTAAGCTTTACATTACTAGCATATAAAACCCTTATTGATCTTTAGCTAAGTACATATTTATATTAGTGGAGAGGGATGTGAAAAATAGAATTATGTGATTTGTTCTAAGATTGAATTAATTATCATACTCATATAGGTTGATTACATTAGTGCATTGGATGATATCATGTGCAATGCACACACACAAATCAATTTGTCAAAAACCTTGCATATCTTTGTATTGATGGAATGTTGATTGATAAATATTTGAATCTCCTTGTATTAGAATTGTACAAATGTTGAGGGGGATAATTTTTCCTAAATATGCATGCATTCATAGATATATATTTATGAATATACTATCCATGTTAGTGTATCCAGTTAGAGTAGGCTTTACTTGAAGGCAAGCGAAGAGTTAAGTATGGGTGTGACAACTCTATGAAAGTAGTCATTATTGCACTTTTTTACTTAATATTTGTTTGTTTTATTCAATAAGTAGTACTTTTATGGTTAAAAATATTAAAATATGAACTTTCTAAGGAAAAGGGATGAAATATATTTTTTCAAAATGTTTTGAAATTTTTATGGATTTTTTATAAATTTTTTAACATAGGACCAATTAGAATAAGATACATGGATGTCATGCAAATAAGGGGAGCCAATTGGAGCATGCCACATGTACATTTGAGTAGTTATTGCAACGTGAATTCCACGCAAGTGAAGAGGGTCAATCGAAGTATGTTACGTGTGCCACTAACGTGGGTAGTGCCATGTGTCGTCATGGCATTCACTCAGAGTTTTGTTGCACAATCAACGAGCGTGTCATATGTCATCATGAGATTCGTTAGTTCTTTCCACTAGGGTGCCATACAATCTGATTCAGCGAATTGTAGTGCACCATGTGGTGTTGACTCAACATAGTTTAACCAAAACCAGTTTGCCTCGCCACACGTCACGTGATGATTCTTATATTTTTCTCCCTTACCATATGTCGCAATCCCATTAGCCAGTACTATTTAATTTTTTTCATCTAAACCCTTGATATGAAGCTTATATGACTGTCTAGATTCTATCTGAGCCTAATTTAACCTTCTAATTGCACTAAAAACCCCACATAGTCGTATTTATAATTTTTTATCAGCTTTTGGTGCCAAGAAGAAAGAAAATATAGAAAAGTTAAAAATGAGATACAATTTTAGTGGAGATTCAAAAAGAGATTGGTGATACAATTGAACAAATTAATTGCATTTATTCTTCTTCTCCTTTCTTTATCAATTTTCATGTCTTTCTCTATGAAAAATCTAAGCTTTATGAACAAAGTAATGTCTAGCTAATTTAATAATCTAGGGGTTTTATGAACCTAATTTTCTACATGTGATGATATAATATTTTATCCCAATTATGATTTTAATTTAATTATATTATTTAATCTGATTTCTATACTATTAATTATTTGGCTTACAATTGATCTATAGAGGCAATTAAATAGATTTAAGGGAATTATTTAATTATTTATCGTGATTAAATAACATACATAGTTTATAGACAGAAATGTATGATTAGGTTAATTATTATATGGTATGTAGTTTACTTGAGAGAGAAATATATGTTAGGTTAAATTCAATTAATTATATAATTTATTCGTAATTATATTTGAGAGATTTTAGTGATTCAAATGCTTAGAAAATTAAAAGATTAAGTATTTCTAAATATTTTTTATATATCTTCTTAGCTGCTAATTTTTGAGTTAATTAATTACTGTTATTTTATTTTTAGTTCTTTTAATTTTGCTTTCTCAAAACACAAAAAAAATGATATTTACATTTTATTTTAAAATTAGTTTCTACAACATAATCTCGTGAGAATGATCTTTTCTTATTATTATATTACTTGTTTGTGATATGTATACTTATGTACTCATTGCACATAATTCGTGTCGATCACCCAACTAATGTGAGATTGCACAAATTACCCTGTTTTTCCTTACCTTATCTTACCTAAGCTCAAGAAGTTTTAGCTCTAGAGGTTGATGATCGTCACAATCACCCTCAATGCAAGGCCCAACATCCTTTTTGGTCACATGTCTAGTTAGACCATGCTATAATACCACATCATAACACCCTAAGTTTACCTCGAGGGCAAATTAGTAAATGTTATCTTTTGACTATTTAGTTTACCATGTAAAAAAATCTTTTTATTTAATGAGTTTTAAGAAAGAAAATATATTTATATTATTGTAAATATATTAAACATAAAAAAAATGAACTAAACAAAGTTGAATAAGTTATTTCTTATTAAAAGTAAGCCAAATAGAGAAGAACTTAGTAAAATTTCTAGGTTTTTAAAACTCTCAATTTGGAACCACTTATTAGTCACACCAAAGGTTTTCGCATCTTTATCATCCAAGGTCACTACTCAACATCTAAAAAATATTAAAGTAAACATGAATGAGATACTCATTAATTAAATCTACATTCAATATGTATAATAATGAATGCACGTGATAATCATGCAATTATTTATCTTCCATATTTACACATATTCTCTTTTCCCATAGCATTTATTCATCCATTATTTCATTTTTAATTTTAATTTCTTTTTATAAGACTCTTGTGTGAAATCTTTACTATCAGTAACTTGTTAGCCATGATTTTTAAAACCTGTTATAATTGTCAAATCCTTGGTAGTATCATACTCGAGGCATGGCATAAGTATAAACCAACCAAGTCGACAAACAATCAATGTCCTAAAAAGGACCTATCATCTCATATGCCCAATTAAACATATGAAAATCCTCCATGTATACGACCAATTATTCATTCAACATTTATGGGTTTATTGGTCCCACTTATGTCCCTTACTCACTAAGCTCTCAAGATATAAGCACATACAAATTAAATATTTTGTTTCATACATTTATGACAAATCATATTTTTAATCACTGTCTCTTATTTCATATTCTTACGAAGTGTTCAAAATATCAATGTTCAAGTATGATATGGACATTTCATAATGAACTTGTATGCTTGGGCATATATTGTTATTCAAAACAACTTTAGAAGCAAATAAAATTCATATAGCCATATAGCATACCCATCACCTATAATAATGCAAAAAAGTTGGGATTTACCTACCTCAAGTCCTTGTATAACTTTTTTCCTTAGTTAATTTCATTGAAATTGTCCCCCGATAGATCAAAAACTCCTTACATATATGCTTTTACATTTCTATGAACGCATGTACCCGAGACTTGCATGAATAAACATGTGAGCTCTAAATAAATTGTTTTTACAAATATTTTATAATTCACACGACTGTCAATAGTCTAAGAATTTTATTTTCAAAATATAAAACCAAATAACGTCAAACTTACATAATTATAGTCCTAACACATTATTATGTCAGACCAATGTTTCCTATATATTTTGGATACGGTTTGAATACAAAATTAAAATTTTATTCTTAAAAGCATAAATTGTCTCCTTTAGAACAATATTGGAAAAATATATTTTAATCTTGTAAAATATTACTTCATTTGACTTGAAAAATTGTAGAGTTGAACTATCATATATAGTCCCTATAATATTTTTTAATTATTTTATTCAAAAAGAAACAATTTTTGTTTGTTTTTAAAACCAAAGCATAGTTTATATAGGAATTTACTTCACCATGAAATCTTTGTTATAAAATTTTGGGAAATTATATATCAATTGAGACACAATACGATCCATATATATAACAAATATCATCGTCACAATTCTCTTCTCCTAATAAAAAGTAAACATATCGAAAAAGTGAGGGTGTTTGGCATGCATCTCATCTTACTTTTCCCATGTTGTTTCCTAGACTGCATGATCCTTTAAAGATCTTTAATCAATCAAATGTTTTTGTTCCTTAGGTTCTTCGTTTCAAAGTCTAGAATTTTCTTTGGTAGTTTTTCATATAAGAGATCCTTGATCCTTGCAAACACCCAATGATTCATAGCTTAGAACATGAGAGGAGTCTTTAACATATTTCCTAAGCAAAGACACATGAAAACATTGTACACTCGTGATAAGGCTGGTGGTATTGACAACCATGGAGGATAATATCTAGTTTAGGTTTGATGGTGTAAATATGTGTCAATAAAAAAAATTGAGGTAAAATTTGTATACTTATTGTTAATTTATAGTGATTAATATATTGTGCATGTTTTGTTCATTCTTCTTTAACATTTTTTAAGTTTGTTGCAAGGATTGGTTCATTATCGTAATCCATAAGTCATGCTTTTAGTGTTAAAATTAAAATGAGTTTAATCTGGTGTTAAAGAACTAAATAATGGAGATTTTTAGACATTTTTCTCATTATTTAAATTTTTAGATTATCTTTAAAGATTTTACATTGAATGTTAGGATTTTATACACATGTTAAATGATTATGTCATTTATTTGTATGATTTTAATTGAATGACTTGAGTAAATAATTAGAGTTTGTGTCTATTCTTGTATCAATGTTGACTACTCAGCTCTAAAAATAGATGAAGGCTTATTCTCAAATTAAGTTATCCAATCACCATAAATCAATACTTGATTTCAACACACACAAAAATATGAGATGTACTTATCAAATAGAGAACTAACTGATAGTTATAAAACACATACAAAAAAAATCAGGTCAAAGTTCATTTAAAAGGTGAAAGTTGTTACCACAAGAGAAAATAAAGAAATTAAGCACCATGCTTCGTGGTAAATTTTGTTCTTGGAACCCTTTGTAATCAAATTCCATTAGCATTTATTTATGGGGACTTGCTTCATATTGCTTGCTTGAGAAGTTTAACTATGATATGATTAAGACAACGTGATATCTTTACAATTTTAATGTTTAATTTTTTTCATAAGATCTATTTTATAACATTTGAGTTTTTATTCTTTGTATACATTTGTAAATATTTTGATTTTTTTTGTTTACGTAACTTTTATTTGCATATAATTGATGAGTCTTTGAAACCTAAGATCAATATGTTATAAAGAGTGAATCTTGTGAGACTTAAGTTGAATAAAATTTGGATTCTTGATATTGAATTTGGTGGATTTGATTTGAATATGTTGGAGAATTGAGATAAGGATGCACAACATGAATTTGATTTGCATGATGGACTTTTACATCTTGAGATGATGAATATAACTGTGCATAAAATTTGGTTGTGAACTATGAAGAAACTAAATAATGGAATTTTTTGTTGATTTAAGTTTTAGTTTTTTTAGAATTTCATTTAATTTTTATTTTTGTTTTTCTAAGGGACTAGCAAAATCTAAGTTTGTGGTAATTTGATAAATCAATAATTGTCATAGTATTTTGTTATATTTTTAGACATTATTTTTACAATTATTTAAGAATTGTTTTAGAGTATTTTTGCATTTTTTTGAAATTTTCTATCAATTTATAGCTTTAGTAGCCACACTTAAAAAATTTTGTGGTTGTATAGAAGAAATCAAACCCAAAAATTAGCCCAAAGTGGTTCTATAAAGAAGACACATGGATTTATGCAACAACATGTAGCCCAATACGTGAAAACGGGCTAGATAGATATGTATAGTCTTCGAGTGGACTAACTTAGACGGTTTGAATCATCTACATCCAGACCAAGTAACATGGATATGCATAGACTAGATCAAAATAAACTTAGCAATTTATGCACCACATGCCCCAAAATGGCATAGTTTTTAGTCTTTTTCGGCACACTTAGTCCCAAAATGAATATTTGTGAATTAAATTGTTAGAAAAATCATCCATGTCAAATTTGATTTCTTTAACAAAAATTTAAATTAATTATAAAATCATTGTGTTAGTTTAAATAGTTTGTGATTTTATTGTACTATTTTTAATTAATTAATTATTTAAATAAAAAATAGTTAATTGATTGTGAATGAAATTTCTATGATTATTGGGATTGTTAGTAGAAAAATCAACAATCTTAACTTGTTTATATGTTTTCTTTATGTTATACTATTATCTAATTAGCCTCAAGATATTAATTTATTTAATTGTAATTGAAAATCATCATGATCATTAAGATTTTGTAGATTTAATGGGAAAATTAATATTATCAACTTAGGATTAACTTTTAAATTTACCTAATTAATTTAATTCATAATTGGTTAGGTAGTTAAAATTCTCGTTAATTATCTCATTTTTTAATTAAAATTATCTACTCACTCTTTGTTAATTTAATCATTTAATTAATTGTTTTATTTTGTTATAATTTTTTCAATAATTTATATACTAGTGTTTGTATTTATTTTATTACTTTATAATTTTTGAAATAAAGAGTAAAAAGATTGAACCAATACATTTTCATAAGAGATCAACTTTAAGATAAATTTATGGTTAGGTTATTAATAAATTTTACACTTATAATTATTTATAATTTGCACTATTAGTAGGTCATTCATGACCATAACCAAAATAATTATTGAAGTCTATAAAGACATGTTGATTGTGACACTCTTACAAAAGAATGATAAGTTTAAAACATTTAAACCTTTACTTGCTTATTTTATTTCTACTAAAAATATGTGTGCTTTTATTAATTATATTGACTCACTTGTTTGGGACACTCACTTGCGGGAGAAATAAGAAATGAAAATTGATGATTTACTTATTGAAAAGAGGGTAGAAAAAACACTTGAAAATATGATTTTGACGATACCTACAAAGAACACATAATATTAAGGGTTGTCATAACGAAAATCTGACATACCAAGATAAAGGATTGAATATGCACTTCAAGATACAAAGAAACCTCCTTGATAAAAACAAACAAAGTTTTGCTAAGATGTTAAAGGTGGAAAGCAACCGTATTTGATAGTATCTTTTCCTTTTTTTCTTTTTAGTTGAACTTTTTATTTATCTAATTTCTATTTATTCACCTCTAATGCTTTTTTCAGCATGTACTTAATTGGAAATAGTTAGGATAATGTATATTTTTGATTTGGGCGTGAATAGATGTAAATAAAAAAAATTTGAGACAATTTTATGCTTATTGTTAATTTATAGTGAATAATTAAATATGTTGTGTTCATTCTTTCTTTAATATTTTCAAAGTTTATTTTAAGGATTAGTTTACCGTCATAATCCATAAATTATGTTTTTGATTTTGAAATCAAAATAAACCTAAATTTAGTGTTTAATAATCAAATAACGAGACTATCTATTGAGTTCTTTGAACTTTTAACATTTCATAATGAGAGATTAGTTTTTCTAATCTTAAAATACATTTCCTCGTAATTTAAATTGTAAGATGATCTCTATTGGTTTTTCTTTGAGATTTTAACATTTCATTGTCAGAGTTTAATTTTTTTCTACTTTTAAAACAATTTTTTCATAATTTAAATTGTTAGATGATCTCTATTGATTTTTTTATTGTTAGGATTTCATACATCTGAAAAAAGAGTTGTATTATTTTTTTTCATTATTTTAATTGAATGACTTAAATAGGATATTAGAGCGTGTGTCAAGCCATCATGATTGACTTCTTTTACTAAATGATACACGTGGTGTTCTTTTATAAAAAAAAAAGCCAAAACAACCATTCATTATAAGTAGTAAATCTATTTAAAAAAACCAAGTGAAAGTGAAAGAGAAAGAAACTATTGTATTCTTATAATAAGGAGCTAACTTAAAAAAAAATAAGAGAGAGAGCATAGATATAAAAATGATTCTAAAATCTTCTAACATGTAAAATTGTTATCACGAAGTAAAATGTGTAACCTAATTGAAGCCAAGTCTATGTTAATTGTCATTTACATTTATACACATACCTGATATTATTTAATTAAAAAGTTTTGATTAGAATATAACATATGTAACATTATATCTTAAGATCTTAATATTTTATTAGTTTCATAAAATCTATTTGCGACATTTAAACTTTTATTGTTATATATATATACACATATATGCATACATACATATATTTGATGAGTGCTTCAAACCTAAGATCATTATACTATAAAGAGTGAATCTTATGAAGTTTAGAGTCGAGCCAAATTTTGATTTCTTGACGTTGAGTTTATGGGATTTGATTTGTATATGTTGAAGCAATATGATATAAATAAACGACATAAATTTGATTTATTTGTTTAAATTGGATATGTTAAGATAAACATAATTGTACATGTGACATAGTTATGAACTAAGAAGAAATAATACATAATATTTTGTTAGTTTGTAGGTTTATTTTTAGGATTTTATTTAATTTTTATTTTTGTTATAAGTTTAAAAGAATTTGATAAATCAATATTAGTTCTATTATTTTGTTATATTTATAAACATTATTTATGCATTTTATTTAAGAATTTTTCTACTTGAATATAATTTTATCATTTTGCATGTGAATAAATATTAAAATATTTTTTTTAGAATTTTTAGAATTTTTAGAATTTTTAGAATTTTTTTAGAATTTTTTATCAATTAACGAGAATTAATGGGACTATTTAATAGCCATTTGTAACGGCCCAGAAACAAGGAAAATAGTCAAGTGGATGCCTAGAAAGCGCATGGATCGAAATAGTTGGGTGAATTGCACAATCTATTGACTAGGTTAGTGGTTGTATATAGAAGACTTCAGGATGTTCTTAGAAGCGTGAGCTTTACGTCATTTTTCGTCAAGCGGTGCGCGCTCATTCGCCCTTGTGCGAAGTCGTTTTGTGGCCTTTTTCTCTAAAATGCCTAAAACGAAATCATTTTGTCTGGTATGTCAGCACTAAAATAGTCCAAAACACATTTAATTATATACACTTTTAAGCTACCATATTAATTTTCGATCCAACGTTCCATATTTCGTGTAGGTTTTACCCAAAATTTTACCTATAAATCCAACGTAACAACCCCATTTTCAAATATTATTAATTTTTACACATATAATATTTTTTAAATAAAGTCTAACAAATTTTAGAGAAAAACTTTATTGTTGAAAGCTTTTGAATCTCTAGTTTTATTTTGATTTAACTTAGAGACGATGTATTTAATAATTTTATTTATAATTTTAAATTTAATTATGATTGAATAAATTTTCAATCGAAATCTAACTTTGTTATCATAATTAATTTAAATTTTTAAGTTAATTTTTGTTAAATGAGAGTTTAAGATTATTTTTTGTTATTTATTTTTTATATTTTTAATTATAAATTATTGATAGATTAAATTTTTATTTATGATCAAAGTAAATATTTATGAATTAGAATTTTATAAAAATCATGGATGCCTAATTGTGTTATTTTAAATAAGAATCTAAATTATTTACATTTAGTTTAAATAATTTGTAATTTTTTATACTTATTCTAATTAATTAATTAATTAATTGTATCAATCAAAATAAATTGATTAATTAATTGTAAGTAAAAATTATTATTTTTATTTAATTTTTTTAGTTTTAGTAAAAAAATTAATAATTTCAAAAAATTGTGAAACTAATCTAAAATTTAAATTTATCAATATTTTGTTTATAATGTTTAAATTTATTTTATTTTATTAATTTATTATTATTTTTAAAATAGATAAATAATTTAAATTCATTAGAATTTCACAATAGAGATCATCAATGTCAGATAAATTTACTGTTATTAATAAATTTTGTATTTACGAAAATTTATAATTTATACTATAATTATAATTGAATGTTGAATTATTAACAATAACATCATTCCATACTTATTGTTCTTTGCGTGTTTCGAATTTGTCACTTGAGACAAGATTTTTAATTAGAACATGAGGATGTATGTATATTTCCCTTTCATGTTGTAATAAGGTAACTCGAGTAGCTTCATTTTAAATCGATGTGCCACGATGTTTCTTTTAATGACTAAGAATATTATAATATTATAATTTTAGAATTGTAACGTGTATAAAACATACTTATAAAATATATTATATTCTCAATATATATAAAATTAATAATAATAATAATATATCATTTAAATAATACTAATAATTACACTTTAAATAAAAGTATATTACAATAATCACTTATATAAAATTAAAATTAATGATTAGGGTTATTTTTAATACATGTCTTTATTACAGTGAAAGTGTTATCACTTCTATCAAACTAAATAGAAAATAATATTTTCCTAAAAAGTTAATTACTGACGATAGTGATTAATTACAAAATTTTCGCTAATTTTTATCAAAAATATAATAATATTATAATATATTTATTTTATTGATAAAATAAATACACTGGCGAGAAACATTGATTTCCACTCTTATTTACTGTTTAACTACGTAAATAAATATAACCGTAAAGAAAAACTGATGACCGGCTCCAAAAGTTCAAATGTCTTCACCAAAATGATGTATTTCTTGCAAACTTAAAACTTTCTGAATCAGCTGACATTTGTTAGTGTTTTGTTCACCAATAATTATCCTAAATGTTTAAGCTGATGAGTTAATATTTTATATATAATCTAACACAATTGCTCATAGACAACTTCTTGTTGCGGACAATGTGTCTATATGCTTTTAGTCTAAAAATCAACCTCTACAGTATAAAATAATCTTTGTTAATATAGAAAACAAATATATTTTCCATTCAAATTTGAAGTAGGGAAGAGAAGCTAGCACGTACTATATATACTGTAGGAAGAGAAGCTAGCACGTACAAAATGAAGGTGAGATAGAGAAAAAAAATACTAGAGGGTTATATATATACTGCAAGGTATTGACTTTAGTTCTTCCCATAGCCAAGGTGGTGATGCAATAGATCACATGAAAAACAGCTAGCACAAAGATGAATATGTGAAGTTGGTGAATCCCATATGCTGACACGAAGGAAATTTTTCCTTACAATACTAGAGATTCAAACAAACCAAACCACTTAGTTAAGCCATATACATATCAATTTTCTAACCATAAAAAACTTACAAATGGAAATGAAGTTAGAAATTCAATCTTTTTTTTGTTTTTGCTTGCCTTCTCCGCACATTTGTCATATCCTTTTGTGGCCATACTCTGCCGAGGAGTATAATCTGAAAACTCAAGAAGCCTACTTAGATCATTAAATTCTTCAGAATCATTCTCTGAAACACTTTATGGTTTCTCATCACAGGGATGCCAAGTGGCTGCAATACTCTTTGGAATGCAAATATCAGAAGTAGGTCCTTGTCCCACTGTCAGAAGAAAGGATATAAATCCCAACAGCATAAGCTCTTTGAAGATAAGCCGCACAAAATGAGATCATGGTTAAAATTTGAATAACATAACTAGCTAGTTCAAAAAGAAACCCATTAAGCATCAGCCAAAGATATGAAGTACCTGATTTAATCTTTTCAAGTGCTTCATAAATAGCTTGCTTATGTGTCTGTGTTAACCACTGATAAAAAAAAATCAAAAAAGTATATATTAAGCTTGAAAATATAAGAAAAAATAATACCGTATAAGTTTAATAAATTTGGAAATTTGGACACTTGTCCATCAAGTTTGAAAAATAGTTCTGATTTACTATCTTCAAAACCTAATAAACTTCGTATATTCATAAGTTCAAACAACCTCTTTCTGATGCATAGATGGAAAATATAGATCTTCTCAGCAAATCTATCATTTATAGTAATATAACTCCTACTGCCTTGCCCACCTTGATGCAAATTGGTTTTCAGGGCAAATTTTATCATTCTGGGCCTCTAGGTTAGTTAAGGCCGAGTATGTATACATTTAGAAAACTAGTTCTTTGCAGAAATTATTTGAACTTGGAATCTGATATATGTGATAGAATACTGAATGTTGGTATTAATATTATCCTGTTATAGAACATACATTTTTTTCATATCAATAAATAATTATCTGCATTTATTGGTTTTTATTACCTAAAATGTCAAGTTATAACTAAAAGTAATAACTAATGATTGTAATAACTCACATTTGTTGGACATAGATCATCTAACTATTCACAAAGGGTCCGTAAGTAAATCGCATCAATAGAGACTTGTGTTTGTATCAATCAATGATGAACACATGGCTAGCAATCACTGTAATTTGGGTTAAATAGAGTACTACAACAAAGGAATTGTTTATAAATTCATGCTTGCAATAAGGTTATATATCCAACAAGATTGTCTTGAACCATGTCGACTAGATGCACGAAGTTATTAATATAAATACAATAGTGTTCCTATTTTTCATGCAAACTTGTTTGTAGTATCTAAATCCTTAAGAAGTGTCAAATAAGAAATTCATATAGAACCACCTATCTTATCATTAAATAAGGTACATTCAAATAGGTAGAGTAAGAATGCTCTAATTGCGCAATCAATGAACTTAATATATATTTTGGATGTAATGTGAGTATTGTAACTTTTCAATATTGTTAAGTTGTCTGGCTTACTTAAAAATGATAAATGTTGCTCAGGCCTTCTATGACTCTCTTCCTCGTTATGTACAAGTTTATTCATGAATACATTCTCATTATTTATCATTTGCCTCCTCTACTTGCACAATTTCATGATTATTGTGGAATGATGTTTCTAATGGAGTCTTAATCGCCCCACGATTTTAAGGTGGTATTTTTTTTTATTAGATCTTAATCACCCTTTAAAAATGTTTTGAACTAATATAGAAGTTCTACGGTGCTTCTTTTCTTAATCTTTCTTTATAAAATATTCTTTTCATTTTGTACCTTTATTCATTAGGAGAGAGAAACACATGCGAGAGTGGAAAGAAAAAACAACAAGTCTAACATAATGTACATGCTCTAATATCAATTGAAAGAGACTAAGACCCAATATATATTGACTCCTTAAATTCAACCTAGTCTTACAAATAATAAAAACAAGTAAACAATAAAACAACGAAGCCAAAAAAAACTAAAAGAAAGAAATAGCTAGAAGTATTAAACAACTTAGACATACAGTTTAATAATTAACATACAACATGACATCAACAATATAGAAATAAAGGAAAGGTAGATATTATACGATAGAAAGAAAACAATAAATCATGTGATAGATAAAAAATAATAAAGAAAGAAAGGCTTTACAATCATAATCAAATCCTCTTATGTATGAATATATTTGCATGTAATCCTGATTATACTCATGCTACATGCGATCACTAAACATAACAATATAACATGGTAAATTCACATAGGATCGACACTTATATAGTAATATCTACAGGTTGCTTAAAATAATCAATTGGTAGCAAGCAATTCGTCATGCAAAGTAAATTAATTGTTCATAACCTAAAGACAATATTATTTAGAGCACTACGTTCAACTGTACCTTAATTGTCTCCACAATGATAATCAAATTTGGCTATCTCTAAAGATCCATCATCACGTGATTTGGCATAATTTTCAACGATCAATATTTGTGAAAATCTAAGGTAAGGGCAATCTCATGCACAAGTTCCTAGATGCAAACTACGTCTTTGGCTAATTCAGATTTTAATTAACCCATGCAAAATGATTTTGTAAAACACTCCACATATTACCAATATTGATCACTCAAAGTATTGATGATACAAAATATAGAGAATAATTTTTAACTAAAAATTATGAGTTTATAAACCATTAGATTTTCTTCGTGTTTTTTAATTAATTTTATATTTTCAAATAGGAGTATTTGTAAAATATCCTTAAACTATCAAGTATCTCACTGATCAATTCGTCAACCACCTCAACTAGGATAATTGCAATTATGGCAATGATAATAGCCGTAATACCTCAGTGCCTCTTGCTGATTACCTCACCAATCTCCTCAACTAGCTCTAAAAATAATCATTTTTTTTTATTTGTCAAGTAGTTTTTTACAAATATCTACAAACTAACAAAAACTGTACAAAGTATAAGCATAACCTAATATACAAACTACATGTTCCCAATTTCAACTATGTTAATGTGTGCAATGCTAACTCTCACTAATTGATCTTACTTAGAGAAAAATAGAATATTAAATAAAATAATATAACTCGTATAGAAAATACCAACAAAGATATATTAGGAATTACAAGACTTCTCTAGACTAAAATCGGCTGCCATATTATAAAAACCGAACTGCCAATTGACTACTTTAATCGACTTGATCGGTCGGTTTTTGAAAATGCCTTCTGCTCTGTGAGATTTTCTTTACAGGAAAATCAGTTTTCAATAAACGTCTTGTTCACCAGCCTGCCCTAACGGAAAATTACTCCTTATAAAGGCAAAGTTTTTCATATGCAGAAAATTTCCAAGTGTAGAAAGTCAAATAGATTACGATCTGTATTGTAACTAAGAACCATTATGATATTCAAATAGAGGTGGAAGTCAGAGTCTGAGTACAATCTCTTACTAAGTTGTCGAATCAGGACCTACTTAGAATGTAACAAAAAAATTTTATTTCGAAGAAAAAGAGAGAAAACATGTGATAATATATACCAACAGTTAAAAGAACGTAGGAGCTTGAAGTAGCCTTATAGGACCATGACACTGAATCTAAAACATTAATCATACAAAAATAATATCCTATAACAGAGAATCAAAAATTGGGAACAAATATTACTGGCAAATTACAACAACATCTTCAATCTTTAACAACAAAACAAACGATCAACTTGACCCACTATTTCGATGAGTGCTCGTTTATAAGTACAATATTTTTAACGAGGTTCGCCATAGTATATATAACGCTAGAGAATCATATATTAATGCAGTACTAAACAACAAAATGATATTAACAGAAAAGTTTCAACAGGACTCAATCATGAGCTGAAGTCCCAGCAAATATAACTAGCCAGACCTAAGTGTTAATGAAAAAAATTTGGAAATTTAGGTATTAAAATTTGATGAAAGAAACCTGCTTGCTGTCAAAAGGTGGGGACGATGAGGTGCGGGACGAGATGTAATTGGTTCTTTTCTTTCTTTAAAGCATTAACATATTTTTAAGATCAATTTTTTTTATAAGATACGTAAAGTCGTTAGAATTTGAATAAATCTTATATATTAGTAAAGTAGTTAAAGTTTGATTATTTCTTTTTGTTGATACAAGTACGTTAAAACACTGTTAGAATAATATTATCGATAACTTAAAATGAACTGTTTGGGTTGAGTCGCGTATTAGGTTATTCTTTTTAAGACGTTTCGCGACTCTATCCAAATTTGTGCAAGCAAACACAGCTCTGTCGTCTACAAGATAAAACAACCCAGAATCTTTTTCTATCTCAAAACTTCATTGCACTGATGAAGACCGAAATGCTATACTTGAAAATTTTTGTTACTCGGAAAACTGAAAAAATAACTTAAAATTGTTGAGAAAATATTTTTCTTAGTGGGAGGAGTTTGCAGATTGTTGTATGAAACTGAAAGTTGAGGCCCTCTATTTATAGGTTTAAGAAATTGTGTGATCATTATGATAAAAACGGTAATGTCTGGGGATGGAGAACGTAACAGTCATTCTGAGTAATGAAGAGTAACGATTATTTTCTAAGTAAAGACGAGTAATAACCATTTTCGGAGTAAAGATGAGTAACAACCATTTTCGGAGTAAAAACGAGTAATAACTATTTTCTCAATAAAGAAGAGAAACGACCATTTAACGGTCATATTTTGAGTAAAAGAAAACAACGGTTGTTTTCTTGAGAAAAATTACAACAACCATTTTCTGAGTGAAAAAGTTTTTTTTAAAAAAAAATTCCAAAAAATAAAATGCCACCTCACCACGCACACGGACTCGGGCTCAGTTCGGCTCGGCTCAGCACGACTGGTCGGTCGGACAGCGATGGCGCGTGCACGTGTGTGTTATCACATTTGCCCAAGTCCTCTCCCTTTCCACAAACGTGGGTACCCCTTGGGGCCCAAACCCAATAGCCAACTATTTACTATTTATACATCTTTTAAGTAATGTAAAAAACAATGTCGGACAAGGCTTCACTAATTTTTTTATAAACATTCATCTTTTCCAACAATCCCCCACTTGAATTTTATCTAAAAATAATTTTCATCGAACAACCGATCAATTAAAATTATAAGATTGTGCATAAGCAAAAGGTGTCTATCGACTTGAACCTTTGCATAGTGTTGATGCTTTAGAATATACTAGAGTAACTCGTAGTTTTGAAATCTATCTCTAACAATCATCACACACACAACCTTTCCAAGGTATAGTTCGAAAAACTCGTGATTTACAGTCATGCACGTGTATCCCAGTATAGTGAACGCTTTAGTAAAATTTTGCCCAAAAAATTTCAATAGGAAACGGCCACACTTCCACATTCACATAGGTGAGTCTATCAAGAGCACTCTTGTAGCTATGTACTCCACTCCACATAGAGTACAAAATTCATTAAGAGTTTAACAATTAACTTATCCTTTTCTATCGCTTCAGGACTTCATGCTTCTAACAATATAGAATGGGATTTGAAAATAGCATGATTCATCTCATATCACTTCATGACTTGTTATTACCTTTTGAACTTATTTCTTGGGATCTCCATTCTATAAGTTGGGTTACCATCATGAGTAACTCTTCATTCTAAGGGCATTAGTCTCATTCCTTTTGAGGTTTTGAAAACCTTCTCTCTCGGTAATCCTTTCGTCAAAGGATCTGCTAAATTTTCATCAGAACGTACATGATCCACTCTTACATCTCCCATAGAGAGAAATTCTCTAACAGTACTATGCTTACGACGTATCTATCGTCTCTTGCTGTTGTAGTAACGATTCTGAATCTTTGCAATAGCCGCGGTACTATCACTGTGGATCAAGACAGCTCGTATCGGTCTTTCCGATAAAGGGATCTCAGCTAACAAACTTCTTAACCAACCTGTTTCTTCACTAGCAGTGGCTAGTGCTATCATTTCAGACTCTATTGTAGATTGAGCCAATATTATCTATTTTTTAGACTTCCAAGAAACAATTCCACCAGTTATGTTAAATATATAGTCGCTAGTTGCTTTGGAATCTTCTGATAAAGTGTTCCAATCTACATCGATGTATCCTTCTAGAACAGCGGGAGACTTTTTATAATGTAATCCAAGATATATAATTCTCTTAAGGTATCTCATAACCCTTTCAATAACATTCCAATGCTCTACACTAGGTCTATTGGTAAATCTACATAGTAGTTCCAAAACAAAAGCTATGTCTGGTCTAGTGCAATCAGTAGCATAACGTAAGCTACCAATGATGCTCGCATACTCAGTTTGTCTACACCGTCTCCGATGTTATTGAACAACTTTACACTAGGATCATAAGGAGTACATGCAGGTTTGTAGTTAAAGTAATTATATTTCTTTAAGATCTTCTCAATGTAGTGAGATTGATATAGAGAAATTCCCTTTTCAGACCTAATAATCTTTATACCAAGGATTACACTCGCTTCTTCGAGATCTTTCATATCAAAGTTAGCACTTAACAAAGTTTTCACATTGTTCACAACATGAATATTTGATCCAAAAATAAGCATGTCATCCACATATAAACATATAATAGTGCAAATGTTATCTTCTAATTTATAATAAATGCATTTTTCATTTTCATTTATTTTGAATCCATGTGAGACAACTAGATTATCAAATTTTTCATGTAATTTCTTAGGTGCTTGTTTTAAACCATAAAGGGATTTATCTAGTTTACAAACTTTATTTTCTTGACCTGGGATAACAAAACCTTCAGGTTGATCCATATAAATTTCTTCTTCTAAGTCATCATTTAAGAAAGCAGTTTTAACATCCATTTGGTGTACTACTAAATCATGGATAACTGCAAGAGAAAAAAGTACACATATGGAAGTTATTCGTGTGACTGATGAAAAGATATCAAATAAATCTACATTTGCCCTTAGCCTATACCCTTTAATGACAAGACGAGCTTTGTACTTTTCAATAGTACCATCGGGTTTTAATTTCTTCTTTAGTATCTATTTACATCCAATGGTTTTGCATCCAGGAGGTAAGTCAACTAAATGTCAAGTCTTATTATACTCAAGCGAGTCCATTTCATCATTTATGGCTTCTTCCCATAAGTTGGCATCTAAAGAAGATAATGCTTCTTTAAGAGTTTGAGGATCTTCCTCTAAGGTATAAACATAAAAATCAGACCCAAAATCCTTAAGGGTTTGAGCTCGTCTACTTCTTCTAATTTCAGTGTTTAATTCCTCATTTTTTTCACTAATTCTAGTTATGGGTAAACTACTAGAAGACGAGCCCCCACTATTTTTAATTTAAAGGGAAACCTATGTTCATAGAAGTCAGCATTATTTAATTCTATAACTACATGATCATTTAAGTCATAGAATTTATAAGCTTTACTATTCACAGCGTATCCTATGAATACACATTCATGTGCTCTACTAGAAAGTTTATTTCTTTTAGGATCAAGGATCCTAACATAGGCTAAACAACCCCAAGTTTTAAAATAAGTTAAGTTAGGTTTTTTATTTTTCAAAATTTCATATGGTGAAATTTTACTTGTAGATTTAGGCACTCTATTTAGCACATAACAAATAGTTAATAAAATTTCTCCCCACCAATGGAAAGCACCACTAGAGTTTAATAAAATTACAACAACTGATTCAGTAAATGTTCTATTTTTTCTTTCAGCTTTGCCATTCATTTTAGGAGAATAAGGTGCAGTTTTTTCATGAATGATTCCATAAGTTTTATAAAAATCATTGAAAATATTGGAATCATATTTAGTGCCTCTATCACTTCGAAACCTTTTTATTTTTCTATTAAGTTGATTCTCAATCTCAGTCATAAATATTTTAAACATGTCAAACGCTTCACTTTAATTTTTATTAGATATACATAAGTGTAATCTGAACAGTCATCTATAAAAGTTATAAAATAGTATTTCCCATTTCTCGTTAAATTTTCATCAAGTTCACATATGTCAGTATATATTGATTCTAAAGGTTTAGATTCTCTAACTACTAATTTATGTTAAGTTTTGGTTATTTTTGCTTAACTACAAAAATCACATTTTTCAAAATCATTCAAAGATAGTTTAGGAATTAGTTCTAAGGTACTCATGTTCTTGATTATGTCTTTATTAACATGACAAAGTCTAGCATGCCAAATATTAAAAGAACTCAACATATAAGCAGAAGAAGAGGTTTTATTGATTTCAACATTTAATTTAAACATGCCATCAGTGGCGTACCCTTTCCCAACAAATATATTATTTTTAGTTATAGTATATAAATCAGCCCCTATAGTTTGAGTAAACCCAACTTTGTTAAGAATATAGCCTAAAACTAAGTTTTTTCTCATCTCTGGAGTAGGCAGGACATCCTTCAAGATGACAGTCTTTCCAGAGGTAAACTTTAATACCACCTCACCAATTCTAGCAACTTTAGTGGAGTGGGAGTCGCCCAGCATCACTTTCTTATCCTCAGAATCAGAATAGGACTTGAACATGTTTCGATCATAGAAAACATGGCTAGAAGCACCAGTGTCCACCCACCACCCCTCGGATCCACCAACAAAATTGACTTCAGATATCATAGCAATAAGTTGATCTTCGGTAAGGTTCGCCTGTGGGGCTGGACGATTCCTGTTCTGGCAGTTCCTAGCCAAGTGGCCAGGTCTGTTACAACTATAACATATGAATGTGTTATTCCTTAAGGGGATTGAGGTCCATTCTGGGAAGGATAGTTTCTATTTCTATTTTGGTGGTTGCAATTTTGGTTATTATTACAATTCTGAGTTTTCATATTTCTACCTTTAGGTTTCAGAATTGCAGAGGAGGGTTTCTTATTGATACTGTTGTTTGAGATTACGAGTACTTCATCTCTTTCGTCTTGTTTTTGGGCTTTTTCTTCTATTCTTAAATGGGTTATAAGACTTTCTAAAGAAAATTCCTTAGTTTTATGCCTAAGTGTAAGGCTATATAAGCCAACTTATTGCAAGGAATAAAATATATACTTATTGCAAGAAAATCTCACTAAATTTTTTATAAACATTCATCTTTTCCAACACTTCTATTATTTATTTTGATTATTTCTTCCTCACTCTCCAGAAGAATTTGTTTTCCTCTATATTGTAAGGTTATATAAGCCAACTTATTGCAAGGAATAAAATACTGCAATTTGCATAGAGTTATGTGCTAAGTCATTCTTTCATCAAACGAATTTTGGTATCAGAGCCTAAGGAACCGTAGGTTCCTTAGTGAGATTGAGAAAAAAAGAAGAAAAAAAGAGTGAAATTGAGATACAATGACAACAGAGGGAGGCTTTATTCAACCTATCATACCTTAGTTTGATGGTTTTTATGACCATTGGTCCATGTTGATGGAGAACTTTCTGAAATCAAAGGAATATTGGAGCTTGATTGAAACTGACATTCCCACCATTTCAGATGGCGTTCACTCCACAACAATAGATCAGAAAGCCATTGAAGAGGCAAAACTCAAGGATTTAAAAGTGATTTTTTTTGTTTCAAGCTATTGACAGAACCATTATTGAAACCATCATCAACAAAGAGGCATCCAAGAGCATTTGGAAATCAATGAAGCAAAAATATCAAGGATCTACCAAGGTGAAACGAACTCAGTTGCAAGCTCTGCGTAGAGAATTTAAGATACTACAGATGAAAGGAGGAGAAATTATCGATCAATAATTTTCTCGGACATTAACCATCGCCAATAAGATGAAAGCTTAGGGTGAAATCATGAAACCAATTGTCATTATCGAAAAGATTTTGAGATCAATGACTTAAAAATTGAACTATATAGTTTGCTCCATAGAAGAATCTCACAACCATGAGCATTGATGAGCTTCAAAGCATTTTTCTTGTTCATGAGAAAAGAATGCAACCTCCTATGGCAGAAGAGCAGGTTCTTAAGATGACATATGAAAACAAAAGTGGAGCAAGGGGTAGAGGAAGATGAGGCTTTCAAGGTCGAGGAAGAGGAAGAGGTAGACAAACATTTAACAAAGCTTTGGTGGAATGTTACAATTGTTACAAATTGGGACATTTTCAATATGAATGCCCTGAATGGGACCAAAGTGTCAATTATGTAGGATTGATTGATAGCAAAGAAATGCTTTTAATGGCACATGTCAACTACAATGATGAAAAGAAACATGAAGCTTGGTTTCTCGACACAAGATGCAATAATCACATGACTGGAAGCAAGGAATGGTTCACTGATATTGATGATCAATTTTGTCATTCAGTTAAGCTCGAAAATGACACAAAAATGGTTTTCATCGGTAAAAATAATGTCAAATTTCATATCAATGGAATCACACAAATCATCACAGATGTGTATTATGTGCTAGAGTTTAAAAATAATCTTCTAAGCATTGGACATTTACAAGAAAAAGGGAGCTTCCATTTTAATCAAAGAAGGGGTGTGTGGAATTTATCATTCAAGGAAAGGGCTAATCATGCAAACTATTATGTCCACCAATAAAATGTTTGTCATTCTAATGACCAAAATGCCTACAATATCAACCTATTTTCAAACTAACTATGAAAATAATGCATATTTATGGCATTGTCACTATAGGCATCTTAGTTTCAAGGGATTGAAGACCCTAAAATAAAAGGAAATGGTGAAGGGATTACCTTTAATGACTTTTCCAAGAATGTTATGCATAGATTGCATAATAGGCAAGCAACATAGGAAACAAATACCAAAGAAAAGCTTGTGGCAAGCAACACACAAGCTATAATTGGTACATTCAGACCTATGTGGACCTATCACACCACGTTCAAGTAGTGGGAAGAAATATGTAATCACTTTCATTGATTATTACAGTCGAAAAATATGGGTTTCTTTTCTGTTTAAGAAGTCTCAAGCACTTGAAGCTTTCAAAATCTTCAAGAACTCAATTGAAAAGGAAACAAGTTGCTCCATTCAAAGTCTTCGAACAGATAGAGGATGAGAGTTTACCTTGCATAATTTTAATGCATTTTGTAGTAAACATTGCATAAACAAACAATTAACAGTAGCATATACCCCTCAATAAAACAGAGTGGCTGAAAGAAAGAATCAAACCATCATGAATATGGTTCGAAGTATGTTGTTTCAGAAGAATGTTCCAAAATTTTTTTGGCCTAAAGTAGTTAATTGGACATTCCATGTTCTTAATCGAAGTCCTACATTAGTAGTCAAAAACAAGACACCCAAGGAAGCCTAGAGCAACCACAAACCAATATTCCACTATTTCAGAGTCTTTGGTTGTATTGCTTATGTCCATGTACCCGACGCAAAAAGGAAGAAACTTGATGATAAAAATATCAAGTGTGTCATGTTGAGAATGAGTGCAGAATCCAAAGCTTATCGTCTCTATGATCCTTCAACAAATCGGGTTATAATCAGTAGGAATGTTGAATTTGAAGAAGAAAAATGATGGGATTGGGGAAGAAGTGTTGAAGCAGTAAAACTAGATATGTTAGATTGGGGATAAAGTGAGGAACAAAGTAGTGATGATGCCTCCCAAAGTGACAAAGAAGAAAGTGTTGAAACCATAGGAAATGATGAGAGAAAAGCTTTTGTTGCTCCAACTAATTCAACAAGTTAAAGTTACAATTTGGCTGATGATCAACAAGCAAGGAAGACAAGGAGCTAACCTGTTTGAATGGAAGACTTTGTAAGTGGAGAAGGTTTATCCGAAGAGGAAGAATTAACTAATTTTGTGCTATTTGTTGATGAAGCTGATCTAACCACTTTTGAAGAGGCAAATAGAAGTGCTCATTGGAGAAAAAGCAATGGATCAAGATATGGCAGCAATTGACAAAAATAACACTTGGGAATTGACCACCTTACCTGTTAGAGCAAAAACCATTAGAGTAAAATGGATTTTCAAGACAAAGTTAAATGAAAATGGAGCTATTGAGAAGTACAAAGCCAGACTTGTGGTTAAAGGCTATGCTCAACAATATGGAATTGATCACAAGGAGGTTTTTACTCTAGTGGCCCGTTGGGATACTATTCAAATGGTTATTGCTCTTGCTTCTCAAAGAGGCTAGAATGTGTATCAATTAGATGTGAAAAGTGCATTTCTAAATGGGGAACTCACTGAGGTAGTCTATATTGATCAACCATAAGGGTATGTGAAGAAATGAGTTGAGTTAAAGGTTTTATAGATTGAAGAAAGCCTTGTACGGGCTCAAACAGACTCCCTGAGCATGATATAGTCTAATTGAAGCTTACTTCTTCAAGCAAGGTTTTGAAAGATGTCCGCATGAACACACTTTTTTTGTAAAATAAAGTGAATGAGGTAATATTATCATCATTAGTTTATATGTTGATGATCTCATATTTACTGGTAATAATAGGAAGATGTTTGAAAAATTTAAAGCATCCATTAAAAAGGAGTTCAACATGTCTGATTTAGGAAAGATGCATTACATTACTTTCTTGGAGTTGAGGTAGTTCAAAAATGAAAGTGGAATTTATCCTAGTCAGAAAAAATATGCAAAGGAAGTGTTGAACAGATTTAGAATTAGAGAAAGCAATCCTTCAAAAAATCCCATTGTTCATGGGTGTAAGTTAACTAAGGATGAGAATGGAGTTAAAGTTGATGAAACAGGTAGTTGGCTGCTTGATGTATTTGGAAACCACACGACCTGATCTTATGTATGTTATAATCTTGCTAAGCCGCTACATGAGGTGTCCCACAAAGTTACATATGCAAGCAGTAAAAAAGGTACTCAGATATCTCAAGGGAAAAATTAATTTGGGGCTATTATACAAAAGAAATGGAACAGAGAATCTGGAAGCATTCACTGATAGTGATTATATAGAGGACGTAGATGATCGAAGAAGTACATCAAGGTATGTTTTTTATGCTTAGTTCTTACGTAGTTTCATGGTCTTCTAAGAAATAACCAGTGGTCACATTCACTACAACTGAAGCAGAATTTATAGCTACTGCCTATTACGCTTGTCAATGAGTTTGGATGCGAAGAATTCTTGAACAACTTGGTTATACTCAACATGAGAGCAATATCATTTATTGTGATAACAGTTCCACCATTAAACTATCCAAAAATTCAATACTTCATGTCTGAAGTAAGCATATAGATATTTTCTTTCATTTTCTTCGTGATCTTACAAAAAATGAAATATTGAAGCTTGTTTATTGCAACACTCAAAATCAGACATTGTGATAAAACCATTAAAGCTTGGAGCTTTTGAAACACTACGTGAAAGACTTGAGATGTGCAGAGTTCTAGAATAAACCGATTACAACTGTGCAATCAGTTTATGGAAAGATATGTTGAGTCATTAGATTTTAAATAAATCTTATTTATTAAGAAAATAGTTAAAGTTTGATTATTTCTTCTATTGTTTATTTTTGATTGTTTCTTCTTGGGAAATATTTTTTTTCCTCTCTATTGTAAGGTTATATAAGTCAATTTAATGCAAAGAATAAAATACCACAATTTGCATAAAATTACGTGCTAAGTTATTCTATCGTCCAATAAGATAATTATTAATTAAAAGTACGATTTATTTTTATGTCATATTAATTATAATAAATAATTATTTTTTATTTTTTTGTTTTCAAATATTTTTAATTCTTTATTATTAGTTATTTATGTTAATAGTTTTTTAGTTTATAATTATGTAACCTTATAGAAATTTTAGAATCTGGCTTACGGGAAGGTGACCTCATTTGGGCTTTGGTTGACTAGTGGCTAACCATAATATTAACAGGGCGGCTCTAGCGATTCGGATCTTGATAAGTGGCGCGACTGGCGTCGAGTGACGACTTTTAGACACCAATGGACAATGGCCAACGCGACAAGTTTTTGAACCCACCTATGTTAAATTTTTATATTGGTTCATAGATATGGATTCGAATGTTAAATTATAAATATACACAAATATTTATAAATTGGGTAGAGATGTATATTTTTGATGAATTAAATTTTTTATATTATATATGTATACATATTTTCTATCCATTCTCATGTAATTAATTTAAATTTAAATATATCTATTTTTTTTAATCAAATAAAATTATATTGATATTAATATTTTTTTATAAATTATAATGTTATATAAAATACAATATATATAATATTTAAATTATATAATAATATATTTATAATAATATTTATTATTTATAGTTTAAACTAATAAAATTAAAAAAATAAATAATATATATGTATAATTATTAAATTATTATAAATATTTATATTTATTTTTAAATTTAAATAATAATTTAATATAATCATAATGTTATAATATTTAAATATAATATATTATAAAATAAAATATATATTTATTAATAATTTAATTAAAATAAAATATATATTTATTAATAATTTAATTAAAATAAATATATCAATCTAAATCTAAATAAATTATATATTTTTCATTAAAAAATAATATAATTATAAAATTTTATCAATTTTAAAACGTGATTCAATATCAAATTTTTTTAATTTAAATGAATTATTTGTTAAAAGAGAAATTAAATTCTAGTGGAATTTTATTTTTTATAATAGAATGTAGAATAGCAGTCGTATATCATGAAGTCATTGTCTTTCTCGTCCTAACTTTTCTTTGACGGTTCAAACCCAACAACGCGGCTTTAGGCATCAATTAGCATCAAAAACTTAGAATCAAGTCCAACTTTTTAATTCATTAGAGGGATTCTTTTTTAAAAATCTGATGACTTCGTAATTTCCGTTTGCGTTTTAATTTAAGCCAATTGTAGTTCTTCTTAGAAAGTAAAGAGTATTAATAAGCTCCGAGATTTCTGAAATCTGAATACAAATCAGATCGGCTCTCTCTGAAGCACAAAGGATGAAAAGTCGAAGCTCCAGCAAAGTCTCTGCAAAATGGATTCCCATATTCTGTATTTCTTCCTTCTTGCTTGGCATGCTTATCACCAGCAGGTTTTGATCCCTCTTTTTTACTTCTAAATTCATGCTTTCTTTCTTCTTTTTGGTATTGTCTGAATTCTTTTTAGCGTATTTAATTCGTCGAAATCATAGCCGTTTTGTATTTTTCGCTGACTTATCTTTACTTGGGATTTTTTGTTGTTAGAATGTTAGCACCATTGGATTCCAATAATCAGCTCATTGCGACTCGTCGGCACGAGCAAGAGCTTCAAATTGTTTCCGAAGATTGTGAAAACAAAAGGGTACTTTTTGAATTTAAATTCATAATCAAGTTTCAGATTTTAGTAAATCTCAAACCCTTTTCTATATCTTTGAATCATTTTTGTTTTATGGGTTGGATTTGACTTTATGGTTGCTCCTGTACAGAAACCTGCACAAGAGAAGGATATAATGAACAACATTTACAAAACCCATGCGTCAATTCAGTGAGTTGAAGCTTGATCTATACTTGATTTTTGCTTGATTTGTTTGTTTATAGTCGCAACTGAAGCTAAGATGTAGAGGCTTTGAATTGTTTGGCTCTCACAGGTCTCTGGACAAGCAAATGGGGATGATTCAGATGGAGTTGGCAGCTGCTCGGAGTTCTAAGGAGATGGGTCTCTCAGCTGGCTTGGTTGCCAACTCAGATTTGCTTCAGGAAAGCTCTCCGAGAAAGAAAGTGTTCATAGTGATTGGAATCAATACTGCTTTTAGCAGTAGGAAACGGCGTGATTCAGTTAGAGAGACTTGGATGCCTCAAGGTAGTGTATTCTGGTACTTATTGCATTTTAAATTTGAATCCTTGTGTTTTGTGTCTTTTTAGCTGAAGATTTCATGTTTTGTCTAATCAGGTGAAAAGCTTCTACAATTAGAACGTGAGAAGGGGATCGTAATTCGCTTTACAATTGGCCACAGGTGAGTTTCCTTGAAGTGGATCACCCCCTCTTCTTCCTTTCCTTTTAACTTTTTTGTCTTTTTTTAAAATTTGTCTACAGTTTGCTTTATGACGTGTGAAGCAAAAATGTATCCTCAAACAAACTAAAATCTTGGTATCCTTTAATGTTTGACTTGACCACATGTTTGGTATGAACTAATCATATAAATCATATGAGATTCCTAAGAAAACAGGAAAGTTCACCCTTTCAAATTGATAAATCAGTGAAACTAATTTGTCCTCTCTGTCAAGCTCTCGTACTGATCTTATGTTGTCGGGGACAACAATTAACAAAGTTGAAGTCTATTGGATATACCTGCTTGCTTTAAAAGAAGCCTAGGAATTGTATTCATTGCTCTATCAGCTCTTCATTTTCCTTACCCATGTATTATGGAAAAGTTGAATGGTTCATATTGCAGTGACTTGTACACAACCATATTTGATATCTCCATTCCATGGCTTACAAGTAAAAAACATTTTTAAGTTTTTATTTCCTTTCTGATACCCATTGGCACCATGGCAGTAGTAAATATTCCCTCAGAATTATAAAACTCAAATAATTTTTTTTCTGATTCAAATCAGATGGGAAAACTCTACTTTTATTCCACATCTGATCTTCTTATAATGTTATATATTAAACACAATGGTCAAAATGTATTGTTGTGTATTGTTATTTTGCCTTGCTGTTGGCCCTATAAGTGCACATGTCTATTGAATATTGATGTTCATAAATGATCCTTTTTATTGTACGTTGTCATTGTTCCTCTGCTGCTGGGTCTGTCAATATCCCATTTCAATAAGCATGTTTCTTTGAAAGTCATTTTATTGAATCACCCAAATAGTTTCTAAATCTATTAACAATTGTTGAGGAGACAACATTACCTAGGGCAATGTGGGTTGGACAGGCCAGTGGCACAGTGGTGCTATGGAGGACCTACAAGTTGAGAAAAATAGGGCCAGAGCATCCGATGCCTAAGATAGGCAAGGAAGCAAGGGTGGTTTGAGGAAGAGTGTAACATATATAAAACACAATGACTTGTGTAGCCTAGGGTTAGAGAAACAATATATTTGATAATGGGC
The DNA here is from genome assembly GCA_030763125.1 of Hippophae gyantsensis. Classification (NCBI taxonomy): domain Eukaryota; kingdom Viridiplantae; phylum Streptophyta; class Magnoliopsida; order Rosales; family Elaeagnaceae; genus Hippophae; species Hippophae gyantsensis. Next base: position 21,085,865 of record CM061032.1, on the reverse strand, counting down.
TTGGCCCATTTGGTGAATCACCCTTATAGTGGGCCTACTTAGGCAAATATATTGACAGAGAACAAACTGTCACTTTGTGGGAGCATTAGTATATTAGGTCTTATGCTTCATCAAAGGTTCTCTGAAGATGATATGAGTTGCATAGAATATGTTGGCATGTATAATGAAAAGGAACTTCAAATTGTGGAGAGAATCTCTCATATTTAAAAATTTCCTATATTAATTGATAGTTTGGCAGCAAGAGATTCAAAAGTATTTTGTTCTATTATGGATTTTTTTATGTATTACCACTATCGATGTGTATAGAAAGTACAGTGATTGCATTCCTTAAAGGGTTGGAGACTTGGAGTTATTTAAAAGAAACAAATTTTGTGGGTATTTTTCACCAATGCACAGTATGAAATGATACCATATTATGTGGATCATTGCATTCTTTAAACATGTTATGTTCATCTAGATGTCATTGTGAATTAGTTTATACCAAATACTGTAATGCTACTATGCTTCTTTCTGGAGCTGATGAATTATATATATCTGTCTGATCCTTCCAGCGCAACATCCAATAGTATATTAGATAAAGCCATTGATTCAGAAGATGCCCAACATAAAGATTTTCTTAGACTGGTAAGCAAGCAAATATCTTGTACCTATGAAAACAAAAAGAAGATTTTTTGCACCTATATGAGAAATAGTTGCAACAGAAATTCAGTCTCAGTTTATCTTGTAGGAACATGTTGAAGGGTATCATGAGTTGTCTGCAAAAACAAAAATTTTCTTCACAACAGCAGTGGTAAAATGGGATGCTGATTTCTATGTCAAGGTGGATGATGACGTCCATGTCAATTTAGGTACATGCTTTTCTCTATCATGTATACTTTTGCGATTTTTATGATAGTTAATAATTTCAGTATTTTATCCGAGGTTGGGTTTTTTTATGCATCTTTCCTATTTAGGTATGTTAGCTACAACACTTGCCCGTCACCGACCAAAGCCTAGAGTCTACATTGGTTGTATGAAGTCCGGACCTGTTCTTTCTCAAAAGTAATTCTCAATTTGTTTATAACTTGAGTTAAATTGTGCATTCACACATTACTTACTAATTTTTCCAAGATCTTTTGTTTCTTAGGACTGTCAAATATCATGAACCAGAGTACTGGAAATTTGGAGAGGATGGAAACAAATACTTTCGACATGCAACTGGGCAGATTTATGCAATATCAAAGGATTTAGCTACATACATCTCTATCAACCAGTAAGTTATCCGTACATTATTTATTTTACATCGAAGTCACCTATTTGCTACTTCACTTCGTATCCTTATTGAGTCTTGAGGTTTGCACCTTTTTGGGGAGATACTAAATAAATCCAAAATTCTTGACCTGCATCGGTGCAAAATAATTAGAAAATAAACTTTCGAGCTTCCTTGTCTTGGTCTTAGTCTAACAATACTCTTGATTATTCATTTAAATTCAAAATTAACTGAATTATTTTATATGTTGGTTTGAATTAGACAAATTTTAAGTGTTGAGAACATTTTCAAACCATTCTTGATAAAAACAAAAATGCCTGAATGCAATAAAATCTCTCACTACTCTGCTTTGTTACCACTACAATGTTTGAGCATTTTCACATATACTTCTTTGATACACGAATAAGATTGTTTGTGACTGCAGGCCTATACTGCACAAGTATGCTAACGAAGATGTGTCTCTTGGTTCGTGGTTTATTGGCTTAGAAGTTGAGCATATTGATGATCGCAACATGTGCTGTGGTACTCCACCAGGTATAGTTTTTAGAATAAAGATATGATCAGTAAAGATCTAGTACCTAATACCTAACCTGACTAACTGCTAAAAAAATTCAACTTTGACACATTTAAATGAATTTTCCATTATTGCAGATTGTGAGTGGAAGGCACAAGCAGGCAATGTATGTGTTGCATCATTTGACTGGAGCTGCAGTGGAATCTGCAAGTCAGTGGAGAGAATGAAATTTGTTCACGAAAGATGTGGTGAAGGGGATGGAGCTATTTGGAGTTCGTTATTTTAAATCAACTTGTCTTCAGCCTTTTTCTCGGTGAGATAGATATGCTGAAAATGTTCTTCCATAGTCACAAGAAATCAGAGGCAGCAAGAAGTTCAGGTGAAAATTACCATGCATGTATGCAATGCCCTATGTGTTTGCTTCTTCAAATGTAGAGCTGACGAGCATTCAAAACCTGGTGCAAGCTACATGAAGGTGTTCCTTTTGTTAGTGTGAGTGGTTGCATAGATGTGGAATTGGGAAAAATGGTGGTGTTCAACATATCTTCCAATTGTGTTTTTGGGTGTGGGGGATATGTATATAGCTATCGTCTAGTGTCTCTGTTCCTTTTAAATAGGCACCATATACAATCAACCCTTTTGGGAGTGATTTTTTCATTTTATCATATGTAATTCTTTGAACTAGCTTCATGTTTAATGATAGAAGATACTTCAGCAGTTAAACGAGGACAAAACTTGTGAGCTGATAGATAAATTCTTATATAACTTACGTTATTATGGGTTTCGGATGTTTGTATGTGTTTAAGCGTTAGACTTAAAATTTTAAGAAATTTGGACGAAGATATAAAGTATTCAATTTTTAAACGATTATTAAATATACATATTTAACTTAAAATTATAAGAAATTTGGACGTAGATATAAAGTGATTAATTTTTAGACAATTATTAAATATACATATTTTTTAAATTTTTTATGTTTGTATCCATAGAAATTCTTAGATAAATTTGGATGCGTGTATAAACTCTTGGATAATTTTTTTTATCCAAGATAGAGATGGAAGATCCTTATCAGAAGAGATCAGATTGGAAATCACATAGTACAACACTTCCAGAATATGTACACTTCTACCAATACAAGGGATTTCTCAATTGTGGATGAGTTATTTAACCCATGTATTACTACACATGAAAATGAAAATTTGTGTAAAATACCAATACCTCAAGAAAGTGAAAAAAAAATATTGTGTAGTATTCATAATTTAAAGGCTCTTGGTCTAGATGGTATGTCAGCAATCTTTTACAAAAAAAAAAAACACTGGCATATTGTTGGTCATGATGTCAGCAATCTTTTACCAATACACTGTCATATGATAGTTGCCTCTCAACAGTTTCTTATTCCATCCTTTTAAATGGCTCTAAACACGGCTTCATCAGACCAACTAGAGGACTAAGACGGGGGATCCTCTATCCCCTTATTTATAATAGCTGCAGAAACCCGATCAAGAATGTTGGTTAAAGCATAATATCAACACACTAATTCATGGGATTAAAATTTTCAGGTATTCACCACCAATATCTCATTTATTTTATGCAGATTGTGTGCTTTTATTTAGTAGAGCTAAAGAGTATGAAGTGGAGCACTTATTGCACATCCTTAATTCTTATGGATCAATATCAAGATGTCCTAACCTTACAAAGTATTTTTTCTCAAAAAATGCTAGTAAAGATATGAAAATATCACTATCAAGTACTGGAATTTGATTGTTTTATTAGAATATCATTTCTCTAGGGAATCTTTTATTTATACAAAAGAACAAAAAAAGGGATTTTAATTATATCCTAGACTCTAAATTTACTAAAGATTGGAGATCAAAATTTACATCTAATGTAGGAAAGACTACTTGTTGAGGAAATAAGTCTCACATCGACCAAGGAGAAGGCAACAATGCTGCTTATAAGACCAGGGTACCCCTTAACCTACAAATTGGCTTTTGGGTTAAGAGAAGGGCCCGGTTGAATAAGAATGGTATCAGAGCAGGACCCTTGGCGGTGGAGGAGCCACCCTGCACTACCACCCGTGGCAACAATAAGACCACCACCGTCCGTCGACACAGTCGATGTGAGGGGGAGTGTTGAGGAAATAAGTCCCACATCGACCAGGGAGAAGGCAGCAGTGCTGCTTATTAGACTGAGGGTTCGAGAGCTGGTACCAAGAGCTGATTTGATCTTGCTCCAAATCAATCCCACAAACAAGAACTGTATCAGTTCAAGAAATCTAGAAAATGTCACAACATATAGAGAGACTTACAGGTGTGCTACTAAATGGTAAAAATTATCATCTTTGGGCACGTCAAGTGACTTTTGGTCTAATCGGCAAAGACAAATTTGAGCATGTCACTGGTGAGAAATCAAAACCAAAAGCCGAAGATCCAACACACCCAACAGTTGAAGAAAAAAAGGAAGTTTCAGAATGGAGAAAGAGTGACAATCTAGTCATGAGTTGGTTACTGGCAACCATGGAACCCCACATCTCTAATCTTATGACATATCTAGATACAACTCGAGATATGTGGGTTAAAGCCGAGACAATGTTCGGAAAAAAGAAAAATTACTCTCTTATTGATCAACTTCAACAAGAACTTCAACAGTTACAACAACAAAATCAATCTGTCACCGAACTATTCAGCCAAATCCAAAAAAGGAAGGATGAGATTAAAGTGTATCGACCTCTCACAGCCGATCTTGATGAAATCAAAAGAAGAGAGGAGCAGGATGGAATTTTCACCTTCCTCGCCAAGCTCGATTCAAGCTATGAGGAGGTACGCTCACAAATTCTTCTCATGGGTGAGCTACCATATGTTGATGAGGTTGTTGGGATGGTTGAAAGAGAAGAGACAAGAAGAATAGTGATGGGTACTCAACTACTTGACAACCCCGAAGCCAAGGCTTTCATCACCAGATCTAACCCAAAAGCCAGCTTATAGGTTAAGGGGTGCCCTGGTCTTATAAGCAGCATTGTTGCCTTCTCCCTGGTCGATGTGGGACTTATTTCCTCAACACCTCCCCTCACATCGACTGTGTCGACGGACGGTGGTGGTCTTATTGTTGCCACGGGTGACAGTGCAGGGTGGCTTCTCCACCGCTAGGGGTCCTGCTCTGATACCATTCTTATTCAACCGGGCCCTTCTCTTAACCCAAAAGCCAGCTTGTAGGTTAAGGGGTGCCCTGGTCTTATAAGCAGCAATGTTACCTTCTCCCTGGTCGATGTGGGACTTATTTCCTCAACACTACTCTTATCAAATCATTCCTTCAATATCTATTCCAGTTTATACCATGAGTAATTTTCAAATTCCTTTTTTCCATTTGTAATAAAGCTGACTCCCTCGTTAGGAAAGTTTGGTGAAATTCCAATGGAAACTCCAATAAATTTCTTGCTTTAAAAAGTGGGAAGATATGTGAATACCTAAGGATTTTGGAGAAATAGGATTTTGCTCTTTTCATCATTTACACATGACCCTTATTTCTAAATTAGGATGGAATTTGGAAATAAAGTTGGATAAAATATGGGTCTCAATCTTACCGGGCAAATATTGTCTCCGCAGTAACTTTATATATGGATATTGTCTCTAAACCTGGTGACTCTTTTGTTTGGAAAATGGATTTACAAATCAAAGGAAATACTAAAACTTTGTCTCTGTTATCAAATTGGTAATGGAAAAGACATTAATACTTGGACTGGTCCTTCTGTGTCGAATGGATCATCTCAGAATCACATCACATCATAAAGGTTAGTCAACTTACAACTGTTTCTAGTGAATGGAATTGATATATGCTACAATTGTTTTTAAAATCTAGATACATTACATGAAATTAATAGAATAAGAAGCCCAAATTAAAACTTAAATGATAAGTTTACTGTATTTTAGAAAGTGAATGCAAGAGTATAATTGACTATATATATAAATGAAGGAAATGAAAATATATCCTGGCAAACAAAGCAATATTTAGATGAGATCTTTTCTTTGATTAAACAACTTTTCTTGTATTACTTTTCGTTGGATTCCTAGAATTTGTAATCAAGCAGCCGATATTCCTTCTAAATGGTTCAAGAGTGATCATGTTGGAGGAAGCTTTAACGCTAATAAACTTCCCCTAACTATTTGTCAATTGATCACTTTTAAATTATCCATGTAAATATTACACTTAATAATATATATATTAGCTTCTTTAAAAAAAATATTCAAACAAATCAAATCTAATCTTAGATATTTCACACAAATCCTTCAGCAAAGAAATAAGGCACCAAAAAGTGACCTAGCTAGAAATGAGCTCTTGAAATCTCTTAATTTTTTAAAAATACTACTTTGTTCATAGTTTTTTTTAATTACTATATATTTCAAAGGTGTACCTAAATTTATTATAATTAAATATTTTATTTTTATTACTATTTTAATAGGTAAAAATCACCTTATATATGTAAAATTATCAATATAAAAATATTTAGTTTTATTCCAAAAATCAACAACTCTTTCTTATTTTCAATAATGATAAATGTATCCACCATTTATGATGCTACAAAGTGATTTTTTTAATATTGTTTAATTTTAAATTCTTTTATGTCAACTTAAATATCCATTATTATAGTAGTGAAATTATTTAAAATAAAAATAAAAAATACAATAAAGTTCATATGTAAAAAAAATTAAATTAATTAATTAATATTATTTTAAAACTAAAAATAAAAGAAATATATTAAATTCTAAAGTATTAAAATCTAAAAGAATATTAAAAGAAAAATTCAAGTAAATTAAAAGGATCGTTAAAATAAGATATCAAATAATATTATGTTATGACATATATATTTATGAATGAAATATATATATATATATATATATATATATATATATATATAATTAAAATTAAAAAATTATATAATATTATAAATGTGAGTGATTATGATAAACAATATATATAGTATTTTAAGAAATATTCTTTCTAATATATATATATATATATATATATGTAACTTATTTTGAATCAATTTTTTTTATTTGTCATCTATGTATAATTAATAATTTACATAAATATGTACTTATTTATTTTTCAAATAAATAAAATAATATAAAAATAACTTAAATTATAAATATATTAAAATTTTATTGTTTATGGATATATAATAAAATACATAAAATAAAAAAGTGAGTACATTAAATTAATTTTTTTTTGTGAAAAATTCGGTCGAAGCTACGACCCCATATATAAGAGTGAGCAAAATATCTGATCAAACCAAAAAATCCGAAAAATCCTATAAAAATAAGTGGTTTTGATATGAAGTCGGATCGAATTCAGATTGGATTTTATCAATCTGTTCGAATTCGGATTAAAAATATTTAAATCCGTATAATCTGATCTGATTCGATATATTTAATATATTATTTAAAAACATATATATATATATAATAATTAATAAACCTAATTATCTAACCTAACCTAACCTATTAGCCTTAGTTGTATCTCTTATTCTTAACACAAAACCTAATATATTTTCCCAACTGTCTTATCTCTCTCTCTCTCTCTCTCTCCCTCCCTTCCTTCATGGCTGGTTTCAGACTTTAAGGCTTCTATGTTTCTCTACTGTTGCTACTCACTACTTCTCTGCTGCTGCTTGTGATTCTCTGCTTCTTTGCTTTGCTGCTGCTCCTGCTTCTCTACTAGCTGCCGCTGCTCCTGCCCGCTGCTGCTGCTCACTACTCCCTGCCGCCGCTGCTGCTTCCTATCGCTACTACTGCTGCTCCCTACTTGCTGCTGCTGCTCCCGGCCGCTGCTGCCCGTTGTTCGTTGTTCTTCATCACAATACAAACAGAAGGTTGTATTTGTTTGAACTTTTTTCTTTTTCTGAATTTTGATTTGAGATATAATATTCAAATGCTCTATTTTGACTGCTATTGATAGTTATTACTTTTGTTTCAAATGGATGTGTGAAAGAATAAGCTATCTAGAACATATTGTGTGATTTATTGTTTTCTTATAGTAATTTTCAAGAACTATGAGATGAAATTACGAGTCTGGGTGAAACTGTGATTGTATTGTAGAACAAAAATTGGATAATATTATAAGAAAACTTTGAAAGGTCATAACTTTGTGTTGGGAGGTCTATTTTGGACAATTTTTTTTATGATTCCATGTAACTTTTCGATATCTAGGCATGCCAAATTGCCAAAGGCGATTTGTCTTGAGTTTTTCCCCAAAAATGTTGTTTTTCATGCTTTAATTGAGTTACAAAAAAATTTAAGCTACTTTTAAAATATTGAGGTCTATCGTGGCTTAATGGAACAAATGTGAGCATTGTAGTACATCATGGTTATTTACATAATTATAAAAATCAATATCATACAACATTGTTTTATAAATGATGCATGTTAATTGAACATTTCATTCGCATTATTAAATTTTTAGTTATATTATATATAAATGTTCAATACATATTTTAAATCACATGAAAGCAAACATGTTCGACATCACCCCACATCTATGTGCACATTCTTACAATTATTTATTGCAAATGTCTAATATTTTTTTCTATAACTATACAAATGACTTTAGATAAAGATAATGATACACTTTATGTGATTGAAGAAGTAAATAAAGATGAAAGTGCAACACAACCAACTCAAGAAGAAGATTTTGTAAGTACTCCAATTCCTGACCTATGCATTGCTTCTAAAGAAGAAGGTAAAAAAGTTTCTTCTAGATCTAGTAGTGAAGCATGGGCTCATTTTACTATAGAAGGGGTAGGACAACATCGCAAAGCTATATGCAAATATTGTAAGAAGCAATATAAGTATGTGTCAAGCAAATATGGCATGTCAAATTTGCTTGCACACATTGTCATTGGATGTGATAAGTTTCCTAGTAGAGTTCTTAAGAAATAAAAAACTTTAGCTTTCCACAAGGAAGGAAGTCTTGTACCTCACAGTTTTAATGCTGAAAGATGTAGAGAAAAATTGGTAAGGATGATAATAAAATATGAATTGCCATTTATTATCGTAGGAGGTAAAGGATTTAAGGAGTTTATTGAAGAGCTACAACATTTGTTTAAAATCCCTTCTCGGTGGACTATTGTAAGAGATTGCTTGAATTTGTACGTTACTGAAAGAGTAAAATTGAAAGAGTTGTTGAATAGAACTAGTAAAAGAATATGTCTTACCACTGATACATGGACATCTTGTCAGAATTTATGTTATATGTGTTTAACTACTCATTTTGTTAATAATGGTTGGAATTTACAAAAGAGAATCTTGAACTTTTGTCAAGTTCCAAATCATAAAGGTGATACACTTGGTAGAGCGATTGAAGCATGTTTGTTAGATTGGGGCATTGATAGGATATTATGTATTACAGTTGATAATGCAAGTTCTAATGATATTGCACTTACTTATTTGAAAAATGTGTTAATGGTTAGGGTAATGTAATTTTAGAATCAAAACACTTGCACATGCGATGTGGGGCACATATTCTGAATTTAATTATTGAGCAAGGTTTGAAAGAGTATAGCATATCAATAAATAAGATTGGTGTTGTTGTAAGATACGTGAGAGGATCACCAATTAGACTGCAAAAATTTAAGAGTGTTGTTGAAATGAAAAAACTCTCTACTCAAAAACTCGTTTGTTTAGATGTTACGACAAGGTAGAATTCAACTTATTTGATGTTAGATTCTGCAACTTATTTTCAAAAATCATTTGACAGGTTAGAGATCACTGCTTTGGGGTACTTTTAAATATATATTTCATATATATATATAGATTTATTTGTTATTAAATATATATTATTATGTTTATTAGCTTATTATTTATATATATTTTTAACTTTTAAATTTTTTATCACGTAGATATTCTTAATGTTATTGGTGACTTAAACCTTGAATGATTATCAAAAAGAGTTCTTGTTGTTATTAATGTTTGGGGAGTGAAGTTAATTTATGTAATTGATATTTAATTTTTTGGAATTAAATTATTACTATGTATATTTGGAGTTAAATTATGTAATTGATGTTGAATTTTTTCTTTTTGATTATTTTGTTGAATTATTTTTATTTTATATGTTGAAATTATATTAGATTTGGATTTGTTCGGATCGGATTGATATTTCATAATTTGCTTATTTATGTAATTTTTTTAATAGAATTAAATTAAAATTTTGACATTGACATTTAAAGCGGATTCAAATTGAATAATTTTCGGATCGAATTTGAATTAACATGTACAACGGATCAGATTTGGATTGAATAATTCATAATTTATTTCGAATCGGATTCAAATTGACCTAAAATTTTTAATTTTGAATCGATGTTCATCTCTACCCATATATAACTCCGTCCATGCTATCACGTGACAGTTATATAATAAAATATATAAACAGTTTAAATAATTAATTTAAAATAAATTTATACGTAACTCAAAAATAAATAATGAAGTTATCGTGCACCATTTAAAAAATTAAAGTCTAAAGTGAGTATCTTCAAACGTAATTTACTCCGTTAGCTATTTTACTAAAGGGCAACCTTACATATCCAGTTGGAGAGAGCACAGAACATGCGAAAGATGGAAACTAAGCTTCTTTATCTTTATCTTTTTTTTTTTTTAAAGAAGAAGATGGAAGCTAAGCTTTTTCGTGCATCTAAAGAAAAAACCTTGGAGTTGAGAGAACGCTTTTATAGTAACAGTTTTAGTTCCGTGCATTTAATTTAAATTTAATAAGAATATAGTAATATTGATGGTTTAATAGTAAATAGTATTTTACTAAAATTATTTATTTTTTTAAAAAATTTAAATATAATTTTTTTAGTTGGATTTATTATAATAACTTTAGAAATTGATGTCACAATTTCTTTTTTAAAAAATATGGATGAATAATACTAAAACAAATACTTAATTTTGCTATTTAGTGAAGAATAAATTTACACCAATAGTTATTTTAAAAAATGGTAATTTTTATCACAATTTGATGGGGAAAGCATTAGTCCATATGCCATTATTTAATTATTCTCTTTTATTAAGTGATTATACAATTATTTTAACATCTCATATTTCTAATTTAATATTTAATATAATATTGATATATTACTTAGTGCATACAATATTAACTATTACTCAACTATTTTATGAGCAATAAGTGAGATGATATGCAATCCAAACATGAACAAACATAAATAATTTGATAAGACATTGATAAAACTTGCATGATTTTCTTTTGAAATATAATAAGATAACATAAAAAAACTTGTTTAATTATTATTTTTGTTATTATTTAAAGATGTAATGTAAGATAAACACCACTTGATCGATCGAACTTAATAAATGTTTTTATAGAATTTTTTCGCATAAAATAAAAATAATATATATTAGTTTATTTTTTCAATTTATATGATATATGAGACAAGAAATTAATTAGCTCAACCCATATATTATATACAAATAAATAAATAAATTAAACTCAAAGTATTCATTAAATGAATAAGTATGAACATCATCTATTATTACTTGATTAAAATAAGTATTTAAAGATAATAATGTAAAGTTAATACACAATAAAACTATACTAAAAAAGTATTCTTAAAAATTATATTTAATATAAAAAGATTTTAGTATTTATTAGTGTATAAGAAAAATCAACAAAAAATATAAAATAAAATAAAATACAAAATATGGCTAAAGTTACAAAGGCTTTTTATATAAAACTATTAAAATAACTATTTATAAAAAATGTATTTATTATAAAATCATTTTTTGATAAATATTAATGTAAAAAATTAAATTAATTATATAAAGATAATAATGTAAAGTTAATACAAATAAAACTATAAAAGAAACTATTCATAAAAAGTATTTAATATTGAAATATTTATTAGTGTAGAAAAAAACTAACGAAAATTAAAAAAATACAAAAAAATGACCAAAGTCGTATATAGGCTTTTTATATAAAATTATCGAAATAACTATATATATATTATAGAAATATTTTAATATTTATTAATGTAGAAAAAATGAGATAACAACAAAAGTCATATAAATGCTGGAATTCTATTTTCTTGACTTTGTTTTAATATTTGATACAATTTTGTTACCGATAGAACTTTTGGGATTTATCGTGGTAATATTATTTCTTGTTTTTCTTATAATTTCAATATATATGAGGGGATATTGTCCATTATATATTAGGTGATAACTACATATATATTATACTATAAATGTAAACCTTAATATTTAAATCTTAAAATCTAAACTCTAAACTCTTGCAAGTCTTATAGTGCTAATGAGTTTTTGTTGGTATTTTCGTATGCAAAATACAAAATCTGTTTATTTTATTTAGTGTATCTATCTTTCTTTGTGTAAGGTTGGTTATTGACGATCAATAATATACACATATATAATTAAGTATACTTTGTATATGAGCATGTTTACACACACCATAGGATTGATTTTTGTATAATACTACCTTAAGTGTTTGTTTAGTATTAATGATTTGTGATTGTTTGAGAAATATTGTGCTCTTGACTGGTGAGTACTTGAAATAGTGTTTACTAGTGGGTTTAGGTTGAGGAGACTATTGGCTTTTGTTTCACAAATCATCTTGAGTGTATTTTGGTATTTGTGATATATTTTTGTAAGAGTAAAATATTGTTCTTAAGTTGTGAGTGTTTAAGACTATTTTACTTATGAAGTGCGAGTAATATTGTATTTTTTGGATTACTGAGTGTTCCCTAGATAGTGATGGTGGGTAATCGTGGTTGAGGTGTTTCCCACGTTGATAGTATACTTTCTTGTTCATGTTACTAACCATTGGTTTCTAATCACACTGCTAAGTATGGTGTTGGTTTTAGAGGAGAGTCAGATTTATATGTCGAATCAAGTTATTACAAAGGCAACAATAGATAGTCAAAGTAGAAAGGTCTTGACCGATAAAGATATTTGCATTTATACTTATTTATCGAGTTGTATCTATTTATTCTATTTTAGTGAATTATTTATTGACAAGTAGTTACCTTAAGCAAGCCAAAGATGTTACAAATAAACAAAGGTTTTATGTAGGTTTACCTTGTTATATGACTGTGTTTGTATGATCAATTATTGTGTTAGTCTAATATGAGTTTCTATCGTGTATATACAAATATACTCGATTTAGACTCCGATTAGAAATTTTATTTGATTTTTATTGTGACATGCTTTCTTTCCTTTCCTTATAGCATGATTGTAGCTTTTTTTTTATTGCTTTTGTTGATTTAAATTAATCCTCTTATCCCGATAGTTTATGGGTGTCAGACTTTTTCTTATGGTATGTAGTGTTATGTATGATTGCATGCTGTGAGAGTATAATCATTATTTACTGAATATGTTTCCATAAATGAGATCTTGAATTGATTGAAAATTCTTTATAGCTTTTAAGTATGCGTGTCTTACTCACTTGCTGTGTGATGTTTGCCATGTTTATGCATATTTTTAGCCTGGACAGGATTTTATAAGGCACACCATCACTAGTTTGTTTATAATATTTTTGTTTACCATCTGATGGTTGCTTTTATGGTGTGTTGAATTAATTATATTGTTCAACTCTTTTGTTGTTAAATGCTTAATTCATATTGTGAAGCCTGCTTAGTCGAGATGGATTAGTGCTCGCAAAAGTTTCCATGGGTTGGCGTTTTTACCGCTCATCTAGGTCTTGAATGCCTATTTAGGTTTGAAGAACATTTGACCTTTGCACAATTGTTCCAAAATATTGAATTCTCAATCCTAAAATACAAACTCTAAATCCTAAACTCTAAAATATAATCCCTAAGTTAGAATAATAAGAAATTGTTGCCCAATATGTAATGAGCAACGTCTCCCAACATATCATATATATATATATATATATATATATATATGAAAGCACTAGTAGAGATGACGATGAAAGAGGAGAGTGAAGGATTGAGCAAGAAAGTGAAAAAAAATTAATTAATTGAAAAAGATTATAGTGTACATAAGACATTTATAATAGTTATAAGCACATATAGTAACAAACTTACAAATGACTTGGAAGAACTAACTAACTATAAGTTATTATAATAAACCATTCACACATATTATCTAAACACCCTCATATAAATTCACAGTCTTTGCAAGACTAAAAGCATAGTTCTTAACTCAAGAAATCTAGGTCCTCATAATGCATTAATCATTATATTTGTTGTTTTCTCTTGTGTAGGTGTATGCTACACATGTAATGTACCATTCAAAACTTTTTCATATTTAAAATGAAAGTCTATTTCAATATGCTTAGTGCATGTATGAAAAAAATGATGTTTTCCAAATAACGTACACTAATATTGTCACAAAACAAAATTGACCTTTTTATCAAGCATACATTTAATTCAATTATCACTTTCCTAATCCACAACATTTCTAAGTTAATGAGAGCCAAAGCTCTAAATTCAACTTCAGTGGAGAACCTTGATACAAGTCTTTGCTTTCTTAAATGCCTTGAAACTAAAGAATGATCAAATAAATACAATACCTTCTAATAGAGCACCTATCATACTATAAGAAGCCCTATCAGTATAATTATATGTTGTCATACTCAAACTAAATGATTGTTGCAACATCAACCTATGACTACTAGTTCTAAGGTACCTTAGAGAAGAGGTTTAGGTGTAATCCAATGATCCATTGTTAGCTATTGTAAATATTGACACAATTTATTGATAGAGAAATATAAGGGTTGAAAGTGCGTAATATTGAAGGACTCCTACAATTTACTTATAAATAAAAGAACTAGCTAGAGGTTCACCACTAGCCAACCATGAATAGTATTTGGATTGGGCTTGTTTAATTGCACTTTATCAAACAAATCCTAGATATATTTGGTCTAACTTAGATGTAGCCCTTCTATAGCTTTTGTCAACTAAATCCCCCGAGAAAAAACTTAGTTTTCCAAGGTACTTGAGAGAACACATGATTCAACTTACTGAATAAAGGAAGAACTATTGCCACTAATCAAAACATCATCTATGCATATGATAAACACCATAAACACTCTATTGTAATCAAATACCCATCATATATGCCTATGAATTTGAAATATTGAACTCCCAATTAGACAAGCAACCACTCAACTTCAAATACGAAGCTCTTAGGGCTTATTTAAGACCATAGATAGCCTTTTTAAGTTTACAAATATGATGTGGATAGTCAGGTACATAAAGCCCTTTGGTTGAGCCATGAAAACTTCTTTAACTATATCCATATTAAGAAATGTTGTATTAACATCCCATTTTCATATACTACAATGCTAGGATATAGGTAGACTTAAAACAATTCTGATAGTTATAGGCTTAATTACAAGATTGAAGGTCTTAGTATAGTCTAACTCTTCATTTGATTGAAATCCTTTAGCCACAAATCTTGATTTGTACTTGTCCAAAAACCTGTTTCCTTTGAGTTTGTTTTGAAAAATCAATTTATTACAATAATCTTGCTACCTTTAAAAGGAGAAATTAATTCTGATGCTCATTTTTAATAAGTTAATCACATTCGCTTTGCATACCTAACTTCCATTTCGATACCAGTAAAACTTATCTTGCTAAAGTAGGTTCAAGTTTGATTTTAGTGGCTAGAAATCTTTTTGTTTAAATTCCATTATTGGCATAAGTTAACGTGTGATGTTTGTTAGATAACACTGGTAGGGAAGAAGTTGACTAAGTATTTTACACAGAAGAGATAAAAGAAATGAGTTGAGAAAAAGTAGCTAGCATATCAATTAATGACAGAACATTATAGGGTTGAAAGTGGGCTGATAAGTTAGAAGGATGAGAATCAGGCTCAAGTGGTTTAAACATAGTTGTAAGGGTAGATGTAGGAGAAAATGACAAGTCATGAGAATGAGACAGAGAATGAGTATTTAAAGAAAAGTTACTAGTTTTAGGAGTACTTTAAAGAAAAGTTACTAGTTGTAGGAATACTACCAAAAGTAGGTGATGCTACAACAATATGCTTAAATTGTGAAATCGTATGTTGAATCAAAGAAGAAGGTAACATAGGTACATTAAAAAAGCCATTACACATGGGTAATGAGTCAAAAATAATGACCGAAGGACTAGTAGGCCATTCTGAAACACTATAGCCAATGGTACTATATGCATGCTTAGAACTATACTTAGGTAAAGACAAAGAATAAGACAAAGGATGAGAATGTGAAAAGATAAATTCTTACTCACTAAACCTTACATGAGTGGAAATATAAATTCTTTTAGTAGTATGATTAAGACACCAAAATATTTTGTAGTGAGTTGCATAACTAAGAAAGTACAAGGTTGTGTTCTTTGTTCTAATTTGTTATTATTGTATGGTCTAATATATGGGTAATACAAGCACCCAAAAATTCTCAAATGCGAGTAAATAGGTTGGGATTTGAATAAAAGTTCATAAAATTTATGATTGTTCAAGGTTTTTGATGGTAACATGTTCATTAAGTAAACAACTGTTTTGAAATTGTATTCCTAATAACACATAGGGATTCCAACTCTCATCAAAAGAGCAAGGTCTATTTCAATTCATGACTATTTTTTCGTTCATTAACTCTATTTTGAGATGGATTGTGCAGTTAAGAAGATCTCACAAGATGCTCCCTTGAAAAAGATGAATTTCAAGTGGTTTAAGCTCAATGTCTTTATCACTATTGCACCAAACTATATAGAAACCATAGACTCAAAATGCAAGAGAAGCTATGCAACTTAACCTTTTCTATTTAACACATATAGTCATTGATATTGAGAATGATCATCAACAAACAACAAAAAATATCTCATGTTATGAGCATAATCAATAGAGAAAGGTCTATGCAAATCAACATGAATGATATCAAGTAGACTAGAAGACCTAGTATGTACATAAGTTTGGAGAATTATGTGAGACTTTTCTTAACTGACAAGATTTGCACAGATAAAGTCTATTAGGGGTTTTAAACACTTCATTCATATAATAGCTATTGTTTGAATAACAAAAAATGTAGATGACCTAAGCAATCATGCCTCAAGTTACAATTTAGTTCTATTTAATGACATTTCACTTTGTAAAAATAAAAAATTCTAGTAGATATAGAACTTCTAGAATCTAGCACTAGAATTTGATAATGTTCATCTTTAATTTCTCCCATTAAAATGGTAATCTTGGTAGGAAGATCCTATACATAAAAGGAGTTAGGATAGAATTCAACCAAGACATTATTATCTTCACAAAGTTTACTCACATATAACAATTTTTTCTTTAATTAAGGAACACACAATAAATTGTGCAATTTCAATGCCTATGTGGTGTAAGGAAACAAACCAGAACTAGACTAAGTGATTTGTATTATAGAGCCATTACTTAATATGATCGAAGATTGTTCATTATAAGCACTAGCATGCTAAAACATATATGCATCAAATGTAAATTGGTGAGTGGCTCCAGTATCAAGATACCAATTCTTGACATCATAACTATAAGATGACGTAAAGATAAGTAATGCTTAAGGTTGCATGTGTGAACCAAAACCATAATCCAAAGGAAAGGTAACTAGAAAATCAAATTCTTGTACGTCATTAGTCTGACTAAAACGAGTTTAAAGAGTAAGCCCTATTTTGTGGCCCATTATTCCTGGATTAAATATAATAGAAGTAATAGTTAATTATTGTATGTTAATTTTTTTTCATATTTGGTATTCAATATTATCAAACTTAGTGTTTCTTGATTGATCTTGGCCATTATTAGAATTTTGATGAAGTATTCTAAGGAAATTTTTTGATAACCAAACTTAGAATTAGAATTAGAACAAGATTTAATAGATGAAGAGGCATAATGACAAGAATCAGTTGAGAATGTGGAAGATTCATGTGCTCTTGTTTCCATTCATGAATTCTTAATCGAGCAAAGCCTTCATCTAGTGTAAGAATCCTTTTCTTGTTAGTTATATTTGTCACTAACGATATGTAGTTAGTTACCAAACCATACCCTTCCCCTACACAAAAAAGCATATAAAACATTTGCTCCTTATCGCCAATAGTGTTTATAATAACAAAAGATGAATTATCAAATCTTTTACAACACTAATGTATTACTTAACAACAATTGTACAGTTATTGCAATAGTCCAACATTCAAATGTTGTTGATTTTTCAATCAAGTAATTTAGTGAACTGGTAAAGACAAAGGATTATATCCAATTTTTTTACTACTTTGTCTTGCCTATCCCATAATGATATGAATTTTCTTCAAAAACTTCTCAATCAATTGATGTGCCATTAGCTCCAAGAGTTAGACAATTTTCTTGACAAGTCTTGAAGGCATAGTTCTTGATCCATCAATCAAAGACTAAAAGCTATATACATCAATTTCTTGCTATAATTGTTCTTTCCAAATGAGGTATTTGATTTTATCCAATTTTACAGAAAAATTAAAGTTTATAGGGTACGTAGGTAAAATAGGAAAAGATAATGTAATAACTATCAATCCACTATTAAATTGTGTATAAATAATGCAACATTTATGACTTATTCATGTTTGGTTGCACGGAAGAGAGATCAATGGCCATGACCAATGCTCCAATACTATGAAAGCTCTATAAAGAAGAAGATGAAATATGAGAATGAATGATAGAGAAAGAAAGTGAAGAAATATGTATTTCATTGATCGTAAATGATTATAGTGTACATAAGACTTTTATAGTTGTTATAAGCATGTATAGTAATAAACTTACAAATGATTAGGCATAACTAAGTAACTACAAGATGTTACAACAAATCATTCACACTTATTATCTTAACAATATATCACGTCCATTTTGAAAACTAATGAATCCAATTAATCATCTTAATTGTAGAATAATTTAAATTGATATAAATGTTATCAAGATTTAAAATTTAAAAATAATTAATAACTCTTAAATTAATACAAAAATCAAGTAAGAAAAATACATGTTCATGTTAGATGAGACTAATTCAATAATCAAAGATAATTAATTGTATTCATTAATTAAGGTCATTAGTTTTCAAATCTTAACATATATCTATAAAATAATTTTTTATATATTTTTTAAAGTTATGTTATTTTTTTAGAAAGTAAAGTTATGTTATTGCATGTTCAAAATTTAGTGTACAATTATATATTTTAGATAATTTTAATTATTTAATTTCATGTCATTTCTTATTTACTTATTCTTAAAAATTTTATTTTTATCAATTATCGAGGGCTAAGAAAATAATCTAATTAATATGTTTGAGAAATCTAATTTGATATTCTTAATTGATAGATGTTATATTCAAATCATATTCAAATTAAAAAATATACAATTTGTTTAGATTTAATTCGAATTCGAATTCAAAAATTTTATAATCAAGTGCAATCCTATCTAGATTGAATTAGTATTAAATTTATAAATAAATGTATATTTTATTTAATAATATATTATATTTAAATATTATACATATCACGATTAAAATAAATTATTATTTTAATTTAAATAATAAAATATAAATTTTAAATTTTTATAATAATTTAATAATTCCCAAATATATATCTTATTTTTATTTTTATTTTAGTTGTAACTATAAATAATAAATTTTATTAAAGATGAATCAATTTAAAATTAAAATATATTATAAATTATATTTTATATATAATAATAATTTATAAGTAAATTTAAGTTTAATCGCAATTTATTCTTCTTTAAAATATCTAATATATTAGAATTCAGGTTAGTTTAGATTAATTATTTTATTTAATTTATTTTTGATTAAAAAATTTCAAATTTTAAATTAAAAATTAAAAATTAATAAAAATCAGACTTCTCGGATCCGCATCTCAACCCACTGACCACTTTGCTCACAGTTTTATAATTTATATGCACTAAGTATTATATATTGACAAAAAGAAAGAAAATTATATTGTTATTATTAAATATTAGTGTTATATTATAAAATTTATAATATTAAAAATAAAGTGGTGTAATATAATTGCTAGTGAATTAGTAATTTTATTTTAGTTAATAAAATTCTTACATTTTAATTGTGTTTGTAATAATCATAAATTTATAAAAAATTGCATTGAAAATTTTCTCCTTAATATTGAATAATTTGCATCTGAAATCTTAGTAATTTTATTTAAGAAAATTCTTATTATTTGAAGTTGAGATATGTTGCAGATTTTGTCATATATTAAGATAAATTAAATATTATTTAAATTAATTTATAATTATTTAAATATATTTAATATTATTTAATTAGATATATATTATTTTTATTATTATAAATTTTAAGAAAATTAATTTATATATATATATATATATTTAAATACCATAACAGTGTGTTAGAAGTATAACAGTACGATAGTATAATTATATAAATAAATAAAAAATTCCCACTTGTCCAACTGTAGAAGACGAGGAGAAACGGAATGTCTGGAATGTATCGCTGGCATCACTGCAACAATACCAAATTCATATCAACTGTGATCTAAGGTTCTCTCAGTTTCTGATCACCTTTAAAGCTTCGATACCTGAGAATCGGACGACAGAAGCGGATGGAAAACGCCGACGTGTTTTTGGGGCTTCACGACTTTCTTGAGAGAATGCGTCAGCCTTCAGCTGCCGATTTGATCAAATCCATCAAAAGTACTTTCTCTCTTTTTACCCTAGCTTATTTTTCTCATTCATTTCTCTTCAATTATGTCCTTTCTTTTTTGCTTTGGATTACAACATGAATGAGCTCACCCTGTGTGTATACGATTTTGATATTTCTAAGAATGAACTGTTGATGTCGTTTGGCAGCTTTATCTTGTCGTTTTCAAACAATGCGCCCGATCCTGAGAGGGATAGTGCTTCTTTTCAGGTATTCTTGGCAAAGATGGAGGCTGATTTCAGGGCCCATCCACTTTGGGTTGGCTGCTCCGAAGACGAACTGGAGAGTGCTGGTGAAGTGAGTTACTTATTTGGATTTTGATTGATACAGTTGTATTCAATCAGTTTGATAATTTTCTAGTCAGACTCTTTATATTTGAATTTCTAGTTGTACTCGTGTAGAAGGGTGTGATAGAATGTATAGAAGTATTGTTGGTCGTTCTCTCAACAGCTTAAGCTTTTTTGAGAGAGTTGGTGACCAATAACTTCTAACATGATATAAGAGTTAGAGATCCTGTGTTTAAGGCACAACAATCCTAATTATTGAATTGTAAGTGTTTGTTTACATAGTGTATAAAACTAACACTTGTGGGGGAGTGATAAATGTATAAAGATATTGTTTGTCCTTCTCCTATGAACTTAAGCTTTTGGAATAGTTGGTAACTAATAACTTCCAACGTGGTATCAAAGAAGGAATTCTGTGTTCAAGATCCAATAACTTCTATTGTTGATTTGCAAGTGTTTGGCATGCATGGTGTATAGAGCCAACATTTGTGAGGAATGATAGAATTTATAAAAATATTGTTAGTTCTTTTTCTAATAGCTTAAACTTTTAGGAGAGTTGGTGACCAACAATAAATTTTAACAGGTGTGCTAGTAACAACCTCAAAACAACCATTATTAGTTAAGTGTTATCATCTTGAAGTTAGAGATGTAAATTAGGATCCTAATTATTGAATTGTAAGTGTTTGTTTACATGGTGTATAAAACTAACACTTGTGGAAGAGTGATAAATGTATAAAGATATTGTTTGCCCTTCTCCTATGAACTTAAGCTTTTGGAATAGTTGGTAACTAATAACTTCCAACGTGGTATCAAAGAAGAAGTTTTGTGTTCAAGATCCAATAACCTCTATTGTTGATTTGCAAGTGTTTGACATGCATGGTGTATAGAGTCAACATTTGTGAGGAATGATAGAATTTATAAAAGTATTGTTAGTTCTTTTTCAAATAGCTTAAACTTTTAGGAGAGTTGGTGACCAACAAAAAATTTTAACAGGTGTGCTAGTAACAACCTCAAAACAACCATTATTAGTTAAGTGTTATCATCTTGAAGTTAAAGATGTAAATTAAGATGAGATATTAATGAAATTTATAATACAATTCATTAATTTTCAAAGCTCATCTCATCTCGTTTTACTTATTAAGAAAAATGATATAATATATATTTAAAGTTAAGTTCATTGGGGTTACAATCTAAATGAGATGAAATGAAATTTAAATAAAATGAGACAATATTATATCATGAATCTATTAGAGACATTACATGTTACATGAGATGAGATGATATAGTTCACTTTAGATCTCTACTTGAAGTTGTAGCATTATGTTAAGATACTTGTTTATGTTGGGGGATTGATCCTGGCAACTGATACCTAGATATGAATTCACTGTCTTTTTATGAATTTGGCAATCAAGGATGGGATTTGGGGTAGGGGTAGGGGTAGGGGTAGGGGTAGGGGTAGGGATGAATTTCAAAATTTGTGGAGCGAATGAACTGGAATGTAGAACTTGAAAAAGAATTCTGGTACATTTCTGGAGTTAATTTCAGGAGGCCTTTTGAGATATGTAACTTTTAGTACTTTGCCATTGTTATTCTTGGGGAGTGGGGACCAAATATTTAGGAATAAAGATTAAGCAGGAGAGTTGGATGAAAGTCATTTGCAGAAAAATATTGTGCTGTGAATTTTGTTTGCTCAAAATTAGTGGGTTTTCCCCATTGGAAAGAAATAGAGGGCTAAAGCATTAAGTCAAAAAGAAGCAATGCACGAGTTCTAATTATTCAATTGTTAAAATAAATGGAGGTTTTCTTATTGAAAAGGAACGGAAGGATCCTGGCATGGTACGGAGATCAAATAAAAGAATCATAAAATGTAATATGTATCAAATTAACCGTGAATGAGGACACAAAGCAGCTTGTCTCCTGGTGCTTTGTGTCCTCAATTGTTGCAAGGTTATAAGTAATTTGTTGCTTAATGCGTCTATTGCTTCTAATGAAGATCCACCTGGAGCTGATGATTTCCTTCCTGTTCTAATTTATGTTACTTTAAAGGTAAGGTTCATATCATAAAATGATTTATTTTGCAGAACATTTACAGCTGATTCATAGATATTGTTGTATATAACCTTAAATATTTTTAATACTTTTATTTGTTGGTGTCCTTTATTACATTGTTGCTCAATATGATAAGCAATGCCACTATGATGTGCATTTAGACTTACAATTAACAAATTCAAACACACGTTGCATGCATAAAAACAGTCTTACATGGGTAACTTTTCCCTTTTCCCTTTTCCCCTTCGCTTCTTTTCTTTCTCTACACTTTATTTGCAAGACCACTCCTATTTCTGTTTCTGTACTTTATGAGTGTACATCTTCCTTGAAACTACTTAGCAATTTGCCTTTCATCTACTCACCACAGATTTATGTGTTTCTTTTATCAGAAGATTTATATGTTTATTTGATGGGTTGAAGACGGTCCTTTTCTTTTTTTGTAAATTGGTATTTTAGTTCCCAAATATATTTCATTGAAGTCCCCAAACTTTTAAAAGTTCTCACCAAAGGATAATTTAAGGACATTAGAGCATTCTGTGAAGATGAGCGATGCCAGTTTTGTTTAAAAAAAAATGATGGCTCACACCAGAAATTGTCTTATAGGTTAGGATTTTAAAAATTTGAGGACGTTATTGAAGCCATATATCAAATGTAGGTTGAAGACCTTAATTGTCTCAATGACAAAATAACACTAGTTTGTATTTAACCATTATTATGTGGTTACACACATTTGCTTTCATTATGATGTATTTTTTCTGGTGAAACCATGTATCTTATACTGCTATCCATGATTAGCGTATCTCTGTTAAATGTTTCATATTTTTTGAGCCTAGAAATGATCATTCTATGAGTGAGTTGTGTTTTGTATAGAGTAATTTACCAAACTAGCAGAGTATTTGGGTTATATTTTATTTTTTACCAAAATTGTTCCGAGATAATGCTCACCACTATTATGGTAAGACATTACCTTGTTGTGGTAAACCTTACCATAACACTGGATGTTGTCAAAATACCTTCCTACATTGGACCAATGCCTCTTTGTACTATCATTGGTTTACTATTAATTCTATTTTTTATCAAAATTGTTTCGAGGTAAGGCTTACCATTATTGTGGTAAAACATTGCTTTGCCGTGGTAAGCCTGATACAACACTGGATACCTTCCGAATTCCTTCCTACATTGTGTCAATGTCTTCCCACACTAAGCCAATCCTATATCACAAATTCTATTTTTTATCAAAATTGCACTGAGTTAAAACATAAACCACTGTTGTGGTAAGGCATTATTTTGTTGTAGTAAGCCTTACCAAGACATTAGATGCTTTCTTACACTGAGCCATTACCTTCCCACACTAGACCAATGTTTTATCATATATTCCATTTTTTATTAAAATTGCTTCGAGGTAAGGTCGTACTAAACGTTACCTCCTAGCGATTTTGGTAAAAAATGAGGCCTGTAGGGGAGAAACAATATAGTCAAATGAAGGTTTATGGCTATGAGCTCTGCATTTTTTTTCATTTATTCTTTGTGTATCAGTTTTTATTGCTTTGGTTTTATAGTAAATAACTTTATATACAAAAATGTTTCGTTTATCAGTGCTTGTTTACTTTCTCATCTGTGGAGTTTGCTGTCTTGTAGTACACTAGAACTGTGCATCTTTTTTCTTTGAAATTATGCTATGAATATGATAGGAGCATGGGGAGCCCATGCCTTCTGTTTGAGGCCATTTCAAAGCCTGGCTTAAATTCATGTTACAGTTGAAGCTTTTCATGCTTTTACTGCCTAAAAATTGTAGCTACAGTGGAAAACACTATATTTGCAGTTTATGAGTCCTTATATTTCTTGGAAGGACTCATAAACTGCAAATATAGTGTTTTCCACTGTAGCTACAATTTTTAGGCAGCAAAAGCATGAAAAGCTTCAACTGTAACATGAATTTAAGCCAGGCTTTGAAATGGCCTCAAACAGAAGCAGCCTATTATTTCACAAAAATGCAATCTGTTGAATCCTTTATTTCAAATATTGATGCAAAGATCCCTTTCAATGGAAGAAACTGAATATGAAAACAACATGGAATTTGCTCGAGCTCTTCTAACTGGGCTTTCTGCTGATTCGAATTGTCATTCTAATCAAATTTACCACCATGCAGGACATGTGCCTAGAGTAGAATCGGCAGAGACCAGACATAATGCTTTAAATGCTAGCAAGGATCCTGCACTTCCTCGTAAATTATCTAATCCTAAATTCAGACCTAAGGAGACATCCCATGAAAAGGATCATTTGACATTGACAAAAGTTCCATCCCTTTCAGATCTTGAGAATAAAGGTGCATCATTGCTTTTAAAAGAGGATAGGGTGAGCCAAGTTTTTCAGGAGTACCCTTTCTTGTTTGCCTGTGTTGGTGACCTAACTATCAATGATGTAGAGGATTTGCTTAATAATTACAAACAACTAGTTCTCAAGTATGTTACTCTTTCTAGAGGGTTAGGGAATGCAGCTCTATCCCTTACTCCAGTAAATACACAAACTCAGGTCCAGTAGTATCCTGAAACCATGAACAGGCAGGACAAAAAAGGGGGTGACAATCCTGCTGATGATTTGAAAAAAGACACAAATTGGACAGATGTTGGTCCAAATGAAGTTTCACATTCTAAAGAGGAAAATTTGGAATTGCTAATGTCACAACACAAGGCTGTTACTATTTAGGGCATTAAATATGAGGAGACTTCCCAATAACAGTTTATTCAAAGAAGCTGTTATACGAGTATGTTCAATAGGAAGGCAATAGTGACTCCAGGATTGTCTATTTTCTCCTTTGCCTTAGATGATTGTTGTGGTATCATGCCTTTACATCCAGATCTGTGAGGGGAACATCATTCTCTCTTTGCTTTGGAAGATCCAAGCATAAACTTCTGTTGGCACCAAGATAGGTAGAGTGGTGCATGTGGGCAATACGTCAGAAAGTATATGTGCAGAGGCCATACTGCTACCAAGCTCTCAGGAAAGAGTGTGCAATGTTGAATGTTCTATCCACTGTGATGACGCATTATTAATTACACTAGGTATGATGATAAATCATATGAGCACATTGGCATTGAACAAACTTTAGTTTTGTCCAAAGTGGTGACTTTATTTTTCTTCAAGTGAGGAGAGGAAGAATGTTCTGAAACTTATCCCTCTTCCATCTTTTCTTAATTCCAAGCATCTCTCTTTTAACTCAAACTGCTCAAGTCTCATTATGTAATTGACACAAATAGTTACACATTTGTAGTTACCTTTCATCATCTAATTGGCTGGCATGCTTCATTTTTGGTAACAAGTGCATCTGAAGTTTGTTAGGTTGTAGATTTCTCGACATAGTTATATTGATCTTCTTCGTGCATACTGGTTGACAAGAAATACGAGAACAAGTTCCCTGATGGATGGTGAAATTATTATGTGTTTTTGATCTTGTATGTGATTGTTGATACTGATTTAGAAGTCTACTAAAGACGTATTTATTTTAGTAGTTTTCCCTATCTCTTGTTAACTTAAAAATCTCATTTGCAGTTCTCCCCTTCTCTTTTTGGATGCGAAGAATGCAACTCACAACCTACTGCGTCAGGTAAACCATACTGGTTTTAACTTGTACTTCCACACTGGCTTTTACTTAATTTCTCTGCAATTCATTTGAATTTGGGATGAGGCTTCCTGCTTAGTCCCTTTTTCATCGTTGTATCATTATTTCTGGACTGCTTATGTATTTACTACTCTCTCCTTGAGCTAATTCGTTCGTTAAAAAAAAATGTTACCTGAATTTTTATGCAAAACATCAAAATATGATGCCTATTTTCCATGTCATTGTTATACTAAACCATCAGAATTCATGGATTTTATTTCGATTTCTCCGTAAGCAACCGTTTGAAGTTTATATTTTCATTGCAAACCAATGTTCATGATTATCACTACTCTTGATTTGTCACAATCTCATTGCTTGCTATTTTTCTTCAATAATTGATCAAAATGATATCGAAATTTTAATTTTGTGAAAATATTGAAGATATTATCAATATTGATGGAAATTGTTGTAAAACTTATTATAATTCAAAATGATATTAAATTTATGATGAATTTATTTTTTATATTAGCACCCTTGTAAAACTTGTAAATGTGGAGATATTGTGGATATATCAAGGATATTATGGATATTTAATTAAAACCACATGACATACTAGTCCAAAATTCAATTGTGATTTCAAGTTTCAGTTATTGGTCTTAATCTCTTAAAACCAATCTCACAGACAAGATTTATAATGAATTATTTCCACATGAATAATACTTTTCTCGAATTTTTTCTTTCATCAATTTATAAGTTGTAGTACTTAGCCTATTAATCTAGTAGTGAAATTCATCGTTTTTGTTACTTCAAGTCACAATTTCGAATCAACTTCTGATCTAAAAAAAATTATAAAATATAAAATAACTATTGAGAACTTATACTTTTTCTCTGGCTCTTTTTGTAGCTTGTGAACATTAGCTTGATTCCTCCAATAATGGAGAAACCGCACAGATGTTCCACTTCGTCTCTATCTTTACAAACAAAATACAAAAATACAAGCTATTACAAAGTAGGACAAGCTGCAAAAAGAAAATCTTTTTGATCTGCTACACTTAACAAGTTTGGTTTCTCTCTAACCAGCACACCACCTAGCAACAGATCACAATCTATGCCTTGTGCTTCACGCCTAATATTATATTATAATCTTTAGTTGTTAACAATTATTTTTGATGCTTTTAATATACATGTTTTGGGGACTTCAAGATCCATAGTATATATAATAAGTGTATTAGCGAGACAAAGGGAACATATAAGAGTATTCTGTATAACCCAAGACAATGTCAGGTGATGACAGTATGTAAAATATTTCATCATTTGCACTCATTCACGAGCAAACTTCTATGCCACTGTATTAGGTCCCTTTGTTAACTTTTTACATACGTTTTGGATCGTCTAAATGTCTATTGTACCCTGCACTTGTTGTGGTAAGATATTATTGGTTGTTGAGCATACATAGTGTATACTTCAAATCAATCAAATTCTTTATTATTTTAAATTTTTGTGTGTGAAGTAAAACATTTTTTTTTAAAAACACCTTGCATTTACATAGAATTTCGTTCGTTTAAAATACCACTTAAGCAATTACTGTAAAAGAATAAATGATTTAAGGGCCATATATTGCTGGTTTTCTTTCTTTTTTTCCTGGTTGTTATGTTCATAAACTCATTAAATTCCCACAACTATAATGGAGATAAGGTAGATTGACTCTTTGCTAATAAGAAAGAAAAGAATAGGTTTTCTAATATTTTAAAACATTTTTTATTTGGATTTGAATGATAATTTGTGAGTATTACATAACATTAGCTTTTTGGTCAAGTGTGAACCAACTTTTTTCTCTTTTCATGTTAATAACATATAAATTTATACATAATATTTACAGTTATACTAATTATGGTCTATCATGCGACAAATTAATTTGAATTTTAAAAATAGAGAAGTTATTTACTTTTCAAGAAAATTTTGATATGTAACACCATAATTGAAGTGAATTCAAATGTGTGCAATTTATGTGTGCAAAAATATATAACTAGAAGAGTTGTCATGACACAATGTAACTCTAAAGAAAAGAACTACAAATTTGCATGAATCAAGAAAAGAGTAGAAGAAAAAAGATGAATAACTGGACGAAGACATTCAAAAACATGATGAAAATGATTTCAACTTAATACATACGTATATTGCTTTTGCTTGTAATGTCATACTTTTGAAAATAATGAGAGTGATGTATGTATAACACTTGGTCATAATAATAGTTTGTTACATTCAATAACCTTATGCCTATTAGTTTTTATTCTATACACATCACATCACATTCTAAACATGTTCCTTTACACTTCAAATTGAGACTTAACAACATAATTGCATGTCTATCATAACAGTACATGTCTGCCATCTACTCACCAAATACTTCATACTCTTTACTTACTTCGTTTGAGGAAGATAAAAGACATCATTAGAAAGGTTGTTGGTTTCACATCATACAATTTACTTCGTTTGAGGAAGATAAAAGACATCATTAGAAAGGTTGTTGGTTTCACATCATACAATTTAGTTTTGACTAATAAATTCTTGACATAGTTTGTTTGAGGAACAAAGAGCTATTGCTAAGTGCATTAACCTCAATACTTAGAAGAAATGCAAAAGTCTCATATCCTTGAGTGAAAAACTAACATTAAGCATGAAAGTATACTTTTAAATTTGACCATTACTTAGAAGAAATGCAAAGGTCTCGTATCCTTGAGTGAAAAACTAGCATCAAGCATGAAAGTATACTTTTGAATTTGAGCATTATCTGACCTAATGATGATGATATCATCCATAAACACCAATACATAGAGCTTATAGGTAGAATTGATCATAATAAATAATGAGTCAGCAACTCTTGACTTTGTAAAACTAAATGTCACCAACGTATAGCTCAACTTATCAAACCAGACTCTTTGAGTCTGTTTCAAACCATATAAAGACTTCAAAAAGTTGCATACATATTCAGGATGTTTCTTATCAACAAACCTAAAAACCTTCTTCATATACACTTTCTCAATGGTGATGCCATTCATAAAGGAATTATTTACATCTATTTTCCTTATGGATAAATGATTTGTCAAAGCAATTGTCAAAATATTCCTCATAGTGTCGAATTTCACAATAGAGTTGAATGTTTCCACATAATGAAATCCAACCATTTGTAAGTACCCTTTGGCAACTACTTTAGCTTTAAGCTTGTCTAAGTCACCATTAGTTAACTCTTTAACTCTAAAAAGCCATTTATTTTCAATATTTTCCTACCCTTGGGTGGAAGAACTAATACCCCCATTTGGTTTCTTATTAAGGCATCATATTCACTTTTTATGGCATCATACCATCTTTGATGTGTGAGAGCTCCCCAAACTATCTTTGACACTATAAACTTGTTAGCAACAATGAATACTTTGGGTTTGGTAATACCAACCTTAGACCTTGTTGTCATCCTATAGGTATTGGAATTAGTGATTTGTCTACGAGAGTTTTTAATAGAAGGTTTTGTTAAGGCAATTGGCATTTGTGAGACATTTTGAGGATTATGCTCAAACTAAGATGTGTGGGGTAAATTGTTTGTAGGATTGGGAATATGTACTGATGAGTCAATTTTTTGTGTTGGTAGGATAGATAGGTGATAGGAATGATTCATTTGCACTGTTAGGCATGTATGATAATAATGGATCAATATTGTCCAAAGGATTTACAAATGGCTCAAATAATTTATCTGGTATAGTGGTGTTGAGTTGGTTAGATAGGCTACCTACCAAAGTAGTCATAGTTGAGTCTATCATGGTAGTACATGATTCAGTAGCTTTATCAAAAATAGGAACTTTAAACAATATAAGTAGGGGTAATTTTGCAAGATATAGGATGAGATTGAACATTATTAGGTTTGTGTTCAGTATATAGAAAATAGTTTTCATCAAAGACCATGCAACTCAAAATGGCAATCTTTTCAATTGATGTTAGGTACTTATATCTTTTGTGTAATGGACTATAGCTAATAAAGGTACAAGGTTGGGTTTTGAAATCAAATTTATAGCTATTATAGGGTTTAAGATAGGGATAACATCTATACCTAATAGTTCTATGCATTGAATAACTAGGCATGGTCTTATGGATGATTTCAAATATACTTTTGTAATTGAGGACAGTTGTAGGTAACATCTTCATTGTGTGGACAATAGTAAAGAATGTTCATTCCAAAATCTCAATGGCATAGAGCTTCGTGCCAACATTGCTAAATCAATTTCAATTACTTGTCTGTATTTCCTTTCTACTAACCCATTTTTTTTAACAATATAGAGACATGAGATGGACATTTTTATCCCATAAGAGGCCAAAAGAAAATTGAGTGCATCAAATTCCCCACCTCCATCTGACTAGAGTATTTTGATATTCTTTTCTAACAACAACTCTACTTGTTTTTTAAACATTATGAATGTTTGTACAATACCAAATTTCTCTTTTAAAAAAAAAATCCATGAGTGTCTAGAACATTCATCATTGAGTAGCACATACGATAGAAAACCATTAAAAGACTCCATAGGCAAAAAACCCCACACATTAGTGTACACTACTACGAACACTACATTTGTTCAAAGCATATTTGAATGGTAAATGATGAATCTTTTTCAATTGATAAGTTGAACAAACATCATTACTATTAGTTGATACAGTGAGTCTATTGCATGAATATAGAACGCTATTCAAAATTCTAACATTTGCATCCCCTAATTTGGTTTGCCACAGTTGAAAATCAAAATTAGAGCTAATGTTATTTAAATCAAAAGTTCACATACATTAAGTAGCATAAACTTGCCTTTATCTTTTTTCATTTAGAATTTTACTTATTCAAGTGAAATATTGAATGAATACAACACATGCTCAATTTTTCCTTATAGCAATGTGTATCCCTGTGATTTTATCCTTCACATAGCAGTATTTAGGATGAAATTCAAAGTATATTGAGTCATCTCGAGTAAATTATGAGACACTGAGTAAGTTTTTAACAATGCACATGAAATATATTCTTGAGATATAACTTCTTAGCACTCTCTTTAGGAATAGAAAATGAGTTCATACCAACAAGTGCAATATGAAAACCATCCTCATCGCCAATCATGGGTTGCTGATTCTCTCCTAGTTTAGATTTCATAGCTAGATTTGCTAGGTCAAATGTCACATAGTGTGAAGAATTAAGCCAATCAACCATGTGAGATAAGATGCTAAATATCAAGTTTAAGTTTCTACATACATTTCTAAGTGTTGAATTTGAGGTAATTGATTTGTTAGGAGCACTATATTTCATTTAGCATCAGA
Source organism: Hippophae gyantsensis (assembly GCA_030763125.1). NCBI lineage: Eukaryota > Viridiplantae > Streptophyta > Magnoliopsida > Rosales > Elaeagnaceae > Hippophae > Hippophae gyantsensis. Next base: position 21,054,141 of record CM061032.1, on the reverse strand, counting down.
GGATAATGAGGCTTGGTTGGTATGGATAGATTTTTTCTATTGGTGCAAATTGCTAGGGTTATATAACAGAACATTTGAGTGATACATGGTTAGGTTTGATTGCACTGAGTTGTTGGTTTGTATGAATGGTACATAAATCTTTGATTGTTTTGAGGTATACTTGAGCTCATAAACTATTGATTATTAAATTGAGATTGGTTAAATTGAGTTTGCATTGGGTTTTTTCCTTTATAAAGATCAATAATAGGCACAAAGGTTTAAGTAAACCTATACCAACAACTGCTAGCAAAATAACTAGTCTTACTACAAATTTGACATTGTGGCTTAGTTTCATTATTGAATCTCCTACCTCTATTCTTATTTCTATATGGATCAAATATTTGTGAGAGTTCCATAAGTCATTCCAACCCAACTAAACATTTAGGACCTACAAGAGGGTTGAAACACCAACATATAAAATCTTTTTGTAAGCACTATTTCAACTCGGTTAAGTAGGCATCATAGCATGAATTTGACAGATAACATAGTGAAAATAAAAATAACATGTTTAATTCAACACATAAAAATAACCATTAGATAAGAAAGAAAGATCTATGATAAAGACACTAATGATGGTATGCATCACAGACTTCTGTCTATATTAGCAACACATATTAACATGGCAAACAACACACAATATGTGAATTAGAAAAACATATTAGAAAAGATAAAAGGATTTTCAATCACTCTAGGTCCACTTATGTGTGAACATATTTGGTAAATGATGATTGTACTCTCACAACATGTGATCATACGTGAAAGAACATGTAATGAGGTAAACTTACATAGGATCCAACTCCTATGTGGTAACATCCTCGAGTTACTTAAGGCAAACACTCAGTAACATGGAATTCACTAATAAGTAAATCAACAATATAAACTTAAAAAAGTATATATGTAAATACCTTTATCAGTCGAGATACATACCTTAATTGCACTTAAGCTACCCAAGTTTACGGTCTCCACAACACTTGATCAAATTACATCCAAGCTTGTCTTCAGAGCTCCATCACCAAGTTATGTGATCAACTACTAATGGCTCAACCTTCTAGCATATATACATGTCACAATCTAGCAACACCCAACCAACACATCGACTCTTAACCTATACATAATGTTACAACCTTGCAACAACCAGTCGAAGCATGACACACTTCTACATAGGCTCTTCACCTATGAAACTATTACATCCTTGTAACTACCAATCGAAATATGACACACAACCACATAAGCTCATCTCGTATAGGAATTGTTATAGTACTTTTGCAACTACTAGTCGAAACATGGCACATAACCACATAGGCTCCTCTCCTATTGAAACTACTTCACTTTTGCAACTACCAACCAAAATACAACAACTCAACACTGAGAGATACTCTTTGAAATGACGTGGCTCTTCCCTAACTAACATGCATTTTAACTCTCAACAAAATCTCACTTAATCTTACATTGTTTTTACCTAACTTTGTGTTTGAGAATTATGAGGCAAACTCCTTTTTGATATACTACATTACATAGATGCTATAACATTTCTCGGACCTGACACTCAAAAGGAAAGTAGAATGAGAAGTATGGTGCCAAATGGTAGAGCCTTCTTTATATTCTAGCCAAAGAAACAATAAGGATGATAGGTGACTTTATAGATAAATTCCAATCCTCCCTGGCCCTCACCGGCCACTCATTTTCCAAAGTGAAAAAGGTGATAGTTATACCCCAATAAGCATCATAATCATTACACACTCATGGTACTAACTCGCTTCCTATTAAAGTCTTAAGTGGTCAAGACCGGGTTCAAGAGTTGAGGAGAGTGAAAGAAATATGTTACCTTTTCCTAAGGTTGATATCCTGTGTATATCAACCAGGTGGAACCATAATACCTTGGACGGGAGACCTACACAGATATCCTTAAAATGTACGAACCCTGATTCAAACACTTGTCATCTATGTACTTTTGAAAGTAATGAGAGTGATGTATATATATCAGTTTGTTACTCTTAGTAGCTTTTTGCTTAACAATTTTTAGTTTTTATTCTATACACATCACCTCGTGCTCTAACCATTGTCTTTTGCATATCAAATTGAGACTTAGTCAATAATTGCATGCCTAACATAACAATACTCATGTGCCATCAGTTTCTACTACTCACTAAATACTTCATACTCATCATTAGCCTTAACCGTAACATGTAGTCTAATAGGACAATATTGACAAAAATAAATAAATAAATCTGATAGGACAATAATATTGTTATTATGTTTTATGTAAATATATAAATACATACAAATTTGGAAACATATTTTTATTCATACTAATTACCATGTAAAACATGTTAACTTTCCTTAAAGAAAATTATGTTCATCTTTTAAAGTTATTTTGTCACGTGTAACACCATAATTAATGAGAATGTAAATATGTATGCAAAATTTATTATTTATTTATTTTAAATGGTTTTATTTTTAACTCAATTTTTGATATATGAGTAATGCTAAAAATACATATATACTTACACATATTTGTATTCATATTAGCTATGGTGTGCCATATACCAAAAATAACTTTAAAAATCGAGAAGTTATTCGTTTTTTAAGAAAATTATATACATAGCACATCATAACTAATGTGAACACAAATGTGTATGAGTAAATTTATATGTATTTAGTGTTTATTTTTCGTAAATTAAACTTTATATTAAATTATTTGAAAAAATATAAAATTAATGTATATTCTCAAAAGTTAGTTTCTAATTTAAGTAAATGGCAAGTGTTAAAATATTTTTACCAAATTATCATTATTCTTGAATTGACCTCATATTTGATTTCCTATCATAATTTAATATTTTTATTAATTTTAAATTTTATACATGTTAACATCTATACATTTAAATACAATTATCTAAAAGTTACCATGATTTGCGATAATATTTTTTAAATTTATTAGTCAATGCAACAAAAATATAAAATATATACATATACCATTCTAATATATAAAGTTAGATAAAAGTTAATAATCTAAAATAAATAAAGAAAAATACACCCAACATATATGTTTTCAAAGCATACTTAATATAAACATATATTCAATATAATTATAAACATGTATTTAACATATGATTAATTATAACGTTATATCCTTGACAAGGGGCTATACAAATGAAACTCCACTAATAAAAATAGTCACTTTGTGTACTTAAATCAAAATGAAAACTATTTTGGGATGAATATTGTATATGATCTCATAAATAATTAAGAGTATGTTTGAATGCAATACTGGGGAAAAGAAATTAATAAAGAGTAGGTTTTTTTTAATACCATTTGTACACAACTTCTTATTTTATCCTTTAATCAATTTAAATTCAAAACTTAGTAAGTTCAAAAATGAAACTTTGGATATATGTTGAAGAGTAGTATCTATAATACAAAATTGTTCTTGAAGTCATAATATGTTTAGTTAGTGTTTTAGTGATTATCTATTATCATATTTATAACTTTACAACTTTTTGTATTTTTAAACATGTGTTAAAAAATAATGAAGATATCAAAAATGAAACCACAGCTTAAAGTGGATAATTTTAAAGGTGAGCACAAAATCGAAACCACCTACTTTTCACTAATACAAATTTGATCTAATCATAATCAAATTTAAAATTTTTTAATTCGAATATAATCAAATGACGTAATTAATCCAAATCAAATTTAATTCAAACAAATTAAATTTATAAATTCATGAATTTATATACTTTCAATTTAAATCTAATTTATAAATTTGTATATTTTCAATCTAAATCTAAATCTAAATCTGATCTTATTATAAAATTTGTGAATCCAATTCGATTTAAATTTGATAAATTAAATTAATTTTATCAATTTATCCATATTCATCGAATTATTTAATCATCCTAACAATCTCATTCAATATTATCTTAAAAAAACAGTTTTAACTTAAGGGAATATGCATTTGGTAAAAATATTAAAATCAATAAATTCTAAAATGCTTGTATTTATTGTAATTATTAAAATACCTCTAAAAGTATTTATAATGTTGTTATAAATTTAACAAAAATAAAAATAATAATCTTTTGTAAAATAAATCCTATTATTGTAAGAGAATTATTTTTAAAAAAAAATTAAGAAGGGATTACTTAAATGAAATCACATTTTAAATTACTTAAACATGATATCATATTTTAAAAGTGATTCAAATTTTAAAAAAATATAACTTTTTAAAAATACAGAATAAAAATTATTTTTATCAAAGTTTAATTAATACATACATCCCATATTTCATTACAATTGATTTTATGATAATAAATGGTCGTATAATTATTTTAAAATTAAATTTAATATTTAATTATTTAATATTAATATATTATTTAAAATTTAAACAAAAATTGATACATAAAACATTGAGGAATAGGTAATTAAAAGCATGACTTTGATATTTCTATTTCAAATCAATTCATTGTCTCGTACTTTTAGAAGTTTGAGACTTGTTTACTTAAAAAAAAAAAAAAAAACCAGCCCACCAAACAATTTATTAAAAAAAAGGGAAAGGTTTAGGGTAAATAAATTTTCACTTATATTAATAATGTTATTTTGGATCTCAAATTTACATATAAAAACAAATGAGGAGAAAAAATGAGAAATAAACGAAAAATTTCAAAAAACATTTGGTTTGAATTCTTTTATTAATATAATAATCAGCAATACATTGCATTATTTCATTCTTTTATTTATTTTATTTTTTGCTCTTAATATTTTCATTCTACAAATTTAAAATCTAAATATAGTTTAATATTTTTGAAATAGATAATATTTATTTTTAATTTTTTAAGAAAACAATAAAAATAAATTTTTAAAATTTATAACTACAAAAATAACATCATTTATAAAAAAAAAACTCATATATTTTCACTATAAAAAATATAACATATTATTCAATGTTAAATATCTTTTAATTTAACCATTTCAATATTATTAAAGTCTTATTTTTATTATTATAAATTTTTGGGGTTATTTTTTTAATTTTTCAAAATTTTTATCTTGTAAAATAGTAATCTATATAAATACTATTAAATTTTCATGTTTATATCATTCATATCATCAAATTATTTTTTATATTTTTATACCACACAATTCATAAAAATAGTTAAGTTATAAATTTAAAACAACTTAGATAATTAAGTAATAGATTTAAAATAACTCAAATAATTAAGTGGTAAAATTAAAATAATTAATTGATATATTTAAAATAATAATTTATGTTACGACTTGTGATGTAGTTCGAATGAAATCGAATGATTGAAATCGAATGAAATTAACATAAGGATAAAAGTAAAAAAAAAAAGGTTATATGTATAAGATTAAAAATAATTTTATAATATGAATTATAATTTAATAGTGTTTTTATAGATTTAATTATCATATTATAATTAATGTAATTATAAATGTATGAACAAAAGTATCTATATTTAGCATTTTTCTTAATTTCATCTTGGGAAAAAGAGAAGGAACGAGGCATTTATTATCAATGCTCGTTATTGTCAATTAGCATGGAGACTATTAGTGCTTTGACACTTAGATTTTTTTTTCTTTTCATACTTAGACAGTTAGATCATACCTAACAAGAATCTGAGTTCATCAGCAATCACCAAAGTCAATGGTTGCAATTTAAAATAACTGGATTGTCTCAAGGGAAAACAAAAATTAATTAATTCATTATCGTGCGAATTGCTTTTATAATGTAACGAGTAAAGTACCACCTAATGGTGGGTAAGGGGTACTATTAGTCTTTTTTTTTTATGAAATAGATTAATAATCTTATTAGTTTTAACAGAGACACGATAAGTTTTATTATTATAAAAAATAAATATATTTAATTTTATAATTATTTAAAATAAATATTTTAATAACATAATTATAAAAATTATACATTCTAATTTTAGAATTAAAGTATATTTTTAAACTAAAATGTATTATTTTTATAAATTATAAGATTAAATTAATTAACTCAAAATAAAATGAATAAAATGACTTATTTCACTTAATAGAGAGATCGGTAGAACCTTTATCTATGATTTTTTTAATTATGATTGTATTAATTTAAATTTAAAAATTATAAAATTGATAATTGGATTAGTTTTTAAAGCAAAATTTTTGACAAGAATCGATATAACCTTTATCTATGATTTTTTTAATTATGATTGTATTAATTTAAATTTAAAAATTATAAAATTGATAATTGGATTAGTTTTTAAAGCAAAATTTTTGACAAGAATCGATATAACCTAAATTTATATTATAAGATTATTTTTTATTTTAATATAATAAATTTATTAAATATATATATATGAGTTTTTTCCAGCCCATACTTGCTCTCCATTTTGTCTTTATATATTTAACATTATTATTTATGCTTTCATATATATTCTATCAGAATTTGAGTTTTTCTTATGGTAATAGACAAGATGTGATTCTTATTAGTAAAATATAAAGAAAAACACAAAATGTTAATATAATTTTAAATAATAAAATATAAATAACAAAACTATAAAAATAAAATATAAATTAAAAATAACATGAATAGAAAAATTATATCATGTAACTGTTGCAAAAGTAACAAATATCTATGTATTGAGTGGAGAATTATATCATGTAATTATTCTTTCTCCTCAAAAAGTGATCTTTAAGACTCAATTTTCCATTCATTCCATGATGACACATCATCGTAGGCATATATATCCATTATGTATCCTATTTTTCAACAATCTCCAACATAAATGAAAAGTGACTGAGTTTTTTTAAAGAAGAACGACTCAAATCAATATGTCATGTGATAGAGTTCAATGGTTTAAAACCTGTATAAGATAAGTAGGTGTTATCTTTTGAACCTTCCCTTGTGAAAATATATTTTCCTTATTGGCTAATTAGTAGATGTAATTGTCTTGAACTATTCTACAATTTATATAAGCAATGACATACCTCACACAAGAATCTTTCATAACATAATTCAGTTCTCACTGTTATATCTGTTTTGTTCATGAACCTATGCCTGGTTATGTGAGAGTTTCTAAAGAATTAAACCTAACACAATTCTCTTTCAAAGTAACCTAACTTTTCTCTCACATATATGATCTCTTATCTATAGTAATCCGCATATGAAAACATGTAGTACTCTGTTTAGTATTCTATTCATATAAATCATTAAAATCTTTAGTTTAATCTTTATCATATAGGTATCACTATTTTCATCATAAGTGGACTTGAATTACACGTTCACAGTAATCTCACTAAGTCTTTATAATTAGGTTGTCCCCTTGAACATAAATCTTGGATCTCTAGTCAACTAAGTTAGGTTTTCTTTTAAAATATTTATTCATTCATGGGCTCTAGTCCCATTCCTTTCAATGATGACTCAATTAACTTTCTACTTAACTATTTAGTTAACAAATCCGTTATGTTATCCATTGACTTCACATAATTAATAGAGATGACTCTGATTAAAAGTAGTTATCTAATGATATTATGTCTAAAATATATATGTCATGACCTACCATTATACATCTTTTCATATGCCAAGCCAATAGCCGATTGACTATCACAATAGATGCAAATTGCAAGCATATTTTTTACCCAATTTGGAGTATTCATTATGAAATTGCATAGCCATTTGGCCTCTTCGTCACATTTATAAAAAGTGATTAACATCTATGTAAGTCTATTAGAAGGACTTTCATGATACTGTTGCACCACCTAGTGTGAGCACATATCTATTAGTAGACTTTGAGTCTTTTATATTAGATATCTAATTTGTATCATTATATCATTTTAATACAATTGAATATTTTGTATAGTGCAATCCAAAGCTAGGTATGTATATTAAGTATCTAAGTGGTCTTTTTATACATTTTTAGTAATCAGATCCTATATTGTTAATATATCTACTTATAAGCTTATTTTCGGTCTTGTACAACTCACTAAGTACGTAAAACTTTCTATCACTCTTAAATATTCAAGTTGAGACACAATTAACCTTCGTTTTTGGATATGTGTAAATTAACATGTACAGGTGTTCTGAAAATTTTAGAATTACCATTGTTAAATTTTTCAATTATTTTGTCAACATAATGACACATACTTAAAATGAGACAATTAATTATCCTATCAACTAGTCTTATGTCCTTATACTTTAAATTCAACATTCTTTTGGTAGATTTGATCATTACTACTCACAATGTGAATATTTTTAACGTATAAACATAAGATGAGATAACAAACATTGATCTAAAATTTTACAAGATTCAAGTTGATCAAATGAATATCTTTTTGATGTCATCTCTTGTAAATCAACCCTAAAGTTTCTTATTATGTTTTACACATAAATCGCAATCGACTATACCGGAACCATATATTTTGTTCCACGTGACCTGAATTTGACACTATAAAGACAATTACTAATGTCACATTTAAATCTTCATTTTCAACTTTAATTGTTATTAAACTTCTATAAACTCTATGTCATCTAGTAATCAAATCATGAATTTATTAAATGCATTAGTTTCAAAAGATTCAAAATTAATTTAGAATTAGGAAATAAATTCTAAATTCTAAAAATTAATAATATAATATTTTAAATTAATTTTTCTAATATTGAAAAATTCCAATGGTGTATATATAAGATTTCTAATATAATATTTTTAATTAATATTTTTGAAATTAAATTCCAATTCGTATTCAACAAATATGAAACTTTGATAATCTATATATTACAAAATTAAATAATTCAAAATTAACTTAAAATTCTTTGTTTCATAATTACAAAGTTTACATTTATTTAAAAACTAAATTCACCACTTTGTGTACAGTGAATTCACTATTTTACAACTTTAAAAATAAATTATTTTCAAAAAATGCAAAAAATATTTATTTTGTAAATTATAAGACTAACAAATAAAATTTACTATATCGCAAATACGAAGTATTTTAGTAAATACAAAAATCTACTAATTCTACAAATACAAAGTTTACTTATTTCAAAATTCAAAATCAAGCAATTTTGTCAAAAATGAAATTTCATTATTTTACAAATATGAATTCATTTCTTCGGTGAAACGAAATCATGTAATACCTCAATTGTGAAATAATACAATTTGTTAATTACTATTTCATAAAATCCCTCAATTGAAAACTCTTTAAAAAAACAAATTTTTGAAACTTTGGATATCTCAATACCAAAATAAGTTTGTCAACATCCACGTTTTAATTTATAAATGGTTAGAACATAATTTTAAATGATAATTGCATATTGTGTACCAATTGTAATTTATGAAAACTACAACCTAGACTATAAAGATTAATATACCAATCAAAATTAAACTTTCTTGGTACACAAACATAACTGATATTATTATTCCGATACATTTAAATAAAAATAACACCTCAAAAGCATATGGATCATAATCTAATGCCTTTGTCATGTGCTTACCTCATGTATCAAAAACTAATCAATATAAATTACAAATCAAATATTATCGCTCAAAAAATCAAATGATCTTTTAACATACAACATTACTAATATATATAGTACCACAATATTAATCAAAATTACAATCATTAGACCAATAAGAGATTAGTGGCACTTGCAATTAGACATCAACTAAAGAAAACTGAAACCTATAGTTGTTGTATATCAAGTACCATGAACATGATATGATAACAATAGCAACAAATGATTATACTAAACACATATAGTAATCAAAATTGCATTTAAAATAAACAATCAAGTTATGCCTATTTAGATTATAATAAAATAAAATAAAATATTTTGCACTATCATGATTGATACTTATGAATACAATTAAAAAAACATATATTTCATTATCATGCATTAATCTTTGAATATTTAGAATCTTGAGACAAAAAATGCCAAAATAGTAAAACATTTTCCAAAATAATACATTAAATTCTTGAAATTTAAAATCAATTAAAAAATTAAAAACTTAATTAATAAAAATTATGGAAAGAAAAAATTTAAAAAATAAATTTAAATCATGTTATATATATTGAGTTTTTGAAACTAACTCAAGCAAATCCTATCATAATTAATCCAAAATGACTTAAAGAAAAGAGATTTTAATGTTTGAAGTGATGTCTTACATTGATTAAAGTTAACATTATGATAAAGTTTATTAAGATTATGAGTGTATTCATTGATTGGGTTAACCTTTTAGGATTAGAAGGTTAATAATTTTTATGAACTTTGGCATAGTATTAGAGTTTCAATAAAAATCTTTGGATCTTACCTCACAAAAAAAAAATGAGTCTTGTAAAACTAAAAAGATATAAGTAACTTAAATATAATATAATATAGAGAAAAAATGCAATAGAAGTCACTTAAATCAAGTTATTTATACTATTTAGTTTCTTATATTAGAAACATTATCACTTAATCCCTTAACTTTGTATAAGGGATTTATCATTTTCTATTAAATAATAAATAAATATTTAAAATAAATATTTTGTGAATTTTTTCATATTAATTGTGACTTTATCATTATTAAATACTAGTATTTTAATATTTATTAATTACTTTACAAAATAATATTATTATTTTAATTAAAAAATCATTAAAATAATATAATTTATCTTTAATTGATCTTATTTATAAAATTAAAAAATTAAATAACATTATTTTTAATCTAAAGAACTAAATGATAAAAATAACTTAATTTAAGTAACTCTTATAATATTTTTTTTCTTAAATATATTCTATCTACGAAGAGAACTTAATAAAAACAAATAACATTTAAAATAGAGGTAACAATTTAACTGAAATTCAAACAAAATTAATTAGTTACCATAAAAAAATTGAACTCATGTAAGGAATCAATTCCGAAAAATCATCAAAATAAATTTCGATGATGAGTTAATAATATAAACCATTGGCATATAAGGATGAGAAACAAATAATCAACAAACATATAAAATTTCTTTCTCAATATGAAAGTAAAACAAAGATACATAAGAGGTTTGAACCCATAGACATGGTAAATCTAAATTTACAAGTTAATAGAACATAGGCAATTTCTTACTGTACACCTAAAACTGTTATAAATAGTAAATTAGTAACGAATAAAACATATAATAGATTAAAGAAATAGAGAAAAACTGAAAGTAAAATAAATGATTCGCAGGTTAGAAACTAAAACCGCAGAAAAAAAAATAGTTAAAATAAAGAAAGGAACAAAAAGTAATTAGCTCCCATAAATCTAAAAAGAATTGATAATAGATGAAATATGAAGTAATTCCTGCAAATCAAAATTAGTATAATAACATTTATTTCCAGAAAAGCAAAGTTAAAAATTCAGTTACGTAAGAAGACTGAAATAGAAAAGTGTTTGTCCCCAAAAAATCCTTTGTGAAATATTAATATAATTTTGAATAATAAAATATAAATTATGAAATTATGAAAGGTAATAAAATGTAAATTAAAAAATTATAAATAAAAAATTAAGTAAAATTTAGAAAAACAAATACTAAATCTCATATTTTATGTAATTTTTTAAAGATAAATTTATCATCTTATCGTGAATGTTAAATAATCATGAACGTTCATATGTTATGATAAAATGATATACAAATAACAAACTTATATCAACATAGTTGTTTCAATGAATTAAAAAATTATATGAACTCCACAGTTGAACCTTGCTTTAGAGGGAGAGTTAAAAAATCTTTAATAAAGAATTTTTTTTTAACTAAAATCTAAGTTTTAATATTTTTCGTCAATTTTACAAATATCTAGATACTAATTTATAATTATTTATGCTTAGACATTTGATTTTCTATAACCGTTTCTATGTACATAAATGATTATAAATATTTTGTCATAATATAAACATAAATGTCATAATCGTTTTATCATAATGTAGATATAAATGAGAAAATGATCATAATTATTATAAGAATAACCAAAGATTTATGTGTTAAGTGAATAATTAAAATAAGTAGCTAGTCTTTACATTCAAGAGTTATATTTAAGACTCAATTTCTCTTTTATCTTAATATTATTTTTAATATTAAAATATTTTATCAAATATAACATTTATATTAATCCCCAAAATGATAAATCATTATGGACATATATATCCATTATATACCCTATTTTTAACACTTATTATTTGCACTGTTGATAAAAACTTACTACCATATTGGTTTATATAATTACATTTTATGCATTTATCTCATTTTAAGTGTTGTTTTATAATTATTTATAATTAAGTAATATTAATATTTTAAAGAAAACTACCTGATACAAGAATACTTAACATTAATCATTAATTAATCACTTTTGCCGTTGACTAGTTGATTGCATTTAAAGTTATCATATAAATATAAATATGTTATGTTATTATTTATTTAATTATATTTATATGGTTTAAGTTAAACAATTATTTATGTAAGTAATTTATTTTTAAATTAATATGAAACTAAATAGTAAATATATGTGTTACTTTATATGTTATTTGGAATTTAAAATTGAGTATATGATTTTTATTTATTTATTGTTTGAAAAATATTCAAAATCATTTTGAAGTCCTAATTTTAATCAATTATTAAAATATAAATTTAATTCAATAATTTTTTTATTATTAATTAAATTTAAATATTTTAAAAAAAGTTTTCAATTGTAAAAATAAAAAAAAAATAAAAAACACTAAAACACAAAATTCTAACTACCCTTCCCAATCCAACTAAATCTAAAGAGTTCATTTGAGATTGGCTTTATAGGTTTTATTCAATCTAATTGGTTCTTATTTTTTACTAACTAATGTTTGGTTATAGTTTTAGCTCAAATACAAACCAATTCATGTTATACACATCCTTAATAATGATAACGGATTAAAAAATAATAATACTGTCACAATAATGTTTACTATTATCAAATAAAATATTTATTTTATTCATAATTGTAAGGTTTGTGTAAATGTTGACGATATTCGTCAAACAAAACATATAATTGTAAACGAAAGATGAAAATTAAAATAAGATAAGCATGACCAGCATATAGTCTTGCTAGTGGCAGGGGATGCTCTTGGGAATATATCTTATAGTCCCCAATTCTTCGCCTACAAAGGCTAAGCTCATTGGTGAATTTTTCATCATTCTGGATTGAAGATTTCACATGTATATTTGATTCCATCCATAAATTTTCTTCCTTATGAGTTTGAGTCTTAATAAGAATGTTAGTTTTTACTGTTCATATGTTATGATATGAATATCCTACACCAATTTGTTTTTTATGCATGACGAGATTTCATTGACACAAATCCAATTCAAATAGACTTATTGGAAGGTCAAATAAAAATATATAAAATGTTCATTTTATTCATAATTATAAAGTTTATGTAAATGTTGGTGATATTTGTGAAACAAAACATATAATTGTAATTTTAGTTTCTAGATGTGTCTTAAAAGAATATTTTCAACCCGAAAAAACTATTAAGCCTCAACGGTCATATATCAAGCATATTTCTATTCCCGTATACGTTAGATTGTACATTAGACATATTAAGAACAATGTGAAAATAAGCTACTTAATCGATTGAGTAGCTACTAGATCGATGGAGCAATATAACCTGATTAAAATAATTTTAACACATGACTAGATCGATTGAGGGACTTACTTGATCAATCGAGGACTATATCGATTGAATTAAATCATTGGATCGATCTACTTCTTGAATAATTAATTAAATGTTGTATGGATCGATGAGACTATATTCGATCGATCAACCAATGTATTCGATCGATCGAGCACTTGGTTAGATCGATCAAGCAACCAGTTATTTAATTTTAAAATATATTTCTATTATGATTTGGATTGGATTTTTATTGTATTCTCTTGATTTCTTTAAAAGTATTTTAACTGGTTTTATAGATAACATAGTAATTCTTGTTTAACCTAATGTACTTCAATATATTTAATAAATATAAACCTAAACACACATTTGAAACTGACCACACAAGTGCTATTGTGCTTATTCTCTTCATATTTTATTCTCTCTTATTTTGATCAGGCACTACTACAAAGTGTGGCATTTAAGTCGATATGTAAAGTCAGTTTTTGGAAAAAACTAACTTATAATGAATTTAAAGTCAGTTCGGTGAAGAACCGATGCTACGTATAGAGTCGGTTGACGTGTTGAACCGATGCTACAAGTAGACGTAGCGTCAGTTCTACGTGTAGCATCAGTTCAACACTTCAACCGGCGCTATACACGTGGATTTTTCTTTTTCTCTTCTTTCTTTCCCCATCAAACACAATTTTTAATTTACAGCGCTGTAAACAACACCCAAAAACCCAAAACCGAGCTTCACCTTTCCTATTCTTTCTCATTTTCTGGCCACCTCACCATTTAGTGGGTTTTCTTTCTCTCCAAAATATCTTCTAGATCCCCTATTTTTTTGAGCAAAATACTCAAAAAATTTATACCCATTTTCTCACTTACAAAACACCATCTTTTTTCTTTATTTCCTTCATTTTGTCACTTCATCTCTTGTAAGTATTTCTATTAATCCTATGCACTTATTATTCACTTTGCATTATTTTTTTATATATTATGTGTATAAATTTTATTATATGTATGTTATTATTTTTATTATGTAGATTTTGTATAAGTATTATGAAATGAGAAAGACATGATTCATGCTCAATAAAATATCTGTGATTTGAATTAGTGTAGTTATTTTAAAAAAACCTTAATAATCACAAAATTGTTATATAAATTTATATGTCATTAAATACAAATTCTTAAGTAGAGTAGAAAATGAGTAAATTATGTAACAAAAACTTTAAAGTCGGTTCACGGGTTGAACCGACTTTAAAACCCGTTTTTATAGTAGTGAAAGTTTTTAAGTGGGATTTTTCATTAAGTTAATTTATCAAATTTTGTGGTTATGTTTGATGGATTAACAAACCTATAATAATAATTGTATTATTATACTTCTAAGTGATTATTCTAGAGTTATAAATTGTTTTCGTTTTGTATGATTTATTGTTTAAATAAACTAATTAGGGTTGTTCATTATTGAATCTGCTATAGGACACATACTTATACTTATATTTATGTGTTAACTTTTAAGTGATAGTGGCGGGGGTTCGATTAACTGGTGGGACTCAATTTTTTTAAAACATTGATCCAGATTCGAACACCTTTTTTGTAGAGACTATGATGAAAGTATGAGCTTGTAAGTAGGCTACTTTGGGAATTATCTAGGTGGGTATTTTGAGTTCTAATCATGTAACTGGATACTTATTTTTCATAGTAGATAGTTAGGTGATCCGATGGACTTGTGGTTTTCTTCTTAAGGCATTAGTATGGCCTATGTTATTTTCATCTAAAAATCTCGTGTATTGATCTTTTTTGTATTACTTTATGTACACGTGATTGGTTGTTTGGTTGCTTTATAAATTTTAATTTATCATACCTCTATCACTTAAAGAGTTAGATCCATAACTAAACGAATTTCTAATTGGTATCAAAGTGGGTCACTAGATGCACTTAGTATGCCTAGGACCTTATTATGGATAATTTAATTAAGAGTGATATTTCAAATGATGAAGAAAGTGATGCTAAATTTCTACTCGATAAATTTAATGTCACTAGTATTGATGAAATATTCATAGATTATGTAAGATGTAAAAGAAAAGTAGTTAAACTAAATGACAAACTTAAATCCCTTGAAATAAATTCCTCAGTTATAGAAAAACAAAAAAAATTGAATTATCTGAACGTGCTAATATTTTGAATTCAAGCCTTTCAAATCTTAAATAGGATAATAAGAATCTAATGCAAGAACTTAAAAAATCAAAAGAAGCTATGAAGAGGTTAACCATTAGAACTAAAAGGATAAACAAAATTTTGAATTATGAAAAATCTGCTAGAGACAAGAGAGGACTAGGCTATGTAGATAAGTATTCTACATTATCATCTTAAAAAAAACCCTGCAACCCTTCTTATATATAGGCTACAAATATAGCTTCAACATTAAAGACTATTGTGATAAGGCCTTCTAATCTTACTCCTAATGTTACTTATTATGCATAGAGAATAGTTGCACCTGTGATTGAAAAATATGTTAAGTTTGTACTTGTTTGTCATTATTATGGTAGGAAACTTCATATTAGGCCAAAGTTTAGATTTTTGATGAATGCTCTTAAATTTAATAATATTTTTCATACTTTATATAGTAGTACTCATAACCATCATCCATCTATGCATGTTACATCATATTCTAGGATGAATAGAAATTATAATAACATGTTCAAAAATTCTACTAGAAAGCATGAAGTTGTTAATTCAAAGAAGTACGTAAAATTCAACACTTGTAATTCTAAGACTAATTACCATCATTCTATCATGTATGTTGAATCTTTATTTAGGATGAATGTGATATCTAACGTTAAGTCCAAGAATATGTTAATGACAACTAAGGTAGTAGATTTACATCCCAAAGATATAAAGAAACCAAAATTCAAGAAAGTTTGGGTTAGGAAAAATTGTCTCTTTCTGGTCACCCCTCACCATTCTTTATTGTTTCACTTAGATACTTTTGTTTGAGTGCTTAATTGACCCTAGGTGAACAACTTTAGTTAGTTTGTTTATTTTTATTTTATTGATGTTTCTTTAGTTTCAAAGAAAAGATAAAAATAAAAAGAAAAGAAGTAGACATGCTTTAATATTGATATGATTATTATATACTCCATTCATATTTATTTTGATTGGCTATATATTATTTAAATGGATATTTTTTACTTGTGCATTTACATATTTTTAACATTTGGTGATCAATGTCAATATGAATCTATTCACACCTTCATTAGACATATGAGTATATCATGCTAGAACTTTATAATTAATTATGTGAGATTTTAGGACATGAGATAACCTTGATTGTGAAAATTAGGCTAAACTTTGTCTTTCACTGTATAAAATGTTGCTATAAAGAAACACCTAGTTTTAAGAGGACTATCTACTGTGATGTGTGAAAGCTACCATAGTGAATGGAGAGAGCTACCTCATAACTAATGTAAAAGTCATCATATTAGGTATATTAGCTCATGCATATTTGTTTTGCAAAAGAAAAATAATATGATGAAGAAAATAGTTGAAAAAAAATACAAAAGTTTTTGCATGCACAAAAAAGAAAGCCACAAATGGTTATATAAAAAGAAAATAAATAACCAATAGGAATACCAAAATATATTAAAGTTCTCTCTTGGTAAGTAAATTTTATTTTGTATATGTATGAATTCAATTGTAATTTTTTTATGATAGGTGACGCTCATTCTTTTGAATATTTTATAACTAATAATGAATAAAACAAATTGATATCCTATTGAATTTTCAACACATATTTTACTTTTAGTGATTGTCAATATGTCACCATATGGTTTAATATGTTTGTGTATCTTGTATACATATATTTATGTTGTCAATAGATAGTAACACTTTGAACAAAATTGATTTTATTATTTGTGAGGGTTGTTATAATTCTATTAAAAAAAATTATATATATATATATCAATTTTCATAATTTTTTGTTTCATCTTCATTTATTTAGAGGAGTTGTAAAACTTAGGTGAAGTTTATTTATTCTTTGGAAAACTTATTGTTTTGAGCTCTTTTTATTTGTTTTGGCCTTTTCATAACGTGTACTTCTCTTTTTAGTGATTGAATATATTGTTTGTTTGTTCAACATGTTGTCATTGTTTTTATGATTATATTGTACATAAAAAGGAAGACAAAAAATTGGAACATTAATTGAAAAATTTACAAAAAGAAGAAAACTAATTTAAGGGGAGAATTACTCTCAAAATTTAACTTTGAATTGTTTTTTTTTTTTGAAATATCACACATAGGGGAGTTATATTTTTAAAATGTTCAATATGATGATATTAATCACTATTATGTATATTCTTTCCTTTTCTATTATTAGATACACTGAACTATTATGAACAATGAGTCTTTCGGAATAAGTTGTTTACTTGTTTTTTTTTTGTTTTTTAGTGTAAATTAGAGCTTTTAAGATTCAAGCAAAGATAGTTCTACCAGATCATAGGATAGTACCACTATGTAAAAATTTATTTTTTATGAGTGTTATGTAGTAAGAGAGAGGTTTTACCACACCAATATGCTAAAAGGGGGGGATAGTAAGGTTTATGTAACTATTGGTAATATTTGTGAAACAAAACATATAATCATAATTTTAGTTTCCAGATGTGTATTAGAAAAATATTTTTAAGTTGAAGAAACTATCGAACCTCAGCGATCATATATCTAGCATATTTTTATTCCCATACACGTTAGAATGTACATTGACACAATAGGAATAATGTGAAAATAGGCTACTTGATCAATCAAATAGAAATACCCCTAAGGTTTCAAAAAATACAAAAAAAATCATAAAATGGAAGAAGAAAAATAAACCAAGAAATAATAGATATAAAAACAGAAGATATCTAAGGATGTTTTTCACAAAAAAACGGTAATAAGTAAAAAGAAATTTTAAGAAATTCAAAAAGCAAAGTTAAATTTTAAAGAATGAGATGGATTTAAAGACCCATCATTTTTATTAAAAAAATTATTCCCTAAGAAAACATAATTTATTATGGCATAAGTAATAAATAAATGAGTATTAAGATTACAGATACAAAATGAAGGTATAATATACCATTAATTGATAAAGAAATTATATTAAACAAGCTATCAAAAATTTCTCATAAGGATAGAGAAAAAATTGGATACATCCATTTAGGAAGAATTAAAATATTAATAAAAGCTCATTTTAAAGAAAGAATAGATACACCAATAAAACTAGCATTATTAGATAACATAATAATAAATAGGCAAGATGCCTTATTAGGAAATATCCATGGTAATTTAGGATATCAAAAGTTAAAATTTATAGTATATCTTAGATTTGCTATTAATATACATGATAAAAATCTAAATCAAGTATTAAGTCTAACTTATGAATTTGAAAGAGAAGATTTAATGAAAGAAGGAAATCATCCATTTTTAAAACATTATCTAGTAGCATATTTTTTAACAAATAGTCATAATAGTTCAATATATAGACAAAATAAATTTATAGAACTAGACAAAATTTTTAAGGAATTTAGACAAATAATAAAACCAGAAATACTAACAGATTTTGAAATACCAGAAGAATGAAAATTAGATATCAAAGAAAAACCCTTGATAATAGGAAGAAAAAGTAATGTTATTAAAACTAATAGCATGCCAATGTTTACTTTTATAAACCATGAAATAGAAACTTTTAACCAAGAAGAAGTTAAAAAACTAGAAAATGAAGTTAAAATAATGAAGATATTATTAGTTCACGATTGTATATTAGGGAAAAATAATGTTTAGAGATAAAATAAAAAATATGCATTTAGAAGTAAATGGAAGCCTAGTAGGTGTAGCAAAAAATTCAAGTAACATTATTTGAAATTGTATAATTATTAATAAAGGAAATAGATTTAGTCCAAAAATTAAACACAAAATATTTACCGGAAATAATAGATATACAAAAATAATTACTAAAGGAAATGAAGAAATATGGTTATAATAAACTACAACAAGATATGTATAAGAAATTTTTAGAATTAAGAGAAGATGTATACATAATACATAGAATAATGAAATAATAGGTTATAAATATGATCATTTAGAAAGATTAAAAGAACAATCACCTAACATATCAAATTCTCTTATTCATAAAAATAAGAAAAGGAAAAATAAGGAACAATCTAAGAATAAAGAGATAATTCCAATATAATGGAATATAGAAAAAAATTAGAAAGAAAATTCATGGACCCATCAAATTCATGTATAATAATTATAAATTTAAGCTAGTTAATAATCTTGAATGTTTAAATATTTACTTACAACAAGACATAATATTGTTAAAACATGAAAATGGAAATTGTTTTTAGAAATAAACAACTAATAACTCAAAATAAAATCAAAGATAAAAATTTAATTCTATTAGAAATATTTGATAAAGGTTATCTTTATCATTTAAATAAATATTTTAAAGATGAAGATTATGAAACTTGTCTTGAAAAATTTAAAAAGTTTAACACCTTATTAGATATCTATACATATTATATTAAAGCTATCACAAGCATCATAAATCATTATGTTTCAATGACATTAAGACTATTTTAGTCAAAAATATGTAAGAATAGAAGAAAAAGAATTCAACAACTTAATATTTGGATACTACTTTTTTGAAGATTATAAATACATTGTATGTACATAAGAAAACTTGCTTCTATACTACGAATAGGACAAAATAATATACATTTAACACATGATTTATCAAGATAATACTCTATGAACATCGAATCATTAGTACATAAATTAAAACTATTAGATTTAACTGATGAAAGAATAATTTTTAATTTTAAAAGACAATTAATAAATTCAGGATTAGAATTAAGCAACCAACATAATGAAGAACATAATATACTATGCAATTGTAATGAATATAGGATAAAATTAGACTTATAAAGAAAAATAATAAGCTTGTTAGACATATTATTACCTTAAATAAATAGACAAAGACCATCAACTAGGTTAATATTAATCCCCGATTAAAAATTGCATCGATATACAAAAATTGGTATCATAGCCTAAGAATAGTAATCTAAATAGTAATTTAAATAGTAATGGATGAAAAATTAAACACCATTAAAATCTAAAGACGTTTTTGATATTTTATAAACCTCAAAGATATAATTAAAAATATGTCAAATTTCAAGTACATTTAAGATAATGTTTCATACTTAGTGTGGTGGGATGAGTAGTTACTTTTAAATTGATATACGTAAATCAAAAGCCTTGTTTGTTAAGATTCACATTGACCTTCTAAATATTATTTAAATTTGTACAGTAAATTTAAAGTTTTATTTTTAACTTATTTTGTGTATATTTTTCATGTATATTTTTAATATTTATTTTGTAATATAAATATTTTTTTACATTTATAAAATACATTTATATTAAAAATTAAATTTAAATATAAATATTACATATATGTTTAAAATATATCAAAACAATTAAGGAAAATAATAAAAATAGTATCCCTAAAATTTTTTACTATAAAAATAAAAAAAATCTTATATTTAATTCATATATTTTTACTTTTAAAAAAATATGAAACGTCATCTAATTTACATTTTAAATAAAATTATAGATATTTAAATATATTTAATAAGAAATATCATTTAATTAAATTATATTTAATATTTTAAGGGTATTATTTATTATAATTTTTAAAAATTTAATATATATTCGACGTTAAGAGAGTTAAGAATAAAATATTCATAAAACTGTATTACATTTTAAATGGAATGATAATATTGTTGGAAAAAGAAGTACGGTTATAATAAAATGCTATACATCGCTACTCCACATATATATTATCTTAAAAAGGAAGGGATAATTGTAATCCGAAGTGTATGTTTTCAAAGCAAAGAAAATAGTAGTTTTTAA
The DNA here is from genome assembly GCA_030763125.1 of Hippophae gyantsensis. Taxonomy (NCBI): domain Eukaryota; kingdom Viridiplantae; phylum Streptophyta; class Magnoliopsida; order Rosales; family Elaeagnaceae; genus Hippophae; species Hippophae gyantsensis. Next base: position 21,032,536 of record CM061032.1, on the reverse strand, counting down.
TAACATAAGGTTAGAATTGTCATAAATATTTTAACTTCTTGTGGTAAACTAATGATACCAAATGGACTGAAACATGTTTAATAATTAATAGTGTTTAGGAGCTCTAATTAAATTCTTTTTATTGAGAAACAAAAATTGTATTTATACTAAAATTTGAAGTTTTGCTTAAGAATAATGTATATCACGTGCAAGCATAACAAAATATTTTTAATAAATAATAAAATAATATTATGTATTAAATGATGTACCATTATTCGACCCTATATTAAATTTGGTAATAGGATTTTTTTCTTTTTTTTTTTCCTAAAACAATTTGTGCCAGTTATATTATAAAACCATTTTCCTAATTTACTTTTGAAAACACCTTTTGAAAATAATAAGATATATTTTTCTGAAGAAAAAAAATATGTATCAATTAATTTTAATAAAATTATATTTGTGATCTATTTTTATAACAAGCATGCTGGCTAGCTATTACAATTTAACTATTTATATCAACTATATTCTAGTGAGCAATTTTTTTTAAAGTACGAGGAAAATGATAAAGGAACTTAATTAGTATCTCTAGGTTTATTTATTTTTTCTTTTTCAAGTACACTTGATAAAACAATTTTTAAAATTAATAATTGAAACAGTTTGAAAAAATGAAAAATATAAATGGGCTTGGTAGTGTCACTATTTTTTAAAAAAAATTGAAATAAATTATTCACAAAAATAAATACTTGATATAAATGTTTCAGTTATAATAACCAATTGTTGATGTCTATTTTTATACGATCATTTGCATATCTCGTTAATGTAGATATAAGAATAAAGAACACACCAATACAACCTCATACCATAACGAAGTGCGCTGACCGTTGACCTTTTAATGTTTAAATAAATCTTATAAGTTGGCGATAAAAGAAGAGATTATTTTCTTTTCTTGTAATCTAAGAAGTTGAAAATTGTGTCTTATAAATTGGCGATAAAAAAAGAGATTATTTTCTTTTCTTGTGATCTAAGAAGGTGAAGACTGTGTATGTATAGTGTTTGACAGACATTATGTTGTATTGTGTGAAAGCTATATATATATACATGGGGTATATCTTATCTTTAATGATTATTACTTATTATGATAGATTTATCTTAATGTTAGAATTTATCTCACTATAATTATCTCTTTGTTAGATAATTATGGATAATTACTGGTTGGTTATCCTATTGATATTTATTTGACAATGATGCTCATATGTTGACTCAACATCTATTGATCTGGTCTATGAGTAATGAGACTTCTCATACTATGTCATATTAATTTACACCCAACATCAACATCCTAACCCTTTGAGGCTTAGATACATGGGTTAGGAGGTATATTTTATCATTATGTTATTATCAAGATTCGTAACCTTCTAAGCCATACTAGTAGTATTGAGCCTACTTTCGTGCAATTTATACCTATCCAATCAAAATACTTCTTGATTGGCCTGGATTATCCAAATGTGTGAGGTGGCTTCTTGTCATTGGTGATTTTTTCATATTCTCGATCAGGCTTTCGGTTGCGAAGTTATATTGAAAACAAAATTGGCATTTAAAAGGTCAATCTTTTCTCTATTTTAAAGGGAAATATTTGAAAAGTTAGTTCCAAAGTTATAGGGTTTCTTGTATCTTTTGTACTACAAAGTATGCTTTTTTGGATGTCGATGATCATACTTCTCATAAGTCTTTAAAATTTCTTCCTTAGCTGCACTCCACTTCTCAAAAGTGGGAGGTTGTACTCGTATATTTTTCCTACCATTGGACCTCTTCATACTCATACTTGTATTATTGTGAGTTTGTGGTATAGACTGATCTCACTTATGGAGGACGGAGGGACAAATGAAAAAGGTCAGATCTTGCCATCATATGTATATGTTGGGATGGAGACAGACCATAGAGACTATACAAAATAAAAAATGAGTTGAAGGCACGCAAGGGAGTGGCAGGCAAGATGATAGGCGATAGTGGCCCATCAAACAGTGGTTCGTTTGGTTTCCTCCTATCCGACGGTGGTTCATCTGATAGGTCCCTGTTTGGTGAGGTTCCGTTTAGTAAGGTTCCATCTAAAAATAATCCACCTAGTGGGCCCTTGTTTAATGTTACTTTGGTCGGAGAAGTTCCAACCGTGGGGTTCCAACTCAAGTGATGTGTCTGGTCTCTTTAGGGGATGTGATTTTTGTGGTTATTTTTGTAATAATGGTTCTGGGATCTTGGTTGGATATGTCGATGGCATGACTCCCTTTTTGGGAGGATTGTGTAAATATGAGGAGTTCGAGCACCATTCTTATGGATATCCCTACTTTCTAACAAATACGCTCTTGTTTGTAATTATGTTTCTAACTTGTGCACTTTTGTCTCCTGTTGGAACGAAGTTTCTAAGATACACAGACGGTTGGAGTTTTTTTAGAAGGCTAGATAGTGGGGGATCATATATTAACTATCTCAAGTTCTAGGAGGATCGATATTCTGATCTACTTGACAAACTTTGTGCTTGACTTGTTCTTAGACTTTTTCCGAAATGCATATAAGCAGTTGAACCCTTAAGAAGGTACTTGATGAAGATGGATGCATAGAGAAACATTATAGGTTTCCATTCTCTAGGAATATGTATATTGTAGTACGACTTGGGATAGAGGTGGACAAGGATCCATAGCCTATTAGGCAGAAGTCCATGCTTTACGACATGTGAGGCAAAATTTTATGCCTTATGACCTTCAATTGGTCTTAAGGACCATAGATGTCTTAACACTACTACAATATTAATATGTGGCCTCGATTTTAAACCGTGATTGTAGGTCTATGGTCACGGTTATAAGAGTTGAGGTCTAAGTGAGAGAAACTATAAACTGCTACCTATGACTTCGGTCTTTTAAAAACTGAGGTCATAGGCTTTTAAATAAAAATGTAATTATTAATTACAATATTAAAAGTCAATATAAATGACAATAAATTTATTAATTATAATATTAAAAATAATATTATATTAAAATTAATAGTGCAATTACATTTGATAGTTTATAAACTAAAACATAATAAATCATTACTAGCTAATTCTAATATTTACAATGACTGAAGAATAACCTTACTATTACAAGATGACTTACAGCCACAACAACAAATATGCAGATAACTTTGCCTTCATCCTTCAAACTGACCAAATGGGCTATAGGAACCTGAAAGGCTTACTGTTGTTCGTATAAGGGTTATAGTTCAAGTTTAGTATGAAGGGAGCATTGGTAAGCACTCCAATGACACAAACCTAAAAGTTTAAAGAGTATTAAGAGGGAGTTTTATATGTATATATACAAAACACATGGATAGAGAGTTTCATCAGATAGAACACAAATTGTGAAGCTTACCAAGGAATTCATGGCACCATCTTTCTTGTGATGATGGAAACCAGTCCTTTTCTCATGAGATATATAGACAAGATGAGAAAGCTCATTTCCTTCGGCATTAAGACCTCCATTGTGACCTAGAAAAACTTGAATCATTCCAGGGTGATCCTTTGTATTGTTTCCAAGCCATGGTGTTCCATCTTGCATAATCCATCTTCTTGGGGGAACCTTTTAAGCTTTGGTAACCAGAGAATTTACCTTGACCTTAAATTCCTCATATTCTCTCTACCAAAGACACCAGAAAAGACATTATGATTTTTTATAATGTCCTCATTCAAACATGAACCATGATATTGGTAGGACTATTGATTGAGCACAAATCTTCATAGCTATTCGTTCCTTGACAAAAGTCGATTGCACTTTGTCCTTAAGATAATCAACCTTTTTCACAAAAAAAATTCTCTAGTGCTCGAGGCTCTATTGAAAATTTCTTGCAGAAAGGTACCCATTTTCTTTCAAATTCTATAGTTTATGATAAGGCTTCAAATGTGAGCACCCATATAATATGAGATAGAAGCATGTCTCATAACTATCTATCCAGCTAGTTCTTTGGTAATAGTTGAATGCTCAAAAGGCTTCCTATGCTCTAATACATGTTATTAATAGATAAAAAAAGATCTGTAAGTTTTCTTCACATTTAAGAAAATATAAAGGGCTTCAAAAGAAGTGAGAACACTAACTTGCAGTTAGAGAAACTTTAATTTAGATAAACAACACAAAAGAGCAGTAAAATTGAGCATCAACCGCCAGAATTTGATTTCTTTACATTTTTATTTGATGTCAACAAGAACTAAAAGGCTACCTCAGATGTTATTGGGAAAATTATTTCTAACAACATGCAAAACAACTTGTGCCATAAAGAAATAGAAAGAAGGCATATAATGCAGACACAATCAAACATAATGCATCAATTCTAAAATCTATAAGAATATTTTATTTGCAAATATCAAAGCAAAGTTAAAAAATAGAGATATACAACCTAAAAATAGTTTCTATAATCATGCTAAAAATATATGATAATGAATACAAAGACCACATGCTTCGATAAAAAAATCGAAAAAAATATGATCACTTATAAGGACCAAACCTACATATAAGAGACTGAGACAAAATCGATTTCTAGAGATATATCTCCTAAAACATCCTTCATTGCACAAACTATGATTCCTCGATCATATGCATCTTCTTCTCATAATCGTCCAAGTGTATATGTCTTGCCCATATATACCTATTTAACCATAAGCCATAACAATCCCATTATAACAATCCAAAATACTCTACATATCAAATAGTAAAGATGTGAGATGTTATTCAAAGCCAACATAAGGTAATAGGTACAACATAAAATGAAAATAGTAAAATCATGAAGAAATAATTTCCTCTAGTTTTAGCCAAACACCAACATTGATCAACTATCATAACACATTCTTAGCCCATCACACATATAATAGGTAAGGAGGCGCCATCATTACAAAACAAGAAAATCATATTATTAAGCTATCAAATATGAACATAGGTGTAATAACCAAAAACTAAAAAACTAATTGAAATACTCACATTTGCATCCTCTCCACCAATCTAAACATTTCCATTAGACTTATGGGCATCTTATGCAACAATAAGAGCACCAACAAAATAGAGATCAATAAATTATGCCTGGAACATGAATTTTAACAAAAATGAAAATCACCTCCATATATACTAAAATCCAATTGACAAAAAATAATTTTAAATAATCCAATTTAAGATTCTAATTTTCTAAAAGAAAAGGAAGAAAAAGAAAAGAAAGAGAGATTTTTTTCCCAAACCCTTGCAACTAATTTACTAAATCCTAAAGAAAACAAAAGGTTAAAACATTTATATGTCAGATCTAAGCAAGACCTTAAAAAAATAAAGCTTCCTTAATATTCAAGCACAAATCCCACATCGAAACTCTTTAATAGCTCAAAATTTTGAAAGAAATAGAGATAGAACAACTTGGTTTGGAATCACACCGCAAAACAAACCATATATTATATAGGGCTCTAAGTGATGTTTTCAAAAATTAGGAGATAGATAGGGTTACCTGAAGAGTATTATCCTGAGGACGAAGGCAAATGAGAGGTTGCGCGAGAGGGTAAATAAATAACAATGGATCAGATCGCGCAATGAGGAAATACATCTCCAATGCGTGAGGAGGAAAAAGAAAAAGAAAAGATTAGGAAAAAGGAAAAAAAGGAGGGGGGAAAAGGAAAAAAAGGAGAGGGAAAAAGGAAAAATTAGGAGAGAAAAAGAAAAAGAAATTGATATAGAAATTTGATGTGTGGTGTAAAAAAGATAAAATACATGAAATTAAATTGATAGAGAAATGAAAAAATCGTAAAGTAATTTTTGTATTTTTTAAAATGAATAAACCACAATATATTATTTGATTTCGGTTTTAAAAAGATTAAAAACTCTATTAGTTTATTTATGATCATGGTCATTTAATAATCATGATTATATAAATTTGTTTATATTTAAATAATTTTTATAGTTTAACTGATGTCAACGGTTATTGATAAAACCAAGGTTATATGTATATACTATAGCCTTGATTTTTATTAAACCGTGACCAAAACCCTATGGTCTTGTTTTTTTTAAATCGAGGCTAAATTTTTGAGACCAAAGATCACTATTTTAGTAGTGTAACACTTTCTGTGCTTCTGGCTATATACTTCCTGATAGCGCCCAATCCTAGACAATAATTTCTTGTCCTTTATTTGTTTACAAGTATTTTTAGAATACTCAGTTGATATGTCAATTCTTTATAGGTACAGCTTCCAAGCATCCTATGAAGAAGAAGGCAAGAGCCTCAATACTTTGATGTAAATCAAGAAGTCTAACCCAGAAGAGGCTTCCATGCGAATTGGGGTGGTTCAAAGTTCAGGGGCTCTAAAGAGGAAGAGAGTCACTATTTTGGAGTGATTGTTATGAGTCACCTCCTAAGAGGATAAAGTCTTGTTTGGCACTTGTTGACATTTTGTTGGTGTCAATTGTAAATTGTATGGATTCGTAGCCCATTGATTTGGGTGCTTTGACTATGACTTCATTGAGGCCATCCCTCATTCCATGTTTTTCATAGTCCATAGAGCTTATGAGCTATGACATATGTAGCATGGTTGCCAGAGCCCAACAGCTTACCATAGGCTTGCAAGGGTTCAAATCTCTATACGGACCTTCGTTTGAGTAGATATGTATATATACCATGTTTCCTTGATTTTTTTATACTTTTATATTCTACACTTGTGTTGTATTTTCATACTCTACTTTTTTCTTTCAGTAGTAACTTTTTGTCGAGGCCCATCCATAACCTTATTTGTTTCAAGATTGTGGGCACTCTTTGAGTCCATTTCTTATTGGGGATTGTGGTCTACTACTTTAGTACGTGAGGGTGCATACTTGTTAAAAACCAAGTCTGAGGTAGAGGATGAGATACATAAGGATGGAATGTAGTATGCCTATTTCGTGAAGTAGGGGTGATTGACCCACGATGATCTCAATCACCTCAGGTCCTGTTCGGATGACCATGTGTTTGTCTATATGGCCATATATCCATTCATGCTTGGCCTATCTAACCAATGATTTCCCTTATCTAGCTGTTGCATGTCCATCCAACTGACCATGTGTTCATGTGGTCAAGCTTAGTTCTTTCCAAAATTCTCTATGTCTATTTGTCGGCCTACCTGTACATTCATTTTTTATTTAACTAGGAGGCTATGTATGGTCATGTTCCCTTCGAACTCGTGTCTAGACTTTGTCAAGTTCATTTGACTTTTTTCTATTTTTTTATTTTTAAGTCGGGGTTGGTTTGTTTAAGCTAAAGAGCCCACTCCTTGGTGTAGTTGAATTCATCAAGTCACCTATGCATTTTTGCAATACTTGGTAGATTATTCCATTCATTCGTGAGAGTCATTGCACTTTGTTTGTTTATGGTGGTTTTCCTTAACGGCCAAGTTAGAGATCCAAGATCCCTAGCGTGTGAAAACTTGAGTTTATGTGAGATGGCGTGCAGAAATCATAGCAATTCTTGTACTTGGGGCATTTTTGTTGCCTATTTATAGGTCAGTCATTGCCCGTCATCAAGTTCTATTATCCTAAGAGATAGAAAGCTTGTTAAGTTGCTCGTCATGTTGGTTTTAGAAAAATATTTATTGTTAAGTTGTTGAACTTTCCCTTCCTCTAAGAGGTTGAATAACAAAGTCCTAAACTTTAAGATTGGATGACCGTACTCTTAGTGGTCAAGGCTCAGGATATGTAATCTTAAACATATGTGGGATGGTACAACATTTTTGGTAGCACAATGCCCTATCTGGTGTGACCTAGTAGGCAACATCCTAAACTACACGTCTTTGTGAAGGATATGGACAATACTATGTGACTTTGAAGGTGATCGATACTTTGTAGTCTGAACTATGACATTAAGTTACATCATGTTTGAAACTGGAAAGGGATGATATGGTCTAGTAGATGGAAAACTACCCCATCTAATGCATCCTGGACTATTCTGACTGAAATGTTGAAGTATAGATTATAGGGCCTATTAGGTGGCAGTGTGGACTATGCAACTTGCATGTTGGTGCTATAGAGCTCCAGGTATTGGAAGATGTCATAGGGAGTCATAGTTGACAAAAAATGATTCCAAATCTTGTAGCTCATGAAAGTACTCCAAAGTGATCTGGAATGTGTTCTTCATTATATCAAGGTGGACATATGGTTATATCCTTTGAAGCTTTTCATGTGCTCGAAATGGTAGTTAGTGCCATCATAGGTGCACGTTTTAAGCATCTTAAACTTGTATAAGTGTATAGTAACCACGATTTTTGGTATGAATGGGGACTTGATTGAGACAACTAAGTCTTGGGTTTAACCTTTGTTGCATACAAGTTGGTCAATAGTTGAATGGATGATCGTCAATACCTCACATAAGTGATGATTTCTAAAGTTACCATTAGCCATTGAGGCTACATGGTTAACATTGCTAGCTTGAAGAGAGTGTCCCTACCTGAAATCCTCGAGATGGTCATGTAGATCATGACAATCATAAGTTTCTCGAGGTGATCCTAATCGATACAAGACGGATGGTCAGATGGATGTTTTCTAGGAATCCATGGATGGATAGCTTCGTACTCTATGAGCCAGCTCGATTTAGCCAGCCTGGGATCTTGATTCTCATCACGATGGGTCATGTATTTGGTTAGACCTTATCTAGATACAAGTCGGCTCTTATACACTCTAGGCATTGGAAGATGCCTCTAGGACGAGAAGTAGGCCAAGAGCCTATGGCTTTGGAAGGCATTCCAAGATGGCATGGAATGTTATTTTTATCAAGTTGAGATGGATATCGATATCCACTTATGCATACCATTGGGTGGAAAGTGGTGATATGTGCAGCTTACTTCAGTTTCCATTGGCCACCAAATTTTGGTGGCTGGTTGATCAGTACATGCTCTTTCTGATGATGGTGTCATATTTTTAAAATGATGCACATATTTTTAGATCTGTCCAGGGGCTACTCAACTAGGTAAAAGATTGCATATGAGGACCACTTTGAGATGTGCCACCATTTTTGGGTAGTTAGGCTTTTATGTTCGGTGATCGAATAAGCCTTATTTGTAGGAGTGTCAAAAATGAAACACCATTTGGTAGTGATGATCGTGGTTTATGTACATCTGGCTCGTTGATCAAGGGATTGTATGGGATGATCTTTTCTAGACTCTGTTAGGACCAGAGTCTTAGGTCCAAGAAGTTTTTTATCATCTTCTTGATAAGACAGAAGTATGGCCTCTTAGAGATCGTGTAACTTAGATTGATATAAGGTTGGCCTCTTAGAGTCGGTTTAGTTTTTAATTCAACTAATAGAGTATAATTTTTCCCATAGACGATACCAAATGTTGATGTAGATTTTTATAATCATCAATGATTGGTTACACCTCTTCTTGTTATATACCGAGAACATAAAATACAACATTAGAATCTCAGACCATCATGGGTGTGGTAATCTTTGGTCCTTCAATGTTTAAGTAAGTCCAAATAGTTGACAATAAAAAAATAATCTCTCTTTATGATCTAGAGAGATGAAAAGAAATTTGAGGAAAGATTATGTATCTTTAGTTTTTGTTAGATATTATGTTGTATTGTGTGAAGTATACGTTATACATATATATATATAGGAAAGATTATACTTCTTGATGATAAAAACCCATTGGGATAGACTGATCTTAATGTCCTAGCTTATTTTTTTGTAATTATCCCTCTTTTTTTGGATAATTAAGAAATAATTACCATTAATTATCTTATTTAATATTTATTTGATTCGATATTTATAAGTTGATTTAATGCCTATTAAATTAATCTATGAATCATTTATCAATTGAAACTTTTTTTCCATATTATGTTTTATAACACTAGTTAATTTACCACCATCACTAATATATTTAGAAATATTTATCTCTTTTATTAATTTAACTACACCTTAAATAATTTTCTAAGAGTAAGAAATTATTCTAATATATACTTTTTATATAATATATAATTCTTTTTGTAACAATTGATAACAAGAAAAATGCTTTTTGAATATCAAATTGGAATATGAATATACATGTAACAGAAGACATTTTTCAAATTTAAATATGTATAATAAATTTATGATTACAAAAAATGAGGTATTTTGAATATCAAATTGGAATGAATATACATATAATAGAAGATATTTTTTAAATTTAAATATGTATAATAAATTTATGATTACTAAAAATGAGGTATTATATTTTTAATAACTATAATAAAATTTAAGTAGATCTCCATTAATTTATTAATCAATTTCATTACATTAACCAAATTATGATACTAATTTTTATTTTTATTTTTTTTATGGATTAATTATTCTTTTTCTAGATAATTTACAAAAATATTCAAAATATTTATTTTGTTATAATTATGCTCATAATATATGTATAACAATAAAAACATATCTAATTTTAATAATTATTGTATCATTATTCATATATTATGAACATAATTATGATTTTAAAAATACAAGTTGTTATATATATTTTTATCGTTACTTATATGCTATAGATTTGTAGACACAATCACAATAAATTAAATATTTTAAATATTTGTATAAATTATCTTATACGTCGTAGACATAAAATATAATTAACCAATTTTTTAATATTGGTATTTTTGTAAATTTCTGGCCAGACTTTATCAAACGGTATTATGTTTAAATAAGATTTTTGAATGTAACATTTTTATTTTAAAATTTTAGAAATAATTTTTTTTAATTTAAGTTCTTTAATAAATTATCAATTCTTATTAACTTATTTTAATTAATTTTGTATTCGTTATATATGTATATAGTAATATTATATACTTATATAGCATTACTAATTATTATATATGTATTATATTATATTATATATATATAATGGCTAGAAAAGTCAGCTAAAACATAGGAATAAAAAAACTCCATAATAATAAATTAAAAACTTGAAAAGGGTTGGACAAAAAATATTTTCGAAGTATTACAAAGAAAATAACCCTTTTAAGGGTTCTTAATAAAATTTATTAAAAAATCCTTCTCACTTTCCGGATAGCTTCCAATGTTCCACACGCCGAATTACAGGACCTGTCTGTTAATTTGCTGAGCTGTGTGTGGATATTTTAAACGTGTAAAATTGAAAGGAAAATGTTTTATATTTTGATAAAATATTATTTATTTATCATAAATTTAAATATATTTTATTTTTAATAATTAAATATCATAAATTAATATATTTATTAATTACAAAATATTATATTAACTGAGATAATTTTATAATTTAAGATATTTAGTATTGCTTTAATCAAAATTAGAAAAAATCTACTTACTGTACTAGTATTATTATAATTAATATTTTAGATATTTATATAAAAAATTTAAATCTTAATATTTTAATCAATAATTATTATTTAATTTATTATATTAGTTATATAGTAAAATATTATTTTTAAAATTATAATTAATTGAAATTATTTTTACCCTTATTTTCTTAAAAATAAGTATAATAGATTAAACATGAAAAGAAAAATAATTATTATAATATTAAAATTATAATTAATCATAATTAAATATATATTAATATTATTTTTTATATACATGAAATTATATAAAAATATATATTTTTAATAATAAAATATAATAATTAAATTAAATTTTATTTATTTTTATATTTTTTATTTTAATATTAATATTAATATTTTAAATAATATATAAAAGTAAATATCATGTTAATATTTAAATTTTTTAAATAAATATTTAAAAATGAAAGTATAATTAAACCACAAAAATTGTTACTTCTTCGTAATTAACTATTATTATCCAATAATATTAAAAATCATTAAAAATCAATTATAATTATTACCATCATCCTTCCCGCCTATCGCGCTTCATCCCTACGATATGAATACTTATCGATTACTTTGACAATGTTGACATTTTCTTCGCACGTGATATGCATGTGCGTCCTTTACGTTTAGTACTTAATTGAAACTTGGGAATTAAAAAAAATAAAAAAATAATAATAATATTTTTTTAAATTTATAGATATACAAAAATATATCTAATAAAATTAAATAGTATTTAATTGAATGATGTTAATTATTAAAAGAATTTAAATGGTTAGAAGTATAACAAAACAAAATAAATAGAATTACATCGTGTATATTTTAATATATTAAATATTAAATATAAAATCTACAAATTAAAATTAATGAGTTATAATGTAACAATATAAAACTTATTTTAAATATATTGAAATTTTAGAGTTAAATCTTATTTATAGATGTATGAGTTTTCTTTAAAAAAAATTATATTTCATTTATTGAAACAAGAATACAAGAATAATTAAGTCAATAAAGTGAAAAGATATCAAATTATTTTACATTACAAAATTAGTTTTATTGTAAGATAATAGTAGTCACTTCTTAATCTTTAAACATCATAAAAAATAAGTTATTGTTATAAAAATATATCAAAAAGTTAAAAAAAAAAGTAAAAAATAAAATAAATTAAAATTTATCTAAAATAACTAAAATTTTTACAAATGTAAAATTAATATAATTAACATATATCAATTTAAAGTAAAATTAATAACGTATTCAATTTGTAAAATTATAATAATATTAAGTGTAATTATTTTAATAAATTACCTTTAAATTTTATTAAAAAAAAAATAAAATGAATAATATGTAAGTTAGAAGATAATTTATTTTCAAAATTTATTAACATTTAATTAAATAATTATTAATAGAAAAGGATGTTACCCAACTTTTTCCAACTTCATCGGACGATTGCCAGTATATAAATTAATTAACCAGTGTGTATTAGTTTATGCCTTAGGAAATGGATGATCAGTTGTGGCCGAATATTTTGGAGTAATTTTATATGAAAAATAAAATGATTGAAGTGTTGTGTATTTATTTTCATTGATTACATTTAAAATTTATATGTATTTGATATTAAATATTATAATAATATTTAAATCCAAAATCTTGTAACATTGTCAATATAAATAAATTTGACAAATTATTTGAATAAATGATCTCAAATTTTTTATTAATAAGATTTATGTTTTGAACCAAAAAAAAAATATGAAAATCTCAACCATTTATTCCGAGATAATTTCATAGAAGCTTAATAAATCAATTAACATATGAGTGCTATAAGGTACTTCTGTTTGATCTATACTCAAACACTTTAAACATTTATCCATCATTAAAATTCTTTATAGGTGAGTGCTATAAGGTACCTTGTCATTGTAATTTAATTAAATTTGTAAATAAATTATTAATCGGTATTATAAGAATGACTTTTTAATATAAATTTATAGTCAATTTTTTTTTCTTCCCAAAATTGAAAAAGTATGATATATTGTAAGTTCTTTAAAAACTACCAAGATTTATTATTATCATGCTGACAATTTTTTTTTTGTAAAATTTGATAAGAAAAATATACATAAATAAAAAATAATATGTGAAAAAATAAAAAATAAAAAATAATTTTTTATAAGAAAAAACAGAATATTATTTTCTATGAAAAAAATCATACTACAAGTAATAATATCTAATAAAAAATTAATAAAAAAAAAATATGTTTACTCACTCACTCACTTAATTATCTTTATTAAATAAATCATGTGATTTGAAGTGTTGAATGATGTATCTTATCCATTAATTATATCATAGACATTCAACATACATATGGCCAACTTACGAAGTAATAAAACAAAGTAATTAATAAATTTAAAGTTATTAATTAAGGATTGTTTGTAAATGATTTTCATTCTAATTTTTTGTTTTTTTAAGTGTTTTTTTTAATTAGTTATGTTTGATAATAATTTTTAATTTTTTAAGAAATTGTTATTAAAATATGAAATGATTTATAAATCTTTTAAAATAAAATTTTTGAAATAATTTTTTGATTTTTTTGATTTTTGAATTTTTTTTTAAAAATAAATCAATTCTTACAACTTTTATATTTATAAATATTTAAAGAAAATGATTAAAAATATAAAATTTATAAATAATAATCATTTTTTTGTTTTAAAAAAAATTAAAAAAAACATAAAATATTATTAAATAATTTATAAGTGATATTTAATTTTTAAAAAAATTATTAAATAAAAATTATTATCAGAATTATAAATTATAAAAAATAATTATAAATTAAAATTGTTATCAAATAAATACTAATTTAGTTTGTCGTTCGATGTGGTTCTTCTTATTTTCAATTATTGCTGGAACCACATAAAATAATTCCTTTGTTAATTTATTTGACTTTAAAGGGACAAGAAGAGGGTCAGACTATTATTTACAAACAGTAGTGTGTGTATTTTGGCATGAAATTTAATGGTTGAGTAAATGGTGCAAGCTTTAAAAGGCACCTTTTATAATAAATAATAATAATAACAAATAATTAAAGATAAAGAGCTTTCATTCACTACCATATTACTCCCCCCACCCAAAAAAAAAAACAAATAATGGTATTTATTTATTTATTTTACTTAAAAAATAATAATAATATGGTCTTTATAGTTATTATTTTTTTTTCCTAATCATGTGGTCTTTATAGCTTACCTCTTTTAGTGGTCTTCCTGATTTTGATTGTTTATAAGGACGCTAAGTAAACAAACAAAATAAAAAAAAACTAAATTAAACTAAAAATCCTTATAATTATTAATTTTATACTTTTGTATCTTAATATTTTTTTAATAATTTAATCCCTTATTCTTCTTCAATTATTCTTAGATTTTAATAAATTTAATCTAAATATTAAAATTAAACATTATGGATCAAAATTAATCACATGTTAATATGTTAGTCACGTTATTGGAGGTTAAATTATTTCAAATTAAATGTAAAAAGTTAAAGAATATAAATAAATAAATAAAATATTTAACTCATATTAATTTTTTCTCTTGAACTAAAACAATCAATTTTGATTTATAATGTTTAATTTTATATTTATTTTAATTTGAGACAAATTGTTAATGGCAATGATATTCTTATAAATATTTTTATTATTTTCACAATAAATATATATAAAATATTTATTTTATTTTTATTATTAATTACATATTATTACTATTATTATTGAGTAAAATTATTATTATTAAATTATTAATTATAATAAGATTATAGTTTTTATTTAAAATTAATGAATAAAATTACTAAATTTAAATAATAATAATAATAATAATAATAATAATAATAATAAGAGTAGGTAAGTATAGTGAAAAAAAAAAACATATAGACTCGGATAAACCGAAACCTCTTCTTATTTACCACCAACGCCTATCACTCTTTCCATATCTCTCTCTCTCTCCCCTCAAAACACCATGATAAAACAAGTTTTCAAAAAAGACCCATCTTGATTTCAATTTCTGCAAATCAGCTGAAAGAATTAAAGGAAAGAAAGATGGGTCATAGGTTCCATAATCACAACCTTCATATCCATGAAAGAAAGAAATTCTTGCCCATGTTATGCTCAAGACATACAATTAAAGAGGTTATGCTTCCAAAATTGGAAGATAGCTCATCTTCTTCATTTTCTGAAGACCCTTTATCTCCAAAAATCAGCTGCATAGGTCAAGTTAAGAGACATAACAAAGTTATTGGTTTCCCAACTTCACAAAGACTCACCTTTACTCCAATTAATAGTACCTCAAAGAATAACAACATCAGCAATGTTAACTACTCCAAGCTCAAGAAATTCTTCTCTAGTAAAAATCTCACCGCCGCCACCGCCAATAATAGCTGCAGTTTTCGAAACCCGAGACGTGTTCCGGTGGATGAAAGTAAATGTGTTTCAATCAACATTGAAGCTATGGATCCTCCCCTGCCTGTGGTCAAAAGGGTAGTAGAAAAGCCTGCAGCCCAAGAGATTGAACCAAAAAGTATATGGAAAAGGAGACAAGGTGGGATTGTACTGAAAGGTTTACAACTTGAACAAATTCAACATCAAAGGCACCATCTTCAGCCTACTACTGTTTGATATTGTGGAAAGAAAATGAGTTTTTCGGGTTTCATCATATTATGGTTAGTAGTTATTGTAATTAATGTTTTGTTTTAATAACCAATTTTGGCAACGGTTTGATTCAATATCATAAGATGATAAATATTTCTGGTGTGTTGTTGTATACGAAATTATGAATCATTTTGATCATAATAGATCAGATCTGCTGCTTCTCTAATATTTATTTATAGATCAATGCTGATTTCTGTTGCTTAATCTCTTTTTGGGAAACTGGATATCAATTTGCATTGCTAGTTAGATCAATTGTGTTTGTGAAACTTCATATTATAATGTTTTAAAGTTCACAGATTTTTCATGGATTCCCTTTCATTTGTGTATAGACTATATACTTTTTAAATTCAAATTCACCAAATGGGATCTGATACAATGAAATAACTTAAAAAAAAAAAAGAACTCCTCAGGGATTCAGTTTTTGGTCCACCGCAAAACTCTGTATAATGGTAACTTCTGGCTTAGTGCATTGTTTCATCAAGTATTTGTGTACAACGGACGAGTGTGAGTACTCGAAACTCCAAACCGGTGAAAGTTGAAAGAAAATTGAAGAAATATGGTGTCCATATGTATCCATAAATTTACAACAGACGACTATGGGAGACTCTGAGCTGACCTTACGGCCTGCTTTGCTTCATTTATGAGTTACGACTGTTGCGTGGCTAAGTGTTTTTGTAAATTGTAATTTACAAAGCAGGGGATGACTGAATTTTCAATTCTTTTTATTTTCTTTTTAAATTGTGTCTCTGTATGAAAGAAAAGAAAGATTAAAATAAATATAGGAAATTTCTTCGAAGAAACTGGCAGATATTATACAATATTATACAAGAAACTCAAAAGGAAACAACATATAACTAATCGATGGGGAGATTACGAAATCAACGTGCAATTTTGGATAATTTCTAGGATGATAAAACTCTTCTTTTGAGCTCAAAGTAATGCTATGTACACACGCACACAGTTTAACCTAAATCATAAAATATGAAATCAATTCACTGGAGCATTTTGGAGATTGACGTTTCACGGTGTTTCTTATTGAAAATCAATGAAAACCAAGCAATAGCATTATTTGTTATTTTAACGACTTTTAAGTAGCCAACATGCTCAACAGTAGGTAACCCGTTTGAATATGTTAAAATCTAAAATTCGAGTCCCATGTATAAATAAAGTAATTGTTTTAAAAATAAAATCATTTATGTAAGTGAACTTGACTAAATAGATGAGATAAAAATAAACAGAAAAATAAAAATAAGGGTTGAAACTTAGTTTGGCTTCATACTTCTAGATTCAAATTTCATACAATCAGAAGCAATGGCAACAGAAGATGTAGCTCAATTGTTCAGTAAACGGCAACAATTATGATGGAAACTTCTACCAAAGAAAATTATACAATACAGATCTTGCAAATTAAATGAGATTAATTTAAAAAACCTATACAATGAGACCGGTAAAATAAAAAAAAGACTTGGGCTTTAGGTCAACCAACACCGATCGATTCATTCAAATGAGTGAAATGTGAAAACAAAGGGGAAGAGTCGGATAATATATCATACATACCAAATCAAATCGCTATACTGATCTCTTGTTGATACACATATGATGCGTGTAATGTAATCACTAAATAACACGAGTTTTATTTGCAAAAGATTACATCATTTTCACTAAAATATAATACAGTACAAAGATCTAACGAGTTAGTTAGCAAGGTGAAAATAAGAACCCCGACGAGTTAACCTTGTTCTTTATATGGAGTCCAAATCAATTTGCTCACATCAACCTCTAGGCCTCCACGTCCGGCTGCTTTTAAATGGCGATCTAGGATCTTTGGATCCGCGCAAATGACATGCTGTCCTTTCCTGTACTGGATCAGTTCTAAACTCTGGAGTGTTGTCAAAATATCCTCGGCCTTGATGGCAGTCATGTCACTTAGCTCCTGTAGAGAGAGACAGAAAGCAGGTTGATTGAGGACAATATATATTTTAAGTTTCAACTAAACATTGTAATGAGAGAGAACTATAGTTCACAAGTTAAGATCAAAGGTGATAGATACTATTATTTTGAAATGCTGACCTTGATGGAAATATTGCCCTTATGCTTCTTCAAGATATCAAGTAGTACTCGAGTCCAGTATCCTCTGTAGCTCAACAGTCCAAGATCAGAGAGGGGTCTTTCAGGTGTTCCTACTTTACCTTCTTTCTTGGAAAGTTCATACGCTGCTCCAGATTACAAACAGGATTACTTGTTGTATCCAACAGAAATGAAGTTAAAACCAAAGGGAGCGATAAAAAGACATTCTTTAAGTTTATACTAGCCTCTTATTTTAAGAATTTATTTAAAACATAGAGAAAAAAGTTTTAGATGCACCGGTGTTCTCTGCATCATTGACAAAGAGAGCACCAGTTAAACAGATAAAAGCATATACTAAAAGGTAATGGCCAACGAGAACGGTATCAAGTTCGAATATCATTTATGGATGTGTGAGTTGAGTTGTATAATAAAAGAAATGAAACGGACTTCGTGATAATTTAAATTCATTACTGATCTTTGGGCCCCACATGACAAAGTCCCCCCCACCCCCAAAAAAAAAACTACAGGGGCTTCAATCAAGTGCTTTAGAGCATCTATAAGAGAGATTTGATTTGTAGGCCGCAAAAGATAAAAATGACAAAAAAAAAATGGTTAGAAGGCATTAATAGAATTTGACTTGGTAATGAACTGGAAGATATGTCAGACACCAAAATTTGTATATTCGCGTAGCAAGAGCTCTTTAAACACCCATTCCATTTAAGTATTGCTTATATCATCAAAGGGACTGTGTTCTATTGAACTTCACATCCTCACCAGCAAGAAGTTAAATTGCTTAAATCACTTTGCTTTCACCAAGGGATATTTGGGTCACCCTCTTAATAAAAATGGGATAGATTAATCATTTTTTGAACTGTAAAATATTATTTTACTAATAAAAATTAACAGAATAATAAAATATATTCGATGGGAGAAAAATTGTCATTTTAAAGTTTTTCCTTCTTTATACCTTTTCCTCTTTTCCTAGTTTAATTTTGGGGCCATTTTTCAGCTACATTCTCTCCTTTTTTTGATAGTTTTTTTTGGTCAATCCTCTCTATTCTCTCTATAGCTGAAAAAGAAAAGGAACTATTCTCTCCAAATAATTTGGAGCAATAGCTAATAGGGTGGTTAATATATTGTAGTTTATTTTCTTGAGAATTGACAAAACAAGTCTATAAAAATATGTAAAGAATGTAGCTAAAGAATGCTAATATCTTCAGGTTTAGAGTTAAAAATGGCATCAAAACTGAATCAGAAAATGAAGGGTATAAGGAGGAAAAAGTTTAACAATGACAATTTTGTCCCCATTAAATATACATTATTATTATATCTGTAATTTTTATTAATAAAATAATACTGTACTGTTTAAAAAATTGATTAACATTTCCTATTTTTAACTGAGAGTGACCTAAATGTTCTCTGTTAAAGCAAAATAAATAAAATAACCTGGTGACACGAGCAAAATGACACCCATGGCACTTAATCCTTACAAATATATCACAGATCATGAGCAAGAGAAAGGGTATATTCACAATCATGTTTTCATCAGTTCAATATAAGCCATGACCAAAAAAATAAATTATAAACCAAAAGATAAATAAGAAAGTAAAGATAACGAGCTTACAGAAAGCAATTAAAAACTTTCCATAGCCTTTCCTTTGATAAGGAGGAAGTGTAAGGATGCAAGCCAAATTATAAGACTCCTCTGAATGCTTTTCCTGAATCACAAGACAAAAGTTTAATTGAGTATACAAAGTATCCTCAAGGAATAATCCTTGAATAAGATAGTTATTCCATCAATCAAGATTATGTTCTCACATGAATGAGAAACAATTACACTTCTGAGTTCTGACTACAACACAGTAACAGAAGACACATACAGAATTTGCTTTTGTAAATTATAAAAATCTAATTCTAGGAATGATCAACATCACAGTTTACAGGTTAAGTTGACATGAAACATGGAATTAATTGAGAATAAGATATTATAAAAATTATTTAGATAACATAAATTAACTTCAAAGAGAGGAGCATAACAATCTCTGATGCGGCTTTGGTGTATTGAAGATAGTGGTTGTCCTTTTGGGAAACCAAGATTTAATAAGAGAAAAGAAGCTTGGGGAGATAATATATACTACGACTGTTATACCATTAGCTTCTAGCATAACATAAACAATATAATACTAGACGCACGTGAACTGTAAGCAGAAATTATTTTTAGCATCTTCTTTCAAAGGTATTCACTCCAATCTTGTAAATGCCACATAGTGCCCAACAAAATTTGTAAGACATGGTAAATATCATGGTTTCATAAAACGTTTTGAGGCCAGCCTCAAGGGTTGCCTCAGGGCCTTTTTTTTACACTTGGGCAGCCTTGAGGCTAGCTTATTAGGGGCTGAAATATATGTATGCTTAATGTTATTGAGGCTTACGCCTTGAGGTGCATAATCTCTTTTTCATACCAAGAAAAGAAACTTTGAGGGCTTAAATGCAAAATTACGACTCCACTTGGACTCTTAGATAAAGCTCATTACAATTTCGGCCCAAACAACTAGAAGGTGAAAAAACAACAGTTAATCTAAAAATGAAAAGGCTAGGGTTTTTATGGTGGAGTTTCTAGAGCAGCCCTTTTTCTTCCTCTTCCTCTACTCTACTCTTGTTCTGTGCTTGGATTCCTTGCTTGCTTTTTCCTTGTGAAACCACCCCTTGCATTTTCTTGTTTTATCTTTGCTTGCTGAGTTGCTGGCTTGCTGCCAATTTTTTTCTATGAACTGTTGTTAATTTTTTATATTAATTATATTAAGTTGTTGCATTATTTGTTCGTATGTAATAGCATGCCTTTTATTTTTCTATTTTTATTACGCATATGAGTTTCATGATGTTGATTTTTTTCTTGGAGCTGTTTGTACATTTGACATAGAATCTAATGCATTAAAAGCTTTAAGTTAGGCTTATTTTATTGATTTGCTTTTATAAAGATTTCGTTTGATTTTGTAACTGATTTTTCATGAAGTTAGTGAATTTCTTTTATTGAAATAGGTGCTGCTTTCTGTCAACTATTTGTAGAACTTGAAAATGCCAAAAGCTACAAAGAGAGGTGGACGTTAAGGTAGAGGTGGACTTATGATTCCTCCAAATGGAGTTGAAGATGATGTTTATTTAACTTTATCATGTTTTAGATGTACTACTGGTTGTTGGGGGCTATATTATGAACTATTGAAGTTATTATGATTATTATGTTGTTATTTTGTGTTATTTTGCCTTGTTAATTTTATTTTTGTTTTATTTTGAGGCTTACGCTGCATACTGCTGGCTTATGCATCAAGGCTTATGCCTCACTTCAATGGAAGGGGTATGCATTGAGGCTAAAACACTCCTTTTAAAACATTTATAAAATAGCAACAAAGACACGATGCTTTACCTTGGAAAAATATCCAACCATGTGGCATCCTCGATCATCACATTCACACAATATGTAAAACAAAAAGAGGTCAACATCATAGTAAAGTGTCTTGTGATCAAGAAACAGTTTTGCCAAATAACAAAGATTCTGCCCATAAACTTTATTCTTTTTGCCATCTACCTGTTGCAGACGTACAATAACAGAAGTGTAAGATATATAAACATCACTTTTGAAATGATGGGGGAAGGGGAAGAAATCCAAGAAAAACTGTTGTATTAGAGCAACAGAAAAATTAAAACGTGGGTATAAATAAAATTGCAAAAAAGATAAAAGTTTAGCTTTATTTCTTAGTTTTAGTTTTGCAACAAATTCACTGGCATACTATTAAGGACAACACAAACTTACCTCAAACATTGAAAGCGTGCCACTTCGATATATTTCATCACCTGGAGGATGCTTGAGATCACACTTCCGCTGCATATTTGGGATTCAATTTAGAATGATAATAAACAACAAATACCACTAGATTTGATTTCTTCCATGTGTTTAGTGTGTATGTGTGTGTGTGAGAGAGAGAGAGAGACAGAGAGGAAGTCTTCTTATATATCAGATATAAGAGTTGGGGACTGTCAAAGGTACACTCCATTCTAGTTGTACCAAACAAAAACAATAAATATTTCTATCCAGAACATTGCACATAAATACAAGCGAATCTATTATAAAGCAAGGAGTAAACGTAAAAAAACACAGCTCACCATATGCC
Organism: Hippophae gyantsensis; assembly: GCA_030763125.1. Lineage (NCBI taxonomy): Eukaryota > Viridiplantae > Streptophyta > Magnoliopsida > Rosales > Elaeagnaceae > Hippophae > Hippophae gyantsensis. The sequence goes on along the minus strand of CM061032.1, from coordinate 21,010,295 downwards.
TCTGAAGCTGTTCTTTGCGCTTCATGAAATTGAGACAAAATTCACAAAAATACAACTTCATGGTGTCATTGTATTCTGGTGGAAAGGGGGAAAAGTACCAGGTCTCAATCTCATATCTTCCAAGTTCTATAGTAGCTATATTTTTCACTTTAGTGAACTCTTCGTGTTCGCGCAAGCTAGCAGCATCAAGTTCCTCATGACCCTATACAATATAAAAGACATTAAATAAAGGACTACAACATCAAAGGCTTGGTAAACCCCTAAATTGATTAGAAAACATTCAATATTAGAACTTAGACATATCTTCAATACCTAATCCTTCAGAGCTACAACAAGAACATACTACTAAAAACAACCATATAAATGATTTTTTGTGAAATATATCAAGGGACAGTAAACAGTGACAATTTACTTGCTAACATGTATATCTAATATTACTGTGTAACTCCAGCTACAAAAGAAAATGGAGACATGTATCTACTGTAGTTGCTTTTGTTCCCATACACACTATAACGTTCACACAATCCAATAAAAAAGATGGTCGTAATGATTATGGTTAAATTATGACAAAGAATGAATATGAACGTCATATAAAGCATTTAAAAGTTGTGCTTTGCACCTATGTCGCATGGACTCTTCATTTTTCAGGACACGACATGGATATGAATGTGAGTGCTTGACACTTTAAATTGATGGAAATTTAAAAAAAAATTGAAAAAAATAAGTATTGGACATATATTCAAAAATTTAGGACACTCAGTGTCCTAAAAGAGTCCATATAACATAGTTTTGCGCATACCTCTACGTGTGTCTCATCAATCTTCCGCTTCTGATGGCGAGTCATTTTCAAGCTGGTAACCTGAGTGTGTCATCCATCAGATCATTTGGGGGAAAATGCCTTCAAGTATTCTTAATGATAACATAAAATGCTCAAAACAAAATGATACCTTGTCCTCCACTTTCTCATCAACAACAGTCTCTACGGAAGCAAGATCAAGATGCTCAAGCTTCACCCATTCATCAAGCCTCCTATTGACTGTCATGACCAAGCAAAGAAAGGGGAATTTTGGCATATAAGAAACCTAATTAATCCTCACCACAAACATAAGCAATTAAGCACGTGTGAAAAAAATTGTCTAATTTTAGCATCAATTCATTGAAGACCTTATCAGTTGGCATGACATCACAGAATTTTATACAATAACGTATAAAAAAAAGCTGCTCAAACAAACAAGCAACTAGAATAGTTGATAAAACTTCCCATATCTAGCAAAAGGGGGTACGACATAATAAATAAAATTTGCATGATTTTAAGCAAAGATGAAACTACTTGCTTTGAAATATTAAAAAATAAAATAAAATATTCTCGTCCCAATCATTTTAAAAAGTTGTCCAAGGCAAGGTTCACAAAAAAAAAAGTATCAAGGCTATAGCCTCCGATGACATTTGAGTTTCACAGTTTTTTCTTGTAAAACACAAGCCTTGATGCTAGTTTTGAGGTGGTTGAGGTTTAAACCTAAAAAAAAGTCAATACTTTTTAAGTTGGGTCATAAATAAATCATTACAATCTCATTTGACTTTGTTAAATTAAAGAAAAAATCAGAAATTAAAAAAAAAACTAAAAAAAAAAACCCAAGTCATTCAAACTAAATTAGGGCAATTTTTTATTCTTCTAATAAAGTTATGAATTCACAATTTTCTTGTTAATTTCAATGCTTCCTCATTTTCTCATGTATTAATTAGTTGAAAATTTGAAATATTTGTATTACAATTAGAAACTATAGAATATTAATTAGTCTTTAGTTATCTACTTATCTCTCGTATTTACATAGTAGTGAAATTTTAAGATGTTATTCTTCTTTGAAAAAGAAAAAATGTTTCCTAATTGGATTAATTTTCTTTTCTTGTGTTTGTATCTCTTATTTATATAGATACATAGTATATTATTTAATTAGAGCATACTTATGTCTCGAGTTCTATGCCTATCGAATGTATAGTAAATGCTCTATCATGTAAGCTACATCTTCACATAGATCATGCTGTATTTGCCTTGATTATTTTTATTTTATTTTCATAGTTATTAGATTCATAATTGTTATTATTTATATCTTTACGGATTCTTTTAGAAGTTAAGTTTGAGACTTACATCTCAGACTGCCTTGAGGCTTACGCCTCATCTCATTGGAGGAAAATGTCTCAATACTTGAAAAAATAACATTTTATAACATTGAGATGACGAGCCACAAAAAATCTCAAGCACAGCCCATTGAATATGTGCACATTACTAGACATCGTGATTGTTTTTCTCGAACAATCTTATACCAAGCATTTGGCTGGTGATTTCAGGATGAACACTCTGTAGCTATTGTCGTACATAAGGTTATATGTTTTTATACATGCAAGATGATGATTTTTCTTTCAAAAAAAATATTTCTTGCACACACCTTTAACTCAACACATTCTACTGCATGTTTTACATCTTTGGAAACAATATAATACACACAGTTAAGCTTTCTATCCGTCAGTACCTCACATCCATCCCAAACATATTAAAAGTTTCACACATGATTATTCCTCAGTGGATTCTCAGAATAACATTTAACAATCGTATACAATTAGTGAAATTTCCATAGGCCTCTTAGTTAAATTAAATTCATAAGCCCCATGCTTATCTCTCTCTTTTTAATCCACGAATACTATCTTAACCATGAATATTTTATTAATTCTTTTGTCTTTTTAATGGATTTTAACAGGTAGAGAGAAATTTTTAGAGACAGATATAAACGCCGGCCTAGTCAAACTTATTTACTCATCCACCACATTTTCTACAACATCAGCTACCCATGGGAATTGTGGCTAAAGAGAACAACAAGTCTTACCCATATTGATATTAGAAATGCATTAAATTCCACCCAATGCGACAACTAAATAGAGAAAACTATGTTACTAACAAATTTTCTGATGTTATGTTACTAACAACCATACGAGCTACCCGCCCACCAAAAAAATTGTTCAAAATCAAATTAAGAACAAACAATTCATAGCAGCAACAAGATAACTAGAAACCTAACCCTAGACTTAATGGACTTCAATCGGGAACAAGTCATGATAATCTTACATTCAGTATAATGAACGTAATACTCGTAATCGTTTAGGCCACTGCTCTGTACTTTTCGCCGTTCAATGACCTTAACTGGATGATATTTTCCGTCTCTCCACCGGCACAAGACACGCGTGCCAACCTCCAGCGGCAGCACGCTAGCCTTGCGCTTCTTCGACGCATCTGTCTCCAGAGTCGTCATTTCAGTTCTCTGAGACTGGATTCCATCTCCAGCGATTTGAATCTTCTCCCCGGCAGACGCACCGGTCGAGACATGGTTGGCAAAGCCGTTCCCTACACTAGGCGGTGACTCTAGCGAACCCATTTGTCGGTCAAGAGCTTCTGGATAAACATGAGATTCAGCAGTTTTAAAGTTCCTACTGGGCCTAAAAAAAGGTGCCTAGTGGGCCGTGAAGATGGTTTTTCTCTCTCAATTTCATAAATAGTTGACACTTTTGACCTAAATAATTTTATTTTTCAAAAATATTTATTCAAATTTATATAAAATTAATAATTTTATATTAAATCATATAATAAAAATACTAAAAAATTTCTCCAAAAAACTTTAATAAAACAAGATTAAGAAAATATCCTATTATATCTTAGATAATCACTATTGACGATCTTATTGATTACTTCTACAATCATCAATAAAAATATATGTAACATGTTATATAAATATATATATATATAGATATAATATAATATATATAAAAATATAAGTAAAATTAATATATTATATTTAAATATATATGTGGATGTAATATATTATTTCCAATGGATTAATAAAATTATAATGGATATAACATATTATATCCAGGAGGTTGATAAAAATATAATGGATGTAATATGTTACATATTAAGATATATGCAGATCTAATAGGTTACATATGATGGGTCAAAAATGATGGTAATCAAAACTCTAATGAATTATCGACGATGTTCGTCAAAACTTTGATGCTAGTTGTCAAAAATATTGTAAAATCAAATATTATTTTTATTTTATTGAATTATATTGTAAGGATATTTTGATATTTGAATATAAAATTATGAGTTTTGGAATAAATTTTTACTAGTTTGAAAAAATTGATAAAAAATAAGGGAAAAAAAAAGAAAGAAAAGAAAGCAAGATATCCTCGAAGTTAAATACCTTTATTTTGTAACTAATTTCAAAATATTATGTGCAAAATTATTCTTTAGCTTTCAATAAATTATTCTTTTCAGAAGTAAACATTATATTTTGATTAATAATATTTTTAACATATTTTTTGACTACTAATTATCTACCCAAAATTACAAACTTGAATAAAAATAACTAGTATTGAAACTTAGTTCACATGTATTAATTGTGGGATATTTTGGATATAAATTTAGCTATTTGTAAGGGGTATTGTTACTTCATTAGACATGAGGTACATGGTTTGAAACTTAGTGGCCACATGCCTCTATGTTGAACTTGTAGAAACAACACCATTACTAACTTATGATTAGTAACTCTTACAATTTTGGATAATCTAGGTAGGGATATGCCATCAATGCCCAATGCAACAATAAACCTCCCTTTTGGTGAAGTTTTTTTAACCAACACAAAGTTCATTGTGATCATGATATTTGAGATATATTATCAACATGTCTTAACATTATATGCAAATGTATTTACTACAATATGTCAATGTCTTATTGATGAGTGCTTAAAAAGCATTAAAATTATCATGATTTTATGCACATTAATTGATTAAAAATATATATATATATTTATATGATTTTATCATATATTTATATAAATTTATCTTTTCGAAATCACGAGTATTTTTATTATTTTTTAGGTATTTTCGCTTCAAAACGTAACTTAAAGACTCAAAGAGGAATACTGGAGACAATACATCACAAATATATTCATAAAATAAATGAGAAAAAACCAACAAATATGAAAAAATTGGACAAAATGGGTCAAAAGGTCAAAAATGTCAAAAATGAGGAAATCACACCGCCCTCTCGCCCTCTCGCCCTCTCGCCCAGCCGCGCCGCCCACCGCGCACAACAAATACCCCAGCCGCGCCAACCTGCTCCCATCTACGTGCACCGCTGTGCCCATCTGCCCCTATCTAAGCGCGTTGCCGCGCCCACATTAGCATGACGTCATCATTCACTACTCTGTGTTTTCTCAAATTTTTATCATTTTTTCACCCACTTTTACCCCATCCTCACCTATAAATACCCTCATTCTCTTCATAACTAAATACACCTAAAAACACATCTTCTCTTCTCTTTCTTTCTCTCATTTCTTAGTTTTTAAGTTTTTCTTAGTTTCTAGTTTTTAAGTTCTTCTCTTTTTGAGAAGAACTAGTTATGTTTTGTAATTTATTTGCTTTTTGATTCAATAAATGGGAGTGCAAATTCCGTTTGGAGGTTTTCGAGCAACAGAGTTAGCATCAAAGTACTATAAGGATTTTATTTTCTTTACAGTTATTTTTTATATTTTATTCTTACATGTTATATTTAATTTGTCTGTGATTAAATTTAACATTACTAGCTGTTTGTAAACATGATATAATAATAACATTGTTATGCTTGCGAAATATTAAATAAGTGAAAATCTCTAAAATGAATTGATTTTGTTTTTATTCAAGACTTTATATTAAGAATGTTAGAGAGAAATATATTATTTTTCATTACAAACTTAAATCTGAAAATTAGATTTTAAGGTTTAGTTATCTGGTTTAATTTAGAGTAGTGTTTTTTTATTTGTTGGTACAATCGCCCGGTAGTTAGAGTGAAACTCTATTTCAAAAGTTTTTATAAGAATTATTATCTGAAAATGTATTGACAACATGTTTTCAGTAGTGGTTTTAAAACTTGAAAGTTAGTACTCGGATAACTAAATTCTTAGGTTTAATTTGGACACCTTGAATAAAGTTTAAACTGTCTAATCCCACCAAAGGTGGCATTTAAATGGTTCATTTTCAATCTCTTAGAAAAAGGAATTAATTTAATTAACCAAATTAGTTATCAACCCACTCATAGGTATTAATTGATTTGTTTAGTTAACAAAGAATATCTAACCCCACCAAAGGTGGTATTCATAAAAAAAAATCAATAAATATTAATTCATATCTTTAATAACCTAAATAATATGAGCAAGTATAATTAAATTAGTTATTATATCCATAAATACTCCACTATTATAAATGATAAAATTTGCATCAATATTTATTGATGGGCGCATGGGCGTAGATGCGCACAGATGGGCGTAGAAGCGTAAGTGCGCACGTATGGGAGCAGCCGGTATCTGCGCGACCGAACAGGGGCGTGCGTGGAAGGGAGAACTAAGCAGCGTTCTTTGAAGCGCGGATGGGTGGCATGATTTCCTCCTTTTTGACCCATTTTGTCCAATTTTTCCATATTTGTTGGCTTTTCCTCATTTATTTTATGAATATATTTGTGATGTATTGTCTCCAGTATTCCTCTTTGAGTCTTTAAGTTACTTTTTTTAAGCGAAAATACTTGAAAAATAATAAAAATACCTGTGATTCCGAAAAGATAGATATATATAAATATATGATAAAATCATATAAATATATATATTTAATCAATTAATGTGCATAAAATCATGGTAATTTTAGTGCTTTTTGAGCACTCATCATAACCTCCAACTAGCTTCTTGCTAGTCCCTTAGCAAGAGAAGTGATAAAAACTAAAAATTAAACTATCCTAAATCACTTCCGTGGATTGACACGGTTGCATTTAGCCTATGTAACAAGCCTTTAAACCTCTAGGTTGCCCTAGTGGACGAGTTTGAGTCTTGTGAGGGTTTTCAGTAATGATATCCACAAACATTTAACTAAATGTAAAATTAAAAAATAATAATAATAAAAACAATCAACTTAAAAGCTAAAATTACAACAAAATCAAGAATTAACTTTTAAGAATAAAAGAAAACAACATATCATAAAAATGTCTCATACTTATTAATCTCCTTTAAGATCATAATTAAAATCTCAAGCATAAGTTATTTTAATCTCTTTAAACAATCATGATTTATTATAATAATTAGTCGAAAATCATTTTCATATTTCATATAAAAAATGTATCAATTTAACTTCACCCAATTTCAGTGCCATGAATCCGAATTCGCTTCGACTCTACTCCTCATAAGTTAATACTCTCAAAACACTGAATCCTATGGGTTCAAACACTCATACTAATTTATATGCGAAATAGTTGATGTATAGAAATGAACTAATATGTTCGCATATGTATAAAGAATAAAGGCTCAAAGTGTTATTTTGACATTGATCTAATGGAAGGAATCAAATGTATAAATTATAAAGATATCATATATAAAAATTATTTTCATGCATAAATCAAACTCATTAAGAAAAAAATTCAAGATATATGCCTTTTACAAATGAAGAAAGTGCAATGACTTTTTAGGGAATTACTTCATCTATCTTTCTTTTGTAATTAGTCTTTACTCATAACTTTGTAGGCAATGTGGGTCATAGTATGTAGATTGTACTATATATTTTTATCTCTCTATATTTTTCTGAAGATATTTTTCAATATATATCATTTTTTAGAAAGTCAACTCATGTACAGATTGTACATTTTTTAGGATTTTGGGTGAATGGTTAATTTTGTAGCTTTTTTGTTTGATTTGGTTTAGGTAATCTCAGATATATCTCTTTTTTTTGTAGCAGTCATGCATGAATGATATAAAAGCATATACTATCAATTTCTACTCAAATCATTTAAGATGAGAAAAAATTCATACATTCAATGCTAATACCTATAGAGATCATCTAAAAATTTAAAGAAATAAGAAATGTGTTTGGAGTAGAAAAAATATATATTTCACTCTGAATAAAGGAAATTAGGCTCAAATTATATCTCACAAAGGTAGTCTCCACTAAAATAAATTCATAAATACCGATTTTGGGTTTAATATAATTTCCACATCTTATCAAGAAATACTAGTTATGATAAAAATTAACTAATTACCAAAAAATAATTTCATGATATGTTTTTAAAAATTAATCTAACAGTACAAAAGACTTAACTATTTACTTAAATTTGATTTAAAGAAATGATAAATTTTTGTGAGAATTTTTTTTTAAACTAATTCTAAAAATTACTAAACCAACAAAAAAAATGAAACCAAACATAATAAAAATGAAAATGTGAACATAAAAAAAATTATTAATTTTTTATTAATATTATTTTTTTAAAATGGTTAATTTTTTTTTTAAATTAAGCATGGTAACTTTTCACCATCCCCAACCTAGAACTTACATTGTCCTCAATTGTAACAACTGTAAATTAAAGATAAAGAGAAAAGAGAGAAAATATTACCTATTTCTTAAGAATGTTGCAAGTAGTGATGGAGAAATACAGGTGTATCCATCATGTTCATTAAAGTGCACACAAACAGATTGCTATGAACTTCTAACATCTCAACAAATATTTTTAGTTTTAACAATTTTAAAATTATTCACATGTAATTAAACTAAAATAAACAATAAAAATTAAATAAATAAAACAAATAAAAGAAAATTACCTAAAATGATGAGTTGCCTCCCATCGAGCGCTTAGTTTAAAGTCTTAGCAAGACGTAACTTTATGGTGCTAAGGGCTACTCAGCCAAATGCAATCCATTTCAGCAATGTTATTTGGTTCTTCTAAATAAGGCTTCACACGATACCCATTGACTTTGATTGTTTTTTGTGTCTTGGAATCCAATAGTTCTACTACTCCATGTTCAAATACCTAAACTATTTTGAATGGTCCATCCCATCTTGATCTCAGCTTTCCTGGAAACAATCTCAAACGAGAGTTAAATAAAAGAACTTTCATTCCAGGATGAAGAGTCTTAGGAACTAGCCTCTTGTCATGATCGCACTTAGTACGCTCTTTGTATAATTTGGCATTCTCATAGGCTTCATTCCTAATTTCTTCCAACTCATTAAGATGGAGTAACCGTTTTTCTCCTACTTTATCTAAATCCATGTTTAACTCTTTAATTGCCCAGTAAGCCTTGTGTTCAAGTTCAACTGGAAGGTGGCATACTTTCCCAAATATTAACCGATAAGGGCTCATCCAAATAGGTGTTTTGTAAGCGGTGCGGTATGCCCATAAGGCATTTAACTTAAATTCCCAATCCTTCCTTGAAGGGCGCACAATATGTTCCAATATTCCCTTAATTTGCCTATTACTTACTTCTACTAAACCAGAAGTTTGAGGATGATATGGAGTAGCTACTTTATATGTGATGTTGTACTTGTTTAGTACTCCATCAAAGATCTTGTTACAGAAATGGCTACCTCCATCACTTATTATAGCTCTAGGCATTCCGAACCTGCTAAATATTAAATCCTTCAATAATTTAACAACAACATTAACATCATTGGTTTTAGTGGGGATAGCTTCTACCCACTTGGATACATAATCCACAGCCACCAAAATATATTGAAAACCATTGGATGGGGGAAAAGGACCCATAAAGTCAATCCCCCATACATCGAAGAGTTCAACAACTAAATTAGATGTCAAAGGCATTTCATCTCTTTTGCTTATGTTTCCTGTTCTTTGACATCTATCACATTGTGCACAAAACATATGAGCATCTTTAAAAAGAGTGGGCCAAAAGAATCCAGGCTGTAATACCTTACGAGTTGTCTTTTCACCACTAAAATGGCCCCCCACAATGAAGTTCATGACAAAAAGTTAGAATGCTCTTATGTTCTTCTTCATGTACACATCTCCAAATGACTTTATCTTGACCAATCTTGTATAAATAAGGGTCATCCGAGAAATAGTCCTTAATAGTTTTAAAAAAACCTTTTCTTGTCCTGATATGAAGTGTTAGGTGGCAAAACACTAGTGGTAAGATAGTATACAATATCAGCATACCATTGGTTCGGACCTATTGAAAATAACTGTTCATCAGGAAAGGTTTCAACTATATCTTCATTACTCTCATCTTTAAGAGAATTGAAGTCAGACATTAACCTAGACAAATGGTCAGCTACTAAGTTTTCACTGCATTTCTTATCCTTGATTTCTAAGTCAAATTCTTGTAAGAGTAAGACCCACCGGATTAACCTTGGCTTGGCATTTGGTTTACTTAATAGGTATCTTAAAGCAGCGTGATCAGAATGCACAATCACTTTAGATCCTACTAAATAAGACCTAAATTTGTCTAAAGAAAACACTATAGCCAAGAATTCCTTTTCAGTGGTGGTATAATTCATGTGGGCATCATTGAGTGTTTTGCTAGCATAGTAGTTGACATGCAAATACTTATCCATTCTTTGTCCAAAGACTAATCCAATAGCATAATCAGAAGAATCACACATTATTTCAAAAGATAAAGACCAGTTTGGTGCCATAATAACAGTGGTAGATATAAGTTTCTCTTTCAAGGTATTAAAGGCAAAAAGGTAGTCATTGTTGAAATTAAAATAAACATATTTTGATAGCAAGTTACATAAGGGATGACTTATTTTAGAGAAATCTTTAATAAATCGTCTGTAAAATCCTACATGTCCTAAGAAGCTTCTTATCCCCTTCACAAATGTAGGGGGAGGTAGTTTGGAAATCAATTCAACTTTTTCCTTATCAATTTCAATACCCTTGTTTTAAATTATATGTCCTAAAACTATCCCTTGTTGAACCATAAAATGACTTTTCTCTCAACTAAGGGTGAGATTGCATTCAATGCATCTTTCTAAAACCAAAGTCAATTTATGTAAGCAATCATCAAATGAGTTCCCAAAGACAGAGAAATCGTCCATGAAAATCTCAATGAATTTTTCCACCATGTCTGAGAAAAGCAAAAGTCCCAAAAGGATATGTAAATGTGGTCTTTTCCTGATCTTCTGGTGCTATGGGTACTTGATAATATCCAGACAATCCATCTAGAAAACAGTAAAATTCATGCCAAGTTAATCTTTCCAACATTTGATCAATGAATGGAAGAGGAAAGCGATCCTTTTTAGTATATAAATTTAGTTTCCTAAAATCTATACACACTCCATCCAGTGATTATTCTAGTGGGCACTAATTCACTTTTGTCATTTTTAACAACTGTTATCCCAGATTTCTTAGGTATCACATGCACTGGACTAACCCACTTACTATCCGCAATAGGATAGATAATTCCTTCTTCTAACAATTTAAGAATTTCATTCTTAAGTACCTCTTGCATATTTGGGTTTAGTCTTCTTTGGGCCTCTCGTACAGATTTAGCATCATCCTCCAAGTTGATCTTGTGCATACACATCGTAGTACTAATGCCTCTTATATCCCCAATACTCCAGCCTATAGCTTTCTTAAACTATTTAAGCACTTTGATAAGTTCCTTTTCTAGGGTTTTGGTCAAGGTTGAAGAAATTATCACTGGATAAGTTTCTCCTTCTCCCAAAAACACATATTTTAAGTGCTCAGGTAAGTCTTTGAGTTCGAGTTTAGGTGGATTGGCCTCTTTACTAGATGAAGAACTAGGTAGAAAAAGTATACTAGATTTTGTCATTACTTCATCGTTATCTAGTTGTTCAAGGTACCTCTTAATTTCCTCATCTAAATCTTCTTCGACCTCTTCAAGTGTAAGAACAGTTTTAAGCTTGTCTTCTATTCTGTTTCGAGAAAAGGTGCTTTGGACAAGATTATCCAAAGGGTCAACATCGAATATTTCATCAATGGTAAAAATAGAAGGAAAAGGTGAAGAATCAAAAACTTTAATATGAATAGTCTCTCCTAAGACTGTCATTCTCAAATTTACATCTTGGACATTAATAATAGTTTTAGTAGGTTCCATAAATGGTCTACCAAGCAGTATTGTGTGCTCTCTATCTAAGGCTGGATTTTCTTGCATATCTAAAACCACAAAATCAACATGTATTATCAGTTTGTTTACTTGTACCAACACATCCTCAATTATTCCCTTTGGATACTTAAGAGATCTATCTGCAAGTTGAAGGGACATAGTTGTGGGTTTTAAATCTCATAAATTGAGTTGTAAGAATATAGAGTATGGCATCAAATTTATACTAGCACCTAAATCAAGCATTACTTTAGCAACCTTCATATCCCTCATAGTTATGTTTATAATAAAACTTCCAGGGTCTTTCAACTTAGGGGTAGTTTGTTTTGAAGTGCATTCCTAGAAATTTCTGATACTACTACTCGTTCATTCAGTTCATACCTCCTTTTCTTAGTGTTCAACTCTTTGAAAAACTTAGCATATGAGGGCACATTCATGATCACTTCTAATAATATTAAATTGATATTTACTTTAGAAAGCATATTAAAAAGATCATAGAATTGCTTATCTTGTTTGGATTCTTTTAACCGGTGTGGAAAAGGTACTTGCAGCTGGTGTGGTTCTATTGTCTTTTGAATTTTGGGGATGTCAGATGACCCCCCAATGAGTTTTTCAGAAGGCTTGTCAAGTTTAACACTTGTTTCTCCTTTTTGCGAGACTAGAATATCACCTTCTTTGTTACCTGAACTACAAGGTAGATCGTTAGAGATTTAAGGTAAACTGGTATTGACTACCTTACCACTTCGAAGGGTTCTTACATCCTTTCCTTGTTCTGGTTGACTGGGCAATTTTCCTGGTTCTTTCTTTTGCATTTGTTCAGCCAATTTTCCAACTTTAGATTCAATCCTTTTAACCGAAGCCTCTATAGTGTTCAACCTTTGATTATTCATCAATTAGTTGTCATGACTAACTTGAATAAAAGCATTCAAGCTATCCTCTAAGGTTGGCTTAAAAGATTGGCTTGGTGGGTAAGGGTGGTTTTTATTCGACCTTAGTGTTGGACATTGGGTGTAGGCTGGGTAATTGTTTTGTTTCCAAGGATGGTTAGGGTGATTATAGGTGTTTGGATGATACCTTTGAAAGGATTTGACTTCCTCTATGGCATCGATACTATAATCACAAGTATTTGAACAATTATGAGTAGCATTTCCAATTGAAAAACACACTTCACACACCTCTTGATTTGGCATTTGGTAGGTAGTGAAAAGTTACACTTGCTTAGTCAATTCAGCAAGTTGCAAGGTTATCTCATTATCCGAGCCAACTTCATTGACTTTTTCTCTCTTTATAGCACTTCTTTGTTGAGAATTAGAACCTAATAGCTCATAAAGATTATAGGCTTCCTCTACGATTTTTTTCTCCCACAGCACCTCCAGCAGCATTATCAACCATGTATTGATTCTGCAAGGTCAATCCATCATAAAAGAATTGGTTTTACAACTGCAATGGAAAGCTATGATTATGACATTGAATGAAAAAGAGTTTGAATCGTTCCCAAGCTTCATGAAAGGGCTCTTCATACATTTGAGAAAATGTTGCTATCTTCGTCCTTAGATCAACAGTATTTTGATGGGAATAGAACCTACCCATAAATATTTCATTTACTGTCTCCCAAGTTTTTAGAGAACCCAACTGTAGAGTAATGAACCATGACCAACCTTTATCCTTGAGGGTGTAAGGAAAACACCTCATCCTAAGTTGATCTTCATTAATTGCATGTAGTGGAAATGTTTGGACAATAGCATAGAATTCTCGAATGAAATGCAAAGGGTCTTCATTAGGGACACCGTAAAAGGAAGGTAAAAAAGAATAATGAATCTTTTTTCAATTCATAATTCCTTGCAGCCTCTTGTAATTGTATGTCGGAAGTTACATTGCCAATGATTGGCATTGCATAGTCTTTCATCATTTTCCGCCTATCTTCAGTATCCCCTATGGCTATTTGTAGTTGAAATTGATCCTCCTCCTATTGTGTATCAACATTTAGCTCTTAAAAAAATAATAGATATCTCTAAGAAATATTTCTCACTTGGCAAAATGTATAGGCTTAAGTAGAAAGATGCAGGGAACCTAATTTTTTTTAATGCTAAATTTAAAGAATGGACACAATTTTTGAAACAAACAAATTTATTTCATTTGAATTTTATTACACACAACATAAACTAAAACAAAGGAAAATACAATAATGGGTGACCTCCCACGTATGACTAAAATTTATCGTCTTCTAGTAAGACGTTGCTTGGAGATTGCAGAATGACAAACTCAATGTCTCCTCTTCATTGAATTTATTTGATCCCATTTGACCATTCGGTTAGTCTATGCTATGTTCAACTAACTGTTCCACTTGAACTTCCACCTTTTTGATAGAAGCTTTCACAGAGTCCAACCGTTGATTGGTTTTAGATTGGTTATCTCTATAAACTTGAATAAAAGAATTCAAGTTATCCTCCAGGGTTGATTTATTGGGAATGCTTCTTGGAATAGGCTGGTAGAATTGCTGACCTGGCTGATTTGAGCTTTGAGCAAAAAGAGGGTTGTTTTGCCTCTAGGAGAATTTTGGATGATTTATCCACCCAAGATTGTAGGTATTTGAATTGGGGTCGAACCTTGGTCTCTGTTGATATGCTCCCAATACATTAACTTGTTCAGGTCCAGCTGTTGTTTCTCGTTGATATGGATAGGCTTCAGTACCATGTCCCATGTTGCTATAAAAACCATAATGTTCATTATTGGTATTGGTTTGCGTAGTGAGAAGGGCAACTTGCTTGGTCAATTAAACAAGTTGTTGTTGAACTTCATTGCTGGAATCGATTTCATGAACTCTAGTTTTTTTCACTCGTGAGCTTTTCTGTTGGGAATTAGCACCCAACATCTCAAAGAGGTTGTACATCTTTGAGGTAGTCTTTTCTCCCATTACTCCTCCTGTAGCATTGTCGACAATGAACTGACATTGTTGCGTAAGTCCATCATAAAAGAATTAGTTCTGCAACTGTAGGGGAAAGCTGTGATGGGGACATTGAGTGAGAAACATTTTGAACCTATCCCAAGCTTCATGGAATGGTTCTCCTTCCATCTAAGAGAAAGTAGCAATCTTTCCTCTCAACTTTGATGTTTTTTGGCGGGAATAGAATTTTCCCATGAATTTATTATAAATGTTTTCCCATGTCATTAGAGAACCTGGGGGAAGTGACATCAACCAAGCTTTGGCATTATCCTTTAAGGTGTAGGGAGAACATCTCATTCTAAGTTGATCCTCGTTTAGAATACGGAGGGGGAAGGTTTGGACTGTAGCATAAAAGTCTCTAATGAAGGAAAGAGAATCTTCATTAGGCATCTCATAAAAGGAAGGAAGCATAGAAAAATGAATATATTTCAGTTCATAATTTTGAGCAGCCTCACCCAACTGGATAATGACAATTGCTGTGCCAATCACTAGTCTTGCAAACTCCTTCATGGTGGTTTCCCTAACATGTTGGTTTTCTTCTATTTCTTTCGGTTCCAGTAAAGGATTAAGGCTTGGTTGTATGTTTGGCTCAAAAATAGTCTAATGGTTGGAATCCAATCTTGTTAATAGTTGTTTAAAGTTATGAATATTATTTACATATGGTGTAAGGGAGTTTCCTAAGGATCTCCTACCACACATAGACTATTAAAAACGTAAATTTAAAATTCCTATCAAGAAAAATAATAAAATAACCAGACAAAAATTTAGAAAAACTTTACATAGTATTTGATATAAAACACTAAACAAAACTAGTTAAACCCTAAGTTATTTTATTTTATTTTTTAAAAGAAAATAATAAAATAAATTTTAATTTCTTTTATTTAAAATTTATTTAAGTTCTTTTTTACTTCATGATCAGTAAGTTTTTTTACTATTCCTGAATAGAAATTTTCTATTTAATATTTTTTTAACTTAAAATAAAAAAATCACAATTATTTACAGCATAAAAAGTTTTTAAAATTTTGATAAATAATTTAAAAACGTTATTCCTTCCCCGACAATGGCGCTTGATGGGAAAAACTGGCATCGTCGATCCTGCCAATACTTTGGTTTTATATTTATAAAACTTTCGCAAATGCACAAATCATTTCATAGAAAATGATAAGTATACTCCCAAGGTTGATCTAAGAAAAGAATATATGTAGTTTTTAATTTATTATTCAAACTTTTAAAAACGAAATTAAATCATAAACATCCTGTCACGATATTTTGGGTTTTTGTGATTCTAATCTAATGACATAAAAATAAACATAGATACAGATTCAATAAATATTTATGTAAATTTTATCTTTTATAATAGTGGATGATTTATTAATATAATAACTAAGTTTATTATGCTTGCTCATATTATTTAAGTTATTAAAGATATAAATTGATATTTATTGATTTTATCTTTTTTTATATGAATACCACATTTGGTGGTGTTAGATATTCTTTGTTCATTAAACAAATCAATTAACACTTATGAGTGAGGTCGATAACTAATTTGGTTAATTAAATTAATTCCTTTTTCTAAGAGATTGAAAATGAACCATTAAAATGTCACATTTGTTGGGGTTAAACAGTTTAAACTTTATTCAAGGTATCCAAATTAAAGCTAAGAATTTTGTTATCCGAGTACTAACTTTCAAGTTTTAAAACTACTACTGAAAACATGTTGCCAATATATTTTCACATAATAATTCTTATAAAAGCTATTGAAATAGAGCTTCACTCTAACTACCGGGCGATTGTACCAACAAATAAAAGAACACTACTCTAAATCAGATCGGATAACTAAACCTTAAAATCTAATTTTTAGATTTAAGTTTGTAATGAAAAATAATATATTTCTCTCTAACATTCTTAATATAAAATCTTGAATAAAAACAAAATCAATTCATTTTAGAGATTTTTACCTATTTAATATTTCGCAAGCATAACAACGTTATTATTTATGATGTTTACAAACAGCCAGCAAAGTTAAATTTAATCACAGACAAATTAATTATAACATGTAAAAATAAAGCATAAAAAATAACTGTAAAGAAAATAAAATCCTTACAGTACTTTGATGTTATTCCTGTTGCTGGAAAACCTCTAAACGAAATTTGCACTTCCATTTATTGAATCGAAAAGCAAATAAATTACAAAAACATAATTAGTTTATCTCAAAAAGAGAAGAACTCTAAAACTATGAAACTAAGAAAAACTAACTAAGGAAAAACTAAAAACTAAGAAATAGAGAGGAAGAAAGATAGAAGAAGATGTGTTTTTAGGTGTGATTTGAAGTGAAGAGAATGAGGGTATTTATAGGTAAGGAGAGGAAGAAAAAGTGGGTGAAAAATGATTAAAAATGGAGAAAACACGGAGTAATGAATGATGACGTCATACTGATGATGTCATGGTGATGTAGGGTGCGGCGGTGCGCGCGGATGGGGCAGATAGGCACAATGGCGTGCATGGATGATGTATAATGGCGTAAGAGTGCACAAACTAGGCATGGGCTTGCATAGAATGGAGAAGAGATGGGCGCGGGTGCGCGTGGAATGGAGACCAAGCGCGCGCGGACTGGGCGTGCGGCGCGTGCAAACTGGGTATGTTGTGCTGGCACGGCACGCACGTTGTTTGGCGCGGTTGACCAATTTTTTCACATTTATTAAACTTTCGTCATTTAATTTATGAATATATTTGTGATGTATTACCTCCGGTAGTTTTCTTTGAGTCTTTAAGTTACTTTTTTTAAGCGAAAATACCTAAAAAATAATAAAAATATCCGTGATTCCAAAAAGATAGATATATATAAATATATGATAAAATCATATAAATATATATATTTTTAATCAATTAATGTGCATAAAATCATGGTAATTTTAGTACTTTTTGAGCACTCATCATAACCCACAACCAGCTTCTTGCTAGTCCCTTAGCAAGAGAAGCGATAAAAACTAAAAATTAAACTATCCTAAATCACTTCCGTGGATTGACACGGTTGTATTTAGCGTATGCAACAAGCCTTTAAACACCTAGGTTGCCCTAGTGGACGGTTTGAGTCTCGTGAGGGTTTTCAGTAATGATACCCATAAACATTGAACTAAATGTAAAAATTAAAAGACGTTGCTTGAAGATTGCAGAATGACAAACTCAATGTCTCCTCTTCATTGAATTTATTTGATCCCATTTGACCATTCGGTTAGTCTATGCTTTTTTTTGCAAATGTTCCACTAACTGTTCCACTTGAACTTCTACCTTTTTGATAGAAGCTTCCACAGAGTCCAATCATTGATTGGTTTTAGATTGGTTATCTCTACAAACTTGAATAAAAGAATTCAAGTTATCCTCCAGGGTTGATTTATTGGGAATGCTTCTTGGAATAGGCTGGTGGAATTGCTGGCCTGGCTGATTTGAGCTTTGAGAAAAAGGAGGGTTGTTTTGCCTCCAAGAAAAGTTTGGATGATTTCTCCACCCAGGATTGTAGGTATTTGAATTAGGGTAAAACCTTGGTCTCTGTTGATATGCTCTCAATACATTAACCTGTTCAGGTCCAGTTGTTGTTTCTCCTTGATATAGACAGGCTTTAGTACCATGTCCCATGTTGCTATACAAACCATAATATTCATTATTGATGTTGGTTTGCGTAGTGAGAAGGGAAACTTGTTTGGTCATTGAACAAGTTGTTGTTGAACTTCATTGCTGGAATCGATTTCATAAACTCTAGCTTTTCTCACTCTTCAGCTTTTCTGTTGGGAATTAGCACCCAACATCTCAAAGAGGTTGTACGTCTCTGAGGTAGTCTTTTCTCTCATTGCTCCTCCTGCATCGTTGTTGACAATTAATTGACATTGTTGCGTAAGTCCATCGTAAAAGAATTGGTTCTGCAACTGCAGGGGAAAGCTATGATGGGGACATTGAGTGAGAAACATTTTGAACCTATCCCAAGCTTCATGGAATGGTTCTCCTTCCATCTGAGAGAAAGTAGCAATCTTTCCTCTTAACGCTGGTGTTTTTTCGTGGGAATAGAATTTTCCCATGAATTTATTATAAATGTTCTCCTATGTCATCAAAGAACTAGGGGGAAGTGACATCAACCAAGCTTTGTCCTTATCCTTTAAGGTGTAGGGGAAACATCTCATTCTAAGTTGATCCTCGTTTAGAATACCGAGGGGAAATGTTTGGACTGTAGCATAGAAGTCTCTAATAAAGGAAAGAAAATCTTCAATAGGTAGCCCATAAAAGGAAGGAAGCATAGAAAAATGAATATTTTTTAGTTCATAATTCCGAGTAGCCTCACCCAATTGGATAGCGGCAGTTGTTGTGCCAATCACTAGTCTTGCAAACTCTTTCATGGTGGTTTCCCAAATATGTTGGTTTTCTTCCATTTCTTTCGGTTCCAATAAAAGATTAAGGCTTGGTTATATGTTTGGCTCAAAAATAGGCTGATGGTTGGAATCCAATCTTGTTGATAGTTGTTTAAATTTATGAATATTATTTACATATGATGTAAGGGGGGTTCCTAAGGATTTCCTACCACACATAGACTATTGAAAGCGTAAATTTAAAATCTTATCAAGAAAAATAATAAAATAACCATACAAAAATTTAGAAAAACTTTACATAGTATTTAATATAAAACACTAAACAAAACTAGTTAAACCCTAAGTTATTTTATTTTATTTTTTAAAAGAAAATAATAAAATAAAGTTTCAAATTTTTTTATATTTTTATATTTTATTTTTTTATTTAAAATTTATTTAAGTTTTTTTTACTATTCATTACCGATAAGTTTTTATTTATTTATTTATTATGAAATTAAAATTTTGAAATTTTTTTTTACTTCATAATCATTAAGTTTTTTTTACTATTCATGAATAGAAATTTTCTATTTAATATATTTTTTGAATTTAAAATAAAAAAATATCACAATTATTTACAGTACAAAAAGTTTTTAAAATTTTGATAAATAATTTAAAAATGTTATTTCTTCCCCGATAACGGCGCCAAAAACTTGATGGGCAAAATTGGCATCGTTGATCCTACCAATACTTTGGTTTTATATTTATAAAACTCTAGCAAATGCACGAATCATTTTATAGAAAATGATAAGTATACTCACAAGGTCGATCTAAGGAAAGAATATATGTGGTTTTTAATTTATTATTCAAACTTTTTAAAATGAAATTGCATCTTAAACATCCTATCACGATATTTTGGGTTTTTGTGTTTCTAATCTAATGACATAAAAATAAACATATATACATATTCAATAAATATTTATGCAAATTTTATCTTTTATAATAGTAGAGTATTTATGGATATAATAACTAAGTTTATTATGCTTGCTCATATTATTTAGGTTATTAAAGATATAAATTGATATTTATTGATTCTCTTTTTTTTATATGAATACCACCTTTGGTGGGGTTAGATATTCTTTGTTAATTAAACAAATCAATTAACACCTATGGGTGGGGTCGATAACTAATTTGGTTAATTAAATTAATTCCTATTTCTAAGAGATTGAAAATGAACCATTTAAATGCCATTTTTGGTGGGGTTAAACAGTTTAAACTTTATTTAAGGTGTCCAAATTAAAGTTAAAAATTTAGTTATCCGAGTACTAATTTTCAAGTTTTAAAACTACTACTGAAAACATATTGTCAATACATTTTCACATAATAATTCTTATAAAAGCTATTGAAATAGAGCTTCACTCTAACTACCGGGCGATTGTACCAACAAATAAAAGAACACTACTCTAAATCAGATCGGATAACTAAACCTTAAAATCTAATTTTTAGATTTAAGTTTGTAATGAAAAATAATATATTTCTCTCTAACATTCTTAATATAAAATCTTGAATAAAAACAAAATCAATTCATTTTAAAGATTTTTACCTATTTAATATTTCGTAAGCATAACAACGTTATTATTTATGATGTTTACAAACAGCCAGCAAAGTTAAATTTAATCACAGACAAATTAATTATAACATGTAAGAATAAAGCATAAAAAATAACTGTAAAGAAAATAAAATCCTTACAGTACTTTGATGTTATTCCTGTTGTTGGAAAACCTCTAAACGAAATTTGCACTTCCATTTATTGAATCGAAAAGTAAATAAATTACAAAAACATAATTAGTTCATCTCAAAAAGAGAAGAACTCTAAAACTAAGAAAAACTAACTAAGGAAAAACTAAAAATTAAGAAAGAGAGAGAAAGAAAGAGAGAATAAGATGTGTTTTTAGGTGTGATTTGAAGTGAAGAGAATGATGGTATTTATATGTGAGGAGAGGAAGAAAAAGTGGGTGAAAAAATGATTAAAAATGGAGAAAACGTGGAGTATTGAATGATGACATCATACTGTTGACATCATGGTGATGTGGGGTGCAGCGGTGCCCACGAATGGGGCAGATGGGTGCGGGTGCGTACGGAATGCAGCAGAGATTGGTGTGCGGCGCACGTAGACTGGGCATTGTGCTGGCGCGGCGTGCACTTTTCTTGGCACGGCTGAGTGCACTACAAGTGTTCGCCGGCACAGTTGGGCGACTACGTGCGCAATTTTCTCTTTTTTGACATTTTGACCCATTTTGTCCAATTTTTTCATGTTTGTTGACCTTTCCTCATTTAATTTATGAATATATTTGCAATGTATTGCCTCCGGTATTTTTTTTTAGTCTTTAAGTTACTTTTTTTAAGCGAAAATACTTGAAAAACAATAAAAATACCCGTCATTCTGAAAAGATAGATATATATAAATATATCATAAAATCATATAAATATATATATTTTTAATCAATTAATGTGCATAAAATCATGATAAATTTAGTACTTTTTGAGCACTTATTAGGATAGAAATTGAAATATAGCCAACTATGGCAATTTATTTTATTAAGTTTTGCAACACTAAAAATTGTAAAAACATTAAGCAAAAAAACAAAATTAGTAGGGTAAACACTTTCTAATTCTGGCCTAAAAAGACTTTTACTTATTTTCCATTCGAATCCATATGGCATATCATTCTCTGGCTACCTTTTGTTGTCCAAGTACTACTCTTATTCCCATATCTATTGGAAATTTAAGGCAAGGTGGTAGGTTTAAACTACAACCCTAGCCCCATGTAGAAAAATCGTGCCTAGGATACAATTGTAAGAAGATAGGTAGTCTATAATAAGGAATTCCATCATAATTGTTCTTGTGTGGTGCCTTATTTAATTGTGACTAGTAAGGTCACACTTTCTTTTGGGATAAGTGGAAGTCCAAAGAATCATACCAATAGAGTAATTACTAGCTTGAGAGGATGAGAAAGCTTCATTTACTTCCAAAGCTCATAGAATAGGACATTGACAGATCTATTAATATCCGATGCAAAGTTATATTGGTCATCTTGAGGGTTACTACCAAAGCATCCATAAGAGGATGGACCAAGATGGCCTCACAGATGAATGCTTTGTTAGAACTCCCATAATACGCCTAACCTTATGGACTTCCTATCCCTGAGGTTGATTTCTTTCTTTGGTTAGGGAGGTTGAATATGGTGGATGCAGTTGTTATGGTTATGGCTATTATTGGCATTATTGTTGTGGTTGTGGCTGCTATGGCCTTGGATTATTAATGAATTCATCCAAGTACCATTTTCTTACTAGATGCTCAATTTTATCTATAAATTCCTAACAACTTTTAATTGATCGGCTTTGTCTTTATGGAACCTACAATACTGAGATTTATCCCAACCAGAATTTTTCAATTTCTCGGACCATTATATAAATGGTTGGGGTTCGACTTGCATTAGGATAACCTATTTTATTGCCTTATGAGGTGTGTAACTTTATAAACTCTGTCCAGTATAGATAGGATTTCCATCCACATCATTTCTATCATTTCTTTGGTCTACCTTGGACTTTTTATTGTCACAATGTAAGGGTTCATTTCCCCTTTGCAATTCTATTACGATATTTCTTTCTTAGAAGGCTCTTAATTCTTCCACTAGAAATCATTTCATCCATATTAATATAAGTTTTAATCAATTTAGTAGCCTCAAAATATGTTTTTGAAAAATCTTTGGCCAGAACCCTACATAGAGCTTCATGGCATAAAACTTGATGTAAAGTTATAATGGCAACAAAGTCTAGAATATATGACACTTGTATTTTCTCTATATTAAATCTATTAAATAAATCTTTCAATAGCCCTTTTTTCCCTTCTATAAGGTCAACAAGTGTTCTAATGTATTTAACCTTCTTCTCTTGGCTAAGAAGTGAGATAAGAACAATTTTTCAAATTCCATGAAAGAACTAGTAGTGTTGGGCGTCCAAGTTTAATACCAAGCTCTGGCATCATCCATCAAAGTAAGTTGGAAGACCTAATATCTCATGACGTTGTTCTAGGAATAAAAATCCATCCAATCCTTGAAATTTTCTAGATGTTCTAAGGGATCTTTGGTACCATCATATGTACCAGTGTTAGGTAGCTTGAACTTGTCAGAAAGTGGGATGGCCATAGTCTCTTGGTTGAACAGTGACTAAGTAAAAACTACCAAGTCTGGGAGTCTACCTCAGTTCAACCTATGTTGGACCTCTCGTAATTGTTTAGCAAGTTCACCAATGGTGGGATGAGGAATAATGGATAGCTTATCCTTGACATTTAAGCCGTCATTGGCAACTAAGGTTACTTGGTTAGCATGGATTCCTTGGACATAGTGTCCTTACCAATATGCCTTAAGATGGTCACATAGATTGTGATGCACAAGTGTCTTTTAGGCTAGTCTTAGAAGTTCCAAGACAAACAATCAGTGGGACTACGATATGGTATCCAAGCCTAGACGGTTATGATTTATGTGAGCAAATAAAGTATGGTTGTTCATAGGACTCGGGTCCCTCTATAGACAGTGAACTTACTAGCCAAGTCATAGAGGGTTATAGGTTTGGCCTTAAGCACTCTGGGAATTGGAGGATGCCTCAGGGATGTTTCCTAATACCACAGCAGGTTCAGGAACATATGGCTTTGGCAAGATGCTTTAAGATGGTTTAGAGTGTATTTTCTATCATGTATAGGCCGGCTTGAATCTTGCTCGCCTTACCTTTCCTGTTGTAAGCAACCAGGTCTAGGTGCAATGCTCATATTTCTAGCAGATTGAAAGGTGGAGCTAGTTGTCTGATCCATGAATCTTTTTACAAGTCCAGAAAAATATATGAAAATAATAGATTAGAAGATTTTGGAGTAATATCTGCTAAACAGTATTAGAAAGAAGTAATAATTTAGCAGTATAGATTAACAAGAATACCGAGTAAAACATCAGTAGCAGGAATTAAAAAACTATTTGTTCGAAAAAAGTTGTTAAAAATTTATATTGAAATTATAGGAAGTTCATAAACAAGATTTTATTTTGAATATAAATTTAAATGAATCAAAATTATAATGATAATATAAACTATAAATTTATAATAAAATAAAGATATAAAAAATAAAGAAAGATTGAGTCCCATATAACATTATTTTTAAGATATATTTTTTCCTTACATAGATATTTGAAATTAAACTACCAAATATTGTTTTGATGAATTAATTTATACTCATTCTCTACACTTAGTGCTAGAATATATATATTTTTGAAAATAATAGAATTTGTCACCGGGAAAAAAATGAGAGAATGGTTGTTGAATTTTCTATGTTTTTCTTAAATTGTAGAATCAATTATATAGAAATTTAAATATGATTATTGGAAATAAAAAATGATACAACAAATGTCATTGAAATTGTTAAAACAAATACTTCTAAGAAGAAGCAAAAACTAGTACGTGAAAGGGCTCATCAAAATTAAACGATATTCATATCTGCACGAGATACGTCCTCCAAATGAGCTTATTTATAAACTTTGTCTTCTATAGTGTCATTTTTAAACAAGAAAATACTTGTGTTGCATAAAGAAAATATTTTTTTATGAAAATTTGATTCATGATATTACATTATAATTAGCTTCTTATTAATAAGTTATCACGCTAAGATCGATTATTTAATAATCAATAATCATATAATTATTTTAACATCATATCTTTCTAGTTTAATATCAACTTCATAAATCACACATTATGCATATAAGAGTAACTTTATTTGTCCTCGTTGGGACACAAATCCCACTAATACGTTAATTTTGTATTAGATTTTATACATAGATCCCATTAATATGAAGTTTATTTTAAAGAGTAATGTAATGTGATAAAATTCAAGTGAAAATATGTACAATTTTACATATATAACATCACTCATTAAATAAATAGAGAACTTTTTTATACATCAAGTTGTTAGTATAGAATTATTGATATTGCAAGTACAATGATTGTAAAAATATCCGTCGAATCTGAACTATATGGATATTTACTTTATGTGATCCAGTTTGGATTGGATCGATTCGTAGATCGATTCAAATTTAAATTTTTTTTAAAACAATAATTTTAGAATTAAAAAAAATCACACATTTTAAACATACTTTTTTTAATTTTTGTAACTATTTATTTGAAAAAGTTTATATTATGAATAATAATTTTTAAATTTTCTCTATTATATTTTATAAATCTAACTTTATCTCTCTTATGATTTTTATAAATCCATATATTATTATTTAAAATTTATGAAATCAAAATTCAAATCTCATTATATTCATTATTATTTATTTCTTATAATTATTATAAATGATATTATTATTTTTAATTTTTGAGTAATTAACTTACATTATATTTATTTATTTTTTGTAAATAAAAGAAATCTCATTAACTTTATTGAATAAATATATAAATTATGTTTAATTTAAAATTTTATATGAGATGTAAAAATATATATTATAAAATTATTTAAAAAAATTTAAAATTTATATGATTGTAATATTAATAAAAAATTGAATTATGTTTATTATAAATAACTAATAAGGTTTCTTAAAAAAAGTAAGAAAGTGTTTTATTACAATAAGTAATATTTTTATATTATTTTTTTAATTTATGCGTCTAAACTATATAATGCACCACAACAAATAATATTTTAATTTAAAAAAAATTAAAACAATTCAAATCAAATCATGAATATTCATTGATCTACGGATCAATACCTTATTCGATCCATGAATTAAAATATAACAAATCAAATTGGATCTTTAAAACAATAATTCGGATTGAATTATACCATATCAAAATAGATATGATCTATTGTAGCTATCTATTCATATAAATAGACCCATTTTTTCAAAAATCAATAATCAAATATCACATTAATTAACAAAAATTTTACTTTTTCAAATAAATATGTGATTGTGGTGGAGTAAAGTAATGAATATTTTTTAATATTTAATCCTTGATTCATAAATAATTATTCAATATATTTAAAGTATAATTTTTGACTTTACCTTTTATCGAAATAACTTTAAATTTTTATAATACTAGTGGAAATGATTTTACACTTAAAGTAGCATCACTTAATCAAATAGAGTTATTTAATACTAATGGAGATGATTTTACACTTCATTATGTAAAATGGGATTAATAGGAAGACTTTGGGAGATTTTAATAGCTACATGGTGTGTGGTGTAGTTAGGACAAAAAAATATTTTGTGTTCCTAATTTATCTCAATTTCAATAAAAACAAGAGTAAAGTATAGAATTGATTCTCAAAGTTTAATTAAATTTGTATTTAAGTTTTTAAATTTTTAAAATTTTACATATAGATTTTAAATTTTTGATTTATAAATATATATTTTAATAATTAAATTACGAGTTAAAATTTTAAGAATTAAATTATAAAATTTAATCGTCAGAAGTTAGAAGTATGTATAAAGTTTTAAATTTTTTGAAATTAAATTATATAATTTAAAAATTTGAATACGCAAGTATAAATTTAATTAAAGTTTACTCTGCAATTTAGCCTTAAAACAAAAAATTAAGTGACAACGCAAAAAACTGCTTCGGATGTTCATATTTCTATTCTCTTTGCTCAGATTTCAATTTTCTACTTTACTGATCGAATTTCAGACAAGTCTTTTCCAAGCAAACATGGAATTGATGGAGCTCTGGGCGATATTTGGGCCCGGGGTCGCCGGAGCTGTCTTTGGCACCGGTTGGTGGTTTTGGGTCGACGCTGTCGTTTGCAGCTCTGTCAAGGTCTCCTTTTTTCACTACTTACCTGGTTAGCTCTCTCTATGTGTGTGTTTTACGAACTGTATGTTAGGATTTTTTATTGATCCAATTGCGTGATGGGCCGATGGCTAACATATTTCTGTAGGAATATTTGCATCATTGGCGGCTGTAATGTTCAATTGCGTTAGAAAAGAAGATATTGATTACTCTCCTTATGACGAAGGCGAGTGGAGGTACAGTGTGCTTTATACAGCTTATGATTTGTTCAATGCTGACTTCTTCTTAGGTCTTTTTTGGAAAATCGTGTCATGTTGGCAGTGCTTAGGTTGTGGCTTTGGGGCGGTCTAGACTCTAGATTGCGTCTCTTAATAAGTTGCTAAATCTCATTAATCTGATGTCTCATGCATATTTGATTATTTGTCATCTGAAACATGATGTTACAAGATTTATTACAAAATCAATTTACTGAACATGAATGTATGTGATACGATGAATGTATAGAATTATAAAAGTATAATTGACACTTCTTCCAATAGTTTAAGCTTTTGAAAAAATTGAGTTTTCAACAATTTCTAACATAATATAAGAGATGAAAGTTATATATTTAAGGTCCAGTAATCCCAATGGTTGATCTGGAAGTGTTTGACCAATATAATACATAAACTAACATTTGTGAGTGAACGATTTTACCAAAACTATGCTCATCATATGTAACATGATCTTTTTTTGTTTGCAAAAACTTGGGATTTAGAAACTCAGATCAGGAAGTTACAACTCTCTTCTATGTTTTTAAAACTTATCACACTTGCTTAAGGTCTAAATCAATTCATTTGTGATGTTAAAATATTTGGATTTATTTTTTCTGCTGGCATGTATCGTATATGTTAATATTAAGAATGAAATTTTCAGAATTATTTTAGCAAGGGTGAAATTATTGGAGCTGTTAGTGATTTGTCTTTGAGTTTTATAGTTATTCTTGATTCATGTGCATTAAATACTAAGTTGTGTGAAAAAGTTTGGGACCAAACTGTACACTGAACAAAATGTTTGAGGATCAAATGTATAGTTTAGCTTTCTGTTTATGGTTTTCCATGTATTTAATCTAGTATTCGTTTGTTTACATGAGAGGTAGATTTGCTTGCTTTTTAGATTTTTGCCTGGGATCGGTGCTGATTGTTCTCAGGAATACAACAGATTGAAGCTCTGGCTTTTCCTTGCTTACATTGTATCCTTCGTGTCTCTTGCCGCATCAGTGGGTTTACTGATTCAGGATTCTGTTAAGAAAACTGGCCCTTCAGTATGGACGGGAACTGCTGGTGTCCTACAGTGTGTCTTTGTGTTGGTAAGGTAAAATCATCCTTCTTGTACTCTCCCGCTTCTTTCTACTGGTTGCTTAAAAATAAAAATAAAAGAATCTAATAACTGTTTCCAGAATCTCGGTCATATTCTTGTGATCATTAAAAACAAGGATTATCTTTACTTGTATTTTGTTGAT
Organism: Hippophae gyantsensis; assembly: GCA_030763125.1. NCBI lineage: Eukaryota > Viridiplantae > Streptophyta > Magnoliopsida > Rosales > Elaeagnaceae > Hippophae > Hippophae gyantsensis. Next base: position 20,981,778 of record CM061032.1, on the reverse strand, counting down.
GCTTTTATATGACCTTGTTGTGGGTTCAAACCAACCCGATCGTCATGTCAACCCTGAATTTGAGCATATAGTGATCTCAATTGTTTAACCTGCATTTTGATGATAGCCTGACTTGGTTCTTCCCTTCTTGCATCATCAACATCCATAGCCAATTTAACTTAAATATGGATATCTTGCAGTGGGCTGATTTATTGGACTTGTCACTCCGAGTAAGCTGTTGCATCTTTCAATCCCAGAAGCACAAGCAGTTGTCATCTATGAACTTGCATATATCATTTTGACTTCAACAATCAGCGTCTATAGAAGACAATTCACCATATAAACCATGTATAAATCATTCTGTTATCTAACCATCATCTTATGAATCATATTTTCTGTGTCCATTGCGCTAAAGCCACATGCTGTTTTCTCAAAGTGCTTTCATATATTGACCTTACTTGTCCACAATTATTGATTCTTGAAGGGGATGGCCATTAGTTTTTGTTGAGCAAAGTTAGAAGGACGCTCTTTAAAGGATGGGTTTGCAGGATTGATGCAGTATGATGCTAATGATGTTAAGTGAAAATAATAATAATACATGTATAAATTCTGTCGGACTCTCAGTTTTACGTGAGAAGCTGAAAAATCCAAGGAATTTATTTTATTTGGATTTTCAATTGTAAAATTATGTTTTAATTTTTTATTTTATCTCAAAACAAAAATAATATTTTTATATTTTAAAATATAAAGAAACATATATATAAAAAATTAAATACTAATTTAAATAAATTTTTATGATTGAAGTTACTTTCATAGGTTAGAAAACAACACAAAATAAATTAAATATTATTTTAAATATAAATTATTTTATTAAAATATTTATCACTTATATTATACATGTAATTAAATACAATATAAATTAATTATAATACAATGTAATATAATTAAGACTATTACTATTATTCTTAATCTTTAAAACTTTGCAAACAAAAACAAAAACAAAAAGCTATCATAGTCTCGTTGCATGTACTTAATGGGAAATTTTTTAATGATATTATTGAGGTTTTGATTTTCTTCACTAATACATTCAACTTTTTAAGAATAGGTTTTAATACTTTTAATGTTTATTAAATCTTCGTAAATACTACTCATTAGGAACGTAGTGGCATAATGTTTTAAGAAAAAATATTAAGAATGCCTTTTGAGTTTTTTTCTACAAATGCTCCCAATATTTGAAAAAAAAATTGAAAAAATATACGAATGGAAAAATAACTCAGATTATTTTTGATAATACATCTATCTTAAATATCATTAGAGACATTTACATAGAAACTAAAATAGCCATAAAGAATCTTATATTATTGGTTTCTTAGTTTATTTTCTAAATCAATAAATTATATTATTTATTATCTTTATTAATTTATTTAAAAATATTTATTGTTTTGATATATGATATAAAATTTTCTCTATTATTTTAATGAAAGAATCTTATATTATTAGTTTTTTAGTTTATTTTCTAAATCAATAAATTATATTGTTTATTATCTCTATTAATTTATTTAAAAATATTTATTGTTTTGATATATGATATAAATTTTTCTCTATTATTTTAATGAAAGAATCTTATATTATTAGTTTCTTAGTTTATTTTCTAAATCAATAAATTATATTATTTATTATCTCTATTAATTTATTTAAAAATATTTATTGTTGTGATATATGATATAAATTTTTTTCTATTATTTTAATGATTAAAAAATTGATTAATTAATTAACTAGATTGAGAAAAAAATTAATTTTTTTTGAAAATACCATTGAAAAACTGTAAATTCACTTTTATTTTACTCAACATAATTAACAATTATTTATCATTCATACAATTAAAAAATTACTCTACATTCAACAAATAAACTATATATTTATAATAATTGAATAATTTATTATATAATAAGATATAATTTACTTTCAATGTTTTTAAACTTATAAATCAGTTTAATTTTTATTTTAAAGTTTTACTTTTTTATAATTACATTTAGAGCTATATGTGGTTAATTTTAATCATAATTGGTCTTTAATCTTTTTAAAAAATAAAAAATAACAAAAATTAAATATTTTTAAAATTTATCACAACAAAATAATACCTTATTGAATAGGATCCAGTGAATTGAGTTTGATATTGAATGGATCTAAATGATCGTAATTTTATTTAAACATAATTAAATTAAATTACGTTTAATCTGAAATAGTGAATTTTTAATAATAAAAATATATAAATTAGAGACAAAGGATGCTAATTTTTTGTACAAATTTTAGAGAGTTATTTTTGTAGTTTTTAGATAGTTATTTTTGTAGTTTTTTCAAAAATTATAAGCTAACAACTTTGCTACATGTGATCATTTAAAATAAGTAATACATCTATCTTAAGTATCATCACCGACATTAACATAGAAATTAAAATAGCCATAAAGAATCTTATATTATTAGTTTCTTCGTTTCTTTCCTAAATTAATAAATTATATTATTTTCTATCTCTATTAATTTATTTAAAAATATTTATTGTTTTGATATATGATATAAATTTTTCTTTATTATTTTAATGATTAGAAAATTAATTAATCAATTAACTAGATTGAAAAAAAATTAAATTTTTTTGACAATAACATTGAAAAATTGTAAATTTACTTAACATAATTAAAAATTATTTATCATTCATACAACTAAAAAATTACTTTACATTCAACAAACAAATTGTATATCTATAATAATTGAATAATTTATTATGAAATGAGATATAATTTATTTTAAATTTTTTAAATTTTATAAATTAATTTAATTTTTATTTTATTATTAATTTTTTATTTTTTATAATTAAATTTGGAGTTATATGTGATTAATTTTAATCATAATTTATTTTTAATCTTTTTAGAAAATAAAACTAACAAAAATTAAATAACTTAACATCCCTAAAATTTATCACAACAAAAATAATAGCTTATTGAATGAGGTCTAATGAATTGAGTTTGATATTGAATGGATTTAAATTATTGTAATTTTATTTGAACAAAGTTTAATTAAATTATATTTAATGTGAAATAATGATTTTTTTAATAATAAAATATATAAATTAGATAAAAGGGATGCTATTTTTGTACAAGTTTTAAGGAGTGTTATTTTTGTCATTTTTTTAAAAATTATAAACTAACAACTTTACTACATGTGATCATTTAGAATAAGTAATAATAAATTGATTTATTGTATGTATTTCAATCAATATCAAAACAATAAATATTTTTTAAGGAAAAAAATATGAATGAAAAAGTTAACGATGTTATTAACCAATATTATCTTTGATAATATATTTAATCTTAGTGTTATTAAAGAGATTTTTTAAAACGTTAGTAGTATTTGTAAAAAAAAATAAAACCTTAAGAAAATTCTTGATATTTTTCCTTAAAAAAATTATGCCACTAATGCTTAATGTAGCGTCCGTTACTAACTATGGATATTTACGAAGAATCAATAAGCATTAAGTGTATTAGAGTTTATTTTTAAAAAGTTAGGAACATTAGTGAAGAAAATCAAAACTTCAAAGATATTAGTGAAATTTTCCCTACTTAATATATTATACATACATGTAAAAAGCGTGATCCACAAGATATTATCTAATTGAAGTACACTATGCTAAAGATTTTGATCAAAATAATTTTTGTTAGTTATATATTTAGCTATAAAGTAGAATAGTATTGTATAATTATATAGAAATTTAATATTAATGATATATGCGGTTTTAAATCATACTAGATATTTTACTTAATGGTCTGAAATTTCAATTCTAAAATTATATGCTTCATACTTTTTATTTCATTTCAAATTTAAAATAATTTTTTTTAAATGAAAGAAAAATATAAAAATAAATTAAATTTTAATTTAAATAAATTTTTATAATAAAATCATTTTAATAAGTAATAAGAATATATAAAACAAATTTAATACAATTTTAAATATAAATTAACTTATTAAAATATTTACCATCAATTTTATCTAACTATATTATATATGTTATTATCAAACACGATAAAAAATAATTATAATATAATTTATATTTAACTTATTTAATATAGTTAATAAGTGTTTCATTTGATCCTTAATCACTAATTTACGATGAATAGTTATTTAAATTAATATTTTTTTATAAATAAATTTTGATAGACAAAAGAGATTCAAAGGCTAAAAGTGGTAGGATGTACATTACATCAAGGAAGAATAATCCTTACGTGTAATGGAGGATACTGGTGTATTTCCAGAAATCTATCATTGGATACCTTTTAAGGAAAAAAAGATGTTTTTAAATATTCGTTCAAGACTTCAAGTCCTCTAATACAATTTGGATTAAATTCTATTGGATAAGGATAAGTTTTTTCTTTATTATTTTCCCTTCAAATAGCTTTGGATCTTTAAATATTCGTTCAAGACTTCAAGTCCTCTAATACAATTTGGATTAAATTCTATTGGATAAGGATAAGTTTTTTCTTTATTATTTTCCCTTCAAATAGCTTTGGATCTTAATTTTAAATTAAGTGTAAGGTGATAACTAAAATGTTAAGAAAGTTGTAATGTATGATGATTTCATCTTCTTTTGGGAAGCACAAAATATTATCAATCTAACCAAACTCCTCTCGATGGTTTTTATTAAGATTTTTGCTTCTTTAATTCCTAAAACTTTAAATAAAATTGCTCATAGTTTGACATTTTAGTTCTTTCATCTCCATGTCAGAGTTTTATTCATAATTTTGTTCTACCCCAACAGTTTTTTACTATTATCTATAATGAATATTAATTTCAATAAATATATTTCTTTTTTAGAGCGAAAAAAAGCCCACACAACAGAAAATAAATAAATGATAATAATAAAAGAAAAATTCTTTTTGAACCCCTTTCTATTCTATTTTGCATTTGTAACCCATAATTAATTTATACTTAAAATTGAACAAAGTTTTTAAAATAAAACTCATTTAAACATCACTGATCCAAAAAAATTCTTAAAAATATAATATAATTTTTCAGCATTCTGATGGCCATCCATCACCAAAGTAATTAGAGCTCTAACGACGTTAAAGATGAAATCTAATTCTCACGTTCCAGTTTTATTATGTCCCAATATGTGTTACACTGTTACCAATACGTCGCAAACTCAAGAACAAAAATAGCTAAAAAGTACGGCCTTTGCTGTATATATAAAGTTGACATACAATTCATGTATTTAACACCAATCGATGGCACATAAAGTTACATTTTGTAGGAATGTTTATGCAGGGAACTCCAATGTAGCACTTTATACTTGACTTCTACTGCAACCTGAGAGAAATACCATTTAAATTGTCCGCTGCGTTTATTTAGAGGAACAACTCTTGCATCAAGCAAGCAAATGGAAAATAATGATTCACTTCTTTCTTTTTCCATAAGGTTTAATAATATATTATAACAAAGAGAAATTCAACGCAGAGTGCTTGATAAAGGAATAAAAGTTCAAGCTCAAAGCTTCAAATATATGAATTGTATGTCAACCCCTTTCACAACAATTCGGGGAACCAATTTGCTACATATGTGATGAGAATGGAACACGTAGACAAAGTAAACTTCACCTTAACGTCTATTGAGGTGATTAGTGTCAACAAATATAACCATTGCTAATCTTATGCCAATGCAAGGATAGTAACACGAACCAAACTACTAAAAAATAATAAAACCTTTTTGATTTCTTTTCCGTAAAACTGACAAAACTGAAGATAAGCCTTTTTCTTGTAGAATCAAACCCTCAAAGAAAAAGAAAAAAATAATAATAATAATAAGAGGCACCAAAATACACCAAAGGATACAATTTCTCAGCAGTATTAGCTCCTTTCCCTATTCCCTTACTACCAACTGTCAAACCTAGAAAAACATCTTCCGCAGCTAGAACTGGGGCACCTGTAACTTATTGCGCTATTTGCAGAATAACAAGTTCCAACCAACCCTCTCCTTCGATATCCTTTCCTTTGGAAACAAAGAAAAAATAAAGTAACATCTGTCTTCAAAAAATGAATTCTTGGATATTTCTTGGATGAGGGGACAGTAAACAAGCATCAAGTATCAGATGAGCTCAGTTCAGATTGAGCTCCCCTCAAACTAGAGGCATTAGACACCATTGAAATCTTCATCTGCATTCCACGGCCCACTTTAAAGCATGGACTGACTTCTGTGCACTGTGCCAATATACAAGGATATTGTAAATAAGTAGAGCTGAATTTATAAATTATAGAATGATAGCAGCGTAATAACTATCTTAATCAGAACAATATTCTTTTCAGTTAAATACTGTAGACCATGCTAAATTTATGTGCCTTTTCCCTTCTATTTTAAATGTTGAAGTAAAAAGTATAAACTCCTCCGCAAGTTACCAGCAAAGTAATTTATACAGCAAGTGATCATAGTTTTGGATACCACCTTAATCAATAGATGAGACAACATCAATGTGTTTTACCTTTGCATAAAAGGCATTGATCTCCTCTTCCGTTAGCCCTTCATCATCACCATTTTCCTCCCATCCAAGAGAGCGAAGGAAAGCAGCCTCCTCCTCATCTAGATAAACAGATTCATTTGGGCACGAGTTCTTATCTCCTTCATCATAAAACCTCTGAACTTCACAACCACCAGCATTACCAGTCACTCCAGCACCGTCTTCAATAGCGTGTGGGCTTGCAGGAGCACTACATACTTCCCTAGCTACTACACAAGATTTTTCACTGGTAGGAGATAAATTGTTAGAGCCTGAATCAGGGTTTGAAGAGCTGAGGGAGGTTTTCTTCTTTAAGAGATTAAAAAAATCATTCCGGCTCTGGACTTGAGAAAAGGATGGTTTCCTTTCCAAGATGGATCCTGATTTCAGATCCAGAGCAGCTACCTTCTGATCTACACAGGAATGCTTCTGGCTGTTGGGGCTCCTCAAAGGAACAGATGCAACAGGAGTGGCACCAACTAGCTGAGCATTAACGGCTTTACTGTTGGTATTATTCGTTGGGCTACTTACGTCCTTTAAAGGAGGGAAAGCACCATTTTCCCATACAGGTTTGAGAACTTGGAACTTACTATGAGATGTTTTTGGAGTATCAGACTTGATGCTTCCACCACGAAGGGGCTGCTGGCTAGCATTGAGCAACAAAGATGACTGTGACTGCCCAACCTTTGTGGCCACACTCATATCGCCAGTTCTTGCTGATGTTTTGGGCTTTGATTTGTCAGAACTGAGAACCTGAAGAAAGGATGGGCTATTAAAAAAAACTACTAGAATATGATACAAAGAATTCATGCTGTTAGAATGAGTTCATCACAAAATGGGAGGATTTGTTACCAAAACACTCTTAACACATACCATATATGCAACTTAACTAAGAAAACTCCATAAAGACTGCTAGACTGTAAATTAGGTCAAACCTCCCAATAGCTACCATTATATGTTCAATGAACAACAAGCAGATCAACCATTATTGTCATGGCATGTAACAATTTTTTTAAGGTGCTCCACACATAAATAACTATAAACCATACGTAAGTTTACAGTTTATCTACAAATATCTAGCCTTACAATATAAAAGATATGTTGCAACTAGTATTAAGGTTACCAATAAAAAAGCATAATATCTCTGTTCTATAAAGAATTCAGCATGTGATTTTATAACTCAAAAAATGATTAGGTCTAAATGTACCACTTAAAATTTTTAAAGATTATGCCACTTGTTAAGGCTTCCTAACCTGCAAGTATGAAACAAAGCAAGACTTCTTCTCGATAAGTTATATTTACAAACATGGCAGAATCTTATTCCTTCTATTGAAATATGACTTGGATCAATGTTATCACATGATAACAATTCAACTTCAATGAGAAAACTCACTGTTTCTCTACTCTATCTAGTACAGATGGATTGGCAAGAACTATAAAAATAAGATCAAACAAATTTGTAGGACAAATACACAACAAAAGCTTGTGAAGTAAAAAAGATCTGATTCATTGATTATAAATTACAACAGGAAAAACACCCAAAAATGATGTTATTAGAATCTACTACATTAAGCAAAATGTAGTAGATTGCAAAATCAGTCCTGTTAACAAACCATGATCTGCATTATTAACAAGCAATTCAAAACGTTTAACCACATATTCTTGTTACGGAAAGGGCAAAAGCTCAAAAGCCATGTCCTTTAAAAATTAAAAATTCACACAATAATCACCATGAGGCAAAGACATCTGTTTCACAAAATAAGGAAGCAAAAATTGTAACAAATGGATATGGATCTCAAAAATAAAGGATACGTGAAACATTTAACTTTTTTCATTTATTTATATATTTTGCTAGATTACATTTAACATTTCTGAATACCTATATAATGGTATAGATAAAACAATTCTAAAATTTATCACCTGTCAATAACTGAAACATATATTGAAATAATTTGGCAAAGCAAATCTAAAATACGCCAACACAAATAAGAAATGCAATCTAACATACTGAAGCTTTAGGCACTGAAGGTGTCACAGGTATTAGCTGCCTTGATTGCTTAATAGCCAGTTCTTCAAGCCTCTGAGTCTTGACAGATTGCTATAAACACAAATCAAAGGATCATGTTTAGATCGCATACCAGCACAGATAATTAAACTAACCTAACACATGTGCAACCTCTTAAGTTACCTGAGGAGATGTACGAGTTCGAGATGGAGCTTGAGCCAAAGCTTCAGCCATATTAAGACCAGCTGTTGCACCAGGAGCCACAGATCCAGGACTAGAAGCAGCCGCAGATGCTTGTTGAACAGAGAAGGATCCTGAGCTACCACCCCCCACTATTACAGGCAATTCTGCCAATGCAGAAGTCCGTCCTTCTCCACCAATTAAAGGTGAATTACCAGCAGGTAAACTCTGAACGGCTGTGCTAAAACCCGGAGAAGATACTCTCCCATTGTCAAGAACACCTTGTCTTTCTTCAGTTCCAAGTGAGGGAAAATCCTTGTCAAAAACAGCCTTGTGGACACTGCCGCCAATTCCACACCCAGAGAGCACACCATTAACATTAATGATATTACCATTGCTACAATTTTTCAAGTCACTGGCAACTCTCTGAGGCAAAATTTCAACTGGTTTTCTGGACACCATAGAATGAGAACGTCGTAAAGTGTCCTTCTCAACCCTTGAGGGAAATATGTTTCCCAAATAATCAGAATCACGATCCCAATTGTCAACAAAACTTGATCTGTCTTTATCTTTCTCGCGATCCTTATCACGGTGACTCCGACTGAAACTACTATATGCATGCTTAGCAGAACCATTACTAGAACTTCTCCGAGAATTTGATGAGGACCGGTCAAGAAAAGCAGATCGAGATGAATCAAACTCACCTGTAGAAGTTCTATTTCTTGTAAGATGAGCCAAAGCATCTGCGTAACAGTCACCACAATGTCATCATACATGTACAATTCTAATAGTAATACAACCAACAAATGTACATGGGATAAATAAAAATAATTAGCAATAGCAAGATATATAAAGACTTTTTCCACAAGGGCAAAGTTAGATGGATTAACTGTAAAAGTTAAGGGTACCTGAGTGAGAAGAAGATGACGCAAAAATGTGGCTTGAATTGCCACCCCCAGTAACACTTCCAGTATTTCGCAACCATTGTGGAACTAGAGTGGGTTCACTTCGTTCCATAGGGAGAGCTGAACATGATCAGATATTACAAGACATACTTTCACCTTCCATACCACGGCTACCTGCCTTCCACGTTCTTATACTTTTCACAACAAAAGAACAGAGTTAAGACTCTTCCGTTCTTCCAGTAAACCAATATTACTTTAAAAACAACCTAGATGACAACTACAGGTCAGAATGAAAACCGTTATGCCGGTCATTCAAAATTACGATCTAGCTCCACTAAAGGAATTTGATTGAAAGAAGCAATGCTCCCACAGTCCCAGGCCACGGAGAAAAAACTTGTAATCCTTCCAGACCGAATCCCTAAACTCCAACTTCAACCCAATAAAGCCCAAGTGGCTCCAAATCGACTGTCAATCAATCAACCAACAGCTCCAAAAGAACAGGCCAAAGAGGACCAGAATTTTATTCTTGAGGAATATAAGATTAAACCCAGAGTGCGTAAAGAAAGGCAAAAAATATACCAACAATGATATCAAAGGAGATGATAAACAAGATCAATATAACTCCATCTCCAATCAAGACGGACTAGCAAACAATAAAAACACACTCTAACAGGACCTCCTCTCAGATGAAATCCCAGTCAAAGAAGTTAATCATAACAATGAAATACGAGTTGCCCCGATTCTCGAACAAGAATTCGCATCCATCAAACGGTTCAATTAGATAAAACCCTAGATGAAAATCAACATCAGATTGCAAAGTCCAAGGATAATGCGAACAAATAGAAACCCTAGCACAGATAGCAGGGTCCAAATGACTCCAAAAAGACCTAGGTTTTGAATTAGTCGAAAATCTTGTCAGATTAAAACCAAATAGGATAATTCTAGAAAAACAAAACAGAGAAAGAGGGCGGCATAAAGCGAAGCGAGCGAAAAAGACAGAGAACTAACCCTACCCGCTTACGATTGGACGATTATATAAAAAAAACGTAACCGTTTTCTTAACCGTAGCACCCTCTCTGTGTATTCTCAATCAGAAAACAATGCGTTTGCTTTGAGAGAAGTTTTTCACAGAAAAATAGAAAGAGAGCCGCAAAGAAAGAGAAAACTGAGAGAACGAACCAGAAGGATTGGAACAGAAATTAGGGTTATAGTCTGAGAAATAGGGTTTTGTTTTGAACGAGGAGAGAGAGAGAGAGAGAGTATGTGTAATTTCTGCTGGTTTTCGATACTGGAGATGAAACGTATGAAGAACAGCCTCGTCTATTTTCTTCTTAAGGAAAATCAAAATAGAGTAATTATCTTCTTTTTTTTTAAACATAATTATCTTTGTATGGGTATATGTTATATAAGATAATATCAGTGTAATAATAAATTATTATGAACTTTTTTACCCATTTATATATTAACAATTGAGATTTTAGATACACAATTTTTTTTTAACAAATCTCAGCCAATTTGATAAGTGTAAAAAATTATATAATTAATTAAAATTATTAATTTTCCTTATTTTTATAATTATTTTTTAGGTTAAATTTTTATGATAATCTAACGTACAAATTTATACACTTTTTTACGTTAGAATTATTTAAAAAAATTAATTATTTTTTTATCTAAAATAATTTTGAAAAATATCATGTTACACAACATTGTACTTTCGTGTAATCTAACGTAAGAGTTTTATGTGATAAATACTAACTGTATTTAAAAAAATTTATATTAATTATAATTATGATATATTTATAATAATATATTATCAATAATTATAATTTATTATAAATAAATTTATAATTTATATTTTAATCGTTAAAATTTATAAAAAAAATTGAAAAAAATTTTAAATCTTAATTATTAAGATATGAAAGAATAAAAATTTATATAATAAATTACTGATATTGATATATATATATATGTGCAGTTTCACATAGACTCTGAGTTCTGCGTTCTTTTCCGCTTCAGCCAAATCTCAAGTCAAGCGTGGGCTTCAAGAAAAATTAATAATATGAAGATAATAGCTATGTGAAAAATAAATAAAATTATCAAACTTTTTTCCCTTATTTAAAAAAATGGGGTGTAAGTGTAACTATCAAAAAAAGGTGTATGGTATGGAGTTCTAATGCGGCGGCTAACAAATGGGTGGGTTTTGTGCGGAGTTCGGGTTCATCGGCTTAAAAAGTTATTTAACCACATAAATTGTATCCTAAAAAAACGAAAAAAATGTTATGTTAATCCTTTTAAAAAAATAATGCTTCACATTTTAACTCTAAAAATATATTTATTTATTTATAAAAAAATATTTTTTAATTATTTTACTTATAAAAATATATTTATTTATTTATTATTTATAAAAAATAAACCACAAACAAATTTATATTGATAAAAAAATTTAAACAAATATTAAATAAGTATATTTTTGTTATTTACTCTCATTTAACAAACAAAAAAATTATGACATAATTAATAAAGATTTCATCTTATAATTATAATATCTTTGATAATTTTATTTTTTAAAAAATTAAATTTAAAATTATTAAATATTTTTTTTATATTATTTTTATAAATAATAAATTAAATATCATATTTTTAAAATTATGAGTTAAATAACACTTTTTTCTAAACGAAAAAAAACCATACTTATTTTAATTAATTATATATTAAAAATACTCCAAAACCTCGTATTTGTGTAGGTGCGCAAGTTAGTGTCCAACTCTTATTTATCACTTTAGCGTACCATGTTACGTGGCATAAGTACACATTCGATGGAAGTGATCGAAAAAGTGAAAAAAACTAACTCTAAAAGTAAACTTTTTTAACGTAGAGGTACTTGTAATTTATTAGCGACACATATTTTAACATACAGAAATAAATTTTTTTAAGAAATTAATTCAAAACAAAAATAAAAATTAATATTTTATGATGTATTAAATTATAGAAAAAATTATCAATCAAGTATGTTTATTCCCTTGTATTCAAAAACATATTTTCTAATACTTAATTTTAAAAAAAAAATAATTAATTAAGAATAAATAATATTTTTTATTAAAATATTATATTATTAAAATATGGTTAAAAATTAATCTTTTAATAATACAAATATTTTTATAAAATATTTATTTTAAATATTACTTATTATCATTATTTTTATTTTCATATTTTATTAATTATTTGTTTCTAAAAAATAAAAATATATAATGTTATAATACAATTACAATTGTTTTATCTTATATAATTTCATATTAAATTTTGTTTTTATCGTTTTTAATAGTTTATTTTTATAGTATTTTAATCACTTAGCAATAAAAAATAAAAAACTAAAAAAATCATTAAAATAATATTATTTATTATTAATTAATATTTTTTAAAATCAAATGATTAAAATATATATTTTTAAAATTAGAGGGATTAAACGACATTAACTTCATAATTTGAAGGATTTAAAGAGGTTGATACTTTTGAGGTACCACTATTATTTTGATACTTTTTTTACTCTTATTCTCATCTAGTATATTTGAATTACCTTTATTTAAGTTATTAGTATTCATTTTGATCAATTTAAATAGTAACAATACCTCCAAAATATCCTCATTCATTGATATTATTATTAAAATTGATTAAATTAAAATATATAATAATAACTTACATAAAAATATTTCAAAAATATTAAAAAAATATGCAATTTCATAAACTTTTAGTGAGGATTTTGATCTAAGAAAAAAGATGAAAATATATGTTTGAGTTAAGAATAAGAGTGAAAAGTGTACTAAAATAAAAATAAGGATATTTTAAAAATATTAATTTTTAAATTTTAAAGATTATATTTTTTAAATTATAACAAAAAAAGAAGCTAATATAACCCCTCACTCTAGGTATCTTTTATTTGAATTCCAAAATTATCATTACTTAATAATAATATACGAGATTAGTTTTTTTTTTTTTCATTTCTTCTTGATTCGCAAACTACCTCCCTTATTTCCCGTATCCCTGACAAATCGAACGAATGATGATGCAAACAAATGAATGGTGAGGCTAATATTTATATTAAATATAATTATTCTATAAATAATTTTTAAATAGAAAATTATCAAAATGTTCTCACATGTCAAACAAGTTATATATGCATAATACGTTGGCATTTTTAATTTTCATTAATCAATTAAATATATTTTTCATAATTAATCAATATAATAAATAATTAACAAGTAAAATTACTATTTTATCCCTTATATGCAATATGTAATTTATAACATTTATATACCATTAACATACATATATAGTATTAATCAAATAATTAATTATTTATCATTTTAAAATATACTATCATTAGGCTATTATTACATAGTGGATTTGGTGACTAATGAAACTATTAGTTTAAACCGAACAAGACTTGATATTTAATTAACTTTTTAATTAAACTATCAATCCTGTAAATCCGAGTTATTCGAGTATAAATTTGTAGTTGAACTCTTAAAACACACAAATTATATTTACTCAATTCCCCAATATTGAATAATTCATAACTTATAAATTAATCATCCATAACTCTCTTAATATATCATCATCTTTGAAAAAATTAATCAATTATTTGTAATTATATCATGAGATTACACACAATTAAACAAACATCTAATTACTAAAAAAGTAAACTATTATTTATCATTTGAGAACAAATATAGTGGATTCTTCACCTAATGAGTTAACAACTATATCGAAATTACACCAAGACAGAAGGCATATAAGACCAACCATAAAATTTATTTAACACTTATAACTCTCGTAAAATGTTCTAATAAATAAATAATTATTTTGATCATTTAAATAATTAATTTTAAATTAATTATTTATATTTATCTTGGAAGTAGTAGCATTAAGGCATTATTTTGGAGTAGATTTAAGTATTGCTATAACTATGAATTCAAACTTGAATAAAACATTAATACATTAATTAACCCCTTAATTAGTTATAAAATTTATTAATCTTAATATCACTTTACTATAGACCTGAGATTGAACTCTCAAATATCACAATTGTTATTTACCAAAATTATGTATATGAGTAATCCATTGATGTAACAATTGGTGCAGTTTAATCCTTTACAACTAGTTCGTAATATGACCGAAGTCATTAAATCTATTTTATCTTCTCTATTACATATTTTCCTTAAGTACCCACGATATGTATGAATAACTATTGATAATCATATTATAGATTATGTGCAGTTATTCAAGCTCTAGATCCCTAAACAAGGGAACTACTATTTAACATCTACGAACAGACATTATGGATTTCATATCTTGTAAGATAACCTTCTTGCTCACCACCGAGATCCCAAAATATAAGGCATTTTAGCCTACCAGTACGAGCATTACTAAGTAAGTTGATAAGTTCTTGAAAATCACTCAAATTTCATAATTTTACTATGCTTAAATGAAATGAATAAGCTTGATTATATCATGTTTATTTGATTATTTATGCAAGTCTATCCTTTTGAAATCACGGGTATATTTTGTTATATTTCAAGTGTTTTAGCTTCAAAAGAGATAGACATGTCAACATACGAAAACACGACACTTAAAGTACTCAAATAGTACCCTAAGAGCTAAAAATACTAAGGCATGTAAGCCTTACATCAATAAACAACCAATACGTAAGAGGCACTAGGAAAATTCAAGACAAGCATCCTGTGCCACGATGAAGAATTATATGTTCCACGGTGGACACCTATCAAGAATTCTTACTGGGGACAACCCATTCAAATATCTGGAATCATTTTTATCAAGAAGGGGTAATTTTATTGTTATATATTTTATTTTTCTTTGTAATATGATGTCTTGTTAATAGTTGAATTATTTTTTGTTAATTTAACTATGATCGGCTAATTCTATAATATGGGATTTTAGTTATTTTGCTTCAAATGATTAGAAGAACAATTTTATGATTTAAATAAATAAGAGTTTTATTTATTTTTTGTTAATGTTTTTAAAATATTTAATTATAAATTAATGATATATCAAGTCTTGATTTATATTTAAAGAAAATTTTAGAATTAAGCATAAGAAACGTCATTTATGCTAAGTTGTGCATAAGATCGTCCTACATATGGTTATTATGTGTCATATGTAGAAACATCTATGGGTAAACAGATATTAATAATGTTTTTAATATGCCAGGTTCAGCTCTGTATAATCACTATTATACAAAGTACCCTATACTAGATGTATCCATATTAGTTACCCTAGTTAAGGGCCACTCTATTCTAAATAGATATAGGCTATACTAGTAAATTAAAGATATATTTATAAACTTTAATTAATCATCATTGACTACTTTGATTTTTTCACTTAAAACCACTCATCTTATATATATACTGAGTTTTAAGTAGACGAGAATAATTAAAAATTTTACAACAATTTATTTAAAGAATATTATAGTACATGTCTTTTAACCTCATCCTTTCTAAGTGACTCTCAAACTTGGTGTAATCAAAGTACAATGGATGGTCTGGTTGGCTTGGAAATCTTCTTATATGGCACCGGATAAGCTTATTTTGGTTCATTTAAGAGGCTTTGTTTGATGTATCGAGGAGCTTTATAAGTGTCATTAAAGCATGCATAATAGAGCTTTATTAGCTTCTCTAATTTCTTGCAATTAGAGTCGATAGAGGCATAAGGGAGCTTCGTGAGCTTTATTTTATTCAACTAAAGCCTTAAAGGATACACTATGGAGCTTTTTCAAATTTTCTATCTTCATGTAATTGAAGCTTCAATGGAGGCATACAAGAGCTTTGTAAGCTTATTTTCGTGCACAATTGAGTGTCTTATGCAATTATTATACTGTAAACATGTCAAATTTAAGTGAAAAAAACATCATTGGATTATAATTGAAATGAGGATCAAGGATATGGTTCAACTTTGTTGAAAACTAGTCTAAAAGTCAGTGAATCGGGCTTGAATCACTCTAGTGTTGTTTATGTGAATAGGGTGATTTTGTTTTTGCCCAAGAGCTTGTTATAGGTGATAGACAAACTTAGAAGTAGACATGTGGCACGTGTGGCACATGCGGTGTATGGAGGACTCTTTTGGCAACCAAATTTTAATAGTAGTTTTTTATTTCAATGTTAATCTAATTATGCCTCTAATTCTCTATTTTGATTTGTGGATCATGAGAAAAGTTATGGAATACCGTGGTGGTGCATGAACACATTTTTGGGATGCAAATATCATCTTTGAGTTAGAAAATGATAAAGAGTATTTGGAACATGCTCCTTTAAAAAAATGAGGAGTTGGATGCACATCATGACAAGATTAAAGATATAAGCTATTATATTAGATTCCTTAAGGCATCTATCAAAGAAAAGGAACACTTCAAAGGTAGAATGAAGAAGTTAATTTTGAGAACTCATAAATTGGATGAAATTATAAGTAACAACAAGATGCTTGATGGAGGCTAATTTTTGTTAAAGATGTCTTGACTACCTCATGTATTGCATAAAAGTTCATCAATGATAGGTGATCCAAAAATGAAGGTCATGGTTGCCACTCCTAGATGTAGTCTTAGGTTACATCTAGTTCTAAAAATAGTGTAACTATCATAGTTTCCAGCTTAATATTTATTTATTTATTAAATAAATGGTGTTTTTTAACTTAAAATGTTTAAATCACACTTTTAGGTCATAGGGGATAAAAAATAACTTTTGAGAATTTTATGGATATAAAATAAAGCCTAATTTTGAGAAAGGCCAAGATGAAGGATGAAATTTGTACTTCAATGGATATAGATAAATCTCCTAGATAAGAACAAGTCATGTCATGCTATGACGTTAAAGAAAGTGTTTGGTAAGAGACCCACCGTATTTTGTTTACTCCTATTAAATGTTTTTTTGAACATATACTTAATTAGAAAAGTTGATGATAATATTTGGTTTAAGCATAGGGTGTAGATAGGTGCCAATAAAAAACTTTTTGAGACAAAATTTTCATGTTTATTGTTGATTTATGGTAAATAATTGTGTATATTTTGGTTACTATGTTTTATTTATTTAACATTCTCAAAGTTTGTTATGAAGATTGTTTCATTATCATAATCTATAAACCATGCTTTTGATGTTGAAATTGAGATGAACCTAATTTTGGTGTCCAAGAATCTAATGGTCGAGACTAACTTGTGAGTTATTTGAGCCTTTAACGTTTCATTATGAGAGATTAATTTTGTTCTACTTTTTAAAAACTTTTTATCATGATTTAAATTGTTAAATGATTATTATAGGTTTTTCATTGAATGTTTAGGATTTTATACACATGGTAAAAGATTTATGTTGTTTATTTTCATGATTTTAGTTGAATGAATTGAGTAGGTAATTAGAGTTTGTACTATGCTTGTATTAATGTTGACTACTTGAGCTCTTAAAGTATACGTGGGTTTATTCTTATTGCTAGGCCCAACCTCCTCCCTACAGCTCCAAATAATAGCAATATGTAAACTCCTCAATGGTCAAATCCTTCCTATACACCTTCTAGGCACCTAACAAGCCAACAATATCCTATAATAATTAGGAAAAAATTGGCTCAAAACCAAGAACCTCTGTAGTATATGTGGAAAATGGAGTTGCAATTTGAAAAATATATGATCTACTAATAGTGTGACCTTGCCAAGAAAAAGGTCACTCTGAACTATGCTTGGACCCTAAGGCATTAGTATGATGGACTAGAGTATCTAAAAAATATCTTTATTTTTTTCTAAAAATTATTTTGAAATTTAGGAATGACATTGATTCACAGTAAATAAAGTTAAACCATCCTCGTCTAAACCTTATTGTTACAAAGGATGCCAGCCAAAATGGCATCTGAATCTTCATCACTCAAAATGCTAACCTGTGTTGAATAAATGCACAAGCAAATTATGTGGACAAAATTGGAAGAGATATGATGATAGGAAGGATCGGGCCCATTGTTTGATGTGACCCATGCTTAGCCACCTCTATATTGATTTATGTTGCATAACTCATTGTCGGATAGAGAATGGTTGGACATATCATCACTAACTGACTCACTATTGAATAGATCAGTACCAAAGATAATGATGTTGGAAAGACCCCATTTGGATGGAGCCCCATCGTATACACCTATGCCATATAGACCATCACCAACCATGCCACCCTATGTCTTCCACTCCACCACTAGGCCACATAACCCATTCCAATTAACATCAAACTTAGCACATACTTATGAAGGCTAGATTTGACCATGTTTATCCATCATTCTACTCTCCATCCCTACATGCATAGGAAAATTTAAGTGTAAGTATATTGGGTGTAAGGTATTTAGATGGTGAGAAAATATCTAGCCTAATTTCTCTACATATAATAGAAAAATAATTCAAAGGAAAAGTTTAAAAGAAGGAAAAACTTACGAGAAACCTTAAAGACTTGAACCTTTCTCCCCCACCCTTTCTCTTCAACAAATTATGCTCTCTAAAATTTAGAGTGACTTTGGTAGAATAAGAGCATGAGAAGTGGAAGAGTTTGTATATATTGAGAGATGGATGTAATCTTGTTCATCCAAAAAAAGCCTATATAAGGGACAAATTCATTGGGTTAGCCTAGGGGCTTCAAGCCCAAGATTTTAAATTCAAATTTCCCTATAAAAGAGAAGGAGGGTTGACTTATAGAAGGCCAACTTTGATTTCAACGTAAATCCCCAACTGGGAGTCCAATGAAAAATTTAGAAATACCAGTAGTGATAGGAAGCTGCCACACACCTTTTGAACGGTTAGAACGAGCACAATTTTTTTCAATTAAAAAGTTGAAACAATACATAATGGCGGGCCCAAAAATACTAGTGTGATCGAGAGGGCCACAAAGCCTTGATATCAACAAAACTACAAAGATACTTTCTCGCCTATTCGTCTAGATCTACAAGAAATGTAGGTTGATATTGGATGTAAATTAATACACACCACTTGGGAGAGATACCCTATAAATGCTGAGTCAACATCTAAGTATATTTGTAGGATAATCTCCAAGGGACATAAATGATCGATAATTATCTTCAATTGTCCATAAGAGATAATTAAGGGGATTGCTGCAATGCTACAAAAATTCTATCTAAATGGGTAAGGAATATGCTTTAATTAGATTCTAACCTTTATATGTATTCACATTATACACTTTACACAACATAACACAATACAAGCATAACACTTCCTTTCCCTATTATAATAGAGATACCTTGAACTCTTCTATTCTATACATATTTCCCATACTAACTTAAGCATCAAATTGTCTTTGAAAATCCATTACAATGGTGTCTTAGTAATCTCCTTATGCAAGTTCCAAGAGATCCATTGGTCTACTCCAAAAAGTCACGTTAAAAGTTAAGCCTTACTTTTATTAAAAAATATGTCAGTAGTAATATAGCTTAAATAAGGGTTACACACATAGAGGATTGGTAACATTATGTAAGGTATTATGAGTGTTGGTGATTTTTATGGGCAAAAAATTTATTTGTAAACTAGTTTCTAGGCTTGTTATTACATCCATCAAGTAAAGTTGAAGAAACACTTGAGTTATAGATAGTTGCACTTCAAATATAATCTATACACTATCACAATTTGAATTGTATTCATATATTCATGAGCACATTACACAACATTAGAATTATCTTTTTTGCTCAAAATATTGATGCTTGATCGATCTAATAAGGGTATTAATCGATAGAGGGGTCTTGATCGAGGATCGATTGAGATTATCTAGGTGTTCACAAGTTGTAAAATTTGGGGACTTGACTTATCGAATATTGGGTTGATCGATCAAGTTCAATCGAGTTTCATCTAGTTAAAATATCAATCTATCTCATCATTGCTAAATAGATCGAAAAGGGTTTTGATTGATCAAGTGCATATTTTTTAGTTTTAAAATTTCTATATTATCTCTAGCCAATTTGTAAAATTATCACATATTTTGTTTATAATGATTATTACTAATCCTATTTTGACTATGTGATGCTTATTTTCGCAAGTGTACGAATCGTTTAAGTAATAAAGTGTACAAAAGTACGGATATCGAACCCACAAGGAATGGCGTTACTAAGTACCGAAATTGACTAACCCTAATTTTATTTGAAAACCGAATTGTTGAAATTGTTTTAAAAGAAAATTAACATAAAACTAAACGCAAATAACAAAATTTAATGTTGTTCATAAATGATTAAAAACGCTAAGGCATTTGATTTTGCTAAATCAATTCGATCCGATTTCAAGTCATGTTATATGAGAGTCAAAGCTAAAAGTGATGGTTGAAAAACCCAAATTTCCATAATACTCTCTCTCGAGTTATATTAGAATTACTTATTTATGAAAACCAACTATATTTCTATGAAGATTTAATCACAAACAAGTACATTACGATTTATGAAATTTTTAGAATAACCACATACATCATGCATTAGTTTTCACACTCGCATTCAACATACGATATTTATCACAAGAAGCATTCATTACATATCTCCTCTCGGTCTCAATATAATGCAACTAATCATCTAAATATTAACCATAAATTTAAAAGCATTAAGCATGGAAATAAATACTCAACTTGAAAACAATGAACTCATATAACAATAACAAAAGAAATCAGATTTCCTTGATTCAACTACATCATAGCCTTAGCAAAAACGAATTAAGTCATAACGGAAATAAGAACAACCATTATTTCAATTGAATCCATGAATAACAAATCTTAATAAATTGCAGACTATAAAAGCTAAGGAGAAGAGATGAAAAACTCTAGAAGATGAAGACTTGGTAGCAACAAGGGTGAAGATCCTTCAAGCTTCTCCAAACTTTCTCTCCAAAATTTCCTTTTCTCCTCCAAAAATGTCTTTGAACTCCTCTTTCTGTAGTCCCCCTCTTTCTCCATCATATTGTATATATAGATCTAGGGTTTGGGGGGAAATTTTGGAACAAAACAACATAAAAAATGTCTTTTCGGATGAAACTCGCCGGCGGTGACATTATTCTCGCCGCGGCAAGATTTATGGAAAAGTTACGATTTTGGTTCATAGATTCTCGCCGGCGGCGAGATTAACTTGGCCGGTGGCGAGATTGCTTTGCCAAAACCGTTGCTCCCTGCATGATTTTCAACGTATTCTCTATAAGGTTTTCGCCGGTGGCGAGAATATTCTCGCCGGCGGCAAAATTCCAAATTTTGAAATTTTGTTTTCTTTTTATTTGCACTCAATCCCGATCATTGAAGTTTGTCCCAAACTTCTCCAAAATTATGATTTTACCTGAAATTGCACTTTAAACACGAAATACCCGTGAAATGACATTTATGGATTAAATAATCAAATAAACGCAATTTTCACACAAATATCAACATTTAAATCATAACATAAATGCAATAATTTGACTCTTATCACTATGAATGTCATTGAATGACCTAAGATTAGGGTTTTAATTTTTTTCTATAAATTAAACTCATTGCTCATAGTTATAACTCCCCAAACAACTCACAACCACACAAAAACTATATACTTTTATTTCTAATGAATTTCATAGTTTTTATTGATTATTTTCTATGATCATATATCTCTTTTCCTCTAGAATTTTTTATGCTTGCATCAATTATTTATATGTGAGGTCCAGATTAATGGAATTGATTTTCAAGATTTAAAGAAGCTATTGTTATAGATCTTGTGCTAAACCATTTGTTATACTATTGTTATTGATCTTGAGCTACATCATTTGTTCTAGAGTTCTTACTTCCATAGTTATTGATATCTTTAGTGCTAAGATTAGGATTTGTTCATTATTGAAATCCATCTAGAGCACACAAACATATATGTTTCTATGCTAACTTTTTTGTAGGTTCTTCCTTGAATGTGTCTGATTGGTGAGAAACTAATGGGAATAGTGGTCATGATCTATGCACGCTAATCTTAGAGACTGTGAAATTAAAGCAAGGGATCATAAGTAAAGTACATTGGTGAATTATCAATGTAAGGATAATATAAGATCGAGTTTGTACTTGAACATCGTAGATAGATTCGGTGGTTCGATTGCCTGGTTATTTTGCTATTAAGTTCATTTTTATGGCATAAGTTGCTTACACCTAAAAATATTATATGTCAATATTTTACTTTCTACATTTAATTTTGATACGCGATTGTACATCTAGCTATTGGGATTAGTTTACTAATTTAGAATCGATATGTTTTAAAATAACCTATTCACCATTAGGCTTATTTGGCCCTATTTTGACCTATAAGTACACACATGAACCAAATGAAATAAGTTGGGTCATCTATTAGACCCACACTCTTTTATGGATATAACTACCCTAATAGAAGACTTATATGTAAGCCTATATCAAGCAAGATGAAAAAATCTGAGATGATATGCTTGATGGTTCGAACCACTTCTGATAACGAAAGATAGTGTAATAACCATAAGGAAAAGAAAAGAATTGATAACTGAAGAATGGATCCTTAGTAGTGAAATCAAAAGGCTTTTCACTTAATATATGTTGTAGTGATGATGGATGAATTTTGTCCATTTCTAACTATGAATAAACTAAAAGTGCTTGGGAATCTTTAGCCATTGCACATGAGTGTACTTCTCAAGTAAAGTAAACAAAATTGAGAGTCATCACATCTCAATTTGAGTCCCTTAAAATGATTGAAACTTAAACCATTAATGAATTTTATGAAAGATTTTGTTATATTTCTAATTCTTGTTTGAATCTTGAAGAAAAAATAAAACATCCCAAGTTAGTTCGCAAACTACTCAACTCCATGACTAAACCTATCAAGATGAAAGTCACTATTATAGAGGAGAGAAAGTATGTTGATACTTTGAATATTGACGAGTTTGTTGGATTAATACAAGCTTATGAGCTCACATATGAGCCTTTCGAGAAGAACAAGAATGTAGCCTTCAAAAGTACGAAGAAAGAGGTATATTATAGTGATGAGGATAATGATGATGAATCGTTACTCTCACTAGCATGCAGGTTTAAGACACTCATAAGGAAAAAGAATCCAAAGGATAACAAATAGAACAAGGGATAAACCAGTCAAGCTAAGGATATAAAATCAAAGAAACTCAATCTCATAAGTTCAAATGGTAAGAAATCTAGATACAATAATATTCAATATTTTACTTGTCATATTGTTGTAGAGTATGCAAATAAAAACAAGAAAGTTGAAAGATTATTTAATATTACACTCATTGACCCAAAAAGTGAACACAAAAATGCATGAGAATGAGAAGATGGTGAAACCAACTATCATGTCTTCACTACAACTATCAAAGCATACTCTAATAACGCCAACTCTAGTTCAGATGAAGTAAATGAAAGAGTATAATCTTCTATCTTAGCAAAATTTAATGCACCAAGCATTTATGAATTATTCTTGGATTTCCTAGGTGATAGAAAAGAAAGATATAGATTTCTTATTGAACTAACTACATTGAATGTCATGATTAGTATCCATAAATTAAACCCATCGATTTTAGAGAAAAAAAAAGATAGAATTGTTTGAACATATTAATGGCTTAAATTATAGTCTTGCAGGTCTTAAGGAAGAAAACATTATGCTTGCATGTGAAAATAATAAATTGGTGCAAGAGATCAAAGACTCAAATGAAGTAATCAAGAGACTTATTATTGGAGCTCAATGCTTGGATAAAGTTTTAAGCATTTGTAAGTCATATGGTGATACATACAGCCTTGGTTATGTGGATGAGAGTATCACACCTTCAACATCAAAGACCACAGTTGTAAGGCCTTCTAATTCTATTCATATTGCAAATAATTATGTATAAACTCCCACTACAACTATATTTGTTAAACCTATTAAATTTTTCCATGTATGTAATCATTACAGTAGAAAAATTCACATAAGAACAAAATATAGGTTTTTGATGAATGTTTCTCAATTTAATAATTATTTTCATGCTTTAAATAGTAGGACTTATAATTATCATTCATCTATATATGTTGCACCACCTTTTCGGATGAATGAGAACTAAAATAAATTTACCAAAAATCCTATTAGGAAGCATGTAGCTTTATTTTCAAAAAGACGAGTAAGATTTGGGACATCTAGACATAGGACGTGTTCATCAACCTTCTATGCATGTTACATCTTCATTTAAGATGAATGTAAAAAGTAAAGCTAAGTCTAAGAATGTGCCTATGAAGCCTAAGGTAGTGGATTCTCAACTCAAAGACATAAAGAAACCAAAATTCAAAAAAATATAGGTTAGGTAAGATTTTATTTTTCTAGTCATCTGACTATCTTTCTCATTCACCTAAGTACTTTTATTTGAGTGCTTAAATTACCTTTGGTGAGCATTTTGTAGGTGATCATTCATTTTATTGTTTAAGATTCAATTTTTAATTGTTAATGATTTAAAAAAAAGTAGAATCTATTTTAGCCATTAGGGTAATGAACTTAGAGATACTTACATAAACACAAACTTGTCTTTAATGGCTTGACTCATTGTGATTATATATTATATGAATGATTCACACACTTTCTCAACATATGTGTATGTCATGTTTGAATTTTATAAATTCTCTTAAAAGGTACTAGGACTTGAGCTAACCTTGACTACAAATTTGTGTTGATTGCAATTTCTTGCATTTTGAAAATTTTACCATAGTAAGGCATCTAGTTTTGAGAAAGCTACCTAATGTGATATGTAAAGTTACCGTAGTAAGAAGAGATGAATACCTCACTACTAGTGTGAAATTCATCATACTAGATGTAAAGCTTGTGTATATAGAAAAATATTTAAAAAGGAAAAAGGGAGAACAAAAAAATCTATTCAAAAAATTAATAAGTTAAAAGCGAATATGCTTATAAGAAAAATATATGTTGTTAGCATGTAACAAAAGAAAGAGCCAAGATTTAAAATTTATTCCTTATTAAAAATATTTCTCACTTGGTCGAAATTCTTTACTAATGCAAACTTAAGGACTCAATTGCAATTTTGTAAGATATGTGATATTCCTTTGATTGGATATTTTTTTGTTAGTCATAAATGAATTAATTAGCATATTAATAGTATTCAAACTTGTATACTATTTTAAGTAAATATTAATATGTCATTATATGTGCTCGTGTGATTGTGTACCTTCTCTATTTTTGCTTTCTTATTTATACAATGAATAATCAAAATTTGAGCATAAATGAATTCAACTTGGTTGTGTACTTTTTTGTGGCTTAACGAGTTTATTGCATTGTGTGGAGTTTAAAATAAAATAAAAAATTCATTTTTCATTTTTTAATTACAACTTCTCCTTTTTAATCCTTATTAAATTGATATTACATTTAAGAAGTCATTACATTTAGGACATTTTATACTACATTGTACTTTTGCATTGGTTAGCTTTTATATTGTATATTTATCTTTAGAGAGTTTCACTCCATTGTATTTTTTCATACATATTTCACCATTGGTCTTACTTGTAAAATTTCTCCTACATATTTTATCTTTTTCGTATGTCAAAAAGAAGGAGAGCGATTTAACAATTCACATCAGTGTTTCACATTCATATGCACATGTGCTTACTTTATGCATATAGGGGGAGAATTCTTCTCATATTCCCATGTTTTTCCATATCTTGCTATTACTTTGATGTGAATTCATGCACTACATGATCGAGTATCAGGTTGATTGATCGAACATAAATTTAGTTTGGTCAAGTTCTCTTGGGTTAAAATACCAGTGTTGCTTATCGTTGCTAGGTCAATTGAAAAGGATCTTGATCAATTGAGAACATGGATAGATCGATTAGGTAGGATCTCGATCAATTGAGCACATGTTTTTTAGTTTTAAAATAACCTAATATATTACTTTCTACATCTAATTACAAGTTAAGTAGGTATTTAATTAAAGTTAACAAATGGGATTTTGGTTTATTGTGAAGAAAAAGAAAATAGCATAAAATAATAAAATAAATGTACAAGAATGATGAAAGATATGTAATCATGGAAATATCCACACAATTAGCTTATAATTCAACTAATCATATCACGAATCAAAATTATTTTATGAAGTCCTAAATCAAATTCATAATTTAAAACTCTTCTTGAATTCTTACATTTTCTTTCTATATAATTGATTAACAGTTCAACTAATAACCAATCTAAATTTTGAACAACCTATAATTATATTTGCTAGATTTAATTCATTCATTGTATTAAGATCTAAAAACATAATAACTAAACTAGGCAAGATTAAATCCATTAATAAATTTAATCTAAGAATTCAATCATACTTATAACAGAAGCTACAACGTGCTACTTTGAGTAAGAATATTAACAATTATAGACTAATATATTAAACTAGCAATAAACACACCCATGCAATAAACTAGTTGATGACTCTGACTCATACATGCATAGTTTTTACATTCAAATATAGAATTGAATATATTAAGATTTAAGAATTGAATCTAAAATTTGTAATGACATTAAATTAATTAAATTATAGTCTAGGGCTTGTAGTTACCCACAATAACATTATTAAATTAACTAGCTATATATTCTTCAAGATTCAAAGAAGAGGATTATGAAAAGTTTATGAAAATTATAGGGGGAAGCCAATATAACTCAATTATAAATCTTTAATTTCCTTTTCAAAATCTCTTCCAAAAGTTTTCCTTAGTGTGCTTTTTGATCTCTCTTAGTCTTTGTATCAGTTATGTATATTTTGCTTTATCTAATGGGCAGGATTAAAAACTATTGATGAAAGCACCTGATTTGCATGCTCATTATACTTATCAATCGATTTAGACCCTAGCTTGATCAATCTAACATTGTTGATTTTCAACCCAAGAGCTCTCAATTGATCCTCAATTAAAGCTCTATAAATCTAATAGGTGCTTAATCAATCAAGTCCTTTTTAATCAATCAAGTCCCTTTTAATCAATCTAGTAATGATAGTCATTCATTAGTTTGTTATCTATAGGTCCTCGATCGAGCTCGATCGATCATGTCATGTCTTGATCTATCAATCAGTGGTTTGATTGTTCAAGTGTATTGATCCATATTTTTCCCATTTTGAGGGTCCTTGACTAATCTGGAGTGATACATAATAGTTGAGTGCCCTATTTTTACAATAAACACACTTTTTTTATTTTTGCTCATTTCATCACTAAACACCTGAATAGCACAAATAAATACATGAAATATATAGAAAACAATAATTCATTATAAATATGTTGGATTTGATGGAAAAATATATGCATAAAATGACATCAATCATCCATACTATTAAGTATTGATGAAGATCAACATCAACACTTGATCATATACTAGGGAACATCAACAATTATGGGTGATTATGTAAGTACTTGATCATATACTAGAAAAATATCGTTTTGTTTCATTTCATATCACCATTGAAATAGAAGGAAAATAATGATATCAAAAATGATATTTATACTTTTATACAATAATTTTATATATATAGATTAAAATATTTTTCATTTATCACTTGACACTTGGCCCCTTAGATTTTTCAGTTTAGTTTTGTCTGTGATTATCAAGTTAAATTACAAAAAAAAAAATGATTGGTTTCATATTTCCATTTCTAGGTGTGATAATTACAATTGTGACAACTCCTATTGGGTTTCAAATGTTTCTCTTATGTATTTCCCAAATGAGTATAATTGAGGTAATTCACATGTTTATCTTGTCATGCATGTCTTAATGTAAAAACCCTACAATTCATTTTGTTTAAGTCACACAATGATTGAAAAAGTTTTAAGAAATGTATACAAAAAAATAGAAATACCTAAATTCAATTTTATATGCTTATTTTATATGTTTCAACTATAGCTCAGTAGGTCACTAAGTAGCACACATCTCAAAGATACACTTTGAATGTCTGGCCTCAAGCTTCACGATTGTGAGGTGTGGTTAAAATGGGTCTATGCAAAGATTATCTTCTCAGACAATATCTTTCCGAATATGGAGAATGGGCACCGTCAGAAAAGATTCCTTGACTTATTGGATAGATCAAGAAAATAGTAGTAGCAGCTGCAACAGAAGCTAAATATGCAACAACAATCCAAGGGGCCTCCCTCCACACTAAATCAAAAAACTGGACCCCTTTTGGGTTAAACTAACAAAGCATTTCATTGAATGAAGCCCACTTCCCCAGGGTAGGCTCTTCTCATTGGATTTCCTTAGCACATGATATTTATTATGTCAAGAAGGTACAATTGACAAAATGAATAACTACTTCACTCAAGTATCTCGCAACAAAGTCATCTTCGACTAGAAGGATGATAGTTCTCATTAGTGAACTAGTGACGATTGCAAATAGACCTAGGATGCCAATGTTGCGTATGATGGAACCTCCAAGGATGCTTCGGGTACAAGGATCAATAGGTTATCCTTTTTTGTTTTTTTATTTAGCTTAGTATAATCTTGGTGCATTTTCCCTGATTGCTCAAATTGTATGCAATGAGTACATAAGTATAAGTATCAAAAACAAGTAATATAATGATAAGTAAATATCGTTCTCAGAAAAATTATATTTTTAGAAACAAATTTTAAAACTAAAAAGCAAAGATCAATTTATTGTGTTTTGAGAAAGTAAAATTAAAAGAACTAAGTAGTAAGTAATTAATTAACTCAAAATTATCAACTAAGAAGATATATGAGAAAATACCTAGGAATACTCAATCTCCTATTTTTATAAGAATGTGAATCACTAAAATTTCCCCAATATAATTACTAATCAATTACATGGTTAATTGAATCTAACATTGCATGTACTCATATCTTAAGTAAGCTAGACACCATATTTTAATTAATCTTATCACACTTTCATGTCAATTAAATTCCAAACTACTCATTAAGCTCATCAATTATGGATCACATACATAAGAATCATACATCTCTACCTAGAAACTATGTATGTTATTTAATCAAAATAAACAATTATATAATTTTCTCAAATCCATTTAATTATCTTTATAGATCAATCTTGGCTAAATAAATAATAGCATAAAAAGTAGATTAAATAATATAATTAAATTGAAATCATAATTGAGGTAAAATATTAGATCATCACATATAGAAAATTGGGTTCATAAGACCCTTGGATTAATAAATTAGCTAAACATGATAGAATTCATAAATTTCATATTTTTCAATAAAAAAAGACATAAATTAATAAAGAAAGAAGAAGAAGAAATAATGCAATCAATATCTTAAATTGTAGAAACCAATCTTCTCTTGAATCTTCACTAAATTGTGTCTCCTCTTGAACTCCTCTCTTTCTTGGCAGTTCTAAAATACGATAAAACAGGCAAAAAATGGCTATGCTATTTTTGATGAAATTATTGGGTTAAATTATGCTTATATAGAATCTAAACCATCAAATCAACTTTAGATCAAAGGTTGAGATGAAAAAGGAAAATTAAACAGTGTTGGCCAATTAGATCATGACACGCGACAAGTGAGGAACACAAAATGAATTAGCACATGATGCATGGCGAGGTAGAATGGTGTTGGTCAACGCAAGTTAATTCAACAACAAGTGACACTCTATTATTTGCTAATTTTAATTGCATGGCTCTCTGGTGGAATGAATGGGCCAATCCCATGATGACGTATGACATTTTCATTGACTACT
Source organism: Hippophae gyantsensis (assembly GCA_030763125.1). NCBI lineage: Eukaryota > Viridiplantae > Streptophyta > Magnoliopsida > Rosales > Elaeagnaceae > Hippophae > Hippophae gyantsensis. The sequence continues at coordinate 20,951,464 of CM061032.1, read as the reverse complement.
TGGCAAAAAGTTGGAGTGAACATAGTGGCAACATCGGTTGGTACACACGACGCACTCTAATTAGTTCATCTTTGCTTGCGTGGTATCCACATGTCCTATCTTTATTGGATCTGAATTAAATGATTCATAAAAAAGTCCATAAAAATTCCAGAAAATTATAGTTTCATCACCTTTCACTATTTTAATATTTTTAACCCTAAAGTACTATTTATTAAAAAAACAAAGAAATATTAAATAAAAAAGTGCAGTGATGACTCTACTTTCATAGAGTTACCAAACCCCTAAACTTAACTCTTTTCTTGCCTACAAGTAAAGATATGTCTAACTAGATAAAATGACATAGGTAGTATATTCATAAATTTATATCTATTGACATATTTAGCAAAAACCATCCCCCTCAAAAGTATTACAATTTCCATTATAAGGAGATTCACATATCTATCAATTTACATTCCATCAATATAAGGGTATGCAAAGTTTTTGACGAATCGATACATATATATGTGTGTTGCACATGATATCATTCAATGCACTCATGAAATCAACCTAGATGAGCATTCTAATGGATTTAATCTTCGAACAAATTCATAAGTCTATTTTTCACATCCCTCTTCATTAATGTAAATATACACTTAGCTAAAGATCAATAAGGGCTTTACATGCTTACGATGTAAGGCTTAGGTTGGGGTAGATAAATAAAGACATTTAGACTCTTTCCACACCTTAGCTTTGTTTTTATACATTATGTAATATTTAATTATATTGAACTTCTACTTTCGTTATTTACTACACCTACCTTATTATTCTTTTCATATTATTTTATTTCACATCTTCTTGTAATTTTACAACACCCTTCAACTTATTTTCAAACTTTGTTTTTCTTTTTGTTTAGAAAGAGGTCTTTGTGTTGTGAGTTTTTCTTTTTCTTGCTTTTTTTCAAATAGGGTGCATTACAATTAACTTTATTCTATAGTATAACACATGATTGAATTTTATTTTTGTATAAGCTAAAGATGCAAGGGTAATGGTAATGCTTATTGGCTAGGTTTAACATGTGGCTTAAAGATATGAAAGGTTCTTAGTCAAGTTCAAATGGGTGACTAAAGATATTAACAATGGTTAACTTGAAAGACTTAATCCATCCAATTAAGGCCTAAATCATCTCTCTTGCTAAATACTATTCAAAATTTCACCATAAGGGATGATCAAGTAAATTATAAAACATGGTAGATCTCATAAACTCGTATAACTCACCATAAATGTTTTCTCAATAAGCACACCAAAATCAATTATGAACTTGTACATAAAAATTTCAATCAATCCAATCAAAACTAGCAAGCATATCACATGATTAATGTATTTTAATGAGCATGTTACATTCCTTATCCTAATCATGGCAACCGATTTCTATCATTGTGTTCATACATTTTATATCAAGCATGCATGCATTTGATTTTCATATATTTATAAATTTTTACCCAAATCATGATTAAAATCATACTAAAATTAAAAATGCGTACTAAATACTATAGTAGAAAATGAAATTTTCTCCCTAGACTTAAATTACATATTGTCCCTAATGTGTATATATATAAGTATTAAAAGTAAAAAAGGAAAGAAAACTCCATTAGTCTTAGCATATCACATCTATCATTGAAACTGTTCAATCTTGTTGTGTTATTGCTATCCAAATTTATTCACCTACAACACAAAAACAACAAAAATATAAGTAAAATAATGTTGAGTTTCCTCTCTACTAGCATCATGTTTAACGTCCTTCACTAAACAGTTAGATCAACTTCTAAGGTGCATCCATCAAGGTTATCTGATAACTCTAAGTTTTAGAGTTATTTTGTCCAATTCATTAATTATAATTGCTATATTCTTAATGTTTTTAGTTAATTTTAAATTCTTAAATTAATATTTACTGTTATTTTTTAAGGAATATTTTTTAGAGAAAATTAAAGAATTTGAATTGAAAAAAGACTTAATTACAAATAATGAAAGTTGAAAATTTAATTTGAATTAAAAGTAGGCTTAATTGCAAATAACAAAAGTTTAAAATTTAATTTGAATTAATATAAAAGGGCTTGAATGCAATTAACCAAACTTTGTTTTTTTTTGCACAGAGAAGTACCACACACGACATTATCAACGCACCGCACGCACCAGCAAATCAGAACATCAATGGTAATGATCAGAAGCATGAGATACAAACGTGGGGTGGGAGAGTGGATTCGATTCCCTCAAAACAATCTCCTTAACCTACCATCAGATTAAACCACAAATGGCCCGGATCGTGCGTGCTTCCCACGTTCCACTCGAGTGGAGTCCAGTTGTTTTGCACAAAGCATATTCTAGTATTCTCATGTGAAGCGGTCCATTGAAGTTGCGTACGCCCTCGCATCCCACCCAATACGAAGCTACCACATGTCTTGTTATTCTTCCAGGGAATCAGAGCTCGCCACATGTCATGCATATTGTATAAAGAATGCAGAAAATTGTGCACGTTGTCCAACTCTTTTGCACATTATGTTTTTACACTTTTTGCATGCGAAAGAATTTTTTATTGTATTTTTGGGGAGAGCAGAAGCCATAAATAGTGGATTATTCTAACTCTAAAAAGGAGTGTGGAAGGGGGAACACGCATAAGCCATTTTTGGCTTTTGTTGTGGTTCTGGTTAGGGAGAAAAATAGAGAACATAGAGATGAAATACTTCTAATTCTTTTTGTTGTTCTTCATTTAATGTTCCTTAAATGTCTTAATATTTTAGTATTGTAATTTTAATATTTGCGATGAATTAATATAATTATTCTAGGGTTGCCATGTAACTTACATTATGAAGCTTGGATTAATTATTTTTGAATGATTTATGAGACGTTTAATTTGTTTATTCTATTTGTGCTTAATGCTTTTGATTGTTGGAAGATTAATAAATTGATCTGTGACACTTAAATAAACTTGGAAAATACATTTTTATGTTTTGCTCGTGGATAGAATAACATATATATGTAAGGGATAGAAATATACCTTTTATTTTACGTGTAGCTATTTGAGAACTTTGAACTTAATGAATCTTGGTAAATTTAATTCTCATAGGAATATAGTGAATTATTTTAGCGAGATGTGTCTATTTGTTATCGGAAGAGATATATGGATAAATTAGGAGTTCTTGGTTGACAAATTAAATGTCATAACATAAATTAAAAGAAAATAATATGATTCAAGTGGATTAATTTGGTGAAACTACAATCCTAGTATTTTCTTATATATTGTTATCAAAAATCATTTTAGTTAACTCCATCCAAATTTTTTTGTTTGTCTAAAATTAGATTGAAACAATTTTAGTACGTAACAAATATTAGTAACAAATCTCCGTGGGAACAATATCTTACTTATCATTTATTACATGTGACCATGTATACTTGCACGTTCATGTTCTCTTAAAGAGAAAACAAATTTTTGCCATCATTGCCGTGGATTTGTTTATTATTTTTGTTGATATTAATACCAATATATCTGATTTTAGTTCAAATTTTTTTATGCTTATTATTACTTTATCATATTTTTTGGTAAATTGAAAATTTGTATTTAACGCACAAGATCTGAACCTCCCTAAAAGTAGAGAAACAAGAAGTCAAGCTGATGACTCTAAATCAAGCGCTTTTTGAGAGGCAACCCATATGTTTTAGTTTTCTATTTATTTTACTTAGTTGAACATGTATTAGTTTGAATATTTTGTTAGTTTGTTATTTTGTTTTGGTAGGTGCAAATCGGAGGAAGTAAAGCTATTTTTGGATTTGAATATTACAAACCAAAACCAGGGAAGTTGGTTTTAACCTATCGTCATTCTTTAATTTGCATTCACCAAGGAAAATGTGCATAATAAGTTTGGGGGTGATGGAAAGATTGAACTTAGTTGGAATATTTTCTTGGTATTGTTGCTTGTGTAGCTTTATTTGTTTGGTTGATTGAAACATTAGAATATATTTTGCTTTTCATGGTGATTTATTTTTATTTCATTGGTTTAACTAATGCATAGCTCTTTGAAAATTTTGAATATTGTCTAAGTTTGTGTGTAATTTTTGAGTAAGTTTCATTTTTATAAGAATGCCTATTTATGAGCACTAGTCTTGATCTTTGAGTTGTTATGTTAATTTAGAGAAGGTTTATGTGAATATGCAATTCGATTGATGTTCTTTGGTGTCACATTTTTAAGAATTTGTTTGATTTTCTCTCAAGGCAAAATCCTAGACAACAATTAACTAAGGAAATGATTTAGGCCATCTTTGGATTGTTTGAGCCTTTCTATCCAACTTTACATGTTTTATCCATAGTATATCCCTCTTGAGCTTTTAAGTTTATGTATATATATTTTATTATCTCCTACAAATAAGCCTAGTAAAAAAAAGGATATATATATATCGATATTCCTTATCTCACTAGTATGTGACCATTGTTAGTAAATTTTTAAAGATATATAAAAAAAAAAGAAAAAAAAGGATACCGAAAAGAAAAAAACGATTGTTGCATGTGAAGTTAAATCCCAAATTGGGAAGTATTCATTGAGATGTTAGAAGGTATCTTGTTTCAATCCTAAAATGATGTGTTTAGGAAACATTTGAGCAAAATATTATCTTTTATCTTACCTTTACCTAAGCCATACATTACAAACTTAATAAAGATATTAACAATGGTTAACTTGAAAGACTTAATCCATCCAATTAAGGCCTAAATCATCTCTCTTGCTAAATACTATTCAAAATTTCACCATAAGGGATGATCAAGTAAATTCTAAAACATGGTAGATCTCATAAACTCGTATAACTCACCACAAATGTTTTCTCAATAAGCACACCAAAATCAATTATAAACTTGTACACAAAAATTTCAATCAATCCAATCAAAACTAGCAAGCATATCACATGATTAATGTATCTTAATGAGCATGTTACATTACTTATCCTAATCATGACAACCGATTTCTATCATTGTGTTCATACATTTTATATTAAGCATGCATGCATTTGGTTTTCATATATTTATAAATTTTTACCCAAATCATACTAAAATTAAAAATGCGTACTAAATACTATAGTAGAAAATGAAGTTTTCTCCCTAAACTTAAATTACACATTGTCCCTAATGTGTATATATATAAGTATTAAAAGTAAAAAAGGAAAGAAAACTCCATTAGTCTTGGCATATCACATTTATCATTGAAACTGTTCAATCTTTTTGCGTTGTTGCTATCCATATTTATTCACCTACAACACAAAAACAACAAAAATATAAGTAAAATAATGTTGGGTTTCCTCTCTACCAGCATCATGTTTGACTTCCTTCACTAAACAGTTAGATCAACTTCTAAGGTGCATCCATCAAGGTTATCACAGATGTTTCATTTGATAATTGATCTTCATGATAGTGCTTCACTCTATGTCCATTAACCATGAACCGTTCTTTATTTTTGTTTTCTGATTCAATGGCTCCATAGTTTGTTACCTTAGTGATGGTGAGTGGACCTAACCATCTACTCTTTAGTTTGTCCAGAAACTCTTAGTTGTACAGTAATACTTTTTATCCCGATTTAAAGATACAGTACACAATTTTCTTGTCATTCCATCTTTTTTATTTTTTGTTGTAAAGCTTGGCATTCTCGTAATTATTCCACCATAGTTCATCCAATTCATTTATTTGCAACATTATTTTCTCACTAGTTGCATTTATAGATATATTCAAATATTTCAATGCCCAATATGCTTTTTGTTCCAATTCTAGCGATAAGTAGCATGTATTTCCATAAACTAGCCTATATAGGGTGCTACCAAGTAGTTTTTTAAATGTAGTTATATACGTCCATAAAACGTCATCCAAATTAGATGATCAATCCTTGCTAGAGATGAGATGTTCATAGTTTTCTCCAAAATTCTTTCCATTTCTTTTGTGTTTTAAGAAAGTAAAATTAAAAGAACTAAAAATCATAAATTCCATAAGGACATTTGAATGTGGGTTTTCTAACTCTTTAAGTGCCACGACAATTTGGTTATAACGAGAGTATCTATCTAGAAGGGATAAGGTTATTATTATATCACTCGGGTTTAGATGTGATAATCTTTTTTACTAATATTTTAACATATATAAGTTATCTTTTGTAAATACATGATACTACATTCTTAATTTGAATTTAATTACGTATATTTCTTTTCTTGAAACAAGTGGGGCTATGATATGCACATTTTTGATGATTTACAAGAAGAATGGATAGAACACTTTGTTCAAATTATAACATCAGGAGAAGAATATGATGATCTTGAATAACATAGGACAACATCATGGTAATATTTATAATGCTTTAATTTCTCCATTCATATGTCTCTGAAGTTTAGACTACTTGTTTGATTGATGTTTACATGTTTATATGTAGGGGAATGAATTGTTATATGGATCAGCTGCTTTTTGCCTAATTTCCTTGTCATTATGCTAGTGATTCTAGGCCAACTGAGCTTGCTCTCCTTGAAATAAAGTGAGAATATCGCAAAATCTATGACACTTTGACGACATAAAATTTTGATTCATGACTATTTGGGCAATTAACAAACAAATTGGCTCCCCACAAAACACACGAGACACCCTTTAATCTTGGACCTAGTTTATACTTAACAACTAGTTTTGAGTATTTAAAAGATTCACCAAAGATAACACTTAAGTTGTAAGTGTCATGATATCATTTACCTCATGCACTCTGGCTATTCCTCTTATGGCTTCCATTATGTATATTTTCCATTGATAATTATTGCTAGCCATTTTCTCAAGTAAATCATAAAATTGATTATAGGATTTGGCTAGCAAACCTCCATTAGTGGATGCATTAACAATGGTTCTTGTTTGAGCATTGAGACCATTGTAGAAAGTCTCCATTTGGATCAAATGAGGGATACCATGGTGAGGATACTTCTTTAGTAATTCTTTGAATTGTTCCTATACTTCATATAAAGATTCCCTTTCATATTGTGGGTAGGAGGTAATGATATTCCTAAATTCTTTATTCGTCGGAAGTATTTCATTAAGAATTTATCCATCAAATCAAGCCAAGTATTAAAGGAATCAAGTGTCAAAGAGTTTAGCCAAACTTGAACACAATCTCACAAAGAGTAAGGGAATAATCTAAGCCTAAATGCCTATTCGATCACACCAATAAATATGAATGAATCTACACCTTCAATAAATAATCTGATAAGTAAATAAGGATCATTTATTGGTAATCTGTAGAATTGTCCAACTATTTATAACATTTGAAACATCACTAGTCTTCCAACATAGGTAATGCATATTTGTTCATAGCTTTGTCCCTATCATCCATCAAAGGTATCTAGTTGTTCAAATTTACCTCATTATTATTTATTCATAATGGATTAGTTATTTTTTCACATGGGTGGCAACTTGTTTCTTTCTTATTGATCTCAAAGTATGCTCGATTTTGGGATACAAAGGCAAAACTTCTCCCTTACAGGCCCTGTTTATGTAATAGAGCCAGTTATATTTTTAATAACACTAAGAATATGTCAAAATTAAAAAATAAATAACTAAATCAAAAAATCAAAATTATGAAAAATAAATAAAAAAATAACTAAAATAAAATAAAATAACAAAATTAATTTCTAACACGAGTTGTGTGCAATGAATACACAAGTATACGTATCGCAACAAGTAATATAATGATAAGAAAATATCATTCTCATGGAGATTATGTTATTTAAAACAAATTTTTAAAACAAAAAGAATTAATTTTTTTATGTTTTAAAAAAGCAAAATTATTAAATCAGATTTGACAACTAAGAAAATATATATGAATACTTAATCTCCTAATTTTCTAAGCATGTAAATCACTAAAATCCCCACAATATAATAATCAATTAATTACATAATCAATTGAATCAAACCAAGCATATATTCCTCTATCAAGTAAACTACACATTATGTAGTAATTAACTTAATCATACTCACATGTAAATTAAATTGCATATTACTCATTAAGTTCATCAGTTATAGATCACATACATAAGAATCATACATGTCTCTCTAAGAACTATGCATGTTATTTAATCAAGATAAACAATTAAATAATTCTCTCAAATCTATTTAATTGCCTCTATAGATCAATTATTGGCCAAAAAATTAATAACATAAAAAATAGGTTGAATAATATAATTAAATTAAAATCATACTTGAGGTAAAATATTAAATCATCACATGTAAAAAATTAGGTCCATAGGACCCTTAGATTAATAAACTAACTAGATATAATTTTGTTCACAAAGCTCATATTTTTCAATTTTTGGAGAAGAAGCAAAAATAAAATCAATTTCTGGAATTGTAGCATCAATATCTTCTTGAATTTCCACCAAAATTGTATATCGTTTTGAATTTTTTTATATTTTTCTCTCTTCTTCGCTCAAAAAATTGATAATTTTCATCTCATTAGGGTTTATGGGGAAATTAGGAGGTTAAATTAGCTTAGGTTAAATTTAGACTGTTATATCAACTTTAGATCAAATGCTAAGATGAAAAAATAAAAATGAACAAAATTGGCCAATGCGATGGTAACATGTGGCACATAGGATTTACTGGATGAATCAATGCACAACGCATGGCATGGGTGGACTGGTATGGTCAAAGAGGCTAAGTTATCTCCATGTGGCATGATGTGATTTGAAATTACAACTTGTATGGCACCCCGATTAGAAGAATGGTCAAATCAAGTAATGATGCGTGGTACACCCGTTAACCACGTAGTGAAACTCGGAATGAATACTATGTTGACATGTGGCATGGTGATGTGTCACGTGGTAAACACAATGTTGAATGATTTTCTCTTTCTACTTGTGTGGCATCCATGTGGGTTGCCTTATCAGCTCCCCTTGCTTACTTGGTATCCACGTGACGTTTTGTAATTGGTTCTACATTAAAAAATTCATAAAGATCCAAAAAATATTAAGAAAATTGCCAAAAATTATATTATCATCTCTTTTAACTAAAATGTTCATATTTTTAATATATTAACCCAAAAAATATCACTTATTTAATAAAATAAGCAAATATTAAGCAAAAAATGCACTAATGACTTTACTTTCATAAAGTCATGAAGCTACTAACTCTATCATACAATATATGTACAATATGTACATGGGTTTATTCTCTAAAAATATATTTCTAAAAAAAGAGAAACAAAATAAAAAAGAGATAATTGAATAGTATAAACTATATATTATGACCTAATATCCTTCAAAATTGTAAGAATTAACTTAATATAGAAAAATAGGAAATAATTCCTCAAGAAGTCATTGCATTTTCTTGAAATTTTTATTTCATAAATTTGATTAATGTATGAAAATCATATATGATTTCTTTATAAATCATTTCATTTGAATACTTTCATGAAATCAATATTGATGCACCACTTTGAGCTTTTCTTCTTAAAATATATGCGAACTATTGCTTCATTTCTATACAACAACTCTTTTGCATATACATATGAATAAGTACTTGAACTAATAGGATCACTGTTTTTGAGAGTATGTTCTATGAAGTAAGAGTTGAAATTAATTAGAATTCCTTACACTAAGATTGAGAATATTTTATATTGATACATTTTTGAATTGAATATGAAAGTAAAATATTAGACGAATTATTATAAAAAATCATAAATATTTGGAATACTGACTTTTGCTAGATTTTAATTATAGAGTTAAAATAAATTTTAAAAGTAAGAGAAGCTTTGCTTTTCTTATTCTTTTATATTTTTACTTTGTTTTAAATTTTTTTATGCGTTATAGTTTTTTTTTATTTTCAATTTTTATTTTACTTTTGATATTTGTAGATATCATATTTGAAAACCCTCACTAGACATAATCTCATCCACTAGGACAACCTAGTGATTTAAAGACTTGTTGCATACGTTTAGCATAGTTTAATTTCTAGTTTTAGTTTTAATTTTTTGCCATTATTGCTAAGAGATTAGCAAAAAGTTGATTGGTGTTATAGTAAGTGCTAAAAAATACTTAATATATTGAATTTTATGCATATATAGTAGTTATATAGATTTTTATTTTCTTATTTTATTATCATTTTATGCAAATCTATCTTTTGGAAAATATGGGTATATTTTATTGTTTTTTAGGTATATCTTGTATTAAAAAGCTTCAACTCAAAAGAATTAGACTTAAAGCACCCATTACAATTTGGAAGATTAAACTTTGGTATGCATCGATGTTTTGTTCATAAAAATAAACGGTGCTAAGTCTTCTTAATAATCATCTCATATATATATATATATATGTTTGTATTTAGTTCGTGTAGTGTTTTGATATGGAAAGCCAAAAGGAAAGATAATAAGTTCGGTTGTATTTTATGTCTACTTGTTGGCTTATTGTGTGCAAAACACAGAGTCTTATTATTTTTCTCAATGTTTTGTCTTCTTCTATGTAAGGTTAGTTATTACGAATCAATAATGTATATACGCAATTAGTTTGGAACACTAAGATTGAAAGTATGTTTTTCACACACTATGGGGTTATTTGTTTAGTATGTATACTAGACAGTGAGTGGCAGACTTTGGTTCGGTTATAGGCTAGGTATGTATGGAAATTACTTAGGGATTTTTGGATAAAAAAAGTGATTTTTGAGATCTCAACGAGGTCCTCGACAAGGGCCTCATTGTATTTCTCGATGGATGCCTAATAAGATGGTGAGTAAGGACTATCAACAAGGCCACACTGAGGTGGTCCAACCATCGATAATCTTCTATAAATAACCCCTATTGTTTCTATCTCTTTACCCAATCTTGATGTATCGAAACTCTCCCAAAATTGGCACTGAAAATTACATTTGACTCATAAATTACTTTGGGAGTACTTACGTATTCATACTACGTTATTGTGGGTAAAATAGAGTGCTTGAATGTTGAACTCTTGACTATTTTACTTTTTGTGTGAGACACAAAATTGTGAGATTAGGTTGGTTGTTATTGTGAGTTATCAAATCGTTAGTTGTGTGCGTATGTGGATTGACTTATACCTGTCACGCTTGTAATTTTTTTTGTTTCTTAGTGGATTTTTTGCGGTCGAGTGGTTAACATAAATAATTCTTGGATGTTATCATATAAATAGGAATTCTATAAGGATTTACCTCATTACATTTTTTGTTGTGCATGCTCTATTGTTGTGCCATCATAATCTGAGTTTAAAGTATATATATGTGATAACATACTAAAGCTTAAACTCTGATTAGAAAACTTTTATTTTCTTTATCTTCTTTCTTATTAATAAATAATGTATCTATTATTTAAAGTTATCTGCCTGTTTGAGATTATTATTTATTGTTACTGCTATGTTCTGCTTAAGTGTTTATAATTTTGCTATTTGTGAGAGTCTTTAAGGAGTCTGTATCTCCTAACCCTAATAGTTAACCGAGTTATGGACCCTTTCAACATGTTTAAGACATCAAATAAATTGTACAAAGACTTAATCATTTACTTTAAATTAACTAAAAGCATAAAAATTTTGTATAAAAATTTAAATGGACCCAAATGTCCCTAAACAACTAAATAAACTAAATAATGGAAAATTCATGTTTAAGAAAAAATTAAAAATGCTTAACTTGATATGTAACTTTTCTTCTACCCCCAACCTAAAATTTACAATGTTCTTAATGTATCAAATATAAACTAGAGAGAAAGAAGAAAAAGAAAAGAAAAGTTTCATATATGTATTAGCTCAATGTGATCAAGTAGGTGATGTGATTAGTTATGGTACATCCATCATCTTACTCAGATATATCACACAAATAGAATCACTGTGTACTTATCATAAATCATACATTATTAAACAATTATGAAATCAACATTTTTAAATAAAATAAACATTGTTAACATTAATTGAAAATAAAAATAAAATAAAATAAAGTACATTAAATTAAATTAAAAACAAATGAAACATAATAAAAATAAAATAAAAAAACTATAACTAATAAATAGAAATAAAAAATAAAGAAAAAAGTATAATGAGTTACCTTCCATTCAGGACTTAGTTTAACGTCTTACCGAAATGCTTCTTAAGTGATTACAATTTGTAGAATATAATTCACTCAATTTCTCCCTCGTTATTGAGTTTATTGCACATCTGCAATTACAAAATTTAAAGTATGATAAGATTATGTACTTGTACCGTTAAATCCTTTACCAAGTCCTTTAGATGTATTTGAGATTTATTCGCTAATTGTAGGAACATGGTAATGAATTTCAACTCACCCACTCCTAGTTGTAAGTATAATGAATAAAATATTAAATTAACGCTTGTACCTAGGACCAATATAACATTTACCTCCTTTTTATTACCAATAGTGATATTGATATTAAAACTTCTTGAATCTCTGAAGGTAGTTTTAGAATTATTTATGTTTGGGACACTAAAAAATAAGGTTTTGTAAAACAAGATGATGAGAAAATTTGAGTGGGTTTTATTTGAAACGTGTTTTTTAGGGTTTTTAGTGTAATCAACATGAACAAAAATATAACCTAGTATATTCAAACAAGGACCCTTGTGCAACGTCGCACAAAACATTCATACCATGGCACAAAATATTTTCCTTCAACCCAATTGTATCCTGAGAGCCCAATGTTGTAGCTAACAAAAAACAATACTAGGGCTCTCTTTTTTGAATTTAACTAATATGTAAGGTTTGTGAATGTTAACGATATTCATGAATAAAAAAATTATATGTAATCTTAGTTTCTATGTGTATATTTCAAGAATATTTTTAAGTCAAAAAAACTATCGAACTTGCATCTTAAATTTTATATTAGACACATAGGAACATTGTTCAAATAGGTTACTCGATCAATCGAATGGTGATTAGATCGATTAAGCTTAATTAAAACTAGTTGAACTAATTTTTAATATGACTATAACGATTGAAGTATTAATACGATCATTTGAGCACTAGATCGATCTAGATTAATGAGTAGATTGATCCACTTATTTGAAAATTAATTAATTTTTTAATAGATCAATCAAGATTTAACTATATCGATCGAGTTATTCATAGTCAATCGATTGAGCTTGACTAGATTGAATGAACGGTCATACTCGATCGATCAAGATAATTATAAATTGATCAAGCGGCCAAGTTTTCAAATTTAACGTAATTTTTACTCTAACCAATTAGTATTTTTACTATATTGTGCTTTTATTTTTAAGCTCTTTTAAATTTTTTAAAGGATAGTTTTATAATTAACCTTTGACCTAGGGTTTCAATTCATGTTATTTAATCATACCATTGGTTCATAATTTTGTTAACCTCATTCAAGCTTTCTTTTCTACATCCTAATATCTCTTTCATTGTATTGCAAAATATTTTCAAGTAGGCTTTTTCTTTGAGTTAATTTATCAAACATTTGTGATTGTGTTTCATGATTTAACAAACCTATAATATTTGTGATATTATGTTTTTAACTGATTGTTCTAAGATTGTTAGTTGATTTCGTTTTATCTATTGATATGTTAAATTATATTGTTAAGATTATTCATGATTGAATCTACTCTAGAATACACACTTATACTTGTGTTATTGTGATAATGTTTTAGGTGTCAGTTGTACGGGTTCGATTATCTCGTATGACTCGAGTTCATTAGAATATTGGTTCAAATCTGAACACCTTTCTTGTAGAGACTATGATGAAAGCAACAACTCATAAGTAGATTAGTTAAGGGCATTACCTTAGTGGGTATAGTTTAGTGGTAAAAGAGTGATTTGTTCTACTATTAAAGAGTACTCGGTTTTATTAATATTGGTGTCTAACTAAAAACTTTATTTCTTAAAATAATTTTATCTTTTCTTTTTCAATGAAAAATTCAAAGAAGAATATACATTGTTGGGATTTGTATCTAAAAGTCAATAAGAAATTAAAAAAATTGGACTATAAAATTACGAAACATAATTTTTTGAATTAGATCAATATTTTTAGTTGGATGAGTATAAGTAAAGGATCCATATATAAATATAGAAAATTTATTTCAAATCGTAACTAAATATTTATTTTTTTGTATAGGGAAAATTGAAGCAAAATAACTATCAAACAATGACTTTGATTTATAGATCATTGACAAATAAATTGCTTAGCTCGATAGAAATAATATATTTTCCAAAGAATTCACTCAGATAGAAATAGAGAACAAAGTAACTAAAAAGTTTGGTATAATATGCTTTCTTCTATAAGGATCATCTATAAAGCATGTCATTTTAACTACATTCATTTTAAAAAGGTGACATAAACATTATGAATCAAATGTTGAATTTCATTCATATTTTACATGAGAAAATTTATCCATCTTTTATAAAGAAGCTCGATGAAACTAAAGTTATAGGTTCAGTTTGGAATTAGAGATGTTGTTCTAAATTTTGATTTTTATCCATCTTTTATAAAGAAGCTCGATGAAACTAAAGTTATAGGTTCAGTTTGGAATTAGAGATGTTGTTCTAAATTTTGATTTTTAAACAATTTACAAATGTTCACAAAAACAACGAAAAATATAAAAAGAAAAATCATGAATATTTGTAAAACGTTTTTGAGAATTTTGAAAATAAAAATTTAAAACACTACCTCTTTAACAAGAGTGCCAAAAACTTGATGGTCAAATTTTTTAAATTTATAAAAAACTCGCGAGTGTATGATTTATTTATAATAAGTGATAAATATGCTTTCAAGGTCACTATAAAAAAAGTTATGTGGTTTTAAATAATTCTGTTATAATATTTGGATTTTTAAAAAACTAATCCAATGAAGAATAATGAATATAACTAAAGATAGATTTGACTCAAATAAATTCAAGCCAGATATATATTTGAAAATCAATAGAGAATTAATGAAAATATTTAGCTAGTTAACCAGGCTCATTAGAGTTATTTAGGTTAATTAAGTATAAATCTAGATTATTGGATCTCTCTTTTTAATATAAATAGTGCATTCAGTTAATTCATTATTTATTATTAACTAAACCACCTTCGATCGAGTCAGATTATGCTAATGTATAAGAAATTAACAAATCATTTAATTCAATAACTTCGACCGAATCACCAATTTAAACTTTTGACAAAGATGTTCAAATTATATATAGATTATGAGTCTAAAACTTAATTTTCATATTTTAAATCTATTATGGAGAATATGTTGTTAATATATTAATCAATGATAAATTTTGTAAAAAACTTGAAATAAGAAATAATCAACATTTATTAAATATTAAAAATATTCACATAAATAATCTACACAAACATGACAAGAAAACTAAATTTTCATAATAGTAATCAACGAGACATACTCAAAATTAATAAATAATCAGTAAATTAATTTCAGTAAATTAAAAAAAATACAAAAGAGTAATGTGAAAAGAAACATTAACACAGATCAAATCTTAATACCAACAGTAAATATAAGATGTATCATGCTCTAAAGTTATGATCTTGATTTTCAAAGTAATTCCTAATTTTCAATAATATTTTGTTTTCCCTTGCTTTGAAAAATCTCTCTGTTGCTACCTCTTATTTGCTTTTGTCTAATCTAAATTGTGTATAAAATTAAACAAAAAATTAAACTAACATTTTACATACAAACCTAGAGAAATAAAACATTATATTTAGAGACAGAGATTGGTGCAAAGGTTTTGGCTGATTTTAATAGATGAGCACAATAAAACAAATTTTCACCGCCATGGTATACGTTACGTTCAACTTTGCCTATTTCATCCTAAATAAGTCACGCCATGACACCATTTAATCCATACGATGACACATGATACTCTTTATGCTTAGTGAATTCTAACCAAATAGTATGAGTCGTAGCACACTATAATCCTCGCCACAGCACATGATACTTTCTGTGCCTGGTGAATTCCTACCAAACAGTGTGTGTCATAGCACATTATAATCCTTGCCATGGTATACTTAAATTTTCTTCAATTGTAACTTGTACACCTTACAAATTGATTAGTTCTTCATCTAAAGCTTACATGCCTTATTCTTTTAAACTCATAGAATTCAAATTGAGTGCTTCAAGTGTTGTTTTTCATATGTTAATAAACTTATATATTTGAAGCTAAAAACACCTAAAACATAATAGAAAATACCTATAATTCTGAACATATAGATTTGCATAAATAATGATATAAACATGCATAATCAATCTATTTATTCACATTTAAATATAATAAAATCATAAAATATTAGTATTTTTCAAGTACTTATCAATAATCATGTAAAATTAGAATGCAGATAAAAACAGAGAGCATGCATATAAAGATAGCGAAGACAAAAAATAAAGTTTTTTCAAACACAATCGAATCATTCTGTGTACGAACATATTCAAATGTAATCCTAATTGTACTAACATTGCATACGATCCTAAAAACACAACAATATAATGTGGTAAACTCACATAGGATCTACACCTGCATGGTAAAATCCATGAGTTGTTTATAAAAACCACTCAACAACAAGCAATTCACGATGTAAGTAAATCAAAAGTTTACAACCTAAAGATGAATACCTTCTATAGTTGGCATTCAATTTTACCTAAGTTGTCCTTGTCTATAACCTCTGTAACAACAATGATCCAAGATGAATCTAGCTCTATTCTCGAGCCCCATAACCATGTGATATGGTACAATCATCAACCATTACTATTGCGTATCCTAAAGTAATGGAAATCGCATGCCCATGTATCTAAATATAGATATGTCTTGGTTGTTAATTCATATTTTAACTAACCTAACCTAAAATATTTTATAGAACCACTTAATGAATCACTAATATTGAGCAACACTCAAAGTGTTAATGATCCAAAATTTAGAAAAGTATTTTTCAATTGAAAATTTGAATTTACAATTTGCCAAAGTTTTCCCACATTTTCTAATTATACTCTTTTTACAAAATGGAGGTGCTTGTAGAAAAATGTTAAGTTGTCGAGCATCTCGCAAACCACCCTGGCAAACCTTTATTGACCACATCAGCAAGAGTCATAGCTACCATGGTAAGGACAATGATTGAAATATTGTGCCAGCTGCCTTGCTAACTATCTTGTAGTTTGAAAGATTTGACAAGTAGTTTTTCATAAATACCACAAACCAACAAAAATAGAACATGTGTAAACACAACCTAACATGTGAATACATATTTTCAACCCATGATGGCGTGTATAACTTCGTATTTTGCAAGCAAAAATGCCAATAAAGACATAATAGTATTTATAAGACTTACGATCTCCTTATTTGGCTTTTTGTGGCAAAACATTGGATAACTAAAATAGACACGTCATCAATACATAAAGCAAGATGGCCTAAATAAATTTATTCTTTTGAACTAACTTCGACACATAACCTAGACACCCATAACACTCATACGTCAAGTGCATCTGTCTTGTTGTACACAATCCATCTTCATAAAAAAAATACATCCATCTTGATGCATACTCATGTTACTTGTCTAAACTCCAACTCTATCTAAGCTTCAAAATCTCCAACTTAACCTGTATATTGGACATACGAAACAACACATATCTGTGAATGTATCAGATAGAATTATGTGTATCATGTTACCCTACCTAGGTATTCATTGATCAGACACGAATTGTGTTTAATGAATACACAACTATACATATCATAACAAGTAACATAATAATAAGAAAATATCGTTCTCTTTTTAAAATTTGTTTGCATTTTTCTCTCTTCTTGGCTCGAAAATCTGATAAATATTATGTTACTTTTGGCTTATTAAGGTTTATGGGGTAATTAGGAGGTTAAATATAGCTCAAGTGAAATTTGAACCATCAAATCAACTTCAAATTAAGGGTTGAGATTAAAAAAGAAAAAAAATTAATAACATCAGCCAATAGGAGGACTGGTCTTAGCCAACGCATATTGAGTCAGTTCCATATGGCACAACCGGTCACAGATGATGTGGCATATAGATGGAATGAATTGATGAATCAGGTATAGCCATATGTCGATCGCATTGACTAAGCATCGAACTAGGAATGAAAGTCGTGCTGACATGTGGCATAGAGCTGCATGATTAGGAATATGTGGTGTTGCATGATTCGCCTTCTTCGATTACATGGCATCCACGTGCCTTACTCTATTGCTTATATGGAATCCACGCGGCTGCTTCTAATTAGTCTTACGTTAAAAATTTATAAAAAAACCCATAAAATTCTAAAAAATTCAAAAATTATATGTTCACCCTTTTTGAATATAAAGTTCATATTTTAATGTTTTTAAGTCCAAAATACCACTTATTGAATAAAATGAGCAAATATTAAGTAAAAAATGCATCGATGACTCTACTTTCACAGAGTCATCACACTAATAAGCTAAGCATAATCAAACATTCAACAAAAAAATGGAAAAACACACAAACTTGAAACAACTCCCCATTGACTTTATGTTACATTCCCCCTACCTGTATGTAAGTGAGAAAAACATGATGTAGTTTAGACTACACTCGCATCCCATATAGCAAACAACAATAAATAACAAGTTGTACACACAAACATCTCACTCTTTTCGACTTAGAAAGTCAAAGGAACATCTCCATTTGAGGGAGAGAATGTATACAAACATGCAATAATCTTAGCAACTCATGCATAATGCAAATACTGATTAAAGAAATAAACATAAACACTATGAAAAACATGTATACAAATCAAAATATGAACCTAAACATGTTGAACACAACCAAAAACATTACTGAAATACAGAAGATAACATTGTAAAGAAACCCACAAATTCTTCATTAATAATTTTTTGAGTACATTTTGTTTTAAAGAAAAGAAAGGAAAAAGTACATCAAAATAGAAAATTAGGATTCTACTCCATCATTTAAGGGACTTGATAAGACCCAACTCTAGACTTACAATAATCAGATGACTAAAGGAAGGAAGGGAAGAATTCATTTAGGTCAAGGTTGGCTGTGTCAATCATATGCTTGAAGAAGGTAGTAGTTTGAGGTAGATGAATGCCTTGTCTACCTTCAGAGCTAAGAAAGACATTGGGGTTTACACCATCTAAGTGAATATGTGAAGTATTCATACCTATTAAAGATTTGACTAAAGAGTAAGAACTTGAGGATTGGGAAGAGGCATGCTTAGGGGTTAGGTGCTTTAGTATAAAGAGGTAATCATTAATATGAATATCCATCTATCTATTAAAAGCCTTGCTCTCGAGAAATTGTAGCACAGTTTTGAATCACCGTAGCTAGTTGTTGTCTAACGTAACCAATTCATGACGAACCAAAGAAATCTCTAGTGAATAATGATAGAGAGAAACAAGGGTAGGATGAATAAGAATATAAGAACAAGGAATAGGCTAAGAGAAATTCTAAGAGGAAGAAAAAGAGGTCCAAAGTGTCCAAAGTTAGAGGAATACTAATAAGGGAAATGTTTGGCATTCATAATTCCTATACTATTATTGGTGCCTAAAAGACTATCGAAAATAAAAGCATCCCAACTGGTGAACAAAGAAGGATATTATAGGGTAGAGATAATAGGAGTAGCATAACAAAAAAATGGCCCTATAAATCATGCTAACAAGATTTATAATGTCATTGTTTAGAATAGCACAAAGAAAGTGACCTTGAGAAAGAGTCACCAAGGAGTACATGTGCATATATTTAAATTGAATAGCACCTCCATCGTACCCATTGTTAGGGCCACCCTATAAGCCAACCATCTCAGTAATATTGCAAGAAAAGTTGTTTCGAAATTCATGAGCAGATCACCATGGATGAGATTTTCAAACTTAAATGGGATGAAAGGAAAAGATGGGTTATATACATCTAAAAGAAACAATATCCTAATAAGATCGTCTAAGATGAACGTGACCTCACGTTGTAATTGCAAAAAGGTGGTAGTAAATCGACGAGTGAGATACGAAACAATCATAGAATACTCCTTAACAAAAGGAGGGTCGAAAGAATACAAAATAGTACATAAAAATAGCCAACAAAAGTAAGTAAATCTTTCCCGAGTAATAGGATCATCAATTATAACGAAGCTCTCTTCGATGATAGTGGTAGATCGGTGAAAGGAGGGAGCATAGAGTTAGCTTCTTGTTCTTGTTCCATTGAAGGGTTTATGTTTAATTTTGTTCCTTTGGAGGCCATTTATTGAAAGAAAAAGGTTAAGGTTAAAAGGTAAGACTATTTTTGAAAAAAAGGTAAAAGTTCTTAAGGATAGGAAAATGTTTAACAAAATCTTTGCATTAAAATGAGAATGGAAAAGGGATTTTCATAAGTAATCGCTACTACAAAAAGGAGTAATTAAGTCAGGATTTAAAGTAGGTTTTTGGGAAAAAATGACTTATAATGAATTTTAAGTTGGTACGCTGAAAGATCAACTTAAAAAAATTAAAACAATAGTAGTTCAATGTGTCAATCGACGCTACAGATAGGACGTAACATCGGTTCTACATGTAAACCGACTTAAGCCACGTGTAGCATCGGTTGACATGTAGAACCAACTTAAAATCCTACGTGTAGCGTTGGTTCTATGTGTCAATCGTCACTACTATTTTATTTTTCTACAATTTTTTAAGTCGGTTGACAAGTAGAATCGACACTACACATAGGATTTTAAGTCTGTTCTATGTGTCAATCGACTTAAGCCACGTGTAGCGTCGGTTGACACATAGAACTAACTTAAAATCCTATGTGTAGCATCGCTTCTACGCGTCAACCGATGCTACCTCATTTTTTTCTTTATCTTCTTATCTTCCCCATTTATTGAAAGTGCTAGCTCGTGTTTCCCTCTTCCTTTATATAGAAAAGCCATCCATTATCTCTATTTTCTTTCTCCTTTTCTGGCCACTTTCGACCATCATTTCCAGCGCCATCAGTTTGATTTTATTCTTCTCTAATTTCTCTTCTAGATTCACTATTTTTTTAGCATAATATTCAAAATTTTCATACCTATTTTCCTTCACTTTCTCACTTACCAAACACTTTTTTTCTTCATTTCCTTTATTTTGTCATTTCATTTACTCTTGTAAGTATCACAAAATTTATGACAAAAGATGTGTTATCACTTTATTTGTAATTTAAGTTATATATATATGTGTGTGTGTGTGTGTGTGTGTATTGAATATAAATTATTTTTTTGTAATAAATTTAATTCTCAAGTAATTAATATTTAATTTTTTAATAATTTGTACTATTTAAAAACTCTTTTAAACATTTTTTGGTTTTTCTGCTATTATGTGATCAAAAACAGGTAGTGGGAATAATAGAAAATGCATAAAATATGTTAAAAATATAGAGTTTAAAGTTGGTTTAAGTTGTGAATCGACTTAAAATTTAAAGTTTTTTACGAATTGAACCGACTTTAAATTTTAAGTCTCCTCAATTTAAGTCATTAATAACCGACTTAAAAGCTTCAATTTGTAGTAGTGAATCCATGAGCTTGCTAACCATATCATTGACACAGTGGTGAGTCCATAACAAGTGTATTAAAACCTTCACTTGATAGGACCTTGGTGAGGGCCAGTGATCACTCGACGAGTAGCTCGAGAAGAGAGAGAAATGAGCCCAAAATTAAATATTTTTATTTTTCTTAAAAAATTAGGTTTTGAAAACATTTTAAACACATAATTGACATGAAAAATAATATAGAAATAACGTAAATATGGAACATCTATAAACAAACAAAGTTTATAAACATATACATAAGTTCTACAAGAAGAGGAAAACAAGAAGAATAAGCTTTACTCAACTTGATCACAAGAAAGAGTTATCAAACTACATCCCTCCATTTACAAAAGATTTTATGAGGGACAAAAGTATCAAATTGTAATCTCTGGTTCACATAAGCATGAGGTATAAGAGGAACTCAAGAACCTTTTTTGTTTAGAAATTCTAGAGAACTTAGTCAAGTGATCCTCATACATATAAACATAAGTGCTTTTAGAAGAAGGATTTTCCATCTTTACACTGTATTGATGGTGCACAATGCACCTAGATTGTAAATGTAAGGTGAACTACAATAATTGTAACATGAGTAATCAGAATAAGGGATTAAGGGGAAGATATCCAAGAATTGTTCCTAGTGTATATAGGACACTGTTTGGTGAGGTGTCCAATAGTACTGTATAAATAACAAGAACGAGTTAAGGAGTGAGAAAATCAAGATATCTGGCTCCAAGAAGCAGCACGAGGAGGAAGAGAAGGGGAAATAACACTAACATTAACTCTCACATAAGGATGAGTAGTTAATTTCTTACTATATGATATGTAAACATTCACCACAATGGTTGCAAAAAATAATAAGCTAAGTAGGAACAGGTAAGAGACCATTATTGGTGTGACAATAACTAATAGCATGAGGTGAAAAGCTCACCATTCTGGTCGAGCAAGGCTGAGATGATGTCACCAAATTACCTTTAGGGATGAATGCAACAACCTTCATACTAGGATCAATAGCTACATGCATAAAAAACTTTGGAGCATCACTAGTAAAGGTTGAAACTCTTCCTTTATAACCCAACCCACGTTTGTCTCTTAGCACCTTGTTGTTTCTTAAAATCTCATCCAATTTATGAGTATCCATCATCAACTTTTTCACAATACTCTTGGATTGGCCAACACCTCTTCCAACTTGAACTGTTTTTTACCCAAAGCTCTCATGGGGTCTTACTTCTCCTTTATGGAAGCCTCTAAGAATTCGAGAGAGTAGCCTAGATTCTTCACCTTTTTGCCAAGCTTCTCTAACTCTTTATCCCATTTTGATAGAATATGTGTCAAATACTTATTGTCATTTTGTCTCAATCATTTTCTTTTCAAGAAGAGTGATTTGATCCACTTGATCTTCTGAAAGATCCATATTGACAACCCTTTGAATCACTTAGATTCACTCAAGCTTCTTTAGTTCCTCATCCAAATGATTTATTTTGGAACGATTAGAATTGCATTCAACTTGAAGATCATTATAATTTTTTTGAATGATCTCACACTTCTTGGAGATATCATCTTGCTCATAATTGATTGAGGACTTGTTTTTCTCAAGAGTAGCTTTCAGTATGCTTAGCTCTTTGCCCTTTTCTTCAAGGTTTTGTATAAGGAGCTCATTATAGGTATTAGGAGCTCATCCTAGTGGTCCTCATCTTCTTTGTAAACCTTCTAATCTTCAAGGTTGTAGGGGGAAGGTTCCTACATGTACTTCCAAGCCATAAAGGCAATTAAGTTACATTCATCATCATCAACACTATAGCTACTATACAAAATAGTAACCTATGCCTTCATTGCTCCAGTTTGCTTTGAAAAATAGTTTGTAATAATGTATCTAGGTTTTCCATACTTGAAACACTTAATTTTGTTGACAGGGTTCATACTCTAATGTTTGTTTGCTTCATCATCAAAGTTATAAGTTTTCTTCCTTGATATCAAGCCTATTTTACTCAAGCTATGTCTTTTGGTCACACCAAGAGAATTCTTATTGTTTTAGAAGAATTTAGTGAATCTCTGGGAAAGCAAAGCCATTTCCTCTTCATCTGGTCTAGTACTATCATCATTAGCCATAAATTTGCACTTTTCTTTGTTTCTTCCATTACATATGGTGAAATTGAGAGTAATGTTCTTTCCTTTATCAATAGCAACATGATTTTTCCTAGGAAGAAAGTGATGGATCTCAGAAGCTTGGAGATCACCATTCAATTCATTAATCTTAAGTTCTCCAGGTTTATAGAACATGTCAAGAGTAGTAACTTTCTCCATGTAACGAGGGAGATATTAGTGAAAACGTTTCAATATGTTTTTCCTTGCCTACAATTACACCCAAATTGTAGGATGAGTTGACAAGATCTAAGAATCTTGCATAGAACCTATCAAAGGTTTCATCTTCTACCATTTGAAGTAGCTCAAAATCTCTTCATAGTAAAGGTACCCTCATGCGTGATCTCTAAAATATCCTAAACTTCTTTTAGTGTCTAATATTCTTGTATTCTTATATATTTACTAGAAGTGACAGCTTTGGTGATATCATAAATACTTTTGTTGTTCCTTTTAGATTCTTTACTTTCTTCCTTCACCCATCCAATCATGGGTTTAGGAATATGGTGTTATTAGCAAGGGTTTTGGTAGGATACATCTAGCTATTTTCGACAAGATGCTAAACATGATCTCCTTATGACCACATGAAGGCACACATATGAGAGTTTTAATAGGCATAATTCAACCCATTAAAAAAAGAAAATTTTCCTACATTTCCTTATTCTCTGTAATCCATTTAAGAGAAAGTGAGTTTGTGAAAAAAGAGAGATAAACATAATCAACATTGGATTAGTTAAGTACAAAAGGGTGTAGCTTCTTTGATACCAATTGAGAGAGTCTAAGACCTAGTTCATAATCATGGCAAGGATATATTGACACCTTAGGACTCACCCCAATATTACCAACAATGAAAACTAGGTAAACATAGAAGCAACACAACAAAATAAATAGGGAGAAAGAAAGCAAACATAAATATTAAATAAATCAAATTAATAGTTTAATATTCAATAATCATAACAAAGAATAATATAGATAGAAACAGAGAGCATGCAATATAAAGAGAGTAAAGACAAAAAGAAAGGTTTTTACAATCATAATAAAATCCTCTCTATATATATAATTATTCGGATGAAATCCCAATTGTACTAATACTATATGCGATTATACAAACATAGTAATATAACATGGTAAACTGCAAGTGTAGTCCTATAAACACCAACTAGTGAAATACGTTGGAAAAACTCCTCCTTATGCAAAAACCTGGAGAGTCTTTCAAAACAAAGCAAAAATAGATACAGAAAGAGTGAGTTTTGATTATCAAAGTCCTCTTTTAAGAGTAAAATAATCAACCGACTCTCCATTAATCACATAAGAGTATGAAATAATTGAGATACAACAAATCATCCACCGAATCAACTTATCTACAAAAATTAACATATTTATCATAGCCTTAAGGAATCTCTATTTAACTCTATCATAGGGCTTGCTCATGTCCAATTTGAAATCCTGACGATGACAAATTTTTTGCTTAATGTGGAACCAAACTAAACCATTTACCTCTCTTTTCTATGTTAAATTCACCATATCCCTACCTCCAAGAGGTCAACCCATTGACATTTGAAGAAAAACTTTTAATCTTGTTTTGGGAGTAGCTAAGATCCAATTGAAGTAGCAAAGCAAGATGATTAGCACCTATGGTCTCCAGATGGAAAATAGTAACTCCAGGATAGTCCAGGAGCTAAGGATGGATTTCCAAACCTCTCGTATTATGTTCTATGATAACCACAAAGACCATTCTTTTATTGCTCTAAGTGAAAAGGGATCCAACAAACCCTAAATCTACAAGGTTTTCAACGTTTATAAGACATCAAAAATCCTCTATAGAAGTATCATATCAAACGTTGCCACCCAAATTTTCACCTATAGACATGATATCATTAAATTCAACAATTAGGAAGGCCCACTCACATAGTGAAAGTCTATCTTTCAAGACCATCCACTGTTCTCTATGAACAACATCATCAGAACTAGTATACACACCTAACTACCAATTGACACCTCAAATTCTATAAAGAACACTCTACTAAATCAAACTACTAGGTTAATATCATTATTCCAAAAAATAGCTAACATATCACAAGTATCAACAGGATTAACAAGAAACAAATTAGGAGTCTTACCACACATTTTATTGGAATCACCATTTTTTTGAGTCTATGTCTCTAAGAATCACCAATAGACCCACTCGTCCTATTATCCAATCTGTCCAACAAAGTAATAAAACTTGAGTTAGGAAACTTGACTCTCAACCACACCCAATAGAACAACCCTCACTAAACCACAAGAATGTTTTGCTAAAATCTTTAAGCACATCTCATAGAATCGTGTCCAATATGTTGAATAATTGGCTCTAAAGTCAATTATATTAATCACCTAATTTTTGACCTAATTTTGTGGCCTAAATTCATCTATAAATATAGAGTATCCAAAATCAACAAAATAAAAAAAAATTAGAGAAGGTTTAAGGAAAACTAAAGAGAGCATAGGCAAACTCAAAGAGAGAAAATATTCCGTGAGAGTAAGAGTTTTCTATGAGTTTGGGGAAATATTTGAGAGCTATTATTGGTGATAAAATCTGTATCTACATTCTTTATATTTCCTACTCAGTTCTATTATATCTATTGCCTCCCGTAGACCTAGGTAAATTGTCGAACTATGCAAATTCTTTATGTTTTCTTTTACCAATTTGATATATTCTTATACCGTTATTTATTGCTTCTGCACACAATAAATTGGTATTAGAGCCAAATATAGTGGTATTATATACCAAATCGTAGCTCTCGGTGAGATAAATGCAATGGCAAAAGAATCACTCAAATTGAAGGTCGAACGTACTGCCAATAATTGAGTCAACTTATTGACTTTGGCTGAGTCAACTCATTGAGTTGATCCATCTAAGCCATTTAACTGAGCTATCAAGCCATTGATCGAGCCATTTGACTAAGCCGTTGACCATTGACTAGCGAGTCAACTTAGCCATTAATGAATTTTGGACCGAGTTGGTCCATTTTTCACCCATTTTCAACAGAGTTTGACCTATTCGTAGCTAATTGGACCATTTCGAATTCAACCATAGACTCCATTTTTCAAATAAGGTATAAAATTTGGAAAGACACTTTGTTTTAAGTTATAAGTGAAAAATTTCTATTATCTATTTGTACTTATGACTGATAAAAAAAAGATCGAGAAAGGTGCACATGTTGACCTTAGAAGTTTTAGCAAACCAAGTTGTTCTACTCAAAGAACCATGTTATCCAACATAAATTTTAAGGTGGATAAATTCAACGGTACCAATAACTTTGGCATGTGGCAATGTAAAGTATTAGATCTATTGTTTTAAGAATGATCTAATATTGCTTTGGAGACTAGACTAGAAGATTATTCCAATGAAGATTGGAATTATGTCAACCAACAAGCTTGTGACACAATTCTATTTTGCTTGGGAAAAGATCAGAAGTACTTTGTTATAAAAGATAATGTTGTCGCAATTATCTGAAAGAAGCTCAAGGACAAATACATAACAAAAAGCATAGAGAACCGACTCTACTTAATAAAGAAACTTTTTCGTTTCTAATACAAGAAAGGTACCCCTATGATTAAGCACATAGATAATTTCAATAAAATTGTGGTTGTTCTACAAAATTTAGATGTTGAAATTATCGATGAAGACAAAGCTTTGTTGTTGTTGAATTCATTACCTGAGAGCTATGGACATTTAACCACAACTCTATTATATGGTAAAGATGAGGTTAAATTCATAGATGTTTCAAATGCTTTGGTAAATAATGAGTACCGAAAGAAGGATTAACTGGATCATAGAGACTCAACATAAGAAGCATTGACTATAGCTAGAGGTAGGATGAATAACAAAAAAATAGGCGGATCAAATAATAGGGGAGATCTAGAAGAGAGTCATCCAGAAGACGTTTTGCAAAGGACGAGTGTACCTATTGTCAACAGAAACGGAAATGGAAGAGATATTTTCCAAACAAGGACAAGTCAAATGTAAACGTTGGATAGAAGGTTGATGAAGATGAAGAATCAGATTTTACAGTTTCATCATCAGATACCTATTCAGATAAATGGATCCTTGATTCCAGATGTTCTTATTATATGTGTCCAAACAAACATTGGTTTTCAAGTTTTGAGGAGCTCAATAGAGGAGTTGTGCTTATAGGCAATGACAATGCCTGTCAGACAAAAAGGATTGGAATAATACGATTAAAGATGCATGATAGTACAATCAGATGACTTACAAATGTGAGGTATATTCTTAATCTAAAGAAAAATCTTATATTCTTTAGGTGTTTTAGATTTTGATGGTTATATGATAACATTGGAAAATGGAGTCTTGATAGTTGTATGAGGTGTATTTGTAGGGATGAAGGGTACTCAGAAGGTGAACCTGTATTTCCTAGATTGGTGTACGGTTACAGCAAAAAGCAATTGTCTCAAGCAGTTATGAAGAAAAAACATATGATTATTTCCACCCGTGGCATGGCATATGCGTTTAGGGTATATAGGTGAAAAAACTCTACAAGGCTTAATGAAACAAGGTCTACTGAAAGGTGCCAAGATTAGAAAGTTTGATTTCTATGAGCATTGTGTAATGGGAAAACAAACAAGAGTCAAGTTTGACACTAACATTCATCGTACAAAAGGGAACTATATATTATATTCACAAGGACGTCTGAAGATCTTTTAAGAATGCTACACTTGGAGGAAAATATTGGTTTGTGACTTTTATTGATAATTTCTCCAGATATGTTTGGGGACACACCATGAGTCATAAAGATGAAGTTCTGGATATCTTTCTTAAATGGAAGAAAATGATCAAGAATTAGACAAGTAGGAAAATTAAGAGGCTCAGATCTTATAATGGCGGCAAGTACAAATTAGATCCCTTCTTAAAAGTTTGTCAAGATGAAGGGATAATCATACATTTTTCAATTCCTCGTACACCATAGTAGAATGAAGTTGCAAAATGAATGAATTGTACTTTGGTTGAGAAAGTTTGACGTATGCTATCTCAATCCAAATTGAGCAAGGCATTTTGGGCTGAGGCTTTGTCATATGCAACGCATATAGTCAACAGACTTCCTACGACTACAATAGAAAGGAAAACTCTTAAAGAAGTATGGCCTAGAAAACCTACTTCTGATTATGATTCATTGCGAATATTTAGATGTCCTACATATTTTCATGTTAGTGGATCCAAATTAGATCCTAGAGCAAAGAAAACTATTTTCTTGGGCTTTAATGAAGAAATTAAAGGATTTCGACTTTGGTGTGGTGAATCGAAGAAGATCATCTTAAGTTGAGATGTCACATTTGATGAGTCTATTATGCTAAGACAGACAAATTTAAAAAAAAGAGAATAAAAGTCCAAATACTCTTTCTAAGGTGGTGCTTGAGACTTTAGAAGATCCAGAAAAGATTGCACCAACTATCGATTGTGGTGAAGATGAAATTAATGATCAAGAAGAGATCTCAATTGAGGAAGAGATTCCCTCACCATTACCACTGATTAGTTAGCAACAATAATCTATTTCCACTACTCGACTGAGAAGGAAGAATAAGAAGCCTACCATATACACATACATGGTAGCATTGGCACTTATAGAGAAGTCGTGTAAAAATTTGATAGTATGAAGTGGAAGATGGTAATGGATGAAGAGATGAAGTCTCTACACTAGAATTAGACTTGGGAGTTGGTTTAACTCCCTAAGGAAAGAAAACTATTGGCTGTAAATGGGTTTATGCCAAGAAGGAAGGTGTTCTTGGTAAAGACAACATGAGATACAAAGCCAAAATGGTAGCAAAAGGCTATCCTTAAAAATAAGGAATAGACTACAATAAGGTATTCTCACCTCTTATTAATCATTCATCTATTTGGATACTATTGGCTTTAGTAGCACAGTTTGATCTCAAGTAAGATAAACTCAAAGTCAAAACAACTTTTGTCCATGGTTTTATGAATGAAGAGATCTACATGTCTTAACCGAATGACTTTAAAGTTCCATAACTTGAGAATTGGGCTTGCAAGCTAAGCAAGTTACTTTATGGCTTGAAGCAATCGCCACGATAGTGGTACAAGAACTTTGATAGCTTCATCAGAGAGCAGAAGTACACATGCAACCAGTTTGATCACTATGTATACTTTCAAAAACTCCAAGATGGTATTTTCATTTATTTGCTCTTATATGTTAATGGTATATTTATTGCATCTAAAAGCAAGGTGGAGATCGACAGACTAAAGACTCTATTGAGTTTAGAATTTGAAATGAAAGATATTAGAGAAGTTAAAAAAATTCTTGAGATGGAGATCACAAGAGATAAAGTTGCAAGCATAGTCTGCCTGACATAGTCTTAGTATTTGAAGAAAGTACTTCAAAGGTTTGACATTGTTGAGAAAACCAAACCAGTAAGTACATTGCTTGCTCCTCATTTTCAATTGAGTGCATTGATGTCATCTAGCACCGCCAATGAGAAGAAAAAAATGGAGCGTGTTCCATATGAAAATTCTGTTGGTGCCTTGATGTATGCAATGGTATGCATCAAACCTGATATTTTCTATGTTGTTAGTATAGTGAGTTGCTACATGCATAATTCTGGTAAAGGACACTAGCAAACAGTGAAGTGGATTATACGGTACATCTATGGTACTGTGAATATTGGTTTGAAGTTTGAGAAAGACAAGACTGAAGGTAAGCACCTAGTCGAATATGTGGATTCTAACTATGCTAGATATTTGGATAAACGTTGATCTACATCTGGCTATGTGTTCATAATGGCAAGAGGACCAATTTATTGGAGATCAACATTGTAGCTTTGTCTACTACAAAAGTAGAGCATATGGTTGTAACAAAAGCATTCAAAGAAGCTATATAGCTTCTCGAGTTGACCAAGGATTTGGGTATTGTTCAAAAGAACATGAAGGTTTTCTACAACAGCCATGGTGCCATTTGTTTGGCAAAGAACCAAGTTCATCATGGTTGTACCAAGCACATCGATGTTCGATTTCATTTTGTTAGGAAAATCATCAATGAAGGGAATGTTATACTCCAGAAAGTCAGGATTGCAGATAACCCTACATAT
Source organism: Hippophae gyantsensis (assembly GCA_030763125.1). Classification (NCBI taxonomy): domain Eukaryota; kingdom Viridiplantae; phylum Streptophyta; class Magnoliopsida; order Rosales; family Elaeagnaceae; genus Hippophae; species Hippophae gyantsensis. Next base: position 20,920,719 of record CM061032.1, on the reverse strand, counting down.
ATGCTTACAAAGGTGGTTACATAGATAAAGTTACAACACTGTTTGAACTTGATCAACATATCTCGAGCTTATAGCGCCTAGGGCGTATTTAAAGGCAACACTTTGAACTTTTTGCCAAGACGGAGATTGTTGAATAATTGGCTCTAAAGTCAATTATATTAGATACCTAACTTTTGGCCTAACTTTATCTATAAATATGGAAGAGTCAAAATCAACAAAATCAGAAAAAATCAGAGAAGGCTTAGGGAAAACTAAAGAGAGCAAATTCAAAGAGAAAAAAATACTCCGTAAATATAAGAGTTTTTTTGTAGGTTTTAGAAAACACATGAGAGTTATTATTGGCGAGTAAATCTGTATCTGTATTCTATATGTTTTCTACTCAACTCTATAATATTTGTTATCTCATATGGATCTAGGTAAATTGTCAAACCATACAAATTCTGTTTGTTTTCTTTTACTAATTTGATATATTTCTATATTACTATTTATTATTTTCGCTCACAACACAATAATACCATATAGATGCCCGAAGAAAGGTAGGTGCTCATATTTGAAAATGATCCAAAACTTACTCGTGACGCATGGGTTGATAAAACCCATCATCAACGATTAATGTTAATAGAGATACAAACTTACATAAACCATCCATGGGTAGGATTGGTGCCCCGGTGCATGTTTAAAGAAACGCACCCAACTTTGTACTCACTAGTACATCAATCCGGAGACATTTATAGTTCATCGTCCAAAGTTGCACCCAAAATGCACATTCAGAGAAATCAATGGAGGATAAAATCATACCCTGGTTCCAACGATGGAATAGAATCAATCGACTATCAAATAGCCAAGGTCCTGTCTCAGGGACAAAAACCAAGTCGTCTTCACCCGAGAAGACAAATTGAAAAATATTGAAAGCTAATTCAAATACCAGAACATTACGCACCCTTGTGTCCCAAGATTATAGAAGTGTAGAATGCAAGCCTTTTCCATTAACTGGCTGCATAGCAAAAACTTTAGCAATGATTAAGTTGTTATCATTTTAAATGGTAATCTTTTATAACCTCGATCAATTTATAATATATCACTCTCATCTTTGGTTAACTATAATGATTAAAACATTTATCCTACCTGCCGTCGTATCAATAGCATCAGAGAACACCACACACAGAGGTTTATCATGGAGAAAAGCCTCATTGACAATGACCATTGAAATACCGGTAAATTAAACTATTCTTTTGATAAAAGTTTTACCAGGTAAATAGCAAATATATTTTACTTTTTTAATAAAAGTTAAAATGACTTATTTTGGTAGCTTACAACGAAGAGAAAACCCTTAAAGATAAGAAAAGTTTTACGATGTAAATAGTAAATATATTTTATTTTTTAATAACAGTTAAAATGAGTTTTATTTTGTTAACAGTGAATGAATTTGAGGTGAAAACTGTTGTAATCAATAATTTTTTTGATAGCAAAACAGTTTTTGCTATTATCAAAACAAAATTTTAAATTTTAGAAAGACTTCATCTTTAAATTGTGAGTATTAATTTTAGATTGTTTTGTTATTAATCTTTTCTACTATAAAAACATCATTTTTTCCGTTAAAATGTTCTCACCAAACATTTATTTCACTCTAACTTATCTTGGTAGCTTCCAATTAGGAAAAAAACATTAAAGATAAGAAAAGCTTTACAGTATAAATAATAAATATATTTTATATATAAATAACAGTAAAAATGAGTTTTATTTTTTTAATAGGGGTTGAATTTGAGGTAAAAGCTATTCTAGTCAATAATATTTTTGGAAATCTTAATGACAGAGCAGGTTTTGTTATTATTAAGTCAAGTTTCAATTTTTAAAAAGATTTCATTCTTAAATTATAAGTATTAATTTTAAATTATTTTATTCCACGCTAACTTATCTTTACAGTATAAATAATAAATATATTTTTGCTAAAATGTTCTGATCAATAATTTATTCCGGTCTAAATATATTTTATTTTTTATTCACAGTTAAAATGAGTTTTTTTTAATTTTTATTTTATAAACAGGGGTTGAATTTGAGGTTAAAAATCAATAATTTATTCCACTCCAAACTTATCAAGATAGCTTCCACGTGGCACCAAGTTTCCCATTTCTGACAGGATCCTTTTTAATAAAAAGTTTCCACGGTCGTTTACTAGTCTGAAAAGTCTCACTTCTCTACAAAGCTCACATCCTCTTCAACCATTTCGCTCTCTATTCTTCTTCGGTCAATTTCTTTTTCTTTCAAATCAAAACCTAATTCAATATATTTTCTGACCCAATTTTGAAGATTCATCACGGAAAAAGTCGGATTTTGTATGGACAAATATCTCGCTTTTTTTGGTCGTTGATTCTCAATTGCTAGAAGCTCTTGAGGGACAAATTTTGATGGATTTGGTTCTCAATGCAGCACATACATGAATTTTTCTCTCCTAGCAAGCAAAAAAAGCGTACGAATTCGAAGAAGAATCAAAATAGACCCCGTCTCGAGCGTAGCAATGCAGCGAAGAACATAGAGTATGACGCGTCGTCTTCCTCTTCGTTCGATTCTTCGCTTTCTCCTTCTCCTTTTCCGTCGGTGCTGGCTCGGTCGCTGGAATTGTCCGATCGAACTCGCTTTAGGGTCGAGGGAGTTGAAGGCGATTTCGATTTAATATTTCGAAGTATGGGGGTTTCTCTGGAGGACTTTGATATTCCGCCGGCGGATTGGGAGGCTCACAAGGGCCGATCTTCTTCGGGTCTCCTTTCCAGGTCTAAGCTTTACCAGCCGGATAGTCCAAATAGCCGGAAGAGAGAGAAAGACAGAGAAACAGAGGGTAGTGAAGGAGCAGTAACTGAATTGTGTTGTAAGGTATTAGATAACGTTTCAATTGGTAATCGTGCTAGGTTAACTCGGTCTGAGCTGTCAGAGACGAGTGTGAATAGTGGTGCTAGTAGTGTTGGTTCTTGGGGTGGTGGTCGTCGTGGTGTTGGAGGAGGAATTAAGGGAGTTCGGCCGCCCCTTCTAAAGCGAACCCCTTCTATGAGTACCGGTCCAGTGATCCATAATGGGTGTTCTACTTCGGATCTGTTGAGGGACTTTGCGCCCGATGATGAAAGCGTTTTTTCGTTAATTGTCCATGACGGAAATGGTTCTTCTGACGAAGATGAACAAGATCATTCCGAGAAGGCACACTCGGATGTAGAACAACCAACAGAAAAAGAGGAAGAACAAATTTTTGAGGGACATAAAGTGGGACTTGTGGATAATGGAGCACTCTCCGAGTCGTATTTCTCGTCAAATGACGACGACGCTTCTAGCAGCAGCACAGAGCCCCCGTCAAATATATCGCCCAATGGGAGGTCTAGGCGTATCATTACGAATTGGCAAAAGGGTGAACCCCTAGGTCGCGGGTCTTTCGGATCAGTATATGCAGGAATCTCTGAGTAAGTACCTGAATGACGTCCCTTACGGTCTTAGTCTTTAGATGGTTGTTGGCTTCACTATTTACAGCATTCATTTCCTAATTTGTCAGTGACAGCAGAGATATGCTTTTGCTTTCTATTTATGCGTCACTCGTGATAGTTTCTCTCATCAAATGCTCTAAATGTGCCTTGGACTCTTTTCCTTATTAACTAGAGAAAACCTTCTAGGATCTATGTTAAATGAACTCTTTAATTTTTGTAAATTACCTGTGTACACAATTGACATGATATGAGTGTGGTATTTGATGCTCCAATTTGGTAAAAATTTATAGAAAGTTTAGAAAAATTGGTGTGTGACATCTGGATACATCCAAATATTTAAGGCACATTCTAAAAGAGTTCGGATAACATAGGTTAGGATTAGTCTTTTATGATTCTTGCATTTGTCTTTAAGTCTAACTAGAGCGAGCTTTTGTGGTGGCAGAATTTATTAGAGAAGTAGGCAATGTTTCTTTCTACGAGTCATCATCAGTTCCAATGTCAATGGTTGTCCTCTTGGCTCGAATTCTGAATACATTTTAGAATCTCTCCACTAAAATTTTATTAAGTCTAAGGATTGGCACATTCTACCTATTCTGGGTTACGTATTCAAATTAGGGCCTTCTAGATACTCATCTATCTCAGTAGAAATCCCTCTGCTTCGAAAGTTCTCTTATATTTTGCATTTAATCTCCACACAATTGTTTGTGCACATCTTTCACTCTTGATAAGACTCATATTTCTGTATTTGTACAAAACTGGTGTATTTTAGGAAAACTATTAATTTACTTAAAACCTCTGTGTTTTCCCAATTTCTCAGCTTATCATTGTCCTTGGAATTGCAACTGTTAGGCTTATTTCAACGTTTCAATCAAGGACCTAGTTGCAATTGCATGAATATGTCCTTGATAAAAAATTACAAAATGTTCAGGATCTCATTGATGCAATGGAAACCAGAGGACCTGGATCTAGTTGAGGCTATTAAAAGTGTGGTGACTGAATCAAAATATCTATAAAAGGTTTTAGTGTTAATTAACCATAATAGAAATAGCATTACATTAAAATTATATTATATTTTATGTTGAAAGCCGTCTATGGGATTCAGCCTTTGTTAATTGATGCTGCTGTCTGGATTTTTTTAAAGAGTGTTTTGATATTCCTATTTTTCCTTAGGTATGTTATGTCTAATGAGAGAATTATACTTAAGTTGTACTCGCACATATTTTTATTACAGAAATGGATTCTTCTTTGCTGTGAAGGAAGTTTCCTTGCTTGATCAAGGAAACCAGGGAAGGCAAAGCGTTTATCAACTTGAGCAGGTAAGAGAGGTTCATAATTGTGGAAACATTTGAGAAGTCCCTTACTTCACTAAAAAGGTACACATTAGTCCCTTTGTTTTGTGGTAGTACACCATTAGTCTCCCATTTCTTTAAAAGGTACATATATGTTCAATGTTAGTTATCAGGAAAAAAAAACGTATTTGTAGTAAGCTAAGAGGGATAAAATAGTCATTTTCCTAGTCTATAAAAAAAATCCATGTACTTGCTACAAATTTGTACCCATTTTTGCACCTACACCATTTATATATGGTGTCATGTGGCAGAATTATTTGGAAAAATGAATCACTTCTACATTTTCTAAGATAATTTTGTCATGTATCACAATATAAGTAGTGTGAATATAACAGTATGTGCAAGTTTACGTTACAAACATGTGCAAGAAATTGAACTTGTGTGAACATTTTTATAAAATAAGGGACCTAGGATGTACCACCGGATTAAAGTGTACCTTTTCTATGAACAAAGGGATCTAGGCATCACATACCCCTTCATAATTGATGTCACACTCAACATTTGGTTTTGAGTAGGCAAGGGCCAATACTGCTTAGAAATCATTCTAAATATGTTCCTTTTTTTTCCCAGGAGATTGAACTTTTGAGCCAGTTTGAACATGAAAACATAGTCCAATATCTTGGGACAGATAAGGTAATTAGTTTTGCATTTATCCTACCATCACGTGATTAGCCACTTTGTATGCATGAATCATAAATAAGTGCATCTCATGATGTGTAGTAATTCTTTTTGATGTTTCCTAATGCCCTTAATGAAATGGGAGTTATGAATCACAAGTTGTGATCACAAGCCTACCTAAATTATTCCTAACATTGGATCGATTATATATTGCTACTTAACTAATTGTGTGTTTTTTCCCCTCTCTTTCTAATATAATTTACGATAAGCAACTATGTATGAGCAAGTTGATTTTAATGGGAATCTCAACTCCTTGTAATTAGTCTAGAGATTGGATAGTGTTAGCTTGCTTCTACTTATGCATAAAAAGAAGTGATGCTGCTAAGAGCCTTAAAAACCTTTCTAAGAATATCAGAGTAAAAATAAATAAATAAATATTGTTAAATGTTGGAAAGTTGAAATTGTGAATTTACAAAATGGTGAAGTCATGTCAATTCAAAAGAACATGTAAAGTTCAAGTGATAATCATAACCGCATCTGTGGTTACTGCATTATTCTATTTTATTTCTTTATTATCTTTGTTAGAGATACAATTTTTGTATGATGTATTATGTTTGTTAATATAGTTTGTGAGCCTTACATGTGCTGTGTGAATCTCCTTAAGGTGATTGTATTCCTAGTTAGAGTTAGTTAGAAGTTTGTTAGTATAAACAGCTACTATAAATAGCTATGTGTAGACACTCTAATGCTTACTGAATTCATTTCTTCAAGATGCATGAATTTCATTCTTCTTCAAGAACCTTGAGTTCTTATATGGTATTAGAGCATTGTTGAAATCATTGGAACTGTAGTTATGGGTTCAAAGGCTACGTATGGAGATGTGATTTCTTTCTCACCGGTTCTTAATCCAACGCAAGAACTTCGTACTAATGGTGATGGATCACTCGGGGCTAATGAAGATAATGTCAATCAAGTGGACATCAATAAAGATTCATCAAGATTTGCTAGTTCGCTTCTTAGTAACTCAATTCTTGATACACTTGTACTTCTAATGTTATTTATTGTTATTTTAATGGATGTAACACTTATTAGTAAAGGCTCACTAGCATATTAAAGATCCATTAGTATAGGCATATATAAGTTTCTCATTTTCATGTTTTATTTAATTTTTTGAACATTGAGAATTATGAATGAAGTTTTGAGGAGAATTTTGTTTTCTCTTTTATCTCCCAACCTTTGTTCTTCATCTTCTTTCTGTCTTCTCTAATTCTTTGCTCCTATTCCTAATCTCCCTACATCAATTGGTATCATATTATGGTTTTCATTTTATTTCCTAAGAAAATTAACCCTCTTCCTACCTCATCTCTCTTATTTCGATTCTTTTTCCAATCTCAATTTATTTTTTATTCTCTGATCTGATGACTTAGCTGTTTTTTCTACTTCTAGTTAATTAAAAAAAAAAGATTAAGCCCATAGCTAAACATACCCAACCAAACTGCTTTTTCTTCATTGCAACTCTATTTCAAGTCCGACACCTACCAAGTTTTGAGATTACCCACAACTATCATGATTATTGCTAGCCCACCATCCAAACATCTCCACCCTCAGCCCACCCTTTTGAAACAACCCACACCCATTGCCACCGCCTCTTGCAGTCAGCCCCTTATTCCTCACAATCTCACTTGAATTCCATACCACCTTATCCTTCTGACCATCACCTTGCCTTAGCCATCGCAGCTACATACTGACTGCACCAAAACCATCGCCACATTTCAATACCCACCATTGCGATTTTGACAAGCCCATCGACTCGTCTTTGGAAATCACCCACAACCCATCAATACACTTTTGCGATTTTGTCCATAACCAACCCACTTTTCAAATCCACCATGCTCCACTCATAACACTAACGAGATCTCCATTATCATCGCATTACCCACGTAATTTTGCTAGCTAGTCAGTTTCGCAACATTTCATCCGAACCAAAACTGTCTACCACCATCCTCGTACACCTATCACCATTCTTTTGAATTTGGCATTGAATTGCAATTTATTTATTTTGGATTACTCATCATTTGTTGTGAGCTTGGGAAGATAATTGAGTTGGTTGAAAGCCTTCATACTTTGGAAATCATTGGTATTGGTCTTGATCAAATATTGACAGTTGCTTCCTCACATTTGGGAACTACCTTCTCTAAGTATTATTTAAGTATATTTATAAACTCTCATATTTGATTTATTTTGTGTTGTTATATTGTGTTAGTCATTTTAGTGAAATTGCATTAAAACAAAAACCCATTTTCAAATGTCTTACCAAATGCATCCTACCCAATTTAGGGAACCTTGTGCTTTTATCTATGATGGAACAATGGGTGTTGAATTTTTTTCAATTGGATTGATGAGATTGAAAATACATTGTGTATTATGATCTCTATGGTTATGATTTTGTAGCCTATACCCAAAGTTTGTTAAGTGGTTATGCTTTGAAATATTGGAAATATGTTGGTAGGAATTGTTTCTCTCATATTGATGAAGGATATAATACTTGGCCAGAGATGAAATATCTATTATATCGAAGGTTTTTCCCTCGATATGAATGTAAACCATGGTTGAGAAGGAATAGTGATCAAACCACTTATATGGCCTAAACATGAACCTTGTAGAGCTACCACCCTATTGTGAGAATGGACAAATAGTATGCCCCTTCATATGGTCTCATATTTACCTTCATATGATCCTAAATTTGTCAATTATGAGTATCATAGTGAGCCAAATGGTCATCTCATGTCCAATGAACCAATTGTCAAGTCTCTTATGGAGTGTGAATCAAATCTTACCTCTACTTCCACCTTCAAACCCCAAACAACCACTCGATTGCCAAAGAAGTCTCAAGCACATGCTACTTTCATGACCAAGGTGGTGTTTGGTTTATTGGAATGGAATGGAATCAAAATTGATTCCTTTCATTTTAATTTTTTGTTTCAATTTTACCCCAATCCCAAATATAACCCTAAAACCTATATCTTAAACCCAAAACTCAAAACCCTACGCCCTATTTAGAAAAAATAATAATTTTAATCTTAAACCTTAATCCCTAGATATAACCCTAAATCTTAAACTCTAAACATTATACCCTATACCCTATACCCTAAACACTAAACCTTAAATCCCAAAACCCTAAACCTATTTAGAAAAATAATAATTTTTTAGTCCTAAACCCTAAACTCTAAACCCTAAGCCTTATACCCTAAATCCTAAATCCTAAATCCTAAACTCTAAACCTCAAAATCTAAAACCTAAAACCCTATTTAGAAAAATAATAATTTTAACCCCAAAACCCCAACCTTAAACCCTAAATCATATACCCATAAGCTATACCCTAAACCCTAAATCCTAAACCTTAAATCTTAAATCTCAAAACCCTAAACACTATTTAGAAAAATAATCATTTTAATAATATATTTTATTTTTAGTTAATAATTATTTAGAAAAATAATGATTTGAATAATGTATTTTATCCGATGAAAAAATAACAATTAAATGATATTATTTAAAATTTATTGAATATAAGGATATTAAGATAATATACAGTGTTTTTCATTCCATTATAGTTGTAAACCAAACATTGTAATACTGATTCTTACTTTGATTCCAGTGGTCAAACCAAACGTTACTGTTTCCTTTCCATTCCATTTCAATTCTATTCCGTGAACCAAACGCCACCTAAGTTCACCACAAACAAAAAGTGATGTAATAATTGATTTTGTTTACAATGTCAACATTATTTCTCCTTGTGTTAGGAAAGCCTTGAGCCTAGAAACCAAAACTCATCCTAACCTTTACATTGCAAGATGGATTAAGAATGGAATTGACCTTACAATTAGTGAAGTGTGTAAAGTTTCATTGTTCATTGGAAAACATTACAAAGATGAAGTGTTGTGTGATGTGGTAGATGTAAATGCTTGTCATGTCCTTGGAAAACATTGCAAAGACTAAGTTAAAGCAATTCATTGTGGGGTAAAATAGCTACTTATTCCCTTGGAATAGTAGAAAGATATTATTGGTTCTTCCTAAAGAAAAATCAATTTTTATTGACCACTCTATCAAGGAAAAATTATTGATAGTGCCTTGTCCATTAAAATCGTCTAAAATCACTCAAACTCCTTCACCTTTAGAGTGTATTTTAGGTCCAGCAAAAACAAAAGAAAAATCCATTGTGTAAAAGAGTATGCTTGATTCACCCTCAAAACCAATTTTTCCCACTATACCAAGTCCAAGTATACTTGGTCCTCTTTCAAAGAAGCAAATATTTAAAAAGGTCATTTCTTTTCCTTTTCCACTTAAATCAACCTCTTGTGTTCCATTGGAGCCAAAACCACCCAACAAACATCTTTTTGTAATTACTCTTGACTATCTTGCAAAGGAACCAACACATCCTAAGGTATATACTTCGGTTAGCACTATTGATCCTAAGCTTGATTTTTCTAATGGCCTTTGTTCTTCGTTTTCAAAGTACAATTCTTGGTTTGATCAAACCTTTGCTACCCCATTTGATTGTTCTAATGGATGCTTACTAGATTGCTCTGATTATGTGTTTACATTTTTAGTGAGATGGATCGTTACCTAACCAAGGTTCAAAGTCTTGTTTATTCTCATTCATTGTACTGTAGGTTAGGGTTATTCGTGCTCATCTCATGTTACTTCTCATGCACATTCCAAGGAGGTTAAAGACATTTCTTCTATTTCGGTTACTATTTTATGGTACAAACTTGTTGGAGTCAAGTTCTTTTCAAGTGGGGGAGAATAATATAGGAAAATGGATAATAGTCTTTTATTATTTATTATCTTAATGGATATAAGGCTCGTTAGCATATTAACAATCCATTAGAATAGGCATATATAAGTTTTTTATTTTCATGTTTTAATTAGTTTTTTGAATATTGAGAATTATGAATGAAGTTTTGAGAATAATTTTGTTCTCTCTTTTATCTTGTTCCTCATCTTCTTCCTTTCTTCTCTAATTCTTTGCTCCCATTTCCTAACTCCCTACATCAACTTCATTCTTCATATTTTCCACCCAATAATTTTCATTGTCGATGAAATTGGATGGTAATAATTACCTCATGTTGTGAGAACAGTTGCTATGCCTTTTCAGGCCTATTGCTTAGAAGGTTTTATTAATGGCATATTTCCTAAGCCTGCTTCATTTCTTGATTCTTAATGTTTGATTCCTAATCTACTATTTTTTACTTGGATACAATATGATTCCATAGTGAAGAGTTGGATTTATAGCTCAATATCTAATGGGATGAATGTTGTTCTTGTGGGTGATTTGTCTATTAGAAAGCAATGGATAGCTCTAGAAGATCGTTTCAACTAGGGGTGACAATTCATGTCATATGGGTTGTGTTTGGGTCAACCCGTTATTTACTTGACTCGATTATCATAAACCCAAACCCGATGTTATAGTAAATAAGGTTAGGTTTTGTAAACCCAACTCGAACTTGATATTAAACGGGTTGACCCGACAATCTGAAACCATTTTGTAGAAAACTACTTTTTCACCCTTATATATTTTCTCACTTTTTTGTAGAAAACTACAAATCTAATCTCTATCTAATGTGAAATGAGCATCTGGTGTATCTTTTATACATGTCATCCCTTTTTGTTCTTTTTTCATGTGTAAATTATATTGTTTTTAACACAATTTAAGATCTCAGAGTATAGTGTTCGGTCATAGTTTTACATATTTTCTAAAAATAATTCTTTACAAATAGCATTAAAGAACTAACTGAACAGATAGTCAAAAATCCAACAGTTTCATAAATCTTTTTAAGGCATGTCATCTGAGAAGGTATTCCTCAATTTGATCATTTTTCCCGTGTCCAATCAGTGACTCGTTTTGACCCGAGCCAGACATATATTTTAGTGTCCAATCGGGGTCGACTCGTTTTTGACTGAAATCATATCGATAGTGTTTGGGTCTTTTTTCTTGAGTGGGGTTTCAAGTCTTTTTCATGTCGTGTCGAAAATTGTCACACCTAGTTTTAGCCATACCATTCAGTCTCGTGTGATGGAATTTCGTGGGAAATTACAGACCCTAGCCAAGAATGGTTTTTTTGTAGATGATTATATCCTTAGAGCTATGATTCAAGTTGATCACTAGGCAACAACTGGTGAAGTAATCCTTGAGCATGGATGGTTCTTTATAATCTGAATGGATTAGGACTTAGATATTTTACATTTGTTGCAACATTTAACAAATGTGGCAAAACTTGAGAACTTTGAAAGGATGCTTCTTGCTTTTAAGGGAGTTACTCTAGATTCTGGATTTCAAGCCAATATGGCTAATTGTGAAGGTGGTACTGTTTATCATCCTCATTCGAACAAGAATGCTTAGTAAATCTCATAATCAATCCAAGCCATCATAGTGGAATTTTCACCAATTCTTGAAAGATGGAAATCTTGATCAAAAGAATAACAATTCAACTACTCCTAGTTCTATTTTCAAGAACTTCAAGAAACCGTTTTCAGAGAAATCAGTTTGTCAGATTTGTGAGAAACAAGGCCACATTGCCTCTTCTTGTTTTGTTTTAAGAGATGTCTTGCTAGGAGAAAGCTCATCTAGCCCTGTTGCAATGAGTGTCGTCTTAAGTGAGAATTCTGGTGCATCATCAAGGACTTGGCTACTAGACTCTAGCGCAGACATCATTTGACACCAATTGTAGATGAAGCTCATAATGCATTTGCTTGCGGTGGCTCTAAAGGTATTGTAGTTGGCAATGGTAACTCCTTTGCTATATCTACTGTTGGTTCAGGTTTCATGCATGCTAATGATAGCTGCTCTCTCACTGTAAATAATTTGCTGCATACTTCTTGTGCTGCTACTAATCTGCTTTTTGTTCAAAAATTGTGCATTGACAACAATGTTTTTGTTGAATTGCATTATGGTTAATTTTATGTTAAGGATCACAATTCCAAACAGATAATGCTTTAAGGTTCCAGTGATAATGGCTTGTACAAGGTTACTGGTGGTGTTCAAGGATTAATTTATGGCTAATTTGTTTTCTCAGCTATTAAAAGTGGTGTTGATGATGATAATGATGGTATGTCCATGGTTTGTGCTGTTTCAGATAACTCACACATCAAGCTTATCACCTGTGGCATAAATAGCTAGGTCAACCTTCTTATAGTACTACTCTCAATATGCTTAAATGTACTGGTGTTTCCATTTCCTCTATGGAAAAACCATCTGTTTTTTGTGATTCTTGTGGCTCATAAATTCCCCTTTTTGGTTGCTCATGATAGAGCTAGTAGTCCTTTTTCTTTGATGTATCTTGACTTATGGACATCACCTCAGTTGTCACATAATACAGAACAGTATTTTCTGTCTATAGTGAATGATTTAGCAGGTTTATTCTTTTGTATTTTAAATCAATTGTAGAGAAGCTGTTTGTTATGACTTAAAATGGTTCAAATAGATGGGGTTGAATTTAAACCTATGGTTGCTGTTATTGAGAAATAGGGGTGTGCATAGGTTCACTTGCCCACACACTTCTTAGCAGAATGGTGTAATGGAGTCATGATATAGGACTGTTGAACGTGGTTTAGCTCTCTCGTTTCATTCTCATGTTCCAAATAAATTTTGGGTCTATGCATTCAAGATTGTCGTGTACTTGTTAAATAGAACACCTACTAAGGTGCTTGATGGCAAACTCCTTTTGAGGTATTGTATAAGAAGGCATGTGATCTGGCTATTTTGAGAACTTTGGGAGTCAATGTTTTCTCTATGTGAGACCATATACTCATGACAAATTAATAGCTAGGTCTTTTGAATGCGTTTTTATGGGTTATGGTGCCAAGCAAAAAGGATATGTATGCTTTAATTGGAAAAATGAAAAATTCTATGTCAATCATGTTGTATTCAATGAGCTGTGCTATCCTTTCCAACCTAGTGCTAAGGTATATGTTGAGTCCACAGGAGACTCACATGCTAGTTCTGTGTTGCATGTCCCTATCTCGCTTGCATTGCCTAATCTGCCTATAGCTCCTATGTTTCCTAAGTTGTCTCCATCCTCACCTGCTTTCTCACTTGTCATACCATCAGATACTGTTTCTAGCCATTGTGATAATCCTGGTACTGATGTTGATGTGTTATTGCCAATACCTTTGTTTGATACATCTTTGGGCACTAGTGTATTTGTTCAGAGTCCTTTAACTGTGTCTTGTTCTTCATCTACTGTCAAGTCCATTCAAATTACTTTGGACCTACCTCCTCTTCCTTGCTTAGACACTAATGAACCTCTTTCCATTCCTTCCAAGTCACCTTCTTGTTACTTGCTAGTTTCACAACTTCATACTCATAAAATGACCACTAGGTCTAAAGTAGGCATTGTCATGCCTATTTTGTATGCTTTTACAATTAATGGTGTTTTTGTCCTTCCAGGCCTCGTTCCTACATAGAGGCTTTTAAGGTTCTTGAATGGTGTAAGATAATACAAGTGAAATTGGACGCTCTAATTTCCAATGGCACTTGGAAGTTTATTGAGCTTCCTCAAGGCAAAACAACTATAGGTTGTAATATAATTGTAAATGGGTGTTCAAATTGAAGCACAAAGCTAATAGGACCCTAGATAAGTATAAGGCTAGGTTGGTTACTAAGGATTTTTTTTAGGTTGAAGGTGTTAATTTATTTGAGACTTTCTCGCTTGTAGTTAAACCAATTCCCATTTGGGTAGTTTTGACACTAGCTTTGTCTAAGGGTTGGATTTTGAGGTAGGGGAATGTTAATAATGCCTTTCTGAATGGGGATCTGATTGACGATTTGTTTATGGCCCAACCACTTGGTTTTGAGCATGGTTATGGTTTGGTTTGCAAACTAAAAAAGGCTCTTTATAGGTTGAAACAAGCTCTTGGTTTGCTAAGTTGAGTGGTGTGTCGTTTGAGTTTGGTTTTTTGGCATCTAAATCAGACCTCTCCTTTTGTTTTGGACTGTGATGATGTGTACATGGTGGTGTTAATTTATGTTGATGATATTATCATCACAGGCAGCACCTTTACTCTTTTGGATTCACTTCATCTTAATTGCATTCCAGATTTTCCCTCAAGGACATTGGTTTCATAAATTACTTTCTTGGTTTGGAGGTGGTTATTCAGTCTGATATGCTGTGGTTGAATTAGCAAAATATATTAGTGGTTTACACAGGTGTGATATGGGATCTGTTAAAGAGTGTGGCACTTCTATGGTTGTTGGCAAAGGTTTGACCAAGCAAGATGGCATTGCGTTGAAGGATGCTAGTGTGTATAGAAGCTTGGCCTCTTGTATTGCACCTTGACACGTCCTAAAATCTCTTTTAGTGTCAACAAACTGTGCCAATTCATGGCATGCCTCACGGATGTTCATTAGGTAGCTGTGAAACACTTAGGCATCTCAAAGGGACTCTTCACCATGGTCTTACCTTTCTTAAGTCTTCACCATTGCATCTTAATGTCTACTGTGATGCAGATTGGGCTTTCAGTCTTGATGATAGAAGGTCCACAGGTGCTTATTGTGTGTTTTTGGGTCACAATCTGATCTCCTGGCATATCTCTAAACAAAGAGTTGTTTCACACTCAAGCATGAGTATCGTGCCATGGCTGGTGCTAATGTTGAATTGCTTTAGTTAAGGTCCCTTTTCTCTGTGTTGCATCACAAGTGTTGTTCCTTCTATTTTATTTTGTGACAATTTGAACCTAGTTAAGAATCTTGTGTTGCATTCTAAGACCAAGCATATTGAAGTTGATCAGCACTTTGTGTGATCAAGTTCTTCAAAAGCAGTTACTTTTGGAACATGTATCCTCCTCTGATCAGCTTGCCTATATATTCACTAAACCTCTTTCATCTTCTCAGTTTCACTCTCATAAAACCAAACTAATGGTTTTCCTTAAACCTTTAGTTTGACAGGGGTCGTTAGGGATATAATTGTTATATGATGTATTATGTTTGTTAATATAGTTTGTAAGTGTTACATGTACAGTGTGAGTCTCTGTAAGTTGATTGTATTCCTAGCTAGAGTAAGTTAGAAGTTTTTTTAATATAAACAGCTATTATAAATAGCTGTGTAGACACACTAATACTTGCATAATTCATTTCTTCAAAATACATGAATTTCATTCTTCAAAAACCTTGCGTTCTTATAATTTTTCTGCTGACTTGACTAAAGATTTTTCTTTTTTCTTGAAAATTATTTGTTGATTAAATTCAATCTTTTGGTATTGAGTACTGTTTTATCTATTTATATTCTTCTATTACATTTTTCTCATGGTCTGTGCAGGATGGTTCAAACCTTTATATTTTTCTTGAGTTAGTAACGATGGGATCCCTTCAAAGCCTCTATGGTAAATTTGAACTTAGGGAAACTCAGGTCTCCGCTTATACAAGACAAATTCTGCATGGTCTAAAATATCTTCATGACAGAAAGGTGGTTCACAGGTGATACATATGAACTAAAGTGTCACTTGTAATGTCTTATTATTATTATTATTATTTAAGTTTATTTGTTTTTCTGGTAATCTTTTGAAAACGTTTTGCACTTGGAGAGTATAAGTTTTATATGTCCACCATCTTGCCTAAAGATGTCAAATGGATTGTTTAATTTCAACTCATCTCATTTAAAGTTGTTCCATTAAGCTCATAAACTGAAAAAGTTCAGCTCAATTAGCTCATATTCTATTAAAAATGGTTATTAAATATAGCCTAAATGTTTAAAATAATTTAAATGAGTTGAATAAAAAAAATTAAATGGGTTGCTCAGCTCAACTCACGTATAAATGAACTGAGTTCAATTCAGTTCATTTAAGAATTAGATGATATGAGTTAAGTTATAGCTCACTTAAGATAAGCTAAGTTTGAGCGAGTTAATCCAGTCTGACTCATTTGACACCTCTAATCCTACAACTTTGCATGTAAAAGTGTAATAGAAAGAAAAATCAAGAAGAAATGTTTTGAATTATTCATAATGTCCATGCTTTCTAATAAGTTCTAGGTTTGCACATTATGTGCAGTAAAAATAAAGGGAAGAAAAGTTGGTGGAACTTTTTATTTCTAAAGACACTCACGACTTTTTCGTTTTCCTTCCATTTAAGGGACATTAAATGTGCTAATATACTGGTGGATGCAAATGGATCTGTCAAACTTGCAGATTTTGGGTTGGCAAAGGTTTAAATTCTGATAACTTTATGGTTTTCCCCTCAATTATTCCATATGTCAAACTTTTTTATTTTGTTACGAATCTTTTACTTAATAAATGCTTTTTGTACCCTTTTGGCAGGCGACGACAAAATTAAATGATGTGAAATCTTGTAAAGGGACTGCAAGCTGGATGGCCCCTGAGGTTTGTTTTATGTTTTATCCCTTAATTTTAACTGAGCTCTTGAAATCTTTGGTTATGACTAATATAATTGATGTCAGTTTCACTTGTTAAATTTACTACTAGAATCTTATGGGTGCTGATAAGCACTCTTTGCTTGTCAATCTTATTTTACTATTGAAAATTATGTTTTTTAGTTCGAACAATATTGATGTAATGTGAATCTATTACTTGAAATGGGAGGAGAGTGATTCTGATCTGTTAGCCATAAGTTATGTGACCTACATGCAACTCTTTTTCTCAATATTTTTATGGATCATTAATATAGGATTTATTTGCTCCACCTTGAACAATGTTATATAAGCCCAAAGTCTAACTCAACCCAATAAGATCTTATTGAGTTAAGGGTTGCCCACACTTATAAACTGCACTACAGCTGAACGCCTAGTCGATGTGGGACAATACAATCCTTCAACACCCCCCTTCACATCGGACAGGGGCAACGAAGGCCACAAACCACGATGAACTCAGGGCCTAGCTCTGATACCATGTTATATAAGCCCAAAGCCTAACTCAACCCAATAAGATCTCATTGAGTTAAGGGTTGTCCACACTTATAAACTGCACTACAACTGAACGCCTAGTCGATGTGGGACAATACAATCCTTCAACAAACAAGAAAGGGATTATAGTGCTCCAGTGGATATTATCATTGGTGCTCTTTACCCAAAAAAAAAAAAAATTCGCTGCAAATGCTGCCTGCTTCAACAACAACAATGTTTGAAATAAATCCTCATCTGCCCTAAAAAGAAGAATGTAAGGGAAACCAAAGAAATAAGTCCTCGTGTCTGCCACCTTTGAATTTCTGTATAAGTAACATATTCTTATGGAAGTTTCATCCATATTCCTCACAGACTTGAAGTGTTAGAGATGGTTATGGTAGCCTTGGGATTGAGAACAATCTTACCATAAAGATAGAAGTGAGACTCCAGTATAGCAAATAAGCATTGAGATGATTGTATAGGTCTACTATACAAAATATGGTCGTCAACATTTACTTTGATGAATTGGTTTCATGTCATATTTGAAATACACATGTTGGGTCTCTTCAATCGAATGTACTAGCTTAGCTGTGTAACTTGTGTTCTCTCCCTCTTTTTTGGTTGGGAATCTGTATGGAAAGTTTCATTACTTTTTAATCTATTTTTTCCCTTTGCTGATACTTTGAAAATATCATCACCTTCTCTTTCACTCTAGAATTTTCTATCTAGATTAGTCTAGTTAATTACCTAGAAAGTTCTTATTAATTACATAAATGATCTAGAGTCTTCCTAATGGACTTATAAAGGAGGCTACTAGAGTTGATCAAGTCGGCTAAGCAAACCCACATTAGGTGTGTAAATATTAGTTATGGGCTGTTATAAGGGTAAGGTGTGTGAGAATGAATGGATATTACTAATGTGTTATTGAAGAGCTTGAGAGTTCTTGTATTTGTAATATTACATTAATATAAGAGTGAGGGTATAACCTTTTGTGAGTAATTGAGCTCTTCATATCTTTCTTAAACTCAACACTGTGGTAGTTGAATTTCACAGAAAATGGTTTATTTAGCTGTCGTTTGGAAGAACTCTCAAGTTACGGGAGATTTGGATGCTGGATATTTCTTTGATGGGTTGTGAAAAAGTTTGCTTAGTATGATTATGTAGAGTATGGTGTCGAAAAAACTTCCTTACTAAGGATATGCATGTGCAGGTTGTTAAGGGCCAAGGCTATGGGATTCCAGCTGATATATGGAGCCTTGGATGCACGGTGTTGGAAATGTTAACTCAAAAATTTCCATACTCTGAGTTTGAGCCAGTATGTGACACTTACAATTTAACTTTGTTTTTTATTGGTGATCTTTTCACCAAATTCAGAATAAATATGGGCTTTTGTTGCGCCCCCCCCCCCCCCCCCCAAAAAAAAAAAAGCCACCCTCTCTTTTGGAGGGGTGGGAATTCTTTTGGTATTATCACTTTGAACATGAACATTCTCTCTTCTGGTGATGGGACTCTGAGATCTTTTGTAGCTGTAATAATTTGTTTCATTCCAACAGATGCAAGCATTATTCAGGATTGGAAAGGGTGTTCCACCTTCTGTTCCTGAAGATCTCTCAAGCGATGCAAAGGATTTTATCTTGCAGTGCATCCAAGTCAATCCACATCATCGTCCCACGGCTGCTGATCTCTTAAACCATCCATTTGTGAAAAGGCCACTTTCTACCTCTTCTGGCTCAGCATCTATCTTGCAATGCATCCAAGTCAATCCACATCATCGTCCCTCCGCTGCTGATTTCTTAAACCATCCATTTGTAAAAAGGCCACTTTCTACCTCTTCTGGCTCGGCATCTCCTTACCATCCTGGTCGGAGGTCTTAACCCAGTTCACTTCATAAATCATAGCTAGGTAATAAAGTTTAATTAACATTGATTCTAATAGAGATTCTATCATAATAATATTGCCAACTCCATCAATAAATGTTCATTACGTTTTATACCCACGATATATGAGATAATTTGTAAAAGTATCCAAAACGTTTACTTTTATTAAAATTATGTTCATAACGTATGGATAAACGATAACATGTTCAACTTTAGGCATAATTGTATCATTATTTATACATTGTGAGTATAAATGCAATTTTATAAATGCACATTTTTGGTCATGTTTTTCTCATTATTCATACATTGTGGGTATAATTGCAACAAAGTAAAAGTGTTGGGTATTTTTGTAAATTATCTCATGGGTATAAAATGTAATTAATTCGAAGATTTTATTTTGGCCAAAGATCAAAAAACACATAATATCTGTTGATGTTGAAAGTATGGTTTGAACATTTTGGAGGCTCTACTTTGTTATGATAGATGATTTTCTATTCACTTCTAAATCAATAACTTTTCATTCTTAGAAAGCATGGAGTTTTCTGTCTGTTGACAATGAGTCATTTGCATCAAATATTATTTAAACGTCTTGAGATAAACTTTGTATACCTTTAATATAGCATACTGATTACTGAGCATAGTTTACATTCTCCATTGGACTTGCATTTTTATGCTAATTTTGCCCCCATCTCCATCCTTCAGAAAATGTGAATTGTGAAGTACAATTGCTTCCGGTTGCTACCCAAGACTAGAGGGACGTCTTGACTGCTAAGGACCCCAGTTCCAGCAATCAATTGATTGCTCACCCTGATGATTTGGATCTTTGTTGTAACAACCACTCTCATATTCTTGATCTATGGACGAAACCATCGGCATCAAAGAAAAGTGCTCTGTCTATCATAGCTCTCTTCCATTGAATTCTGTTTAACAGTGATAAGTGCTCACATTAAGTGTGCTATTATTCTTACTCATCTTAAGTTACATTGGATGATATTTACATCATAATGATCACCGTTCGATATACCAAATCCCCTTTCTTCTACCTTTCTCCCTTTTAGGTTTCAATTATTTAGTATGAGATTCTAGGAAAATTTGTTATATTTATTTCAAAAAATGTATAGTGGCTAGCATTTGTATTAGATTTTGATGATTATATATCATGACTGTTTTTTAGGTTCGTTAACGGTTATAATTTATATGTTAATTTTTCACTTCTTTTTTGTCTGTATGTGTGATAATATATTTTGATATTTTATTTTTTAACGAATTACTTGCAACATATATAGCCTAAAAAATAATCTCAAAATTAGTTTTTTTTTTTAAATTTGACATTTGAATATTCTTTTTTACATTTTTACAAACTACTAAATCATCACCAAAGTTTATTGGGAAATAGCTTAAATTAATACTTTTAAAATTTATAACAAAATAATACTCAATAATATTGAATGTGTTTGATTAGACAATGTATTCAATATTGAATGGATCTAACTCCAAAGGGATCCGAACATTTATGGAGAACACTCCCTTGTGACCGTATATGTAGAAGTTGGGTTAACATTGGAAAGTCCAAACTTAGAAGAGACTTGGTACCATTTTTTTGATAAATAAACATGCCAGAGTGATCTCAAGATCCAAAAAATAATACAAAGAACCAAGGTTCTTAGAAGGAAAAATATTATGAAGATCAATTATGATTTGTTGTAACAATGAAGGATTAGACCGAGTATTTGATTCGGACTCGAGAGGTATGAAACTTGAACTCATAAACAAACTAGTTTAACTTTTCTAAAAAAGTCGAAGGAACAATACTTTGGAAAGACCTTGTCCTAATAAACTAGAAAGTGACAAACCTAATGTATGAAATGGATAGGACTTTGTCCCTTAGGTTATCGAAGAGTTTAGAACCAAAGATATCAAAAAAGAAAAACCACAAGGAAATTAACCTTGATAAGTCTAGTGTGTTTAGAACCAAAAAAGACTAAAGCTTGAGTGAAAAACTCTGAAATTTTATCCAACCAAATTATCTCTACATGGTTGGTTTAGTAGCTTATTTATAGGCTATAAATCTCTAAATGATAATTGAGAAAATAAATACAAAAGATACCTAAGTAATATGCTAAATATCTAAAAAAAATCAAACTTGAAACAACTATCCTTTCTCCTAATAAGAGGTAGCCGATCAAGCTAGAATTTGTAAAATAAATCCCTTAACAAACTTATCTAGTCTTTAACAAATTGTACTAAAAGATTTAAATTGAAAGTTATGTTGTACTTTGTATCTATGTATTGACTTCTCATGTGCAAAACACGAAGTCTATATATTTTACTCATTGTTCTATCTTCCTCTATGTAAGGTTGATTATTGCCAATCAGTAATGCACATACACATATAGTTAGGTACACTTTGTATGTGACCATGTTGACACACACAACGAGATTGGTTTTTGTAATGTGAATGCTAGGTTGAGCTCCTTAGCTCACCGATGTTGTCACTTATGTTTTTATTTCGTTTTGGGTACAGATGTTTATGAAAATTATTTGACAATTTTTTATTAAAAAAATGGAAGTTTTGGCACCTTGTCGGGGGGTTATTACTAACCACGTCGTCGGAAAAGGTTGGTCGATGAGCTTCGATGATGTCTATAAATACCCCATCTCTTTGTGGTTTTTCATTCAAAAAATATGTAGTAAAGCTCTATCAAAATGATATCTCATTTTTATTTCCCTATCACTATTACCTTAAGTGTTGTTATGACTATGTGGGCAACATTGTGTTCTTTAGTGGAGTACTCGAGGTGGTATTTACAAGTGGACTTTCATGAAGAACTTGTGTGGCTATAAGTAGTACATCAATTGATAGTTTTCATTGTGTAATGTTTTCTTATATGAGAAGCCTATGTGGTTATGAGCAATGTATTGGCTGGTAGTTGCCTTCGTCCAACATTTTCTTATATAAGAACAACTTTGTGAGAATGGGTTGAACTGAATTATTTGAGTTCTCAAATCATTGGTTGTGTGAGGTACGTGGTTGACTGTGTGTCTCTCGTAGATGATTTATGATTAGTGGTTGAAAGTGGTTCCCACGATGGTTATAGGGTGTTCATGATTAAGGGTAGTCATCACTTTTGATTGTTCCCTTACACATTATTGATCATTGGTAGATGATCACACTACATTGAGTAGTATTAGCTTTAGAAGAAAGTCGAGTTCGTGTGTCAAACAAAGTCGTTGTAAAGGCAACAAGTAAAGGCAGTAATAGGCTGGGATTTTATTTTTGTCAAGATTGTAATTTTTTTATTGCTTAGTGGATTTGTTTGTTGTTGAGTGATTTTCTTTAAGTAATCTGAGGATGTTACCACATAGGTAAGGGTTCTATGTAGGTTTACCTCATTATATTTGGTGTTATACATACTCTATTGTTTGGCTAGTACAATATGAATTTAAATTGTTGTAGGAAATCAATATAGAAGTATGATTGATTCCTAAGCAGCCCCTAATTTTTAGGGTGTAATCAGCCTCTGATTTTGAGAAGGTTAGTTTCTTGATTTTCAAGGTGGACCATTGATTTTAGGAGGTTAGTTTCCTGATTTTTAGGATGACTTCCAACTTTATATTAGTGTCTTCCAACTGTATATTAGTGAATTACAGTTGTATATTAGTCATAACAATTGTATAAATATATGTATGTGGAGAAGAAGGGAATAAGAATAATATAATTTTAAGAGAACTTATTTTGCCTTTGGCCTTTGCATTTTTTAACACCAATTTACGACATGGTATCAAAGCTTTAGGCTCAAAAACCATTGTTCTTAACCTCCTCTTATGCTCTTCATCAATGGCCTTCCTTTCTTGCCATTATTCACTGAGCATTTAAGCATTAACACTCATCTCATCTTTGTTAGTCATAAGTAAGGCATATTTCAATTTAAAATTGTCAAAATCTCTACTTAGAGGTTCCAAATGTTCTCTTCTTGTGGGCGTCATTTTATATCCAACACTCTCAAAAATGATTCAGTTGTACTGAGGTCAAATACAACTCTCTTTGCATCAGCGTTCCATGCTTTGATGCCTATGAGAACAAGCTGGTCAAGTTTCACTTCCTAATGTCATGGGTATGAGAGTTTCTGGATCTATTCTCCAGGATCCAAATAGTTAGACACAAGTACATAAGAAACCTCGGTTGGATATCAAGTAGGAAGATATTCTACAGTAGCAAGTGTTGTAGAGACAAGACTCTATGCAATTCCTGGGCTCTAATCAGCAATTACAGGCCTTGTTCCAGTAGCACAGGTAACAATTACAATCAACCTGTAGCTTATGCTCATCACCAAGGACAAGAATATTCTTAAGATGATTATAATGGCTTTTATTTGGGAAAAGGGAGTCAACTTGTCAAGCAGACACCGAGCTCAACTTGCTTTAGCAAGGGCTATTTATCAAGGCTCAGAAATTGTTTTGCTTAATGACATACTTAGTGTAGTTGATGCACAAGTTGGTAGGTGGATTCTTTATAATGCTATAATCGTGTGCTTTGTACTCATAATGTTTAGGCTATATCTTTTGTATACATGATTATTGTTATGGACAAGGGATATGTAAAGTGGGTAGGAAGTTCATATCATCATATTCAACATTCTCTCCAATGAACGAAATTGATACTGTTTTACAAAATCAAGGCCAAGAGTGCATCACTGAAGCCAAACAGAAGCTCATAGATAAAAAATATTATGCGCCCTTTAGAAGAACCATAAGAGATCACTGAAGCTGAGATACGAAAATAAGAACATGTAGAGCTTACTATTTACAAGAGTTATGCTTCATTTTGTGGTTGGTTCATTACAATTGTAATATTGTTGTCAGTAGTCCTAATGCAAGCTTCTCGCAACGGGAATGATTTGTGGATGTACTTTAATCTACAGGGGAAAAATACTTCACAGTTCCAGTCTTGTTCGTCTTGCATCGCCACATCTCACGTCAACCCTACAATCCTGATTCTGCTCAGTCACAGGGTATAATGCCTATAGGTACGGGGAAAAAAGAAATAAATACAAAGGTATCAAATCAGGTCCAGCACCTGCAATTTTCACTTTTTAGAGATCAAGGTGCATCAGAGGGTGAGGCTAATAAGAATCAATGATACCAATCAACTTTGCATTTTATAGCTAATCTACTCTTTCAAATTCAACAGCGACAACAAATTGGTACTCAAGCAGGATGAGGGTTTGGATGTCAGTAGTGAACCTTCTCCAGTTCAACTTTTCTTTCCAAGGCCTCCTTACAATCTAACTCAGTTTTGTTGTTTTTGAATAAAGCATCAAGTTCAACTTTCAAAGAACTTTCTTCACTATCTAATCGATCATAGATAGATCAAACGTCAATACAGTGACTTCCATTTTCTATATTTGGTAAAGCAACAAGCTTTTCCATTTCAATAAAATTATCCATGAGAATGATTTTGATTGAAGGAACCGTTCGTTTTCTTCCAATAAGCTTTTCATTCTAAAATTGAAGTTCTGTGACTAGAAAATATGTCCCTAAATCTAATTGGCCTTTATGACATCCATTTGTCTCAATGTTACTTGTTTGGTCTATACCTGCCTAATGTGGAGGGGGAGTCTTGTGGTGAAGGAGATGTCCCACATCGACCAAGAAATGTTAGGGGTAGCCTCTCTTATCGAGGAAAAGTTCAATTCCATCTCAGTCATTTTCCACTCCTAATATTATTTCAGCCTCATCAAATGTTGTCTTCTCATCATATTGCAATGGTTGGTGCTGTCAATTCACCAACTTCCTTATCATCCCAATCTTTAAGCTACTTAATATCGGGATATGTAATCCTTTTTGGGATGTCATCATATACCAAGCTTAGATCCATAAACCTTTTGGATCCATCTTGTAGGAAAGTGTTGAATGTTAACCCTTAATTTAAGGAGTAAATCAAGGGTTCTAGTCCATTAGGATTGAACTAAACACGTGAAAATTGATAGACACTTCATTAGTGAGAAAATTTAAGGCAAGTTGATCTCCCTCAACTATGTTCCATCTAGATAGCAAGTAGCAAATATCTTAACCAAAACTTTATTTTTACCTAATTTCATAGAGTTAAGTGTAGCACTTGGTTTAGAAAACATATATTGCCTAGCTTGAAAGGGAGTGTATGAAATCAATCTAGGTATATGATTGATTCCTAAGCAACCCTTGATTTTCAGGGTGTAATCAGCCCCTAATTTTCAGGAGGTTAGTTTCTTGATTTTCAGGGTGACTTCCAGCTTTATATTAGTGTCTTCCAACTGTATATTAGTGAATTATAGTTGTATATTTGTCATAACAATTGTATAAATATATGTATTTGGTATCAAAAATGTGGAGAAGAAGGGAATAAGAATAATACAACTTCAAGAGAGCTTGTTTTGCCTTTGGCCTTTGGCCTTGGCATTTTTCAACACCATATATCCCTACATTCTAAGGTTAAACTCTAATTAGAAAGGCTTTAATATTTATTGTTTGCTATCTAATTACTGATAATATTTTAGTTGCTTATTTACTACCTGTTTGTGTATATTTGTACTATTGTTATGATTATTAATAAAGTGTTTGGCTTTCTGTTGTAAGCATATATGGGTAGAGTTGGTTTAAGGAGTTTGTATCTCCTTAAACCAATTATGTATCGGGTCTTAGACTCATTCAATGTTGCTATGCATGATTAGATTATTGTGTTAGTATAATATGAGTTTCTATCGTGTATGTGCAAATATACTAGGTCTAAGCTCTAATTAAAAAGCTTATTTATTTGGTGTAGTTGCATGATTTCTTTCCTTTACTTGTAGCATCCCTATAGCTTTTTGTTTATTATTTTTTCAGTATTAAATTTATAATGATTATAAATATTGGTTATTTTTATAGATAAAATATTTATATGTAAACTTGTTTTTAAGTTAGCTATCAAGCAAAATCGAAGAAACTACAAAAATTTAGATAATTATAATTCAGATATATTTGTTATAAATATGATACATAGAATTGCACTTATACATTTAATAACACATGTTCATAAATCTAAAATTATTTTTGCTGCTAAAATATTTATTTAAACTTGAATCAATTTATGAAATTACCACTTAGTCTATTCTTTAATGTATTTCATTAATTTGAATAAATATCTTAAATTTTAGGCTAAAATGTATGATAAGATATATCCTAAAATATTAGATAAGATATAGTCTAAATTATAGGCTCAATCTTAAACTAAAATATAGCATAAAATATACTTTAAAATAATTTTTCTTTAAATAAGTGTCTTCTTAATTAATGAGTATACTTTAAAAGAACTATTCTTTAAATATGAGTCTTCTTGATTAATGAGTATTACCAATCCTATTTGTAATAGAAAATATATTTATCAATTACATAGGATTAAGGGTTTTTAATTTTTCTTATAAATAAAACTCATTGCTCATTGTTTCAATCAACCACACAAGAGCATTATTCTCTACTTCATAGTCTATCTCTCTTATTTTGTAAATATAAGATCATAATTCTTTAGGCTTCTTTATTTGGTTAATCTATCAAACATTGATGGTTATATTTGATTTAATAATAAGCATAATTAGTTTATGATATTTTGATTATATGTTCTTATAGCTTTTTCATTATTCTTGCTCTTAAATTGTTAGATCAAATGATTGTGTGTGTCTATATCATAATTATTTGGTTCAATTATTAATTTCAAATGAGCTATTTTTATTGAACTTGTACTTAATCTTTTTGCTCTAGAATTTGCTAGTTATTTGATTTAAGTGACATATGTTTTGAATAATCTAGTTATGATGATTCATTATTAAATTTGTTCTATAACACACACGAGAACTTGTGTTATTGTGCTAACCCTTTTTATAGTTGATTCTTGAACGTATCTGATTGACGGGAAGCTTATTAGAATGTTGGTCTGGAAACCGCTCATGCTAATATTAGAAACTGTGAAAATAGAGCAAGGGCTTATAAGTAAGGTACATTGGAGAAATATCCTAAGGAGGGTAGCATAAAACCGAGTTTGCTTGAACATTTGTTTTTCATAGTGGAAAGTTAGGTGGTCTGGTGGACATGTAGTTTTTGTCTTAGGTCATGGTTGTGGCCTAGGTTGTTTCCACCTAAAAATATTGTGTGTTATTCTTTTATTTTCGTACTTTATTTTTACATGTGATTGCATGCATAACCACTTTATTTAGATTATTAAATTATAAATTGATAAAAATTAAAAATAACCTATTCTCTCTCTAGGTCAATTAGGTCCATATTTTATAAACTTTCAATTGGTATTAGAGAAAACACTAGACACACTTAGTGAGTTTAATCCTTATTGGAAGGTTTGCATGATCCTTATTGGAAGGTTCGTATGCAAGCCTTTCTCAAACAAGATGAAAATGTATAGGATGATATTCTTGATGGTTGGGAACCACCTTCGACAACAAAAGATGGTGTAACAGCCATAAAGCCAAAAGATTCGATCATTGAAGAATGCACTCTTACTAGAGCAAACTAAAAAGGTCTAAGCTTAATATTTATTGTAGTGTCAATGGATGAGTTATGTCGCATCTCTGACTCAGAGACTGCTAAATATGTATGAAATGCACTTGTTTCTTATAAAGGAACTTCCTAAGTTAAACAAACAAAATTGAGATTGCTAACATCTCAATTTGATTCCATTAAAATGATAAATACTAAAACTTTTGGTCAATTCTATGCTTGTTTTTGTGATGTTACTAATTCTTGTTCTAACCTTGGCAAGAAAATTTCATAACCTATACAAGTATACAAACTCCTAAGCTCTTTAACAACAGACTACAAGATGAAAGTTATAGCGATAGAGGAAAGCAAGAATGTGGACATTCTAAACGTTGATTAACTTGTCGAGTCAATCCAAACCTATGAGCTTACTCTTGATTCGCCCAAGAAAAAACAATGATATGACATTCAAAATCTCCAAAAAGGGCATCTCTGATAGTGATGAGTCACTAGTTTTTTTAGCATGAATTTTTAAGAAGTTTATGAAAAATAAGGGTCAATAGAATAATCAATCTAATAAGGGATAATCCAGTCGTTCGAGGGAATGAAAGTCAAGAGAAATCAAGCCTCCTACCTCTAATGGTAAGAAAACTAAGCTCACTAGTCTTCAATGCTTTACATATAGGGGCTTTGATCATATTTTTATAGAATGTGCGAACAATAAAAAGAAAGTTGAAAAAGCTTTTAATGTTACATTCAGTGACACAGAAAGTGAGCAAGATAATGCTAGTAACTCTGAAGATAATGACACTAACTATCATGCATTCATTGCAACTACCAAATAACACTACAATGACTCTGACTCTAACTTGGATGAAGAAAATGAGGAAGTAAACTATTATCTCTTATTGTCAAGTTTAATGTATCGAATTATGATGAACTATTCATGGATTGTTTAAATGCCAGGAAAGAGAGCGATAAACTACTAGTTGAAGTAACTAAACTTAATGATATCATCAATGTTCACAAAACAAATTCCTTTACCCTAAAGAAAGATAAAAAGGATTTGTCTTAACATATTAATACCTTGAATCTAAGTCTTGTAGAAACCAATCAGGAAAACAAAAAGCTTAGGCAAGAATTTAGTATTACTAAAGAGACGGTGAGAAATTTGATCATAAATGCTAAAAATTGACCAAAGTCTTAGACTATGAAAAGTCACATGAAGATAAGAGAGATCTTGGATACGTAGATGAATAGTATATACCTTCATCATCCAAAAATTAATTTGTAAAACCCACGATTACTCTGGAAGGAAATGTAATTTCTTCACCTTATCACTCTAAACAAATTCAATTTGTTTCCATCTGTCATCATTGTGGTAGGAAAGGACACATTAGACCTAAGTGTAGATTTATTTACACCTATGATTTTATCATGAATACAAATGTTTATAAGACATCTCAAATTTTTTCCAAATGTGTAGTTTTTATTGCAAAAACTACACAAATAAAGGAACCTAAGAGACTAGTAGCTTAAACTTCCAAAATTAAAAGATGTTGGGTTAAGAAGTCTAAGTTACATTATTTTGTGGCCAATATATCGTTTAAACCTAAATCAAATACCGTCTGGTATTTTGATATTGGATGCTCAAGACATATGACTGAGAACCATTATTTGTTTAAAACCTTTAAAGAATACAATGAAGGGATAGTTATCTTTGGTGATGGAAAAACATCTAAAATTGTTGGGAAAAGCTCCTTACTATTGGTTCTTTTTATTGTGTGTTAAATTGAGTATGTTGTTTTGTACTTCTTCTGTGTTATTTGCTTAATTCACATTTATAAGGTCTGTTTGGCTGAATTGGTATATAGCTTGAAAAAAGATTCCATGGATTTACTTATCCATCCTTTATCTAGGTCCTAGTTACCTAGTTGAATCGAAGGAACAATTGAATTTCATGCAATTGTTCCTAAATGCAACAAATAAAAAGCAATTTCCATACCATTGTTGATATGGCATCCAAGTAAGCTCCACATTAGTATGGTGGATGATATGTCACGTGGTGATGTGGCTACCGAGGTGGGGTTGATGTGAAAAATGATCATTTTTCTTACATGGCTAAAATGTTCTGTCTAGTGCCCTTATTTGGATGAGTACAGTAGGGCATGTGTTGGAGTTAATTTGGTGCCTCAACTTTGCATCTTCCTTTCAAAGTTTTGAATCAATCCATTAAGTGTTTCTTTGAACTATTTAGCCTTGGACTTTGTAAATGATCCACTTGAAAGTTGCAAGAGTTTTGGATTTGCATCAATATGTCATCAAAATACATTAAAAATATGATTATATCATAATTGTACCTCTTAAAGAACAAGCTTGTGTTTCTGACTTCATTCATAAAATTATCACGTAACAACCAAGTGTTGAACTTATGATACTAAATCTTGGGTACTTGTTTAAGTTCATATAGAAGCTTTTTAAATCTACATACAAAAATAGATTGAGTATGATCTTCAAAACTAGATGGTGGACTTATGAACACAATTTTTACCAATTTATCATTAAAAAATGTATTATTAATGTCTAACAGTCCAATCAAAATATAAAATTAAAGATAAAATAATAGGAATAGTTGGGACTTTAACAACTAAACTAAATTTTTTCCTATAGTTAATACCACGAGTTTGCAAATAACTTTTAACACCCAATCTCGCCTTTTCTTTTGTTAGTGACCCCAAAAGCCAACTCCTTTATTTTAAATAACCAATAACACCTTATAACTTTCTAATCAGAGAATGTAGGTAATAGTTTTAAAGTGTCATTCCTTGTGATATTCAATATCCATAACCTCACGTAAAACTTGGTGCTTATTAGCTTCACCAAAAGACCTTAGGAGGTTACAAGCTTACTCTTAAATTAATTGTAAATTTATATTAAGTTCTATTACTTATTATATTTTTAAATAAACTTTCATAATAAAATAATTTATAAATGTAAGAAAATTACATAAAATAAATTACATATTATTTTATCATTAAAATTATTTATAATTAAACTATTAAGTACAATAAGATTATATTTAATCCATATGGTACAATATAGATGCCACGAAGGTGAAAACTAATAAAATTAAAAATCATCGGATGCCTTTATTAATTTATAATGAAATTTAAAAGGAATCGTAATCATAAGGTAAAGAAATTACTATATTTACATAGATACTCTGAGTGAATAATTTATTTTTATTTTATTCATATTTTAATAGATTTTAAACTTATGAAAACAAATGTTGTTGGATTAACAAAAAATATTTAAATAATATAATTTATTTATTTAAATAAAATAACAATTATGTATTCATTTTCTTAATAGGAAAATAAACTCTTGATTAAATTTTCAAACTATTCAAAGTTTATTAAAATTTAATCATTATCAAATTTTATTTTAATTAAAGCTATATTATTATTATTATTATTATTATTATTATTATTATTATGATCTAAAAAATTGAGCATATATTTTACCTTGTTATTTTAAATAATTTTTAACTAATATTTATTATTTATTTTATAATTAATAAAAAAAATAAGATTTTTAAATAAATTATACAATAATTAAGGACTAATGATAATACTAATAATTATTATAAAATATATGAAATTTTTTTTTCAAAAATTTATAAATTATAATTTATATTTTCAAAGATAGTTTATATTATTTTTTTGTTTTAATTTAACTAAAAGATAATTTTGATTTCACATAGAGAAAATAGTTCTTGTGTAGGACATATTTGAAAACAAAATTTTCTATTTAGTTAGGAATAAAGTTTAGAACTATTAAATAGGAATTGGAAAATAATAATTTAATTTGTGATATTCGTGTGGGACTTTAATTATAATTTTTTTATTTTATTAAACAAATAAAAAATTGAAATCATTACAATTATCTTAATTTCAGCAAGTATACAAGTCCTGTGCTCTTTTAGCCCATTTTCTGATGACATTTATGGCATGTTTCTTATATTAATTGTTTAATTTTTATAATATCTTACTTTAGTTATAAAATTAAACCGTATTACAATTAAAAATTGTAACTTCAAATCATATTAAATATATGTTTAAATATTTAATTATAAGATTATATGTTTTAATTTTTACTTTTATTTTAAAATAAAAATAATATAAAAATAAATTAAATATTAATTTAAAAATAAGTTTATCTAATTATATTATATAATTAATCATAAATATTATATAAATTAATTATAATATATATACGTTTAATGCTAATATGGTACAACAAATATCTTCTAATGGATCCCAAGAAGGCACGTGACAGACCCTTTCGTGATCAAGTTTTTGCAATCTTTCCCCACAAATCTATCGTTCTTTATCTCTATTGTATAGCTCTTTAGTGAGAAAATTGAAAAAGTCTCACATTGATTAAGAATAAAAGTTTGTGTTGTATTTTGGATTATAAATAAAATCCCTTTCACTTATAAAATATCTCAAAATTTATAAATTTTTCTCTTTTTTGCAAGGGTAATTAATTAGCTCAATTTTGTCTAATTAGTTGTAATTTTAGAGTTCATCCATTTGGAGACAATAGAAGTAGTCAACGATGCCCGAGGATATAGGTAACATTTATACCAAACCTCGTTAAATTTATGATATTTTTTATTTATCTGCTTTAATATCTACTTTAGTTTCTTTTAACATTATTTTTCTAATAACATTATTTTATCGTGCTAGTTTGAGTTCTATTTATTTAAATCATAGGTGAATAATAACTACTTAGAATAGAAAAAATATACTCGATTTTTCCAACAATTGGTATCAAAGTTGAAGGTTTCTACCTATGAATTTGTTTGTATTCCACTTGTTTTCTATTGGAATATAGTTGCTAGTTGTTGTAATATGAAGAAATGGCGAAAGAAAAGTCTCCCTCAAACAAAGGCCAACCATCTACGTAAAGCAAAACAATGGTTATGAATGCAAGGTTTGGGGTGGAAAATTTTGATGGAGCCGATCATTTCAGCATGTGGCAAAGCAAAGTTCTAGATGATTTGTTTCAACAAGGTCTAGACATCGCCATTGAAGAAGAGAAGTTAGATGAAGCAGATGAAGTCGAGTAAAAAAATATCAACCGATTGGCATATGGTACAATCCATTTATGTCTCTTAAGAGAACAAAAGTACATGTTCATGAAGGAGACATCCACAAGTAAGTTATGGAAGGTGTTGGAGAACAAGTTCATGAAAAGAGTAGACAGAATCAGCTTTATTTGAAGAAGAAGTTGTTCTGTTTTGAATACCTTTTAGGTTCCACAATAAACGACCACATTACTGCTTTTAATCGATTAGTAATAGATTTGTTAAATATGGATGAAACTTTTAAAGATGAAGATTTAGCCTTGATGTTGTTAACCTCTCTTCTTAATGAGTTTGATAACCTTATTATGAGCTTACTCATTGGGAAGGATAAAAATGTCTTTTGTGGAAGTTTTCATTGCTTTGTATAGTTATGAAATTAGAAAAAAAAAGATAAAAAAAGAAAGGAGGAATGAAGCAGCAGAGACACTATCTGTAAGAGGGCGTCTGTAAACTTAATAGAAAGGAAGGAAAGGCTCAAAAGGAAGTCTTGGTAAAGATAAACGTGCCTTTTGTCATGAAAAAGGTCATTGGAAGAAAAATTGTCTGAAGTTGTAGAAAAAATGAAAAGTTATGCCAGTTGATGCATGTGTAGCTAAAAGTAATTCAAATTCATATTTTACATTATTTGATTCGTCAACAGCATCCCATCCTAGTGATTGGATTTTTTATTTAGTGTGTACCCTCCATATGTCTCCTAATAAGAAGTGGTTCTTTAACTTTTAAGAACTAGATAGTGGAGTTGTTTTCATGGGTAATTATTATCCATGCAAAGTTTTAGGAATCAGTATAATTTGTTTGAAGAATCAAGATCGTTCAACCATAGTCTTGAGAGATGTTCATTATGTCCCAGATATGAAGAAGAATATCATTGATGTGGGAGTCTTAGAATCAAAAGGCTTTACAATGACCATGCAAAATGGGGCATTGAAGGTTACTTTTAGAGCACTTGTGGCGATGAAAGATGTTCGAAAGAATAACTTGTACCACTACCTTGGTAGTACGGTTATTGGGAAAACATCAATAGCAATTTTGGAGGAAGAAAAAGATTCAGAAACTACCAAGCTATGACATATGCATTTAGGGCATGCTAGTAGTTTTACAAGTTCTTGTAAAGCAAGGCTTATTAAAAGGCGTGAGAACCAGCAAGTTGAAATTCTATGAGCATTGTATATTAGAGAAGCAGAAAAGAGTAAGCTTTGGCATTGTACTCCATAATACAAAAAGGCATTTTAGATTACATCCATACTGATGTTTGGGGGCCAATAAGAACTCCATCTATGAGTGGCAAGCATTATTATGTCATTTTCATTGATGACTTATCCAGAAGAGTTTGGGTGTATCTCATGAAGAAGAAGGATGAATTGTTGGGAATTTTTCTCAAGTGGAAGAAGATAATCGAGACTCAGACTGGTAAAAAGATCAAGCATATGAGATATGATAATGACACTGAATACACAAACTATCCATTTATGAAATTTTGTGAAGAAGAAGGGATAGTGCGATACTTCACTATTCGAAAAACACCACAACATAATGGAGTTGTAGAATGTATGAATTGAACTTTGCTGGAGAAGGTTCAGTGTATGTTGTCAAATGATGGGTTAGGCATGTAGTATTGGATTGAGATTGTGATGTATGCAAGTCATCTTATTAACCGTCTACGATCATCTACTCTTGAAGGCAAAACACCTATGGAGGTATGGTTTGGAAAACCTGCTAGAGATTACGATTTCTTACATGTGTTTGGTTCTATTTCATACTACCATATAACATAATCAAAGTTGAATCCAAGAGCCAAGAAAACTATTTTTTTTGGGATCGTTTATGGTTTTAAGGGATGTCGACTATAGTGCCTTGAAATGAAAAAGATAATCTTCAGTAGAGATGTTACCTTTGATGAATCTGCTTTGTTAAGAAAGGCAACTGAGAAGATT
The DNA here is from genome assembly GCA_030763125.1 of Hippophae gyantsensis. Lineage (NCBI taxonomy): Eukaryota > Viridiplantae > Streptophyta > Magnoliopsida > Rosales > Elaeagnaceae > Hippophae > Hippophae gyantsensis. The sequence continues at coordinate 20,885,930 of CM061032.1, read as the reverse complement.
GATGACATTTTGCAGTAGGTGAAGAAAACTCTGAAACAGGTGGAATTTGAAAGCATAATTGTTAATCCAACTGGTGGAGATGAGACAGAAGCTGATCCTCTATTGGCAGAAGATGAATCAGATGAAGAAGAGGTTTTAACCCAAGAACCTCCACAGTAATAAGAAGAAACTACAATTGATAGGATGCAATGAAAATATGACAAGGTGCCTACTCGATACAAAGATATGAAAGATCTACCTGCTTAGTTTAAGAATGCGGTAGCCATTGCACTTTCAGTTGTGCATGATGATGTTCCTTCCATATATAAAGAAGCAATTAGAAGCCCTAAAGTTGAAAGATGAAAGGAATCAATGGATGAAGAACTTCTGTCCCTTTAGAGGAATAAGACATGAAAGTTGATACAACTACCTAAGGGAAAAAATGCAATTGGCTACAAATAGGTGTATGCAAAAAAAGAAGGATTTTTTAACAAAGATAGTGTTCGTTATAAGGCAATGTTAGTGGCTAAAGGCTATGCTCAAAAGGGAAGAATCAATTATAATGAGGTATTTTATCCAGTTGTAAAACATTTATCCATTAGAATTTTGTTGGCTTTGGTAGCACATTTGGATTTATAACTAGTTCAACTTGATGTGAAAATCGTGTTTTTACACCGTAACTTGGAAGAGGAAATTTATGTCTCAACCAGAAGAGTTTAATGTTGATGGTAAAGAGAATTGAGTTTGCAAGTTGAACTAATCGTTGTATGGATTGAAGCAATCTCCGAGGTAATGGTACAAATGATTTGATCAGTTTATGTTGCAGCAGAAGTATACTAGAAGTACACATTATCATTGTGTGTATTTTCGCAAGCTACAAGATGAGTCTTTCATCTATCTCCTATTGTACGTCGATGATATGTTGGTTGCATCGAAGAGTCAAGCAAAAATTGAGAAGTTGAAGGCTCAACTAAATCGGGAGTTCAAGATGAAAGATCTGAGAGAAGCTAAGAAGATTCTCAGCATGGAGATAAGCAGAGATAGGAAGAAGGGGAAGCTTAGTTTGACCTAGAGTCAATATTTGAAGAAGATACTACAACGTTTTGGTATGAATGAAAGACAAAACCTGTAAGTATTCTGTTTGTTCCTCATTTCAAACTTAGTGCTCAATTATCTCCTAAGAATGATGTAGAATGAGAATACATGGAAAATGTACCGTATGAAAATGCGATTGGTAGCTTGATGTATGCAATGGTGTGTATGAGACCTGACATTTCACATGCAGTTAGTACTGCAAGCAGACACATGCATGATCTTAGTAAATGACATTGGTTGGCTGTGAAATGGATTCTACGATATATTTTAAATACTGCAGATGTTGGTTTAGTATTTCAACAGGATAATACTATTGGTCAATGTGCAATTGGATATTGTAATTCTGACTATACAGGAGATTTAGATAAGCATCAGTCAACTATTGGTTATTGGTTTACTCTTGCTAGAGCACCAATCAGTTGGAATTCTACCTTGTAGTACACAGTTGCTTTGTTTACTATAGAGGTAGAGTATATGACAATTACAGAGGCTATGAAGGAAGCTATTTGGTTACAAGGTTTTCTTGAAGACTTGGGAGTTGGTCAAAAAGATATTAAGGTATTTGTGACAGTTAGAGTGTTATTCATTTAGCAAAGAACTAAGTCTACCATGCACGTACAAAGCACATTGATGTTCGTTACCATTTCGTACGAGAGATTATTGAAGAAGGTGAAGTATTAATTCAAAAGATCAATACTATAGAAAATCTCGTAGATATGATGACTAAGGTGGTAACGACAATCAAGTTTAAACATTGTCTGGACTTGATTAACATCTTGTAAATTTGAATTGGCAATGACATCACTGATCTAAAGATTGAAGAAATCATTTAAGAATCACTGAGTCGCTAAGGTGAAGATTTGTTACGTAGCTCCTTAGTGAGCAACCTGAAAAAATCCCACATTGATTAGCAGTTGTATTTTGGGTTATAAATAAAACCCTCTCTTTTACTTCTAAAACTTTCAAAAATTTGTAAATCTTTATCTATTTTGTAAAGGTAATTAATTAGCTCAATTTTTTTCAATTAATTGTAATTTTAGAGTTCATCCATTTACAGATAGTTGAAGTGGTCAACAACGTCTGAGGATATAGGTAACATTTATATCGAATATCGTTAAATTTTTAATATTTTTCTTTATTTACTTTAATATCTATTTTAATTTTTTTTAACATTACATTTTTAATAATATTATTTTATCATATTAGTTTAATTTCTAATCATTTAAATCACATCACAGATCTCAATCTTTTTATGTTACTTTGACGCCATAAAGGCTTCCGTGTCGCAATGGTGGCTTAATGATGATAGCTTTTGGTCGTCATCCCGAAATATCATATAAAAACTCAAATCCACTATGCCACTCGTCTGCGCCAAGTTCGGAGACGCTTTTTTACTCTGTTCATTTTCTAGGGTTTTCCATTTTTACACATTTATATTATTTGGCTATTTTTTGAATGGTACGAGACTTCGCTGTTTAGCCATCCATTATGTTTCCATTTCTAGGGCATGTTCTGTTTGGATGGATGGATATAAATGTTGGCATTTTATTTGTGAAATTATAAATATTATGCTTCGAATTTCTACCGTGTTATTGATTTTTTTGTCCGTACGTCTGTTCACTGAAAGTTTTGAACTCTTTTCATCTCAAATCACTAGCTGAACTATTGAAGGTTCAATGTTCTGCAATTATTTCGCATTTTCTTTATTGAGTTTGCAATTTTCTCAAATAATTAAAAATGTTTGTTCCTTTCTAATTTTATTACTATATGATAAATGTGTAGGATCCATGTATTTGTTATATCATCCTCTCGTTCCTTAGGCACTTTTTGTTCTGTCTGATATAGCTGCACTGCTGCAGATTATGTGCTTTGTATGGTTCTTTTACTAAGGGAATTTTATTATGGTTCTTTACAATGCACAAAAGATGATGTTTCTACTTCTCTCTGTTGTATCATCTCTTAAACAAACTATCACCTTGGACTGAAGTTTCCACCTTAAGTTTAGTTTAATTTAGTTTTTTGTGTGTGTGTGTGTGTGTGCTTGTTTGTTTGTCTTCCTTTTTCCCCCCAATTTCTTTACTGTGTAGCTGCAACTTATTAAAAACACAATTTGCTAGTGTATTGGAAAACCAACTGAAGTTATTTTCTCCTAATTTCTGTCACTGTCTCTCCCATGTCATAATGGTAGCTCTACTTGAATTACTAGCCTGTAATCAACTCCATCAGCTTTTTGAATGAAGGTTGTTGGCGATATGTATCAGTAGGTGCATCGATACATTTCAACTAGGTTAGCTTTTAGTAACTTCATCATTTAACCCCTCAGTTACAAATATTATTAAATAGAGATAAAAAATTAATAAACTCATACAATGAAGTCCTAAGCAGAACCTATATCTAGGTCTGTTAGCATCAGAAAAAACAAACGTGCTAGTGAATGATGGTACATCCCACTACCATGTTGAGGTACAATTAATAGGAGCCCTAGAGGCTATACTATTACCTACGACATTACCCTCCCTATAGATATGAGAAAAGTGAAAGTCAATTTGGGACATCTTTTTCAAGCAATCAATCCAGATTGCATACCATCTCCATGGAAAAGACAGTGATTTCGTACAAAAAGAGGCCACGTAAGCTCAGTTCGGCTCCAACTAAAGCTGTCATCATTCATAGGTGGAAGCATACAAATCACATGGATTGTAATTGTTAGTTCTGCCTCGAAGCATGTGAGATATCGTGCAAAATGCAAAAAGACCTTTAACAAAGGATCTTGAGGTGCCTATACACCCTCGCTCATCTAGCTAGTCTCGACGACCTAAAAATAGCATCATTTGTGTTGACTTTGAGCCAGCTTGAAGGTGGAGCATGTCAAATAACCTCTATTATCTTGGGAAACTGTCGTGGAATGCCTTGTACCAGTAGAGTGAAGCACTTGAAGATCTTTTACTGTATTTTTCATAGATTCTCGTTGCATACCAACCTCTCAAATGAATCCCCAAACTGTGGCAATTACAAGACCCAAAGAAGTTGGTTTATCCTCAAATCAACAATCATTTTTGGCTGACTAAATTACCTAGATAACTGAAATAACTCCTTCTTTCTATAGATTGCCAACCTATACTCCAAAGTTTATCACCATAGCATCTGTCCATAGGTTTAGAATAGTGGAGCCTGTGCAAGGTCTCTTATTGAAAAAATAACCCAAAAAATCCCAGAGTGCACTTGCAAAATGATAACTCAAAAAAGGTGAGAAAATGTTTCCTAAGATGAACCAAATAAGGAACATTGGGAAGAGAAAGAGCCCCGTCCTTTTTGCCTAGCAGTCAGTAGGGAGTTTGTTCTGAATAGCGCGCATGAATAAATGGACTAAGAAGGCGGAATGAGGGGGACCTAGATGTGATCCCATCCTTATTTGTGCAAGTACAAACTCATTTATCAATACCTTTACCAGCAACTATCGACCACATCTCCAAAGCGATATTCGAAAAAGAATCCTCAAAGGATTGATGTAGGTGCCACCTATATGTCTTTAAGTAATTTCCAACCAGCACATGTATTGGTGAGTCAGTAGGGGAGTTGGGTACTCTCGTAGTTAAATAAATGCCTAGCCAATTATCAGTTTAAACCATACAAAGAATTCATGCCAACCAACCATATAGACTCATCCATCAGAGTGGAATGCTGGGACCACAAGCTAGGCCAAATAGAGGAGCAAATGTAATAACTCTGTGTTGCGTTCCTCATATCCAAGTAGCACTTGCACAAGTAGAGCAAAGTGTTATAGTTTCCTATGATAATTTGTCAGGCAAACTTTCGCAACATCGCCTCATTTAAAGTTTCATGGTCTAGTAAACCAAGAACCCCTTCTTCCAGAGGGTGACAATAGTCTCACTAAGCAACTTGGACCTAAGGTTCCAAAGAAAAGAAATGGGTACCAAGGCATAAGCCTCAAGGCGGGTGTTAGGTGTAGGCCTTTCTTAAAATTGAAACAAGTACATAAAATTATTAATAACCTATAATTATATAGAGTAAAAATACACTAAAAGTTAAGACATAAATCATAAAATGTAAAAATAACATAAGTAGTTTAGATATGTTTCAATATGTTGGTCATTGTTAGTTTCTTCCTCTTCATCCCATGAATCTACTAATTCAAGCTCTCACTCATCATTCATCAGTACCTTCGTCAATACTGGTTTTATCATTCATTAAATCACCATTTCTAATTCTAATGTCTTGTTCATCTTCATCAATAGATTTACTTACCTTTACCCTTAGCATTTATTGGTAGATTTTTTCTTTTAGTTATAGATGATCCTTCTTTATTTTGGTGTGATGTTCCTTCTTTCCCTCCAACCAAAGGCTCATCATCAAGTTCATTTGTATCCCTTAGTTGTAGGTTTTCTAGGGTTCTATTACTAGTACACCATTCATTATTTGATGGCACATCATCAAGTATTAAAAGATCTTCATCTTCTTTGAGTGCCTTAAGTTTCATGTGCTTATGTTTTAGTTTCTTGTTATATAAACCAAAAATTTCATCCCAAGTGTGCTCAATTGGTTTTATAGGAGTCCTTTCATTTATTATTATTTTTATTTCATTTTTTTGATTTAATGGTTGTTGAGCTTTTATAAAAAAATATGGGCTTGGCTTAAAACCAACACAATTTGGCCCTTTATTGTTTCATGAAAGAGGCTTAAGCCTCATGGTGCCTCAAGGCCTCAAGGCATATGCCTCATCATAAAAGGCAGCCTCAAATTACGTTGGAGATGCGTTATCATCAAAGCCTCCATTAGCTACTTTGCCTTAAGGCATCGCCTTATTGAGTTTTTTGGAACTACCTTTGGACCAGTTTGAGTTTATCTGCCTTTTTGGACCAAAAGAAATTCCTAATGATCTTAGTCAAGTTGTTAAGAAATGATTTTGGCCATCGGTATATCTGAAAAGAGTGTTGATTTGATCTTGGAACGAATTTTATCGCTATGCCTTAAAACTAACACTTCTTTGGTGTTCCCTAAAATAAGATGACTCCCAAATAGGACATAGAAGCAACCCTAGTGCTCATGTTGGTGATTCCCGAAGAGATGAAACACTAGTTTAGGTAGCACCCTTGCTAAAATAAATGTAGGATTTATCCAAGTTTACAAACTGTCCTAATAATTGACCATAAGTAAGAGAAGCCTTCGCTAGTTGTCGAAGATTCGATGGATATATTCGACCAAAAAAATAAGCAAATCATTAACATATAAGAGGTGAGTTAGTGCCATAATACCTATAGGATTAGAAATTGGAAGGAATCTTCCATTATCAACCAGAGACAAAATATACCTATTAAAGAAGTCCTTTGCAATGCAAAAACAAAAAGGTCAAGAATGGGTCTCCTTGTTAAACTTACCTGAGTGTAAGAAAAGTAACCTTTTGGAGAGTCATTAATTAAATAGTGATTCTTGTTGAAGCAAAAGATTCCAAACCCAACCCAAGAAAGTATCATCAAAACCAAAGCATGACATAACCTTTAAGATAAAAGCCCAGTGTATGATGTCAAAGGCCTTATCCATATCAATTTTAATAGCAACATTCTTACCACGATTAGAGAGCTATATTACATTAAAGTATTCAGAGGTGCTGGCCATAAAATCACTTATGCTGTGGCTTTGAATAAAGTCAAACTAGTATTGAGACAGAATTTGTGACACGTTTGGCAATAATCTTGGATATTAGCTTAAACATAAACCTATTTTGATTAATATTGTTTGCATTTGAGTGTGGGTTTGAGGATTAAAGAATTTGAGTTCAGACTCGGATGTATCTTACCAATCATAAAATAGTCCTGAATAGCTCGTATTACATCATTACCAATAATGTCCCAGTAGTGTTGAAATTTTTTACCAATAAAACCATTTGGCCCAAGAGCACTAAGAGGATCCATGTCAAAAACAATGGTTCGAATTTCTTGTGATCCCTTCCTAAAGTTTTGTTATCCTTAGTTGTGAGCAAGGATGGAACTACTACCTCAATAGAGTAGAGTCCAAGGTATTCCTAACTTGTGCGAAAGACAATTGCTAATACCTTCAAACATGAGTGGCAATTTTTTTTCCAGATTGTGAGTAATCTCTTTATGTATCTCTAATTGTGTTAAAGGTTTTTTGGATTTTAAGGATTTTAAGCGTCTAAGGAACGAGCTGTAAAAAATAGTGTTTCTACATTCTTTCAAGCACTTAAGTATGATTTTCCCCTTTTGGAAGATGTCCTGTTGTTGTAACAATTTATCCAAATCCTAATGGGCATCTGACTCTAATTATAGGAGCTTCGTTGAGAAGATTCCTTGCATATCACTTTTGAATGTTAGCTAGAACAAGTTTTGTAGCCTCAATGTGCACAAAAACCTCCTTATCCAAACCTTAAGAGCCAATTTAAGGGCTTTAAGCTTACCAATGATAACTCTTATTGGATTGGCTTGCATAGGTCTTTATTTGGTGGTGCATGCCAAGTCGAGAACGATGGGATACTCAATCCACATGCCATGAAACTGGAAAGATCTAGGTGCCCTAGGTGGAGTAGTAATAGCTGATATAATAGTGGATGATGATCAAAATGTTGTCGAGGGAGGGTGTAACGAGAGATGACTGACCTGGAGGCCAAGAAAGGATTAGAACAAAAACCACGGTCTAAACGTGATCGTATATGAGAGAGACCACCCATAAAGTATGTGTAAAAGGCCCTTTTAGTATCAATATTTACCAAGTTAGAAATGGAGACAGTAGTAATGAAATTCTGTATAGAGCTTGTATTTTGAAACACACCAATAGCTTTGTGGGATCCAAGAACTGCATTAAAATCCCCAATAACCAACCAAGAATGATGTTGCTCAGATAAAGTCTTCAAATAGTCCCAGAGAAGTCTCCAATTGTGAAACGCACCAGTAGTTTTGTGGGATTCAAGAACTACATTAAAATCCCTAATAATCAACCAAGAATGATGTTGCTCAGGTAAAGTTCTCAAATAGTCCTAGAGAGCTCTCCGTTTAATGTTAAAGCCATTGCTATACAAAGGAGAGATGGTGAGTGGTAGCGTTTTCAATGTAGGTGACAAGTATGTGTTGTTGATGTTGCAAGTAGTCAAAGCATTATTTACTACTAAAGAAGTAGAGAAAAGCTAGAGGTTGCTAACAAGAGTATAATTATTACCAAGAAAAGTGTATCCAAGACTATGTCATAAGCAACCCTTAATCAGGCTAAGGTCTGTCATAGGTTCGGGCTATAAAGAAAGTCAGGTTTTTCCTTTTTATAATTTTTTTTCAAACAGTTTGGGTATCCTTGTTAGCAATAACCCTACAATTCCAATAGAGAATGATCATGATGAATTATTATCGGAAACTCCGAAAAGGGTGTGTAATGTTATGGTCGAAAACTATGGCCAATAGATTTATCCTTTCTACCCCATCATGTTACCTTTTGCCAACCTTCATTTTCATCAATTTGCATCTAGCTCTTTAAATTATGAATATGCTCACTTAGCTCAATTATTTTTGTAGTAGCAAGAGTTGTAAGAAAAGAAGTTGGGGAAGGCCTAGTGAAATTGGGAGCTATGAGGGGAGCAAAGGATGGTTATTAAGACTACAAGAAGCACCATGGGTAGTGTCAATTGGGGTACCAAAAATACCATAAAAAATGTCAAACCCAAAAATCCTTACCATATAGTACAAGTGGAAGGAGGCATAGCAATATTGAGGCAATGAGGCTTAAAAATAGAGTTTTGAGGTTATAGCTTCATTTGGAAAATTAAGGCTTATGCTTTTTTGATTTGAGGCACATACTTTAAGGCTTTTACACCTCGAGGCAATTGAGAATAGGCTCAAATGGTTCGTTTCATGGGTCACTTATAAAATCTTTATCCAATTTTATTAAAATTTAAAAAGCAAAAAGTCAAAAATAATGAAAACAAAAATAAAAATATTATAATCTTACGAACAAAATGATTAAGATTTCTTCCTTTATATTGTTTGGCCTTCCTCTAATTTTTGCCTTCCTTTTCCATTGCCTTTGCCCACCACCAAATTTTGACAATTATTAAGTATTACAAGTAATATTTTTTTCCTAGCTATTTGATTATTTATATTTATATTTTTTCTTCTTTTTCTTTTGAACTTGTATTTCCATCTTCTGTGCATACATTTCTCAAACATTTTTGTTCGTATTCACTTTTGTGCTCTCCTTCCACTATAGTTGATGCCTTTGATATAAATGCATGTAAAGAACTACAACTCTATATGATTTACTTTGTGTGTTTTGTTATTATTTCCATACTTGTATATATCTATTGGATTAATAATTTCTTTTATTCAATTTTTTAAAAGTAAAATTTAAGGTTTGTGTCTCGCTTTGTTTGAGGAAAACACCTCGGTACTTAAAATAGCCTTTCTAAACATTGATTCACTTATGAAAATACTTGCATTACACCCAATTCCAAATATTATCGGACAAGTGTGAGTTTCTCCTGTCAAGTCTTTTAGATAGAAAATGTTGCTCAAGTAGATATAAAATATGTTTTCAGGTAGTTATGCTTATCAATGTAAATTAAGGTGGTCTTCTTTCTCAGTTCTTCATTCTCTTTAAAACGTTTATGTTTGGATGGAACGATGGTTCTTATTCAGTGACATGACTTTTTAAAATTTACCATGTATGGTTCTTGAGAGTTTATACACATTTATGAAACCAAAAAGGAAAAACAAATTATTGTCACATAGGAAAGATTGATGTAGGTAAGGAGTGTTGGAAAGTTGAGATATAGAGAACTGTATTTGAATTCAATTTAGTGAGGGTAATCTCAAAGTTTGAGAAATGGCTTTTACAGTCAAAGAGAATGTTCATGTGGTGGTGTTAATACTTTTTCACAATGTAGTTTGAGTCAAGTCTATTTTACATTCAAGATTTTCGAAAAAAAAGAAAAAGAATTTACACTCATGTAACCACATTGCGCGTGTGCATAATGTGGTTACACAAGTGTCTAAATGATTTGAAAATTTTTCATTGTGAAATAGGCCAACCTCAAATTGTTGTGAATTTTTGCAGACTTGTTCCTATACTATCTGTTTTCCCTACTTTTTCCCTTTAAAAGGTTGGATGATTTTGTGTGAAACTCTTGGTTTTTGGTGGATTAAAAAAAAAGATGGGAAAATATTGATCAATATTTATGTCTGGGAGTCTTAACAAAGAGATAATTTGCTTAGATATGATAGTCGATGCAGTGGACATGCATTACTGAGCTTTCTTGTATATGGGATTTCTGTTGTCTTTACCATATTTCACTATTTTGGAGTAAATGTTCTATCTGCTTGTGTCTTCCTCTCTTGTTTATGAGGTTCGTGTTTCTATAGATGGCTAAAGTTAACAAGTTGAGGCTAAAGTATGATTCCAAATGTTCTAGGTCTACCCAATTTTCATCATCATGTAGCACTCAGAAGATTTGCAAGGTTGTCCGTCCAAAGAAGAAAGGTCACAGGGAACCAGAGAAGAAAGATTTGGATGATGTAAGGTGTTCGGTTTGCATGGAGTCCCCTCACAATGCTGTTCTCCTCCTTTGTTCATCTTATAACAAGGGTTGTCGCTCATATATGTGAGCAACTAGTAATCGGTTTTCCAACTGTCTTGATCAATACAAGAAATTCTATACAAAAGTAGCATCTCTTCAGAATTCACAACCACCAAATGACCCTTTGAACAATTTGAGATCCATTTTATGTGCAGGTCAACATAATGGAAATGTTGAAGTTCCAGAGCTTTTATGCCCACTTTGTTGGGGGCAGGTTAAGGGTTGGACGGTGGTAAAGCCAGCACAGAAGTATTTTAATGCCAAGAAGAGAAGCTACATGCAAGATAGCTGTTTGTTTGTTGGATCTTACAAAAAGCTTAGAAGCCATGTACTGGAAAATCACGCATTATCATGTCCAAGAGTAGTGGACCCTGTGCTTGAAGAGAAATGGAGGAGACTTGAGTGTGAGAGGGAGCGCAGTGATGTGATAAGCACTATCCTAACCTCAACTCCTAGGATAAGGGTTTTTAGGGATTATGTGATAGAGCCAGCCCCAAGTGGCTTTTACAGTGATTATGATTCTGATATGGATGAATATTTGGATAATTTTCACTAGGAGCCCTTTAATTTACGACAAAGTGGTGGAAATTATGCACGCAATGGATATCATGGTGATTATGACTCTGTTGATGATGCAGTTTGGATGCATCAGGCCACATCTTATAGCTATGTTTCTACTGTTGCATCTGGGTGTGGTCTTCACAGGAATAGAATGCTGGTGTCTAGGAGGCGCCAAAGACGTAGAGGATGAAATGGAAACCTGTGATTGTGGCTAATATTATTGTAGGAAATCAACCTAGGAGTATGGTTAGTTTCCTGATTTCCAGGGTGGAACCAACCCCTGATTTTAGGAGGATAGTTTCTTAATTTTCAGGGTGGAACCAACCCCTGTTTTTAGGATGTTAGTTTCATGATTTTCAGGATGATTTACAGTTGTATACTAATAACTTCCAACAGTGGATTAGGCATAACAAATGTATATATAAAGGGATTTGATATTAAGAAATTAATGAAGTAATTTTTCTATAAAATAAAAACAACTTCATGGTATCAAAGCCTTAGGCTCATAAACTGCTGCTCTTAGCCTCTTATTCAACTAGTTCTGTAAGTTCACCTAGTATGATGTCAAATACTCAGGCAAGGAATGCACCTTTTCAATTTCCAACTCAAGTTTCAACTTTTGGGCATGAGAGCTATGAAAAAACTGAAAGTTTAAATGTTCTTAGTACACTAGAAGATGACATGGATAAAGACGTTCCAGAGACAAGTAACAAAACTGAATTCAATAGGGGAAATTCAGGCAGCTTTGGGCTTGGATCCATTCTTGATCCTGCTCCTAAACATAATTCTTTTGGTGGTCTATTTACCAGTGCAACTATTAATGTTTCTGCTTCTCCTTTTAACAGTACCAGTCCTCAAGGAGAGTTATTTCGGCCTGCATCTTTTCAGTTCCAGTCTCTCCAACCATTAGTACAAACTCAGCCTCTAAACTCAAGTGCATTTTCTGGTAATCCTATCCCATTCACTAAGGAACAGTTAGAACTTCTCCAACAACTTATACAAAAGGCAAATATCAACACTACATTTAGTAGCAGCAGGAATAACTCCACACATATTTCCAGTAATTCAACAAAGTATGCTGGAAAATTTCCCTCCTTATCTTGGATAGTAGACTCAGGTGCCTCCAATCACATGACAAGTGATCAATCACTTTTCACAACCTATTCACCTTGCAACTGACCTCAAACAGTGTGTGTCTCCAATGGTACTCGTGCCACAGTAGTCAGAACAAGGACCATTTGCCTCTTAAACAACCTCATTCTCAAATTTGTGTTATTTGTGCCTCGATTTTACTACAATCTCATATCAGTTAGTAGATTAAATTATGACCTTAACTGTGAAACTAAATTCTTGGCTAAATCTTGTGTTTTTTAGGACCTAAGCTCGGGGAAAATGATTGGTGGTGCTGATTTACGTACGGGCCTCTATATTCTTGATATTAACACTCCTTCAAACCATTCTGTTAGTCATCAATGTCAATTGAGTCATAATCTTAACTCTCATAGTCATACTAATAAGGAAAGTGAAATCATGATGTGGCATTTTCGTCTACGTCATCCAAATTTTTCGTATTTGAAATGTTTGTTTCCATCCTTATTCATCAATAAAAATCCCAATTTATTTCATTGTGAAGTTTGTCAGTTGGCAAAACATACTCGAAACACTTTTTCACCATGCATGCACAAGCCAAGTCACCCATTTTCCCTCATTCACGGTGAAATTTGGGGACCATGTCACGTTCCTAGTATTACTGGTGCTCGATGGTTCTTACTGTTAGTTGATGATCATACTCGATTATGTTGGACATTTCTTATGAAAGACAAATATGAAACCAAGCACATATTTCCACTTTTTCATGCCATGATCCAAACTCAGTTCAATGCCAATATTCAAATCCTAAAAACTGATAATGCTAGGGATTTCTTTAATTCCGATCTTAGTGGATATCTCAAATCACATGGTATTGTCCAAAAAAGCTCCTGCGTTGACACACCACAACAAAACGGTGTAGCCGAATGCAAAAACCGTCATATACTTGAGGTTGCCCAAACTTTACTTTTTCAAACCAATGTTCCTAAAATATTTTGGGGTGAAGCCATTCTTACTACAACACACTTGATCAACCGAATGCCTTCTCGAGTTCTCAACTTTCATTCACCTTTACAAGTGCTTCAAAGTCAATATTCTATCTCACAACTTGTGTCACTAATTCCTTTCAAGGTTTTTGGTTGCACTGCTTTTGTCCATATTCATTCACAATATCGTGGCAAACTTGATGCCCGTGCCATTAAATGCATCTTCGTTGGTTACTCAGCTAATCAAAAAGGCTACAAATGTTTCTCTCCCATCACTCGTAAGTTTTACCATTCCATGGACGTTACTTTCTTCGAAGAAACTCCATTCTATTCTAATTCTGCAATTTAGGGGGAGAATCACACTAATGAATTGCAGAATTGGGATTGGTCATCACTCATTGAATCGAATTTATCATCTCATTTACCCTCCATAACCTTGTCCTCTTCCAACTTGATACCTATTCCAGATTCTCCTTCAAAAACCAAACCTGATCAATCTCCCATTGTCTATCCTAGACATCTTCTCCTTCCTAATGATGCCATAAAATTTTATGGAAGAAAGAGAAATCCTAACTTGCCCACACGAAATCAGCAAAGCCAAGAAACTCTCCTGAGCCAGACTGAATCTGAAAGATTACAAGATGAAGTAGAATCTAGTCCAAAACTTGGTTTTGACCCTGAGTTAGATCTTCCTATTGCACAAAGAAAAGGCGTTCGATCATGCACTTAACATCCTCTTCAAAGTTACATTTCTTACGCAAATTTGTCCCCAAAATTTTAGGCATTTGTGACATCCCTAGACAATACCAAGATTCCTAATTCTGTCAACGAGGCTCTAAAAGTTCCTGAATGGCACAAGGCAACCTTAGAAGAATACACTGCACTTGAAAAGAATGGTACATGGATGTTAACAAAGCTACCACATGGAAAGAGGACAATGGGTTGTAAATGGATATTCTCAGTTAAACAGAAGGCAGATGAAAATATCGATAGATATAAAGCTCGACTAGTGGCTAAAGGGTTCACCCAATCATATGGAATTGATTATCAAGAGAATTTTTCTCCTGTAGCAAAACTTAACATAGTTCGTGTCTTGCTGTCTATTGTAGTTAATGAGGATTGACCACTGCTTCAACTTGATATCAAGAACGCATTCGTAAATGGAGATTTGATCGAAGAAGTTTACATGGATGTGCCTCCTGGCTTTGAGACTAAAAATACACAAGGGAAGGTATGCAAGTTGAGAAAGGCACTATATGGACTTAAACAGTCACCTAGAGCATGGTTCGAAAAATTCACCAAGGTCTTCAAACAGGATGGATACTCTCAGACACATACAGACCACACTTTATTTGTCAAACACTTCGCAGATGGGAGAATTACAACTTTGATTGTATATGTTGATGATATAGTTCTTACAGGAAATCATGTAGGAGAAATGAAGAGACTTAAGATGCTATTATCCAAGGAATTCGAGATTAAAGACTTGGGATATTTGAAATATTTCTTAGGGATGGAGGTGGCACGTAGTACTAAAGGAATCTCAGTTTCTCAATGCAAATATGTTCTAGATCTCTTGCGTGAGACTGACATGAGTGGGTGTAAGCCTGTTGAAACACCCATGGATCCTAACACCAAACTAATGCCTTGAACTGATGAATTGGCAACTGACAAGGGGTAATATCAACGTTTGGTAGGTAAGTTAATTTATTTGACCCATACACGTCCATATATAAGTTTTTCAGTCAATTTCTTGGCAACCCATCAGTAGATCACTTGGAGGTAGTAAATGGTATTCTAAGATACTTGAAAAAGGATCCTGGAAAGGGGCTCATGTTTAAGAAAACAATTAATAGGAAATTGGAAATTTATACTGACGCTGATTGGGCGGGATCTCCTAGTGACCGAAAATCCACATCTGGATATTGCTCATTTATTTGGGGAAATTTGGTGACATGACGTAGCAAAAAGCAAGCAGTGGTAGCACGTATTAGTACCGAGGCTGAGTTCCGTGCATTGGCTTTGGGCATCTGTGAAGGAATTTGGCTAAAACGATTGCTATACGAACTCAAGGTTGAACATTCAGAATCTATTAGAATCATGTGTGATAACCAGTCAGCAATTGCAATTGCCAAAAATCTAGTCCACCATGATCGAACTAAACATGTGGAAATTGATAGACACTTCATCAGTGAGAAAATTGAAGCGAAGATGATCTCCCTCAACTATGTTCCATCTAGGCAACAAGTAGCAGATATTTTAACCAAAGCTTTGTTTCGACCTAATTTCACAGAGTTAAATGTAGCACTTGGTTTGGAAAACATATATTGTCTAGCTTGAGGGGGAGTGTAGGAAATCAACCTAGAAGTATGGTTAGTTTCCTGATTTCCAGGGTGGAACCAACCCCTGATTTTAGGAGAACAGTTTCCTGATTTTTAGGGTGGAACTAACCCCTGTTTTTAGGATGTTAGTTTCCTGATTTTTAGGATGATTTACAGCTGTATACTAATAACTTCCAGCAGTGGATTAGGCATAACAAATGTATATATAAAGGGATTTGATATTAAGAAATTAATGAAGTAATTTTTCTGTAAAATAAAAACAACTTCAATTATGTTAATAGCGGTCGGGGAATTCTGTGTTTTCTAGCTTGGCAAGCACTCGTGGAGGTGTTCTTTCTTTGTCTCAGGTACTGCAGATAATTTATCATCGCTTATTCTGGAAAATGAAGCATTCATCCCTAACTTGATAGCTTTATGTTACTTAGACCTATTGCTAAATTCTCAGTGATGGACTACAGATTTTAGATTGTAGACAATAGGCAATTATTTTACAGGGTCATTATTTGGTTGCATAGTTTTAGAAACATTAAAATGTTTGAGGCTCGTTTATTTCTCTTTCTATCATGCTCAAGGGAGATTTTGACAGGAAGAATTAAATATCTTCATAAGATATCAAAACCTGAGTTATCAAGTGCTGGGCATCCAAGATAGGAACAACAAGATTCATGAGTTAAACCATGTATCTATTTACAACTAGGGTAAATAACTTGCACATATAGTCTAAAGAAAGGAATACCCCAGAGAAGGAAGATTATGCAGGCATGCACTAATAGGACTTGACTTTCTCGTACAGAAGAATATCACAAAAAAGCCAGTAGGCTCTGAGTGCAAATAAGATTAGGATGCTAATAAGATTAGATATCTTTGATTCTTTTCCAATAAAAGGTGAGACATAAGTTGTTAAGATACCCTTTTCCTCCAAAAAGTATCCACCAAAAACATAAATAATAGAATACACAATGGACCATATTGGAGAAAGTGCCGAGTCAAGCCTCTCAATCTTAGCCTTCCCTACAAAATATTTCACTAAATTCTTAATCACTAGGAGGGGACAGCTGACCTTGTACAAGTTCTTTGCTACCACAACAGTTCTCCATCGCAAATAGCATAATTTTTACCCATTCATCATCTGCTTATCGTAAAATGGGCAGAATCTCTTCTGGTGCACAAGTAAATTATTTAACATGTTTCACTTTAATTCCTATCACTAACAAAAAATATGTTTATTTTTGTATAACGTTAAAAAATATATATTTATTTAAAAATGAATATATAAGTGAAGAAATATTTGATAGAGTAATGTTGTGGATAAGTTGGATGTATAAACTAATCTTGGAAAAATGTACGCTCAAATTTAATGTTGAACAATACATTCAAATTAAGTTTATCGTAATTTGATTTCAATTCTATGCAATATATAATCTGACTTACCAAATCACATCTTATCTAATCCACAAAATATGCATCATATCCTACTATAGATATGATAAATCAAATCATTAATTACAATATTGTGCAAATTATCATAAACGTATCCAAGATTTTTATGATACTAGTTTTTCTTAAAAAAGTTCATCGATAATATTCAAGTAAAACTATAAGAAAAGAAGAAAAAAATAAATAAAAAATAAACTAAGAGTATAGGCCAGAGGGGCAAACTTGTTAAGCTATTGTATGGAAGGTTATAGACGGTTTACTGTAAAACCTGAGTTGAACCATGTATCTATTTACAACAAGAGTAAATAACTTGCACACTTTGTCTAAAGAAATAAAGAATACCTCAATGAAGGAAGATTATGCAAGCAGACATGAGCAAGACTTGATTTTCTTATTATAGTATCAGAAAAGAGCCACTAATGGTGAAAAGAAAAAAAATCAATTTATTCAAGTAGTTTCAATTTTGAATCCCCTAATAAACATATATTTAACATATTTGTACTACATTTTTAAGCATACAAAAAATATATGTTTTTTACTTTAAAAAACATGGATGTGCACTGTATTAAGAGGGTTAAAAATGAAATTTCATTTATATTAGAAATTATGTTATGTAATTACACCAAACCATAATTCAATAAATAGATTACTTACATGCATAAGCTCTGCCACGGAGTGCAAATAAGATTAGGATACAGCTTTGATTCTTTTCCAATAAAACATGTAACATTAGTTGTCAAGATACCCTTTTTTCCACCATAACTGTAGAAAGTGCAGAGTAAAGAACTAACGTAACATAGGAAAGACTTACTTTCGATTTTACTGGCATGATTGTTTGCTCATAGCCATGATTAACAAAGTTGAAGAAAATTATTTATTATGAACATACTCTTTTCAGTCTTTGCATCCATAACAAAAATGTATTGTAGCAATGCTTTACGCCAATATTTTTAGTAGTCTATTTACCACGAGAGACATGGTATTACCATAATTGATATACTAATTATGACATAAAGAAATGTTCCAAAACGCCATTCTGAATTTGTATTTAAATATGAAATTTTTTTTTTCTGTTAGTAAAATTTTGTTAGATTCAAAACGTCAATATATTATAATAATGAGAATAATACATGCATTAAAATAAATAATTTATGTTCTCTAAATTTTATATTTGTCATATTACATATATTTAAATTAAGAGAATAGCAGTTAGGGTTTGTACCTTTTATTAAAAGAGTTGTTATAAGTAGAGCATAAAAGTGTTCTTTTAAGTGTTGTTACTTTCAAAACAATACTACAAAGGTCCTATTAAAGTAGCATTTCTGGTAGGATCGAAAATTCAAGGAAATGGGATCAAATGGTGCAACTTTGAGGCCAAACTGAAAATCAAAGGCTTCTATGGCACCACATAGCCAATATTTAACAAATCAACGAAATACTCAGATTGTAATTCCAACGAAAATCTTCAGAATTGTTTAACAACCCAAAGAACTATAAACCTCTTGATTATGTGACAATGCTTTATCAGATACCCTTTACTTTTTGTAGCTAAGATTGGTTTTATGAAATAAAATGGCTTATGAACCACGGCATTCTAAGAGAGTTATTCTAAGAGAGTTTTCACGACCCTAGAAATGGATACGTCAGATAAGAAGCATGGATGAGTTAAAACATATTTGTAGTAAAAATTTATTTGAAAGGTGATTTTAAAACATTTAATAAATTTGGGATATTCCATGAATTAAATCATTAACAACATTTTAAAAACTTTAAAGTATTTAATTTGAAAGAACAAACATACAGACGAAATAAAATTTAAAACATTAAATTTATTTAAAAATATATATTTATAACAGTCTTAGCAATGTTTCCAATTAGATTACAAATTACATAACATGTTAAAGTAGTGAACCTCTAAACTTTTTCCTTGATCAGTACCAAACCGCGTGTCGCCTTGATGAATGTATAGTCTGAAAAATTTAAGGGGAAATGGGTAAGCTACGGCTACCCCAATAAAATTTTATTCCATGCAACATATCACAATAAATATAACGATGGATGTAATATATAATATAACAATTTTTCATGTATATCCATCGAAGCAATAATCATATATTAGGGAGATTTTCTTAAAAAAAAATGAATATACCTATAATTCTTCACTTTCAATATTAGGAAAATGTACATTTCAAGTATTCCAATACATGATCATGTAATAAAATATGTTATGATGAGTCATAAATCCACATGCATGCTATGCAATATTGATGTAGTAAGCTACTAATCGTTTTGGATCCTTTATTATCGTTTTGTTATTTTTATTTTCCTTTCTTTAAGGCCGTGCCTAGCATATGAGCCACTAGTTTGTTTTTAGCCTTCTATTTTTTTTGTGAGTTGGGTATCTTTGGTTTTGGAATATAGGTAGAGATAGTGGAGAGAGCAAGCCATTTGATGAACTCTAAATATTGTAAAGAAAAGTTTTCTCAATAAATAATCCTTCAAGGTTTAATCTATATAAATAATCCTAGCTATTACCATAAATAATCTATATGAAAAGTTTTCTCAAATGATATTGTAAAGAGACATGGTATTACCATATAAATAATCCTTCAAGGTTTAGAGAGCAAGCCATTTGATGAACGCTAAATTGGTATCAGAGCCTAAGAATATCCTAAAGCTTTGATTGCCTCTAATGGTGGTAGAGGACAACACAAGGATGATGAAGATCACCTTGTGCAAACTATGTGACAATTATTTCAAGAACAAGAATAAAAGTTTGACATAGACTCAAATCATTTCTCTGGGTAGGTGCGACACACCTATGGTTGGCGAACACCTTCAGTGCCTTGTTGAGTGCGAACCACCTAGGCATTAAGCTCTTCAAAATCAATATCCACCTTTGCACTAAGCTCTTCAAAATCAATATCCACCTTTGCGAACAATGCGAGGTTGAGGGAGAGATAATTTCAAGTTTCACGATCATTATGCATAGGAAAATGTTGGTGAGAATGAACTTGAACCTACCTGCTACCATAATTACCCACCATCATACCCCTTTGAAGCTACATCGTGACCAGCCCTGAGTTTAACATCTCCGAACCATAACCCAATGAAGCCTATTCAAAGCTTATCGAAACCTCACCATCTAAACACCACGATAAATCAGCCAACATTAGATTCACACACCTCTTTATCTAACATACAACCACCAACAATGTTGCGAACCCCCTTCTAATACCTTCCATCATTAAACCACTTAAGGCATTATGTGGAATCCAACATACTTGTAAAGAAAAGTCAATTTTTGTAGATAGATGAACCCATTTTCAAGATTCAAGCAATAATGTATCGGATAACCTCGATTGGCTATCATCGTCGCAACGATGATGACGAGCCATGGATTATGAAGACCACTCAAGGGGAAGCCTAGAACTCATCGTTCAAATCTAGCTATTTCATTTCGACGAGAAAGGAAGTCACAAGAAATATTTAGAAAATGACAGTTCGTTTAGTATGGATCTAATTATATAGACAACTAAAGTAAGATAATTAAAATTTCGTAAGTGGCCAAACAACCAATTACATGTATGTAAAGTAATGCGAAAACAAAAATATCAATACACGTGATTTTTAGGTGAAAACAACTGAGGCCAAACCAGTTACAAGGCTATGACTCAAATTATCACCCTAGATAATTCCTCCTATAACCTACTTACAAGTTGTTGCTTTGATCATAGTCTCTACAAGATAGGCATTACCAACATTTTGAAAAATTGAGTCCCATAAGTTAATCGAACCCACAACACTATCATTTGAAAAGTTAGCACATAAATGCAAGTACAAGTGTGTGTCTTAGAGCATATTCAATAATGAAAAACCTTAACTAGTTGATTTAAACAATATATTAGATAAACAAAAAATAACTAGCAACTCTAGAACAATAAGTTAAAAGCACAATAACACAATTATAATTATAGGCTTGTTAATCCATCAAAAACAACCACAAATGTTTGATAATTAACTTAATGAAAAAACCTACTTGAAATTTTTTAACAAAATAAGAAAGAAAATAAAAGATGAAGAGAATAAGCACAATTAAGCTCTTGTGTGGTTAGTTTCAAATGTGTGCTTAGGTTTATATTTATAGAATATTTTGAAACACAAATGTTTGATAATTAACTTAATGAAAAAACCTACTTGAAATTTTTTAACAAAATAAGAAAGAAAATAAAAGATGAAGAGAATAAGCACAATTAAGCTCTTGTGTGGTTAGTTTCAAATGTGTGCGTTTATATTTATAGAATATTTTGAAACACATTAGGTTAAAATAGAGTTACCATATTGTCCATAAAATCAGTTAAAACATTTTTTTTAAATAAGGACAATACAGTAAAAGGCTAATCCAAATCATAATAGAAATATGTTTTAAAATCAGATAATTGGCTTCTCGATCAATCTAACCAAGTGCTTGATCAATTGATCGAATGTAGTTTTGATCAATCCAATGATCATTTAATTACTATTTAGAAAAGGTGGATTGATCTAGTCATTTAACTCAATCGATCTAGTAATGCTTTAAAATCAATTTAATTAGGTATTATTGCTTGATCGATCTAGTCATTACTCGATCGATCGAGTAGCCTATTTTCACATTATTTCTGTTGTGTCTAACATGCAATCTAACATGTACGAGAACATAAATATACCTGATATGTGATCGTTGAAGCTCAATAAGTTTTTTGACTTGAAGATATTATTCTAAGACACTTAAAAACTAAAATTATAAATATACGTTTTGTTTACGAATATCGCCAAAACTAACATAAACCTTACAATCCCACCCTTTGGCATATTCGTGTGAAAAAACCTCTCTCTCCCCACATAATGCTCATAGGAAAAATAAATTTTAACATAGTGGTAGTATCCTATAATATGATGAACCATCTTCGATTGAATCTAAAAAGGTCATATTTACATTGAAAAATAAAAACAACAATAAGCAAACAACTTGTCCCAAAAGACTCATTTTTCATTTGTTCAGTGTATATAACAAAAGTAAAGCAAATCATGTTCAAAAAATATAAAAAAGTGATCATAGTTAAAAACAACTCCCATATATCAAATATATCACCCTATATCAAATATCTGAAAAAATATTCAAAAGAATTCGAAAGCAAATAACTCCATCTAAATTAACTATCTCTTATTTTCAATTGTAGTTCAATTTTTTTTTTGATATTTTCTTCTACTTTTTGTCATACGAATAAATAAACATAAATAGGAGATAGAAACATACAAATGATTCAAACATGAAGTAAAGATGAAAATATTTCTCTTTAGCAAGAGTTAGTAGATTAATCCAAACATGACTACAATATTACACAGACATGAGAAAAATTAATTTGTATTCTGGGTGTGACTAGTCATTAAAACATATACATATGTAAGCAATACATACAAACATAATCACACATATAGTGACATATCTACAATTACCATAATCACACATATAGTGACATATCTACAATTACCACAAGTGAGTTGAGTTTTAAAATAAAACTAGTATGTCAATTAGTCTATTCATAATTAATTATGAAAAGTTAAAAAAAAGTATCATCAATTATGAAGGAATTATAGTTGAATTCAAACATGCACTAAATAAAATTTTACTAAGAGAGAACTTTAATCAATATTATTTTATTTTTTTTGTTTTGTAGTCCCCTCTTGTATTATTTTTTTTGTAAGGGATTGATTACTTATTTTTTTTTATAACCATTTGTGGCTCTTTGTTTTTGTGCATATAATTTCTTTTGTATTACTTTTCTCCTTTCTTAAATAATATTATTTTTAAGGAAATATGCAATAACCAAAAACCTAGAATGATGATTTTCACACTAGTTACGAGGTAGCCCTCTTCGCTTACTATGGTAGCTTCACACATCACAGTAGTTTCACATATCACAGTAGGTAGTCATCTCAAAACTAGGTGTCTTTTTATAACAACATTTTATAAAGTGTAAGAGAGAGCTCAAGTATAATTCTAACAGTCAAGGTTATCTAATCCCTAAATACTAATCATAAATTTCATGCATGACATATATATGTATCCAGTGAGTGCGTGAATATGATCATGTTGACATCAATCACTAGATGTATAAGATATGTATGTGCATAAGTCACAATATCTAGTTGTTAAAGATGTTCTAAAAAGTATGAGAGTAGTATGCAATGTTCATGTCAGGTTAAAGTAAGTTTACTTCTCCCTTTTTTATATTCTAAAGAATAAAAAAGTACTAAGAAATTTTAATCAATAGTCCAGATTCGTAAGGCACTTCTAAGATATTCAAATATTTGGATATTAAGTGCCTTAGTGAATAAATCCGCTAATTTCCTTTTGTTAGGCATAAAATCAAAGGATAAAACTTTATCTTCTACTAGTTCCCTAACGAAATGATGTCTAATGTCTATATGTTTTATTCAAGAATGTAGAATTGGATTTTTAAAGATACATATAGCACTAGTGTTATTATAGTAAAGGAAAGTTGTACCTTGTTCAAAGCCATATTCCTTAAGCATATTCTTCATCCACAGAAGTTGTGTGCAGGAGCTTCTAGCAACAATGTATTCTTCATCTGCAATAGATAATGAGATGAAACTTTGTTTCTTGCTGTGCCATGATACAAGATTGTTCCCAATATAAAAGCATATACTTAAAGTGCTTTTTCTTACATTCTAATTTCCTTCCTAATCTGTATATGTACATCCATTAATTTCATATGTAGTATCATTAGTAAACCAAATATCAAAGTTTTTTGTTTCTTAGACATACTTGATGATCCTTTTGACATGGTCAATGTGTGATTCTTTAGGATCTGATTGATAATGTGCACAAACACCAATACTAAAGAAAATATCGGGTCTACTTGATGTAAGGTATATCAAGCTTCCTATCATGCTTCTATATAGCATTTGATAAAAGCTATTACCTAGTTCATCCATTGAGATATTGTCATTATTACTTATGGGTGTTCTCAAATGCTTGATTGTTTCAAGAGAAAATTTCTTAATTAAATTACATGCATATGTGGTTTCTTTATATTTTTGGATTGAAAATCAACTACCTTAGTTATCGTTGGTATATTCTTGGAATTATCTTTAGATTTCTCATTCATCCTAAACAAAAATGCAACATGCATGATAGGATGAAGGTAATTAGTCCTAAAATTTTGAATGTTGAATTTTACATGCCTCTTTGAACCAATAACTTCATACTTTCTAGTAAAATTTTTGAACATGTTATTATAACTTCTATTCATCTTAAAATATGATGCAACATGAATAGTTAGATGATGGATATGAGTCTTACTATATGAAGCATGAAAAGTATTATTAAATTTAAGATCATTCATCATAAATCTACACTTGAGCCTAATATGGCCTTTCCTACCACAATGATGATAGATAGGCATAAACTTAACATATTTTCAATCATAGGTGCAAATTTTCTGTGTATAATAAGTAACATCAAAAGTAGGGTTAGAAGGCCTTACATATGTGGTTTTTGATGTTGGGGAGTGAAGCTCTCATCCTTATGTGTAGCCTATGAAGAAAAAGGTTTGGAGGGTTTTACAAACTCGATTGTTTTTGAAGATGATGGTGTAGAATCCTTATCTACATAGCCTACTTCTCTCTTGTCTCTAATAGGTTTTCCATAATCTAGAATTTTGTTTAGCATTTTAGCTCCAATTGTTAACCTCCTTACGATTTCTTTTGATTATTCAACTTTCTACATAAGATTCTTGTTTTCCTGACTTGAATTCAACATATTAGTACATTCAGACAATTCAAATTTTTTCTTTTTCTATCCTTGTGGAATTTATTTCAAAGCATTTAAGTTTGTCATTTAGTTTGACTATTTTCCTTTTGCATCTTACATAATCTATGAAAATTTCATCAATACTAATGACATTAAATTTGTTGAGTGAAAATTCAGTATCACTTTTCTCATCATGAAAATCAATGTCAGACTTACTGGTCCACCAGTAGTTGTAATAAATTCCAAGTAGTTTGTGTCAGATTTAATTGGATTATCATTACCACTTTCAAAGTCAATAAGTGCAGAGTTGAAAACTCTTCTATTTTAGTTATTATTGCTTGCATAGTAAACTCTAAAGTGACCAAAACCCTATACATTCGAAACATTGAAGTCTAATGGGTTTAGATTTCTTACCATTAGGACCCATAGATTTGAATTCTTTCAGATTATGATCCTTTTGACAACTTGATTATCTTTTGTTTCGAGGATTCTTGTTATTGAGAATTTTGTTTAATCTTCTAGTTAAGTGTGCCAGTTCTTCATCATCATTATCATTGTCTTCAATTATAGCAATTTTAAAAGCGATACCTTTATTCTTTGGAGTTTTTGAAAGCTCATCTCAATGGTTTGAAGTACGAGTTCCTCTATTTTGATGGTTTCCACATCCTTGCTTTCATTAATGGTAGTGACCTTTGCAGGAAAGTGATATGGTAATGAGCAAAGAATCTTTTGAACTATCCTATCATCAATTTTCTCTCCAATATTGGAGGATATGTTAGTAATATCACATAATCTAATATTAAATTCAGAGAAAATTTCATCTTCTTTCATCCTAATATTCTCAAGTTGAGTACTAAGCATGCAAAATTTTATTTGTTTAACTTGTGAGGTACCCTCATGGATAACCTCCAAAATATTCTAAGCATGCTTAAGAATTTCAACATGAGAAATACAACGAATCTCATCAGCATACATCATTAAAAATAGCATTAATACATTTTTAATTCCCATTACTACCAATTTTATCTTGATTGGTCCATTCGTTCCTAGGATTAGGAGTAAACATTATCTTTGGTAACCATAGGTGGTTCCTAACCATAAAGCATAGTTCTAGACGCTTTCATTTATAGACTGTAGAAAGACTCTCATACGAGTCTTCTGATACATATAATTTGAATCATCAAAGTAAGGAGCATGGGTTGTAGATGAACAGTGATCCATAACAAGGTCCTAGGCACACTAAGTGTATTTAGTGACTGGTCTGATACCAAATGAAAATTTGTTTAGTTTTGGATCTAATTATCTAGTCAGTAGAAGTATGGTAAATTAAAATTTCATAAGTGACCAAACAACTAATCACATGTACGTAAAGTAATATGAAAATAAAAATATCAACACACCTAATTTTAAGGTGAAAACAATCTAGACCACACCAATGACCTAAGAGGAAAACCACTGGACCACCGAGCCACTTAACTATCCACTATGAAAATAATATGTAGTTACAAGGTTATGATTCAAACTACTCACCTAGGTAATGCCCTCAAGTAACCTACGTATAAGCTATTGCTTTGATCATAATCTCTATAACATAGGCGTTTGGATAAGGACCATTATTCTGACAAACTCGAGTCCCACAAGTTAATCAAACCCACACCCATTGTCACCTTAAAATTTAGCATATAAACACAAGTGCAAGTGTGTATCCTATAGCAGATTCAATAATGAAAAACCCTTACTAGTTGATTTAAACAATATATCATATAAATAGAAACCAACTAGAAATTCTAGAACAATAAGTTAAAAGCATAATAACACAATTATAATGGTAGGTTTGTTAATCCATCAAATACAACCACAAGTGTTTTACAAATTAACTTAATGAAAAAGCCTATTTGAATTTTTTTTAGCAAAATAAGAGAAAATAAAAGATGAAGAGAATAAGCATAATTAAGCTCTTGTGTGGTTTGTTTCAAATGTGTACTTAGGTTTGTATTTATAGAATATTTTGAAGCTCATTAGGTTAAAGTGGAGTTATCATATTATCAATGAAATTAGTTAAAACACTTTTAAGAAATAAGGACAATATAATGATAAGACAATCCAAATTATAATAGAAATACATTTTAAAATAAGATATCTGGCTATTTTATTGATCTAACCAAGTGCTCGATCGATCAAGTACATTAGTCGATTGATCGAATTTATTCTCGTTCGATCCAATGATCATTTATTTAATATTCAAAAAAGGTGGATCGATCCAAGTATTTAACTTCATTGATTGAGTAAATCCCTCAATCAATCTAGTAATGCATTAAAATCAATTTAGCAGGTATTATTGCTCGATCGATCCCATCACTACTCAATCGATTGAGTATCCTATTTTCACATTGTTTATATTGAGTCTAATATGCAATCTAACATGTATAGGAACATAAATATACTTGATTTGTGGTTGTTGAGACTCGATAATTTCTTCAACTTGAACATATTCTTCTAAGACACACCAAGAAACTAAAATTACAATTACACATTTGATTCATGAATATTGTCAACGCTAACATAAACCTTACACAATAAATTCAATTTTGAGCTTCGATGATGTTCATGGTTTCAACACTAAGAAGTTATCGATATCTACGACAAAAAATTGTAGGAGGCGAAGGCAAATGTTGGTTGTACTCTCCAAGCGAAAACAATGCTAGAAGCTTCAGAAAGCTATTTTTACCTTTGCAAAGGTGCTAAGGATCAAATGAATTTAGAAATTGAAATGGGCCAAGATGGCTAGGCCCAACGGCAATATGACCCAAAATAATGTAAAAAGTCATTTAGCCCAATTTGTCCTTTCCGGTCCATTTTGAGGCCTATTTTCTTAATCAAGTCTAACCAAGTTTAAATTCAAAGTGAAATCTGACTTTACCTCAAAGTGGACCTCAATTATCTCTCATATGATGCACTTTATAACTGAATGGTTTGAATATGAGGAATATGAAAATAATTATAATAAATTGGGAGATGGAGTACATATTTGTAAGAATAGTGCTCAAAATATGCTTATGAAATGTGTTGGTGTGGATGTAATAGAAGAGAGAACAAATAAAATATTAGAGCTTGGAAATATTAATATGGAGCCTGAGTTTGATGCTTTAGATTTAAATATTGGTATATTTCTTGGAGGTTTAGTAGTTATTAGTCAGGAATTGATGTTGATTGTTCTAAATCTATAATTGCCCAAAAAACAAAACAGACATCTATTTATGAAATTCTCACAATATCTCACATTGAACCAATCACTTATGCATAACATGAAGAGTTGACACTTGAGGGCATTGTTCTTGAAGAGTTTACAGTAAAGCTACAAATTCTTACCATTTTCCAACAAGTTTATTTGTTGAAAATTGGTGTGAAAAAGTTCAAAATCAAGGAATAAAGACAAAAACAAAGAAAATTTAGGTGGAAATTTGATGCTATAGAGTTTTCACTATAGATTTGAGGTCAAATCCTTTTCAAAGAATAGATAATTGATGTAGTTAGATGCTAGTTGTTTTGGACCCTTTATTATCATTAAGTTATTTTATTATGTCGTTTGTTTATTTTCCTTTCTTTAAGATTATGCCTAAAATATGTGCTACTAGTTTGTTTATAATCTTTTATTTGTTTGTGTGAGCTGGATATGCTTGGTTTTGGAATATAGGTAGAGAATGGAGGGAGTAAGTTAGTTGATAAAAATTGAATATTATTAAGATAAGTTTTATCTGTAAATAGTCCTTCAAAGTTTAATCCATATTTGATTAATCTTTAGAGATTTACTCTCTATTTTCTTTTGAAGGCTTCTTTGCCAAATTTTGATGAAAGGAGGCCTCATTCTATAGTACGATATCATCCTATTCAGGTTATAATTACAAGTTTAGCGGACCTACGATCATAACTCACTAGTTCATCGAGACTCATGACTTTGCTTCTTGGGTAAACCCAAAAGCATCATACCATGAGAGAGGGGATACCCATTATGAATACCTCATCACTTAGTTTTATATGTGATATGAGATATGCATAGCAACCTTGATTGCATCATAAAGTCCCTTAGAGAGTTTTACGTCCTCATAAGGATGTAAGGCCATATGACCTAATTGGGTCATAGCTTTGATACCAACTAATAGAGGGAGACCCCATTCCATAGTATATTATTTTCCACTTCAGACTATAACTAACTACAAATATAATGGACCCACGATCATGACTCACCAATTCAATGAGCCTTCTCAGTTTTTCTTATAAGGTAAACTCAAGACACTTTATACAATTAATGAGGGTACATTACTTTGAGTACCTTACCACTTAGCTTCTGATGTGGTGTGAAATATATAGTGACTTTGACTATATCAAATATCCATATGCATTGGTTAACTTCAAGATACATGGGTGGTCAACTCTGAGGCATCTAGTTCGGGACACAATATTCATATGTTTTTGGTCAACGACATGTGAAAAGTTTGGAGTTTAAGTCCTAATTATAAATGTGTAAATAATGTAGTTATTTAAAAAAAAAAGTTTGTAATACGCTAAATAAACTCAACAATTATTTCTAGAAGTTAATTGGTTCAAATTTTAGAATATATTAAAAATATACATGCATTAAAATATAAAATATAATCAAATTTTATTTTTTAGTTAAAATTAATAACTAACATAATAAAATATTAGTTTTTCTTATTTCTAGTACTCGATCCACTTGTTTGGAATTTCCACCCCTCCACAAGCATATTTCACATTTAGATTAGATCCCAATCTAATTATCATAAATGATATAAACCCATCTCAAATATAATGATCAAATACCATTAATAAAACCCAGATAGGGAATTTGTTCAACTTTTTTCTTACTTATTTGAAAGGTCAAGCAATTGAAATCGAAAAGGAAGAAAAATTACCTTAGGAGGGTTGATAGTGGAGAAGGAAACGTGGTCGGAGAATGGCTTTGCGTTCTGACCATTGCAGATAATAGAAAATGAAAGCGCGACAGGCATAGCTTGTGTCTTTTTTTAGTGCATTCTGCCAAGGTTCGAAGTTTGAGAGTGGTCGTTTGCTTTGTGGATGAAATAGAGAGGTAACCACAAGTCCTCTTTTATCAAAAGAAAATAAATTTTGAGACATGAGGTTTATTTTAAAAAAAATTTGAGAAAGTCCACTACGTGTTAAATCATCAGAATAAGGAATCAAAAACTCTAGAGACTTACCCCCAATACACAAGCAGTGGAAGAAAACCAACATATGAATACAAAAATAAAGCAACAAGATAGAAAGCAACAAGCATAAATTAAACGAATAAGCAAATAATTTAATGTATACTAAGATAGATAACAACGTACGTAGAGAAATTAATAAGCATGGTAGAATATAAAATAATAAATAATTTAGCATTTGATAAATAGAAATAAGTGTTTTCCAATCATAATAGGATCATCATGTGTTGGTACATATATAAATAGAATTGTTCTCGTACTAATTAAATAATAGAACATACAAATAATACGATATAATGAGATAAATCAATATAGATCCTTACTTATCTCATAAAATCTTCGGATAGTTTATGACAGTAATTTTATAACAAATAATTCATTAATAAGATAAAAATTTATGTAACTCTTAATTAAAGAAAAAATTACAATAATTTTATAATAAATAATTCATTAATAAGATAAAAATTTATGTAACTCTTAGTTAAAGAGAAGATGAAATTAAAATAATAATTGTACTGTAGACTTAGAGGTAGTTCAAAAGGAAAGTAACATAAACATAGAAATAAACTAATATATAAAAATTTAGTGATTATCGTTTAATGCGCACAGTTTTTGGCTTGCCTCAATTATGTTCGCATGAAAAAACACTAGAGAAAATTTTTGGTTACCAAGATATGAGAAAATATAATAATATTATGGTTGGTTATGTACACAAAAAATATATGAAAAATATACTTGAATGAAAGTACGTTGAGTTATGAGAGGATATTTAACAAGATTTTAATTTAATAATAAAACATTAATATGAAAATAAGAAAGAATGAAATAGGAGAACAAACAATATGAAAATAAAGTAGTTAGAAGAACTAATTACACTATTATAAAACATATATATATGATTTCGGACATTTAGTCTCAGTTTTTTAAAAAATCGAAATCATATATATATTTTATTAATTTTCTTTCTTTAATTTACACTAAATATCAAAAAAAATTATCAATCTTTTTTCCTTTTTTCCCCTTTTTCCCTCTCCTCTTTTTCCCTTTTTCCCTTTCTCTTTTCTTTTATTTTCCCAACCACGCGTATACATATATCTTGATCTCTTTTTTTGTTTTCCTCATCCCCTAGCTCCAACTACCTCATTTTCTTTCCAACGTCAGGCGATTTCATTTCCCTTTCATCCTCTCCAACTGTCTGATCTTTTTTATTCTAGTGTAAAAGCGAGCGTGAGAACGAACGCAACAAAATTAGGGTTTGACTCTACGAGTGAGACAGAATTAGGATTTGGCTCTATGAGCGCGAGTTGATGAGAGAGGTTGACATATACCAATAAGTTAACCCAAAATCTATGGAAACAAGTTGCCAAGCTAATGCTAATGAGTTTCTTTATTCAGATACTTAATCGACAAGTGATCAAGTTCGAATATGCTACTATTAAGGTATTTGGTGTATATCTTATAACCATTTGATTTTATGGGCCGTTTCATTTTTAATTTCTTAAAGCTGTTATATTACATGTAGAGTAATACTTTTAATTAAATCTACCTTTTTAGCTATAATAACTTTGAATTTTATCTTGAGTTTAATTTGGCATGAACTTATCTGTAAAATCTCTTAATGTATGCATTCTTATGTAGAAAAAAAGCAACTGTTCACGTGTTAAATATTAAGCAGCTTGTTACGATGGTCTACTTTCTAGGTATATATTTTCCATCTTTAAAGATATGATTTCTCTACATTCTTTTCTATTGTTTCTGCAATTGCCTTAATTGTAGTTGTGTTATTTATTTGATTTTAAATGCCATAACTTTTTTAACGGTGTAATGAAGCTGGAAAAGAAAAAAAACTCAAAACAATTTAGGGGAAAGAAAAAAAATAGGAATTCAAAATTGTTCAATTCGTAAGAGTGTTTATTTTTTGATTTTTCTCCTCTGGACTCCTTCAATAATTGAATAATGTCATTGTTTTAGTTAGGAGTATTAATGCGAGCTGCAGAAGAGTTGGAGGCCCTCCAACCAGAACACAAGGTATGTAAATTCATTGGCTATTAATGAGACCTTATGATTTAATTTAAAGTACTTATATCTTATCTTCTGGGTTACTCAGAAAGTTGATTCCCAAACTGCTTACAAGTTCTTATTGAAGCTAAAAGACTGTGCAATAGGAAAATCATCCTTCTCTTTCATTTTGGATGACCTTACTGGAGAACAATTTCATTGAGAACTCGTAAATGATTATCTTAATCAAGAAAGGAACTTTGTCTTATGTCTTTTTGTCTTCAATATGCTTGATGTTAGTATGGATTAACAATGCAAATGCTCTTTAATGTATCTTTCCTCTTTTGCTTTCCCTATTGTGAATTAATATGCTCTAGTGGATCTTATTATGCTATTCCCTTTGGATGAGACATTCAATTGCTGTGCACGAGGGTTTTGCATGCTTCTTAAAACGTTCCTCACATTATTTTTTTTCGTTTTCTGAGCAAGTATGCTCCATCGATTGATCAATTATTGAGTATCAAATTCTACGACCGTACTCCAGAGCAACAAGCAATGTTAGGGTATCTTGCTGACTCATCACAAACCGGTAAGAATCTTGGTGGAGAACTATGGTAGAAGAAAATACTTCTCATAATATAGGAAGAGTACCACATGGATCAGTTGGAGCAGTTGCTGGTCATTGGGCCATTGCTCAAAGTAACAGTGCAAAAATTGTTGAAACTTTTTCCAATACACAACACCAGAAGAGACAACCATCAATTTCTACTTAGTTCATTCTACTTATTTTGTTATACTCTAGGAGTATAGGTGATTACTTTTAACTAGAAATAAACTAAGCACTCTATATGTACTCGCGTATTGTTGAATCCAGGATTCTTTCATCACTATTTAAACTTCATTTATTTTCAATTTTAATTCATATTTATTCTCATTTTCATGACATATTAGTAAACAACCAATAAATTTAGTGGTAATAACTATCTATAAACAAAATTGGGTGCAGCTACTAGAAAAAAAGAGCTCTTTATAAAAAGGATAGATACTCTCTCTCTGCCAAAGAAAGACATGCAGTACTAACTAATGGTAAGTATAGGAAGAAATATTTTTTAGAGCTGGGAGGAGCCCCTTCGTCGAGTTAGGTACTGTACTATACAGGCCTTCACGATGTAATATATATATAACTTTTACATGAAAGATTAAAAACAATACTTTCGTGAGAGTGGCCTAAATTAATTTTAATTTTTTTTCACAGGCTGGTAGAAAATGAATTCCAACACACGTAAGGAAATTTTTTTGAAAAATTACAAAAAAATAACATTTTTAAAACTTATAACAACAAAAATAATATCTTAATAATATTTAAGGAGTTATAATTGGATAATATTTAACATTGAATGCGTATAAATTATCGTAGTTTAATTTAAATGGTATTCAATTAGATAGTAGTTATAATAAAATGATGTGTTAGATTTTTTTTAAATAGTAAAAATATATGTGTTAAACATAAATGATATTATTTTCTTACACTTATAAATTTTGAGGGTTCTATTTTGTTTTTTTCTCGATTTTATAGCCTTTTGAAATAATTGTATGGATATTAAAAAAATATTTTATTATCCATATAACAAAAGTGTATAAATTAATAATTTTATTCGTATATTTAATTATATTTTAATGATATTAAAATTGAATAAGATTGTTATTAATAAAAAAGATTATTGTGCAAATAATAATTTAAATTATTGCAATATTATCACTCATATGAAACTGTGAAGACCAAGAATGATGGTAGTTAGTAAATTGACTTATTAGGCAACTTTTTGCGAAGAAACACAAGGTGATCAACTTTTTAGTGAATCTTTATGAAACTAAGCACTTAATTACATAAAAATATGGTATTAATAAAGGTTAAAGCGGCCACTTTTGGAAGCTCTTAGACAATATAATTAGTGATCCATTTGTTTGTCTGAGCTTCTTGGTGGCTCAAATATTAATACAGGATATTAGGAAAAATGTTTATTACGATATTAATTAAACAAATTAAAGCTATTCTAATATATATGGATATAATATGACAGAAAAAAAATAATAAATACGAAGACATGTATTTATGTCTCCTGATATGTAAACAAATATTGGACAAGATCATAGAGCTTTTTCTTAAGCAACGCTACTCTATTCAAACTTCCACAGCTTGATTAATTAGCTATATATTTTTATAAAAAACGAATGAGTTTACAATTTTACATAAAAATGATCATAATTTTAAAAGTGATATATTATATTTTATTTAATGAATATATATATATATTATATGTTTCAATATATAACTTAATTAAGTTATCCATATATTAAATATATCATATATTTTTTACATTTATCAAAAATTTAATGTTTTTAAGTAAAATCAATTATTTTTATAATAATAAATTACATACATAACAATTTTACAATTTTACATAAAAATAATCATAATTTTAAAAGTGATATATTTTATTTTATTTGATGATATATATATATATATATATTATATGTTTCAATATATAACTTAATTAAGTTATCCATATACTAAATATATCATATATTTTTGACATTTCTTAAAATTTTAATTTTTTTAAGTAAAATCAATTATTTTTATAATAATAAATTACATACATAATAATTTAATTAGAAATTAAAAACTAAAATTTTAAAAATTTCAATTATAGAATTATTTAATCATCATTTCTTAACATTTTTTTTATAAAATTAAAAATTTTTAGATTGTACATAATTATTTTGGTAATATTTCTTCAAAAATTTAATTACAAATAAAATTAATTCTTTTTGAAAAATAAAAATAAGCAATATGACTTTCTTAAAATTTAAATTTCTATTATTTAACTACACATTCATATATCTATTTTTTAATATTTTTAATTAAAAATAATTTTTAGGATAATAAATAATTGACATAACGAGTTAATTTGAAAGCTAGAATTCCAAAAGAGTTCACTTAGTATTATTTAATACTTTTTGTAAATTTTGTTTTTATAACATTTAAAAAGTTATATATGACATATAATTATTTTGATATATTTTTTTAAAATATTAGTTTTTAATTAAAATTAATTCTTTTTGGGATAATAAATAATTAATATTAAAAATTATAATTTTTAAAGATTTCAATTTAGATTATTTAATTATGATTTCATAACTTTCTTTTATATAAAATTAAAATAGTTACATAATACATACATAATGCATATAGTTATTTCAGTCAAAATTATTTTAAACTACAATCTTCTTAATTAAAATTAATTATCGTAGAATAATAAATAATTGAATAATCACTTATCTAAAAAAGAAGAATTATAATTACAAAAATATTTAGTTTTGATTGTTTAATCACACATTCTTAACTTTAGTTATATAATTAAAATAGTTAGATATCACATATAGTTATTTGGATGCATCTTTACTGCTTCTAATCCAATACTAATAGTTATTATATATCTAACTTATTAGACAATATGATCATGATTTTTTATATTCTTAAATTTATTGTGAAGTAGTTTAGTAATTTTTTATATTAAACGATATTTGATATGATCTAAAAATGTTAGTTGAAACAAGGGATAATAAGTTTATTTAATTGTACGAGGAAACAAAAAAGTGTGAAAAGCAACTTAGGCATTTTAAGCCCAATTTTTTCATTCACTTTAAAATGTATAACTTTTCATACTATAAAAACTAAAAAGTTATCAAATTAGTTATGGTTAAATTTTTTACTTACTTCACAATGTTCGTAATAATGATAAAATTTTATACTTTTAGACTTTAGGAGTATTTAATCTTTTAAGTACTTTTAATTTTCTTCTTATTTATGCTACATATTTTCTATGCTTATTTATGAAATATTGATAAAGAAAAGTATATTATTTGCCTATTGTGTTTCAATTTTTATATTGTTACTTTCAAATATTCAGACAGAGTAATAAAATATCACTAATAAAAGTTGACTACATATTATGTGCTTTTAAAATTAATAAATATTTTCATGACTTTTTATATTGTAATACAAATATATCATCATAGATAAAAAAATATTTCTCTATTTAATTTATAAGTGTAAATTTTCATATACAACGAACATAATGATGACCATTGATCAAAATGATGTAAATTTTCACATACAATGAATGTAATGATGACTAGTGATCAAAAACACTCCACTTTTGATAGAATATGATATTTTCATATGTAAAAACAATTACATAAAGGTCAATTATTCTTTCAACCCAAATAGGTATCCAAGACCTAAATGAAGAATGAAAATGCCAATCAATGTAATCTTTTTGTGAGCTTTGTTTCAAGTCAATCAAGTGGGCCTCAAAATATGAATTAACGAGATAGCACAATAGAAGAAGAAAACAATGTGAACAGACATACGTATTAAAAAACATAAAGGATTTTCAATCACTTTAAGACCTCATATAGAGGAACATATTCGGTAAAGTATGATTGTACTCTCATAGTATGTGATAGCAATTAAAAGTGTCCAATACTTGTTACATAACCAGGATAAGAAGATAAATACTCCTTAGAGACTCGCATGCATATAATAAACAGAAGCAATAAAAATTAATTAGAAGTAGACAGATTAATTTAATACAACAATAGTAATAAGTAAAAAGCTATAGACATGTTACAAGGAAAGGAAATAAATCATGTAACAACATAAATCACAAAAGCTTTTCAATCAGAGTCTAAATCTAGTATGTTGGAACATATATAATGGAAACTTAGATTATACTAACACCATAGTTAATCATGCATAACAACAAATATAACAAGGTAAACCCATATAGAACCCTTGTATATGTGGTACATTCTCAAGTTTCTTATAACAACCACTTGATAGCACCACTAAACAATAAAATAATTACAACAATGATAGAAATAAAACCATCAATTCCTTTACCAGTCAGGATCTCTGTCCAAACTGCCTATTACTACCTTATTTTTCTACATTCGTAATGACTTGGTTTGATACAAGAACCCAACTTTCCTCCAAAGCCAACACCACTCAATGTAGTACGATCAATAACCAATGATCATTAAAGTAAACCATAATGTGAAAAATTATTCATGGAAACTACACTCAACCATAAGCCACCAATAACCAATATTAGAAACACATTCAACCATATATCACCCATAATCATTATATTGGGAAGACTTACCAATCCCAAAAGTGCAGTATTACTTTCACAACATCAATAAAATAGTTTTAAGCACTCACAACTTAAAAATGTTATTTTACTCACACTAGAAAACACCATCTCGAGTACTTATCACATAAAATCATGATTTTGCCTGCATAATCGTGAATCACTATTAAAAAAAACACTCAAGGTAGTAGTGATACAAAAATAAAAAAACGAGATATCAATTTAATAGAGCTCTACAATGACATTTTTTCATTAAAGAAACAAGAGATGTGGATATTTATAGAAACTATTCAAGCTCATAGGGTAACTTATCAAGGAGCTCACCGACTTTTAAGCAAGGGGTTCGATGAGGGATTTAGTAAGGCCCTTGCCAAGGCACACTAAAATTCCACTTTCGATTCAAAAAGCTGCTAAGTAATTTTCATAAATATTCGCACATGTAACTCAACAACGACAACGTTGTCTCATGAAGAGTGCTTAAAAAGCACTAAAATTATCATGATTTAATGTACTTTAATTGATTAAATAGATTTATATTTGTATGATTTTATCATATTTTATATAAATTTGTATTTTTAGAATCACGGATATTTATATTATTTTTTCAGGTATTTTCACTTCAAAAATAATTATTCGAAGAAAAATACCAGAGGCAATACATCCCAAATATGTTGAGAAAACAATGAGAAAAAGTCAACAAAATGGAAAAATTGGATCAAAACGATCAAAAATGTCCCAATTTATTCTGAGCCGCGTGCATGTCATGCCGAGTCCTACCCGCGCCAATGCTCATTTGTCGCAAATCCCACATGCACCAACACCCATCTACTACAAATCCCATGTCATGTCGAGTCCTGCCCGTGCCAAGTCTCGCGTGTGCTAGAGCCCTATTTGCCACAAATCTTGCCCTCACACGCGTGCCAACCTGTCCAAATGTGTCCAAGACCAATTTTTGAGATATTTTCCCACTTTTTTAGCCTTTTCTTTGATCACCTATAAAAAGACCCACTCCCCTATTGTAAAAATCATCCATTAAATCCCTTAAAATCTCTTCTCTTTCTCTCTCTAAAAAACTTTATTAGTTTTTTTAGTTTTAAAGTTATTCTCTTATTGAAAAGAACTAGTTGTACTTTTATAAATTTATAGTTTTTGATTCAATAAACAGAAATACAAATCCGTATGGAGGTTTTCCAAAAACTGAATTAACCTCAAAGTTCTGTAAGAATTATTCTGAGGTATAATTTTTAAAATAAATTTTGTATAGTTATTTTTATGTTTTATTCTTATATGTTATATTTAATTTTTCTGTGATTAAATTTAACATGACTCGTTGTTTGTAAATATGATATAATAATAATGTTGTTATGCTTGCGAAATATTAAATAGGTAAA
Source organism: Hippophae gyantsensis (assembly GCA_030763125.1). Taxonomy (NCBI): domain Eukaryota; kingdom Viridiplantae; phylum Streptophyta; class Magnoliopsida; order Rosales; family Elaeagnaceae; genus Hippophae; species Hippophae gyantsensis. The sequence continues at coordinate 20,847,185 of CM061032.1, read as the reverse complement.
ACATTTCTATAAAATAAATTGATTTTGTTTTTATTGATTAAGATTTTATATTAAGAATGTTAGAGAGATATATATTATTTTTCATTATAAACTTAAATATGAAAAAATAGATTTTAAGGTTTAATTATTCGATCTGATTTAGAGTAGTACATTTTTATTTGTTAGTACAATTGCCCGATAGTTAGAGTAAAACTCTACTTTAAAAGTTTTTATAAGAACTATTTTTTGAAAATATATTTTGAGTAATGATTCTAAAACTTAAAAGTTAGTACTCGAATAATTAAATTCTTAGGTTTAGTTTGACACCTTGAATAAAATTTAAAATGTCGAACCCCATCAAAGGTGACATTAAAATGATTCATTTTCAATCTTTTAGAAAAAATGAATTAATTTAATAAACCAAATTAATTATCGACTCTACCTATAAGTGTTAATTGATTTATTTAATTAACAAAGAATATCTAACCCCACCAAATGTGGTATTAGGGAGAATCAATTAGTATCAATATATATATTTAATAACCTAAATAATATGAGTAAGCATAATAAACTTAATTATTACATCCATAAATACTCCACTATTATGAATAATAAAAATTTGGATAATTGTTTATTGAATCCATATCTATGTTTATTTTTTTATGTTATTAGATTAGGAAACACAAAAAAAAATCAAAATATTGTGAAAAGATGTTTAGGATTTAATTTTGTTTTTAAGAGTTTGAATAATAAATTAAAAATCACATATATTTTTTCCTTAGATCGACCTTGGGAGTATACTTGTCATTTTCTATAAAATGATTTGTGCACTTGCGAGATTTTTACAAATATAAAACCAAAGTATCTGCAAAATCAATATTGCTAATCCGATGCCAATTTTGTTTCATCATCTCGCTCACCAAAAACCACAAAGCTTAACCTAGCATGCATAGTAAGAAAACCATCCTCGTGATATGTGTGTGTGTATAACATGCTTTCATATAAAGTTCACCTAACTATATGTGTGTATGCATTATTGATCACCACTGACCAACCATACATAAAAGAATATAAATACACTAAGTAAAATAAATAGACCAACCTTGTATCGAAGAAGATAGATACACCAAATAAAATAAACAGACTTTGTATTTTGTACACGGGAAGCCAATGAAAACCAAAGGACTACTGGATGTACAGAATATGTTAGTACTACCAAGGTTTTAACATAACCATAGTTTATAAAAGTACTTGATAAGTTTTATTTGAAATAATGTATGCACGAATTTAATACATTTCCTTTTACTTAAAAATATGTCAAAAATCCTATATAAAATACAGACAAGGTAAAAAAAATTGAAAATATATAAATATGAATATGATTCATTTAATTTTAAAAAATACGTTATTAAAAACAAGGTAATAAGATATAATAATAATAATAATAATAATAATAATAATAATAATATGTTATTGAGAACATGCAAGTAAACATGGTCACGTACAAGTGATAAATAATTTAAGAATAAGAGTTGTCGTACCCACGAGGATAACAATGTTTACTGCTAATTACAAGTTTGTTATTAAATTAATTAAAATTAGAAAAGTAAGGGCTTTGCCTTTTTTTAATGAAAGACTATAGTTGATAGATGTTAAGGGAGCATCGGGACATTCCAACTAGGTTGGAACTTCTATAGCACCCTTCTTCATCTATCCCATCAACTACGAGTATTATTAAAATGATAAAAAGTTAATAAAAATTATTCTTCAAGAACAAGTGAAATACAAAATAAAAAAACTTTGACAAAGGATCTTGATGTTCGAAATATCCCTGCACAACTTGGTAAATCACGTGATCCAAAAGTGGCACCGTTGGTGTTGACCTTTATCCACCCAAAGGTTGCGATCTTCAAATCACCTCTACTATTCGTGGTTCTTTCCATGGAATTCCTTACACTCATAATCTTCAAAGGACCACAAGATCCTCCATTATATTTTGCATGGACCCACGCTCTAATAGAGCCATTTCACTAATAAAATGCTAAAGCTCATAGAAATGCGTCTATTTTTTAAGCGAGTATCATTCCTAACTTTCAATATCACCCAGATCATTGAAATTATACCTTCTTTTCATATATTAACAATCTAAGACCAAATTCTAAGTGACACTACATATGGCCATAAATCTAGAATGGAAGAATCTATATGGGTCGTTTGCCAAAAAAGGAGATAATAGATGCCGTAGTGCACTTTCAAAATGAAAAATAAAAATAAGGTGAGAAATAGTCCCCGTAGTTAACCCATACAAGAAGCACAAAGAAGGGAATAAGTGGCACCTCCTATTTTCCTGAAAAATAATAAAGTAGATTACACAAAAATTAGATAGATATGTGATTATGTGTCTATCCTTACCACTATCCTACAACTTAATTAAACATGTTTTGAATGAAATTAGTTTATTAAGTTCAAAATTACTTTCATAATTTAAAAGCACTCTTGAATTCTTAACTTTAGTTTCAAAAGTCTAGGTCTACTTAAGACTTCCCACCTTTTCTAATTGTGTATCGATTTAAAATTCCATTAGAAATCAATCTAAACCATAAACAACCTAGGGGTGCACTTACTAGATTTAATTTAATCAACACATTAAGATTTAAAAAGTGATAATTAAATTAGGCAAGATTACAACAATCATTTAACCTTTAGCGTAGGCGTTCAACCTTACTTATGATAGCAGCCTAAAGGTACCACTTCGAATAAGAATATTAACGATTACATACTAGCATCATAGACTAGATATAAACATATTCATGCAATAAACTAGTTTGATCACTCTAATTCATATATTAGTAGTTTTGGTATTCTAACATAGAATTGAACATATCAAAAAACAAGAATTGAAAACAAAATAATTCGTCACATTAAATGAATTAAATTGTAGTCTAAGGCTTCACAATGAATATCTACCTAGATAAGAAATTTATGAAATTCATAAAAATAATTAAATATTTTATCATAAAGAAGAAAGAGGTAAGAAAATGAATTTGATTTTGTTGAATTATTAGAGCCAAATGAAAAAAAAATATCAATCTTTAATTTGTTCTTGAATCTTCCTTCAAAGATCTTTCAATATTGTGCCAAATCTAAAATTTTCTCTCTATTTTCTATGTAATTCTAATACTAAATACATTTTTTGTGTTGTTTGGTATTTATAAGAGAGAGAAATTGAATCAAGATGTAAATACGATTGCCAGAGTTATACTGGAGAAAGAATAGTGCATGACAAGTGTCATATGATAGGATAAGGAATTGAACAATGCATGTAGAGGTTGAGTCAAAGGTTGAAGATCTGAGCGAATGACATGTCATATGGGAAGGAACACATGTCAAAAATTTGGGTTGACATTGGAGGAAATGACATACGAAAGTATCGTCATGTGCACTAAGGAGGTTGAACGACATCATTTTGGTTTCTTCTTTTCTTTCTAAGCACATCCACGACTAGTCAAAGTACATCCACCTATCAAATAAAAAAATTATACATATATTAGAAAAATCTAGAAAGATCCAGAAAAGTAATATTTTTTCAATAAATACAAAATAAATAATTTCAACTCATTATAATTATAAAATATGTGTAAATATAGAGGAATTGATATATAAAAATATGTTTAAAATAACACTTATCATATATTTTGATATAAACATTTTGACGTTATTTGATTTTTCATAATCTTATAAAATATTAATAATAGATTTTATATAAATAGATCTTAATTGTAAATAAATTAGCTGCTAATACTAAACTTAATTCAATCTTAACGTGTTTTGTATAATGTTTTGAGAAATATGAATCATATTTCTCATTTCAAATAAAAAGTTTGAATTACAGTAATTTATTATTATTTGATCTTAAAAAATCATCTTTAACATCTTTCTATTTTGTTTAATGAAATATTGTGGGCGGCAGGCTTCGGTAGGTGTTTTGATAAATTCCAAATTAATATGAATCCAAGAATGCTTCAACTTCCAAATAGACTAATTACAAGGTACAATGCTAACTAGCCTAAAGAGGCACTTAATGGACTAATTTAAGAGCTTTGGAAGGAAGATGCAAATTTAGGGTACCAAATCCATACTCACCTAAATAAGGGCACTAGAAGCATCATTTTAGTCTAGGGAAAAATAGTCATTTGCTACATCGATTCCACCTTAATAGTCTCATCACCATGTGCCATATTTTCCACCTTGCTATTATGGAGATTACTTGGATGCCTAATCAGCAATGACATGGAAATTCACTTTGAACTATTGCATTTGTTTATCTAAATCTTCCACAACAATTTGTTGAAGACTTGATAAGTTTGTTACAATTTGTTATAGGATTTATTTTAATAATTCTAGCTTGGATGACCACGTTTAATTAGGATAAGAGATAATTGTTTCAAGTTTGAATTTCTTTAGATATTTATCATATCACTTAGGTATATTTTGTATTTATTTTCTCAATTTTCATTTATATATTTTTAGCCTATAAATAGGCTACTAGGCTGGCTATATAGTGTACAATTTAGTTGAATGAAGTTTTAGATCTTTTCTCCCAAGCTTTACTCTTTTTTTGGTTCTAAGCGTACTAGACTCAATAAAGTTAATTGCCTTAGGGCCTCTCCTTTTGATACCTTTCATTCTAAGCTCTTCAATAATCTAAGGGTTAGGGTCCTAAGATTTCATACCTTTGGTTCATGACTTCCTAGTCATTGGATCATAGTCCTATCAAAATGCTATTCTTTTAGCTTTCATAGGGTTTGATTCAAGCTTATTCGTGTGTTCAAAATTTTCTACCTTCTGGGTTTGCATCACAACTAGGTTGATACCTACGTAGCACTTTCCTCATCTAACCCCTTCAACTACTTATATTATTAAATAGAGAAAAAATATATACAAAATAAATATCAACAAAACCTATAATTATGGTTTTCATTAACATCCAAATAAATGAAAGGGATAGCGTCTAGTGAGGCATCCCACTACCAAGTCACCATACAAATACTAGGAGCCCTAAAAGCTATACTATCAACTACAACATTACTTTTTTGTAATTATAAGAATAGTGAAACTTAATGCAAGTAATTTTCTCTAAGAAATCAACCCAAGTAGAGTACCATCTCTACAGCACTAAAAGCGATCAAGTTCAAAAAAGTGTGCAACATAAATAAAGTCAAAAACCAACTAAAGTTATGCCAACCAAATATGGTAGCATACATTACTACATGAATAGTCATCACTAGTTCTACCTCAAAAACATATGAGACCCCAAGTGGGATATAGAAAGCTCCCTTAATGAAGGATCTTGATATCCAAAAAACATACATATGGTAAGTGTTTGAAAAGCACACTTACATTGTGATTTATTTGAATTATTTGGGAGAATCATGTTTTAATATTACATTTTGACTTAATTATTTTTCAAAATTATTTTTTGGAATCACATGTTTTGAAGTATTTCAAGTACTTTGGGCTTTAAAAGATATAAATTTTAAAGGCAAACAACCAAAGTGACAAGAATTAAAGATTCATCACCTAAAGCACTAAATGTCAAACATTGGAGGGCTCATGTATCATTTTTTTACAAAAAATATATCAAATTTTATCAATAGAAGTGGCTAAAGAAAACACACACGTCAAGGTATCAAATTTTTAATATCATGGAATTGAGCCTATAGGTTTCACTATGGATTTTGAAAAAACTAGTGTGCCAAGGCATGATATGTTGAATGTTGCGGCCTTTGATTCAAAAATTGTGGTTAATACATCCCTATATGAGTTTCTTCTCCCATTTTCCCCTTCAAAACCTAGCACTATAAATAGATTATTTAGTATTGTTAATATGTGATTTTTATTTTGGTTGGTTGGAGGTAGTTAGAAGATCAAGAGGCAATTGGAAGAGTTGGAGACAAGTTTCATTGGCAATTGTCCTAAGATTTATACTCCTTTCTTTTATTGTCCTCGTGAATATTATTATCTTTTTATTGTTCTCTTTGGATAGCTAATATCTTGTGATTAAGGGTAAGCTGTAGACATTGATCGCACCAATTAACAAAATCAGCTATGCTTTAGTTTTCTATCCTTTTTGATTATGTGTTTCATTCATTGTTTTAATATTAGGATGGACTTTCTGGATTATTTAAGTGTACAATTAAATAATTAAGTTCACTCATTAATAATTAGTTTAGTTGATTAGGTCTGCAATTACTTAATCAATTTAAATATATAGTGATAAATTTCTTTACAATGAGAATTAGCACTTAAGATAATTTAACTAAGCTTATGAGTTTAACATTGGTCCAATATGCTTCTTAAAAATAAATGTTTATCATAGATTCAATTTTGAGAGCTTATTCTATATTTTCTATTAGAGAGAGAAAGAATTAAGAGCATATCTAATTCAACAATTAGGAAAGAAAAAGTAGAGACTTTCGAGCTTGTGAATTTCTCTATGTAGATATAGTTAAAAGAATGGGATGTTAAGATATGCTTTTATTAATTGGTAATTCATGCTAGTGGTGGACGATGATCATTCAATTTTGCTTTACTCGTATTACTTTAATCTTATTTTTTTACTTTACTTTTTTTAATTGATTGCTTTATTTAAAAATTTTAAAATCAAAGGCCACCTAGTTTTATAAATATGAGTTATCTTTTAAAATCCTCAATAGGAAACACCTTTGCTTGCTCTATATTGAAACATGATATTTAAAGAGAACTAAAGTAAGGATTAAATTGACCGTTGCATTTGGAACGCATCAATTTATGGTGCCACATTGTAGAGAATTTTTGTTAAATTAACTTTTTGTTTACTTTTTTATTTACTTTTAATTATTTATTCCTTTTATTTTTATCACTTTTTATTGAGTTTTATTATTATTTTTATTTTTCTTAATATGTTTCTTATTTTATTCATTTTTTAGTTAATTAGTTAACGGCCTTAAAGCTTAGAAGCAGAATGAATTCTTTGATCAACCAAAACTACAATATGAGGTCTAATTCATTCATTTCATATATTCCTCTACTTTCATCATCAATTAATCAAAACAATAAACAAAAAGGCACTTTAGCAAGCAATTGAGATAGATTTTCTAGTTTCAAGTGATTCTTTAGATGATCTAGATAAGTCCAACACAAGGAAATGACTGGAATTAATCAAAATCAAACTCTTACAAATAAGTTTGCATTGACTTTAGAGCAATATCACTTATGCATTCAATACAATGAAAATGCTAGTCTTTTGAATTGAAGTCTGGCATGATTTATCTCTTACCTAATTTTCAAGGTCTTGAAGATGAAAATCTAAACAAGCATCTGAAAGAATTTCATGTTATTTGTCATAGTATGAAACTAAATGGTAATACTAAAGAATGAGTAAAGCTCAGGTATTCACACTCTCTTTAGTAGACAATGTTAAAGAGTGGTTATACAATCTACCATCCGGGACCATTAATAGTTGGAATGCAACAAACAACTCTTTTTTGGGAAATTTTTTTCAACTTCTAGTGCTACTTTCATTTGGAAGGAAATTTATGGTATTCAACAATGCAATGGGATAATTTGTATAAGTATTGGTTCAAGAAACTCTATGCTAGCTATTCTTATCATCACATAAGTGAGAAACTCTTACTTTATTACTTCTATGGAGTATTGATACCTATGAATAGAAGAATGACCAATGCAACTAGTAGAGAAGCATTAGTTAATAAAACACCTAAAATTGCAAGAAATATGATTGCAACTATGGCTCCAAATGCTCAAAATTTTTGTACCTAATAAAATCCAGCACCAAACGTTAATGAAGTGAGAATTTGTACTAATATTGAACAACAATTGAGAACCCTTACTTCACTTATGCAATAGTTAGTAGTCAAGCAAGTTATAACTTGTGGAATTTTCAATAATATTGGACACCTTATAGACAAAGGTCCTAATGTGAAATAAGCAAATATTATGGGAGGATACTAAGGACAAAAATGGAAAAGATTCAACCCATTCTCCAACATCTACATTTCCAGTTGGAAGGATCACCCAAATTTTAGCTATTTGGAAAATAATCAATCTACTAACCCTACCAATCCACCTAGTTTCCCATACACAAGAGTCGAAAAATATTATCAATTAATGTTAGAAAATCCCATTCTACCTCAAGAAGTCTTTAGAGGAATTAATAAGTTTTATGGCAACCAATAGTACTTAATTCCAACAAGATTCTACTAGGTTTCAACAAGATACAAAGGCTTCTATTAAGAATATTGAAAATCAATTTAGCCAATTTGCTACTTTTGTTGGAAGATTAGAAGCATAAGGATTTGATAAATTTTGCTCACAATCCATGGTAAACTCAAGGGAGAAATTTAGTGTTATATCATTGAGAAGAAGGAAGCAACTTGAGGAAGCTCACAAAGACCCAATCAATAATAAAGAAACTAAGGATGAGTTAATTCAAGAAGAAATAAGAAAATATAATAATATGGTAGCAAAAAAACCACTCAATGTACAATCTAAAGTTCTAATTTCTACTTATAAATCTACTTTATCTTTTGCAAATAGGTTGGTAAAATCAAAAAAGGAGAAGTAAGAGCAATAATTTTGGGCACCTTTTATAAGTACAAATTAACATTATGCTATTGGATCCCACCAAGAAAGTACCCCGCTATGCCAAGTTCCTCAAGGAATTATGCATTAACAATCAAAAGCTCAAAGGAAATAAAGTTATGAGTGTAGGAGATAATCTTTTGGTGGTCTTGCAAAGGAAACTTCAAACAAATTGCAAGGATTTGGGTAGCTTCACCATACCATACATTATAAGTAACACTAAATTTGAAAGGCTATGCTAGATTTAGGTGCTTCAATTAATGTTATGTCTCATTATATTTATGTTACTTTAAATCATGTTTTCTTAAAGAAACTGGCACAATTAATCAACTAGCCGATCCTTCTATTGCATATCCAATGCTTTTCATAAAATATTTTGGTGCAAGTTAAGGGGCTAATCTTCCTAATGGATTTTTATGTACTTGATATGAAAGATGACTCCACTAGTAGGATAAAAACCATTGCTTTTGGGTGGACCTTTCATGAAAACAGCCTGGACAATGATAGATATGCATGATGGAACTCTAATAATGGAGTTTGATGGAGAGATTATTTTCTTCAGTATCTTGTAAGAAAAGGTACCCTAAAATTATAGTAAGAAATGTGTTTATAACCAAAAACCATGATAAAAAAAAAGGAATATTAACATAGGAGAGGAATTAAAGAAGATTGTCACTTCTCTTGAAATACAATCGAGGTATAATCTATCTTAAATTTTCCCTCCTTTATCTAATGAGAAAGTTTTTCATTCCATTGTTCAAAACCATACTTTGGAGCTTAAGCCTTTCCAGAACATCTCAAGTATGTTTTCTTAGGAGAAGGAGACATATTGTGTGTAATTTTAGCATCTAAACTTACGTTATTCAAGAAGAAAAATTAAAGTATTAAGAAAGTACAAAATGGCAACAAGAGAACCATAGAAAAATTGAATCCACCAATGATGGAGAATGGTTAAGAAGTAAAGTGAGGCAAAGTTAGGTTGAGGACACTAAACTAAATGGTAAATGGGAAATAACCCATGCGAATTTATTTTCTTTCATTCTAGTTTATTTTAAAAAAAATTTATAAGGCTATGTTTTTTATTTGATAGTAATATAGAAATTACCCAATTTAGGTTGGGGGTAGATTATACTTTATTTTTTTTCTAATAAGAAAACAAAACTTGTAATTTTTCAAGATGAATGAATGCCATAACATGAAAAGGAGAAGTTGCAACATTGTGCTCTCAAGTCATAGGTTAGCAGTGTTTTTACAACACACGTCGTAGCATGAAAATATTGAGACTGTGGCATTAAGCTCTTAGGTTTTTAACTAGAGAAATTTGTAAATGTGCGTGGTATGAAATTTTGATACTGCGGCCCATATTTAAAAATTCACATTATAATGCCCTCTATCACAAGAAAAAGGAAGATAAATCAAGGAAATTTTTTTTCTAACCCCCTCATATTTTTACATTATTTTCTATCAAAATCTTCCACTTTCTTCCATTTTTGATCAAATTTCTCCATGTTCTTCAATAATATAAGATTCATACTTCTATTTGAGCCCTAAATTTAGGATCCTACATCATTTTTGCTATCTTGAACAATTTTTAAGCTAGGGTTTTCAATATTGAGTTCTTTCCATTTGAAACTTGATTTCTCCTCATCTATGAAGGTTTTGGCTTAAAAATAAAAACGTAAGTACTCTATTACACTCAAAAGTGAACATGTGATATTTTTGGTGAAGTTTAGAAGTATTTATTGGAGATTTTAAGTTTATTAAAGCTAGCTTAGGCACTGTTTAAGGGAAATATTTTGTTCGAAGCTTTTATGGAATTGAATTTTAGAATTTACGTACTATAATTTTTAACAATGGCTTCAAAAAGAAAAGCTAGTGAGAAGGGAAAAGGAAAAGCTGTATAAGAAGAATTTGATGAAGTTAGGTTCGTCAGTTTTGATGTTAAATGTTTTTTGACAAGTCTATTGAAAAAAATAAAATTTTAATGTAGAATTTGGGAAATATGGGTATATGGGAGTAATTAAAAAAATTGTAACCTTGGAATAGAGACATTGTTTTTGAGGGTCCTAAGGTAATAATCTTGTCAACTGTTAAAGAGTTTTATACAAATGTACCAGAAGCTAGGGTTGACAGAGTAATGGTTAGGATTGAGCAGATAACTTTTGGTAAGTCAACCATTAACTCATATTATGAGTTAAGGGATATCGAGCACATAGAGCATAAGGCTTTTTTAGGAAAGGTTAATTTTGATGAAGTTATTCAAACTTTTAAGTGGGTAGAGCAGAATGGGAAATACTTAATGGAAAATACAAGAACTTTGATGCTAAATACTTCACCAATATTTCTTAAATTTGGCAATACTTTATTTATTCCAGGTTGATACCAACCACTCATTATAGCTATATGGATAAAGAATGAGCTATCCTATAGTTTTCTATTAAAAAAAAACAATGGATGTTGAGTCAATTATCTATAAAAGAATTCAACTTTCTACAAATAATCATCATATAAACTCCTTCTCTTCCCAAATAATCACTACATTTTGGGTTAAAGTAGGGGTGAAATTCCTTTTCGATGAGGTGTTATTACAATGAGATCTTTCGACCATATCATAAATGAAAAGCCTCATTAATGGCTATTTAGTTGCACAATCAAAATGGAAAGTAGAATCTTCTCTAAAAATGACAACAAAATAACAATTTAGCATGTTGTATGCAAAGGTAAAATAGCTGAAGTAACATCAATATCAATAACAAGAGTTATATTTGATACAATGAGAAATGATATGGATAGTGTACTTATTTTTAGATGTGAAGGTAAATCTTGGCTAGAAGAGTTATGTGATATTTGGAGTTATTTTAGAACGTAAAATGGTTTTATTTGAATTTAATTAAGTCTGCTTATTTTTAGGACACACCTTTACGCTCTTTCATAACCCTACACCACAAACTAACATTACAACTCAAATAAATACCCACTAATTAGATAGTGTGTCCATTATACATTAGTAGTGGATAATGATTTGAAAGTGAAGCCTATAGAGTTTGTGACTATAATATTCATAAATATCATATTCGAATAATCTAGAGTCCAAAATTTTTTTCCGTGAATGTTTTACATGGAATCATCCGGTGTTGAGATTAAATTTTTTTTGTTTGATGGATGTTAAAGAGTGAATTACAAAAGCGGAATTAATGTTTGAAGTATCTTTGAGCTCAAGTATTATTTAACTATTCTATTATCATGTTTTATGGGTAACTTTTGAGACAATTATTTGAATTGACTTAAGAGCTAATGAGTTTGTTCTTTGTAGTTTTTTTTGTTTGTTAAATTTATTTTAGTTTAATTAGAATAATTGCGGGTTTCCTTATTAGAAACCCCCCCCCCCCCCCAAAGACTATAATTCCTCTTCTAGGGCCTCCCAATGATTTGAAATCTTGTTGCATATGCTAAATACAATCGTTTCAATCTATGGAAGTGATTTAGGTTAGATTAGGATTGATTTATTTTCATTGTTTTGAGAACATCTTTGAATTTTTTAGCTTCTAGGGACTAGTAAGAAGCTAGTTGATAGTTGTGATAAGTGGTTAAAAAGCACACCTACTTTGAGATTTATTGGAATTATATGGGAGAAATAGGTTCTAATACAAAATTTTACCTTAATTTCACAAAATTATTTTTCAGAATGACAGACATGTTTTAAAGTATTTCAAGTACTTTAGGCTTTAAAATATATAAATTAAAGAATTTAAATTGAAGGTAGTGATCAAAGTGACAAGATTTGAACATTCAGTACCTGGGGCACTACATGTCAACCATTTGATGGCCTATATGCTATTTTTGCACACAAAATACATCAAATTTTTATCAATACGAGTGTTTGAAGAAAACACACATGCCAAGGCATCACATGTTTAATGCCACAACATTGAGCCCACGTGTTCATTATGAATTTTGGAAAAACTAGCCCATACCGAGGCAATGAATATCTGATTCCACGACATTGAGGCCATGAGTTTTATTATGGGTTAAAAAATTGTATAATACTACATCATGATATGTTGAATGTTGCAGCTCGTGCTTTTCAAATTTTTGTTGTATGCCCCCCTAACCCATACTGAGGCAATGAATATTTGATTCCATGACATTGAGGCCATACGTTTTATTATGGGTTAAAAAATTGTATCATACTACATCATGATATATTGATTTCTCTTCCCACTTATCCCCCCAAAACCAAGTACTATAAATAGATTAATTACTATTGTCAATTGAGGTTTGTTTTTTGGTTGGATGGAGAATTTTAGAAGATCAAGAGGTAATTGGGAGAGTTGAGACAAGTTTCATTTGCAATAGTCCTAAGATTTCTACTCCTTTCTTTTATTTTTCTCATGAACATTTCTATGGACAGATAATTTTTGCATGATTAGAGGTGATTTCAAAGCCCTTGACATAGATTGCATCAATTAATAAAATCTATTATGTTCTAATTTTCTATTCTTTTAAATTATGTGTTTAATTCATTGTTTAAATATCATTATGAATTTTCTTGATTATTTGAGTATACAATTAAATAATTACTATTTCATTGATGATCAATTTAGTTGATTTAGTACGTAATTGCTTAATTAATTTAAATAAATAATGATAAATTACTTTTCAATGAGAATAACACTCAGGATACTTAAACTGAGCATATAAGTTTAACCTTAATCCAATATGCTTATAAATATTGAATGTTTCTGATAGATTAAATATAAAGAGCTTATTTGATATTGTTTATTAAAAAAAGAATGAATTAAGAGCTTATTTAATTCAACAATTAGGGAAGAACAATTGGAGACTTTCAAGCTTGCGAATTTCTCTAAGTTGGCTTAGTCAAAAGAATAGGAACTGAGGATATGCTTTTATTAATCATGAATTGTGGAGGATGATCCTTCCATTGTGCTTTACTCATGATATTTAAATATTATATTTACTTTACATATTTTTAAATGATTGCTTTATTTTTCTTTTTACAATCAAACCCCCCAAATTTTGTAAATAGGAGTTATTTTCTAAACATTTCTAAGGGGAAAAATCTGTACTTTCCCTACACTAAAACATGAAATTTTAAAGAGAATTAAAGTAAGAATTAAATTTACTTTTGCACTTTGAATGCAATACTACATAACCAGATAATCCTGATCACCCAAAAGTAGCACCATCTGTATTAGCCTTGATCCTTCTTGAGTCCCATGAGTTAATTGAATCTGCACCGCTGTCACCAAAAAAATTAGCACATAAACACAAGTACAAGTGTGTGTCTTAGAGAAAATTCAATAATGAACAACCTTAACTAGTTGATTTAAAAAATATATTAGATAAATCAAAAACAACTAGCAACTTTAGAACTATTAGTTAAAAGCATAAAAACACAATTATTTTTTGTAGGTTTTGTAATCCATCAAATACAATCACAAATGTTTGATAAATTAACTTAATAAAAAAGGCTACTTGAAAACTTTTAAGAAAACAAAAGAGAGATTAAAAAATGCAAAGAATAAGCACAATTAAGTTCTTGTATAGTTAGTTTCAAATGTATGTCTGGGTTTGTGTTTATAAAATATTTTGAAGCACATTAGGTTAAAGTGAAACTACCATATTGTCCATAAAATCAGTTAAAACACTAATGAGAAATAAGGATAATACTATAAAAATCCAATCCAACTTTTAATAGAAATGGATATTGAATTCAAAGACATGACAACTTGATCGATCAAACCAAGTGCTTGATCGAACAAGTAAATAGGTCGATCAGTCGAACATCCTCTTAATCGATCTAGTGATAAGTTAATAAATATTAAAAAAAGGTGGATTAATCCAGTGATTTAACTCGATTGATCTAGTCCTCGATTGATCAAGTAAATGATTGAGTAAATCCCTTGATCGATCTAGTAAGGTATTCAAATCAATTTATTTAGGTAATATTGCTCGATCGAATAGCCAATTTTCACATTGTTCGTATTATGTCTAATATGCAATCTAACATGTATAAGAATAAAAATATACCTGGTATATGATCGTTGAGCCTCGAAAGTTTCTTTCAATTGAAAATATTCTTCTAAGACACACTTAAAATTAAAATTATACAATTTGTTCAAGAATATTGTCTAACATAAACCTTACAAAACTTCATATATCCAATTTTAGCCTCTCCCTTCACTAATGTAAGTGAAATCTTGGAAGAAATCAATAGGTCTTTTAAAGCTTGTAATGAAAGGTCGAGGATTCTGTTGAAGAGAAGAGATATTTACCTTGAGGCCCACCTTTAGCTGATCAAAACTTACACCTTAAGCAATGATCTCACAACCACAAGTATTAAACCTTAAAATTAGGTTCTTCTCCTTCTATTTCTCAATTTCAAAAACTCATATTCCGAAACATGGGATCTATTTCTTTTGTGTCTTAGCATATATTTCTTGATACCCCTTTTTTTCCTTTTCTTTCTTTTTCATTTTTTTTCTTTTTCTTTAAACACGAGGGTAACACATACAATCCCAAAAAAAAATATGTGCAATAAATAAAAAAATAGAAACTCAATTGAAGGTGTGCAAGGTAAATATGATTTATCATTTGGTTTAAGCCAATAGTCGTAATGCAATAAGGAAATAACCTAAAGGCTCAAGAGGGGAGATTGAGGATAAAAAAAATTAGTGGCAAGAAGGGATCAAAAGATTCAAAGATAGCCTAAATCCTCTTTCTATTGAAGCAATACCTAGGATTTTGCCTCAAGAGACACTAAAATTGGATTCTAAAGCTTGTTAGAAACATACAAATTATCAAAGAAAAAGATCCACTCAAGCTTCTCAAAATAACCATTCAAATTCACTAAGATATAGCATGTGTAAGAAAAAGTTAATTTCAAATAAAATACAAATATTTAGCGATAATATTCTCAATGAATACACATGTCAAAACAATCACATTTCAATCCAAGTTAAATGCATGTCAACCGTATATCAACAATGGTATCTACTAAGTTCATCTTACATGCAAAAAGTTAGGTGAACAGAGAAAAATTTAGAACTGTCCTAGGAAGATAGAACAAGAAGAAAGAAAGTGCCAAGACAACAAGAAATTTTTTTTATTAAAGAAATAAAGGAAGATAACCAAGTAGACAGTCAACAATCAAGAGAGAAGGCATCAATGAACTCAAAAGAGATCATAGGCCAAAAACACAAGGATGTGTGTCAAGAGAGATTATCATCACAAATTATACAATGTTGCCTCCTGGTAGACAAAAGGTAATAAAATGCACACAGTTGCCTAAAAATAGATCATTAGTAGCACTCACATCATTGCTAGTCAAGAGAAGGAAAGACAAGGTGAGCACTCTGACCACTAGGAATGCCAACAAACACATAAGTCTAGTCACAACAATGCATGTAAATCAAGCATTCTAAAGATAGGTAAATAATCTATATGACATATTAATGCACAAGGAAAACCCAAGCAAGAATAGAATAGAGAAATACTCATGTACTCAATATAGTAGTACACCAAAGTGTTCTCCAAAATGAAATTTAAAGCACAAGAAAAATAAGAGATGGCCAAGGAAGAGAATTAATTGACAAGAGATAAATAGTGAACCAACACTCAACATACTAGGTACAAGAAAGAAGAACCTAGCAAAACAAATTAGATGCAATCTATATGATATGGAATATAAGTTACAAGACTATAGAAAGAAAAATCCTAATACTTTAATACTATATGATGAGAATATGTGATGTGATGCTCATGCAAACATCCACAGAAGAAAATTAAGTAGTAAGCAAGGCAAACACACATAAAAGGCATGTCAAAGCAACTAGAAAGGAAGAACACTAGGCATCAAACAGTCTAGCATAGAAGTAAGTAAACTAATTAACATACTATGCATAATAAAGAAGCAAAAAAGATAGAAAGAGATATGCATGAACAAGTAAAGAGGGAACATATTGAAAAAAAACAAGAACAACCCACACTTCTGGTGACATAGGGCACAAATATACAATTGTATGTATGTGTAGATAGAGCTCTAGGGTCGACTACCCAAGTGGTTAAGCCTAAAAAAAGGTGACCCATTCTGATACCAATTGAAGATTTCCATACATAGGAACAATTACACAAACACCAATTATTTTGACTCAAATAAGTAACTGGGATCTAGATAAAGGGTGAAAATGTCAATCCATGGAATCTTTTTGTGAGCTCTATACCAATTTTACCAAGCAGGCCTCACAAATGTGAATTAAGAAAATAACATAGCAGAAGTATAAAACAATATGCTTAATTCAACGCACACAAAAACAATTAATAGTTACAAGGAATAAACTATGATAAAAACACTAGTGAGGTATGCCTTAAAGTCTCATATCCAAACTAGCATAGTAAACAATTAACATCATGCGAGGCAAGAATGCATACTAGCATTATAAAGGGTTCCCATTCATTTCAAGACTCCATATGTAGGAAAATATTCAATGAATGATGATTGTGATCTAATAGCATGTGATTAAACAAAACATAATAAATCATAATAAAGAGTCTAACACCTAGTACACTATCAAGGTAAGGAGATACACACTACTTAGAGACTCATATTAAACTCACATGCACATAATAGATAGAAGCAATATAAATTAATTAGGAAGTAGGAAAATTAATTCATTACAGCATAAGCGATGATTAGAAAGATATAGGCATGCTACACAAAAAGGAAAGAAGGCATGCGAGAACATATAACAAATATACTTTCTAATCAAAGTCTATATCTAGTGTGTTAGTTCATACATGATAAAAACTTAGATTATACTAACACAATAGGTTGACCATGCATTATAAAAAATAATTGAATCGAAGGCCTGATACATATTTATGTTAAGAAAATACTAAATCCATAAGGACTCATCATATAATAGAAAGTAATTATTGCATTAAACATATATAGCTAGAAATAAGAAGCATATAAGTTATATAGCAATTAGACATATGGTAGTAAATAATAAAATCTTTCTAGTTAGAGTTTAAACTTCTGTATGTAGAGACATATAACATTTAAACTCTAATTTAACCAATGCCATATTCGAGTTTGTAGAACACTGGATATAATGAGTTAAATCCACATAATAACACTATCTATATGGTAACATCATCGAGTTGCTTATGGAAACCACTTGACAGTAAACAATCCACTAAATGGAATAAACAGATACAACTTGATAAAAAAATATAAATATAAA
This sequence comes from Hippophae gyantsensis, assembly GCA_030763125.1. Taxonomy (NCBI): domain Eukaryota; kingdom Viridiplantae; phylum Streptophyta; class Magnoliopsida; order Rosales; family Elaeagnaceae; genus Hippophae; species Hippophae gyantsensis. The sequence goes on along the minus strand of CM061032.1, from coordinate 20,829,297 downwards.
TACCTCTATCAGTTGGAAAATCTACAATAATCACCTAAGCTATCTTCACTTGCTACCTCTGCAACAACTTTGTTTGACACATAAACCCACTCACCTCCAAAGCTAACACCACTCAATGTGGTGCAATCATAAACCATGGACCAGTAATGTGTAAAGTGAAGAAGAAAACATTTCATGAATGCAACCACCAATAGACACACGACTCACAGCCATACAAGCTCCTCACTTAAGAAAAAGTTATATAATGGCAACTACCAGTTGACAAATTGCTTATGAACAATATACTCATAAACACTGTATTAAGTACTCACCACTCACAGGCATTATTTTGCCCACAAAGTATTGAATCACTAATATCAAGCCCTATATATATATATTTATTAGTGATCCAAAAACAAAAGATGAGATGTCAATTTGACAAAACTCTGCTATCCCTTTTTGGGATACCAAACAAGAAGAAATGGGGGTACCTATAAAAGTTCCCAAAGCCATGACCAACCTAGCCAACACCTCGAAACCAATTATGGTGAGGTTAATGATGAGGTGCCATGTTGAGGTGCTAAAAACACATTTTTTGTTTCCAAAAATTGTCAAGTAAATTTCATAAATACCCACACCCAAAATGAACCAAAAACATGAGTAAAACTTTGGCTCACTTGCACACTCACTCTTCAAAAACCAATACTCCACCTAGCATGCACACTACAAAAATCAACCCCATAGTGTGTGTAAACATGCTCGAATACTAAGTGTTCCTAAATATGTGTGTATATGAATTATTGATCCCAAGTAACAAATCTTACATAGATGAAGACAAAACCCTAAGTAAAATAAATAAACATGAGTAAAATAGGAATTCTATAAAGTGAATAGGTTGGGAAAAAAACTGTGGGTTCGGTTATCTGTACCGTCGATTCAATTTTATTCGATAAATTTTGGGGACGGATATAGTTTTAGGTATTAACCGAACATAAAGTAATGGGTACAGTTTGGGAATAGTTATATTGATAACTGTACCCGCTCGTACCCAAAATTAATTATATTTATTTAATTAATTTATATCTTTATTAAATTAAATATATATATATATATATATATGTTTTAAATAGGTTTTTTGCACAGCTAAGCAAAGGTCAAAGGAACTCATTCTCTATTGCTCTCGCTCTCCCCTCTGTTGTTCTTCCCTTTGCCCTCTACTACTCTGTGTCTGTTGCCATCATTGACTCACCGTCCTCCTCTTTACGTCTACCATCTTCACCTTGGAAAATCTACTGACACACTTCTCGATAATATCCAGTAAGTTTGTTTTTAGTTTTCTGGTCTTCCTCTCTCTATATCTCTTGTAATCCTAGGTTCTTAACCTTTTTAGTTTCTATTTTGTTCATTTGTCTTTCTCTTTTGCGCACTATTGTGATTCTCTATAATTTCATTTGTGACTTAAAATGATTATTTTTTATGCGTGTATGTTAGAAAAGGATTGTTTAAGTAATAAAATTACCATACATACATTATTAACTAATGTTAGTTTATACATATAATTACTCTTTGCTTAGAGATCACATAAGAAGTTTGGAAAAAAGGTTTTTCGGTTATTTTTTAATAACAGCTCTGAACCGTTACCCGCGAATAAAAACTATCCCTAAATTGTAATGGTTTTCGGGTGATTTCATATGCATATTTTATAATTCAATTCAAGGACAATTATATTAAAAATCATCCTCATTCCTACCCATGCCTATTACTAAAAGTGACCACATATGCACTTTTTTTTTATACAACTCAAACTCACACACATATAATTGAGACTCGAATCATAGACTTTATACATGCTCAAATATATAGGGTGAGGTGTCATTTACAAGTCTCTTAGATTAGGTCACTTATGTCTTTTAGTCCCTCTTAGAATAAAATGGATGTCATTTAGTCCATTAGCTATGGAAAAAAGGTCAATTAAGAATCAATTATATTATGTTAATGATTTTTCAATTAAAATATTATTAAAATTTTTCAAGTAATTAAAATATGATTAAAATATGTCTTAAATAAGTTAAAAAATTAAGTTAATATGAAATTGTTTAAAAAATCAACAACAATAATATTAAAACATAAATTTATTTAAATACATATTTTAATTCTAATAAAAATAAAAAATAAATAATACATTAAAATAAAATAGTGACAATTAATAAAATATTAAGACAAATATTTTGTGAAATATTTTTTATATTAATTCATCTTACCATTGTTAAATAGTAATGTTCCATGCTTAATTACTTTAAAGATAAATAATAATATTTTAATAAAATAATATAATTTATCTTTAAATAATTATTTTTTTATTGTCAAGAGATTAAATTATACTATTTTTAACTTAAAAGATTAAACTGTAAAAATAATCTAATTTAATGGATTTTTATGATATATTTTTTTATATTATATATTGTGACTTTCTAGCATATCACGGAGAGTCATCCCTCCTCACGTTATTGTTTGTTTTCTTTTAATAAGTACATCATTCTAAGGGATGGTGTTATTATTTCCTTTTTGTCCTAAACACGTTCACTAAACAACATAATGATCGACTACAATGCACGTATTTGCTATAGTAATTATTTTCACTTTTGCTTATATATAGCATAGAATATTGATCGTGTAGTTGCATTCTTTTTATTTTTCCTAGGTTTTTTTATTTTATTATTCCTCTATATTCTGTATATGTCATATATTAGAAGCTTATATCATTATAGGTAAAAACTATTTGCCAACAAAGTTTAGTAATGAGTCCATTTTTCAGGTAACCTTTCATTGTACCATTGGATATGTTCAATATATATATATAGGATGATTAGGCCGAAGTGGTAGGTGAAGTAAGAATTTTTTTTCTTTCTTCTATCGTGAAGTTTGACATTTGAATTTGGGACAATTATTTGAAATCTGAGTGAAAGATTGAATTTTTTATCTCATGTCATGTGATATGATCACATGAACATGATAAAAATAGGTATATTTGGTAATATTACTCACGAATCGGTCCAATAAGTTTTAAGTGAATAGATGAACATAACTGTTACATAAATAGCTTAAGAGAATAATTCTAGATATTTATATCCCCTAATTATCCAGGAAAGAAAATTATAGAGAGATAACTATGATCTTAGATTAAAGGCTATCTCTATGGTTAAATAATCGATATCAAGTAAATCTTCACTTCTATATATACTAACACACTTCAAACAATAAGTTCATAAGTACACAAATACATAACTAAATCAATAATATCTCTATATCTCTACTTCTTCTCCCTAAATCACAATGTGAAACTTTGGTCTCCTTCATTATCTCTATTACCTGAACTGACTTAAGCAACAGAAGGCCAAAAGTAGTCACATTCCTTGGTAGTTCGAGGTCCTAACGATTATTCTCTATTCGTAGGACTATATCAAGGAGAAGTGCACCCTTTTTGATGTTAACGAAAAATAGAATCAACACTTGATGCTATCTGTGAGAAAGAAATGTGCTTTGCTAGATGACAACCAGAAAAGAGATCATAGGAATATTCATTATGTTACCCATTAGATTCAAAAATAAATAAGAGAAATCGTACATCCTAAAAGGGATAGTCTAGAAAACAAAAGTCTTCAAAAAAGAGACTTCCATCCAACCAATTCCAAAATAAGATTTGGAAAATCAAAAGGAAAAAATATATTGTGATCATAAAATATCGCATGTAAAACATATCGTGAAAAAGGGTTTTAACCCCCATAGTCATCGGTGCCAAATGGTAGCTCACTTTTTAACACCTCCATCAAGTGAGGCATCTTGATCACTTTACAAAAAATCCCAACCAACCAATCATGGTGGCACAGCCTGAAAAGGTCTATTTTCTTTTTTTGATCTCAACCAAGCAACCTCTATTCAAATCTAAAAAACCATGCATCGCTAGAAAAATTTGAGACCACCACCAAAAATAACAAGTGGCAATCTACCACCCATCAAAATTTTCCAACCAACCAACCCCCGAGCCACCTCCTGCATTGCCACATGCTACCAATACAAATGGCCCAATCCATCCACTTTCAGACCAATTCTTGAAAAAATAATTTTTTTCCTATAATCCTCGCAATGAGATGATTCCAATAACTATATTTTTGATAGTTTTGATACACGTACAGAAATGAATGCTCATAAATGGGTGTATGGAAAGATTATTTGCCTATTTGATTCAATTAATATTTCTAAGAAATGACCACCTACTCTTCCATCATCTGATGCATCCATAAAATATTCACAATTATAAACAATATCTTTATAAAAAGACTTTTCGTTCTTCCAAAAAAAAAAATTAAACAAGCAACTAGTTCTAACACTCAATTGGAAATCATGTGACTCAACAAGCCATTAGTACCTTTGGCGCTCATGTGGTGTGCTTGATTGCTAGAGCATAGCCTATACTAACTCACCCACAATGGGTGTAACTAGTTTGTAGTTGAAGAGCATGAGCAAATACTGATTCCTAACTAAAAATGATGAAGATAGCATTCTTGGTCATCCTAGAATGCCTTTTAAAGCCATAGAATCCAGAACCAATTCTTAACAACAAGGAGTTCTTGCAACATCTCCCAAGTTTTGGAGAGAATTACTGCCTATCTATAGCCTTACAAGCCACAACATAGGTTGCATTGTCCAAAACACTACCTAATTGTCTACTAAGTCCACATTGATGCCTTTCCATATAGATTCTTACCTTACAAGTCATGATGTCTACATTATCACTGCCTCACATCCAACCTAATCTACATATCAACATCTTCTATTCACTCAAATAACCTATCCACCCAAATGGATGTGTGGACCATGAGCCACAAGACCACCCAGCTAAATAAAGGTGGTCGGGAAAAAGTCGCCTAACAAAAAGGTGACTAGCCAAATAGAAGTTTCCTAACAAAAATTTGACCAACTAGATAAACACTTCACCTTTTAGATAAAATTTTCCTAACATAAAGGTGAACAACCAAGCAAACATGTGGTCTAATAGGTAGACATATGGCTTGTCATATAGGAGTTGGACAACAAAAATGTAGTTGATCAAACAAATATATGGCCAGCCAAAAAGAGGTTGTTGAAGATAAATATTACACAAAATAGGATTGGCTAAATAACATAATAACTTTAGCATGATGTGTGGGAAATGAGCCTGGAAAATAGGTCATCTATAGATAGAATAACTTTACCAAGAAGATAATCACTCCAAACAGTATCAAGAACACGAGGAATCAAAACAATGGCTTCTAAAATATAGAAAATCTCCCTCAACTTATCTAGAAAAAGATCTAACATTCTGGACTCGTGCTAATTAAAGATGAAAAAGGTAAAACTTTCATACTTGGAACACTTAAGTAAACCTCAAGCATACCAAGTAGCAGGCTAATACTACAAAGACCCTAAAAGATCACCTAGGCTTAGAAAAATTCTACCAGGTTACCAAAACAAAACAACATGTAACTACATAACAAAATGTAGGCATGTGCAAGTACCCGAATAAGAGTTTGGCCGAACATAGGTTGGTCAATCGGAGGGTGGCCAATTAAAGATGGTCAACCAGAGCTTGGTTAAACAAGGATAGCTAGACGGAGGATGATCGAACTGGGCTGACAATATAGATCGTACACATTACTCACCAAACATAACTTCATAAAGTAGGATCCACCCACTAGCAAGTCACCCATGTTCTATCTTGAATCACCATATCCTTGCATTCATGCCCTTTGCTTTCTAGGTCAGATGAATACAATAGATTGGGTCAATATTCTCCAACACTAAATGTAAGAAAGTTTTCTATGAAAAGACTACACTTGTTCACTCGCATACCAAAGGTCCAAAACAATGTTATAACTCCTCCCAAATTACAAAAGTTCACATAATGTCTGGAAGGCACACATCTAAAAAATGGGCATTGGCTAAGAAGACCTCACAACAAAATTTCAGAAAGGAAAATTTTATATACAACTAGGTTTGTCGCTCTTAGATACCATTTCACCCTACAAATGAAAAAAATGATGTCCTATAATGACAAAAGGACAAGAAATGACTCGCTTTAGGTATTTATTTTTTATAGGTAGTAAGATCATGAAAGGGTTACCTATACTTTAAAAAGTTCACTAGGCATGACACTCTAAAAGTATAAAATGTAATCGCTAGAGAGTTATCCATACTTTGAAAATTCCACTCAGCATAACACTTCGAAAGAAAGAAGTTACAACTTTTTCCCAAGAAGGATGGAGAATACCATATCTACAAACTATGCTCCCCTCATATGCAGGCGAATGGGTGGCCAAGCTAACGTGTTATAGATGGGTAGCATACTTACCATAGGCTTTATAACCCAAAGATGGCATGCGACAAAGCTTGGCTTTATGTATTGATATCCATTAATAAAATTTTCCCATGTGTGGGGATGCGCCAACCAAGCTAGGGCACCATAAATGGATCGTATTCTAATGATAGGCTCTGTACCAAACAAATGGCTTACGAGAAGTGTAACTTTCACAACATCTCCATTTCCCTTAATTAGTCATAGATCCTAACATAAGAATCAACTAAACTGCAAATTAGGTAGCTTTCTCTAGTCAGGGTTCCTCCACTCCACTACGTACAAAGAAAAAAATTGATGCAATGAAAGGACCATAAGTCTCTACTAACATAGTGAAAAACATCATAACATGAGTGACAACAAAGAACATGTACCCCCTTGACTGAGTAAAGTAATCACCAACTAAAAACTTATAATTTTTTATAATTTAAAACTCCATACTTAGACTACTTAACTAGATCTCAAGCATATTTAGTAAAGGGCTGATAGTATAAGGATTCCCATAAGTCACCCATACTTGGAAAAGATTTTCCAAGTTTAAAAACAAAAACATGTATCCACATGACATAACAGAACACGAATAATGCAAGCAAGTGCGAACACTCAAACAAAAGGCTGGATAAAAAGAGCTAAGTCAAATAGAAGATGGCGGAACAGAGCCCAATCGAACAAAATTTGGCTGGACAAAGGATAGTCAGATAGAAGTGGCTAGACAAAAGTTGGCCGGATAAAGGATAGTTAGATAGAAGTGGCTAGATATAAAGAGCCTAGTCGAATATAGGCTGACTAGATCGATCCTAACCAAACAGAGGTTGTTCGAATATAATTTGGCTAAACAGAGCCCAATCGAAACAAATTTGGTTGGACAGAGGATAGTCAAATAGAAGTGGCTAGAAAAAAGTTGGCTAGATAGAGAATAGTCAGATAGAAATGGCTAGATAGATGCTATTGAACAAAAGTATAGTTGGCAAGACATAAAGGGTTGAGTAGAAGTGATTGGATAAAGTTGGAAAGACATAAAGAGTTGAATAGAAGTGATTGGATAAAGTTGGCAAGACATAGATTGTTGGATAGAAGTTTCCTAACATAAGTTGTTGAACAAAATCTATAGGACAGAGTTGGCTCAATGCTATGACCTGGTTAGCCATGCATCGTTTCATTGTCATATGGATTTGTGTCCTTTCCTTCTCGCCATTTCTTTTCATGATAGACAAGTTTTGGGAGAAATCGCTATATCACAAACTAATAAAGTGCCAACCAATCATGTGTTACACAAGTAAAAACTTTACCTCTAGGAAAACATTGAAGTGTCCACAATTAGACAAAAAATAAGCAAGAAACGCCTCTAGGACATGAACTAAGTGAGAGTGAATAACATGTTATGGAAGAGAAAGTATAGAGTTAGTAGCATAGAAATTTCCCAATCCTCTCTCGAACTTCCACCATTCAACCATAGAGTTTTGAGTTATACCCTAAAGGTCAAAAAGTACAAACTTCCATCTAAAGAGCCACGAAGCACTATCCATTACTTTTCCAAGCCAAACTATGATGTGTCTTCCAAGGAATAGACTCATCTTATAATGCACCTCTATGCATCCCATACATCAAGTATCTTCCAAACAATTAAGCTATATATCTACATCTTGGAAAAAGTCTGGATACAAGTCAAGCACAAAATCTGTCAAGTGAACTAAGATACTAATCCAATTAAAGCTTAAGGTGATCAGGCATGATCACTACAACATAGACTTCTCCAAAACTTCTAGCCTTCTATACAATGATAAAACTTCACTCCAATGAGATAGAAAAGTGTATATTAAAAAGGGAGTTACAACATAGAAAAATGTAATGTTAGAGATGTGGATACCTATAGAAAACATATCATAACCCACTATGATTACATAATCCTCGTGTGAAAAAAGGAGCCACATCATCAATGTATCCCACCAAGATCCCAAAACTACCATCACGGATAACAAAAAAACACATGATTCCTAGGACCAAACCAATCATTTGGGCTAGGACCCTGAACTAGAACTTTTCCAACTAGGAATGCACCAAACAATCCCACCAAAAAGACACACTGGATAACACCTCACCATATAGACCACCGCCAACCAAGGTGTCATAGGACAGAGCCTTTCTAGACATCCATCCCTTGAATAGAGCCTCATCAAATGGCTACCTACCAAACAAAGACCCTTTGGATGGCCACCTATTGGATATAGCTTTGTTGGATGATACCATACCTAATACGTGAATTATTATGCCAAAATACACTATTAAAGTCGGTTAATAACCGACTTTATATTGAGAGACTTAAAATTTAAAGTCATTTCACCGTGTGAACCGACTCTAAGCTTAAAGTCGGTTCACACGATGAATCAAATTTAAATTCTATATATTTTTTTACACATTTTACTCATTTTATATTATCCTCAGAACCTGTATTCAATCACATAATAGCTTAAAAAATCAAAATCTATTTAAAAGAGTTTAAATACTACAAATAATTGAAAAATTAAATATTAATTAATTACTTGATAATTAAATTTATTACAAAAAATAATTTACATATAATACATATATATATATATATATATTTATATTTAACTTAAATTACAAATAAAATAATGTCGCCTCTTTTGTCATAGATTTTGTGATATTCCCATTTTATTTCAAGGAGATGAAGCTTGGTTTGCTTACAATCACCAGCAATATACCATTCATAATGACCAGGGAACTAGGAAAGAGATATGAGATGGAGTTTGGAAAAAAAATGGGTCCATATAACTATTAATTATCCTAAATACATGAGGATATAAACATCCATCAAACAAGCTGCCCAAACTTTAGAGACACAGGAATAGAGAAATTAAAGCAATTTAAAAATTACCAAGGTATTGTCCTATGTTATTCAAGATCATTATATTATTCTCTTGATTCTTATTGTGATGTTATAATTTGAACCATGTGTTCTACCATTCTTCTCGTAAATCATCAAAAAAATTCATATCATTGCCCGACTTGTTCCAACCAAAGAACTACATGTATTTAAATTCAAATGAAGAATGAATACACAAAAAAAACTTATATATGTTAAAAGAGTATATTAGTTAAAGTGATTACCACATCGACACTGGAGTGATATAATAATAACCCTATCTACTCGAAATCATATTAGCATTGTATTAATATTTTGTCTATAAAATATAAAGCTATCTAGAATCATGGTACTATTTTTAATGTTATAATGAGCTCTAAATATAAAGTAAGTATAACTCAATTTGTTACTTAGGTTGGTTAAGTTTTGGTGCCCATAAACTAAAACTTTTGTATTTCCTTGGGGTGAAACAACAATTACTCTTAAAGATATGATGATTCTTGGTGGGTTTTTTGTATTTGGCTTATAAGTGACTACCATGATGTTGTCATATTCTATTCACAGCGACCAGGGAACTAGGCAAAAGAGATGAGATGGAGTTTGGGCAAAAAATAGTTCCATATAACAATTCATTCCCTTACATACATGAGCATATAAACATCCATCAAACAAGCTGCCTAAACTTTAGAGACATAGGAATAGAGAAATTAAAGCATTATAAAAATTACCATGATGTTTTCATATGCTATTTAAGATCATCAGATTCTTCTTGTGATGTTATAATTTAAACTATTTGTTCTGGCCATCCCTCTCGTAAATCATCAAAAATTTGCATATCATAGCTCGACTTATTTCAAACAACGAACTACATGTATTTAAATTCAAAATAATAATGTAATATCATGAATTCATAAAAAATAATTTATATATGTTAAAAAGGTATATTGGTAAAAGAGATTACCACATCTTTAATTGAAATATTGATATTTGTGATGATTTAGCCTATAAACTTCATGACAAAGTAACCACACATGACTCCATTATTTTGGTATGGAACCTACAAAAAAAGTGTACATGGTTTTTCATATTCGAACATCTTTATTATTCAATAGTAAAATTAATTAAATTATTAATATTCGCTTGTGCATACCATAACTTTATCGCATATAAACTTATGAGATTTTTTAAAGGCAATACCCTTACTCTTATTCCACAACTTCCATGCCTTATCAAAGTTTAAAATAGTTAGTTTTTTATTAAATATTACAAAAACAATAGAAAAAATATAGCTAGCTATAACTCTTATATTTCAACAACTACTTTTGTATCTTTACTCAATTCTGTGGAAGCTGGGTCATCGTACCAAACATAATTTTCATATAGATCAAGGATTATCAACATCCAATGATCTTTGCCTTGTTCAAACTTTAATGGCCAAGGGATTATCAACTTCTTATTTCTGTGAAGTGTTAATGCTCTATCACATAATTGTTTAGCTATGATGCTAACATCCTTCAATTGATATTGATTGACAAATGAAGAATCATAGAACATTGTTAAATGTAATGAGTGATTAGCTTGAAGTCGATAATAACATGCCCTATATAAAATAAATATATATAAATAATTAGATAATATAAATATAATTATATATGTTCTACATAAATGAAAGTTATTTACTGATTGATGACTCACCTTGTCCACACTTGAATTATACTTAAATCAATTATTTGATATTCAAATAGTGTAATATGCACTTGATCGATATATATGTTTGGCCAATGTATTTCTCTAGGAAGTGGCACAGTACATCCATCCTTTATGCTAGTCTTGCTCGCAACAATAGTCATCAAAGAGCCAAGATTTTTCTAAAGTTTATAGCATATTCATAACTATGCTTTTTCCATGGCTTCTTCTTGAATGACTTAGTGTGCAATGATTGTCCACTAGACATAGATTTACCATGAGATATTTGTTTTGTATCTCTTAAATGTACCGTATATACTAATTCTGGTATAATAGACTAAAGAAGATGTATTATATATGTTGGTAACAATAAAATAATAATAATATAATAAAAGTAGTAAAAAAGTGTTATTTTGAGTGAAAATAGTACCATGTCAAAATTTATCACAACTTGACTCGACAACCAAGCCACATATTTTCCAACTGTTTCTTGGACTGTGGTAGCATTAGAAGGCACATGTAGTGGACAATCATGAAGCAATGATTGATCAATTAATATTCACTAATAATTTGGAAAATATTGATTATGAATCATTTAATCATCGCTCAATTGTTGTACCATTCCAATAGCAACATAGTCCATAGATGATGGATATTTCAACAAATATTTCATATTCTGTAAAACAATTTAAGCGTCATATATAATAAATAAAATATATAATAAAAAATAAAAATAATAGACTCTCTACATAAACTTTAAAACTTACCACAAATGATTCATCAAATAGAAGAGGACTCTCATGTGGGGTAGCTATTGGAAGGAAATTCTCATCAAAACATTCATCATGATGTAATGGATGGTAAGATTACACAGATTTCAGTCGAGATATTGAACCACTACCTAATTGCATATGGATTCCTAGTATAAAGGGAGGACCAATAGAATGACTATAACCTATACAGGATATAGGTTGGGCACCATGAGATTGCATGGATGGCATGCCTGGCATGGATGGCTGCATACCTGGCCAATAGGGTATACCCTGGTTGTAATATGATGTCATGTCTGACATGTGTTATGATTGATATTCCTTTAAAGTGAAAATCTCACTTGACACTGAGGCCTTAAAGGAGCTGAATTCTTCTTCAATTTTACAGTGTTTCTCCTTACTCACCATCTGAGGATTTTGTTAGGAATGTTAAAAAAATTCATATAACCATCAAATTGGCTTCCACCCCTAACACGACCAGGATGCTTGCATCCAAATGCATGATATATAGCATCTCTCCTTGGTTGTTCGATTATTTCACCCTTAGCTATTTGTTCTTAAACATATCTCTACAAATAATAAAGAAAACAAACACATCATACATTATTGCATCAATTAGCAAAAATCATAAGGACTTTATATCAAGTTAAATTACTAACCAACTTATTGACTTGTTATTCTCCTCATTTAGTCATTGGTCTTGACTTCTTCATTTTAGGGGTCTTTGTTTCTATATAGAATTCAGACCAGGTAACCAGTCTACCTAACTCAACTTCCTACATAAATTAAATAATTTATTAATCATGACATCAACTTAAATTTGAGGAAAATAAATATAAAAATATTTATAAATTAACAACTTAATAATATCATTCTTTGTCTAACTTTAGGATTTGATAACCTCCCAGTACGGTTAGGAAGAATATTCAGTATTTGTATATTATGATGTTCTTCCCTAATAATTTGAAATTCATCCATACATCTATAATTCATGAATTCTTTCCATACTTGGGGTTCAATTCAAGTGTGTTCTTCATTGATTTTGTATAGTTCTACTTCATCAAGTAGTTCCAAATATGAAAACACATAATTTCTGGCCAACTTGGAAGTTTTGTATTCCTTTCATGCCTTATTTACGATCTTATAACACTTGTTCTTACAAGTATTAGGGACTTTAAAATGATTCTGTAAAAACACACATTTTAAATGATATATAATACAAAAAAGATATAATATATGTAATTAGTTATAAAATAAAAGAGACTTACATAAATATTTTTTCACATTTTGTACTTTTTAGCATTATCAACCTTAGTCCAATAATTTATATTGATTGATATACTTGACTTCACAAGTCTACCAATAGAAGACTTCAATTGTTGGCCATTTTCTCCTAATAGATTACTAGTAGCTTCAAAGAGAACAGGTATTCTATCATCAGGATTAAGTGGAGCATCAGGTATATTAGCTCAACCCTTTCTTTTTAAATGCCCTAATAGATCATTTGAATCTACAATCTCTAGTACTCTATGATCCATGAAATATCTGCAAACAATGATGAAATAGAAATTAATTGACAATTTTAAGTTCAAACATATAAACAAGAATTATTAGAATAATATAGAACATACATTATATTTAATTAGATTGTTGATCGTATATATATATTCTTTTACATTCACTTCAAATCCATGACGAAATATCATCGTTATCAACTAAATCATCACATATATTAGAGAATTTGTTTGAGAAATGAGAGCAGGTCATTTTGTAGCTTACTTAGGAATATACACTTGTTACTTGTATTGCTTCATTATATATATATACATATCATATTCTCATAGAAAAAAAATGCTTGAATCTATATATTATGCATCTTACATTAGCAATGCCTATGATAGGAATGAAGTTTTCCTCCTTTTTAATGTGTTTTTGGACCGTGTTAACATGTTTCATGTCCTGTCGTGTTTAACATTATTAAGAAAATGGGTTATTCGTTGGTTTCAAGTTCACAGGTATAACTAAACAATTGATATTTTCAAAGCAATAAAACTAATACTAGAACAATTTAAAATTTTCCTTACAATTTTATTCTCAATTATTTGTAAAAATAGCTAGGAACTTTACTCTAACACCAGTAAAAACAACTTTGACAATAGAGCCGCCCATAAAACTAATATAACCTAGAAATATAGCTAAAATACAACTATACAAGCAGTCTCAACTTCACAGCAAAAACATGGTTCAGTGATTACCTTGTGCTAATACACATTTTATGTACAATCTGTATCTTACAATTACATTCAACTGGACAAAGCAAAGCTAAAAGTGATTCATAAAAGTTATTTGTGATGGAACCGATGGGATCAAAGAACTAAACATTTATTACCACCTAAATACATAAAATTATTAAAATAAATAAATGAATAAAAATAAATTAATATATATCAAACACCTAAATACATAAAATTATTAAAATAAATAAATGAATAAAAATATCTTTTTCTCTTCTAAGCTTGAATAAAAATACAAAACTTACATAACACATAAATAATAACACATAATATACAAAAAATAAAAAAAAATGACTAATAAGTATAAAATAATTCATAGAAATACTTACAAGAGTAAATGAAGTGACAAAATGAAGAAAATGAAGAAAAAATTGTGTTTTGTAGGTGAGAAAATAGGTATAAAAAATATGAGTATTATGCTCAAAAAATAGGGCATCTAGAAGAGAAATTGGAGAAGAAGAAAACCCACTAAACGGCACCAAAATTGGTGGTCAGAGGTGGTCGAAAAATGAGAAAGAATGGAAGAGGGAGTTGTCGGTCGATTTTTGAGTTTATTCAACAAATACGTTTTGTCTGGAAAATAGGAGAGAAAGAAAAGAAAAAGAAAAAAATGTGTGTAGCATCGGTTGACACGTAGGACCGATGCTACACATAGGACGTAGCGTCGGTCCTACGTGTCAACCGACGCTACATTTTTATTTTTTTAAGTTGATCTTTCATTGTAACAACTTAAAATTCAATATAAGTCTATTTTTCCCAAAAACCGACTTTAAATCTCCACTTAAATACCCCTTTGTAGTAATGAATGAACCTCTACTCCTCTACTCGACCACATTCTCTCGTATGTCATCTATCAAGTGCGTTCTCCCAGTGACCAGATGAATCATGTCTATTTGTCACTTTGGTGTCGATGAAACCATTCCCTTTACCAAAAGGTGTGGATGTAAGTATGGTAAAATGCATTGTGTTTAGATGGAAAGAAAATAATAAAATTATGCTCTCCACACAAGTATATGATAAACAACAATGGAAAATAACTTAAAAGAAAGGAAGTGTAAAGGCTCAAAAAGTGTCCTCACATAGATTTATCTCCATAGACTTGAAGAGTCTAGAAGATATGCCATATAGTACAGTAGATAAAAAAACAACTTTAGCCACAACATAACTCCCTTATTAGACACCAATTGAAAATCTAAAAACATCACCAATAACAGAAAATTATGTGCATATCTTAAAGGCCGAGAAGATTTCAAATCTCCACAACTGCATAAGTGGGTCAATGCGTAAATGTTGGATAAGAGCTGACAGCATGACTAAAGGATGGGATGCCCCAATATCGACAAAACTGTAAGACAAATCTCTTGGCCTATGTATCCAAGCTCAATAGGCCTAGTGGAATGATGTTGGGTGTAAAATAAACCCATGTCATATGATAAATAAATGGGACTACTTAGCAATGTGACTCATGGATCAGTGTAGTGAACACTAAGTCAATAGATAAACGTAATTATTAGATAAATAGCTTAAGAGATAAATAAATCTAATCCTGTATTAAAATATATCTCTACATGTAAGTGATCGACATTATATAAATCTTTTCTTCTATTTATATTTACATCGTACATTTCAGATAGTAAATTTATAAACATATAGATACACAATTAAATATATAATATCTTTCTATCTCCACTTCTTTTTCTTAAATTAGATAATGAAACTCTAGTCTATTTCATTGTACTTGTTACCAAACTAACTTAAGTATGGGAGGGTCAAAATTTACCACATTCTTTAGTGGTTCGAGGTCTTAATGATTCTTCTATGTTCGTAGGACTAAAGCAAGTAGAAGTACAATATCGACGAAAAACGGCATCAACAAAATAATTGGCAAAAAAAAAATAAGTATTAATTGTTTATTTATTAAAGTTTAATTTGTTATGCAGTTTCAGTGACACTTAATGGGGAATTAATTGGGCTTGTAGCCAATTAGATATTTTAGCTCATTAAAGTACGTATTTAAAGTTATAGGGTCAGGCCCTACCAAATACATGTGTTTGTTAAATTTGAATTTGATGGAGAACTATGATTGAGTATACCTCTTAGAGTGAATAAGATATAATTTCACCAAAATCTTATCTATCCTCTTCCCCACCCCTAAGTTACTAATCCATTGTAAACCAAAGTTACTTATCCATGGTAAAAACATACTCAAGGTGGTAAGTATGGTTCCAAGAATAAGGACCTAATATATGTCCTCAATATTCGTACGCAAATTCATTGTGTTTTTAATGTGACATAAATATCAATTAAATTTTGTAATATATAAAATGCAATTCTTTTGGTGTTATTTTTTCTTTTTAAACATGATTTAAATTTGTAACTTAATTTCAAAAAATAAATAATTTTACCACCAAATCATTATATAAACCAACATTATTATTATTATCAAACCATTAGGTGAACTAACACGCATGCTTCTATTTCACAATTAAAGGTGTAATAAGTTAAATGTCTTATGAAACTCCATTTGTACTAATATAGGTGCAGAGTTCAAATTCCTCTCCCATGCATGTTAGATTAGGCATTTGTTATAAATAAATAAAAAATTACAATAATTAAACATAATCTCTCTTTTTTTTAGCAAAAAGAGAGAATTTAAAAACTCAAATCATTTAAGGGCAAGGAAGAAAAAAAAGCATGCATTAACACTAATTAGTCTTCAGTTTAGAAAGAAGATTAAAAAGCCAAAGCCTATCTATTTATGACCGATGTCCCTGCCGCACAAATAAACTTTAAATTATTACATTTCAAATAAAACAATAAATAAAATATTATTGAAAAATAAATAAAAATAATATCAATAAAATTTATAATTATAAAAAATTAATATCTATTACATCCTTCTCATATATTTAAACTATTAAAAAAATATAATATATTATGTTTGTTATTTAAATTAAATTATGATTATTAAAAATTTTTAATTAAAACTCGTTAAATATTATTAATGCATCCTTTTTTATTATTATAAATTTTAGATGAGAAATTTTGAAACTTTGCAAGATTATTTTGATACTTAGGAAAGGCTTTTTCTTGGTACTTCTTTAACTCAGATACAAAGATAATACAAAGTAACATGAAACACGTTGTAAGTAGAAATAATTGGTAAGTTCCCAATGCTCCATATAGAACATTACCTAATAATATATATAATTTTATAATTTTTAATAGAGACAGCATAATTAGAAGCTTATCTAACTTTTATTAATAATTAATATCATATATCTTCATTGGGTAGATGAGCAATAAGGAATTAATATAAATAAAAAGTGTATAAATGATTTTTATGGGGATGAATATATCTAAAATTTTGTTGTCCCCCGGACTCCAAAATAAACCTCTACACGTTAAACATGTATATGCCTTTTTCCCGACATATGGCCGCTACCAATTTAATTAATTAATAGGGATAGAAGCATAGAGATGTTCAAAAATCGAAACTAATCTATTTAATAGGAACTAACTTTAACTTATATTGTTCGGTTTTCTCTTTTAATAAGCACTTGCATTGGTTTTAAAAATTTCAAAATCAATCCAAAATACGTTGAATTATTCTTGATATTGAAAATCATATAATAACCGATCAACTAGCATACTAGTAAATTTTTATTTTGATTAATATGCTAGTTAGAATTGCGGTACATGTTTTTTATTGATATATTATTTAAAAAATAAAAATATTTTTAGGTATTAAACTTAATATATATTTAAAACATAAAATTTAGTGCAATAATTCTTTTATTATTGAAATTTAAAATAAAAATAGAACTCCACAATTTATTAAAAAAAATACAAAAACCAATATATCTCACTATAAGATTCGATTTAGATTGATTTTATAATTTTTATTAGATCAATCGATTCCTAACTTTGAAGAATCGACATTTGATGAATACTTAAAAAATATTAAATATATCATGTTTTAATGTCATTTAATTAATAAAATGAATTTGTATTTGTTTTATTATATTATATTTTAAACAAATCTATTTGTTCAGATTAATGAATATATTGTAGTGTTTTACAAGTATTTTAATATATAAATATTAAAATAAAGAAAAAAAACTTGAAGTATGTTTATCAAACTTTTTAGAGTTTAAATGAATCATTTATTTCATATTATCTAAAGTAAAGAAAAGAGATAATGAAAAATAAAGAAAAATAATAATTGTATGCCACGTCATAAGGAGGTTTGAACTGGTCAAAAATCTAGTTGTGATTCAATTGCACTAAGGCAAAAACACAAGTTTTTCTTACATTCTTTCCAATAAATAGAACCCTGCTTATACCAAAAAAATAAACTCACAAGTTGCGTTTTCAGTATAAACTCACAACTTTGAGGAAGAACATGTTTATGTTTTAGTATTTTCTAGTTTTCGATTCAACAAATTCTGAAGTACAATTACTATCAGAGTTTTTTCATTTTTAGAATTAACTTTTTAAAGTTTTGTAAGAATATTGTTAAGGTATTAATTATATTCTTTTTCCAATCCATATATTTGTGTTGCTTCTTCTGTGTCATTCTTGATTTTTCTGTGATCAATTATAACATGTCTAGTTGATAGTGAATATGATATAATAATGTTGTTATGCTTACAAAATATTAAATAGGTAAAAAAATTTCTCAAAATAAATTGATTTTATTTTTATTAAAGAATTTTATTTGAGGGAGTACATTACTCTTAATAACAAACTTCATATGAGAGTTCAAATTAAGATTTTATTACATGGACTTAATTCTGAGTAATACTCTTTTATTTTAGATTTAATTATTTGAATATTTTGAATGAATCTCTATTTCAAATGTTTTTACAAAGAATTATTATTTGAAAATGTATTGACAATATATTTTCTTAAATAGTTTTAAAACCGAAAAATTATTTTTCAAGTAGTTAAATTCTTAAGTTTAATTTGGACACTTTGAATAAAGGCTAATTAACTAACTCCGCCTAAAGTTGTGATTATATGGCTTGCTGTTTTCTCAAAAATAAAGATGAAATTTAATACTTAATTAATTAATAGGTTCCACTTAAGTATATTAATTAATTAATATTAAACAAAATAATTTGAATCGTGCCTAACGATACTTTCTTACCAAACAAATAAAATCAATAAATATCAATTTATATCTTTAATAACCTAAATAATATGAGCAAGCATAATTACTAAATTATTATATCCATTATTCTATAATGTTTATGAATGTATTAAATTACTTAAGTATTTGTTGAATCCATATCTATCTTTATCTTTTTTGCATTAGATTAGTTCTTTCAAAAACCAAATCATTGTGACAGAATATTTAGATTTAATTTTATTTTTAAAATTTGAATAATATTTAAAAACCACACAATTTTACTTGCTTGAATTAATCTTGGGAGTATACTTATCATTTTTATAAATGATTCAACACTTGCGATAATTAATAAAATTTAAAATGGATAATTATTTATAAAACCGGTATTTATCTCTAATTTCGTTCATCAAGTTTTTGGCACCATTACCGAGAAAATAATGGTGATTTTTATATCATTATCAAATCTCAAAAAACATTAAGTGATTTAAATATTGTGATTTTTATTTTTAGAATTTAATTTCAAATCAAAAATCAAATAAAATAATCTAAAAATATGTTAGATTTGAATATTAAGTTCATAATCATATAAAAAAATCAGATATAAGATAGAATTTAAATTAATATCTAAATTATTTATCATACACATTAAAAAATAATTAATAAAAGATATTAGTTTTAAATTCAAATTTAAATCTTTAAAAAAATCTAATTTTTTTATTAAATCTTTGTGATTTACAGTTCATAAAAAAATATTAATAAACAGTAAAATTGAAAAAAATATTGAAAAAGTAGTTTAGAGACTATTCAGTGAATTTTGAACAGTAAAAATTAAAATTTTTAATTTTAAAAAATAAAAATAAAAGCTAATGTTCTGAATACTGTTTTATGAACAATAAATCCAAGAATAGTAATTTCATTAAAAAATTCAAAAATCAAAAATATTTCTTAAATTTGAATTTTATATAATAAAATAAAATTTTATTTTTAATTTAATTTTTATTTTAAACTTTATTATCTAAATAAATAAATAAAATATTAATAATTAATTAAATAAAAATTTAAAATAAATTTTAATTTAATTATTAAATTTCAATAAATAATATTTAATTAATTAAGAAAACTTAAGTTCATACCAAACCTAGTTTCTCGCGGCATAGAAAAATAGTTCACCGTAGAGCCATTAAAGAAAAATAAAAAATAGAAAAAAAAACTAACTATGTAATAGTATGAAAAGTAAAGATTTAAAGGAGTTCTATCTAGGAGACTAGCTCTTGGAAGCTTTTGTGTCACTAGTCTTTCTTAGGAACGTTGCTATGTCTAAGATGATGGTTTTTAAGAAGATTTTACCCCATCATTCTTTCTTGGAAGCACTCTTGGTTAATACTGATTATGTTATTTAACTTAGAGATTAATTTAACTTGTTTGAACGCACTGTGCGTCCTTCAAGAAAGGACTAGGCAATCAAGTTGAATAATGCATTATGGGCATACCGCACAACTTACAAAACATCCATTGGGATGAGCCTTTACCGATCTATCTTTGGGAAAGTGTTCCACTTTCCTGTTAAACTCAAACATAAGGCTTATTGGGCAATTAAAAAGCTAAACATGGATATAGATAAAGCAGGAGAAAAATGGTTGCTCCATCTTAAAAAGTTGGAAGAGATTAGGGATGAGACCTATGAAAATGCAAAATTATACAAAGAGCGTACTTGACGTTATCATGACAAGAGGCTAGTTTCTAAGTCTTTTCTTCCTAGAATAAAAGTTCTTTTATTTAACTCACATTTGAGATTGTTTTTTAAGAAAATTGAGATCAGGATGGGATGGACCTTACACAATTTTCCAAGTACTAAATACACCATATTTCAATGTCATTTAATTATTAAAATGATTTTATATTTTCGTTATCTATTATATTTTAGACAAATCTATTTGTTTCGATTAATGTGTATATTATAGTGTTTTGTAGGTATTTTAATATATAAATATTAAAAGAAAAAAAATATTTGAAGCATGTTTATCATACTTTTTGGAGCTTAAATGAATATCATTTATTTGATATTATACAAAGTGAAGAAAAGAGATAATGAAAAATAAAGAAAAAAATAATTGTATGCTACAACACAAGGAAGTTTGAACTTGTCAAAAATCTGGTTGAGATCCAATCATGTCGTGGTAAAAACACAAGTTTTTCTCACATTCTTTCCTATAAATAGGATCCCATGTATACCAAGAAAATAAGCTTTCAAATTACGTTTTTAGCAACTTTCTCTCCCCCTTTTCTGTAGATTTTTATATTTTTAGCTTTTAGAATTTATTTAGTTATTCCCTCAATTTTGAGGAAGAACATGTTTATGTTTTAATAGTTTCTAGTTTTCGATTCAACAATTTTTGAAGTGAAATTACTATCAAAGTTTTTCCTGTCTTAGAATCAACTCGTCAAAATTCTGTATGGATATTATTAAGATATTAATTATATTCCTTTTGTAGTCCATATATCTGTGTTGCTTATTTTATGTCATTCTTGATTTATTTGTAATAAACTATAACATGTTTGGTTACTAATGAATATGATCTAATAATAACGTTGTTATAGTTGCAAAATATTAAATAAGTAAAATATTTTCTTATAATAAATTAATTTTATTTTTATTCAAGACTTTTATAAAGAATGTTATTTGAAGGAGTACATTACTCTTAATAACAAACTTAATATAAGAATTAAAATTAAGATTTAATTATCTAGATTTAATCTGGAGTAATACTCTTTTATTTTAGATTAAATTATTTGGATATTTAGAGCAAAGCTCTATTTCAAAAGTTTTTTTTAGAAATAATTATTTTGTGAAAATATATTGACAACATATTTTCTTAAATAGTTTTAAAACCTTGAAGTTATTTTTTAGATAGTTAAATTCTTAAGTTTTATTTAAACATCTTAAATAAAGTCTAATTAACTTACTCTGACTAAATCTATAATTAAATGGTTTTCTATTTTCTTAGAATTAAAGCTAAAATTTAATACTTAATTAATTAATAAGCCTCGGTTAAGGATATTAGTTAATTAACATTAAACAAAAGAATTTGAATCCCGCCTAAGAATATTTTCGTACCAAAAAGAGAAAATCAATAAATATCAATTTATATCTTTAATAACCTAAATAATATGAGCAAACATAATTATTGAATTATTATATCTATTATTCTCCACTATTTATGAATGTATTAAATTGCTTGAGTATTTGTTGAATTCATATCTATTTTTATCTTTATGCATTAGATTAGATTTTTTAAAAACTAAATCATTGTGATAGAATATTTCGGTTTAATTTTGTTTTTAAAATTTGAATAATATTTAAAAAACCACACAATATGACTTTCTTAAATCGACCTTGGAGCATATTTATCATTTCTATAATGATTCGAACACTTGTAAAAATTAATAAAATTTAAAATAGATGAGTATTTACAAAATTAGTATTCTACCTCATTTCATTCATCAACTTTAATGATTACGTTATGGTTTTCTTGCAAAATTGATCCAACCCATAGTATGTACACCTCTAGAGAATAGTATCATAGTCTTTTAAATTAGATTATTGGTCTCATTTAACTTCTTAGATTAAAAACAATATCATTTATTTTTTTAATTTTGAAAAAATGTGTCAATTAAGGAAAAATTGGAATATTTTAATTATGTTATTAAATTATCTTTTATTATCAAGTGATTAAAAGGAAATTAAAATATTATTATTTAAACAAGGAAAAAAGTAAAATTTTATACAAAATTATTTAAGAAAACATCAACAATAATAATATTCTAGCATAAAATTATTTAAATATATATTTTAAATTTAAAAAAAAATCAATAAATAATAAAATAAAATAGTGACAAAAAATATTAGAATAAATATATTGTAAAAAAAATTAAGTTAACTATTATTTTATAAATGTTAAAGACTCGTATTTTAATTAAATTTTAATCACTTGATCAAATAATACTAATTATCTAATCTAATCAATCTTAAAATTTGTTTCTAATAATTGATTTTAGAGGCATTCAAAACAGCATAATACCATCATATGAATTTATTAGTATTAATTTGATTAATTGAATAGTATAATTATCTTCATAAATATAATCTCATTTTTAATTCTCTTCATGTAGTGCATATATGTTTTTTTTCATATAATATAAAAAAATACATATTTTTCAAATTCTCAAAAATATTATGCATATTTTTTTTTCTTATAATGTAAAAAATATAGGAAGATTAAAAATAAAAATATATAAATAATTTGATCATATATAAAAACCGGAGGTTATTTATTTGATGGTTGCTTTTTAGACATATAACCCTAGCTAGGAACTACTGTTTCTCAACAAGTAAAGTTAGACTTACAAGAAAATAATGAATGTTGGTGCGGTTAATTATAATATATGACAAAATCGAGAGGGAGAATCTTAAATTACCAAACAATTAGGCTAACAATAGGAATGAATGTTGAATTTTAGGGTGAGTTTGATAATAATTTTTATTTCAAATTTTTTAATCATGTATGATAATGATTTTTCACTTTAAATGAATCATTTTTAAAATATGAAGTGATTCCATAAATAATCTCTTTTTTTAAATATGATTTATGATTATTTTTTCCTATTTTAATCAACCACGGATAAATATTATTTATAACTTATGATTTATGATGTACTTTTTTATTAATAAAATCACGGAAAAATATTAAAAATATAAAAGTTTGTATATAATAACCAAGTCTTAATTCTTTTAATTTTTTTTAATACAAAAAAATATTAATCAATTCCTAAGTTATTTTAATTTTTTTTTCTTGCAAATCTCCAAGTATAAACCACTATCAACATTGTATGATCATCTTGAAAGTAAATGAATTTATCAATAAAAATCATAAATAATAAATTAAATTATTATCAAAAATAACTAACTATAAGCTATTTTTGATAAACCCTAGTTGGAATTAATCTATAACCTTAGGTTTAAGTACCTAATAATAAAAGTTTGCTACAATCAATTGAAAAAAAAATATTAATAGTGCATCGCGATAAGACACTAAATCTCATTCAAAATCATAAAAGGTGCAAAAACATTACTGTCCTTTTCTATATCTGTTTTGTCTTCTGTTTTATAGTTTGGCTGTGTTGAAAAGTGTTGAGAAGAAACAAATAATTGGAGAATTGAGCAAACAAACAATGAATGCATGCCTGGGTTCAGCTTCTCATGTGCTCTGTTTTGAATGTGACATTTAAAGTGGCTTCACGCCTTACTGTCGGTGGACCTTGTTCCCATTTAAATGACGTTAAAATGCCAAAGCTTCTTTTTTGGTTGTCGTAATTGCACTGTGATGCCAAAGCTTCTTTGTGAGTTAGACGTGCAAATCCAAAGTTAAGGGTTTCATTTTATGTATTATGTAAAAATTAAATTAAATTAAATTTATAATATATAGTTTAATGTTTGAACACTTATGAACTTGAGGTGACTGAGAAATCACTAGTGCAACCAATTGGTTATATGCTAATTCTGTGTTTGATTTTTTTATTATTTATTTTTTAAAAGTTTGTTAAAAAGTATTGGTATTAATTTTCACTTTTTAATAAATGGCTTCCAAAATGTGGTGATTTATAAATCTAAAATTAAAGAAGATTTTTAATCATATTTTTCTAGCCAGTAAATAATGTACCACGATTTTCATATGTATAATTGTTGAAAAATTTATTAAAAACAAAAATTTATAAATAATCAAGATTTTTATTAATTATATTGGTGTTTGAAATAATTGAAAATTAAAAATCATTATCAAACACATTATTTTTACAAAATAATCAAAAATTTCAAAATTTATAATGGATATATATCTAAAATGTCCCTAGGATTTAGCATATCTTTACTTGTACTCTTTAAGTTTGCAAAAAATGCTATAATTCTCTTAAATTTTATGGTTAATACCATTGATATCTTTGAAACTAATAACATCAATTTTACTATCCATATTATGTTAATATTCTTATAGCTCTAATATCAATTTATAGTTTTCGATCATCAATTGGCCCAATGGCGAAGTTTTAGCCAATCTTACATTCTTCTAAGAGATCGCACTTAGTTACATACTCTAAATAAGTGTGCTCATGCCTTAGATGGGCTTGATCTTATAATTATAAATTCATACAATTACATGTTTCTGTACAAATAGTATACCTATAATTTTCGAAAAGATAATAACCAAACATAAGGTTACTAAATTCCCTTTCTCCATCTTCTTCTTCTTCTAAGAAGACTTGTTTTGACTAAAATATTCGTTTAATATCCTTGAAACAAGATTATCTTTTATATTTGTAACAACTTTAATGTAATCTATATAGATATCTAATAAGGTGTTGAACCTTCTAAATTTTCAAGACAAGTTTCATAATCTTCATCTTTAAAATAATCATTTAAGGCTAGCCTTTATCAAACTTTTCTAAGAAAAATAGATTTTTATCTTTCATCTTAAATTCTTTCGAATTGGGGGCTGTTTAATGTTAGTTGTTAATTCTTGTAATTAATCTTTTATTTTCTTTATCATAATATTGTGATATTTATACCTTTATCTTTTTGTTTATTAGTATTATTACTTGATATAACCAAATATTTAAACATTCAAGATCCTTAATTGGCTTAAAAGTTATAATTATTATACATGAACTTAATAGGTCCACCACGGTGTTCCCTTCTATTCATTTTTTATTGTGACATTGATTATGCCTCAGTTTTGCTCAAACCCTAACACCCTCTTAGAAATGATAAGCCTTCTGCATATGTACATAGATATTGTCTAATTTAGACTTACTATAACATAGCAACTGAACTCTATTTTATTTATGACATAATAATTATTACAAACTTAGGACCAAGTAAGAACCTTGAATGAGTCTTAGCCACTCATAATTACTGGATACATATTTTTGGTTGGGGTTTCTAGATATAGAGGATTTCTATGCTAGAGATTGTGTATTTTTTCAAATGTATGTGCTCTGGTTTTTTCTGTATGTGTTCTCAAATGAAAATAAGAGCTCATTTTATAGCACAAAGAATCCCTGTTTATAATATAAGAATTACTATTTTATCCATACTTTAATAATTCATCTACTTTATTGCTTTAAATATCATCCATTGCTTTTTCCTTGGCACATGCTACCGGCTTAAGATATGGGCCTACATCTTTATTTTTTTCTTTGGCATCTTCTACCGACAGTTCCATATCGTTATTCTTCCTTATCATTTCATGTCGATAGTCCTTTGGATGATGTTAATAATGACACATATTCATCTTCTCGATCTTTGATGCACTAAATGCATCTGTGATCTTTGGTGGCTTTTCTGGCATAGATATAGAATACCTTTCTTGTTTCTTGACATATTTATAAGTTGTTGCTATTAAAATTTGTTTCATATTTGGTAATGTTTTCACCTTCATCCTCTAAAAGAGTCATGCTACTATAAGAAATGATAATGACTTTACTAGTTGAGTAATTTACTTTTATTTCAGTAAAGTTATCAATTGTTTTAAGTTTATAGTAAATTTGGCCTGACATATGACCTTTTAATACATAGAGTTCTTCTGTGTTGATTTCCTTTTCTAGAAGCGCCCGTGGTTTGGGAACTTCTCTGTTTATGTTAGAAATCCATATCTTGATGAAGTGATAGGGACTAACACATATATCCTTATTTCAATTCATTAGTGAACTGAAACATTTGAGATAAACAAGTTTGTCACCTACTCTAATCTTCTTTAT
This sequence comes from Hippophae gyantsensis, assembly GCA_030763125.1. NCBI lineage: Eukaryota > Viridiplantae > Streptophyta > Magnoliopsida > Rosales > Elaeagnaceae > Hippophae > Hippophae gyantsensis. The sequence continues at coordinate 20,802,350 of CM061032.1, read as the reverse complement.
AAAGTTCTTGATTACTCTTTTGATATTTTCTGGGAAATATCAAAAGAGTAAACAAATATAGGATATATGCTTTCTATTAGTCCTGCATGCAAAGATTTGTAAACAAATATTGGATCAACTCATTTCAAAATGTTGAATTTACTTCTAGTAGAGAATTCTTTTTCTGTATTAGAACTTCATATATTTTATGTGTTCTTGGGTAGATTTTCTGGCCAAGTTGTAGAGGCTCAACCATTATGGTTTGTTGAGGTTTCTATATTGGTCATCATCATCATCAATAGAAAAATTTCTTAGGGATGTTTTCCTAAATAGTATTGAATACTTTGTTGTCTTTTGATGTCTCTAGGTGAGATGCTTCTCTAAATAGTGATGGTTGTTGTTGTAGTACTACAAAGTAATTTCTTACTATCTTACTATTAGGTTATTCCTTTTCATCTTGAATTTTTCTTCAGAAGTTTTATCTTATTTAGATTGAATTTTTGATGAAGATTCCTCTTTTGACTCTAAGAGTTATTTTGAACAATCAAGTTCTTCTTGTTTATTTTCTATCTCCATAAGAGACTTCTTGAGATATAATAGCTCGAGTTGTTCTTGTAGAATTTTTATGTCCTTTTCCTTTACCTTGATTATGATATCAAGATGTTCCATTCTTGTAAGCATAAAAATAGTTAGTGGTTCTAATTCTTTAGTAAGAGCATCTGCTAAGCTATTCTTATTTCCTAGGAGATGTTCAATATCAAAATTTTAATGGTTGAACCACTATTTCCATCTAACTAATATTTCTTGTTTGTAATCACCTACAATATTAGTTCTTAAGAAATAATCAAAATTCGTGTTATCAATTCTAACAATAAATCTCGAACTTATGACATATATTGCAAATTTCCTAAGAGTGTTTTTAATAGCTAGATATTCTTTTTCATTACTGTGATAATTTAATTTTGAACCTTGGAAAGATCATGATGTATATTTACAAAAATATTCATCTTTATCATCTAATTTTGCTTTTAAAATTGCTTCCCAATATTCTTGTGAAGCATTTGTTTTAATTATCATTTTATCATGTGAGCCTAGATGGTATAAATTGGTAAATTTTTTACCTTTTCTTTTACTTTATTCATAAATAGAGTATCTTATTTTGTCTATTTCTAGATATGGTCTTTTTTTCAATTTTGTTTGTAAAGTTTTTATGCAAGTTTATTGATATATGTTTTTGCATATGTTAGACATTCTAGAAATCTTTGTAAATTTTTTCTATCTTTTAATTAACTAGGAAAACCTTAAATGTTATTTAATATATGGGGTTGTAGATTATGTTTTCCATATTTAATTTCCACCCTTAAATACTTAATTTTTTGTTGAGCAAGTATTGTTTTTCTTTTAAAGAGTGCAATGCTTTCTTTCCTATATTATTGTAGAATATTAATAATATCCAAATAATGTTTATTCAATTCATTATTGAAAACTAAAATATCATCTATATTGACACAATATTTTGTAATTTTTTAAAGATGTTATCCATATATCTTTGAAAGATACCTAGGGCATGTTTTAATCTAAATGGTAAGACAATCCGTTGGAATCATCTTTGGGGAAATTAAATTCCGTTAATTTTTGAGATTCTTCATCCAGTCTTATTTTCTAAAATCTACTTTTGCAATCAAAACTTGAAAAATATTTCTTTCCTTTTATTAATGATAATAATTCTTCTTTCTTTTGAATAAAGTACACATCATCAATAGTTTCTTTATTCAATGCTTTGATTACCATTCTCTTTTTTCTTCTTCTTTTTTTACTAAGAATGCTAGACTAAAGTGAGGTAAATTACTTGGTATTACGACTTTCAGCTCCAAAATTTCTTAAATATTTTTTTCAAATTAAATCCTCTATTTTGGAGTATTAATAATTGGTTTTACTCTTATAACCTTGTTTGAGCCTCTTAATTTTATGATGATAATTGTCCTAGATTTATTTACTTTTAGGTCCAAAGGATTTTTTGAGCTTACTATTTTTAATAGTTTTATAATACCTACTAGGGCTTTATCTTCCTATATTTCATTGAAAAAAAAGTTGTGTTTCTCTTCTATATCTAAGAAAATATTTTCTAAATAAGGTTTTTTTTGTTCTATCATACCATGTTTTTGCTTTTTATATTGTTTCATAAAAGTTGGGTTTTATACTGTCAAATGTTTTCTTATTTTTAATACATAAATGTTATCACCATATAATATTGTTAGACTTATTTTGTCTAAATATTGTATAAAAGGTTTATATAGGTTTAAGAAATTATTTCTTATTAATAAATCAACTCTTGTTTCCTATTAATATATGGTAGGAATATGAAACTTTTCTCTTCTTATCATTATATATATATCCTTCAAAATTTTATTAAGATTTATTGTAATATTATTATCAATTCTTATAATTAAACCTTTTGGTGCATATTTTCAATGTTTCTTTAAAAAATACTAGCTCTAGTATCTATATATGCATGTAAATGATAGCTAGCATAACCTTTAAATTTAAGTCTTATCTTTATGTAGGAACTATTTGGATTTATAATACTATACAAATCATTTATCTTTTGATGAAGAGTACCTATATTCTAGGTTGGTTATCTCCTCCCTAGTTTTCTCTAATAGATAAATACTATAAGTATCATCTACATCTGATTCATCGATTGGTTCTAATTTCGTATTAAAAGTTTCTTTTAAGATTTTTTCTTTCTATGAAAATTATTTTTTAAAATTTCTTTCTATATTGAAGTCTGCTTGAGCAATCATTGGCATAATGTCCTTCGTTACAGATCCAACATCTACATTTTTTCTTCCCTTAAGGGCAATAATTCTTGTTTTCAAAAGATTTATACTCTTTCTTCTAAAATATCTTTTCTTATAGGTTTTTCTATTAAATCTTCTTCTATATCTTTGAAAATCTTGTTTTCTAAATTTCTATCTTTTAAATATCTTGTATTTTTTATATTTCTATTTGTAGGGTTTTATATTAGGTCCATATTTTTCTAGTATTCTAAATTTTTTTGTCTAAAATCTCTTACATCACAACAGATTTTATCATTTTCTCTTATTTGTTTATATTGATTTATTTCTTGGCATTTAATAATTATTCAACTTTTAAGGGTTCTTATTCTTCCTCCTTGGGTGTCTAGTATAATTTTCCTATTTCTCTTATTCCAACTTTCTGTTAAGGTCTTATGTAATGTTCTAGGTAATTTTTAGAAAAAATATTTTCTTATAAGTTGTTTGCATAGAGGGTGGTAATTTATGCTAATACATTTCATATTCATAAATAAAATAATTTGTGCAACACATGTTATAGATTTTCATATTTGTTAGATTCCATTTAGCTTTATTGATTTCATTTTCACTGGATTCAGTGTTCCTTTATATTCTCTAATAAATTTCTTGTATATTACATTTATTACTATATCTAAATATTCTCTTCCTATGGGAGAATTCTCTTACATTAATAAATGTTGTTGGTTTGTTAAATTAGAAACCAAACTTTAACATTTCCATTCATTTTATGAGCTACTAATACCCTATTGATTGAAGGGTTTGTTTGTATAATTTGATAGGTTTATATGAATACATTCATACCGCTAGCCCATTCATCTAAAGCTTTTTTTCTATCTCTTATGCAATCTAGATCTAAAAGATCAGACTTATAATTATCATGGAGCTTGAATTTTGGTGGGATACTACCTCTAGTTTTTCAATGAAACTTTTGGATGGTTGTCTTCTTCTATTGATAGTGTTAAGCTCCCATGAACTTTACTTATTTCCTTCTTCCCTATATGGGTTAGATATTCATTCTTGGTAAGAAACTGGTAATGAAATTGGTTTCATATGACCTTTTGGGGTTATAATTTCTAGTTCAGTAACAGTCTCATTGATTATTATCATATCATATTCCTCTTTGTTTGTTTTTTTTTTCATTATAATGTTTTTTTAATTATTTTCTATATTCCATTAAATTGGAATTATATCTTTTTTGTTAAATTTTTCTTCATTATTTTCTTCTCTCATTTTTAGGAATTAGGGCATCTGATCTCCTAGGTAGTTCTACTTTTAATCATTTTAAATGATCGTATTTATGACCTATAATATCATTGCTTTATGTATGTTATATACATCTTTTTTTAGTTTTGTAAATTTCATATGTATATCCTATTGTAGTTTATTTATTTCTTTTAATAATTATTTTTAGGTTTCGATTATATCTTGTAGGTATTTTGTGTTTGATTCTTGGACTAAATCAATTTCTTGTGTTAGAAGTCTCAAAGCTTTCATTAATGTTTCTTGATTTTTTGCTACACATACTAAGCTTCCATTTATTTATATTTGTATATTTTTTAATTTGTCTTTAAACATTGTTGTCTTCTTAATATGACATCATTAAACTAATGTTTTTATTACTTGAACTTCATCTTTTAGTTTTTCAAGTTCTTCTTTGTTAGAGGTTTCTCCTCCATGATCTATAAAAGTAAATTTTGTTATATTATTTTTTTAACCACATTACTTTTTCTTCCTGATATCAAAAGTTTATCTTTGATATATAAGTGTCATTCTTCTAGTACTTTAAAATCCATTAGTATTTTTGATTTTATTATTTGTCCAAGTTTCTGAAAGGTTTTATTTATTTTTATAAATTCATTTTGTCCATATATAAAACTATTATGACTATCTATTAATGAAATATCCTACTGGGTAGCATATTGAAAATGTATGATTTTCTTCTTTCATTAAATCTCATCTTTCAAATTCATAAGTTGAACTTAATATTTGGTTTAAGTTTTTATCATGGATATTAATAGCAAACCTAAGGTATGCTATAAATTTTAGCTTATGATATCCTAAATTACCATGGATCATTCCTAGCAAAACATCTTTTATATTTATTATTTTATTACCTAACAATGCTATTTTTATATGTGTGTCTATTTTTTCCCTGAAATAAGCTTGCATTAATATTTAGATTCCTCCTAAATGAATGTATCTAATTTTTTTCTTTATCCTTTTGGAAAATTTTGGATAGTTTATTCAATATAATTTCTTTGTCAATTAATGGTGTATTATACCTTTCTTTTGCATCTATGATATTAATGTTCATTTCTTTATTTCTTTATTACTTATTCCAAAATAAATTATGTCTTTTCTTGAGAATAATTTTCTTAAAGATAAAAATGATGGGTTTTTAAATCCATCATTTGTTTTAAGATTTAATTTTTCTTTTTGAATTTCTTCAAATTTTATTTTACTTATTTTCATTTCTTGTGAAAAATATCATAAGATGTCTTCTATTTCTAATTTTATTATTCCTTGATTTTATTATTATTTCTTGGTTCTCTATTTCTTTCATTTTTATTTATAAAATATTACTATTTACTTCCATTAATTTAATTTCCGTTATATTTAAAAGGTATTTTTGAATTTTTTGAAACCTTAAGGGTATTTTTGAAGATACCTCAAAACTTGGGATCATAACATCATTTGATGTTGTTATTATAAATTTAAGAAATATAATTTGATTTGTTCAAACATCACAAACTTGTGATATTCTCAAATGAGGAGACAATATATAATTTGAGGTTATTATGTAAATCTATTTATAATTGAAATTAACACATTGTGACTTTTGTTTTTTCCTCAAACATTGTTATATCATTAGTTTTGATCTATCACAAAATTGTCATAAATAATTTCAACAAAAAAACAAAAATTATATTGATTTTGCAACAATTAAAAGTTTAAAGTTCAAATTAAACCAATTATTCCTACAATGGTTATTGATTGTTTGTGATTGAGGGTGGTCCTCACGATTGATTGTTCACTTTATACATTTCTCATCTACGATTCTGATCACACCATATTTCGTGGTTTTGGCTTTGGAGGAAAGTTGATTTAATGCATCGAACTAAGTCGTTGCGGAGGCAGCAATAAGCAGTTTGGATAGTGGTCTCAATTAATAGAGATAATGAGGGTTTTATTTATGTTAGAATTGTAATTGTTTTATTACTTAGTGAATTTTTTTATTGTCGAGTGGTTGTCATGAGCAACTTGAGAATGTTACCACATAGGCAGGGGTTTTATGTGGGTTCACCTTATTATATCTAGTATTATGTATAATCTATTGTTTAGCTAGTACAATCTGAGTTTAAATTGTATATGTTTCTACATACTAAGATTTAAACTTTGATTAGAAAGCAATTAATATTTATTGATTAATTTTTATTGTTGATAATATGCTTACTGTTATTTGCTGCCTATTTGTATTTATTTATAATGCTACGATTATCACTTAAGTGTTTATCTGTCTGTTGTTTGCATATTTGGGATAAGTCCTTAAAAATTAGTATATCTTTAACCTGACTATGTATTGGATCTTGGACTCTTTCAATGTTGTTATGCATGATAAGTGTATGTGTTAGTATAATTTGAGTTTCTATCGTGTATATTCCAACATATTAGATGTAAATTCTGATTTGAAAGCTTATTTATTATATATTTTCGCATGCACATGTATGTAGCTTTATATGTATAGTTTTTACTATATTAAATTAATTTGTCTATTTCTTGATTAATTTATTTTGCTTATGTATTTTATGTGCATGTGAGTTTGATGTGAGTCTCTAAGGAGGCAGTATCTTCTTACCTTGGTAATGTACCAAGTGTCAGACTCTATATTATGGTTTTGTTATGTACTATATGATTGGATGCAATGAAAGTACAATCATAATTTACTAAATATGTTCCAACATATGAGAGCTTGAAGTTATTGGAAATCCTTTATTGTTTTTCTATATGTATGTATTATTTGTATGCTGTCAAATGGTTGCTTATTTATGCATGTTGTTAGCCTGAACAGAAGCTTGTAAGGCACACCGTCACAAGTGTGTTTACAATAGTTTTTTTCTTTCTTATCGCTAGTTGTTTTTGTTGTGTATTGAATTAAGCATGTTAGTTTATATTTTTCCTGAGTAATTTTCTTAATTCACGTTTATGAAGCTGTTTGGCTTAATTGGTATAGAGCTCATGAAAATATTCCATAGGTTGATGTTTTCACCCTCTTGATATAGGTCCGAGTTAACTATTTAAGTTGGAAGAACAATTGACATTCATATAATTATTCCTACGTCTGAAATTCTCAGTTCTTATCTTTTTAGATATTAATAACAAGCTTAATTATATATTTTATTTGGAATAATTTGTATTACTCTCTTTTAATCATTTTAATAATACTTATTTTATTGGATAAATGACAGAGGATGTTACAAAGGTGCCAACCTAATTGAGATGTCTTGGTGCATCTATGAGATCTAACAAATGCAACTTCATTTAATATATATATATATATATATATATATAAGTTATTAAAATTAATGATTTATTATAGGATTTTTTTCAGAGATAAGAAATAAAAATAATAAATAATTTATTTACAATTTAGTTCAATTAATATTGTAATAGCAAAAAAAAAAATTAGCAAAAGGTTGTAGGTAATAGGCTTCAATACATGCATTGGGATATCTTAATTAGCTTGGTACTTCTATAGTACTTTCCTCGTTTAATCCATCAACTATAAGTATAATTAAATAAAGAAAAAATAGATAAATAATCAAATCTTTAGTAAAATCTATAATTAGACGTGTTGTTAGTATCTGAACAAACCAAAGAACTAACGAATGGTGCATTGCACCAAAAGTGGATATTTACGTTATTTTTTTACACTAAAATTCATGTCTTTCGTTGATTTGACGAAGCAACGCAAATAGAAACATAGCAAAATTTGCATCAGTTTAGAATAATCGAAACAAATTTTACTTCTATTTTATACAAATTGATGCAAAATAATAATAAATAAAATAAAATAAAAATTACGTAAACTTTTCATTTTTTAATTCTAAAACTACCTAATTAGCACTATATATCTTACTTGCATGCATACAAATTTCTCAATTCAATATTACACAATGTAGATTCGTATAGTACACAAAAATTTTAAAACTATGTTACATTTTATTATTAAGTTTAAAAGCAAGTTACAAAATGTAATAAATACAAAAGTAATTAAAACCATGAAGTACAACATGTATTTTGACTATGTCTCGTAGTTTATTAAAAGATGTGCTCTTTTATGGAATGTCTATTTTTGTCTATTATAAATGAAAAAAATCATTATTCAATAAACGATATAATTTATAAAATATTATTAAAATAAAAATAACTAAATTAAAGTTAAAAAGCTTATATGTAATTTCATAATAGGTGTTGATAAATTGTGTATGATTTTATTCATAAACTTTATGAAATAAAACTCACTCAATTCAACACTAACTTGCTTGACACCATTAAATTAATTTATGTTAGTTAAATATTTAATATTTAATACAAATTATTAATAAAATTAAATGTGAAATCTATAAACTTACATTTGAGTATATCCATACTAATGGTTGTTTTTTGACATTTCAAACTTTAATACACCAAAATCTACTAGTTTTATACAATTCGTATATAATATTAATAAATATGTACAATAATTTAATATTTTGGGGTTTTATTACACTCACATTTTAAGTATATTATGAACATATTTTATACAATAGATTTTTAAATAATTCAAATAATAACATATATGAAAATATGGATCATGGACATCGTCACCATTCACATTTTTATAAATATATTCTATAAAAAAATCAATTATTTCCAATTATTTTTTAAAAAATCTAAATTGTTGCATCCAAGACTTATCAATTCTATATAAATATAGTTCACATTTCAATAATAATAATAATAATAATAATAATAATAATAATATATATACACATACATAATAAACAAACATTAATAGTATGATTTGTTATCTCAATCAAACATCTAATTTATATATATTTATTATACTAACAATATATATCTATAAATATCATATCATTATTTATACGACAACTTTAAAGTATAAAATAACAACAACCAATATACAAAATTACAAAAAGTCTATGTTAATATTATTTTAAAATTAAAAATACTAATACAAACTTAGAATAAAAGAATAAATTCAGATTTAATAAAAAGAATATAGTATATTTAATAAAAATAACTTAAAATATTATAAAAATAATATTTTTTATAAAACATAGTAATATATAACATTATTTAAGCTTAATGTTAATATTTGTTAAATATGAAAATGAAATATAAAAATAATAATAAATTGTTATTTTTTGACATTTTGAGCTTTGACAAACCAAAGTCTATGTCAACTACATATTTATTGATAATTTTAAAAATTATCAAAAATCTCCCTAATATATTTTAATTAGCATAGAATTAATATGTTAAAGACAAAAGAATATTTTTCACAATTTTAGTCCTAATCTTTTTATCTCAAAATATATTTTTGTCCCTCTTCTTTTTTCATACATTTTAGTCCTAAATCTTTTAAAGTTTAATAATTTTTTTCTAATTTAACACTTTTTGTTAAAAAAACAAATGATCAAATTTTATTTTTATGAAAATGTTAGGGATACATTAAAACTGTTAAATTTTAAAAAATTGAGAAATAAAATGAACAAATGAAAAGCTAAAGATATAGGTTAAGATTCACTTATAATAGAACGATATAGTTAATCCACCCGATACTATTACAAAGATACGGAGCATCAAGCCGGAGTAAGTAAAAAAGGAGTATACACAATGAAGGCAAAAAAACAACAAAGGACAGCGCATATTTCTCTTACTTTCTCTTCCTTTCATGCATTTCTTAACACTTACCTGCCAATACTTCGCTTTTCACTGAAAAAGGAAAGCAATGACCCCATTTCTACGCCACATTGTTCAACCCATTTTTATATAACAGTGGACCAAAGCAAGAGAGACGAATAAAAAATTCCATGGTCCCACTTTCGAACTATGTAATTCAAAAACAAATTCAAATAAATCTAACATATATTTTGAAAGGATAAATATATATAAATCTTCTTTTTTTCCCAAAAACTATCCATTTTTCTATAATAAGCCTGTACACTTTCTCATTCCAAGTTTCTTCCCATTTTTAATCTTACTCTGGGAAACATCCCTCTATTCCCTACATCTTACGAATGAAGACATACCTAACTCACCCACAAAAATTTCACCCTAGAAGGAGAGAAAAAAAAATGAAGACATATCATAATATACAACCTCCTACCACCTCCCAGACATTCTGGCTGTATCTTCAAAACTCAGCCAATAGCAAATCCCACAGGAATGCCATCAACGCCGCCCACACCACAAAGTTCGAGTGGCTTGATTTTGACAGACCCACCAAATACTGCTCCAACCCACTTGGACTTGTTGCTGGGGTTGGCTTATGATTTTGGAACGTCTCAACAGGGCCTAAATTGACAGGAAGACATTCTCCATCCAACAGTGCTAATCTCCAAGCTATCTGTTTTCTTTAAGTTGCTATGTGTCTTCTATAAAGATCCGACTGACAAAATCCCGGAACCTCCTTGAGTAAAGCTTTGGATCAACAGCAGAGATTGATGCAGGGTCAGCTTGTAGTGATTTATAGGCATGCTCTAACTTCTTGCTGATATCATAATCTTGTAAGATGTCAATTATGCCAAAATAAAGGACCACTTCATAGATTTCATCGCTGTGAGAAGGTGGGATTGAATGAGCGATCCCACTTGAAGTGTATTGATCAAAGTCAGAGCGCCTGGCCACCCGTTCTGCTCGTGCAGGCATATTGGCTCCTAACCTGATCATCGGCTTCCTGATAAAGAACATATTTTAATATTCAAATCAGATGGCGTAGCTAATTACCAAGTAACAATATAGACCAGACATGAATAAAACTTGTCGTAAATAGAAATATTATTTGCCTCAGCTTTAAATACGACATTGAGATGAACAGTTTATTAAACCAGAACCAAAAGTCATTACACAATAAATGGTTGTTATTAGTGCCAGCCTAGAGGCATTATTGCATTACTTCCATAAAATAAAATAAAAAAACAAATACAACTTGACAGCTGTTATTGGCCCATAATAATAAAGGGCTTTATACTTATCTAGGAAACATAAGAGCCATCCTGCAAGAGTGCATGTGCCCTCCAATAAACGTTGTCAAGCAGAAGACTCAAGCATGTTTTTAATTATTAGAAAGAATGCAATCAAATTTTAATGGAGGAAATTATTGGCTACCTAATGCAAATCAAAAGCAAGAATGGCATAGCTCAATCACAAAACGTTTATGGTCTTTTATTCCTAAGTTGCACCTTCTTGCTGGAATTGACAACAAAGCAAGCCTGGTAATCAGCAATCTGATAAATGTCTCTAAAATATGGGCTTAATTACTGCATTAGTCTCGAACTTTTAACAACTTCATACATAAGTTCTCAAACTTTTAAACGTATGATTCAATCCTCAAACTCTTAAAACTTCACATAGGTTCCTAAATTTTAAAATTGTACGATTTGGGTCTAACTTTTAAAACTTCACGTGTAAGTCCTAAGTTAGCTACTAAAATATATATTTGTAATTCAAAATTTTGAGACCTACTTGTGATGTTTTAGAAGTTAGGAGGGCAAACTGCAAGATTTAAAAATCTAGTAAACTATGAGTGAAGTTTTAAAAATTTGATGACCAAATTATATGCTTTAAAAGTTTGGAGACTTTAGCCCTAAAATATGTATTCAAGACATGGAGGTCTGCCAGATCAATAGAAGAATGTGGAAGTTTATCTCACACAAGAACATACCAGCCAGCTAATATACGATCCATATCTTGAAGCTCTGCTTCAAGGAAACGGTGACCACGCATAAACTTCTCATTCTGATAAGAATCTTTCTGGCCTGCAGCATGAATATACATTTGAATCAACAATCAGATTACACCAATTTAAATCTGTGCATTAAACTTCCACTACAAGATATTATTTTAGTTATTATTTTAGTTACCAGTGCGCAAAAGAAATGGTGACAAGCCAATTTGGTCATATTTATTGTCATCACGAAAATGAAGACCAACTAACAGACTGTAGTCCATGATCCTCTCTGCTTCCAAGAACTCACAATCTCGATCAATTTGTCTGGTTAATATATGAGGGATGTTAATACCATATCATAGAAAACCAAAAGAGAGCCAGAGTCAATAAACACAAGAATGTTTCACCGAGTACTTACTCCATAAGCTGTTGGAACCAATTTCTTTGAAGACGAAAGACAAAATTGAGATCCAAGTCCTTGAGGGTTGTGGTTTCATCAATCTCTCCCTCAGGCTTGTCAGTTGTCCGACCATGAGAAGACCCTTTCAGGTCAAATCGCCTGTGAATTCGGTACTCAGAGCAGAATAAATTGCCCATGACAATAAAACGTGTCTGTGGTCCAACAAAAACATAGACACAGTAGATAGACATTTAAAAAATAGATCCAATGATAAGCATAAAGATAATCTTAACAACGATAAACTGCATTTGCAACAAATACCTTCTGCCCCCCAATGGGTTTGACACAATGCACGCCATAGAATCTTGTGACAAGGGAATTTTCGTACCGGCAAACATGCTCATAATAACTTGGGAGCATCCTGATGAGCACCTGAATTTTAAAAAAATAACATTATATATAGGACCAGTCAGATCCAACCAACTAAGCAAATATCAAATTTCTAATGCAATTTAGAAAAGCCAACCATAAGGCAATGGCAATGCTACTTAAATATGAAAAGTGTGTGATCAACCTTGACTTCTGATTTCTTCACCGTTTTTATCATAAATCTATCATCCTGAGTCAGGTAAAAGATGCTCCCACTCTTCCCAGGAGAAGAAAGCTCCCTAAGAGTGTCATTTCCACAAATAGCTAACATATAGTCAGCTGGATCAACTTGGAAGAGCTCCCTCAAATGTCTGAAATACAGCCAGAACGAGCTTCCATCATATTAGCACGCAAAGAAATGCAAAAGTAAATGTAAATACAAGATGCGGCACTTCGTTGGTTTTGCAAGATATTCATGCTCAATTATATTGACATTTGAATTTACTATTTCACTTGATAATATTACCATCTGAATATAGAGATATCAGTACAATACAACAATCAAAGAAATGCAGAAAACAAAAAAGATGGAAAGGTCAATACCTAAACACTACGGGACAGTAGTCTTTCCACTTAAAATCAAAAGATTGGTGGGGTGGCGTTTTACTCGACCCTTGAGGTGGAAACCTCGTCCAGAACTTTTCCTTTGGATCGAAATCAAAGAGCTTCAATGGCCGCAAAATTGAAGCGTGCTTGCCAACAGAGTACCTAATATAATCAAGAGGCAATAAATAAAACCAAAACTCAACCACTCGAGAAGAGTATTACACAAAAGCAGTGTAAGTAATCCCAACAAAATAACAAACCCATCAAAAAAATTACCTAATACCCAATTGGACATTTAGCATCAAATCGTAATTCTTATGCCCTTTCGATATAGTCTGCCCAGGTTTCTTAGCTTCCCCAGAGAAACACTGATTTCGCCGAAATTGCCTTAACCCATCTTGATCCAACCCAGAACCAGCTTTATAAAGTTTGGAAGCCTCCACGGTATCAATTATGTCACAAGTAATATCCCCAGCTTCTCCATCCGATTCCCATATACAAATCCTAGGAAAATTTCTCTCCGTTAAGCTTCCTCTACTCCCATCAACGGAAGATCTCTTCCTCATAGTTATAGTAAAATCTTCACTCGGAAAAACCCCATTGTTATTCACCCCAGGCTCTCTTTTCCCATTCCCAGGATAAAATGTCCCATTCAGTTGTTGCACTTTGGAATCCTTATTCCAACTACCAACATAGTAACTCCCATCAGGCCAAGTAAAAACTCCATTCCTCTTTGGAACCCCATTTTCCCATTGCCCATCATAACGATTTCCATTAGTCCAAACCAAGACCCCTCTGCCAGAAATTACCCCGTTCTTCCACTCCCCAATATACTCGTTCCCATTCTTCCACATGTACCGTCCTTGACCATCTTGAAGATTCCTTTTCCACGACCCTTTATAGAAATCTCCGTTTGCATACCGTTTCTGCCCAAACCCGTGTTTCTTATCAGAACTCCACGACCCACGATAAGTATCCCCGTCGGATCCAATGAAAGTTCCGAACCCTTCCATTCGACCCGACCTGAACTCTCCTTCATACGTAGCCCCAGACGGCCACGAGAACTTCCCTTTTCCCGAGGCTTTCCCTTTTCGCCACTCACCTTCGTACATACAACCGTCGGTCCAGACGTACTTTCCTGATCCGTGCGGAACGTTACCTGGGAAACTTCCGATATAAAGATCACCGTTCGGAAGAACTCTTTCGACGTACGTATTACCGGCGACGCCTTTGTAGACAGGAATAAAAAGTATCGTAGAAGTAGTGAGTGGGGCTGTTAAGGTGGGTGCGACTCTTCGAGTGCCACTTTGAGATCGGGTCCGGCCAGCAACTAACACGGGTGGCGAAGCCACTAGCTGTGAAGTTGGCTTCTGGGTCACTTTCTCAATAGTTATCTTGTCTTCCTCAGGCTTCTTTTTCTGGGAAATCGAAACGACATTGCTTGGCTCATCAGCGAGTAGTATTTCATGCATTATTGGGTTATAAAACAAATCTCTCTATATTCCACTCTTACTTCTTCATTTCAAGCAGGTGTTCTGTTAAAACTTATGTGGCTAAAACAGAACTCACAGGACGAAGGAAAACGAGGAGCATTTCCGGTGGTTTCTCTCACAATAAATTTATTTGCACTTTGAAGCTTTCACTTACTTTAGAGCTTTGTATTTGGAAAAATTTGGGGGGAAATGGATGGGAAGCTGAGAACAAAAACACAAGGCTCGCAACTCGCTAAGTCACAACAGTAGAAAAGCATAGGGTAGAGAGAGAGAGAGAATAGAGAAGACGATATCCAAAATAAAACAAAATGGTTTTAAAGAGAAGAGTAAATAGCCGGCTTTTTCTTTTTCTTCTTGGAATCGTTGCACATTGTTATAACATAAATGTTGGTATAAAAAGGAGAAGAGTAATGTACTACTCTCCCATCAGTACTTGGTTAAATTTTTTAAGGACGAATATACCCCTGGAATTTTTCTAACATTTTTTTCAATAATTTTGAAAAGAAAAAAGTATAGAGAAATAATTAATAATAATATATTTAAAATTTATAAAAAAAATAATATTTTAATAATATTAAACGGAATACAATTGAATAACGTTAAATATTAAACGAATTAAAATAACTACATGTTAATTTAAACGACATTTATTTAACCGATATGATGATGTAACATACTCTTTTATAATAATGAAAATATATAAATTGAGATAATAAGTATTATTTTGTAATTGTATTTTAATTTGATCAATTTATTTAAATTAAAAAATTCAATGTTATCGATCGAATTTAAATAAGATTATATTAACATATTTTGTAATTAAATCAAATTCAGATTTAAAATTATACAATGATTTGAATTCATATATTTTATAATCTAATACAATTTGATACAAATAAAATTATAAATAAATATGTATTTTATTTTATATTGTATTAAATTATTATTTTAGTTTAAAAAATAAATATAAATGTTAAATCTATATAATAATTTAATAATTATTAAGGTCTATATTTTATTATTTTTTAACTATATTATGACTATAAATAATAAATTTTATTAAAGATTCATCAATTTAAAATTTAAATTTCTCAAAAAAAAAATTAAAACAAACCATTTCTAGCATTAATTGTATGTGTAAGGTTGGTATGAAGAAAGTACTAAGCTAATTATACGTCTAAAAATACTTTAAAATTCCTTACTATTTCAGTTCAATTGATTTCTCAAAAGAAGGTTTATTTATTCATATCACAATCGTGATTTTGTTTATACATGAGGATTCTAAATATAAACTTGATTTTGATAAATCTCTTCTTCTTCTTTAATACTTGGGTAACAATTTTTTAAAAACGTTAAAAATAAGATTAAAAAAACAAAAGACAAAAAATATATCTAAAAAACTAAACAGTAAAGGTAATATAAGAAAATGATATTTGTCTTTAAACAGTTTAAATAATTGGATAAAATCTTCCAAAACATAAAATTATAAAAAAAGGAATCGGATAATAGGCAGGTCGAGAACGGGTCGGGATCCATAACACCCTCCATCCCCCAAGGGTACTCCCTACCAGTACCAAAATAAGTGTTTTCTCACATCTCCATTCAGGCAAATTTACATGCCTACTTATTAGGTTGATCAACAATTCTTTTAATATTTTTTAATCAATATTAAACCACCATAATTTTATATAATTACATGTTAATTTATGTATAAAAAAATACATTATAAAACTTTTGTATTTTATTTAAAAAAAAATGATGTGTTTCATGGGACCTTATTTTGAGTTTAAGGATGCTATAATTTATAATTTGATGTATGTTATTAGGTGAAAATATTTTGATTAGAATCTAACTTTATTTATATTGTTATTTTTTTTGTCATCGAAATACTTTTGATAATACCGAGATAGTATTCTATTTAAATTGATTACTTAAAAAAATTCATCTCGTAAAGCTTTATTGCTTTTGTGACGTGAGTTTCACTTTGATTTATATGTTAATTGTTAATGCTTGGTGTTGGTGCTGGTGCTTGGCCTGGTGCTTAGTGCTGGTGTTGGTACTTAACTCATCTTCAGGAACTGTAAGAATGTAGCTAAATAGATTCTATCTAAAAAGGTTTTTTTCTTAGCTTTCTCAATAGAGTGTCCCCTGGAGGTAACTAAGTTACACTAGTTGTTCAATTCCCTCCCTCGGAGTTAACTAAGCTACAAATCTTAACTCGCCTTCGGGACATATAAGAGTGTTTCTCTTACTCGTTAAAAGGAATATCTCTTTTCTCTTTCAAGCATGAGGGGTATCCCCTCACCCCTTTATTCCCTCCTACATTAGGCCCACCTACCCCCTTAGTTACATACTAACAACTTCGTACAATAACTGCTAGTTTTTTATGGATAAATGTCGTAAGTGATCAGAGAAACTTTAAATGGCTAACTAGCTCCCGACAAACTGCTCGCATTTAGTGATTAAGCTAGGGAGCTCTAAGTTGTAGACAAGAAGGCTCTGGTTGCTTGTTGTTAATATAGAGGGTCAAAAGACTTGGGGTATATAAAGTTCCTGGTTCAACAAGCGTTGAGGTAGTTATTAGGAAGTGGTGACCTCATTTTGTACTATTACTCAACATCTATACTATACTTGATGTTCATTCCATATTGTGGAAGGTTTATTGGGGAAGGAAAAGTAGGAGAATCATGACTCTACTTTCCTCCTTAACAACCACAAGTAGTGAATGAGAAAGGAAGGTAGCCCTTGTTATACGTACTATGCTAAGTAGTTGTAAGGGGATGATAAGATATCCAAAAGATACCTGATAGTCCTTGTTGTTATAGTGCACAAAAAGGGCATTTTAGGCCATTTTCTATAATGAAGTAAGTTCTTATATGGAAGCTATAGAAGAAAGTATTGTTACTAATAGACAAGGAGCTATAGAAGAGATTATTGTTACTAATAGACAAGGCATTGTTCCATGTCCCCTTCTGCAAAGAGAACCAAGCCCTTCCATCCTTTGGAGAAAACTAAGCTATATTGTTCCCTCGTTCGAAGGGAGACATTTCCCTCATGTGAAGAGAGTTTACAATCTTGACTCAACTTCAGAAACTATAAGAAAGTAGCTAAATAGATTTGATCTAAAAAAGGTTTTTTTCTTAGCTTTCTCAGTAGAGCGTCCTCTGAAGGTAACTAAGCTATACCAGTTACTCAATTCCCTCCTCTAGAGTTAACTAAGCTACATATCTTAACTTGCCTTCAAGACATATAAGAGTGTTACTCTTACTCCCTAAAGGGAAGATTTCTTTTCTCTTTCAAGTGTGAGGGATATCCCTACCACCCCCTTATTCCATCCTACATCGGGCCCACCCCTGGTGCTGGTACTGGTGCTTAGTATGGTGCTTAGTACTAGTGCTAGTGTTGGTGCTTAGTGCTGGTGTTGGTGCTTGGTATTGTCAAACTCTTCAAATCTTCCCATTCTATTCCACTTAGCTTCCTAGTCCAAATTAGCATTGTTGAGAGGTCAGTTTCACTTTGATTTATATGCTAATTACAAGTGCTTGGCCTAGTGCTAGTGTTAGTGCTTGGTGATGGTACTGGTGTTGGTGCTTGTCCTGGTGCTTGGTATTAATGCTTGGTGTTGGTGCAATATTTCCTTGTGTTGTTGTTTCATTTTCAAGGTATTCATTATCTTAATTGATCAGGCTATAAGTCGGGTTATTTATGTTATAGAATAAGTGGGTCCTTGTAATTGTTTGCATTTGTATTCAATAAATTGCTTTTGCATATTAATTGGGTACTGTCACTAAATTCTATAAACTGTATATGGCTTGAGGTTTGCTATTTATTATTGCTAATGCATTAGAATAGGAATGATTTATATTTTTTAATGTTATGTTGATAATTAAGAACTTTGATCTCAATATTTAGTGTTTTGTAATATTTTTTTCAGTGTATGGAATAAATAGAGTGTTCTTAATGAAGTTTACTTTGTTGGTTTGTATCTGGTATATATGAGCTTGAAGAGACTTTTGTAATATTTTATTCCAGAGTACCACCAAGTAGTATTTGACCTCATCGAGCAGCTAAGGTTTTACCAAGCTATGTTATCTAGCACATTGATTTTGTTAACTAAGAGTATTTGACTAATTGTGCACCATATGATTCGTTCATTCTTGTATTAGAAATTATAACTATGATGTTTATGCAAGAAAATACTGTTAAAGCTGTTGAACATGATTCAGAAGTCGAGAAAAAGACAGTTGATGTTAACATGAAGTTAGGCATTGATTGTTTTAATAACGAGGAAAGGAATCCAAAGAAAACACATGTCATGAGTGAGTATCATTTCATTTATTATCTCGTTAGGAATAGTGTTATGTACTTTTCTGCTCAATTGCATACACAAGCATCACATGTTTCTAGCCATTTGTCCATAAATTCCACTTCATCTAATTCTATTCTATTTTAACCGATTACTGACACCAATACCAAATACATACCCAGTGCAGGTACTAGCCCTTAATACCGGCGCACGGTGGCATCATCACCACCCCAAGTAACTGAAGACCGGTGCACCACCGCGGCCACACTGTAGACCCGGCTGGAGTGCACTTAGCGCAGTAGCACCTATGGTATTTTCTTTTTATATTACACTTTTGTTGAAGTCGTTGTGGACTTAATTATGTTGATTTAAAGTACACTTATAAATGCTTATAATTAATAGTAAAAATTCAGTTTGTAATAGTAAGGTTTTATTATGTTTTAGTGTATAAAAAATACTCAAATGTAATTATAATTATAATTTTAATATAATATGATTTTTAATATTGTAATTAATAAATTTATTGAAATTTATATTGATTTTTAATATAATATAGACATACCCTATGGCCTTGGTCTTTCAATAACTGGGGCCTTAAACATACCTCATAGCCTCTGTTTTTTTAAATCGAGGCCATAGACATATCCTATGGCCTCAATTAAAAAATCGAGGTCATAGGTAATAATTTATGATCTCTCTCACTTAGTCCTCGGTTCTTATAATCATGGTCATAGACCTACTATTATGGTTAAAAGGAGTGATTCACAGTTGGATAAAATTGAGACTCATTGTATCAATATGGGAGTCATTATAAAAAATCTTGAAGTGCAAATTGGAAAACTAGCACAACCATCAATGCCCCACAAAAGGAACTTTTCCTAGCAATATAGAAGTGAATCCAAAGGAACAATGCAAGGTTATTACACTTAGGAATGGAAGAGAAATTGAAAGGTCTCCATTAATAGAAAAATGAGTCCACCCCTACAGCTTTGAACAATGGCCAAAGTAATAATAAAGTAGAAGAAGAGGAGATTGTTAATGAACTAAGAGAGACTGACATGCCTCCATCAATTTCATTTCCTGACAATCCTCATATTCTCTTTACTCCATTTTCTTAGCCTCAACGCTTTCAAAAACAAAAATTAGATAAGTAATTTTCTAAGTTTTTGGATATTTTTAAGAAAATTCACATAAATATTCCTTTTGCAGATGCCTAGGAGCAAATGCCAAATAATGCCAAATTCCTAAAGGATATCATTTCTAAGAAGAGAAGGTTAGAGGAGTTCGAAACAGTGAAGCTTTCTGAAGAATGTAGTGCTATTATTCAAAATAAATTACCTCAAAAATTAAAAGATCCAAGGAGTTTCACTTTGCCTTGCCCTATTGTGAATTCATTATTTGATAAAGCTTTATGTGATCTTAGTGCTAGCATTAATCTTATATCACTGTCTATTTATAGGAAATTAGGACTTGGAGAGATGAAACAAACAACCATTTCTTTGTATCTAGTAGACCGATCCATCAAGTATCCATATGGAATCATAGAAGATGTATTGGTAAAGATGGATAAATTTATTTTTCTTGCTGATTTTATGGTGTTAGATATGGATGAAAACCAAGATGTCTCACTAATTATTGGCTACAGGAAGGGCTTTAATAGATATTCAAAAGGGCAAGTTAACATTGAGAGTGAATAAGGAAGATGTTACATTCAACATCTACAAAGCCATGAGATTTCAAGAAGATCCAAGCACTTGCTTTCAGGTAGATATCATTAAACAATGTGAATTAGAAGCCTTTTAAGAAGATATGATGTATCACCACTTTATGTCATGCTTATGATTTTAACAACTTTAATGTTTATGAATCTAATTTACCTTTGTTAGTGAAAAATTTATCCACTATGTATTTTCCTTGGAAGTATTGCAGTAGGTTATATCATTTAGCAAAGAAGTGGAAAGGTTAGAGCTAGTGGTAGCAAAAAAGGATTCTATAATCTCTACAAAAAAAAGTGTAGCAAACTATAACTCTAAAGTTGAAGCAATTGCCTGAGCATCTTTGCTATACGTTCTTGGGTGATAGTTACATCTTTCTAGTGATTGTTGATGAATGACTTTCACTCGAAGGAGAGGAAAAGTTGATGTGTGTGTTAAGAGAGCATAGAATAGCCTTGATGGACTATCTCTGACATAAAAGGTATAAGTCCTTCCATTTTCATGCACAATATTCTAATGGAGGAATTTACAAAACATCAATTGAGCCCCAAAGAAGATTAAATCTAACAACGAAGGAAGTTGTGAGAGTTGAAATTTTGAAGCTCTTTAATGTTAGAATTATTTATGTTATTTCAGACAGCTCATAGGTAAGTTTAGTACAGGTTGTACCAAAAAAGGGTGGAATAACGGTGGTGAAAAATGACAACAATGAGTTTATTCCTACAAGAATAGTCATAGGTTGGCGTGTATGTATGGATTACCACAAGTTGAACAAAGCAACAAGGAAGGATCATTTTCCACTTCCATTCATTGATCAAATGTTAGATCGATTAGCTGGATATCCTTATTATTTCTTCTTAGATGGTTATTCGAGGTATAACCAAATTTCCATAGCCCCCGAAGATTAGGAGAAAACTACATTCGCATGCCCCTATAGAACATTTTCTTTTAGAAGGATGCCCTTTGGATTGTGTAATGCCCCAACAACATTTCAATGTTACAACGTTACATGATGGTTGTTTTTCTGATATGATAGAAGATATAATGGAAATTTTCATGGATGACTTTTTGATTTTTGGTACATCTTTTAATCATTGTTTGCATAATATAGATCTTATTTTGTAGAGATGTGAAGACAAAAATCTTGTCCTAAATTAGGAGAAGTGTAATTTCATGGCTTAAGAAGGGATCATGCTTGGCCATAGAGTGTCATCTAAAGAAATTGAGGTTGATTGAGCTAAAATTGAAACCATAGAAAAACTACCACCTCCAAATAATGTGAAGGGAACCAGAAGCTTTTTGGGACATGCGGTATTTTATAGAAGATTTATAAAGGATTTTTCTAAACTTTGTAAACCTTTATGTAATCTTCTTGAAAAATATTATGCATTTTGAATTTGATAATGTTTGTTTGTAGGCCTTTAATGCAATCAAGGACAAACTAATTTCAGCACCACTAATGACTATTTTTTATTGGAGTCAACCTTTTGAAGTAATGTGTGATGAAAGTGACTTTACAATTGGAACAGTGTTAGGAAAAAAGAACAAAATTTTTAGGGCCATATACTATGCAAGCCAGACATTGAATGGAGCCCAATTAATTTATATAACAACTAATAAGGAGATTCTTGATGTGGTATTTGCTTGTGACTAATTTTGTTCTTACTTCATAGTTAAAAAGGTGATAGTGTTCACTGATCATGCAACACTTTGTTATTTTTTTGGCAAGAAGTATGCTAAGCTTAAGTTGATTCGTTGGATCCTTCTTCTTCAAGAATTTGATTTGGAAGTTTGAGATGAGAAAGGAAGTGAAAATGCACTTGTTAACTATCTCTCTCATTTGGAGCAAGAGGAAGTAAAACAAGATTTAGTGATCCAAGAAGCATTCTCTGATGAGCAGTTGTTTGCATATGAGATCAAGCTTCCTTGGTATAATAATATTGTAAAACACCTAACTTGTAGAGTATTATCACTAGATCTTACTTACTACCAACGTAAGAAGTTTTTGCATGATGTGAAATATTATCTTTGGGATGAGCCTTTGCTTTTCAAAAGATGTCCTGTTCAAATCATCCAAAGATGTGTGCCTGAAGAGGAGATGTAAGCCATTCTCCATCATTGCTATTCCTCATCATATGGAGGACATTTTGGAGTAACACAAACAGAAGCTAAGGTACTTCAAGTTGGTTTCTTTTGGCCCTCTATTTTTGTGATAGTTATACTTTGGTGAAAACTTGTGATTGGTGCCAATGTATGGGAAATATTTCAAGGCGTTAGGAACTACCATAAAAAAAATCTTAGAGGTAGAGTTATTTGATGTTTTGGGAATTGATTTTATGGGTCATTTTCCTCCTTATTTTGGCTTTGTTTATATCATGTTAGCAGTTGATTATGTGTCAAAGTGGGTAGAGAAAATTGCTGCAACAATAAATGATACAAAGGTAGTGCTCAAATTTCTACATAAGAACATATTCACAAGATTTGGCACTTCGCGAGCTATTATTAGTGATGAAAGGACCCATTTTTTCAACAAGTTTGCCGATAACCTTCTCTCTAAATATGGTATGGAGCACAAGATAGCACTTGTCTATCATCCTGAAACTAATGGCCAAGTTAAAATTTCAAATCGAGAAATAAAAAATATCCTTGGGAAGACACTCAACACCAATAGAAAGGATTGGGCAAAAAAGCTTAATGATGCTTTGTAGGCATATCGTACAACTTTTAAAACACCTATTGGGATGTCTTCTTATCGATTAATGTTTGGAAAAACATGTCATCTCCTTGTTGAGCTGGAGCATAAAGTTTATTGAGCTATAAAGAAGTTTAATTTTGATTTTAAGGCAACAAGGGAAAATCAACTTCTTCAATTGAGTGCAATGGATGAGTTTAGGAATGATGTTTGTGAAAATGCAAGGATCTACAAAGAATGGACAAAGAAGTGGCATGACAAATAGATTCTTAGGCTTGAGTTTGCTCCAGGACAACAAGTTTTTCTTTTCAATTTATGACTAAAACTCTTCCCGAGTAAGTTGAGATCAAGATGGACAGGTCCTTATACAATTGACAAAGTTTTCAACTTTGAAGCAATAAACTTGAAGGACAAGGCATGGCATATATTCATAGTTAAAGGTTAGATATTGAAGCACTATTATGGAGAACAAGTAGAGAGAAATTATGCATTTATTCCTCTTCGAATTCCTAATTGATGAAGATTGAAAAGTTTGGGTGTAGACTATAAAACAAGCGCTTATGGGAGGAAGCCCATAAAATATTCTTTTATTCTTTTATTTTATTTTATTTTATTTTTTTATTTAAATAATTTGGATTTTCATGCTGGTTTATTTTGTAGGAATAATGAGTTGAAAATTACAAACTAATGCAGATCTATCATAAAACTAGGGAAGTTCCTTTCATTTCCTAATACGTCTCACTTTTGAATTATAATGAGGACATTTTTTGGTTTAAGTTTAGGGGTATCAACTCCTACGGTCTTCATTTGTTGGATTCTCTTATCAAGCATGTATTTGAGTATGATTGAATTCGCCATGACTCTAAAATTTGTGATTGAGGATGATTTTGAGAATTGTTTTCAAAATTTTCTATTATGTTAGTTAGAGTTTTGTTAGTACTTTGATTTAAATCTTTGTCATTAAAAAAAATTAAGCACATAGTGAATTTTTTTCTCTACTCCATTTTGCCTGTGAATAGAAGGAGTTGAATTAACTAGGTGAAGAAAGTTCAATCTTGTTTTGCTCTAAAATTCGTTAATGGATCCTTGAGGTAAAATCCTAGTTGATACCAAACATTAAAGAAATGATCTAGGCAATTTTTTGTCACAACCAAAAAGCTTTCCCAATCGTCTTGATTATCACGTCATCATTGCATATGATGTATTCCCATTGTCAACCCCCTTGAGCCTTATTTATTCTTTTAACTACATAAACTATTCCCATTCTAAGTCTGAAAAACCATGAATTTACTTTAAATTTTGAGAAAATATTTTGGTGGAAATTTGCATTTAAAGAGAGTTAGCTCAAATTAAATAGTCCATA
Source organism: Hippophae gyantsensis (assembly GCA_030763125.1). NCBI lineage: Eukaryota > Viridiplantae > Streptophyta > Magnoliopsida > Rosales > Elaeagnaceae > Hippophae > Hippophae gyantsensis. Next base: position 20,777,634 of record CM061032.1, on the reverse strand, counting down.
TTATTTTTTCTTTATTTGATCAAAGTGTGAAAAGGAAAGAAAGTGAAAGGCAAGGATCGAAAAAAAAAGTTAAAGTGGTTGAAAATAAAAAAAAGGCTATAAGTATCAAGGTGGCTAAAAAAATAAAATAAAAAAGCACTCCACTTATGGAGTATAGCAACAAAATTGTTATAAGTATGAGCATATTTTCAAAAAAGAGCTATGGTATGAATCCTATGGATATTCTTTTTATTGTTTTTTTTCTATCAAGTATTTTCCTAATTTGCTTTGATTTTTCATATCCATTTCTTTTTTAGCCCTCACCTTGTGACTTATCATTACAACCCTGATTAAAGACTTTTTGATCTCTGATTTTGGTATTTGATTACATTAGTAGAGAAGATTTCTAAAAATTGGACTTATCAAGTTAATTTTTGAGAAAGTTCTTCTAATTTTAGTTGTTCTACTTTTACCTGAATTTGCTGGTAGTTTAGAGTTAAATTGACTATTTCACACACATACACACTCAAGGACTTAGCTTTAGGTTGAAGTAAATGCTTAACTCTTATTTGACAGATTGCTGAATTTTTGATTGATTTTCATGCTATCTTCGATGTAAAAAGAGTAAGATACTAGTGATGAAATCTAAATTAAGATCATGGTTTAGTGAGTAATGGTAGTTCTCTATGGGGTCTAGTTGATACTGTCTATAATTTTCTTTTATTTTCTTTTTGTTTAAGGACAAACAAAGTTCTAAGTTTGGTGGTGTTTGATAATTTGCATAATTTGACATAATTTATTACTTCTCAACTTTAAACTTTAGTCTAATTTTATTTATTTTTTATTTAATTTAAACTTCATTATTATTATTTAAATTTTATTATAGATTTGAAAAAATGAAGATCTAAAATTTTAGAAGCATATTGTCTAAAGACTCAAATTTAAATGAAGATTAAAAAAATAATAGCTAAAAAAATGCAAAAACAGGAGGCAACATTTGACTATATATATATTAGATTAATGCTAGGGGAGAAAAAAGGTTTATATATATATATAAAAGATAGAGGCAGAACAAAAAAAAGGAGAGAGACGAAACGGAACAGAAACAAGCGAGAGAGAACAAAAACAAAACAAGATGAAAAAAAGGAAAAAAACATAAAAAAAAGAGAAAAAGAAAAGCGAAGGAATGAAGTAAAAAAGGGTTGGAATGTTGGAATGGAGGCGTATTGATACAGATTATTGCTAGTGTTCATTCTCCTTTCAATTTCACTCAAAAAATTTGTGGTGAATTCGTTTATCTTGAATTTAATTTTTAGCATGAACTAAATTTTCTTTATTTTAGGAAAGAGATGTAATCTAATTTTGAACTATGCTTGATTTTCCATGTTAATTTGAATTATTTCTTTTCATGTTTGTCTGATTTATTCAGAGTTTATTGCTTTTAATTAACCGGCCATTAATTAGATGATTTTAATCATGTGATTTGTTATAGAATGAGGGAATTATAAGATAGATCGAGAATATTTTAGTGTAGGTAAATATAGAGATTGAAAGACTTGTATGAACCTGTGTAGTATTAAAATCATTGGTCTTAATGCTTTCTTGTTTTGTTAAATTACATACTCTTGTGTAAATCGTTGATCAAGAATGTTTCCAATTGATTATAAAACGAGGATTTTGGATGTTTTTTGGAGATTCCTAAAAAACAGAGAGAATTAATTCAATTAGCTAGATGAGTAAAGCATAGTAAAAGATTAGGTGAAATTGATTTCTTAGAAGTTTTCTTCAAATTAATTTGATTTTCGAATAACATCTTTATTTTCTTTTGCGCATTTTCTTTAAATTGATTTTATTTTAAATTTCAATTACAACAACCTTAGTGACTTTTCTAGATAAAATTGAGATTAACATAATTTTGGTATCTGTCAAAAGTAAGTTACCAATCCCTGAGGATGATACTTTTCTTATCACTTTAATATAAAAACTACGATAACATACACTTGTAATTTTGCACCGATCAATAAGCCCATCAAATGCTTTTTTTATTAAGTCCAATTGATGGATGTCATCATATTTGGAAGGAAGTATGCTAGTTTTGGTGAATGATTGCATGTTAGGACAAATTTAAAGGTGTACATGATAATGTTAAATTGGAATCTCCAGTGAAAAGGGTGAAAAACACAATTGGTAATGGTGTATTGTCTTATAGTACTAAACTTTTCTAGTTTAATGCTATGTGTTAAGGACTAGGCCAACACCTCCATGGACCAACTGTATTGATACTCTACATGTGCCAATGTGTAGGCTTACTGTCATTCCCTTTAACCATGATATCCTGCATGTGCCAATGCAGGCTTTGCTGTAAATGAGTTATCGTTCCCTTTAACCTTTTGATTGCTAGCTTCTTGTACCCTATATATTTGTATGTAAGCTTATTTGTATTTCATTGCATTTAAAAGATGTAGAAGCTAAATATAGCAATGTGAAGTTTTTTATTTATTCTTAAATCCTTTCTTGGTATCAGAGCTTACCTGTCATCCATCATGTCACTACATGTTGCTTGTCACTAGCCTTGTTGTCCATGTCTCTATTTCTATGCTTTCTAATTGAAGCTAAATTAATAAGCTCCCAAACCAAATTAGAGATAATAGCGTCATATCATCATATCCGATTTATTATCATTATCATCAGATTTCTTCTCATTTTCATCTGAATCAGATTTCTGCTCATCTTTGTCTCCAACTTCTGAATTTGAATTTCCATTTTTTTAAACTCGGAGTCTTCATCTTCTAGGTTATTACTAGCATTACCTTTTTAGACTTCCAAACTCCAACAAAACATGATGCGATAAACACCACAATTGACATCGTTGAGAAGTAACCCAATGTAGACCTCCTATTGGCTATTCTATTATATTTTTATAACACCATACTTCCTAATACACTCAGAAAAGAATCTGAATTTTATGTATTTTTCTTTTCTAGCTCATAATGAGCACCAATGAGTCCACCACCTCTGGAATTCCTTTGACATCCTTAAATAGTGCAGGAGCTGTGGTTTAACCACAAAATCAGCTCATTTCTCTCAAATTAAATGATTCAAACTACCTTATTTGGAAACACCAAGTACTCACTACTGTCAGAATGTATGAACTCGATCATTTTCTTTCTTATACCAACAAGGCTCCAGTAAAGTTCAAAAAGAACACAAAAACAAGAGAAAAATATATTAATCCAGATTTTTTGAGCTGGACAAGGCAAGATCAGCTCCTTGCCTCATGGCTTCTATCCTCTCTATCTAAGAATCTTTTAGTAATAATGGTCAGTCTAGAATCATCCTTTCAAATATGGGAATACCTAGAGATAAATTTCTCACTCAATCTGTAACAAGGAAGGTGCAGTACAAGCTTAAACTCTCATATATCAAAAATGGCTCTTTACTTATGAGAGACTATCTGAACAAAGTAAAGTCTTACTATGATTTGCTAGCATTGGCTGGTCAACCAATCATCAGATGATGATCAAGTAATGCAAGTTCTTGCTGGACTAGGAAGTGAATTTGATCCTATTATTGTTGCAACCACCTCAAGGATAGAACCATGTAAACTTAGAGAAGTTGATGCTATGCTCTTAAGCTATGAAACCAGGCTTGAAAATACTGAACATCATTTTGCCAACACTGAAGGCTCAAATCCCTCTGTGAATATTGTCACTCAATCCAACTTTCAAAGAAGATTCAATAATAGTGAAAATGACTATCAAGGAGGTAGAGGGAGAAGCAATTTTCAGAATTTAAGAGGAAGAGACAGGTCTTCTTATAGAGGAAGAAGAGGAAGGAGTTTCAAAAACTCAAACAGGAATGGATGTCAGATCTGTAACTACACAAATCACATTGTTGATAAGTGTTATTACAGATTTGATTCCAACTATAGCTCACCTTTAAATACTCAGACAATGGCTTATAACTCTTAAAACTTCACAGCATATCCAGTCACTAAAACAAGCTCTTCTGCTTTGAGCATTTCACCTGACTCAGAGATAGACATGTCTTGGTATGTAGATTCTGGAGCATCCAACCATGTGACAAGTGAGCTTGGCAATCTCAATATTGCTTCAAACTTTCAAGGCACCAACAAGGTTCAAGTAGGAAATGGATCAGGTTTGTGCATTACTCACATTGGTAACTCACAAATCAAGTCTCATAATTTTCATAAAACATTTCTCTTAACCGATATTCTTCATATTCCTAAGATAATTAAGAATTTAATTAGTGTCTCATAATTCTCTAAAGATAATTCTGTGTATTTTTAATTTCATCTCACTTTTTGTTATGTTAAGGATCAGGTCACACATCAAACACTTCTCAAAGGAACTCTTAAGGATGGACTCTACAAGTTTGATATTCAACCCCTCAAGTCTCAAATTGTTCACTCAACCACCACTAAATTACCTTATCATGTTTTAGCTCTTCTTATCAAGAGAAATAATCAAGATCTTCAACTTTGGCACAGTAGATTAGGCCATGCTTCAAATAATGTACTAAGAATTATCCTTGGCATAGTTTTGAATAATTGTAATTTCTTTGATGTTTTAAATAAAAATCTTTTATGTGATTCCTGTATGTATGAAGTCTAAGAGTCATCAATTTCCTTTTCCTATGTCTAAAACCAAGTATCAACATCCCTTTGAACTTATTTATACTGATGTTTGGGGTCCTTCACCATAAAAATATACTAATGGCTTTCAGTACTATGCTACTTTTGTTGACCATTACAGAAGATATACATGGTTGTATCGTCTTAAACAAAAATATGAAATTCAAAATGATTTCATTCATTTACAAAACATTGTTTCCACTCAATTTCAATCCAGAATTAAAATGTTTCAAAGCGATAGAAGAGGTGAGTTCATAGGCCTTACAAAACTTTTCAATGACCATGGCATTTTACATAGAATATCTTCTCCCTATACACCTCAACAAAATGGTCTTGCTAAAAGAAAGCATAGACATGTTGTGGAGATGGGATTGTCCTTGTTAGCTCACTCAAAAATGCCTACTCGGTTCTAGGATAATGCTTTCACTACCTCAGTTTATATCATTAATAGGCTTCCAACAAAGATCCTAAATCATAAAAGTCCCTATGAGATGATTTTCAAATCCAAGCCTACCTATCTTCACCTAAGAACCTTTGGTTATCTCTGCTATTCTTATCTTAGACCTTTCAATAAGAACAAGTTGGAATATAGATCACAACTAAGCACTTTTCTTGGCTAAAACAACAAGTACAAAGGTTATAGAACAATGTTGCCAAATGGTAAAGTCATAATATCCAGAAGTGTGGTCTTTGATGAAAGCAGATTCCCTTTTGCTCAAGTTCCTAGATATCATAATTCTCACTCTCAACCAACCATTCTGGGACCTCCACCAGTCACTACTTTCCCTTTACCATCTCAATTTCGCTCCAACTCTACCTCATCCTAGCTCACCTCACCTATTAAATCTCTCCCTTCTCATTCTACTCCAAGCTCATTACACTCTCACCAAATGTCTCCAACTCATTACTCCTCTATTTCTATTCCTTCTTCAGCTTCTAGTCATACTACCACTTCCCTCGTTGATGAACTACCAATTGAGTCTAATGCATCTCCTTAGTCTATTGGTAATACTAATGTGAATGATCCAATTATAGGTACTCTCAAAAAGCATCCTATGGTCACAAAGAAAAGAATTGGGAACTTAAAGCTAAGAGTCCTCAATGCAATAGTGACTAACACACAAGAACCCTCTTCTTACAAGGAGCTCTTCTTAATCCATACTAGAAAAAGGTCATGGAAGAGGAGTATAGAGCTCTCATGAAGAATCATACATGGACCTTGTGTGACCTACCTACTGATAAGAAGGTTATTGGTTGTAAGTGGATAATCAAGGTTAAGAGACACTCAGATGGGAGTATAGCTAGGTATAAAGCTAGATTGGTAGCTAAAGATTATGATCAAGTACCTAGCTTTGATTTTTTAGAGACTTTCAACCCTGTTGTGAAGCCAACTACCATACGAACAATGCTTTCTATCTCTGTTAATCAAGGATGGATAGTAAGACAACTGGATGTAAACAATGCATTTCTAAATGGAGATTTGGACAAGGAAGTGTTTATGAGTCAACCACCAGGATTTGAATACAAGAATGATGGTGATAGTGAAAATTCCCTGAAAGTGTGCAGATTGACCAAAGCATTATATGGGCTTAAGCAAGCCCCCAGAGCTTGGTCAGATAAACTCAAACATACTTTCCTCAGTCATGGTTTTTCTTGCTCAAGAGTAGATAACTCTCTCTTTTTCAAAAATATCTCTCTTGGATGCATCTGGCTTCTTGTTTATGTTGATGATATATTAGTCGCAAGAAGTGACATCAAAGGCATTCATTCTATCATAACTCATCTTGATAAGCAATTTTCTTTCAAAGATTTAGGTAAAATCCATCAATTCCTTGGATTGGAGGTTACTCACACCAACTCTGGTCTTCATCTCAATCAAGGGACATATATTAAAGATCTTCTCACTCGAGCTAAAATTTCTCAAGCTAAGAGTCTGTTCACAGCAAAGGTCTCTTCATTGAAATTATCTAAGTTTTAGGGTATGCCTACAGTTGATCCTACTTTCTACAAGAGTATAGTTGGTGCTCTCTAATATGTTACCCTCACTAGACCAGAAATTGTCTATAGTATTAATAGAGTATGCCAGTTCATGCATTGTCCTTTAGATGAACACTAGAAGGCAGTGAAAAGGATTCTCAAGTACTTGGCCGGCAAAATCAATCATGGGATTCATTTTACTAAGGGACACAGTCTTGATTTGATAGGATTCTCAGATGCTAATTGGGGAGCTGATGTTAATGATAGAAAATCCATCACTCGCTTTTGTATCTTTCTTGGTAAAAATCTTGTCTCATGGTTTTCAAAGAAGCAATCCTCAGTATCTTGTTCAAGTACTGAAGTTGAATATCGCAGCTTGGCTAATGCTACTTCAGAGGTAATATGGCTTCATGTTTTGTTCAGGGAGTTACATATCACACTCCCTCATACTCCTACAATTTAGGTGGACAATCAGAGTACCATCTCACTTGCTTCAAACCATGTACTTCATGCTAGAACTAAACATATAGAATTGGACATACATTTCATTCGTGACCTAATTCAGAAAAACCAAATTCAAATTAGGTTTGTACCATCCTGTGATCAAGCTGCAAATATCTTCACAAAACTTTTGATTGTTCAATTCTTCTCTCGGTTGACACTAAAGTTGACTGTTTAGCCAGTCACCTCGCTCGACTTGAGGGGGAATGTTAAGGACTATGCCAACACCTCCATGGACCACCTGTAATGATCTGTATGTGCTAATGTGCAGGTTTGCTATCATTTCCTTTAACCATGATACCCTGCATGTGTCAATGCAGGCTTTATTGTAAATGAGTTGTCATTCCCCTTAACCTTTTGATTGCTAGCTTCTTGTACCCTATATATTTCTATGTAAACTCATTTGTATTTCATTGCATTTAAAAGACGCAGAAGCTAAATATAGCAATTTTCAGTTTTTTATTTATTCTCAAATCCTTTCACTATGGGATCAGAGAAATAGGATAATGTGAAATCTGTGAAAAAGGCATGCTCTAGGGTCTATTTTAAAGGCAAGGTGAATGATAAAACTGGGAGCAAACTTGAGACAATTCAAGATGCTAAAATAAAGAAGCATCCTAGGAAGGGTATATAGGATATATCTTTCATGGTGAATGCTTTGGCTGGCTCTATGGATATTAGAGATAATGCTAGTGATGAGGATGAAGCTGTTGTCACCATGAAAGAGATTCTATCCTGAAGGAATGAGATGGTGGTGTTTTAATGACTATTGTTGCTTTGATTGATTTTTCTATTTTGTTTGAGTCGATGTTTTGATATGTTTTTTTTTTCTTTTTTTGAGTTTCTATTTGGGATTGTAATGGTCTTTTTCTTTCTTTCTTAACTATTTGTTGTGGTGTGTTTAGGTACTTGTTTCTTTTAAAAATGTCTTTGTCTAGCCTTTACTTTGCTGGATTATGCAGGAGGCTCTAAGAGATTTTGTGAGCTCTCTTTTACTAGCTTCGTGTTAGCAAATTGTTAGGCTTGGTTTCCTTACTTAGCTGTAGAGCTATTAAAGATAGAACTGCTTGGCATGGATAACAGTTTCAGTTTTTTTTTTATTTTGTCTTGTTAGTTTTGGTTCATTTTTGTACTGGTTTCTGTTTGTGATGCAAATCCCAAAGAACTAACTTTGAAAACCCATAACAGGTAGCAATGACACTGCAGTGCTTGATCTAATTGCACTATTAAACTTCAAATTTGCATTGAAATACATGGGCCTTCTATCTTATTTACTGGGTATTGAAGTGTCTACAATGCCTAATAATGATATGCTCTTATAACTCAGACAAAGTATATTGAATAGCTTCTGGTTTAAAGCTGGAATAAAAATGCTCATAGTATAGTTACCCCCATGTCTACCTCAATAAATCTGTTAGCTTTTGTGCGTGATTTGTATGAACATCCCACTCTATACAAAAGCCTCCTAGAAGCTCTACAATACATATGCCTTACTAGACTTGATTTATCCTATGCAGTTAACAAAATAAGTTAGTTCGTGGCAAATCCTTTACAGCTTCACTGGCATGCTTTAAGATGCATCTTAAGGTACATATAAGGCATCTCTATTCATGGACTAATGCTACACCGATCAATTGATCTACAACTTCATCGATTTTGTGATGCTGACTGAGCATCTTAATTTCCTTGATGATTGAAGATCAACATCTGGTATAATTGTGTTTTATGGTCTTAACCCTGTTATGTGGTCAAGCAAAAAATAAGGAATGGTTTCAAAATTCTCAATAGAGGTAAAATATAGATCCCTAACTAATATTACAACTGAATTAGTTTGGATTCAATCTTTGCTGAGGGAAATGCAGCTACGCATTTCCATTTTCTTCCTCTCGTATTATTTGGTGTGATAATCTAATCACGGTATCTCTAGTTGTTAATCCATTATGTCATGTAAGAACTAAACATGTTGAATTAAAATTACATTTTTTCAGAGAAATGGTTCTTGAAAATAAATTAATGGTGCAACATATTTTATCCACTGAGCAACCAGTAGATGCTCTTTTAAAGCCATTATCAATCACTCATTTCTTATCACTAAGGCCCAAACTTTGTGTCTTCATTCTACCACTGAGTTTTGGGGGATGGGGTAATAAAGGGAAATGCAATGCAAATCAATAATGCCAGCAAGGAAATAAAATCAGCACATGACATCCAACATCATACATGTAATAAGGAAAATGACAAAAGCAATTACAAAAAGGGAATATTATTACATTGTAATAATACTGCTCTTCTTCTTCATTATATTCTTCTGCATTGTTACAAGCAATTACAAAAAGGGAATATTATTACATTGTAATAATTGTAAATGGAGTGAGCATCATCTTTACATTTCTATAAATACATGTAACATAAATGATAAATTACAATGAATAGAAAATACAAAATTAAGCTTCTCTTCTTCTATCTTGTTCTCAATACTGCTCTTCTTCTTCATTATATTCTTCTGCATTGTTTTGTTTAGTCTAGCTTCTACACCATCTCGCTCAAAAATAACCTTCGACCAAATCAGGTCTTATATTTTGGCTTTTTTTTTGTTAAATTTAGTTTTCACAGACTTTGGAATACATTATATTATTTAAGATAAATGTACCCAATGTTCTTTAATTATGTAATTAAAACAGTTTAATAATTTGTTACCTTTTATAATAATTAAGTAATTTTGTTATAAAAATGACACCATAAAAACAAATAATCAATTTTTTTAAATTTTTTAATTTATATAAGTTACATAGTATAAGTTATAATTGGACAGAACCCATATATATGAGTGATTATATATAAATCACACAATAAATCTCAATTATTTTACTTTAATTTCGTTCCATCATTATTAGGCATGCATGCAAGTGATATTTCAAAACATCAGAAAGCAATTTCAAATGCATAATATTATTATTATTATTTTAACCGATCATTTCTTTTAGTGAAAATAAAAGTCTCCATATCAATAAAATAAAATAACATAATAGAATTTATAAGAAATAAGGACGTAAGTATTGATTAAAAAAACTATAATTCTTATAATTTATAAGGAATTTAACAATTGCATGCAAATCAAGTTCAATTAAGTAAAAATAAAAAAGAAGAGTCGTATGTGTTGGTCAGGATATCTTCACGGGTCAGATTTATATATCGCTGGTTTGCGTCATCGATCCTATATATAAATCACACTATATGTTAAGATACTAGATTAAAAGCTTATCATCTAAAGATATATAAAATGAAGAAATCACATATTATATTCAAAAATGGTTTCACTTGAATTGATTAATTAGCTGCCAATGAACCACGAGAACTAGTATAATATACATGTTCGATAATTAATGTCAAGTACTTGTCGTTTGAAACTTTTGAACTGGAAATTCATCAACTTCATTGAGCACCGCACGTTCAAGTTGAATAGATTTTTAAACCAACCACGAAAATCCAAATCTTTGTCCCTTTTTTTTTTATACTTGAAAAATGAATATATACACGATTTTAACGTAATTCGATCATGTGACTCCAAAGCTACATTAATAATAAATACCATATGATCTTTGACTCAAATTAGGGTTGTGATATTTGCATTACAATTTGTTTTGTTTTGTTATTATAACACGTATAATTTATTAATGAAAACTTTATTTAATAATAATGATATAAAAATATAATTAATTATAAGAATATAATTGATAATTTATATAATTTTATTACGATAATAACAAATATAATTGTAAAAATATTATTTATCTATTTATTGTGTAGATGAACGTAACCATTGGTTTATATTTAATTCACGTAACGGTCTAACTAGAAAACTCACATGTACTCTTCCATTGAGTTCTCTACTCTAGCTCTAATGAAATAGTAATATATTATTATTAGAGGATACTTTTACTGTTTATTGTTTCATTTTATCTCAACTTTATAATTCAAATCCAATATTTTTTAATAAATTTGTAGTTATTTATATATTATAGAGAAAAGAAAAGTGCAGCTCCCATCCTTTAAGTCAAAAATGTCATTTAATTTTTAGAAAAAAAGTGTTATTTATACTTAATTTTGTAAAAAAGGTAAAAAAAAGACAAAAATTATTATTTTATTAATATCTTGAATAAAATTATATTAATTTTATAATATTTTATTTTATTGGTAAATAAAAAAATTATAATGTGACTTTTTTTAGTGATATTTTATCATAAAATGATTAAAATATAAAATAAATAGCGATTTTTGTTATAAAATTATTAAAAAATTAAATGAATAATAAAATTTATTATTTTTTAATACTTTTATAAAATATAAAAAATTAAATAACATTTTTTATAATGTAAGATACTAGTTAAAGTAACATTTACAACACCCTGTCCTATATTATATTTTTAAATGTTATTTGATTCACTTTATACTTGAAAATGAAATATACGTTTTTACATTGGCAAGCACCACGTAGTAAAACAAGAGGATGCTAATTTTTTTATTTATTTATTATAGTTACATCATCAAATCTAATCCAAGAAGATATCCTATGGAAGTATTAAAAAATTAAAATATATATCATCTAAATTTATTAAGTTAAAATATAATATTAAAATATTATAAACGTTTGTAATACATAAATTTAAATGATATACTTACAGCTTTGGTAATACTTATAACATATTTGTTAGTTTATACTATTAATTTTTTTAACTACTAATTAGAAAAAACATTTATTAATATATAGCAAATATACACACAAAAAATAAATAGTATTGAGAAATATAAATACATACATACTAGTTATATGCACATGCATATGCATATGTATTTGTTGTATTAAAATTTTAATAATATTTTTGTATAATTTTTTTTATTTTTGTTATGTAAAAATTAAAATATAAAATTATATTTAGACTATATTTGTTTAATTTTAAAGTGAACATATTAGTTCTTATAAAATAAATATTCAATTAAAAATATAAAAAAAAAAACACAAAAGCCATGTACGAGAAAACTTTATAAAGAACAATATAAAATAAAATTGATCGTAAAATAATAATAAACATTAATATTGTTGAAAACATTATTAGTTTGAATCAAACTTTAATAAGAAACAAAACAAATCAGAAATAAGGAAACAAAGAGTTCTATATATGAAAATATTTTATTATTGATATGTATTTATGTTTTACACTCATAACTTAATAAAAATAAAATTTATGTTTATAGAAATAATTTGAAACAAATGATAATGTTTTATATTTAATATTGATAAATATTAATAAAAATAAAATAAGTATTTAAAGTATATTATGAGAAGTAAATACATCATAATAAAAATATACCTATATTTGAATACATAAGGATACATTTGAAAATACAGATACATTGTTACTATGAGAAACTATTTTTGAAATAAAATTATGAGTACCTTGAACATATCAATTTTAATAACATTTAGTTAATTTTATTCTCATCAAAATAATTTTAAAAATTTGATGGAAATAAATAATTATATATCTATTTCTCTTTCATATATATGTAAATTACAAATATTATTGGTTTTAAGGGATGAAAATGATATTTATTATAGAAATATATTTTTTTATTTCAAGAGTACCATTGTTTGTTTTATCATTTCTTTATTGCTCGACTAATAAGTAAGGTTATGTTAATTTAGTAAAACTTTTAACTTTCAATTATAATTTTTTTTAAAATCATAATCTATTTTTAACTATCACACTTATACTTTTTATAATCAAGAATTCTAATGATATAAGTTAGATGATTAATATAATATTACATATAGTTGCAACCAAAAAATTAAGATTAAATACAATCACATAGTTATTCTTCAATGATTTATCCATATTTGACTTGTGCCCCACTATATAATAAAATCCATATTTTTTCACATAATTAATTTATACACGATAATAAAATGCAAAGAAATATGTATATGTACAATATGAGAAAAAAAATTAATATTTTTGTTGAAAATGAGGTTATTGATTTCTATTAATACTATTTTATTTATGTAAATTAGAATCATATGCTTACTTCGTTAATAAGTTAACAAAATGGTGACCAAAATTGCATAAAATTCTAAAATTAGTAAGAATAATTGTGTTTGCAAAAGTAGTTTTCAAACAAATGCATAACAAAATAACAATAAAAATAAAAAAATAAAAAATGAAAGGCATAAAAATAAAAATAAATTTTTTGGAAAAGATAATATCATTTTCATAAATATATCAATATTATATATAAAAATCAAAATCTTATATAAAATAATTTTAGATAAAAATACCCTTATATTTTAAAAAAATGATATATCTTACTTTTTAAATTTATTAAAATTTAAAAATAACTCACTTTAAATATTTTTATTAACAATTAATTGATAACTCCGCCATTTGATAGTACTTATAATGTGTACTATTAAATTAGAAAAAGTAAATTATTATCTCAAAGTTTAATGATAGGAATAACCGAGCAAACTATATATCAAGAAAAATAAGATAACCTTTTTCCGCCTGTTAATAAATAATCACTTAATTATTTAATATAATTTTATTTTTAATTATTTTATTAATAAAAAAATATGTGTTTATATTCATACCATCTTAAAAAATATATTTATTTATGTAATAAGAAATATGAATATTTTTTTTAAAAGAGTTAAAAATAAAACTTTATATATAAAAAAATATATCATATAATTAAACCTAATTTTTTTATATACTTTTAAATTTAATAAGAAAATAAAATAATTCCTTTTTATATATCAAAAATTAATTTGTTAAATAATTTTAACAAGAAAATTTTCTATTACATTAGTTATCTTTTCACTTACATTAATTCTGATATATTTTATATGAATTTTCAAAATAATTTTAATAAATTTTAAATTTTAAATTATCTAAAACTAATAAATATAAATCTGACGTGCATAGTACGTGGATATACTAGTATTAGAAAGAAATTAGAGGTAAATAACATGAATAAATTTATTTATTAAAAAAAATAACTATTTATCATAATAATTAAAATATCGTTATTATTTATAGAAAATATCATGGCTAAAAACAAATACATGATTTGACTTCTTTTTTTATATTTATCTTCTACAAAAAATAACATTGGTTTAGTTAAAACAAACAAGTTGGATAAAATAGTTCAAAATAAAAAATAACATATAAGTGTGTAAAATAGCAAAAATTCAATCAACTTATTTAACAGATTATGTATTTTCAATGTTAAAAGTTCTAAAATGGACTAAATAGACGTAGAGAGAGATGGATATGTTATTTTTAATTTTATCCAAATTATAATTTCATAATCTAATCACAACGGTTAGATATACTCATTTGTATATAATAAAACACAAAAATTAAAAATAACATATGAGATTTTTAGGTGAAAATAACTTAGATCACAACCATGATCTAAAAGGAATACCACTGATTCACCTGACCACATAATCTATCCACTAAGAAAAATTAATGATCAAGTTCAAACCTTGTCTTATACTGCCTTCCTTAGAATAACGCCCTAATGTACTTTACTTATGAGCCTCTATTCTATTTTCACACCCTTTAAGATTAGCATAAGGGAATTTTGACCAACGTTTTGTTCGCACCTCACTAATCAGACACATTCATGGATTAATCTATAAATAGGATTAACACACAAAAAAACACATACTTGTGTGTGTTCTAGATGTATTTTAATAAGAAATAAATCCTAATCTCAGTTCAAAACATAGATCAGAGAGCATGGAACTAAGATTTCTTGAACATATAATAAATCATTAATCTAGGTAGTGAATTGTAAATCAAATAGCAACTAAAAATACCTAGAATTGAACATGATCATAATAGTTGTAGAGTGATGAAACATGGAGGAGACGACAATAACTCTTAAAATTGTATATTGTATGTGTCTTTAAAGTGAGCTAAGGTTTGCATATATAATTATGCTACACTAAGCCTAGATCTCAATAGAAGAGATTAAAATATTCTTATTAGTTTTAAAAGTGCTTAATGAAAGCAAAGGTATTAAGTAATTTGACATAGAGGTCAATTAAATTACGTACT
This sequence comes from Hippophae gyantsensis, assembly GCA_030763125.1. Classification (NCBI taxonomy): domain Eukaryota; kingdom Viridiplantae; phylum Streptophyta; class Magnoliopsida; order Rosales; family Elaeagnaceae; genus Hippophae; species Hippophae gyantsensis. The sequence goes on along the minus strand of CM061032.1, from coordinate 20,762,400 downwards.
ACTCATTAAGTTCATCAATTATGGATCATGTATATAAGAATCATACATCTTTGCTTAAAAATTATGCATGTTATTTAATCAAGACAAACAATTAAATAATTCTCTTAAATCTATTTAATTGACTCAATATATTAATTGTTGCCCAAATAATTCATAGCATAAAAATTAGAGTGAATAATATAATTAAATTGAAATTATAATTGGGGTAACATATTAGATTATCATATGCTAAAAATTGGATTCATAAGACCCCTAAATTAATAAATTAACTAGACATAATTTTGTTCATAAAACTTATATTTTCATAAAGAAAGACATAAAAATTGATAAAAAAAGGAGAAGAAGAAGAAATGCAATCAATCTCTTAAATTTTAGTACCCGTCTCTTTTTGAATTTTCACCAAAATTGTATCTCCTTTTGAATTGTTTTGTAATTTTCTCTCTTTTTGGCTCTAAAAACTAATAAAATTATGTTAATTTTGACACATTAGGGTTTATGGGGAAATTAGGGGTTAAATTAAGATCAAGTGAAATATAGATTGTTAGATCAGCTTCAGATAAAGAGTTGAGATGAAAAAATAAAAAATTAACAGCCCTATCCAATAGGGGCATGACAAGTGGCACGCGAGTGTTACTAGGAAAATCATTGCTCGACGCATAACACAAGAGGACTAGTCTGGTCAATGCATACTAAGTCATCATAATGTGGTGCTACATGATTTACTATTACAGATGGCATTGTTCGATGGTGGAAGAAATGGATAAATTGATTTATGACATGTGGTAAGACTTTTGACCGTGCGACTAACTTGGAATGAACATTGTGTTGACATGTGGCATGGTGTTACATCACTAGGAACATGCGAAGTTACATGATTCAAACTCTCTCCTTGCATGGAATCCACGTGGCTTGCTTGATCATCTCATATGCTTGTATGGCGTCCATGTGACAACTTTTGATTGATCATGCGTTAAAAATTTATAAAAATTCTCAAAAATTCTCAAAAATCCCAAAAAGTTCTAAAAGTTATATTTTCACCCCTTTTAATTAGAAAGTTCATATTTTAATATTTTTAACCCCACAAATATTACTTATTAAATAAAACGAGTAAATATTAAGTAAAAAAATACACTGATGACTCTACTTTCATAGAGTCATCAGGCAATAGGTTTAAACATCGAGGATATTAGAGGAATTAGTATAACTATGCATAAAATCAATCTAGAGAATGATGCCAAGCCCATAAGAGAGGCCTAAAGGAGACAATAACTAATAATACAAGATGTGGTTAAAAATGAAATTCTAAAACTCCTAAAAGTATATATCATTTATCCTATTATTGATAGTGGATGGATATTAGTTTGGTTCATTGATGACTCTATAAAAATAGAGTCACTAGCGCACTTTTTCACTTAATATTTACTTGTTTTATTTAATAAATAGTATTTTTGTGGCTAAAAAAATTAAAATATAAGTTTTTTAGTGAAAAAGGGGTGAAAATATAATTTTTGGAATTTTTGGGATTTTTCTGGAATTGTTATGAATTTTTAATGTAGGACCAAGCTCGAAAGCTGCGTGCCACGCATACTGCATGCAAGCATAGGGAGCCACCGAAGAAGCCACGTGGACACCACGCTATTGCTCGAAGTGTTCCACCCGTGCGCCACGCCATCTGTTCTAGTGAATCACGTCATGCCACGTGGTGATGACTCGGCGAAGGTTGACTCTGACCGGTCTCCCTTGCCACACGTCTCTCTCTGATTCGCCCAATAAACTTATGATGCCACGTGTCATGCTGTGATTGGTTAAAACTGTCAGTTTTGCTTGTTTTGATCGTAGCCCTTGATTAGATGCTGATCGTAGCCCTTGATTAGATGCTGATCGTAGCCCTTGATTTGATGCTGATCGGACAGTCCAAATCGCACCTGAGCTTTATTTAAGCCCCTAATCACTCCATAAACCCTAATTGGCCTCCATTAGCATAATTTTGGTTAGTTTTTAGAGCTAAAAAGAGAGAAAAATACAGAGAAAATCAAGAAACGACACAATTTTGATGGAGATTCAAGAGGAAATTAATTATACAATTCAAGAGATTGATTGTATTTCTTTTTCTACTCTTTTCTTTATTAATTTATTAATCTAGAGATCTTATGAACCCAATTTTTACCATGTGATGATCTAATATTTTTTCTCAATTATAATATTAATTTAATTATATTATTTAATCTGATTTTTATGCTATTAATTGTTTGGCCAACAATTTATCTATAGAGGCAATTAAATAGATTTGAGAAAATTATTTAATTGTTTGTCTTGATTAAATAACATGCAAAGTTTCTAGAGAAAGATGTATGATTCTTATGTATGTGATCCATAATTGATGAACTTAATGAGTAGTATGCAATTTAATTGGCATGAGAGTGTGATTAAATTAATTACTATATAGTGTGTAGTTTACTTGAGAGAGGAATACATGTTAGGTTAGATTCAATTGATCATGTAATTAATTGATATTATATTGGGGGGATTTTAGTGATTCGCATGTTTAGAAAATTTGGGATTAAGTATTCCTAAATATTTTCTCATATATCTTTTTAGTCATAAAATCTGATTTAATTAATTATTGCTATTTACTTCTAATTATTTTAATTTTGCTTTCTTAAGATATAAAAACACCAAAAAATTGATTTTTATTATTTTTAGTTTTAAAAATTAGTTTCTTAAAAAAATACTCTCCGTGGGAACGATCTTTATTTATCATTATATTACTTGTTATGATACGTATACTTGCGTATTTATTGCATACACAATTTGTGTGGCGATCAAGTTTTTGGCGCCGTTGTCGGGGATTATTAATTTTAGAAATTAATATTTTTTTTATTAATCATTAATTTTATTTTTTTCATTTAAAAAAAATCTTAATTTATTTTTCTTTACTTTAATTTTAATCTAAATTTATTTATAATTTTTTAGGGACTTATTTATTTATTTATTCTAGTTAATTTTTATTTTTATTTTTTTATTTACTTATTTATTTATTTTTACTTTAATTTATTTATTTAGTTGTTAATTTTTTTTTAGTTTTTTTTAGACATTTCCTTTAGTATTGTAGAAACATAGTTGAGTCTATTGTATGAGTAGAGTTCGTGAGGGAAAAATCTTACCTTTAGATCTTAAAATTGAGTGTATTTTGAGATCAATTAGAAAACAACAAGTCACCCTAGAGGAAGAAATGGCTAATCCATTAGAAATAAACAATAATGAGCTAATCTTGAATAATCAAATGTTTTTGATAGATGATAGAGATAGAGCTATGAATGAATATGCAATACCTACGTTGGAAGGGCTGAATCCAAATATTACAAGGCCAAACATCCAAGCTAATCAGTTTGAATTAAAGCCAGTGATGTTTCAAATGCTATAAACAGTTGGACAATTCAGTGGATTATCGACAGAGGATCCTCATCTTCATCTCAGATTGTTTATTGAAGTTGTAGATTCATTTAAGTTCAATGGTGTGACAGAAGAAGCATTTAGGCTTAGATTATTCCCTCACTCTTTGCGAGACCGTGCTCGAGCTTGGCTAAACTCTTTGCCACCTGATTCCATTACAACTTGGAATGGTTTGGCAGAGAAATTCTTGATGAAATACTTCCCACCAATAAAGAATGTCAAGCTTAGGAACGACATCACTTCCTACCAACAACACGAAGGAGAATCTCTAAATGAAGCATGGGAAAGATTCAAGGAATTGCTAAGGAAGTTCCCTCATCATGGTATTCCTTCTTGGATTCAAATGGAAACTTTTTACAATGGTTTCAATGCTCAAAAAAGGATTATCGTTGATGCATCGACTAATGGAGCTTTGCTAGCCAAATCTTACAATCAAGCTTATGATTTACTCGAGAAAATGGCTAACAATAATTATCAATGGCCAATGGACAGAATGATAGCCATAAGAAAAGTAGCCAGAATGCATGAGGTAAATGATATCACAACACTTACAACTCAAGTGTCATCTTTGGTTAATCTTTTGAAGGTACAAAACTCGCCAGCGAGTATAAACCAAGTCCAAAATTCAAAACTGTCATGTGTGTTTTGTGGAGGAGCTCATTTGTTTGATAATTGTCCAAATAATCCTGAATCCATTTGCTATGTGGGTAATGTGAATCGAAACAATAATCCATACTCAAACACATATAACCCAGGATGGAGACAACATCCAAATTTTTCTTGGAGCAATAACAACATTCAAGGTGGTACTCAATTCAACCATCAATCATTTCCACCACCTGGTTTTCAACAACCACAACAATCACAAGCCCAAGAGAAGAAGCCACCTACTGAGGAAAATTCAAATGCCTTAATGGGGATGATGAAAGACTTCATCCAATCAGTAAATACAAAAGTTTAAACTCAAGAGGCTTCAATTCGAAATTTGGAGAACCAAATAGGACAACTTGCTCAAGTTATAATTCAAAGGCCTCAAGGGAACCTTCCAAGTGATACAATTGTAAACCCAAGAAGAGAAGGTAAGGACCAATTCAATGCCATAACCTTGAGGAGTGGTAAAAATTTAGAACAAGAACATAAGACAGAAAAGGATGAGGAGAAATAGGAAATTAAAAAGGATAAAGAGGACTATCAAACTAAAAAGGATAAAGAGGAACCAGAAACTAAAAAGGAGGAGGAGAAATTAGTGGATAAAGAGAGTAATGAAAATGAAATAATTCAGCCAAAAAAGAGCAACCTTTACAAGCCCACTATTCCTTTCCCTCAAAGACTGCAAAAGCAAAAGTCGATCTGTGATTTTCAAAATTTCTAAGTCTTCAAGAAGCTACATATAAACATACCATTTGCTAGGCACTTGAACAAATGCCATCTTATGCCAAATTCATGAAGGATATACTATCAAAGAAAAGGAGGCTTGGTGATCATGAAACAATAACCTTGACTGAAGGTTGTAATGCCATTTTTGATAGAAAACTACCACAAAACTGAAAGATCTAGGTAGTTTTGACATCCCTTGCACTATTGGGAACATTCGTTTTGGCAAGGCACTGTGTGACTTGGGTTCTAGTATTAGCCTTATGCCATTATCAGTCTTCAAGAGATTGGGGATTGGTAAAGCAAAACCTACTTCGGTAACATTACAAATGGTAGATAGATCGATTAAGAGACCTCAAGGTGTGGTCGAAGATTTGTTAGTAAAAGTAGACAAATTCATCTTTCCGGAACTGTGACATTCCTATCATACTTGGTCGTCCATTCTTAGCAACCGGAAGGGCACTCATTGATGTACAAAAAGGTGAACTTACAATGAGAGTGCAAGATGAACAAGTAATATTTAAAGTTTTTAAAGAATCTAAACCCCCTGATATTAATAATGCTAATGAATGTTTGAGGATAAATGTTACTGATTGTGGGTATGGCTTAAAAGAATATGCGGTAGTAACTAAGGATATAAACTCACCAGAAAATAACTCAACCTATTATAACTTTGAAAGTATGGCATCGAAGGTTGATATTGTAGACTGTGTGAAATTTTTAGAAGACGCATCTCTCATGTATGTATCAAAGGCGATAATGAAAATTTTTGAGATAGGATCTAAGCTCAAACCATCAATTGAAGAGCCACCAAGTTTAGACCCCACACTTCTACCCTCCTATCCTCAATCAAGTATGAAAGTGAAAGAGTCCAATGGAGATGTGAAAAAGCTATTAGAAATACATAAATTGGATGAGTTACGGTGGAATGCTTATAAGAATGCCAAGAAGTTCAAAAGGAAAAAAAATATGGCATGAGAAGAGAATTGAGTACCGTGTTTGCGAGCCAAAACATAAAATATTATTGAACAAATCAAGACTCAAGTTGTTTCCAGGCAAACTCAAAAGTAAATGGATACAAAAGGATGTGCCTTAGGACTTAATAGGACAGTCTAGTCAAGGACGTTAAACGTGACGCTGGTTGGGAGGCAACCCAATGTTATTTTACTTATATTTTCAATGTTTTTGTTTTGTAGGTGAATAAATGTGGAGAGCAATGACACAACAAGAATGAGCATTTCAGTGACAAATATGGTGTGCCATAACTAAGGGAGTTTTCTTTTCTTTGACCTTTTCATATTTATATGTGCACATTAGGGACAATGTGTAATTTAAGTTTGGGGGAGGGAACTTCATTCTCTACATTAGTATTTAGTATGCATTTTAAATTTTTAGGAATGTTTGTTTTTTAATTTTTAGGCTGTTTTTAATCATGATTTGGGTAGAAATTGATAAATATATGAAAACTAAATGCACGCATGCTTGATATGAAACATATGAAGTCCATGGTAAAAATTGGTTGTCATGACTAGGATAAGGAATGTAACATATTTATTAAGATATTTACATTAATCATGTGATATGCTTGTTAGTTTTGATTGAATTGATTCAACTTTTATGCACATGTTCATGATTGAATTTTGGTGTGCCTATTGAGAGAAAATTTGTACTGAGTTATGTGAGTTAATTAGATCTACCAAGTTTTAGAATCTATTTGATCATCTCTTGAGGCGAAATCCTAAATAGTATTCAGCAAGAGAAATGATTTAGGCCTTATTTGGATCGATTGAGCCTTTCAAGCTAACCATTGTTAATACCTTTAGTCACCCATTTGAGCCTAACAAAGAACCTTTCATATTTGTAAGCCACATTTAATGCCTAACTAATAAGTATTACCTCTACCCTTGCACCTTTAGCTTGTATGAAAAGAAAAAAAAAGACGTAATCATGTGTATGCTTTAGAGTAAGGTGAAATGTAATGCACCCCGTAAAAAAAAGGCAAAACTCACAACACAAGTATCCCTCTAAAGAAAAAGAAAATATAATTGAAAATAAGTTTGGGGTGTTGTGAAATAAAAAAAATAAGAAGAGAAAAGCGATGTGGAATAAAAAAAATATATGAAAAGAATGTGAAAAGGAGGTGCACTAAAATATCAAGTAAAAGCTCAATTGTAGTTAAAAAGTGCATGATGAACAAAAAAAAGAAGCTAAGGTGTGGAACGACCCTAAAATGTTTGCATTTATCGACCCCCCACCTAAGCCTTACATTACAACCATGTAAAGTCCTTATTGATCTTGAGCTAAGTGCATATTTATATTAGTGGAGAGGGATGTGAAAAATTGACTTATGAGACTTGTTCTAAGATTTAATTGATTATCATGCTCATATAAGTTGATTTCGTGAGTGCATTGGACGATATCATGTGCAACACACACACACGAATTAATTTTTCAAAAACCTTGGATATCCTTGTATTGATGGAACATTGATTGATGAATATGAGAACCTCTTTATCATAGACTTGTTTGACTTTTGAGAGGGAAAGTTTTTGTCAAATATGCATGTACTAATAGAAATATATTTATGAATATACTACCCAAATTATTTTATTTAGTTATACTTAGCTTTACTTGAGGACAATCAAAGATTTAAGTTTGGAGGTGTGATGACTCTATGAAAATAGAGTCATTAGCGCACTTTTTCACTTAATATTTACTTGTTTTATTTAATAAATAGTTTTTTTGTGGCTAAAAAAATTAAAATATATGACTGAGCAAGCCACGTGGACGCCACACAAGCAAAGAGAGCGAATCACGTTGCACCGCATGTGAGGAGGAGAAACACGCATCACGTGTCAGCACGACGTTCAATCCGAGTTCAGAAACCAGTCAACACGCGATGACACGTGTCACCACACTATTGCTCGAAGCGTTCCACCTGTGCGCCACGCCATTCGTTCCCGTGAATCATATCGCGCCACGTGGTGCTGACTCGGCGAAGGTTGACTCTGACCGGTCTCCCTTGCCACACGTCTCTCTCTGATTTGCCCTATAAACTTCTGATGCCACGTGTCACGTTGTGATTGGCTAAAACTGTCAGTTTTGCTTGTTTTGATCGTAGCCCTTGATTTGAAGCTGATCGGACGGTCCAAATCACACCTGAGCTTTATTTAAGCCCCTAATCACTCCATAAACCCTAATTGGCCTCCATTAGCATAATTTCGGTCAGTTTTTAGAGCTAAAAAGAGAGAAAAATACAGAGAAAATCAAGAAACGACACAAATTTGGTGGAGATTCAAGAGAAAATTAATTATACAATTCAAGAGATTGACTGTATTTCTTTTTCTACTATTTTTTTTATTAATTTTATGTCTTCTTTCGTGAAAAATATGAGTTTTATGAACACAATTATGTGTAATTAATTTATTAATCTAGAGATCTTGTGAACCCAATTTTTACCATGTGATGATCTAATATTTTTTCTCAATTATAATATTAATTTAATTATATTATTTAATCTGATTTTTATGCTATTAATTGTTTGGCCAACAATTTATTTATAGAGGCAATTAAATAGATTTGAGAAAATTATTTAATTGTTTGTCTTGATTAAATAACATGCAAAGTTTCTAGAGAGAGATGTATGATTCTTATGTATGTGATCCATAATTGATGAACTTAATGAGTAGTATGTAATTTAATTGGCATGAGAGTGTGATTAAATTAATTACTATATGGTGTGTAGTTTACTTGAGAAAGGAATACATGCTAGGTTAGATTCAACTGATCATGTAATTAATTGATATTATATTGGGGGGATTTTAATGATTCGCATGTTTAGAAAATTGGGGGATTAAGTATTCCTAAATATTTTCTCATATATCTTTTTAGTCACAAAATCTGATTTAATTAATTATTTCTATTTACTTTTAATTATTTTAATTTTGCTTTCTTAAGATATAAAAACACCAAAAAATTGATTTTTTATTATTTTTAGTTTTAAAAATTAGTTTCTAAAAAAAATAATCTCGGTGGGAGTGATCTTTATTTATCATTATATTACTTGTTACGATACGTATACTTGCGTATTTATTGCACACACAATTTGTGTAGCGATCATTCATGTGGTACCAACAAAATTTGGAATAATAGTTCTAAAAAATGATAAAAATGAATTAGGGCTCACTAGGACAATCAAATTATCGAGGATGTGTATAGATTTTAGAAAATTGAATTTAACACTAAAAATGCTCACTTTCCTTGTTTATTCATTGATCAGATGTTAGAAAAACTTGTTGGGCTTAAATTTTACTATTTTTTGGATGATCTTTAAAATTATTATTAGGTACCTATTGACTAGAGGATCAGGAGAAGACCACATTCACATGTCCTTTTGGGACATTTGCATTCAAAAGGATTCCTTTTACTACATTTTAGAGATGTATAATGCTAATCTTTTCAAACATGCATGGTGAAAATTTTCAGTGTGGTATTTATGCATGATTTTTCTATTTTTGGAACCTCATTTGATGATTGCTTGCATAAATTGACTTTAGTTTTAGAAAGATGCACCGAATATAACTTGACACTTAGTTGGGAGAAAAGTCATTTTATGATACAAAAAGGGATTATGTTAGGACATGTAATTTCTAACAAAGAAATTGAAGTTGATAAGACAAAAATTGATTGACTGTTAAACTGACCTCTTTATATCTGTAAAAAGGATTAGGAGTTTCTTAAGACATGCATGTTTCTATAGGAAATTTATTAAAAAATTTGTTAAAATAAGTCATCATTTATGTAACCTATTGTCAAAAGATATCTATTTTGATTTTAATGATGATTGTCTTATTACCTTTAACATTTTGAAGGATAAAGTAACATCTGCCCTTATCATTATGATATCTAATTAGTATCTATCTTTTGAAATGGTGTAAGATGCTTTTGATTATGCTATAGAGGTAGTGTTGGGCTAGATAGTGGATAACTGTTTACATGTCATATATTACACTAGCAAAACACTAAATGATGCCCAAATTAATTATTCCACCATTGAAAAATAATTCTAGACTATTGAGTTTTCATTAGACAAATTTAGGTCTTACTTAGTAAGTGTTAAAGTAATTGTATATTCTGATCATACTACTTTAAGATATATATTAAGTTAACCTAATGCTAAGCCTAGACTAATCAAGTGAGTTTTACTCTTATAAGAATTTGACCTAGAGATCAAGGATAAGAAAGGTAGTGAAAATTTAGTAGTTGATCGATCATTTGCCTAAGTTAATTTCAAACTTCAATTCTCTTGAAAGTGAGAGTAAATAAAAAATTATTAAAACCTTTCTCGATGAATAATTATTTTCAATAGATTCAAACCCATGGTATGATGACATAGTAAATTATCTTGCTTGTGTTTTGAGACAACATTTCTTCTGTGGAAAAGAATAGGTTTTTACATTCTTGCAGGCAATACTCATGGGATAACCCTTATCTATTCAAGATTAGCTAATATCAAATCATCTAGAGTTGTGTGTTTGAAGAGGAACATAAGAGAATTCTAGATTTTGTGATGAACTTCACTATGAGGGCAATTTTGGTGGTAAGAAAATAGCCTTTTAGTAGAGTTGATGGATCCTAAGACTCAAATAATGTTTAAAGTAAATGACCATTATGTGAAGCCTTATTTAAAAAGAGAACATAACATAATAGAAATTGATTGCATATAGACATGTGACCCTTAGCACCATGATGATGACCATGTCTTGATAAGATGTTAAAATGGTGTTTGATGGAAGGCAACCTATTATTTTTAATACTATCATTTTTTTATTTTAGTTGATTTTGTTTTTGGATTTTATAAGCTTTTGTTTTATGTATTTTTCATTTTATATAATTTGTTTTACTTTAGACTATTTTATTTCCTTATTATGTGAACTTTGGTTATTTAATTTAGAATTGTTGAAATTTATAATTATTTGTTGAGATATATAAGAAGTACAAAGTATTCTATTTGTGTAGATGAAAATGTATGAAAAAATGGATGCACTTGAATTTTCGTATTAAATAATTGATCATATACATCAAATGAATAGCTTTTCTCTTCTTTATTCTTTAATTTATAATTGTTACATTGAAAATAATGCAGGTTCTAGGTTAAGCGTGGAACAAAAGTTACATTACATAAATTATGGACAATTTTAATTTTTTTTTAAATATGGAATTATATTTATATATATTTTATTTTATTTTATTGGTTTAGGGATAGTTAGGTTGAATTTTAAATTTTTTCTTAAAATATTATCATGCTTTTAGTTGTTTTTAAGAAAATTATTGAGTCTTTGCATTGTTAGATTAATATTTTTAACATATTATGGAGTAATGTAATAATTATTTTGTTTCTCATACTTTGTGTTTCATGATAAAATGTTGTAATCGAGGTAAACCCAAAATTGATGTTTAGGAATTAAATAGTGGAGACTACATTGTGAGAATATTTTAAGCCTATTATCACTCCATTCTAGGAGATAATATTTTTCTACTCCTTTAAACACTCTTCTTATTAATTCTAAGTATTAGATGATCTTTATAGGTTTTGCATTGAGTGTTAGAACTTTTACATCTCATAAAGTGTCATATGCTTATTTTTATTATTTAAATTGAATGACTTAAATAAAAATTTAAGCCTTTCAGGGAAAAATATATATCTGAGGTTCCTTAAAGCTAATACAAAAAAGAGCGCTACAAATTAGTCACTCATCAAAACATGCAGCTATGTACATGGGTCCACTTTTTGTAAAAAAAAAAGAAAAAATTAATAGTATAAACTAAATACTATGACCTAAAAGTCCTTCAAAGTTGTGAGAATGACTATTACAAAAACAATATAGGAAATAAATCCCCTTGAAGTCATTAAATTTTCATTCATTCCAAGGTACATATACTTGATATTCTTAATTGATGATTTTGATTGATGCATGAGAATAATATTTAATTTATTTATAAATTCTATCATTTGATTTCTTTCATGAAATCAAATTTTACACACTATTTTGAGATTTTCTTCTTTTAATATATGTGAACCCATTAGTTTATACATAAACTCTGTTCGCATATAATTTTGATTGAATGATTGAACCTATAAAATTAATATAATATTGGGAGTATGACTTATGATGATCAGAGTCAGAGCGAATTCGAATTTTTATCACCAAAATTGGGTAAATCAATGTTGATACATTTTTATTATAGAATATGAATTTATGATTTTCAATTAATTTTTACAATAAACTATGATTTTTTGGAATGTTAATCAAACTTATATTTTAGATTTTAATTATGAACTAAAAAGAGACTAAAGCATAATAAGTTTTCCCATTTTACTTTTTTATTTTTTTATTTTTAATTTTTTACTTTTTGTTTTAGTTTTTACTTTGTTAATTTCATTTCTTAATTTTTTATTTGTTTGTTTTTGTTATTTTTTTTAATTTTTTTCATTTTATTTGATGTTTATGGGTATCAACAATAAAAGTTCTCACGAGATTTAAAACTCATCCACTAAGACAGCCTAGAGGTTTAAAAGTTTGTTGCATATGTTAAATGCAATTGTTTTAATCTACGAAAGTGATTTAGGATAGTTTAATTTATTAATTTAAGTTTTTGTTTTTAGTTTTTTTTTTTTTGCTTTCCTTTCTAAGTGAATAGTAAGAAGGTGGTTGGACGTTGTGATAAGTGGTTGAAAAGCATTGAATATTATGTGATTTATTTACCCTTTAATTTCAAAAATAAATTTATATTTGCATAATTTTATCATTACTTTAATAAATCTATGTTTTTAAAATCATGAGTCTGTTTTTTTATTTTTCAAATATTTTGGATTCAAAATGATTTAATAATAGCACTTGAAGATTTGTACCTGAAAGCACTCAATTGCAACGAGGATAAATAAAAGAATTACATATGTAATCCTTATATATGTACCAATCAAATGTAAGGGGTAAAATAAAAAGAAATTTTGAGATAAATAGGTGAAACATTGAGGATTAGTAGCTTTAAATTTTTTACCACCTGGTGTTAGGTTCCTTTGACCTTCTACCTTTTATCGATTATGCTATCCCTTTTTAGGTGAGTTGTTTTATTTGTTCTTTGTCCAGAGGTACTTCTTGAGCCTATGAGCAAATAAAACAATATATTCAACATCTAAATCATCATCACTCTTAGAATTTACCCTTTTGAAGCTTTTAAATTTTGTGTTCTTGTTCTTTATGGATGACTCAAGAGTAAGTTCATAAGTTTGAATAGACCCAACTAGTCCATCAATATTAAAATTTTCCACATTCTTGCTATCCTCTAGTGATCTTCATCTTATAATGTTCTGTTAATGAACTTAGAAGTTTGCATAAAAGTTGATGAATTTTCTCACTAAGTGTAGAACAAGCATTAGAAATATCAGAAGAACAAACATAAAATTGACCAAAAGTTTCAGTATTGCTCATTCTAAGAGAGTCAAATTAAGATGACATAAATTATAGTTTTATTTTTTTGGGAAGTTCCTTCAAGTACAAGAACATGTGAATTCCATGTACCTTTCGCAGTCTCACAGTTAGAGATGCGACGTAACTCGTCCATTGGCATTGTACCAAAGATAGAACTTAATACTTTTTTTTTGTTAAAACACTAAAGGTTCTTTCGTAAATGGTCCTCTTTTCTTATATATAGTTGTTACACTTTCTTTTTTATAGAAGGTAGTCTCCAACCTTCAAGAATGGAATCCCAAATATTTTCATCTTCTTTGAGATAGGCTTGCATGTGAGTCTTATAATAAGGGTAATTATATCCATAAAAGAGTGGGAGTCTAACAAGTGAGCCATCTTCTTTTATTAGATCCATGGGTTAGTTTGTGTGTCACTATGACTCAAAATTACTAAGTGTGCCTAATGTAGGCTTTGATATCAATTGAACATTCTAAAGCGGACCAAATAGACATAGAAATGGGTGAATATATTATTTTTTAATTTTATCAAATTATAATTTCATAATATAATCACAATGGTCAGACATACAATTACGTGTAAATAATAAAATAAAAATTAAAAATAATATATAAGATTTTTATGTAAAAACAACCTTGGTCATAATAAGAAAAACCACTAGTCCACCTAGTCTATCCATATGAAAAATTATTATTCAAGTACAAACTCAATCTTATACTATCCTCCATACGATAATGTCCCAATGTACATTGCTTAAGAGCCTCTACTCTATTTTTACAACCTCTAAAATTAGTTCGAGTAAGATCTTAACCAACATTCTGATTCACTTCTTAAAAATTAGGCATGTTTCATGGATCAACCTACAAAAAATACCAGTGTCTATGTGCGTTCTAGATGGATTTCAATAAGAAATAAATCCTAATCATAGTTCAAAACATAGACCAAAGCATATGAAACTATGATTTCTAGAACAGATAATAATTCATCAATTTGGTAGTGATTTTTTAATCAAATACTAATTGAAAATATCTAGAACTATTTTTGACCTAAATAGCTATAGAGCGATGAAGCACGGAGAAGATTACAATTTCTCTCAAAATTATATATTCTGGGTGTTTTTAAAATGAGCTAAGAATTTAATTTATAAAGAATTATAATACGTTAAAAATACCCTCTTTAGTTTTGAAAACACTTATTAAAAAAAAGCTATTAATTAAATTCACATAAGGGTTAATTTAAAAAAATGATTTTTAAAACACATTAGTTGCTCACTCTTATGTAAGGAATTTTGACTCGAGAGTCCTTGATCAAAGTCTCATCAATCGAGTAAATATATAAACAACCCAAGTAGGACTCTATAAGAGTCGATCAAAGCTCGATCGATTGGTATCCTTCCTCAATCGATTATATCCATGCTTGATCGATTGAATAAGATGCAAAAAGTAATACTAAGTGTTGTGAAAGTATACTAGTGAATGTAGGAATGCGTCATTGTGTGTGATAGTTATGAAGAATATACTTAAAATATGACTATTTGAAACTCGAGTGTTTCTTTGGCTTAGCTAGAAAGACTTGATTAATGAGCCTAAATTCTAGTTTATAAATAAGAATTTTGTCCATAAAAATCGCTAACACTCATAACTTCTTAAAAATACCAAAATATGTTTTACTACATATAATTAAGTGTACGTAAAAAATTATATTAATATATATATTTAGTTTAAGCACGATTAAGATTTGACATAATCATCATTGCATCATGCTATATTTGTTATATTTATTTCTTGAAATAATCATCTAATTTTTACTAGTAACCACCAACGAGGAAGTTGATGCTAGACAAGAAATTTTTTTAGTTCCTCATTTACCCCTAAAATATCAATTTAAGAACAATTTATGGCAAATAGAAACACAAATAGACTTGTTGAACCCTTTTAGAAAAGGGTAATATTTCCCTGGAAAAGTTAATAAACTAAATAATTCAATTCAATAGCTTAACGCTAAAGTGTTTAGTATAAAAAGTAAATGAGCACTTGAGTTATACGATGCATAAAAAAACTTGATAGTCAAATTTTGTATTTATAAAAAGTTTGTAAGTGCACGGATAACTTATAATAAACAATAAATAAATTCCTAAGATAGTCTCACAAGGAATTATGGTGGTTATAGTCTCTAAAGGAATTATAGTGGTTTTAAAAAATTAAATTATTTTCTAATTGAGTTAACAGAAAATAAGTCTTAAACACTCTAACAATTTTTTGGTTTGATGAACATAATCATAAATTCTTTACCTTTAAATAAGTGAACTTTATTGATCATGACAAGTTTACACAATTCTCAATTAATCAATGACTTCTTCAACCAGGATTAAAATTGATTAATTGACAAATTGAGAAAAATATATACATTAAGATTCTCAATTAATTAGTAACTTTCTTGGCTGGCTTGAAATTATTTAATTGGTAAACCTCAATTAAATATATTATTTTATTGTAAATAAAGATTTGTTCCATTATTAATTTACAACTAAATATATTTTTAACCATCAAATTTAATCTCATTAATCAATAATTTTCTTGATTGGACTTATAATTTGATAAATGAAATTAAATCTCTTATTCACTTATGCACAATTAAACACATATGATTTTTTTAATGTCTAATTCTAAAATATTTTCTTTAATCATAAATCAAGATTTGGTTTATCATTAATTTATAATTAAATATTTTAAGAATATAAACAAGAAATAAATAAAAATCCTATTTATTCAAAACATAAAACTTTTCTTCCAATCATCTCTAATCATCGAAAGTCAAATAACTAAAATTATATATTACAAAATTAGCCAATCATAAATTAACAAAAGAGAATCATATTATGATAGACATCATATTACAGAAAGAGATAAAAAATACAACAATTTCCATATCTTTGAATAAGTTGTCATTGGTTTCTTAATATACTTGGATCTTCTTCGCAATAAGGAGGTTATCTTTTTGTATCTATATATTGTGGTGGGATGGCTTTGAAAATTGGATCTAAAAAAATAAAATAACCTATGGTTGCTTGAAAAATTATAATAAAAAAATAAATCAAAACCTAATACATATTGTTTGATTTATAGGGAAGGTTGGGTAAGAGAGTTTTGGCCTAAGTATTGTTCCCAGGCCACGACACAAGTTTTTTCATGTCGTAGCACATGATACACTAAGCTTAATCAAATTCACCCTACATTGGTCACATTATGGTACCATTTATTCCATGTTATGGCATATGATATTTAGCATGTCTAGTAAGTTCCTACCGGACAATGTGCGTTGTGACACACTTATTTTTTACCCACGACATGCTTTATTTTTCTTAAAATTTTCCTTGTACACCTTACAGAGTGGTTGGATTTTAAAGTAAGGCTTAAATGGCTTTATCTTTTAAGCTCTTAGGTGCAAATTAATTGCTCCAAGTATTGTTCTTCATGTCTTGATGAATTTAAACATTTTGAAGCAAAAATCACCTAAAATATACTTGTGATTTCAAATATTTAGATTTTCTTAAATTAGCACATAAATATGCTATAATCAAACCTATTATTTCATTTAAGCACAACAAAATCATAGAATATGACTGCTTCTCAATCACTTATCACAATATCCAACTAGCTTCTTATTAGCCTCTAGCAAGAAAAACAATATAAAAACTAAAAACAAAAATAAATAAACTAAAATAAACTAACCTAAATCATTTTCATAGATTGACACAGTTGTATTTAGCGTATGCAACAAACCTTTAAACCCTAACTAGTGGACACGTTAAAGTCTCATGAAAGTTTTCAATGATGATACCCACACACATTCTAATATACAAAACTAAAAGTAAAAAGGTTATTAATAAATAACAAAACTAAAATAAGAAAAATGCTCTTGCTTTAGTTTCTTTTCAATTTGTAATTAAAGACTCAAGCACAAATTTATCCAACATCTCAAAAGATCAAAGTTCATTGTTTAAATCAATTACACATCACAAATCCATGCCTTATGACTAGAACATATAAACTATGACTCATATAGTCCTAGTCTAAAGACTCCAACTTTGCTTCGATTCTATTCATTATAAGATACACTCTCAAATTCACACTGATCCTATGGGTTCAAGCACTCAACAAAATATATGTGAATAGAATTTATGTAAAGAATAAAATAAAAAAGGTTCACATATGTTTATAAAGAAGAAAGGATCAAATGTGCATAACATGGATCTCATGAAATGAGTCATATTCTAGGATTATGAAGACATCATAATACCAATATCATATTTCAATCAAAATTAAAAAGCAAAAATATCAAGTCTATACCTCAAGATGAATGAAAATTCTTTTGAATTCAAGGAGTTATTCTTACTTTTTTATTTTTATAATAACCATCTCACCACTTTCCAAAATTTAAGGTTATAGTATTTAGTTATATTATTTGTTCCGTTCTTATATTCTTTCTTTTAGAGAATAGACCCATATACATATATGTGTTCTTGTGATGGCTAATTTGACTTTTTTTTTTTACGAAAATGCATATATATCTCTTTTTACTAGAAGTCAAGCATGAATGAAAATAAATGTACACTTTTTTATTTTTACTCAAATCATTCAATCTAAGCAATAAAAATAATTACATGATATTTCATTAGATGTTTAAAATCATAACATTCAATATAAAACTTATAGAGATCTTCTAACAATTTGAAATAATAGGAAAAGTGTTTAAAAAAATAGAATAAATATTATAACTCAAAATAAAATGATATAAGCTCAATGATATCTCACAACGTAGTCTCCATTATTTGGTTCATATGCAAAAAATTTATGTTTATCTAAATCTCAACATCCAAGCATGAAACACAAACTATGAGTAGAACTAATTCTTATAATTATCTATGACCATGTTTAAGACTTCAAACAAACAGTGCAAAGACTATATTAGTCACTTTAAATTAACTAAAAGCATGATAATTTTTATAAGAAACTTTTAATTTGGTCCTAATTGCACCCCCAAAGCTAAACTAAATATTTTGCTCAATTATTTCAACTATTCATAAGTTCAGAAAAGCAATGAAAGGGCCAAATAACAAATTAACTACTAATAAATAAAGGGAAATAACTAAAATAAAATTCAATAAATGAATGTTCCCTAAAATGATAGGTTGCATCCCACCAAACGTTAGTTTAATGTCTCAGTTAGATGTTATTTAAGGTTATGATTTATAGACACGGATTCACTTAATGTCTTCCTTTTCATCGAGTCTATGTTTGTGTGTGCTTGAAAATGTATAATCTTTTCCAAGACTATCATTTTTATACTCCTACTATAGATATCAATAATTGTCTTGGTAGATGCTATGAATGGCATACTAATAAGTACATTTTTCTTCTGGTCCATTAGTGGTGGTTCTTGCACATCTAAAATAAAAAAATCTACATGTAAAATAAGATTATCTACCTACATTATTAAGTTCTCTGTCATACCCTTTGGATATATTATTAAATTATTAGCTAATTGTATGGACAAAGGTGTGGGTTTCAACTCCCACACTCCTAACTGCTATTATAAAGAATAAAGCATTATATTAACAGTTGCACCTGGATATTATATAGCATTTACCTTCTATTTATCACCAATAGTGATATTAAAATTAAAGCTTCCATGATCATCGGAGGTATCTTTAGAATTACTTGTGTTCCCTATATCATTAGGAAAATATTTAGAAAAATAAGGGAATTCAATGTTTAGTAACTCATCGTTATAAAGAGCTATAATAGCCTTCACATGTTGATTTTGACCATGAAAATGTTCTCTAGCTTGCTTTTACAAATGCTTAGCTAGTTAACCCACTTGCACTTTTATTCTTTTCATTGATGCCTCCAAAGTGTTCAACCTTTAATCATTTTTAATCTTGTTGTATTTGCTAACTTGAGTGAAATCAATCAAGTTATCCTTTAAGGTTGATCTAATTAAAAGATTATGTGGCAAGTAATAGTGGTATTGTTGGTCCTATTTCTTTGGGTTCTGGGCATAGGTGCGCTGTTTTCTCTCCAAGTGAAATTGGGATTATTTCTTTACCCTTGATTATAAGTTTTTACATAAGTATTATTCCTAGGAAAATGTTGATAAATCTCCATTGTATTCACTTGTTCTGGACCTACAAATGGTTTTATTTGATAAGGACATGTGTAAACACCATGCCCATAATTACTACACACTCCACATGCTTCTTTGTTTGGAATGCCGTTAGTGGCAAGAAGTACAACTTGCTTGGTGAATTATTCAAGTTGTGTAGACATTTTAGTGCTGGAGTCTATCTCATAAACTTTGACTCTTCTAACTCTAGCATTCTTTTGTAGGGAATTAGCACCAATATTTCATAGAGGTCATAAGTCTCTAAGGTAATTACTTCTCCTCTAACTCCACCTCTAGCATTGTCAACTCTAAATTGATATTGTTGTGCAATCCATCATAGAATAATTGATTTTGTAGCTGTAGTGTGAAAATGTGGTGTGGGCAATGAGTGACACGTAATTTGAATTTGTCCCAAGTTTCATGGAATAGTTCTCCTTCTATTTGAGAAAATGTAGCAATTTTTGTTCTCAAATTGGAAGTTTTCTACTAAGAATAGTATCTTCCTATAAACTTGTTTTAGACTCCTTCTCAAGTAATCGAAAATTCTGATAGAAGAGTCATTAACCAAACCTTAGCCTTCTCTTTAACAGTTTATGGAAAACATCTCATTTTTAATTGGTCCTCAATAAGCCCATGCAAAAGGAATGTCTATACAGTTTAGTAAAAATATCTAATGAAGGTCAATGGATCTTCATTAGGAATTCCACATAAAGATGACATGAAAAATGAATATTTTTCAATTTATATTTCCTAGCAGTCTCTCCCAAATATAAAAGAAGTAGCAGTGTCAATGATTGACATTGCATACTCTTTCAATAATATCCCCTTGGTAAAGCTTCATTCATTTTGAATTGCTTGAGTATTAGCTCATATGATTGTTCAAGAAAAAATAAATAAAAATTAAAAACTAGAAACAAATAAATTAAAGATAAGAAATAAAAATAAACAAACAACAAAAAGAACAAAAAATTGAAAATAAATAGATAAAGAAAATAACAAAAGAAATAAAAATAGAAAATAAATAAGGGAAAAAACTAAAACTAAAAATAAAAATAAACAAAAACATTTTTTGTACTAAACAATATACCGTGAAAAAGAAATAAATAAAAATAAACAAGAAGAAAAAAATAAAAATAAATTTAAATATTTACAAAGTCACACAATAAAAAGAAAATCACAAAATAAAAAATTTTCAAAAAATAAAAAAAATAAACAATTTAAAATTTCAATTGCTGGGCAACGATGCCAAAAACTTGATAATCAAATTATGTATTTATAAAAAGCTCACAAGTGCACAAATCACTTATAATAAGCGATTAGTATACTCACAAGATCATTTCTCAAGGACTTATGGTAGTCCTAAATACTCTAACAATTTATTGGACAGTAAATAAAAATAGTAAATTAAAACAATAATTTAAAACAGATAAACTAAATTATAGTCAAACATATGATGATGGATTAATATGAGATATTAGCAAGTAAAACCCTTAATTGATTTTTTTATTTATAGGCAAAGCTGGTTATAAAGGGTTTCGGCCAAATTATTGTTGGCGCACCTAGCATAAGATTTTCCACGCCGTGGCATAGGGTACATTAAGCTTCACCAAATTCATCCTAAACTGATGCTGCAACACCATTTAATCTACATCGCGACACAAGATAATCAATGTGCCCAGTAAATTCCTTTTGAACAATGTGCACCACAACACATTTATTTCTTTGCCGCATCACACTTTACTTTATTGAAAATTTCCTTGTATACCTTACATAATGGTTGGATTTTGATGTAAGGCTTACATGCCTTAATCTTTTAAGCTTCTAGATGCAAATTAAGTTCTTTCAAGTGTTATTTTTCATGTGTTAACAAATTTATATTTTTTGAAGCTAAAATCATCTTAAATATATCAAAACATACCCATAATTTCAAATATATAAATTTGTATAAATTATCACATAAATATGTTATAATTAAACCTATTATTTCATTTAAACATAATAAAATTACAGAATATGAATGTTTTTCAAACACTTATCAGTGTGAGAAATACTCTTCCAATGTTAAGGTGGCGAGGGATACTCTTTCAAGCAATAAGTTATTGGTTTTTGATATATTATTAATTTTTTTTATTTTCTTACTTTTTAGGATTTACATATAGTTTGGGTATTATATTTGAATTATATTAAATATCGTTTAAAGTAAATAAGAAATCTTAATAAAGTGGATAGGTACGTCTAATATGTGATATAATTGCATAAAAAAAAGAAAATTAATATAAAACCACTTATTTAAGGATATATGGTTATCGTAGTCTTCCCACTTGAACTATGAAGTCGGCAAAAATCCAATCTAGATTTTGCATAAGACAAAGCCCAAACCTTATAGGAACTCACGAGGTATTGGTTCATATATATACATATATTAGTTTTTGCCAAGGTGGTGATTAGGTGTACTTCGACTATGAATCAGTCAATGACCTAATTGATCTATCGATCTCATGCAAACTAAGGCAGAGATGGGAGGTGTGGTCCAACTATTTAACTACAAATATTTTTTGGTAGGTTTTGTAACTTTATGATAGGTTTTATCTTTCATGTTCTACCTAGTGGCGAAAACAGGCGAATCTCAATCTCATCACATGATGAAATCAGCTTTGATTTGTTTATTTTACTTTGGTCTTTGTCTTCGGTGGCTTTCTAAAGTCTCGCCCATTCATATCTTTAAGGATTGAGACGTAATATTAAAAAAGACAATATAATATAGTTTTTTTATTACTATAATAAGAGTATATAATATAGTTGATCTCTAAAACATTTTGTTTTATTTTTTAAATAAGTTTTTGAATTTTGAATGATAAAAATCCCACACCTTTCAATACACCACTAAATCCTACCCTGAAATTGATAATTTGTTTTTTTCGTCGATTTTAAACACATATTATACAAAAAAATTTAAAAATGTTATGCATCAAATTTTTAGAAGAATGAAAGCAAATAGGTGTTGATTGTTCTAAGAAATAAACACAAAATAAATAAAAAGAACAAAAAACTAATATGTTTCAATTGTTCCAAAAAATTAAGATAGTTTTGTGTTGGTTGTTACACATAACTAACTCAAATTGCGTCATTTTTTACAACAACTGAAGCATATGTTTTAATGTAACAATAACCATCCCCTCTTTCTTCCTCACACTTTTTTTTCTCTCTTCTCAAACCCCTTAATGCTGCAAAAGTCTGAAACTTAGTTTGTCGCCCATCCTAAAAATTTTGGTCACTCCAGTGACCTTCATTGCCTCTTCGGTACCCTTCTTGCCTCTTCAATAGCTACCACCAATGCCCACTATACACATTTCCATCCGGTTTGTCATGCATATTCCTTCCTTTTATTTTTTACTTTCTTACTTGTCAAACACTAGTTATAAGCTCAAATAATATCATGAACACTTTTTTATGTCAACAATTGTTATTTTTGTAATATTCTAAATTATTTTGTTAAATATACTTTTTTTTAATTAATCCAAATGATATTTTTTATTTTTGTAGTGTGATTGTTTCCTTCATTTTAGCTATATGCATATTATGGATTTAATCAAATAGAGGTATGTTTATTTCAATTCAAGTAGTTTTTATTTTGGTTTTTTATTTTAGAATAATACTAGCATGGAATTCATGTGTAAATTTATGCATTTTTGACGCAATAACAACAAGTCTACAGATTATGCGAGTAATATAACATACCTAAGTACGAATATTGATCAATTCCATAAGAAGTTATGTAATTTATAAATGAGTACTAATGTGACTATTAGGAATATTATTTGGACAATAGTTAATTATAAAAACACAAAAATAAATGACAATTATTTACTTAAATCCAAACTCAACAACTACGAAAATTATGGAAAAATGACCTAGAAATCTACAATCTTCCAATTTTTTAAGTATGTGAATCACTAAAATTTTTCTCAAAATAATTACTAACAAATTACATGATTAATTGAATATAACCTAGCAAGCATTCCTCTCTCAAGTAAACTATACACTATGTAGTAATTAATCTAATCATACTCTCATGCCAATATGATTGTATATTACTCATTAAGTCCATTCATTATAGATCACACACATAAGAATCATACATCTTTACCTAAAAATTATGTAAATTATTTAATTAAGACAAAGAATTAAATAATTCTTTCAAATCTATTTAGTTGCATTTATAGATCAATTGTTGGTCAAACAATTAATAACATAAAAATAAAATAAAATAATATAATGGAATTACAATCATATTGGGGTAAAATATTAGATCAACACATATATAAAATTAGATTCATAAGATCCCTAGATTAATAAATTTGTTAGGCATAATTAAGTTCATAAAGCTCACAATTTTTATAAAGAAAGACATAAAAGCTGATAAAGAAAGGAGAAGAAGAAGAGATACATTCAATCTCTTGATTTGTGGCACTAATCTTCTCTTAAATTCTTCACAAAAATGTGTCTTCTTTAATCTTCTCTTGAACTTTTTTTTCTCTTCTTGGCAGGTATTGTAGGTTTTTGATTCATAATTGTGTGTTTAATTTATGCCTTATTAGGGTTAATTAAAAGAAAAAAGGGACCTAATATAGGTCATTAGATCAACTCTTACAAGATTCAAGGGTAGAGAGTGAAAGCATGATCAAAAACTAATACCTTGTGGAAAAAGCAATAAGAAAAAAAAACACATGTAGGGGCATAGAAAAGTGCATGCTAAGGAATGAATCTTGTTAATCACCCTTAAAAATCAGCATGTCTAGGCATATATTTTTGCTTACTTTGGCATGGAGCTCTTTGAATGCATATTTAAAAAGTGTACCGAGGCACGAAAAAATTCCTACCGTGGTATGGACTGATTTTTCCTATTTTTGTCTCGTTTTTATTTTGTTTGCAATCGCTCCACCTATGTTGAAATAATTAAACTCAAATTAAGCATTTTCATGATATTTAGCACAAAATAAGACAAATTGTGGATTTAAAAGTAGTTAAATAATTCTACTTTCATAGAGTTATGAATTTTTTTATAAATAAATCTTCATAAATATGTTTTGTATTTCTTTTTGTAACTTTATACTTTAAAGTTAACATATAAAGGTATGATAATATGTATTCATGTTGCTAATGTAATATGTAGATATAATTTTGGTGTTTGATTTAAAGAATTAAGTTTTATTATGATTGTTATTTTTATCACGTATATATGTATGTATAACTATTTATTTTTATATATTTAAAAGTGAACTCTTGGATGCAAGCACGAGCACCTAGACTTTCTAAAGAGTACTTAGAAGAAGTTAAAATTTTCATGGAATTTATTCGTAAAAATATGAATGGTGAGGATGTGGTTCGATTCTTTTGTATTAAATGCAACTATTTGAATTTATTTCCTACGATGAACATGAAACATTTAGTTTGTACAAATATTTTAACAACTTATGATAATTAGTTTTTTCACATAGAATAGACGAAAGTAAATAGATATACTTCTATCAAGATGCTAACAACACCTGATGTTGACTTTTGTTAAATGTCCATGTATATATGACTATATGTATAGGAACTTTATAACCTTTTGCATTTAAACTCATTAATGAATGTGATTTTTGAGATTGTATAACAATACAAATCTATATTGTGTGTTGTTCCTATTGAATTGAGAAATTTATATGCATGTTGAATATATACAGATTTATGTAGATTTAGGAGTAAGTTTTGGGGCATTTAAATCGACGTTTATAAAAAATTTTACTTAAATTTGCATTGATTTTTAATAAAAAATGACTTATAACTTTGTGTTAATTTGACATAAAATCGACTAACAAATGTCATTTTTTGAAAAATTAATGAAAAACATGATTTGTATTTGTTTAAAAGGAACACAAAATATAATTTTCACTGGTTTAAAATTAATGTAAATAATCAGTTTTATGGTAGCGAAAATAAAAAGTAAGAGATTAAAGGATTTCGGGTAATAAAGCTACTTTTATAATGTATAAAAATTTATAAGAATTATGGATTACTATTATTAATAGGTGTACTTAGTTAATGCATACACTTATGATCCTTGTAAACAATTAATGTGAGACTTCAAATTGATTTCGACTAAGATTAATTCAACTCTAAGAAAGGACGAAAAATCACTTTTCTTTTTTTATCTTATTTCAATCTCTTCAAGTTTGGTTTGTATGCAAGATTCAATTAAAGTAGTTCGCCTTCCTTCTCAAGTTCCAGATGGTACCTCTTTCACTTGTATCCCTTATTCTAACACATTAACCACGGCTTTGGTATTGACTTTAACTTCTACTCAGGCACCTACTTTAGATTAAACTTCTATTTAGGTCTCGACTTCAACCCTGACATCGTTATATTTTTTTTATTTTTCATTCGAATCCAATTTCTTTCTTATCGTAACTCCTTTACATCCATTCAAAATGTGAGTATTTATCTCTTTTTTAGAACATTATTTTATATTTTTAACTTATTTTATTATATTTTTTTCTTTTTATAATTATTTTTGTTTAATTAATTGAAACTTTGATATAATGTCAAAATCCATGAGAACCATAAGTTATTTATTACTAAGAAGTTAACTCAACAAATAGAGATGCTAATAATTGGAAAAAAAAATTACTATTTAGTTTCATGAATTTATAATATGATTTGATAATTTTAAGAAGATATTATTAATATTTGTATAAAATAAGTTTCTTTATATAAAAATAAATTCATCCATGTGAAAGGATGAATGAAGGGATTCTCCATATATCGGACCTTAATGTAAAATCTCTCATAATAATCCTTATAAACTCCAATTATATTGTCTTTAATCGTTATAAAATATTTACTTATTACGTGCGATGACAATTTCAAATTAGTAATTTTAAAAAATGTATCGTGAAATATCTTATTTGCATGAATATCCATAAAATTGCTGAACTCGAGGCTACAACTAGTATGTATTGTTCATATCCCTTATTAGTATGGACGGCAACAACCTATTGGAATTTGATTTTTTTTTTAATATTGAATTTATTTATAATAAAAAAATCATCGATCTTCGTGTATATATATATATATATATCAAAATATCAAATTAAAAATTAAAATTAACTATCATTAAAACACCCAATACATTTGGAAAGAATATTTTTGGGCATTTATTTTTTAACACTTCAATTTAGCCAAAAATGTTTCTATTTCTTCCTCTTGAATTGTCATTATTAGAATATCTAATGAAATCTTAGGCGGTAAGAGTTAAACCATAAGTATACTAATGATGTAAACTGATTAGTTTAATTTGATTCAATTCATTTAAAATTAACCCAATAGTTTATTAACTCATAAAAAATATTTTTACAAAATTATAATTATATATTATAATGTCATTAATTATGAAAAGATGACACTAAAAAATAACTAACTAGCTCGTGAATAGCATCCAAACTTATCAAAAAATATTTCTGTAAAAAGGTAATTACTGTAATATCATTGTACATTATAGAAAAACACACTTAAAAACATTATTTTATTTTTTAATTTTTATAAAAATATAATACTAATGCTAACATTTTAAAAATATATATATAATATATATTTTTTAAATTTTTAAAAATATAAATAAGTCAGGCGAGCAGTTGAGTTATTTTAAAAGTGAGTTGAACTTTATTAAGATTATATATAAGTTAAATACGCTGAGTTGTATATCATCTTTAAAATCCCAGGCGGAATAAATATCACAATCATGCTAATTGTTAAGTTTCTAAATGTTGACAGTAATTGCCATGTTTATAAACATTGATTGTAAATGTTTTTATAAATGTTCAAATTTATCTCCCCATAAGATGGAATACTATGCACATATAGAAAGCTGATGGGCTTATTGGACTTTACGTTAGTATTAGGGCTCCTGATTCATGCATATATGTTTTGGCTGCTATTCTCAAACAGTTAAGTTTGTTTGTTTTTGTTTTTTAAGTTTATTTTTTTATTTTTTTCATGCATTAATTTATTTGCAATATTTTCTCGTTTAAAAGGGCACTGATACAAAAGAAAATAAATATAACATTCTCTTCCTTTAAAGTAATATTATTGTTAAGTGTATATTCTTAATGTTATTACGATTTTATCATTAATATTACCAAAATATCACAATTCTTTAAAGTTTCTAGGTTATAAGTAAAGAGTATTTCGATTTTTACTTAATTATTTTTTTAACATCAGGTGTCATCCCTCTTATTCCTTAAGAAAAACATGACAACATAATTTAAAAATAAAAATAAAAAAAGGACTAAGCTGAATTAACTAAGATACTTGTCCCTTTACACTTTTCTTTGGTCTTAGAAGAACAAATGTTCTTACACACACTCAAGTAGCTCTAATTGCTGAGCCTAAGCTATTTTTCCTATTTTATGAGTCATTTTTCTTTTCTCTTATGTTGGATTAGAGAACAAAAATATTAGATTACTTAGGGAGATCAAAATAGCAAGACATATAAGGATAATAGATATTGTTTGGTAGTGGTTAAAAGAAATTGAAGCTGGAGACTTTGCAGAACAAATTAGACCTTGAATCAAATATCTTTAGAATGACATAAATGTCTATTTTAGGATAAATTTTATAGTATTTCATTTAATTTTTCTACATAAAATTATATACGTTTAATTGAGAGTGGTTCTAGGAAAAACATGTTGAAAATTCTGTCCAAAATAAATCTATATTTTTGTTATTTGAAAAGGTTATACAATTTAAAATTAAGTAAATTATATCTTCTTTTTATGCTTGACATGTCTTGTTTTAGAAATATTTTGTAGTTTATCATTTTGAATTTTCTAGAAAAAGTTATGCTTGTTTAACTAAGGATTTGTCAAGTAAGATTAGTGTTGGAAAAATTATTTGAAACCCAATGATACTTTTGTTAATTGAAATAGTTTCACTCACTTGAATTGGATGATATATATCTTTTTTAAAATCTCAAGAGGTCTAGTTTAATATGGATTTTATAGCTTGTTATTTCAAGTTCTTCTCGCAAATTTATAACAAATTAACTAAATGTATATTAATCTATTGAAATTATGGTGAAATATCTATTTTGAAACTAATTGATATTCTATGGATTGAAAGGGTTTTCCTTATGATATTTGAGTACGTTATATATTAAAATGTCTAATTTTGGTATTGAAATGAATTTAGATTTTCTATCAAAATTTATATTTGAAATTACAAGGATAAGTTTAGAAGGAACCTAAAACTATTTAAAATACAATAATCAACTATTAGCAACCCTTGCTTGGGAAGTCTGAGAATGCCTATCAATTTGAAATAAATAAGCAAGTTATGATGTTATTCATGCTCTAATACAAGTATGATTATTTATAAAGAGTTGAGTCAACAGATCCTACAGTGCACGTAGAGAACTATCAATGATTTAGTGTTATGAGTATATACCTAATATCTTTTCTAAAACATTAAGAGTATTGTTTTAAACCACTTTCATATTCAAGTAAATCCAGTTTTTACAAGTTACATGTTTATGAAAAATTGCATTCATTTTCACTAGTATTGGGAAAAAAATTTACATATCAATTTAAATATACTTTAAAAGCATATACTTTATGAGAATATATTTTATTTTCATTATTAGAATCAATTAGGTACATGCAAGATAATTTGCAAACAAATTAATATTAAATCAATTTTGTTACATATACTAGTTTTTATACAAACTTGCAAGGTCAGTAAATATTGTACAGTTATCAGAGTACTTCCCCTTATATATTTATAATAGTTGGCTCTACTCAACATTCATATATGTAGTTACTTGATAAAACATCATGAACAATAAATTTGATCCAGATTCAACTCATTCTAACGTTTACCAACTTAATATGATGTTACAAGTTCAGTTAAGTTGATGACACATGACTTATGTATTAGTATAGCCGACTGAGCCATTTCAATGGCTATATGAAACAAGTTTCCCATAGGTATAGTTGAGAGCTAGCAATAGTGCTAAATGTCTCCTTAGTGTACGATTAGATCCCCAAGTGCTCTTGGCAATAAAAAAAATACATTTCTCTGGGTTATACATTTTATTATTATATTGATCATAATATTTTATCATAATATTATTTCATTATAAGTCGTGAGCATCTTATTTATAGCTTTCATAGGTGCCAAATTATAGTTATTTTTTGAAACTAAGATTATGCATTTATGAGTATATTATTTTATCATAAAGATTATATGTAGGTTATTTTTATCGGCATGTAATTCAAGATAATTTATAAGCATTTCATACGTAGTTTACTTTACTATTATGTTATTTTATAAAACTTATCCACTCACAGAGCTTTCTAGCACACCCTTTATGTTTATTTTCCTCCCCCGGGTAATAGTTTTTGAGACCACATCACACGAGTTTGGAGTCTTAGGATCCATTTTTTTGTATAGTTTAGGTTGTTTTTATCTACTTGTCATGTTGTATAATGTATTTTGGCTATTATGTTTTGAGCTAGTGAAAATGTCTTAAGTGGTGTATATTATGTATCTTACAGGATGTAGTTTTGTATGACCTTGGGCCAAATGTATAAAGTTATATGAAGCTTGCTTGTTTGTGGAAAATGATCTTCTTATAATTGTTATATTTTTATCATAGGAAGGATAGCTCAATAATTAAGGGAGACTCTGCTCAAAATGTTTTGAAATTCTCACATAAAATTTTCAAGTTAAACGAGAGTCATCTCAGGATACTAGTTATTATAATCCCTCAGGACACATCATATGCTTTAGAGTAGAGATGAGGTGAGTCCTAACAATTTGGTATCAGATCCAAGTCGAGTCTTTTATATTTAGATAGATAATAAGTTTGATAGTACTCTCTTATTAATGTTTCTTTTTTTTACAATTTAGATAGAAGTATGCCTCCACGTGACCAAGGTCGTGCGCGTCTTAAGAGACCTCTTCATAATAAACTAGTTGCTATTGTGAGATATGATTATTACACTGACACACATGTAAAATACATAGCAGAAGCACATGTTATTGCACCACTAGTGCATGCTAACCCATTTAGGGTGCCATAACACCTAATTATTGTACCATATTTTCCCCATGTAGAAAATGTTACTCTTTTCGAAATAACATACTAGAGATAGCAGATCATATCCCTAAATTGGCTCATGTTCTTACCACCCTATTAAAGAATAGAAACGAGAAATAACATTTCTTAGAGAACACCAAAATTCTCCAAATTGCTTAGTATATGCAATTACTATTAAGCGAATGCTTGGAAAGAGTTGAACAATGTATTAAGCTCATGCCATTGATACTTGAGTAAGTGAAATGAAGTTGGAATATATTCCCATAGTTTTGGAATTTTTAGATGTCTTTCTAAAGCATCTTTAGGCCACTTGATCATGAAATGGATTACACCATTGTCTTGTTACCAGACACAACTCCAATATCGTAAGCACAATATAGAATGGCCCTAAAGGAGTTAAAAGAGTTGAAAACTCAGTTACAAAAATTAATGGATAAAGGCTTCATTAAAACCAGTGTATCATCTTATGGTACTCCTATTCTCTTTGCAAAGAAAAAGGATGGCACTATGAGATTATGTATGGATTTTTGCAACTTAATAAGGGGATTGTACATAATATGTATCATTTACCTTATCTCAATGATTTTTTTGATCAATTGAAGGGTGTAAAGGTATTTTGTAAAATTATCTAAGTTTAGGATATCACCAACTCAACATCAAGGATTCTAATGTACAAAAGGCTACATTTAGAACTCGTTATGGGCATTATGAGTTTTTTGTCATGCCATTTGGACTTACCAGTGCTTTTGTAGCATTCATGGATTTTATGAATCGATTATTTCAATATTTCTTGGATAAATTTGTTATAGTTTTTATTGATGATATTTTGGTATACTCTCATAATGAGAGGAAACATGAAGAACACTTTCAAATTTTCTTAGAAAGTTTCAGACAAAAGCAATTATATGAAAATTTTAGTAAGTGCCAATTTTGGCTTGATAATATGGTTTTTCTTGGACATGTTATTTCGAGTAAAGGCAAATATGTTGATCCACAAAAGGTGAAAGCAGTGGTATATGGAAAAAGACCTAAAAAATGTAACAGAAATACAGAGTTTTCTTAGGGTAGCGAGATACTACTATCATTTTGTTAAGGATTTTTCCAAAGTTACTTTAGCTTGGATCCATCTAACTAGGAAAATTGCTAAATTTGATCAGTCTAGTGAATGAGAGGAAATTTTTTAAGAGGTTAAAATATGGTTGACGTTTACATCTGTGCTTACACTTCCTTCCAATGGCAGGGGATTTGTGGTATATAATGATGCTTCTCATCAAGGTTAGGTTGTGTGTTAATGAAAGATGGTAAAGTAATTACTTATGCTTTTAGGCAACTCATGAAAAATGAACTCAATTATCTAACCCTAGATTTGGAATTAGCGGTGGTGGTTTCTGCCTTAAAAATAAGGCGGCATTATCTATATGGTGAAAAATGTCAAATATTCACAGACCTTAAGAGTTTAAAGTACTTATTAACTCAAATGGAACTTAATATGAGACAAAGAAGATGGTTGAAATTAATCAAAGATTGTGATTGTGTTATTGACTATCACCCAGGAAAGGCAAATGTTATAGCAAACACTCTCAATAAGAAATCAACAAGTTCATTAGCAAGTTTACAAGTAGTCCATCATTCACTACTTGTAGAGTTAAGAAAATTGAATGTAGACATATCAATACTACTTGAAATCTTTAGGGTGAGACCTATTTTGATTAATAGAATCTGTGAAGCTCAACTACAAGACTCTTTTTTTTATGAAATTGAAGGGTGAAATAGAAAGTGGACACCAATTTTTTTTCAATTTGAGATTATGGAACTATAATTCCAACGATAGGTTATGTGTACTAAACAATGAAATTCTTAAAAAGGATATTAGAAGAAGCATATAATTCTAATTATGTTGTGCAACCAAGTAGTACTAAGATGTATGGAGCTCTAAAGGAACATTATTGGTGTTGTCGAATGAAACAATAAATTGTAGAGTTTGTAGCCAACAAGTCAAATCTGAGCACCAGCGTCCTATGGGACCTCTTCAGCCACTTCCTATTCTTGAATGGAAATGGAAACACATAATAATGTATTTTCTATACAGTCTTTCTCATATCCAACGTGGCCATGATGGAATATGGGTAGTTATATATCGTTTAACAAAATTTGCATACTTTTTTCCTATCAAACAAACATTTACACTGGTTAAACTTGTCAAATTTTATGATGAAATTATGAGATTAGATGGAGCTCCAGTGTCTATTGTTTCCTATAAAGATTCAAGATTTACTTCTTAGTTTTGGTCTAAATTACAAGTTTCTATGGGAACAAAGTTATGTTTTAGTATTGCCCTTCATCCTCAAACAGATGGATAGTCAAAACTAACGATTCAAGCTCTTGAGTAGATGTTGCATGCTTATGTTTTTCAATTTAAGGGTAATTGAGAAGATTACTTATAATTAATGGAGTTTGCCTATAAGAATAGCTACCATTCAAACATTGAGATGGCCTCGTATAAAGCATTATATGGTAGAAAGTGTAGAACTCCAATATGTTAGGATGAAGTAGGTGAAAGAAAGATTTTAGGTAAGAGCATGTACAAAAGCTCACTGATCATATTTGAGTAGTAAAGGAAAAATTAAAGATAGCCCAAGATCTACAAAAGACCTATGCAGATAATATTATTAACGAGTATGAATATAAGGTTGGTAATAAAGTCTTCTCAAAGTTATCACCATGGAAAAAAGGGTTGTTTGATATGGGAGACTTGACAAGCTTATCCCACATTATGTTGATCCTTATGTCATCATAGAGAAAATTTGACCTCTAATCGTTTAGTTTTATCACCTGAACTTTCTAGGATCCATAATGTATTTCATGTTTTTATGCTTCGTGGATCTCAGATCCATCCTATATCATTAAGCCCTAACTAGTCCAAGTAAAATAAAATTTAACCTATGAAGAAAAACCAGTAAAAGCACTTGATCGAGAAGAATAAGTACCTCAGAACAAAACCATTCCATGGGTAAAAGTACTTTGGATAAATCACACTATGGAAGAAGTAACATAGGAACCTGAAGAATAATTGCACATCTAAACACAATTTTTTTAACCAAGGTATGTGAATTTTAAGGATTAAATTCTTAAAAAGGGGAGAATTGTAACATCCTCTCCCTTGTTTTAAAAAGTCATCGTTGTTGAATATATATTCTTAGTGTTATTATCATTTTACCCTTAATATTGCCAAAACATCTTAACTCTTAAAAAATTTCAAGTTATGAGACAAAGGTATTTCGATCTTTTACTTAATTATTATTTTTAGCATGAGGTGTCATCTCTCTTATTCCTTAAGTAAAACATGACAAAATTAATAAAAAAAATAAAAATAAAAAAAGAAAGGGGCTAAGTTAAATCAACAAGGACACTTGCATTTGTAACACTCTCATTTGGTCTTAGAAGGACAAATGTCCTTGCTCATAATCAAATAGCTCTAGTTGTAGAGAATAAGCCATTTTCCTTATTTTATGATCATTTTCCTTCTCTCTGGACTAGAGCACAAAAACATTAGAGTACTTAGATAGATCAAAATAGCAAAATAAATAAGGATTATAGGTATTGTTTGATAGTGGATGAAAGAAATAGAAATTCAAGACTTTGTAGAATGAATTAGACCTTGAATGAGATCTATTTAGAAATGTATAAATGTATATTTTAGGATAAATTCTACATTTTTTCATTTTGATTTTTCAACACAAAGTTATATATGTTTAACTAATGATGGTTATATGTAAATCATGTTGGAAATCCTATTCGGAATAAATAAGTATTTTTATTATTTAAAATGGTTATATAGCTTGGACTTAAGTGAATTATATCTTATCTTGAAGCTTGACATTCTAGTTTTATAAATGTTCTATGGTTTGTTATTTTTCATTTTCTAGACAAAATTATGCTCATTTTACCAATGATATGTCAAGTAAGATTGGTGCTAGGAAAAGTTTTTGGAACCCAATCTGTATTTTTGTTATTTGAAATAGTTTAATTGATTGGAATTGGATTATTTATATATTTTTTTTAATCTTAAGATATCTAGTTTGATATGGATTTTATGGCTTGTTATTCTGAGTTTTCTACATACATTTAGAACAAATTAACAAAAATTATGTTTTGTTGAAATTGTAGTGAAAAATCTGTTTTGAAACTAATCGACATTCTATGGATTAAAAGGGATTTCCATGTAATATTAAGTGCGTATATCATTGAAATTTTTAGTTTTTGTATGTTTTTATTGAAATAAATTTAGACATTTCTTCCAAAACTAATATTTGAAATTACAAGGATAGTTTAAGTAGTATCCTAAAACTATTTAAAATGCAACAATTAACTATTAGTAACCCATATTTGAAAAATTATTAGAATTCCTTTCAATTTGACTTAAATAAATAAACTATGATATTATTCATGTTCTAACACAAGTATGATTATTTAGGAAGAGTTATCGAGCAGAATTAACATTGATTTATCAAAAGATAATTATTTTCATATCATTGTCCATTATAGAAAAACACACTTAAAAATACTATTTTTTTATTTTTATAAAAATATAATCAAAAAATAATATTTATAATAATATTTTTTATTTTAAAAAAAATTATAAATATATATTTTTATTTTTTTATTTTTTGAAAATATAAATAATTCACTTCATGAGCGACCAGTTGTGTTCTTTTAAAAGTGAATTAAACTTGATTAAGATTATATAAAAATTAAATATGCTGAGTTGTATATCATCTTTTAAGTCCCATGCGGAATAAATATCAATATCATGTTAATTGTTAAGTCTCTAAATGTTGAGAGTAATTGCCATGTTTATAAACATTGATTGTAAATGATTTTATAAATGTTCAAATTCATCTCCCCATCAGATGGAATACTATGCACTTATAGAAAGCTGATGGGCTCATTGGACTTTACGTTGGTATTAGGGCTCCTGATTCATGCATATCTGTTTGGGCTGCTCTTCTCAAACAGTTAAGTTTGTTTGTTTTTTACATGCACGAATTTATTCGCAATAATTTCTCATTTAAAAGGGCACCGATGCAAAAGAAAATAAATGTAACATCCTTCCCTGGTTTTAAAGTAATATTATTATTAAGTGTATATTCTTAATGTAATTATGATTTTACCATCAATTTTATTAAAATGTCTTAATTTTTTAAAAATTTGAAATTATAGGTTAAGAATATTTCGATCTTTTACTTAATTATTTTTATTAACATGAGATGTCATCTCTCTTATTCTTTAAGTAAAAAATGACAACATAACTATAAAAAAAATGGGCTAAGTTGAATCAGCTAGGATATTTGCCCTATTACACCCTTCCTTGGTCTTAAAAGGACAAATATTCATGCACACAATCAAGTAGCTTTAGTTGTTAAGCATAAGCCATTTTTTTTTATTTTATGAGTCATAACTTGACAACATAATTAAAAAAAGTAAAAAAGAAAGGGACTAAGCTAAATTAGTTAAGACACTTGCCCAGTTACACCCTTCGTTGGTCTTAGAAGGACAAATGTCCTTGCACACAATCAAGTAGTTCTAGTTGCTAAGCATTGACATTTTTCTTATTTTATAAGTCATTTTTCTTCTCTCTCAAGTTAGACTAGAGCACAAAAATATTGGAGTACTTAGGGAGATCAAAATAACAAGACAAATAAGGATAATAGGTATTGTTTGGTAGTGGTTAAAAGAAATAGAAATTGAATCAATCTCTTTAGAATGATATAAATATCTATTTTAGGAGAAATTTTATGATTTTTCATTTATATTTTCTACACAAAATTATATACGTTTAATTGAAGGTGGTTCTATGAAAATCATGCTGAAAATCCTGTTAGAAATAAATCTATATATTTGTTATTTGAAAAGGTTATACAGCTTGAAATTAAGTAAATTATATCTTCTTTTTATGCTTGACATGTCTTGTTATAGAAACATTTTTTGATTTGTTATTATGAATTTTCTAAACCTTTTATGCTCATTTAAGAAAGGATTTGTCAAGTAAGATTGGTATTGAAAAAATTAATTGGAGCCTAATCGATACTTTTGTTAATTGAAATAGTTTCACTATCTTGAATTGGATTATATATATATATATATATATCTTGTTTCAAATCTCAAGATGTCTAGTTTCATATGGATTTTATAGCTTGTTATTTCAAGTTTTTTGGACAAATTTATAAAACATTAACTAAAGGCATGTTCTATTAAAATTGTGTTGAAATATCTGTTTTGAAATTAATCGATATTCTATAGATTGAAAGGGTTTTCCTTATGATATTTGAGTGTGTAATATCTTAAAATGTCTAATTTTAGTATAGAACTGAATTTAGACATTTATTTCTATTAGAACTTATATTTGAAATTACAAGGATAGGCTTAGGAGGACCCTAAAACTATTTAAAATGCAACTATGTTGGTGATTCTAAGTAAATCAAGCTTCCTCTCCTTAAAATATAGTGGGAATATCACAAAATCCGTGACAAAAGAGACATCATTTTATTTGTAATTTAAGTTTTATATATATATACATTGTATATAAATTATTTTTTGTAATAAATTTAATTCTTAAGTAATTAATTAATATTTAATTTTTTTAATCATTTGTATTATTTAAACTTTATTAAATAGATTTTGATTTTTTTCTGTTATTATGTGATCGAATAGAGGTTCTAAATATAGTAAAAAATGAGTAAAATGTATTAAAAAAATACAGAATTTAAAGTTGGTTCACCGAGTGAATCAACTTTAAATTTTAAGTCTGAGCATTTAAAGTCGATTCACCTAACCGACTTTAATACCTCATTTTGGTGTAGTGAATTCCTACAACAATTATGACATATAATGACAAATTTAAAGCTTTTTAGCAACTATATGTGTAGTTAGTGTTTGTGCACAATTAGTAGTAGTAAGATTAGGGTTAGAAACCTTACAAATATGGTCTTTAATGTTGAAGGTGTGAAACTCTCATCCATATAACCAAGGATATGTGTATGACTATGTGATTTACCAATGCTCAAAATTTCATCCAAGTATTGAGCACCAACAATAAGTATTTTAATTGCTTTTCTTGAGTCTTTATTATCTTGCCCTAATTTTTTATTTTCACCTACAAGCTTAATATTTTCTTCCTTGAGGCCTACAAGACTCAGATTCAGAGCACTAATATGTTCATGCAATTCTTTCTTTTTTCTGTAAGACATATGAATATGATTTATAGACACTAATCATGTCATTCAATTTAGTTACTTCAATACAAAGTATTTCCCTCTCCTTCCTTGCATCAAGGCAATCAAGACATATTTCTTAAAAAATATTAAAATTAAATTTAGAGAGAATAAAAGAGCCAACTTCCTTATCACTTTCAATGAAAATAGAGTCGGTGTCATTATAGTGTGCTTTTGTAGTTGCAGTAAATTGGTTTGACTATGTTCTAATTTACTTGCATTTTTGTGCTCACTTTATGTGTCACAAAGTGTAATATTAAGTTCTCTTCTAGCTTTGTTCTTTTTGTCTTCATACTCTAAAGCAATATGAAAAAAACCACTATAGGTATAGCATTAAGGACTAATGAGTTTAAATTTCTTACCATTTGAACTCGATCCATGAGTTCCTTTGATTTTATTTTCTTTAGATTGTCCTTTGTTAGGTCTATTATCTTTTTATTGCTTTTGGTATAAGCATTTCTTGAAACTTCGTGCAAATAGAACTAGAGGATTCTCATAATCAACATTATCAAAAACTTCCTTTTTAGTACTATTAAAAGCTACATTCTTAGTTTTTTGGAAGGCTCAAGTGTGAGCTCATAGGTTTGTATTGATCCAACAAGCTTATCCATCTTCAAAGTATTAATATTCTTGCTCCCCACTATAGCATTGGCCTTCATCTTGAAAGGTTTAGTCAAAGAGGTGGGTAGTTTGTAGACTAACTTGGATTTTTCTATTTTTTTTCCAAGATTTGAACAAGCATTAGTAATATTACAAAATCTTGCATAAAATTCATTAAATGTCTTAGTTTTATTCATCTTAAGAGACTCAAATTGAGATGTGAGAAGTCTCAAGAACTTTTAGTAGACTCACAGACAGAGATGCAATAAAATTATGTTTTTTTTGCTTTACTTAGGAAGTACCCTTATGTGAAAGGGATATGAAAGTCCTAAGAACTTTTAGTAGACACATAACCAAAGATGCAAAATAATTTATTCATCAGCATTGCATCAAATATTGAGCTTAAACCTTTTTGGTTTGATACACTAAAAGTTCTTTCTTTAGTGGTCCATTATTTTCTTTCCTTTATGGTTGTTATGCAATCTTTCTTTACCAAGGGTAGTTCTCAACCATCAAGAATAACATTCCAGATTTTTTTTATCATGTTTGAGATAGGCTTGCATATGAGCCTTCTAATAAGGGTAGTTATACCCATCAAAGAGTAAGGATCTAATGGATGACCCATGTTCTTTCATTCGGTATATGTGTCTGTATCTATAGGTAAAAATCACTAAGTGTATCTAGTGCATGCTCCAATTCCAATTGAAAGTTCACAATGGGATCAAATAAGCCAATAAGGGATTCAATAGGTTATTTTTAAAAAATTAATTCAACTTTAAAATCAATACCTAAACACAATGGCCAGACATGTAATTGCATATTAAAATTAAATATGGAATGTAAAATATAAACACGCTATATTTTTAGGTGGAAACAACTTAAACAACAATAATGACCTAATATGATAACCATCGGTCCATTGGACCACCTAATCTTTCCACTATGAAAATTAAGGGTTAGTATAAACTCGGTCTTCTAATACCCTCCATAATAAAATATCTTAATCTACTTTACTTATGAGCCTCTGCTCTATTTTCACATCCTCTAAGCTTAGTATGAGATGATCTAGATCAACTTTCCAATTAGTTGCTCACCAAGTAAACAGATTCACTGAACAACTTGTAAAAGACTTAGCATAGAAATACAAGTGATCATATATATGTTCTAGATGGATTTTAATAATGTACAAATCCTAATCCTAGTTATAAAGATATCAATAACCATGGAACTAAGAATTCTAAACCAAATGTTTTAGTTTAAGATCAATAACAATAACTCCTTTAAATTTTGATAATCAATTCAATGAATATTGACCATACATATGAAGAATTTATGCAAGCATGAAAGAATCCACAAAAGAAAAAGCTATATGATCAAAGGAATAATGATAAAAAAAATAAAAGTTCATGGGAATTAAAAGCATATAGTTTTTATATGGGGAGTAGTCACTATGAGCAATGATTTTATTTATAATAAAAATAAAACCACTAATCCTAAGTCATTGTTAAATGAGATTCCTACTTCAAATAGGACACTCATTGAAAAGGGAGTATGTGATATTTTTACAAATTGACTCATATTGAAAGTAGAAAATTTAAAACTAGAAAAACATATGTTTCATTTATCGATATCTTACTCGATCGATCTAGCCATATCTTGATCGATCGAGACCCTTTTCGATTTATCTAGGAATGATAAGTCATATTTGTATTTTAACCTAATGGCACTCAATAGAACTTGATCAATGTTCAATTGATCTACCATAGGTCAATCGATCAATCCGATACTTGATCAATCGAGTCCATAAATTTTACAACTCTAGAGCACCTAGGGTGATCTCAATCAATCGATACCCTTATTAGAATGAGCAACAACATTTTGAGCACAAAATTAATTCAAATTGTTGTGCAATGTGCTCATGAATTCATGAATGTAATTCTAACTGTTATTATACATAAAGTTATGCTTGAAGTATTTTTTTCATAACTCGAGTGTTTCTTCATTTTTACTTAAAGAAGATAATAACGAACCAAGAAACTAGTTTACAAATAAATATTTTCTCCACGAAAATCGTTAATACTTATAATACCTTACAAGTTGTTTTTATTGTTTGTGTGTATTTTGTGGAAAACTACTTGGAAAA
Source organism: Hippophae gyantsensis (assembly GCA_030763125.1). NCBI lineage: Eukaryota > Viridiplantae > Streptophyta > Magnoliopsida > Rosales > Elaeagnaceae > Hippophae > Hippophae gyantsensis. The sequence continues at coordinate 20,721,768 of CM061032.1, read as the reverse complement.
TGTTTCAATCTAAAAAGGGCATATGAGCATTTGAATAAGGTGTGGCATTAAACTTAGTTTTAGTAAGATTGATATTAAAAAATTACTGCACTAGTAAAGAATTATAAATTGATGTTTGTGTTGAAAAGTTTGATTAGGATTAGTATCAAGCAACGTATGTTCACCAAATGATGCATATTTAGTATGGGAATAAAATGAAGGTAAAGGTGAGATTGACAATGTCTTTCTACGAGCAATTATGGATTCATGACTCATGAGCAAAGAATTTTCTTCTTCAATAGAAACTTTCTCAATAATCATCCTTTATGTGATAGTAGAGAAAACATTGTCATAACTTTAATCTAAATCATTGAGAATAGCCATCAATTTCTCATCATCAAATATTCCAATGCATGTTGCATCAAATTCATCTGTCAACATTTTCGGCTTAAGTATATAGTCATTAATAACCATATTTCTTTCTCTAAGACCATGCATATATCTCCTTCTTTACTTGGATTATTCTTGCTCTTGAATGAGATGCATAAGACTTTTCGAGCATAATCCATGCATTATGTGTAGTATCAAATCTTGATATCAACTTCAATACTTCATCAGAAGCACATGACTTTAACTAACAACCTAATATCTCATCTTGTTTCCTCAACGATTTGTAATCAAGATTAACAATTCTAACAGATAGATAAAAAGGAAGTGAAACATATAGAACATAATTATTAACTTCTAAACTATGTAGTATCTTTACAATTTGATGTTTCCATATAATTGTTCAATTTTATAGCTACTGTTCTATTGTGAAGACTATATATACAACTTCGATATATCAGCTTGATGCAATATTTTTGAAGTAGAGTGAGGAGATACATAAGTGATAACCTCTGATGGATTACCCATTTTTATTTCTCAAGCTCACAGAGCTTAGTGTTACGTCCCACTCAAATTGTCCCACAAAATCCAAAGAAATGATGGTTGCCTAAAGGATCTAAACTTTTCTACATGGAAAAACATGGGAAAATTCTAGAGTGGCCTAGAGATGTCTAGAAGGAGCTAGAGTTGGATGGACTCAACTCAAGCCTTGAAGACTCTAGAATGCTCCAGAGTATACTAGCATGTGCTTGAAGGTGCTAGAATGGGCTAGAATATTCTAGAACGTGTTGGATGATTCATGAAGGATTTGGAAGTCTCTAAAAGCTTACGGAACACCCTAGAACTTGCATGAAGGAACTAGACAAACCTAGAAGACTCTAGAGTTGGCTAGAAGGTCCTAGAACCTTGTGGCATGTTGTAGATAAAACTAGAACACTCTTGTACATTCTAGACTTAGAAAGATCTAGAAAGTTGTGGCATAGCCTTAAGCTTGGAGCCACACTATAAATAGACCTATTGGTCTTCATTTGTATTCATCTTGGGAAATTGTAAGATAATCTCTCTCTAGAGCAATACAAGGCATTCTTTACAAACTCTCTTTCTAGTCTCTTTAGAGTGTTTCATTCGGGTGAAAGGCAGACTTAGTGCAACGAACCGTGTTAAGTGTCGCACGATCGCTATTTGAAACTTAAGGTCGTGACAGTTGGTATCAAAGCTTTAGTTTCAAGCATAACTCTACTTAGCATAATGAAGAATAGTGCCCCATCTACACCAAGCGTGGATGTTCCACCAATGGAACGTGGGCATGAGGAAGTTCGGAAACCACCAAAGAAGTCTCGAGCTAAGTCGAAAGACATACTTTCTAGCTTAGAAGCACGTGTTGGCAGTGCGCAGGATAGCTTAGGGGAGCTACTCGACCGGATGGATAACTTGGAGGAACGTTGCAATGGCTTGGAGGCTGAGGATGTAGAGATACATGCAACAATCAAGATGTCATTCAACGAGCTAGATGGTGGGTTACGGAAAAAGATTGATGGGTAAAAGGCTGAACTTGCTAAGGTACGAGATCTAGTCCAAAGAGAAATTACTAATGTGTTACTTAGAGTGGAGGAAATGGGAGGTGACCTAGCTCTTTATAAGCGGGCTATGGCCACATGAACTAGCACAACCACCATCATTGAGGCCAAGAAGGTGGATGTTCCCAAGCTAAAGACCTTCAACGGTGCTAGGAATGTTAGGAAAGTTGAGAACTTCCTATAGGGGCTTGAACAATATTTTGAGGCTACTAGTGTAACAGACCATGCCAGTAAGATCCAAACCAATTCCATGTACTTTTCTAACACTGTTATGCTGTGGTGGAGATGGAGGCATGGTGATGTGCAATGAGGGGTATGCACAATTGACACCTTTGATGATTTCAAAAGGGAGTTCAAAACCCAATTCTTCCCTGTAAATGCTGAAGAGGAGGCAAGGGGTCAACGATTAAAGAAAATGGGTAGCATAAGAGACTATGTGAAGGAGTTCACAACCTTACTGCTAGAAGTCCCTGACACTTATGAAAAGGATACTTTATTCTTGTTCATGTATGGTCTCCAATCATGGGCTAACCTAAAACTCAAGCGGCATGGTGTTCAAGACCTATCTTCGGCCATTGTGGTTGCTGAGAGCCTTATAGATTATTCCACAAAAAAAGAGAGCTCAAAGGCCACAGATAGAAATTTTGGTGGAGGAAAGAGTGGGGGAGGCCATGCTAAAATTCAGGGTCCTAAAAATCATAAAGAAGGCTCCTCGTTCAAATCACGAGATAAGGGGAAGGAAAGCAAGGATCGTGGTGCCTCGAAGCCCATTGTGACATGCTTTATATGCGACATACTGCATTGGGCACATGAATGTCCGAAAAGGAAGGCCTTGAGTGCCTTAGTTGTCTCCATGCATGACCAAGATAGAGGTGAGATGGATGAAGGTGCAAAGATGGGTTCTTTGCGCCTACTTGGTGCATTGTAGAGGAGGCAAGGGGTACCTCCAAAGGCTTGATGTTCATAGATGCAACTATCAATGGGAAGGTCGCCAAAGCTTTGGTTGACACAGGTGCATCTCATAACTTTTTTCATTGGAAGAAGCAAAGAGACTTGGCCTTAAGGTTGTCGAGGGAGGAGGATCGCTCAAAGCAATTAACCCGGTAGCACTACCTTTGCAAGGAGTTGCTCGTGGAGTTAAGGTCAGTCATGGTGCTTGGATTGGCCAAGTGGACTTATCAGTGGCGCCTATTGATGACTTCTCAGTAGTATTCGACATGGAATTCTTGGACCAGGTTAGAGCTTCTCTAGTTCCATGTTCAAACTCTATGTGTATCATGGATGGATCAAAAGCTTATGTGGTACTGACGAAGAGGACCACCAGACCTACTACCCAAGCTCTCTCAGCACTTCAATTCAAGAAAAGATTGAAGAGGGAAGAAGAGAGTTATTTGGCCAACTTAAAGGAATACGACGACAACGAGGAGTCGCCAAATTCAAGCTTGCCGATAGAAGGGCAAGTTATCTCAAATAAGTTCTATGATGTGATGCCTGAGGCATCGCCTAAATGGTTACCTCCAAGGAGGGAGGTGGACCACAAAATTGAGCTGGAACACGGCATAAGGCCACCAGCAATAAGTCCTTATCAAATGGAAAAATTAGAGTGGCATAGCGAAAGAAATATGGTGGCTGGTGCGCTAAGTCGAAAGGTGGAGTTAGCAGCCTTGAGTAGGCCAAGCAGTCCCTTATTGGAAAGGATCAAAGAAGGGCTTGAGCATGATGCCCTGGCTCAAAACCTCCTTTCCCTCATTAAGGAAGGAAAGACAAGGCGATTTTGGCTAAGTGACAGACTACTCTACGCCAAGTAGAACCGCATCTTTGTTTCGAAAGGGGATAACTTGAGGAAGGAGCTGATCAAGGAGTGCCACGATTCACTATGGGCTAGACACCCAGGAATGAAGCGCACCCTTACCTTAATCAAGTCAATTTACTACTGACCTCAACTACGAGATGATGTTGAAGCCTATGTGAGGACTTATCTTGTATGCCAACAGGATAGGACAGAGCAGCATGCACCTAGAGGGTTACTGGAATCGATGCCTATCCCATAGAGACCATGGGAAAGTGTCTTAATAGACTTCATCACTTTCTTGCCAAAATCAGAGGGCTTTGGCAGCATCATTGTAGTGATTGATTGCTTCAGCAAGTATGCAACATTCATACATGTCTCAGCAGATTGTACTACGTATGAGATGGCACGCTTGTTCCTCAAGCATGTTGTGAAGTATTGAGGGATTCCATCCAACATTGTGAGTGATCGAGACCCTCGATTTACTGGGAAGTTTTGGATGGAATTATTCAAGTTGTTAGGATCAGACTTGAACTTCTCCATAAGTTTTCATCCACAAAGCGATGGATAAACGAAACGTGCCAACGCATTGCTAGAGCTCTATCTTAGGCACTTTGTTAGTGCCAACCAACATGATTGGGATAAGTTGTTGGATGTAGCCCAATTTTCTTATAACCTGTAAAGAAGCGAGTCCATAATGAATAGTCCCTTTGAAATCATCATGGGACAACCACCCATGACTCCTCATGCTTTGGCTATAAGCTATGAAGGGAAGAGTCATACTGCCTTTAAATTTGCCAAGGCATGAGCAGGCTGAGTTAGCCCGAGCCTATTTAAGCAAGGCATCTAAGAAGATGAAGAAGTGGGCTGATAAGAAAAGGAGAATGGTGTAATTTCAAGAAGGGGATCTGGTCCTTGTTAAATTATTGCCCCAATAATTTAAATTTCTATAAAAGGTTCATAAGGGGTTGGTACGGAAGTATGAAGGGCTATTTCCAGTCCTCAAGCGAGTTGGTAATATGTCCTACAAACTACAACTCCCTTCAAAGCTTAAAATCTATCCAGTTTTCCATGTAAGCTTGCTAGAGCCTTATCATGGAGACGAGGATGACATAAGTCAGGGAAAATCAAAAAGGGTGCCCACTGCAGTAGTAACCTCCTTTGACAAAGAAGTGGACTCTATCTTGGCAGACCACCTAATCCGGTGTAAGGGAGTACAATTTATTGAAAATACTTGATGAAATGGAAGAATGCCCCAGACACAGAGGCAAGATGGGAACCTGAAGACTCTTTGTGGCAATTCAAAGATTACATAGAGAGGTTCAAGCTTGAAGACGCGACGAGGGTGTCGCAAACTTAAGTGGGGGAGGGTGTTACGTCCCGCTCAAATTGTCCCACAAAATCCAAAGAAATGATGGTTGTCTAAAGGATCTAGACTTTTCTACATGGGAAAATTCTAGAGTGGCCTAGAGATGTCTAGAAGGAGCTAGAGTTAGATGGACTCAACTCAAGCCTTGAAGACTCTAAAATGCTCTAGAGTATACTAGCATGTGCTTAAAGGTATATGCCTTATTTGCAAGATGGAAGACCTATTGATATGGTCTTCAACCCGTTAGGAGTACCTTCCCGAATGAATGTAGGACAGATTTTTGAATGCTCGCTGGGGTTAGCGGGGGATCTGCTAGATAGACATTATCGAATAGCACCCTTTGATGAGAGATATGAACAAGAGGCTTTGAGAAAACTAGTCTTTTCTGAATTATATGAGAATGGGCTGGAATATTCTAGAACGTGTTGGATGGTTCATAAAGGATGTGGAAGTCTCTAGAAGCTTACGAAATATCCTAGAACTTGCATGAAGAAACTAGACAAACCTAGAAGACTCTAAAGTTAGCTAGAAGGTCCTAGAACCTTGTGGTATGTTGTAGATAAAACTAGAACACTCTTGTACATTCTAGACTTATAAGGATCTAGAAATTTTTGGCATAACCTTAAGCTTGGTGTCATACTATAAATAGACCTATTGGTCTTCATTTGTATTCATCTTGGGAAATCTTGAGAAATTGTAAGATAATCTCTCTTGAGTAATACAAGGCATTCTTTACAAACTTTCTTTCTAGTCTTTTGGAGTGTTTCATTCGAGTGAAAGGTAGGCACTAGGCTTAATACAATGGACCGTACTAAGTGCCGCACGATCGCTATTTGAAATTTAAGATCATGACATTAGGCTCTGATATCATGAGAAGATTTACAATGAAAAACACCAGTAGAAAATACACAAAGCATTGAACAATTCATCTAAGAGCTTTTCATTAAATTAAGTAAATTCTAAGTACAATAGTTTGTTTACAATGAGTACTATTTATAGATAATGTATAACGTAAGCTTTCTATACTATGTATTACATCCAACAATCTTAGCCGATCAAATAACCCTTCTTGCTTACTAAGCTAAATTGTAACTAATTACCTTGCCCCATTAATTAATGATCCATGTACTATTTCCAAGTCATCAGCCTTCATTTTCCGACACAACCTCCATTTTTTTAAAAGGAAAATTACTATAGTTCTATTTTTTTATTAAATAAAGAAAGCATTATTGGGTAGATTCAAACTTAGATCTATAATGAAACTTAGAAAGCATTATTTTTAGTTCAAATAAAATAATAATTGACTAAAAAAAATTTATACTATATAATTTCAATTTTAAACTGCATTTTTAAAATAAAAAAAATACATGTAGGACGTAGCGTCGATTGACGTGTTAAATCAACGCTACACACGTGTATAGCGTCGATTGACACGTAGAACTGACGCTATCCACGTATGTAGGGTCGGTTTAACACATCAACCGACGCTATCTACACGTATTAATCCATTTCTCTTTTCTCTTCTTCATCAAAACGTATTTTTCAATTTGCGCAACAACCAAAAAACCTCAAAACTAAGCTCACCTCCTCCACTCTTTCTCATTTTCTTGCCACCTCTGACCATCATTTCCAACGTCATTTTGTGGGTTATCTTCCTCTCCATATTATCTTTTAGATCTCTTTTTTTTTTAAGAAATACTCAAAAACTTTATACCTATTTTCTCACTTATTCTCACATACAAAATACCCATTTTTTTCATTTCTTTCATTTAGTAACTTCATTTACTCTTGTAAGTATTTCTATTAATCCTACGCACTTATTATTCAGTTTGCTTTATTTTTTATATAAATTTTTGATTTATGTATGTTTTGTATTATACTTATTATTATGTTTGGTTGATTTTCTATGAAAAAAATATATGGATATTATGGGTTTGAAGGACTATAATATTTACCGTATGTGGATAAATTTATTTACATATAAATAATTATATTTTATTAAGTAAAAATAATACAATTTTAAAATGATTAAAATGATAATTTTTTTATTATGTATGTTTTGGTATATATTCTAATAATTGGGGAATTCATATATAATAATATTTGAAATATATTGATTGGATACATAATTAATATGTTTAATTAATGTCATTAATAGAAAATGGAAAAATCTGAGATGTTAAAGTGTAGAATTGAGTAGGACTATATTTCTGGAGTTGAAAGTTTCATAGAATTTTCTTGTAAAAATAGTAACATTGAAATTAGTATGATTCAATGCCCACGTGTTAAATGTAAAAATGAGCGATTTCATGAAATTGACGAGGTTAAGTATCATCGTATCTATAGTGGTATTCTTTTGAGCTATAAATGTTGGTATTATCATGGAGAAAATATTGATAATACTCATGGATAAGAGATAAATAAGAATGTGAGTGGATTACATACATCTTATCATAATGTATAAGACAGAAAATATGTTTCATGGTGTTAAAAATGAACTACGTGAGGATGATCCTGAAACCTTTAAAAAACTTCTAAAAGATGCCAAAAAATTGTTGTATCTAAAATGCAAGAAATACACTAAAATGTCGGGATTGGTTCATTTGTACTATGTGAAGACAAAACATGGTTTTTTGACAAGGGATTCACAAAATTACTAAATCTACTAGTCGATATGTTTCCTGAGGGTATTGAATTGCCATCTTCAATGTATGAAGTGAAGAAATCTCTTAGTCGATTTGGCATGGAATATCATAAGATTAATGCTTGTCCAAATGATTGCATTCTTTATAGAAAAAGAATATGAGACATTAGATGATTGTTCGATGTGTAAAGAATCGAGATGGAAGCATGCTACAAATGAGACAACACCTAAGAAAGGCGTGCCCATAAAGGTTCTTTAGTACTTTCCTCTGATTCCTTGCTAGCAAAGGTTGTTCAAAAGTAAAGAGACATCAAATATGTTGACTTGGAATTCAGATAATCGATCTGATGATAGGGTGCTACATCATCCTTGTGATTCTTCAAATTGGAAAGTAGTAGATAATTTATCCCCTCAATTTGCATCTGATCTGCGCAATCTTCGTCTTGCCATTGCTACTGATGGAATTAATCCACATAGTTCCCTTAGTAGTAGATATAGTTGTTGGCCAGTAATTATGGAAACATACAACCTTCCTCCCTAGTTGTGTATGAAAATAAAATTCATGATGTTAACATTATTGATCTCAGGACCAAAACAACCCAATGCTGATATTGATGTATATTTACAGCTTTTGATAGATGATTTAAAGACATTGTGGAATGATGGTGTAAATTTTTATGATGCACATAAAGAAGAACGAATTTAAGTTCTAAGTCATTCATTTTATAGTAAATTTAAATTCGGTTCAACGAACCGACTTTAAATTGGCTTTAGTCAGTTTTTAACCAACTTTAAAAGTCTATTTTGTAGTAGTGTTAGGTTTAGCTCTCCAATTGTTTTTGAACATAAATAAAACATAAAATCATTGTATGTTGAATGAGGATGATCTAATTTAGAGAGAGAAACAAGAAAGATGTTTTAAATGTGAATGAATGTGCTTAGTTCAAGACCATGATCATATATATAGGGAATTTGTTGATATACATGTCGATTACATAGGGTACACATTAGAATGTGTCAAAAGGTGAAAAATAATAAAAAGCATTAATTAATATAAGCACGACTACATGATAAGTTCGAGCTGGTGGTCATGCCTTTGGTGTTTCAAATGCTGAATTTGCTTCAAATTTCAAGGTTTAAGGCACGTGCAATATGTCTCATGGCTAGAACACTATGGAAGGCTAGGCAGTAGGTGGTATTTTATGCTCAAACATTAAGTCCCCCTATTCTATCAACTTGATTCTTCAATATAGGTGGAAGAGTACGATTCATGGCAAACGAAAAGTAAAAAAAGGTATCCAAACTAATCTTGCATGCTCTAATAGATGCTTCAAGGACCTTTCAACTTGGCTCCTATATTAAGGGGGAGGCAAGGCATTAATTATTCATAATTCCCAAAAAATCTCTCAAATATCACTTCACCTCACTCTTTAATACTCTGTAGCTCATGTGGTGAGATACTCAGGTTAACACTAATCATCTTTTTTGTATCTCAAAAGATTTTTCCTTGTGTCTCACAAATTCTAATTCTTTTCAGGCTAGTTCTTAATTTTCTTCCTCGACTTTAGGTAATTTCTTGGCACCTATTTTTCTCTTATATTTTCCTTTTTGTCCTTTATTTTCTTATACCAAACATGCATAAAGAAAGAGTAAGTAAGTCGATAGGTAGGGAGGTCATTCCCTTGTCTTCTTCGTGCTCTTCACCTTTAGAAAGTCTCTAGTATCCCACATACTCAAATAAAGAGGAAAGTGTTAGCTTGAGGTCCTCCTTAACTAAAATTACATCAAGGAAGATGAAAATTTTCCAAGTACACAACCATAAAACCCTTATGTCAACCATATGTCACCCCATTAATCAAAAATAGTGTTCCTCATTCATATATATTATCTCTAATAGAATGGAGAAAAAAGAAACATCAAAGAGAGACTAAGGAACTGACTAGTTATACCAATGGTTGGAAAGCTAAGGGGTGACTAGTGGGTTGACATAAAGATATGAAGAAAGGATAATAAAAATGTACCAAATAATACTAACCATCTACATCATGATTCCTAACCCAGATGCTAAGGATAATGATCTCCCTTTGGAGGGTTTGACTGCTTTCCACGAAAAAGGTTTATGGCTTTGGTTGAGATTTAAACTGTATCAATTTGTGAGGAAATTCTTCATAAAGGCATAGCTCGTGCCCAATCAACTACTACCAAATGGGTGTAGGTATCTTCTATGTCTTACATTGATATGTAGAGAGCTCGAGTTTAATGAAACATATATGTTGAAAGTGAACCCCACTGACATAGCCCGAATCTACATATCACCTAAACAAGACAAGGGGTTGAATGCCATCCTTCCTAAAAATAAAAGAAATTGGAAAAAAAAAATTCCTGCATCTCAAGTCTATAAGAGACCTAGAAAATAAGGAAAGGCTTATAAGAAGCTCATGGACCAGTGTCAAGAACTTTATTAGAATATAAGCACATATATTGTGAACTTGAGCCTTAAGTCCAAGGATAGATTGGATTGCATCTAGAATTATTTTCCAAAGCCTACATCTTAGAAAGAGCTTTTGAAAACACCTCGATTCATAGCATGTGCATTAATGATCTTAGCCTCTATTCCACCTCCAATTTGAATCATACAAGCACATTGAGCTCCAACTCATCGTAGAACTCCACCAGTGACTTTAGGGGTGTTTTTGAAGTGGTTTCAGATGATGATGATCTATGAGCTTGCTCTTTATTAGCTCGTATTTATTTTTAGTAACTTTAATTTTTCACAAACTCATTGTTTTAGTAATGGAACTTGTTCCTAGGGAGTTTCTTGTCAATTTTGCACAAGAAAAAGCCATGGGCTCCTTAAAATATAAAAAGAGGAGTAAAGGCTTAAGCAAGGTCAAACATGATGCTCCAACCTTACCCAAGAGGAAGAGGGACATCATTATTAAGGAACCCATTCTTCAAAGGATAGAGGTCATGAATTCTCCCTTATCAGCCTCCTCAAGCCAACCCACACCATCTCTACATGTTAGAGACATAGGTAAGTGAGCTATCAAGGACTCAACTCCCTAAAGAGAGCCCGAGGTTGTGGCACTCTTGTCAAGGAAAAAGAGCTTTTTGGACCATCTTGTCTAGCATCTAGCCATTCTTGTCAAGGGAAAAGAGCCAGAGGTGCTATGGTTAATAAAGGACTCTAAGTCCTAGATTTTTTTTCTTGTATAGCTTATCACCTTATGTCACATACTTGTACAACCTTTGACTTGATTTATTTTACCTTTTTCTTGTCTATAGGTAGGTTCCCATTTTTACGGAAGTCAAAAAGTGGTGCAAACCAGGGTGTAGGTGACCTTACAAACATTTGCATTTTTTTTTTGCTTCTTTCATGCTAGCCTCTATGAGGACAGATGATGTGATTATTCTATTTCCATTGGCTTCTCACATAATGGCTAGGGTGCCTAAGGCATTAGCATAACTATTCTTATTTCTTGGTATTTAATTTCTCAAAGTTAGTAAAATTTGAACATTCTTTTTTCAATCGTTCTATATACTTTTAAATTTTACCATCTTTGGCTTCAAAGATGTCCAAATACTAGTTAGCCACAAACCATGAGTTTCTAAATAGGATGATACTATTTTCTCATAGCTTTTTCGAGGTCGTGACTCCAAAGATGGTTGCTTCATATTCCGCGATGTTGTTAGTTACCTAGAAGCCCATTCTTAATAATTATTCAAAACAATTTCCCTCATGATCAAGTATGACTATCTCTAACCTTTACTCCTTTAAAATTATAAGCACCATCCATAAACACCTTCCATATTTGGGACTTATTTAACTCCATATTGCACACCTCAAGTACGCCTTCATTATTAACAATTTTGAATGAGAAAATTCGATAATGAAATATACCATGGCTTGGGAATTTATAGAAGATCTAGGTATAAACTTGATATAATATTCTCCTAACTCAATTGCGATTTCTTTAGCATACTCGTCACAGAGTGTGAAGTAAGCACCATTACAACATGTGAGCCAAAGTAGTATTGTAACTTTTATGCTACCATTTTTAAGGGAAAAGCTAGCTTGTCTATCGTTGGGTATCTTTCAAGGGCGCTTTTTAGGATTTAACTAATGTAGTAAGCAAGGTGTTGGACTTTCTTTCTTTCTATATGTAGTAAAACACTAGAAGCCTAGAGTGTAACATCCAAGTATAAATATAAGTTTTCTCTTGAATAGGGATAACCAAGACATGATGAATGCTTAAGTGTTGTTTGATTCCTTGGAAAGCTACATCATAGTCCTCGTTCCAGAAAACTAATGTGTTTTTTCTTAATAACTTGAAAAATGGTAGACATTTGTCTATGCATTTAGAAATAAACTTATTGAGTGATATAATCCTTCCATTTAGCTATTATATTTTCTTCAATTTGTTGGGTGGTTTCATATTTACTAGAGCCTAGATCTTATCAAGATTTGCTTCAACATATAGGCTAGACAAGATATCCCAAGAACTTCTATGAGGTAATGCCAAAAACACTTCTCTCAAATCTTAAACATGGTCCACAAGTTATATTGTTTTTATCATCATATCATTAATAAATGCTTCCATGTTTTTCCCTAACTGATCTTGGAACATTTTATTGACTAAACGTTGATATATAGCACAAGAATTTTTTAACCTAAAAGACATTCTGGTATAACAGAAGGTAACTTTCTTAGTGATGAAAGATGTTTTCTCTTCATCCTTTGGGTGCATCCTAATTTAGTGATAGTCAGAGTACGCATCAAGAAAACTCATCAGATCAAAATTGGTAGTAGCATCAATAAGTTGATCAATGTTGGGTAATGGAAAACAATATTTTGGATAGGCCTCATTTAAATCAGTGAAGGCCACTCACATTCTAAGTGACCCGCATGCTTTCTATACTAGCACAACATGAGATAACCACTTCAGATAGTTTATCTCTCTGACAATTTTTGTTTATTTAAGTATGGCTACTTGAGATTTGATTATCTCATTTTTTTCCCTTAAGATTTTTTTTTTGCTAGATAGGCCTTCATTTGGGGTCAATATTTAATTTTTGCATTATGATTTTAGGGTTAATACCGAGCATATGTTTGGGTCTCCATGCAAAAATGTTAGTGTTGTACCTTAAGAAATCTAACATCTAATCCCTAACTTTTTTTGTTAAGTTGGTGCTTATTCTCCAAAAAATGGTCCTCTTCCTTTGGTTGCTATTTTGGGACAACTTTCTTCATTGTAGCATTGTAGCAACTCTTACCCTTTTCTTGGTCACCTTTTATTTCTTTTATACCCTTATCATTTCAGTATTTGATGATAGGACAACTTTCATTTTATGTATCCATAGCCTCCCAAGAATTGCATTATAATGAATAGGGAAGTTGATTACCACAAAGTTCATCATAATAATGGAACTAGTTACCATATCCTTTTTGACAATATTACCATCCTCCATCCCCAATGCTTTCATGGTTGTAAAGAAAAAAAGGTCTATTGAGCTTCCAATGTCAACTAAGATCCTACAAATGTCTTATGATCCCATCCTAAGCATAATCACCAAATGGTCTTTATATGGAGATGATGCTTCGTCGTTATTGGTGAAGGTAATAGAAGTGGATGGTGACCCCTTTTGTAGGTTGTAAATGCAAAGGCCTCATATGCTTCACTTGTGTACATCTTTCTTGCATTATTTGAGGCCTCATTATGTTTTTTCCTCCATGAATAGAGTGTATGGTGCTTACATTGTATTTATCATATGGCTAATCTATTACCAGGTGGTGCACGTAACCTTAGCACCTTTCATTGTGGTCTTTGCTCCACCCTTCTATTATTATTTCCTACAAGGTCTCCCAAGTAACATTTGAACAACAAACCCTTAATTCCTTTCTTCAAGTGTCTACAATCTTATGTTCATGCACAATGTCTTTGTGAAAAGCATACCATTTAAAAGTATCCCTTAACGATGCTCTTATGTGTGATGGCCATCTAACATTATACACATTCTCCATTCTCAACATAGCCTAAGCCAAACTTACCCTTAGGGGTAGGCCCCTAAAAGTTGAGAGTACTCTTCCCTAAGGCCTAGAATGTCTTGACTATTGGCCTCTTCCTTTGTGAGTTAGGGTAATACATTTATTTCTAGTGGTAACCATTTGGTTCAAACTCATTTTTCTTTTATCTTTTTCTGGAGAAGCTTCCACAACTACCTTCCCTTTTTCTACCCAATCTAAGCTTATGCTAGAGGTTAACAAACTTTATTGCTTCCTCATAGGTTTCTTCACAAGGCATAATCTTTGTTAACTATACAAAAAAGTTTGAACTTCTCATTAATGCTCTTATGAATGCCTCAGTCAAGATTGAATTAGGACAATCCACTATTCCAACTTCTCCTCCTTGAATCTTCTCATATACTAATCCATAGACTCATCATTTCCCTGAATAATTGAGAAAATATGGGGGCTCTTTTTTTCTCATAGGTTTGATGCTTACATAATTGGTAATAAACAATTTTACAAATTGTGCGAAGAAGGTGATAATACAGACTAGATTGTCAAACCATTTATGTGCTCCATCACACATTGTAGCTACAAAGAGCACGCATATCATACGTCTCTCTTATCTCAAGTGAGACTTACTAGGGCCATAGTTGTGTCACATAATCTTTTGTTCCTTGGTAATCTAGGCATTGGGATGACAGCTTGGGCTGACTACTTGATAATTTAGGCATATCGCACGAGATCATTATCAGTGTCATGGAGATAGTACTCTACTTGAGCTTACTGTTTAGAAAAAATTACACATGAATTTTCACTATTCTTATATTTTTTAGGAAGGCTTATATAATCTCTAAGGTACGTAGTATCTATACTACGACATATTAGTGAGATGTCTCATCATTCGTTAATGTTTTTTTAATATTAACAACAAGCTTAATTAAAGATTTTGCTAAGAAATAATTTGTATTCACTTTTTTATCATCGCTACTTTTTTATTATTTTAACAATACTCATAGTTAATGAGTTAGATAAAGAAGGGTACTATGGAGGTGCTAGTTGAGATGTCCTGGTGCACATCTAAGATCTATTAGCTACAACCTTTCTTTCAAAAATGTATGGTATTTAATTTCATTAAAAGAAAATTTTTATGTGTCTTATAGCTTGAGAAACTATTCATTGCTACTAAAATATGTAATGATGTGGTACTACAAGCAAATAAAATTTAAAATTAGTGCAACTTTATTCTTGAAAAAGATAAATTGTCAATACTACTTAATAGAGAGAGAAAAAAATATCATTGGTGCGGAGTATATTACATAATAATGAATAACAACTCGTTATAGATATTACAAAAATTACAATGAAGTTTTATATTTATTTTTTATAACATTTTAATCTTATTATTTAAAAAAAACATATATACAATAGAAAAATCTTATTTATGGAACTATTTATTTTCCCATTTCATATACATGACTATTTTAAGGGGCATATGATATCATTTTACATACCTATATTTTGAAAATAAAGGAAAAATAATTTGTGTTACTTTCTGTTGTTAAAAGCTTCAATTCCATCGATTTTCATTCATTTTTTCTTATATTTTTCTTTTTTTTTCTTCTGTTTTTTCTTATCTTGTTCTTCTATTAAAGATGCTTTGTTTGGATATACTTTTATATTGCAAAAACAATTATAAAAACTAAATAACAGCATAAATAAATAAGAAGAAAAATAGAATATATTAAAAAGAATTGAAGAAAATTTAAATTAAAAATGAATAAAAAATGATAAAAGCTTTCAAAAGCAAAAATGGCAGGAACAATTTGCTACTTTTTTTCTAGGGAGTATGTAGGTATAATGACACAATTTGCCTCTTAAAAATAGTTATAAGAACTTAAACAATTCATAAATATAATAGTTTCATTATTTTACATTACTTTGTCAACATAATAAGTTAAGTTAGAGTGTTATTAAAAATTAGGTAAGAACTTAAATCTCTTTTTTTTTTTTCTAAATAAGTATAAGAATGTTACCGCCCTCCATTCATTAACTGTGCTTGCTTCAGACGTAGGCGTCATGGCTTTTACTCTCCTGATTTTTGTGATAGTCATTGATGAAATTTAGGTGTACGTCCATTTACCATCTGGCTGGCTGGTTTTTTTTTTCTTTTTCTTTTTTTGAAAAAAAAATAATAAATAATAGAACTGGAACCCCATCTAAGATCATTTATGATCTGGCTGGCTGGTTTTTTTCTTTTTGGGAAAAAACAATAATAGCACTGGAACCCCATCCAAGATCATTTATGATCTGGCTGGCTGGTTTATTCTTACATTGAAATCATGTGCATGATCACTTGTGGTATTCAAATTTGGCTAGCACTACTCTTCTACTACAAATAGGGTCTACAACTTGGAGATTTCAAAATCATCATAAATCATAAACATTGAGTCTCATAAAGAGCTTGAAAATAATAATGAAGCAGCCTCACATTATCATATTTCCTTTTGTAGCTGAAGGCCACAGAAAACCCTTATTATGCATAGCACAGTCACTAAGCCTTGCTGGTATTGACGTTACTTTCGTCCATACAAATTATTACCACCGTCGTTTCGCCAACCAGATCTCTTTCCTGTCCGATACCTTACCGAATCTTCGGTTCGAATCCATTTCAGATGGGTTGCCTGATGAACATCCACGAAACTTGGGCATCGATTATTTTGTTGGATTAAAGGCAGGAGCTAAACCACACTTTAAGAAGCTTGTTCTAAACTTTCACCAGAAAACTAGCACTCGAGTGACTTGCATTATAGCTGATGGTCTCATGTCTTTTCCATATTATATCGCTCAAGATTTGGGGATTCCTTATTTCAGTTTCCACGGTACTGGTGCTCGATATGCACTGGCATGTTTGAATAATCCAAAGCTCAATATAGAAGGAAGCCATATGAACCCTATCCCAAGTGAGTCTAGCTAGCTACCCTCGTATAATTGATCGTATTAATCAATGCATTTAATGTTAGACTCCAATTCACCGGTGTATTAACCTGACATAAATATACGGCAAATATTTAATTAAAAATGATTTAAAATGTGTGTTTTATTAAATAAAAATCGACTTTTTATCTATATATTTGTTAATTTGGGGCATATAAAATTACACATTAAAAATGAAATACCTAAATTTATTCCTTTTAAAGTTATATAATTATTATGAAAAATTTATAAAATATATATTTAACTAATTTTTTATTTAAATTTTTTTATTGTTTATTTTTTTCTCAAGTTATTTTATATTAAAATTTACTTTTATCTTTATTAAAAATTTATATTTTAATCGTATTTTAATTACTTGATATAAAATAATTATATTTTAATAAAAAATCATTAAAAATAATATAATTTATCATCAACTAACTTTTTTTATAAAATTAGGAATTAAATAATAGTATTTCTAATTTAAAGGACTAAATCATACAAATGATTAAATTTAAGGAATTTTTGTGATATTTTTCTTTATATATATAATATAATATACTCTCGTTATTAGACTAGATTTTGTTAATATTAGAGGAATATTTTCATTTTTTAAAATTCTTGAGCATTAAATTATGTAGTAAAATATTTAATTGTTTTAACATTGATATTTTTTGTCCTAAAAATATTAATTCCAATTTATATATAATAAATTAATTTTTAGAGACTGTGTTTATAAAAGTAAAAAATTCAAAAAAATTCAATTCTTCTTCGTTATATTTGGTATGTGGTTATTTATATTATTAATATGCAACAAATAATTTTTTTAAAAAATATAGCATTGTATAAAATATAAAAAATTTATTTACATATTTATTAATTATTAATAGAACATAAAATTACACATTAAAAATAAAATTAAAAAATTTCTTTCTATTCATAATTATTAGCTTTATTGAGATGTGTGTGACGCCGTGCATGTTTATTTAATTATAGGATAAAAAATTGATTTTTAATTAATACTATACTTAAAATAAAAGTAATCTTATTTTTTCGATTTTTTTTAATATAAGTTTAATAATTTTATTTTTAAAAATAAAATTATTAAACAAAATTTTACATTATTTAAATTAGTATTGTTACTCTATTTAAAATTTTCAAAATAAATAATCAATCAAAAACCAATAAATGAAACATAATAGTTATTCAACGAGATCTATTGTGAAAAATGAAAAAACAATCTTAAAAAAATAATAATACGTAATATTGAATTATTTTCAATAAGATGATATATAATATTAAATGGATTAAAATAATTATAATTTAATTTAAATATTATTTAATGTGAAATAATATGTTAAAAAAATTAATAAAAAAATGTATGAATATATGACAACACATTTTAAGAATATTATTTTTATTACTTTCTAATAACTTTGATCCGTGATATTATAGTTAAATGGAATAATATCTTCAAGAATAATAATTAATTGGTCGGTTTTATGTAAAAGCTCACACGATAAATATGTGTAACTAAATTTATAGAAGTATTTAAATAATAGTTACATATAACAAAAAAGTATAATTATATAAATTATAATTTTATCGCTGTTTATATAATAGTTAATTATAAGTTAAAAAATTTAAGCATTATTATTTTAATCAATGCATAATTATAAAATACATAAATTATAATTGTATAATAATTTATAATATAAATAAATATTTTATGTATAAATATTAAATATAAAAAATTTATTTATTAAAAGAATAATATTAAATAAATTAATAGAGATACGATATTAATAAAATATATATAGTTAATATTAATAAATTATAATATATATATATATATATATGAGTTTCGTTCATAAATAATTTAGATAATTAATATTAATAAATTATAATACTATAAGAGTAAACAATTTAAAAATATAAATTTAAAAATAAATAAACTTAAATTAATAAAATATTCATAAAATTAAATAAAATATTTAATTATAACTCTAAATATATAAATTATTAGATTGTATTTATTAAAAAATCAAAATTATTTGATAAAAATATTTGTCTAAACTATTTTTATTAGAAACATCGTCATATTTATACCTTTAAATAATTTCATCTAAATATCTTTTTGATTTATCAATACTATTTATTTAAATCATTCATCATGGAAATAAACTTGATATATATATATATATATATATATATAAAGATTTAAATTAATAAAAAGCAATATAAGATAGTAAATTAAAAATAACTTAATATATATATATATATGTTATCATTTTTATATCAATCATATATTTTAATTGATATTGATATTAATTTTGATAAAATAAGCTACTTCAAGCAATTAAATTGAAATGTTATATTTTAAAAAACAATTGAGAGGGAAGGGTTTTTTTATCTCAATAATTTTGTAAATAATTTAGTCATATTTAATATAAATATTGATTAAATATGTAATTGATATAAAATTAATTATATAAAATATCAATTGAAAGGAAAAATTAAAATAGTAAATCTAAATTTTTAATAGGAAATAAAACATTATTTAAAAAGAATTAAAATATCTGCATATCACATATAGTATATAATTATTAACTTAGTGTATTAATGTCTGTGTTTATTAAAGGAATGTTAGCTCCCTGCTTAGAGATTATTTATGAATATATGATTGATGTGATATTTTAAATTATTAAAATTTAAGATTAATATAATTTTTTTTAAATAAATACTTATTGAGACAAGGATATAGAAACTTTTTTTTTCTTTTTAAAAAAAATTAACAGTCAATGCCACTAATTCTTTCAATAAATTATTATTATAATGAAAAATGTTAATGGTAAATATAATATTATTTTTATTTAAAATATTTATTTTATTATTAATAATAATTGAACTTTAGTGTTATTTTATTAATTTTAACTAATAAAATTTTGACCACAGATGATCTCATTCAAAAATAAATAATAAAAAATTATATTCTTTGCCGTTTGTACTACCACCACTCAAAAAGCCAATATATATACAAATCACAATAAAAAAAATTTAACTTCTACTTCCTATAACCAAAAATAATAAAAGCATGGAATATTAATCACCATTCTTCGGTTTGATCACCCCCTCATTTATTACTAATTAATATTAATCATACTTCAATCTCCTCACATCCAACCGTTTCACTTTTTCACATATATATTTTTTAATTTAGCTTAAAATAATTACAGAGGATGTTGTTGCTTGTGAACAAATAACTTGATTAATTTATTTAAATTAAAAAAATTATTTTAATTCGTTGAATTTAGATCCCATTGTATTCATATATTTTATAATCAAATTAATATTAAAATTATAAATAAATATATATTTTATTTTATATTTAAATATTATATATATCATAATATATTTAATTTATACTTTAATTTTAAAATCAATATAAATATTAAATTTTTTATAATAATTTAATAATTATCTAAATATATTTATTATTCATTCAATTTCTTAATCAAAATTATAAATAATAAATTTTATCAAATATGCACCGACTTAAAATTTAAATATTATAAATATCATATTATATTTAAATATTATAAATATTATATTATATATGATAATAATTTTTAAATAAATTTCAATATTAATTTAACTTTATCTTATTTAAAAAGTTATAATATATTTAGACTTAAATTAATTTAAATTAATTATATCATTACATTCAATTTAATTAAAAATTTCCAAGTTACATTTGAATTGTATCATATTCAAAGCCTTAATTGTGGAGGTAATCTTCTTTACAATAAGAACATGACACTGATAAAACAAAGTCATCTTAACTTTTCATTTTTGTGAAAAGAAAAATAAGTTAAAAATTGGAATGAGATCAACGATTTATATTAATAAGAAATATATAATATGTTATAGGTAAGATATTTTCTCCTAATTGTAGCATGCTAAGGTTGAAAAAGGAAAGTAGGTACGTTGTAGGTGGTACATTAATTTTTAGTCCTTAAACTTTATCCATGTCTATATTTAGGTTCTAATTTTTTTTTTCAATAATTTAGTCCCCAAATTTTTTAAGTTTTACACTTAAGTACTCAAATTTTTTTTTCAACAATCCAACCTTAAATTTTTTCATTTCTATATTTAGGTTCTAAACTTTTATTTTATGGTTAAATTAAAAATGTTAAGTTAATAATTTATTATTGATAAAAATAAAAATTTAGAACTTATGTGTAGAAATTAAAAAATTTAAAGAATGAATTGTTGATAAAAATAATTCAAGGACCTAAGTGAGAAATTAAAAAATTTAGGGACAAAATTATTGAAAAACAAATTGAAGATCTAAGGTTAGACAAAGTTTAAAAATTGATTGTGAATTTAAACCTTTCTTTAAATGCAAATATGTTGGATCATATAAATGGAGATTTATTTTTAGGATAGGGTTATTGATACATAATTTTTTATTACTTTCATATCATATTCAATACAAATTGTAAAAATCAATAAAAATATAATTTTATGTTTAATATATTTCTTCGATACAAACCAAGTTGCTTTCAGATATTTTTATTCATTTTTAAAATAAGTTAATAGAGTGGTACATTAAATCAATACACGAATAAAAATGATAGATATACAAGTGATAGAAAAACCATATATTTTTACGTCTCTTTTCCATTCTATTCTCTCATCTTATTTTATATGTTCAAAAAGAGTTCATTTATTGATTCCAAATTACATATATTATTTAGAAAGGTTAATTTACGTGTCATTAATAACTAATAAAAACATATTTTTAATCATTCTTATCCTTTATTTATCATATGTTAGTATGTTATGAACTAAATTTCAGAGGGGTTTGAGGAAAAAAAATAACAAAGGAAAAGAGGTAATTGATATATAATTCTTCTTGCTGAATTCCTGTGGCTTTATATAGAGCCATACATGGATGAAATTGCATGACAATATTCTAACTAATTCTGACATCCTAATTGAATCTGTGGTCCTTCATTCCTTGCTTCTTGCTTGCCTTCTCACGCCATCTGTGGTCTCTCCTCTGTGCTCAGTTCTGTAACCATGTGCGCCCAGTCGTTGCGATCCTCTTCTGAGCCTCGCGCGCAGTGTGTGCTACGCCAAACAGCTCAATCATTTTTTGCTCATATCATTTCTCCTCTCTTTTTAGAATCCTTGTCCTCAAGGATAAAATGGAGGTATGAATTAGTAAGATTATAACTTGTGCTTCAAGACAGGAGCAAAAGGTAATCCTGAATTGATCTTGGGGCAAGCCCATAGTTCCAGGGCAAGTTGCTTTGATGCTAAAACCACACCTACTTGTTATTATTTCCCATTCAGCCGACCGATCTTCCATCAACTGTTGTTTGCACACAATTAATCCTTTGTCTTCAGAGTCTGCAGACAATTGGTAAGTTCCCTTGATGGGCGGTAATTCAAGCAGTAGATAAAATAAATTTCCATTCACTCCCACTACATTTCCATAATTAGATCTTGTACATAATCTAACATATGTCTTAACATGTCTTGGTTCAGCCAAGGGTGATAAGAACATGCAATACTGGTCCTTTATTTGTACGCCCCTAGACCACAGCAAATGGTTATCAGCTTTTTCTTCATTCTGAAGCTTAAAATCACTTGAATATATTACATCCAAAACATTTCCAACCTGCAGCTCAAAACCCATATCAATCACTCTATCGACCCCATCAAGAACAACATAATTACATTGATTGAGAACACAATATCTCTGTTTCAAGCAATCACTTAACTGCCTAGGGGTGACAATTACCACTTCACATTCCTGCATATTCTTAAAACCTTGTTCCACAAGAGACTGCCCACCAACAATTGACACCACTTTCATACCCAAATAATGAGCGAATTTCACAAGGTCATTCTCAATATGCCAAGCAAGTTTATGGGTAGGAGCCAAAACAACAACATAAGGTCCTTCAGCCTCATTCTATTCACTAATAGGAGAAAATCTAGAATTATAAGTTTGCATAGGAAGAGCTAAAGCAACATTCTTACCTAAACTAGTCTCAACAATGTCAATAACATCTCTTGGTTGAAGGCCATGAGGAATAGTCACCATCTGAATTGGGGAAGGTTTTAAGTTAAATAAATTGTAACAGAAATAATTGAATAAAAATAAAAATATAAAAAATATCATTTATCCTTGTACGATCAATTTTTTATAATAATATGACTAAACTATCATAAAAACTAAATATAGGACTTGTGTATCAACCCTCAATTGTTTTATTTAGAAATAAACATGCGTACAATTTAAATTTTTTATTTTACTTCAAAATTTTCTATAAATCATTATCAAATCTCATTTATGATATGCACAATCAAATTGCAATTGTTTTACAAAATTTCTTTTATCATATTACTTTATAATAAAGTTAAATTGAATAACTTTACTCACTAATCTTTTATTTTTAAATTTATTTATATTTTTAATTTATCAATAATATTTGACAAATATATATTTTGACTATTTATTTAATTTTTATTCTATCTTTTATATTTGAAACTAAAATTAGGATATCAATTATTATCTAATGCCGTAAATTTTTATCTTTTAATATTTATCTAGTTTTATAGTAATTATATAGACCCCTCACTTGATTATTTTTATACTTGACTAAAAATGTATACATATTATTTATATTGTAATATCTAAATAAATTGTTTTAGATAAATGATACTAGAAGTTTGTTACCTTTGAAAAAATATATTTTAATATGTTAGTTATAACGTAGGATAATAAAAGACCATTATTTCTTTTGAAAGGGTCATTGAAATCCATCTTAAAGATTTAGGCCAAATTTTCAAAGATAAAATTGACATTTTGTAAAAAATTTATTTTTTTCTCAAAATAACAAAAATAAATATTCAAAAATTACTTTTACTCACAATTACCATGTACTTTATCTTCTTGCAATAATTATCTCAATGATATGTTTTTAATATTTAATTTTGTACTTATTATTTAAAATTATAAATTATTTATTTTTTAAAAAATATTTATTTTAATTTTTTAGGAAAAAAATAAATATTTTATTCTATCCTTAAAAATTTATCTTAAATCTTTTAGATATACTATAATGACTATTTAAAAGGAAAACAAATTTGTATTATCTTACTTAACTAACGAATTAATGATTACTTTTTTAAAAAAATAAGATACTTGTGCTATCCTTTATCTTTATTTGAATATGAAAAATATTTAAGACTTCAATTTTATTATAATTTAAAGAGAAAATAAATTTATATTGTCTCAGTTAATAACTAACGGATTAAAGTTCAATTTTTTGGAAGATAACAGAATTTCGAACCCCTTGAGCCGCCTCTCATTCTAAGTTGTGATGATAATTTTTTTCATGTATATATGTATTAGATATCAACATGGAAGAAGACGAAATTAATATCGTACCAGGACTTGAAGGAGTTATGCAACGCAAAGATATTCCCCATATAGTAGCAAGAGTGGACACTCCAAGTCTACAATTCCTCATCAATGAGATGCACATCACAACTCAAGCTATTGGTTTTATACTAAACACCTTCGATGATTTGGAATCTCCATGTCTTCCACATCTTGGTACTTTCTACAACAAAATCTACACAATTGGACCAGTTCATGCTTTCCTAAGCTCTAAACTTAAACATTTATCAAAACCCACAACACCCATTCTTGCAAAACCAGAGCAAAACTGTCTTGCTTGGTTAGATTCACAGCCTACAAAATCAGTTATCTATGTTAGCTTTGGGACCTTGTTAAAAATCACAAGAAGTGAACTCCTAGAACTATGGCATGGATTGGTTGATAGTGGCTATCCATTTTTATGGGCCATAAGAGAAGATTTTACACTAAATTCAGAAGGAGAGAATGAGATTGAAGTTCCTTTTAAGCTTGAAATGGGAATTAATGGAAAAGGATTTATAGTAAGTTGGGCTCCACAAGAGCAAGTGTTGAATCACAAGTCAATTAGAGGCTTTTTTACACATGCTGGTTGGAACTCTGTTTTAGAGAGTATTGTAGCTAAAGTACCTATGATGTATTGGAGTGGATCTCATGTGGGTGATCTTTATTTGAATAGTTTATGCATGAAAAAATTGTGGAGAATTGGTATTGAATTAGAGACTCTTGAGAGGTTGAAAATAAAAGAGAAAATTAAAATTTTCATGGAAAGTAGTAAGGATGATGATGGGATTCAAATTTCAGTACTTGATAAAGTTTCTAAGTCTGCTTTAGATGCTATTAGTGAAGGTGGTTCTTCTTATTGCAATTTTGAAGAACTTGTTCGAGTAATTAAAAATCTTGCAAAGTGCTGATGATCAAGTAGGAAAAAGTCGGAGGAGGCGTATGTTGGAAAATAAATATAAAATATTGTGTTTCCATGTTAACTTATGAGTCATGAATTGGAAATTTTTTTTCCATCTATTTGGTAATATTGTGTCACTAAGGTTTCAGTATTTTAGCCTCTTTACATATTCATTAATAAATATCAATGAAATAACGAGTTTCTTCCGCTTTTTCATCATCCTCTATACTATTTTTGATTTCTCAACATGATTTCAGAGTAGCTCGTCCTTGAAACTCAAAAAAAATTAATTAATCTATTGTTTGCCTCCTAATTCTCCCCTTTGTGTTTGTCTTGGAAAAAATTATTGAAAAAAATGGCCTTGGAATCCATAGCCTCTATGATGATGGTACCCCGAGAGAGTTTGTTACCTTAGAGGTGCTCATGCTAATGTATTGATACCGTTTATGTATTAAAATATTCTATTTAATAACTCAATTCAAGTATTGATATCTTTTTTAACAATTTTGAACATTGTATTTATGAGAAATTTTACAAGAACATTCTGAAAGTTTAAGAAAGAAAAAAAAATCAAAATGATCGAACGTTAACAACTATCTCCCAAAAAATTTATAGCAATAGAGTCATACATAGAAGTTGAATTCTTACCAATAGAATTAACCCTTGGTTGATTGAAATTAGTTTTGTTATTGCAAATAGGAGAAGAAAGATTAAGTTCAGGCTTCTAATTGTGACTAAATATCCGAGATAGAGCCCAAAAATCGTGAAATGTTTGGCATTACCAACCCTAATGTCAGTAAAGGGTGCAATATTTTGAGAACACAACTCATGATGGAAACTGAAAGAGTCTTGGACCCAATACACAATCAAGATAAGAATATATTGAATCCTTAAGGACTCATCCCAAACTTACTAACAATGAAAAATAACACTTAGCAGATAACAACAATAACATTAAAAATTAATCTCAAAATAAACAGATTAATTTAAAACAATAGATAAGATAATCAGAAAGCAATAGGCATGCAATAAATAATAATTACTTTCTAATCATAGTTTAAATAACAATATGTTAGTACATACACAATTAAAACTTAAATTATACTAACATAAAAGCTGAGTGTATACAACAACAAATATAATGAGGTAAACACACATAAAATCTCTATCTATATGGTAAACTCTTGGGTTACTTATAACAATCACTCAGTAACAAATAAATTCATTAAGTAATAAAACAGATACAACTTAATAGAAATATAAACACAAATATCTTTATCAATTGGGACCTTCTGACCTAACTACTTATTACTTCCCTCACTTGCTACCTTCACAACAATTTGATCTAACTCTCCTCTAGAGGCAACAACATATTAAATAGTGTGATTGGTAACCAAAAATCAATAATGTTAACCAAATAGTGTTAAAACAACCGTGGGAAATACAGTTAACCATAAGTAATAACAAAAATGCTATTTTGGGAACTCAATCAATACTACTCAACCCAAACTCATAGTTTTGTTTTCAAAAGATATTTTAAAATAGTCTCAAGCTCTCAATACCCAAGTACACTATTTTACTATAAAAATGTATCACAAATACTAAAGTACACTCAAAGTAAAATTTGACATTGAAGAAGTAATTAGAGGAAATTTTGATAGAGTTTTGTTGTAAATTTCCCACTTAAAAAAGAGACAAGAGAGGACATTTATAGAACAAACCAAGCACCAATAGCCACCTTGGTCGAGGCCTCATCGGGCTTCCTACAATGGGTCTTGTGATGTTTGTAGAGGGCCTTGTTGAAGTGCCAAAAAATTCAATTTTTTATTTCTAAAATTACCTAGTAAAATTTCATAAATACCCACACATGAAATGAAAAAAATTGTAACTTACAATCTAGCATGCATATTAAGAAAACCAACACTATTGTGTATGTATAACATGGTTTCAAACACAATATACCTTATTATTTACGTGTATTACTAGTCAACATTATCCAACCTTACATAGAGGAAGATAGAGACACTAAATAAAATAAACAAGCTATGTTTTACACACGAAACACCAACAAAGACATAAAGGACTATAAGACTACATTCTCCTCCTTTGGATTTTCATGGAAACACACTACACAACTAAGCACAGATGCATATCAAACATAAGATGATTATAAATATGACTTAAAAAAATTTGGTTAAACTAACAAAACAACGTCGCATACCCAACACCTAAAAACATACCTATTTCAAATGCACCCATCTTGTGTGCTCCATCCGTCTTTTTGAATAAACTCGTCAACACTTTTTTAGTCTAAAACATAAGAGTCTCAACATACATTTGTACACAATAAGTCTAAAACTCAATGACTTAAATCTACACATGTAACATGCACACATAAAACAAAAACATATCCCGTGAATGTATCATGCAGAAACAGTACGTAGTCTATCATATACTATTGTGATACCATATATAGGTACAATCGATAGGCAACACACATGCAAGCATATAGCAAAAATAGATGCAACATACACGAATCTCACCGACTTTATGAAACACTCATCCTAAGTGAGTGCAAGTTTGGAAACAAAATATAGTGCAATCATATACTCACATCCCATGCAATACACAACTTGGAAACAAACATATTATTATGCATATAAACTTCTCCCCCTTTTTGACATAGAAAGTCAAAAGAACACACCTATATGAGAAAGAGAAAGCATATAAGCATACAATAATCCTAACACTCATACAACGCAGTAAAGAAGAATAAAGCACATAAGACAAGAAGTAATACTTACAAAACTAAAAATTGAAGAAAAAGAACAAACTCATTCTCATTAATAAATAGTATTTTACAAATTCTATTTCAACAAATAAAATAAAATACACTAAAACAACATATAAACAACTTCAACCCTTTACATCACCTTCTCCAGCACCATCATAATTGTGGACACCACTGCATAATGACTGACCAAGATTAAAAAGTGAAGTAGGTGGTATAGGCAGTGAAAGATGAAAGTAGTTGTAAACAACTTGGGTAAAAGTAGGGTTTGGTTTCTCCCTACCAAATTTTTGAATAGGGAAGTAAGAGAACCAATAAAATAGGTACCAGAGCAAGAAAAATCTTTAGAACCAATAAGTGAAGGTCTATTGAGGCTTAAGAGAGAGGAGAACCATGAACATGTAGTGATGGAGCAATATGGTAAGAAGTAGCTATAACCTAAGAAAATGCCTAAACCCTCTATATATCTATGTAATTTCAATTGAAAGTACACAACTCTTCAAAGAGATTATTGATGGCACCAAGAGCTTTATCATTGAAGGGAATGGAAGTAGATAGAGAAGAAGAAATAGGAATATAATTACAATGGGTGGATTGACCAAAGCTCTAAGAAGAAGAAGAGTAAGGGGTAATTGATGAATGTTGTAAGCCTCTACTACAAGAACATAGTGAGAGTGAAAGAGCATCTCTACTATGAGAAGAAAAAGAAATGTTACGAAAATGGTTGGAACCCTACCTAGAAATCCATTAAGGATAGTGGACTAAAGAAAGAAAAGGAGCAATCAAACGAAAAAATGATGGTATCATAAATCATGCCTGAAAGATCTATAGTTTGACCATTAAGGATAGCATAAGAGAAGTGTCCTCTATACGAGGTGACAATATGATGCTGCTGATGTGGATGAATGATAGCAATAAAGACATCATATGATGACAAACAAGAGCATCTTTATTAACTATAAAGGCACCTCTATTGTAAGTGTGAATTATTGATGCAAAGTAACCAACCTTACACAGAAGAAGATAAAAACACTAAGTAAAATAACAGATACCACGTTTGATATACGAGAAGCTAACACATAGACACAAGTACAATGGGACCTACAACCTTTATCAATTGGGACCTCTGTCCTAACTACCTACTGCTACACTTTACTTGCTGCTTCTACAACGATTTGGTTCAATTCTCGATTCCAAATATCCTCTACAACCCACACCACCAAAAGCGGTGTGATTGATTATCATTGATTAATAACAAGAACTATAATGACTCACACTCTTCACAAACACACAATCCATTACAAATATCAAATCTTGTACGAAAGACACATAGTCAAACCATGTACGCATACAACCTAATATTTGAATTTTAAACTCATTGAATGACCCACAATAAAATGTAAGCTCTCAAAAATGATTTCAAAAATAAATATAAATCTTGATATGAATTTTGGTAGAGTTTTGGAAGTGTAAACAAGGGGTAAAGATAAGAGAAAATAATGGGGTATTCATAGGGATCAGACTACACACCTGGCTAAGGGTGGTGGCAAGCTCATTGGTGAAGTGCTAAAAAATTGTATTTTTTTGTTTCCAAAAATATCGAGTACAATCCATAAATACATGTTGTAAGTGCTCAAAAACACTTAATATATCATGATTTTGTGAATATTTATTGATTATACATATTTGTATTTTATTATTTTACTCTCATTTTATATAAATCTATCTTTTCAAAATCACGGATATATTTTATTATTTTTCACGTATTTCTTGTATTAAAAAGATTCAACTTGAAAGAATTATACATGAAGTATCATTATAACTTGGAAGATTAAAAGAAAAAAATTGTAAAATATTACATATGTTTAAAAATTGAAAAAAGAAATCACAAGAAATTTAGAGTTCTAAAGTGATGCAGTTTGAAGTGTGCCGCGACATTAAAATATTGTAAGCAGCGACGAGAGGCCAAAGCAATGTGTCCCAAAAATATGCGAGTCGTGGCATGAAAATTTTGTGTGTCGTGGCATAAAAGAGTAGACCGTGCTTAAAACCATATATAATTGTGTATGCCATGGTGTGAATAAAATTCAAGTCGCGACACATAGCAAATAAACCCATTTTTCCTCCTTTTTTAACCTTATAAATAAGACCCTATTTCTTTTATAATAATTATCCATTTTCATCCAATCAACTCTCTTCTAGCTGATTTCTTAGTTTCTTTATGCTTTTTTTTATTTTCTTAGTTTATAGTACTTCTCTCGTTCAAGAGTTGAACAAATTTAGTTCATGTAATAGTTTTTAATTTCAATTCAATAAACAATATAATAATTTTATCTAGAGGTTTTTCAGAAGTAATTCTAAGAACTCTATTGAGGTACATTTAAATGTATTCTTTTTAGAATATTTTTAAGTGTTTTTTTACATGATATATGTTTAATTTATTAATCATTTATTAAACTATGCATATCTGGATATAAATAGTTTATGATATTAGTAATATTGTTACGCTTGTAAAATATTAAAATAGATTAAATATTTTTATAAAATAAATTAAGTTTTATTTTATAATCAAGATTTAAACCAAAGTTTGTGAATGAAAAATATATTGATGAAGTATTTTTATAATAAATAAGAGAGTTAGATTTAAGATTTTAAATATCTAAATTGCGTTTAGAGTAATACTCTAGAAAATTAAATAGGTATATATCTAAATCAGATCTTGAGGCATGTTCTATTTCAAGGATTTTGCCTAGAATTATTATTAAATGATATATTGACGACATATCATCTATAGTAGTTTTAAAATCTGAAAGTTAATTTTAGATATTTAAATCATAAACCCTACTTAAACATCTTGATGTGAGTTTAAATTATTAGACCTAACCAAAGGCGACAATTAAACAGTTCACTATCCCATAGATCTAAAGCATAATTGAATTAAAATTAACTATTAGACCCGAATGAATGTGCTAAGTCATTTTAATTAATAATAAATGATAGACTTAATTAATCTTCTATTTTTAAATATTAGATAGAATCAATAATCTTAATTTATATATTTAGTATTCTATTTATTATTAAACAAACATAATTAACTAACTAATATATCCTATAAATTTTTTACTACATGATAAATGCTTAGTTGCTTAAATATTTATTGAATTTATCTTTATTTTTGTGTCAGTAGTTTAGAAAGTCAACCCTAAACAAATATGATTAGGTGTTTAAGTTATTAATTTATTTTTAAAAATTTATTGAATAATTTAAAAAATACTTAATTTGTTATACCGACCTTAAAGATATGCTTATCATTTTTTATAAGTGATTTAGGCACATGCGACCTGTTTTATAAATCATATAAAATTTGTACGCAATAATTTTTACGTATCAAGTTTTTGGTACCGTTATAGGAGAAGAATAATATTTTTAAATTATTATTATCAAAATCTTAAAAACTTTGTGGTGTTGTAAATATTGTAATTTTTATTTGATTTTATTTAAAAAAACAACAAAGGGATTTTAAATTAAAAACAAATTAAGTCTCATTTATTATTTGATTTTAATAAAATCAAAAAATATTTTAAAAAATGTTTCTGTTAGTTGTCGTATTTATTATTTAACTTTTTAAAAAAAAATAAAAAAAGTCAAAATCTAGTTGTCATATTTGTTACTTGATGTAAAAAAATCAAAAGTTTAAAAATTTTGAAAATTAAAAAAGAAAATCTAAAATTTATGTGACCATTGTAAGTTGACTAAAAGATTTTCAAGAAATTTCAAAAATAAAATATCTAAAATTTATGCTTACTTTTTTATTTAACTAAAATAATTTTTAAAAATATTAATAAATATCTTATTTTTTATTTAACTTAGATAATAATTATTAACTTAATTTTTTTTTAGAATTTTTAATATTTTTATATAATAATTTAAATTTATTTTTCTTTTCTTTAATTTATTAATTTACTAACTTTTATTTTTTTCTTAGTATTTTTATTTACCAATTTTTTGTCTAATAATTTTGTTTATTATATTTTAATCTTATTTATTATTTTATTTTATTTTTTTAATTATCTATTAACTTTAATTCTTTTATTATTTGTTTCTTTTTATTTCTTTTCTCTTAATTATTGTTAATCATTTTTTTTATTTTTGTTTGAAATTTTTTGTTTATTTTTTGTTTATCTTTCTTTCTTTTGTTGTTTTTTATTTATTTTAATTGTTGTTTCCTTTAATTATTCTTATTTAGTATTTTTATTTTTTTTAAAATAAAACATGAGCTTTGGTATAGTTTGCCAACTAGTCAACATGAGGCTCTCGTAATACAATTAGGTTGAAGAAAAAAAAATTCACATAGGTCTTTGTGTTAGATACAATGTGTCCTATTTTTACTGGAATAAAATTTTAAAGTAAAAAATACCTTTCAAATAAAATTAACACAAATATGTTTTATTTCTTCTTCTACAAATCCTATTTTTTCAATGTTCTAAATACAAATAATTTTGAAGTTATCTTCAAAAATTTTGAAAATGTTAAATTAAATATCACCATTGGTGATTAAAAATAAAAAAATAGGTAAGATTTTTTTATTATATTTTTGTGAGCTTTTATTTATTTTTATTGAATTAAAAAAATTAGTTTATTTTTAAATATTTATTAAAAAATTATCATATCTTTTAAAGTAAATTTTATGAAAATGATAAAGTCGTTGCATTGTTAGATTAATTTTCAAAGCATTTCGTAGAGTAATATAATAATTAGTTAGTTTTTGTTATATTTAGCATTTCATAATAAAATGTTGAAATTGTGATGAATTTAAAATCAGTGTTATCTTTCCATTCGGAGTGATAATTGTTTTCTATTTTTTAAATACTCTTCTTATCAATTCGAATTATTAAATTATCTCTATAAGACTTTGCATTGAATTTAGGATTTTTACAACTAATAAAGTGTAATATATTTATTTTTATTGCCTAAATTGAATAAGTTAAAGTAGAAATTGAAAGTATATGCATTTCTCTTCAATCATGCATGACTTCTAAAAAAGAGATATATATGAGGTTACTTAAATCAATAAAATAAAAAAGTTACAAATTAACTGATCAATATATCATGTAATATACATAAAATCTATACATAAACTATAAGAAATAACTCCCAAGAAGTCATTGCATTTTCTTCATCTCCTAAAAGGCATATGATTTGAGATTTTTATTTGATGAATTTGATTGACGTATGAAAATATAATGTAATTTATCTATAAATCCTTTTATTTGGCTCTTTTCGTGAATTCAATATGATGATTACTTTGAGCTTTTTATTCTTTATACATACGCAAATTATTAGTTCATTTATATACATAAACTCTTTTGCATATACCTTTAAATAAGTGCTTGAACCGATAGGATAAGTGTTATTGAGAGTATGACTTGTGATATTAGAATTGAAACGAATAAGGATTCTTTACAATGAGTTTGGATAAATTTTATATCAACACATTTTTATTTGCATATGAGAGTGATTTTTTAAATTAATTATTATAATAAATCATGAATGTTTAGAATATTGAAATGACTTATGCTATAAATTTTTATGATAAATTTAAAAGAAATTTTAGAAACAAGAAAATTTTTATTACTATGTTTTTATGTTATTTATTTTTTATTTTTGATGTTTATAAATATCATATCTGAAACCCTCACGAGACTTAAACTCATCTAATAAGGCAACCTAGGGGTCTAAAGACTTCTAGCATATGCTAAATGTAGTTGTGTTAATATACGGAAATGATTTAAAATAGTTTAAATTTTAGTTTTTGTTTTTAGTTTTCTACCATTCTTGCTAAGAGACTAGCAAGAAGTTGGTTTGGGTTGTGATAAATGCTCAAAAACACTTAATATATCGTATTTTGTGCATGTTTAGTGATTATATATATTTGTATTTTCTTGTTGTACTATCATTTTATGCAAATCCATCTTTTCGAAATCACAAGTATATTTTGTTGTTTCTCAAGTCTTTTTTGTATTAAAAAAATTCAACTTAAAATAATTATACTTGAAGCACTATTACAACTTGGAAGATTAATTTTTTTTTGTAAAATATTACATATGTTTAAAAATTGAAAAAAATAAATTTTAAGGAATTTAGGATTCTAAAGTAATGTAGTTTGATGTGTGCAACAACGTAAAAATATTGTAATTTGCACTGTGAGGCCTAAGTAGTGTGTCCTAAAAACATGCCGCGATGCGAGGCCAAAGCAATTTGTTCCAAAAACATACTAGCCCTAGTGTGAAAACATTGTGTCGTGGTGTGAAAAGAGTGAATTTTGCCTAAAACTTTATATAGATGTGTATGTCGTAATGTGAATAAAATACATACCGCGTGGCCGAGCAAACAAGCCCACTTTTTCTTCCTTTCTTCACCCTATAAATAAGACCATATTTCTTTTGTAATAGATATCCATTTTCATTCCATTAGCTCTCTTCTGGCTGATTTTTTAGTTTCTTTCTACCTTTTCTTTTCTTAGTTTATAATTCTTCTCTCGTTCAAGAGTTGAACAAATTCAGTTCATGTAATAGTTTTTAGTTTTAACTCAATAAACAACACAACAATTTTATTTGAAGGTTTATCAGAAGCAATTCTAGAAACTCTATTGAAGTATATTTAAATGTATTTTTTTAGAATATTTTTTTAAGTTTTGTTTTACCTGATATATGTTTAATTTATTAAACTATATATGCTTGGCTATAAATATAGTATGGGATATTAGTAATTACGCTTATAAAATATTAAAATAGATTAAAAAAATTTATAAAATAAATTAAGTTTTATTTTATTATGAAAATTTAAACCAAAGTTTATAAATAAAAAAATATTGGAGTATTTTTCATAATAAACAAGAGAGTAAAATTTAAGATTTAAAATATCGGAATCTAATTTGGAGTATTATTCTTGGATATTAGATATGTACACATCTAAATCTGATCTCCAAGCATGCTCCAATTTAAGGGATTTTATAAGAATTACTATTCAAAGATATATTGACGACATATCATTCATAGTAGTTTTAAAAGTTGAATTTTAGTTCCAAATATTTAAATCATAAATTCAACTTAAGCACATTGATTTAAGCACATTGATGTGAGTTTAAATTATTAAAGCAACTAAAAGTGGTAATTAAATGGTTTACTATCTCTTAGAAAAAAAAACATAATTTTATTAAAATTAATTGATGCACCTCACCAAAGACTATAAGTGGTTCTAAGTAATAATAAATGGTAGACTTAATTTATATTCTATTTTTAAATATAAGAGAAAATCAATAATATTAATTTATATTTTTAATGTCCTATTTAATATAATATATCCCATAAATTTTCCACCGTACGATAAATATTTAATTTCTTAAATATTTATTGAATTTATTTTTATTTTTATGTCAACAATTTCAAAACTCTACCCAAAACAATTATGAAAAGATGTTTAGGTTATTAATTTTGTTTTTAAGAATTTGTTGAATAATTTAAAAATAACATAATTCATCTTTAGACCAATCATGGAAGTATACTTATAATTTTCTATAAGTGATTGGTGTACATGCGAGCTATTTTATAAATCACACAAAATTGTATGCAACAATTTTATGCATCACCTAGACCAGAAACACATCCGATACCATAAGTGACAACGTCAGCTCACTCGTTAAAAACCAACAACTCTCAAACTAGCATGCATAATATGAAAATCAATTACATAATGTGTTAAACATGCTTGCATATAAAGTGTATATAACTATGTGTGTGTTAATTACTAATCCACAGTAGCTAATTTTATCTAAAGGAAGACAAATACACTAAGTAAAAAAGAAAACAGATACCATGTTTTGTACACTAGGAGCCAACTCATACACACAAATAAAATGAGACTTGTATAATTTATTTCATAAGATTTTAGTTTTCCATTGAGTTTTGTTACCTCTACAAGAAACTTATCTTTATTTCTTTTGCATATTATGAACTCTCTGAACACTTCATTAATACTAGTGACGATAAAATATTTGAGTAAGAATTTGGCATCACTTTCCTCATTGTCTGAATCAATATCGAACTTACTAGATTATCCACCAAATTTTGTAACAAATTCTAGAAAATTGGTGTTACTATTTTCTAATTCAACTGGGTTGTCGTTATCACTTTCAGAGTCAGCAACTATAGTGTTAAAAGCTCTTCTAGTGTTGCTTTTCTTATTTACACAGATAATAGTAAAGTGATCAAAGCCCTATACATTCAAAGTATTGAGGCCTAGCAAGTTTAGATTTCTTACCATTAAAAGTCATATATTTGAGTTCTCTCAAATTATGATCCATTTAATGACTTGGTTGTCCTTTGTTTTGATAATTTTTTTTGCTGAAGACTATGTTTAGTCTTTTGGTCAAGAGTGCCAATTATGATTTTTCATTGTCATCTTCTTCAATCATAGCATTTTTGAAGGCAATAAATATTTTTTTATGGGAGAACGAAAACTCGTCTCAAATGTTTTAAGCGAGCTAACAAGTTCCTCTATTTTAATAGTGTTCATATCCTTGCTTTCATCGATGGCAGTGACCTTTGCATGAACGTGATCTGATAGGGAGTAAAAAATCTTTCTAACTATTCCTAAAATCATCAATTTTCTTTCTAAGATTGATATAGATTTTAGTAGTATCACATAATTTAGCATAGAATTCATAAAAGGTATCATCATCTTTCATCCTAATATTCTCAAATTGAGTACTAAGCATGTAAACTTTTGTTCATTTAACTTGTGAGGTACCCTTACGGACAACCTCCAAAATATCCCAAGCATTCTTATGAGAAATATGATAAAATTCATCATTAGATATGACATAAAAAATAATATTAATACTATTTTGATTTCAGTTACTACTAGCTTTTATCTTTAATTGTTTAGTTTTCCTAGGTTTAGGAGTAACAACATTATCATTGGTAACCGTAGGTGGTTCCCAATCATAAAGCACAAAGTTCCAAACACTTTCATTTATAGACCGTAGAAAGGCTCTCATATGAGTCTTCAAATATAAGTAATTAGACTAGTCAAAGTAAGGAGCATATATTGTAGAAAAAATCTCTCTTAAATGATTCATAAGAAGGTCCTAGGAATACTAATGTATCTAGTGACCGGCTCTAATATCAATTGAAAGTTTCCTTTTAGTTATGGACTTTACAATTACTTAAAAGTTTTGTAGACATCCAATCAAGCAATCACATGTAAACAAAATAATGTAAAAATATAAAGATTAAGACATGAGATTTTTAGGTTAAAACAACCTAGGTCACGCCAATAACATAAGTGAAACACCACCAGTTTACAGGACCATCTAATTATCCATTATAAAAAAATAAGGTCCAATTACAAGGCTAGGACTCAAACTACCCACCAAGGTAATACCCCCAAATAATCTATTTACAAGTCGCTTCTTTCATTATAGTCTCTACAAGAAATATGTTTGGATCCAAACCAACATTCTGATAACTTGAGTCACACAAGCAATTAAGCCTATTTTACTAATACCTGAAAAGTTAGCACAATAGCAAAATTACAAATGTGAGCCCTATAGCACATTCAACTAAATGATTTAATAAATATATTAGATAAATAAAAATTAATTAACAACCCTAAAACAATCAATTTAAAAAACAATATCACAAATATTGTAGGCTTGTTAATTCATCAAACACGCCCACAAATGTTTGAAAAATTAACTCAATAAAAAAGTGCACTTGAATAGTTTTTGCAAAACAAAAGAGAGAATAAGATGAAGAGAATAATGCTCTTATGTCATTAAATTAACTTGTGGGCTTATGATTGTATATATAGTATATTTTGAAGTACTAGCTCAAAGTAAAATTATTATGTTGTCAATAAAATTAGTCAAAAAAGTTTTAAAAAAAGACAATATAGTAAAAAGTTAATTTAATTTGAGATAGAAATAAGTTTTAAAATAAAAGCCCTGGCGCTCGATTGATTAAATATATCCTCGACCGATCGAGTACTTAGTTGGATTGATCCAATCAATTCTCAATCAAGTTAATGAAAAAAATTAATTTAGGACTTTTTAAATTGAATAGATCGATCCTCAATCGATTTACATAGCTTGATCGAGTAGCCTAATTTCAAAATATTCCTATATGTTTAATATAAGTTCTAAAGTGCATATGAACAGAGATATACTTGAGTTGTGATCACTAGAGCTCGATAGTTTATTCGGTTTGAAAATATTTTTAAAGGATACACCTAAAAATTAAAATTATATTTATATGTTTTGTTTACGAATATCATTAATACTCATATAAATCTTACAAATAAAATCATAAAATTGTTCTTCCAATCATGAAATCAAAAGTAAAATCTCATACACAAAATTTAGCATAACATAATTAAATTAACTAAAACTAATTCAATTACAAAAGAAATATTCAAATTATAAAGAGTAAGAAGATCTAACAAAAAAACACCCCATTTTGATTTGTGATCTCCAAATCCTTGAATTGGTAGATCGCCTTCTTCAAATTCTTGAAAATATTTTACAATTCAAAGCTTTCTCTCTAAATTATGTGTTATGGAATGAAAAAAATATGGCTATAGTTTCCTGGTTATGTTTAAGAAGGGTTTATAGTGTATTTATAGATTAGGATTTTGGTAAAATATGTTTCGTACACATATTAAGATTTTTGGACAGTTTTAACACTTGGGTTGTTACACGCTTTTATTTGTGCCACAACACATGCTGAAAATCAAATCTCTAATTGTACCCCAAGAGCACTTCATTGTGGCATATATAAAAATTCCAAAACCATTAAATACTACCTAAGAATACCTCACCGTGGCATTTAAATGTCTAGGTCGCAATGCCTATAGAAAACCATAGTGGCCTCATTCCAACTTGTTTAAGTCACCATTTTTCACCCCGTTTTGACTCTTTTGTTTTTATTCGTCTAAGATTCATTCAAAAGTATATTGACCTATAAAATATGAAAATATCCTTCAAAATAACATAATATTAAAATAAAATCTAAAATCAATACTTAAAAGTAATAACAAATTATCAATCAAAATAATATTCATCAAAAAAGTGAAAAGAGATTTAAAAAGAGATTATGTATGTATTTGTCTCTTATCAAAAGTGAATATATATATAGGAAAAGATATATACGACATGTTGATGACCCTTATCCTTTGTTATAAATTTATCTTAATATTAAAACTATCTTTATAATTTTTTTTTATATGATATGTGAATGTTATTTAATTTAAGGGGTTAGATTACAACTAATTGTGTGATAAAATGACTATTTTTAGTATTGTTGGGTAAGTACGATAGAAGAAACATTATTTGGAAAGAGAAAGAGTTTTGATTTCATCCACTAAGTTATTTAATTTATATTAAATTTTATGCAGGTTACTAATGCTTTTTTATTAATCAGTATGATATAAAATTTAAAATTGAAATTATGACAAACTTCAACTCAAGAACTACAACAGGATTTAGACTAATTTTATATAACACTAGTAGAGTAGCAATACTACTCATTTAGTTAAATATTCAATCATTAATTAAATTTTATTAAAATTTAAGTAATTATTGTATATGAGAAACATAGATGGTTTCGTGTATTTCAGTATGCAAGGGTTTCCTATCTTTATGTTCTTGACACATCACTCTCAGTGGGAAAGATACATTTTTTTTAAGAATATTTCTTTTTTATAAATGATTATTATAATAGATAATTATTTATTAAAATAACATAATTATTTTTTAATTTATAATTAATTATGATATTAATTACGATAATATCAAGTATGAATTTAATCTTTTGCCCGCAGACGATACAAACAAAATGCTTTCTAGAATTTGCGAAACCTGTCCCAAAAAAAAAAAAAAAAAACTAAAAGTGCTTTGCGATAGAGACACAGGAAAGACTGAGCAAGGCTTAGAAAGTCTGAGAGAACGTCCCGACTCTTAACGGCGTTCATGGAAGATTTGCAGAGTGTTCTTGGTAATCTTGGTTTGACTGTTTCTACTCTACCAGAAAAAGGTCGCTGCCTCTTCACCACCAGAGATTTCTATCCAGGTCTCTCTCTCATACCTCTGTTTGGGTGTTTGGTAAAAGCTGTTAATTATTGTTTTGTTGAAATGTAAGTTTGATAATATGCAGGAGAAGTGATTATAAGCGAAGAGCCTTATGTATGTGTAGCAAACAACTCAACGAAGGAGTTCAGATGTGATGGTTGTTTTAAAACTAGTAATCTGAAGAAGTGCTCGGCTTGTCAGGTGGTATGGTACTGTGGTAGTACATGTCAGGTGCGTCCTTGGGATTCATATACTTCTCATTTTGTTCTGATTAAGAGCTCATTTGGATGTGCTTCTATTTGTTTAAAGGGAAGTAGTTTGGTAAAAAATAGGTTTTGAGTGTTCTAATGTTTCTAAAATTTTTGAAAGCACTTTCATTTAGAGATTGCCTAACACTTTTAGAAATGGTTTGGACTTTGAATCTTTTGAAAGCATTTTCAGCGCAAAGGAGAAGCAATTTCAAAGGGATTCTAAAAATGTTTCATAGAAGAAGTAACTCATTCTTTATACTTTGAATGACTTGCAGAAGTCAGAGTGGAAATTGCACAGGCTTGAATGTGATGCTCTTGCAAAGCTTGATAAAGAGAAACGAAAATTCGTTACACCTTCTATACGTTTGATGCTTAAACTCTACATTAGGAGGAAATTGGAAATTGAGAAGGTAATTTAGAGACAGATTTTGACCTTCTTTATTATCTTCAATGTTTTGCTTACTTTTTTTGTTTCTTCTTAGTAGTAGAGTTTTCAGTATTAATGTGACAAATTTTCAACTTATAGGTTATCCCTAAGAATGCTATGGGTGATTTCAAGTTAGTGGAGACATTGATGTCTCGTATCCTTTGTAACTTTACTTTATATATATATATATATATATATATATATTAGTGTAAGGGTGTTTTGTCTACTTTTTCCATTGCCCTTCCATGTTTTCTGTTCTGTGTTGTTTGCTTAAACCTATATTTCAAAGACATGTCCGACCTTGATGAGAGCCAACTGATACTGTATGCCCAAATGGCTAACCTTGTCAACTTGATACTTCAATGGTCCGTGATTAACATAAAAGAGATTGCTGTAAATTTCTCCAAGGTAAGTTTTGGTTACTGCTATTTAATTTCTTTGGCTTTCTTCATGTTTTAATAATAGCTCCTTGGGTAGGTTAAAAGTTGTGAAACACATTTTCTTTTTGTTTCTGTAAATACTGAAGATAATTTTCTTAACGGAAGCACCTTGTAGATGCTTCCATATCGTCTTTTGAGTTCTGGTTTCTATGTTTGGCTCACTGGCAATCTGAATAAAAAGTAGTGGCTAATAGGTGAAAGCTTACTGCCTTTAAAGCATTTGTGCTTTTAATCCGGATGGTTTCTGAATATGCACCTACTTTAAGCATTTTGAAACTTCAAGGGGTGTCTTATTGAAAATTATTTTTACACTGTAAATAGCGACTCTTTTATATATTTATTATTCACTTTTTTGCATAGATGTTGATTTCAAAATTCCTTTGCCTTGGAACACATCAGTATTGTCACAGTTTCCAAAT
The DNA here is from genome assembly GCA_030763125.1 of Hippophae gyantsensis. Lineage (NCBI taxonomy): Eukaryota > Viridiplantae > Streptophyta > Magnoliopsida > Rosales > Elaeagnaceae > Hippophae > Hippophae gyantsensis. The sequence goes on along the minus strand of CM061032.1, from coordinate 20,680,225 downwards.
ATGACAATTCTATTGTGATGACTTAATTCAATATTATGTTTCCTGTAATCTAGTTGTTCTTCGTCCTTGCAGTTTGCTTGCAATGCACATACCATTTGTGATGGTGAATTGAAACCCCAGGGGACAGGTTTGTATCCTGTCATTTCAATTATCAATCACAGGTAATTATTTTAGTTGTTTGTTATGTTTTGAATTCCATCTTACTGCTGTTAGGTTGCTAAACGTTTCTGGTGATGTAGCTGCATACCAAATTCTGTTTTGGTTTTCGAAGGGAGGTCAGCTGTGGTGCGTGCTGTGCAGCACATACCCAAAGATAGCGAGGTAGTATATGCTTTCTTGGGTAACTGATATTAGGATTTTCAATTTAAGATCAAGGTTGACATAAATGGTTTACTTACTATAATGTTCTAATGGTGACATTAAGAAGCATTCCAATGGCGACTTGTTTGATGAAGTGGATAATCAAATTACTGAACCAGAAACACTGTACCTGTGTAATGGAATTGTCAACATTCTGTTCCATCGATTTGTTCACAAAGACTGCTCATTTTTTTTTGTGTCACAAAAAGTTACTTGTATAAATTAGCTGCTTTGTGTATGGTCTTTTACACAATTAAACCTCCTAAGTAGGCAGAATGTTGTCGATAATATAAGAACTTTGTGGTGGTAAATAACTTGTAAGGATTGTATCTTGACTCGTGATCTTTGCTTCTTTTTTTCCTTTTCATAATTATGTGAATCTCATATTATTTAGTTGTATTTCAAGATTAATGCTGTTTTCTGGTGATAATTTTTTAGGTCTTGATAAGTTACATAGAGACTGCTGGAAGTACTATGGCCCGACAAAGGACTCTGAAAGAACAGTATTTTTTCACTTGCCATTGCTCTCGTTGTATCAAATTGGTATTTTGCTATCATATTCTCTTAATTTTTTCTAAAAAGAAAATCTCATCATTTAACCTTTTGTCCCTTGCTGCAAGATTTCCATTTTCTGTCGAATTCTGTCTTTGTATGGTTTTCTTGTTACCTTGATTGATTTTTTTTTAAATTTTTTTTGGCTTTCTTTTGGTTAATAAATTTCATTCTTTATTGAAGGGCCAACATGATGATGTCCAAGAAAGTGCAATTTTAGAAGGCTACCGATGCAACAACATTGGATGTGATGGTTTTTTGCTTCGTGATTCTGGTATATGATTATTTTAGTCAAACCAAGTTTCTTGAAAACATAAAAAGGATGACAAATGCATGATAGGTAGATCAAAAGGCAATTTTCATCTTCTGACATCTGTACTCTTAGATGCAGAAGGTTTCAAATGCCAACAGTGTGGACATCTTAGGAGCAAGGACAACATAAGAAAGATTGCCAGTGAAGTAAAATCATTGTCAGAAAAGGCTCTTACACTTACATCGCCTTGCAGTATCCTTCATCATTGCTTAAATTGTTTAGTATAGGCAGGTCCTTTTCAACAATATGGTGTTATTTTATTATTATTTGTTTTTGTTGGGACAATTAGGTATTATTTGGCATAGCTGAAACATTCATAATACAGACACATAAGTGAAGTAGACCTTCCTTCATTGTCTATTTTCGGGCAAGATGAGCTCATGCCTATAACCACGAAGGATATTTGGATATATTGATATATTGTTTAAACAAATTTTTTTATTAATATTTTGCATACAGTAAAACCACAGAATCTACTTTAGCAGTTAATACACAGTAAATTTAATCTTTAACTGAGTTTAGATTGCCAGGAAGCCATTTCTGTGTACAAGACAATTGAGAAACTACAAAAGAAATTGTGTCATCCATTTTCAATTAGTTTGATGCAGACTCGAGAAAAGGTCATGAAGGTAGCTTTTGTATAGCTTTAATTCCTACTTTTTTCGTTCTCTTTCTCCCCCTGGTTTTGGCAGCTTAAGTAATTTAGAGCTCCTATAATACATCTCTTCAGCTCTTGATGGAGATAGAAGACTGGAGTGGGGCTCTGGAATACTGCAGACTAACTATACCAATATACGAAAGTATGTTGTCTGTTTTCTCCCTCAGAATGGAAGAGTATTACTAAAATTTTATGCTTTAAATACATCACATATTGCTATTAATTATGACTTAGTTTTGAGAGTTTTTGTGTTAGAAGCAAAAATTCCAATTCAAAAGGGTAATGAAAATGACTTTGAGGCTTTTTTGAAGAATGTTATTTTCAATTTTTTGATAGCTGATGAAGATTCTTGCAATGAAAATTGAACTTTCTATCTACATTTAAGTATTTAACCTTGCCAGTCATGTTCCAATATTGAGTTGACTAGTGATAGTATTCCGAATCTAATTTCTGCTGCAGAATTATATCAAGGATACCATCCGTTGCTCGGGTTGCAGTATTATACTTGTGGGAAACTCGCATGGTTGGTATTATCTTCTAAAATTTCTGGTTTTTTTTTTCTCTCTCCGCAATTGAACAATCTATATGTTCTTTTGTCCTTGACCTGTTGGAGCTTTTTCAAATTTGCCCCCAACGTTTGATTTGATAAAAAAGTCCCAAACCTAATGACTGTTGCATTTGAAGACTTTTGTCCATTTGCTCAACAAATCTAATTGAAAATGATCATGTGGCATTCAATTTTACGTGACATGTGTTATTTTCAATTAGCCAGAAGTCCTGATATGTAACAGAATCATTAGGTTGTGACTCTTTTAAACAAATCAATGGTTTGGGAGAAATTTGCAATCAACTGAAAAGGTTGGAGACATAAAATAAAGGTTTAACTTTTTTAATTTCCTTTATCAAGTTTATGAGATGTACTAGCTGATCCCTAATTATTGATTATTGAAGTCCTTTCTCGCTGATGGCTATGAAAGAAGTCTTGGTTCCTTTTCTAATTCCTAATTCCATTACTGCTTGTGTCACATTACATTTAAACCTGATTTTCAATCATAGTAAAACATGGTATGAGGACTCAATTTTGCAGAAGGGGCCTATCAGACTATATACACTACCCTGCACCTTTTGTGCTAATATCATCGATTCCTGTAGGCTTCTGGGAGATACCGAAAATGCTGTCAAATCTCTGACAAAGGCAGTTGATGTTCTTAGAGTTACTCATGGGACTAGTACAACATTTATGAAGGACCTCTTGATGAAGTTAGAGGAAGCTCGTGCTGAAGCCTCGCACAAGCTTTCATCTGTAGAAGAGTGAGCCAAACAACGCCCCGTTTGTAACCCTCGTCTAGCAAACTCAAATATTTTTTTGGAGATGAATGAGAGAATTTTAAAGAAACTGTATCAAGTAGTTACATGTGATAAACAAAATCAGGAGAGTATTCAAAACTAAAGGGTTGGCTTTTAGCGAATTTTACAAGTCGATCCGTCTTGCAGTCTGGAGAAATTCTAACTGCAACCAAGTTATCTTGAAGTGGTCGGCCAAGCAGTTTGGGACTCATTACTTTTTCTCAAAAATTGTTGGGGAAAACAAACAGCAAAAATTGCCATTAAAAGAATAGTACTATTTATGTTTATTTTATACATTTTCACTGTTAAAAAAAAGAGTATGATACATTATTTCATCTTAAACGTGTATTTTTATTTTGATTATATTTAAATTGAACTAAGGTAAGGTCATTTAATTATTTAATTAGAATCCGTTTAATATTATTAAGATATTGTTCTTGTTGTTGTAAGTTTTAAAGGTGTTATTTAACTAAGGTGATGTAAATTTGTTTAATAATTTGTTTAATATTATTAAGATATTATTTTTATTATTGTAAGTTTTAAGAGTGTTATTTTTTATAATTTTATAATTTATTTTTATTGATTTTTTTATGAATGTTACTCTAAGTTTATAGCATGTATCTTTACCTCTTGAAGAAAAATTGTCGGTACGCTAATTTCTTATCAATAAACATATTTTGAATATCATGAAATATAAATCAGTTTCTAAAATAATTTTATCAGCCTAAAAAGTGTTCAATACTAGGTGCATGTTACAAATATGAAAAACATTGACTAAAATATGTAAAAATCTTAACCGGCTTAGTGCTATTTAATTGAAAATTATTTTATTATGTAATTATATAAATGAAATATATATTATTTAAATAGCTTCATATTCATGTAGAAAAAAAAGGCATTATATTTAGAGAAAAAGAAAACATTCTGTGTTGCTAAAGTATGTTTTTTTTTAATTGTTCAACATGGTAAGAGTATAATATATAATAAATCTTTATTTCCTATCAAAAACACCCAAAAAGTTTAAGATCATAAATTATTTTTCTTTATATTTTGAATATATATATATATATATAATAATAATAATAATAATTATTATTATCTAAATAACTTTATATTCATGTAACAAATAAAAAAACCTTTACAGTTAAGGAAATAGACCCTAAAATAAAATGAATATAAAATTAAAATTATTTTATTTTCTTGTTACTAAAATTAGTACTATTTTATTAATTCTTTATCATGGTAGGAGTCTACTAAATAATAAATATTTATGTTCAATTAAAAATAAAAATAAAAAAATTTAATTCTTAAAGATAATAAATTAATATCATAAAGAAACTTTAAATTTAGAAAAATATATCCTAAAATAAGATAGAAATAAAAGAAAATTTACTTTTTTTTAATTGTTCATCACGATTGGGAAAGCAGTCTCCACATTTTACTATTGCTATATGTTTGTATCTAATGTTGGGTCAGTGAAGGGGGTATCTTGTTTGTAGTATGACATTATTATGTATCAAATTTGATGCAATGTAATGAAATATTCTCTTTTGTGGAAAAAGATAATGCATCTACGGATGTAAAACACAAATATCTTGGACACTAATAAAAACATGAACTGAAATGTTAGATTACAGTTAGTCGCTTCATAGCATAAAGAAAACATGGAGATAAGATTACAATTTACAATTAGTCACTTCCATGAAGAAATATGAAAACACAAAGATAATTGTTTTAGAACTCGTTTATTTATCTAGATTCTATGAGAATAAACTTAACACTTTTCATGCACAGAAAATAAGCTTCTTAATCACATGAAATAAATATAAGTAAACCAATCAACCTCTACCTTCAGGTAAAGGAATGAGTACTAAAAACACCCTTAAAAATGTAAACTTTAGTCTTAAAAGGTGCATATGAATCCTATGGTTTTTAGTTTTTAGGACTAAAATGATACTTTTTTTAAAATTACGTGACTAAAGTGCTACAGGTGAAAGTAATAAAAATAAAACACTCATTTTTAAAAAAATTATAAGACTTTTTGTGTCATTACTTGTTAGATATATTAGTTGTGTATTAGGTGTCTATCACTAATTGAGTTGTATATTAATTGTCTATCATTAGTTGAGTTGTATATTAGGTGTCTTAGTTGTGTATTAGGTGTTGATCACTAATAGTGTCTCAAATAGTGTCCCTAGCTCTGTATATAAATATGTAGTATCTTTGAATGGAAAACAAGAGAATTAGTTCTTTTCAATCTTGAGTTACATGGTATCAAAGCATTTGGGTTACAAAATTGAGATTTTTTCGTTCAAATTAGGGTCTGATTTTGGGTAAACATAAATTAGGGTTTAGTGTATTTTTGGGTTCCAACTTGGAACACCCTTTTGGAGTGCAAATTTATTCTCACTGTCAGCATAGGGAGGAAGCCAAACCGCCAACCTGGCAAACCCCGAAGTGGGCCAGACAAGCTGCGAGTGGGCCCCACATGCCATCGCCAATTTCTGCAATCTTCCTACATGCCGGTGCGTGACAACGCGTCTCCTCTAACAGCCTTCTCCGGTCGTCCTCATGTTTCTCTCCGGCGTTCCCTTGCATCATCTGTGGTGGTTTGACACTCATCGCTTTGTGATTGTTCAGGTTTGGGTTCTTCCAATTTGGATTTTTTGGCCAATTTTGTGTTCTTATTCGCTAAGTGTTTAGTCGCTACCCTTGTTGGATTTTTTTGTTCACTTGTTCATTGCCTTGTAGTTTGTAGGAGTTATGGCTGAAAAGAAATTTAATGTTGTGACGGATATAGTTCCTGTGATGTCTAAAATCATAAACCATAAGTTCAATGACTCGAATTATTTGGCTTAGAGCAAGACCATTTGAATTTATTTGAGAAGTATCGACAAATATACTCATTTGACTAACGATCCTCCTAAAGATGATTCAAAGCAGACACGGCTTAGAAAAGATGCCCGCCTATTTTTGCAGATTCGGAATTCTATTAAGACTAATGTAATTGGCTTGATCAATCATTATGAATTCGTTAAGGAATTGATGGATTATTTGGATTTCTTATATTCTGGTAAAGGAAACCTTTCTCGCATGTATGTGGTATGCAAAGCATTTTACCGTGTAGACAAACAAGATCAATCTCTCACGAATTATTTTATGGAATTTAAAAAGACTTATGAGGAGCTCAATAGTTTGATGCCTTTTAGCCCTGATATGAAGGTTCAGCAAAACCAACGGGAATAAATGGTGGTAATGAGTTTTCTTGTCGGTCTTCCCCTTGATTTTGAGACTGTTAAGTCACAGGTTCTTTTTGGTTTTGAGATCTCCTCTTTACAAGAAGTATTTAGTCGAGTACTTCGTATAGAAGGCACTCCACCTTCACCTGCTCAATTAAATGGTGCTGGTCAGCCGAAATAATTATGAGCCTAGACGGTTAACTTATATGAATGGGAAAAAATGAGGCGGTTTATAAGGGTTTGAAACTCGACCATAGGACCCAGGAGGTATTGTGTGTTACTATTTTCGTAAACCAGGACATACGAAATGTGATTGTAGAAAACTTCAGTAAAAGAATCAGAAAGGTCACTCGACCCATATTGCATCCATTTATGATACTTCTGAAAAATTGGTTCTTATCTTTGTAGATGAATTTACCAACTTCTCACAGTATCAAGAATCATTAAAGTCTTCATTACCTTCTGTCATTGCTATTGCTGATTTAGGTAAACTGAATGTGTGCCTTCTTTCCTCATCTTCCAAATGGGTTATTGATTCTGGTGCCACAGATCATATGACAGGTAATTCTAGTCTCTTATCTACTCTTCAGTCACACATTTCCACCTCTACTGTTACCTTAGTTAATGGGTCACCATCTCGTGTTCTTGGGTCTGGCACAATTACTCCCACTACTTTGCTTCCTTGTCGTCTATCTTACATTATCTAACTTATCCTTTAATTTGATCTTTGTAAGTTAGCTTACTCACAATCTTAACTGTTGCATCTCATTTTTTCCTGATCATTGCTTATTTCAGGATCTTATGACGAAGAAGACTATTGGTAAAGGACATGAGTTTGGAGGCCTTTATATTCTTGACACACTAATACCAAAATCTGTTGCTTGCTCTGGTGTAACCTCTCCCTTCGAGACACATTGTAGACTGGTTCATCCATCTCTTCCTTTACTTAAGAAACTTTGTCCTCAATTTAGTAAGGTATCTTTATTAGATTTTGAGTCTTGTCAATTTGCAAAACACCATCGTCTTAGTTCAAATCCAAGAGTTAATAAACATACAAGTGTTCCTTTTGAATTAGTTTATTTTGATGTTTGGGGTCCTTATCCTATTTTATCTAAACCTGGATTTAAGTATTTTGTTACTTTTGTGGATGATTATTCTTGTGTAACTTGGTTATATTTAATGAAGAGTTGTTCTGAATTGTTTTCTATTTTTTTCACATTTTATGCTGAGATTAAAACTCAATTTAATGTTTCAATTCATACTTTGTGAAGTGATAATGCCAAAGAATATACATTAGCTTTTTTTCAATCTTATATGGTTCAAAGTGGCATGCTTCATGAAACTTCGTGTGTTGATACTCCATCTTAAAATGGAGTGGCAGAACGTAAGAACAAACATCTTCTTGAAACTACATGTGCCTTATTATTTCAAATGAATGTTTCTAAACCTTTTTGGGCCGATGTAGTTTCAACAACATGTTTTCTTATTAATCACATGCCCTCATCTGTTCTTCATTGTGAGATTTCTTACAAAATCTTATTTCCTAATAAGTCAATATTTCCAATTGACCCTAGGATATTTGGTAGCACTTGTTTTGTTCAGGATGTTCGTCTGCATATTACTAAATTAGATCCTAAGTCTTTGAGGTGTATCTTCCTTGGTTATTCTTGTCTTCAGAAAGGTTATAGATGTTATTATCTTTGTCTTAACAAATATCTTGTCTCAATTGATGTTACCTTCATGGAAGACACACCCTATTTTTTGTCTTCTCCTCCTCCTACACGTCAGAGGGAGGATGATGATTTGTTAGTATATTCTATCACATCATTTGAACTTGTCTCGGATTCAGTTCCTGTCAGGCCTCCTATTACTCAAGTCTACTCCAGACATAGACCTTCTGATTCATGTCCTGCACCTGCTCCTTTGTCATCAGATTCAGTCCTGAATGAGGATCTTCCTATTGCATTACACAAAGGTAAATGTTAATGTACTTATCCTATTTCTTCTTTTGTTTCTTATAACTGCTTGTCGTCTTCCTCTTGCTATTTTATTGCCTTTCTTGATTCTATTTCTATTCCTAAAACTGTTTACGAAGCCATATCTCATCCTATTTGGCATCATGCAATAATAGAGGAAATGAATGCTTTGGATGACAATGGTACTTGGGACTTGGTTGATTTACCTACGGGGAAACAGGCTATCAGATGCAAATGGGTGTTCATAGTTAAGGTTAATCCAGATGGGTTAGTTGCTTGATTAAAAGGCCGTCTTGTTACTAAGGGATATGCTCAAACCTATGGAGTGAACTATTTTGACACTTTCTCTCCTGTTGCTAAATTGACCTCTATTCGGTTGTTTATTTCTATGGCAGCTACTCATCATTGGACTTTGCATCAACTAGATATCAAGAATGCTTTTCTTCATGGTGATTTTCAAGAAGAGGTGTTTATGGAGCAACCTTCTGGTTTTGTTGCTCAGGGGGAGTCTAGGCAAGTTTGTCATCTCCATAAATCTTTGTATGGTTTGAAATATATTCCTCGTGCTTGGTTTGGAAAATTTAGTCAAGCCATAGAAACATTTGGTATGATGAAAAGCAAGTCTGACCATTATGTGTTCTACAAACAATCAGAAACTGGTATCATTCTTTTAGTTGTGTATGTAGATGACATTGTTATTACTAGAAGTGATACTATAGGAATTTCATCCGTTAAGTCTTTCCTATATACTAAGTTTTACACGAAGGATTTGGGGATGTTAAAGTATTTCTTGGGTGTTGAAGTCATAAGGAGTAAAAAATGTATCTTTCTATCTCAGAGAAAATATGTCCTGGACTTATTAACTGAGACATGAAAATTGGGAGCTAAGCCTTGTAGTGCTCCAATGACTCCAAATATCCACCTTATAGGAGATGGGGAGCTCTTTAAAGATTATGAGAGATATCGAATGTTGGTTGGAAAGCTGAATTACCTTACCATGACTCATCCAAATATTGCATATTCAGTCAGTGTTTTTAGCCAATTTATGTCATCCCCAAGAGTTCATCATTGGGTAGTATTAAAGCAAATTTTGTGTTACTTGAAAGGAGCATCTGGATGTGATATCTTGTATGCAAATCATGGACACACTCATATTGAATTTTTTTCAGATGCAGATTGGACAGGTTCCAAAGTGGATAGAAGATCCACATCAGGCTATTGTATTTTCATTGGAGGAAATTTGGTCTCATGGAAAAGCAAGAAGCATAATGTTGTGTCACGATCGATTACAGAGTCAGAATATAGGGCTATGGCACAATCTGCATCTGAGATAATATGGATATATCAGCTTGGAATGAAGCAGGTCTTAAAACTTCAATACCAGCAAAATTATGGTGTGATAACCAAGTTTCTCTTGCTTCTAATCCTGTGTTTTATGAGCGAACTAAACACATTGAAATTGATTGTCATTTTTTTCGCAAGAAAATTCAATAAGGTTTGATTTCTACAGGATATGTGAAGACTGGAGAATAACTAGGAGATATCTTCACAAAAGCTTTAAATAAGATTCGGGTTGATTATCTTTGTAACAAGTTGGGCATGATTAATATCTATACTCCAACTTGAGTGAGAGTGTTAAATATATTAGTTGTGTATTAGTTGTCTATCACTGATTGAATTGTATATTAGGTGTCGATTACTAATAGTGTTCCAAATAATGTTCCTAATTTTGCATTTAAATATGTAGTATCTTTGAATGAAAAACAATAGAATTAATTTTTTTTAATCTTGAGTTACATTACTCAATAAATATATACCATATACTTAATAAAAACAATAATTATTTTGGATGATTAAGTTTTCCCGATTATTTGCAAAAGCTCAATAAAGAAACTTTTGCCCTCACAAAATTATAAAAGAAATTGTTAACTTTAACATCCATATTAGTGTATCTGTTTTGCAACCATTAAACACGTTGAACATGATAGATTGGGAGAAATAATATTCTATTGTTTGCAAAAAAACAGGGCTAACATATAAGTAAGAGAACAATTATAATCTAAACATCATACGAATTAAATAATAAAAGAACTTATCCTATTATCACAGCCAATTCAGTGCGACCGATCTAAAGCATATATTTTTTTAAAAATATCAACAAAAATGAATTATGAACATAATAAAATAATAATGTCATCACGAAAACCTCCTAAAAGGAAAGGATACACTCTAAAATGGAGAACTTAAAGAAAATAAATAAAAGCTCAAATTAAAAATAAATAATAATAATAATAATAATAAAAGAAATATGACTGTAAATACTTAAACCATGTAATTATTTTTAGTAACAGTTTAATTTTATTATTATAAAAAAATGATTGTATAAGGATAAATAATTATTTTTTATATTTTTATTTTTCTTCAATTTTTTCAATTATAAATTATTTAATTTGTAATAATCTCTATCTAATATAATTACAAAAAGTAAAAACAAACATAAAATAATGATTTTATTTATTTTTCGAATATTTCAATTACAGATTATTTAAGTTATAACAATCTTTATCTAATATAATTAAAAGAAATAAAAAAACATAAAACAAAAAATTATATTTATCCTTGTGATGTTACTTTTTTCGTAACTAAATTAAATATTATTTTTACAATAAGTAAAGAAATTTATTTTTATGGATAAACAAATGTCTACTTTAGCAAATGAAAAATGTTGCTACTTAGTTTACTCTTTTTTTCCGAGGGAGAGAAAGATAAGAGATCAAGAACACTTTTGTAATGGTTGAGTTCTATGAGCAGAAAAATGTGGATGAGAAAGAATGACAAAATAGATTATTAAAGAGAGCTTTTCTTTTATAGGTATTTTCTTTTCCATTTGCAGTTTGGTGAGAAACATAAATTGGGAGTGACCATATAGATATAGGGAGGGAGTAGAGTACAAATGCACCAAATAATTCAGGCTTTATTATGTATGGTTCAATCTTTTTTATTTTATTTTTCCTTATGATAGTCCAGTCTTTTGTTTAATGTTGGAAGCTTTCTATCTCTTCTTCTCATTAGTCATTAGTGATCACCATGCTTCATCGGTCACTTATGGGAAGATTTATGTCACTTATATTTTGTAGAAGTTATCAAATAAGTACAAATTTTATTATTCACTTAATATTTGAATAATTTTTATGATAAAATACCATACCAAAAAATCATTTTTATCTTTTCTTTATCTATCAATAAAATAAAATATAATATTATTTTATTCAAAATATTAATAAAAAATAATTTTTATTCTCTTTGCTCTTTTTTACAAAAGTGAAGACTAAATAACACTTTTTTTAAATACTAACTCACCCTTAAATTTAATGTATGTGACCCATGTCACAATTTTCTCCTTTTTTTCTATTTTTAATTTTTACTCTTCCTTCTATAACTTTGTCTAGAGAGTTATTGGTTTCACTTTTTTTTCTTTTATTTTTTCCCTTCTTCGATCCCTTAGTTCATAGAGTTGTTGGTTTATCGCCTTTTTCTTTTCTTCTTCCAACCAATACTATGTTAAGAGAGTCGTAAATAAAAATAATGTTGATTATGGTGGTCTCTCATATCCTTTAGAAAAATAATTTCTTTTTATGGTTATTTTTAAATTTTTTTATTAGTCTTGTCAATTGAAAGGGTTCATGATCTGGTACACCAAAAGTAAGGAGATACAAACATTTAACGGACTCGTCCCATAAGCAACGAAAAAGATAACAACTTAAAAGAGAACATTCAACAATAGTAGTAATAATATATTATTGAATCAGCAGATAACATTTAATAACATTTAATAACATATATTATATGATCAATCGAAAGCAAGAGAACAGTTAAAGCTTTTTAATCAAAGTTTGAATGATATTATATTGCAACATACAGACTTTAAACTCTGATTGTACTAACACAAGAGTGGATTATGTATAGCACATGATATAATAAGGTATACCCACACAGAGATTATATCTATATAGTACTACTCATAACAAACAATTCACTAATCAATAAAACAATTACAATTCTGAAAGAAATAAAACCACTATTACATCTATGAGTTAGAACCTCCTTCCAAATTGCTTATTGATGCTCTTGTTTTCTACTTCTGTAATGACTTGTTCAACACACGAACTTAGCTCTCCTTCATAATTGACACCACTCGATGTGATGTGATCAGATACCATAAAACAATAACATGTACAATAAACTAATACAACCCTTGAATGCTACTCATACAGAGATGTACTCACTCACCACATAAAAAGACTTATACTCTTTATACACACTTTGACACGTTTTTTTAAAAATTAATTTTGCAATTAATGAGGGGGGTATTTATAGCACTTGGTCGGCCACCTTGCTAGCCATTTTTCCAACCACTTTACCAATCACCTAACCAAAGGTGGTGGCAAGGATGGCAATGAGATTGGTAGCGAGCTTATTGGCGATGTGCAAAAAAAGATATTTTTTTTTAGTTTTCAAAAATGCTGAGTAAAATCCACAAAAATCCGTACTCGAAACTAACTAAAAACCATTACTCAACCTAACATTCATACTCAAAACAACCAATCCCATAGTGTGAAAATATGCTTTTAATCATATTATTTCTAACTATGTGTGTGTATAGTACTGATCCATAGTATCGAACCTTACATAGAGGAAGACAGAACACTGAGTACAAATAAACATACACTATGCTTTGCCCACGGGAAGCCAAGACACAAAAACAAAGTACAATAGGACTTATAATCTCCTCCTTTGGCTTTTCGTGTCAAATCCTATCATGAAATGATCATGAAGATGACCTAAGGATGTTTGTTCTCATGACCAAAACATCGATGCATACCAAAACCCGAAAGACACACCTAAACCAAGTGCATCCATCTTGTGTGCTCCATCCCTCTTCATCTATCAACTCATCTACTTTATCACTCTAAAACATGAAGCTATATGAAGCTATAAGACTTCACTTTACACTTGTAACCTACACACAAGAAACAAACACACACCCCTTGAACGTATCATGTAGAAAAATATGTAGTCAAACTACATACTATCGTGGTGCCTTTGCATAGGTGAACACTGATAGGAAAAAAACACACGAAAAGTACAAAACTCCCCCTAACTTCATGAAATGATCCACCTGAATGCATACAAGTGAGACAATAATATATAGTGTAGTCCTATACTCACAACACATGCAACACATAACTTGGCAATAAACACATAGTTGTACACATAAAATTCTCCCTCTTTTTGACACAGAAAGTCAAAGAAAGATTTCTATATGAGGGAGAGAAGGAATATAAGCGTGAAATAAAAAAGGAGAAGTAAACTGAGCAAGTTCAAACAACAAAAGTGTCCTTAGATTAAACAATGCACTTAACATAAACATTCACTAGGCCGTCAATCCATGATGCATTCAAGCAAGAGTATGACTAAAAAATTGAAGATATGCAAGATGTGTGTTATGCAAAACTTATTTACTCTATACACCATTGAGATATGCTTATATGAACCAAGAAAATAGAAATATAGACTCAAGTAAACCAAACTTCATAAGTCCACTTTTAGCCTCTATCTCTACTAATGTAGATGTCAACCAAGATGAAATCAAGATGTCTTTCAAAGCTTGTAATGAAAGGATGAGGCTTGGGTAAATGAAAAGTAATATTTAGGTTTGAGCACACCTTTAGTTAAAAAAAAACAAACACTTTAAGCAATGATCTCACAACCATAAGAGTAAACCTATAAACATAGGGTTTGTTTTCCTTTTACTTCTCAATTTTCATACAATTACATTCCCAAAACATAAATCTTTTTCCTATATATCTTAGCATTCATTTATTTATACCTCTCTTTCTTCCTTTTCTTTCTTTTTTCTTTTTCTTTTTCTTTTCTTTTCTTTTTATTTTTCTTTAAACACAAGGGTAAAACATACAATCTTAGAACTTGTTCGAGACATACAAATTATCAAAGTAAGAAATCTACATAAACTTCTCAAAATAACCATACAAATTCACAATGTTATTGCATGTATATAGGAAAAAGTTATGTTTAAATTCAACATAAGAATTTAGTCATACATACTTTTAGGGGATACACATGTAAAAACAACCAAATTATACTTTAAGTTAAAAGCAGGTCAACCATAAAATAACAATGGTCCTTTAAAACAAATTCATTTCACAAGTAGACAAAATATCAAATGTCTAGCACTAAGGAGTAACACATATAAGAAAAGAGAAAATACAATAGATTAAAACAACATGCAAAGTTCTCTAGACTCATAAAATCTAGAGAACATAAGAGCAAATCTTTCAAGATAAGATACAATCACCAATTGCCTTTCTCAGGGATTCAAACCTTTAAAATTTCATAGGTTTAGTAAAAATATCAACAAGTTTGCAATTAGTACTGATATGTTGTAGAGTCTTTATGCCTTTATGTTATTTCTTCATTTTTTTGAATGATTTGATCCTTCTTGCCACCATTTTTTTCTTATCCTTAGTCTCCCTTCTTTGCACCTTTATGTTATTCCTTCTTTTCTTTGCACCTAAGCACTGGCTTAACTCAAATGTTTATTCCCACTTACCTTATACACACTTTATTGAGCCTGTATGCTCTATGTATATCTATTTTACCCTTTTGGTTTCAATTTAAAGAAAAGATGAAGAAGGTTAAAATGGAATTATAAAAATGGGGGAAAATATTAAAAAAAAAGGAAAAAAATGGAGAAAAAGAAAAGTAAAATGTTGAGAAGCATGAAAAGAAAATGGTGCATATTATCTGAATTATGTGTATTGTTAACACAACTTCATTGATTGAATTTTGAGGAGTAAAAAGAAAGAGCCCTTTGTTGATGGTATTTCTATCATAGACATGTATTGTTTGTTGACTAGTTCAACAAAAGTGTGCTTGGCCTATATGTCTTCTCTCCCCTATCTTATCTTAGCCTATCATTACAAACTTTGAAGGACCTATTAATTTCTTATTGGTTCGCTTAAGCATATCATGATGGCATATAGAGAAAAATATTTATGTATTTTACACATAGTGCATGTCATCAAAAATTTAGTCATACCCTCACATGAATGCTTCATGGATTGATGGACATGTGGATATTTGCATTGTATGTACTGTTTCTTTCATTTTCTTCCCTCATTTTGTGTTTCTTATTGTCTACTATATGTAGATGCTTTTACGTTTGGATGTTTACGAGTAGAATACATAACATGTTTATTGTATCACATGCATACATTTAGAGGGAAATGTGTATGTCTTGTGTATGCAGTCCAGGGAAGTTCTATGGTTGTTTTACTTACTGTTACTCATCCTTTTTTTAAGTCATTGTTTCTGTCTTTTTCATATGATGCTTTCTTATCTTTGTCATCACATTATATGAACCATGCATAATTAGGACTATTAGTATAACATGTTGCATGCATTGTTTGCAATCTCTTTTTTCACATGTCTAACTATGTGTTTTTTTGCTTTTGGTTTCTTTTTTCATGCTTCTCACTTGTCGTTCACTACATAGTAACTATTGCTAGAATGCATGACATATGTTTTCTTGGGTAGATTGAGATTTTTTCTACATGTACTTATCTTTGGTTTCCCGTGCACTTAGTTTGTTTCCTATTACATGCTTTTACTTACATCTTTTCTCTCTATTTTTCTTTCTTGAAGCTTGTAGTACTTCTTATTATATTTGTATGTCTTTTCTCCCTTATATAAAATTGTTCCTTTGACTTTTAATATCAAAAGGGGGAGAAGTTTATGTGCACATCTATATATTTCTGCCATGTTATGTGCCACATAGGCTATGAGTGTAGTATTGCATTACATATTGTTATCTTACTTACAGGAATTTAGGAGAAGTGTTATATGAAGTCAGGAAGAGTTGTGCATTTATTCTTGTATTTGTGCCTATCAGTGCATAACTGTGCAGGGGTAATGTGATAGTATATGGTTTGACTACATGATGCACATGGTATGTTTATGAGATATGTGTTTGTTTTGTGTGTGCAAATTATAAGGGTAAAGTGAATTCTTCAAGCTTTAAATGTTTTGTGTGCAATGGTGCTAAGACCTACATGTTTCAGAGTGTCAGAATCCATGAGTTGGTTCATGAAGTTGGATGGAGCACCCAAGATGGATGCACTTAGCATAGGTGTGTTTTTGGGTTTTGGAGTGTGTCATTGTGTTGTTCATGGGAACAAAAAACTTTAGGGAATATTTGTGATCTTTTCATGCTTGATAAGTTTATATACCTAGTTATGCAGTGTTTTGACATGGAAAGCCAAAGGGGGAGAATATAAGTTCCTTGGTACTTATGTCTGTGTGTTGGCTTCTCGTGTACAAAACACGATGTTAGTTATTTTCCTTAGTAATTTTATCTTCCTCTGTGTAAGGTTGAATGTGGATCAGTAATTCACATACGCATATAGTTAGGTACACTTTTATATGTGAGCATGTTTACACACACCACGGGATTGGTTTTCATAGTGTCATACTAGGTTGAAAGTGTTGGTTTTTGGCGAGTGAGCTTACAAGTGAGCCTATGTTGTCGCTTGTGTTTGGTTTTTTTTAGTAAGGGTATTTACGGGGTCTACTTGGTAATTTTTTTAAAATGAAAAAATGTGAATGTTTAGCACCTCGCCAACTAGCTCGCCACCACCCTTGGCAAGGTGGTTGGCAAGGTGCCAAAATCAAGCCCTATAAATATCCCATTGATTTCTTTCTTCTTTATCCCTTGTTTAAGAACCAAAACTTTGCCAAAATTCATCCTAAGATTTATATATGTTTTCAAAATTATTTTGAAGAGACTATATTTGAGTGTGGGCTGCTTAATGAGTTTAGTAATCAAATCATATGTTGTGTGAGTACGTGTTTTGACTGTGTATCTCCCGTACACAATTTGATTATAATGGTGAATTATGTCCCTTGAGAGTGTGAATTGATACACTTCTAGTTATTGATCATTAGTTACCAATAACACCATATTATGTGGTGTTCTATGGAGGATAGCTAAGTTCGAGTGTTGAATCAAATAGTTACGGAATCAGCAAATGAAGAGTAGTGATAGGCTATTTGGACAAAGGCTCTAACTAATAGAGATAATAGTGGTTTTATTATCTATTAGTGTTGTTACCTATTTTACTATTTAATGAATTATTTGGTGTCTTAAGTAATCCAAGGATGTTACCATATAGATACACTCTCTATATGAGTTTTCCTCATTATATAGAGTGTTATGCATGATCACTTATTGAGCTAATATAATATGAGTTTGTTGTGTTATTTCTCAACATATTGAAACATAAACTCTAATTAGAAAGCATTTATTGTTTGCTAGCTTTCTGTTATTGATATACAATATCTAGGATTAAAGTTATTTGTTTTTTGATATTATACTATCTGTGATTCTGTTGCATGTTATGTATAAGTGCTTATATCCTTGTTGGTACTAGTTAAGGTCGAGTCCTTTAGGAGTATGTTTCTCGTTACCCTGGTCATACACCGATCGTGAACTCTTTCATTTTCATTTCCAAAAATATCAATAAAATCTACAAATATCCGCACCTGAAACGAACCAAAAACCACCACTCAACTTAGCATGCATATTAAAAGTAGTCAATCTTATGATGTGTGAAAACATATTTTTAATCATAATGTTTCTAACCATGTGTGTGTGCAGTATTGATAAGTTGTAACTAACCTTACGCAAAAAAGACAAAATCATTAGATAAAAATGAATAGACACTGTATTTTACACACGAGAAACTAACACATAAAAACATAGTACAATGAGATTTACATTAATATTTTTTAAATTTTATTTATTTTCAAGTAAAATTCTAAGGAAAAAATAATAAAAATAGATAAGAAAATAAAAGGCTATTTATAAAAGAAAATATTCTTATTAAATAAATACTAATATATATAAAGATTTTTTTTAATCAAACATATTTATAATTGTCATCAAACTTCCCTTTTACAATCAAACAAATAGATAAATATAAAAACTTGTCAAATAAGTTGAAACGTTAAATAAGTTAAATTTTTTCAAATAAATACGTAGTAAATATTAATATTATAATCATCAGTATCAAATAATGTAGGGTTTTTCATTTTTTAAAGTAAAAAGGTACATATATAAAAATACATGTATAATATCAAAATATATTTTTAGATAATCAATTAATTGATTATCATAAAATATCTTCTAAATATCGTTTAATTAATTTATTATCCAAAAAAATTCTTTCAATATCACACATGTATTATTATACATATGAAATATTTTTAATTAAATAATAAATTATATTAAATTAATACATTTTTAAAATAAAAATACTACTAAAATATCACCTCAAAAATCTAAATATGAAAAGAATATCAAAATTAAAATCATTGTTCCACTGAGTTAACAAAACCACTTTATCTTCCTTATATATTTTAAGTATATAAAGTTATCAAATAAATAAAAAAAGTCCAAATAAATTAAATATTGAAAAATAAATATGATGGAATCAAAATATCTTTTTAGATGGAGCGAGAATAATAAAGGAAAAAATTATCATATAAAATAAAATATAAATAAATATCATGGGACAAGCCTTATTAAGATATTAATAAGATATTTTAGTTAGATTTTATTTTTTATTAAAATTATTCAAAGTAAGAATTATTAATGCGCATTAACTTAAGCTAATAAACCTAAGCCTTACCATGATATTAATAATCCACACTCGGATTTAATAAAAAATAAAAAATATCTAAAATAAGACGATTTAGGATAATTTTTTCTATTTTTCCATAAAGGTAATAGACATGAAATTGCAATTGGATTTCAATTTATTGATCTTTCAAATCACAACCGAACAACTTAAACCAAACTTATGGTTGTTCGAAATGGCATCATTTTGAACAGTTTCGTTGTTTCTTTATTTAAAAAACAATTCCCCCTCCTATGCGAAATAATATCATCTATTATTCTTATTTTTACTTATTAAATCTAAATTATATATTATTAATTAAAGAGTTAAATATTATTTTTTATTAATAATTTTAAATTTAGTACATGTATTGGATGTATAAAATTTAAAAATAAATACAAATGATCGAAAAAAAAGAAAATGATCTTGATCCTATCATATTTAACATCACATTTAGGAAAATTTTATTAATATTTATAGAGTTTTAATTTTCTTAAAGAATATCTTTGACGTTTACAAATAAATTGTAATACTATTACGTGGTTTGCTTAATGGTCTGTAGTTGAGATTCATTCATTTTATGTTTTAAATTGCAAATTTAAATTATATCAAAGTGTCATCTTAATTAAAAAAAATGTAATACTATTATAGTTCACATAATCTTCTAAGATAATCCTAATGATTATAGGCGTTAGTGATTCTATTAATGTTGTATTTGGTTGGAAGGAATGAAAAGGAATCAAAATTAATTATTTTTATTTGTGTGTTTAATTGGGTTAAAAAATAAGTCAAGAATGAAATCTCATCTCAATTTTTTTTTCAATTTTATCCCAACCTTAAATATAACCCTAAACCTTAAACCTAAATCCCAAATCCTAAAACCGTAAACCTTAAACCCAAATCCCATATTTCATATCCCAAATTCCAAAACCCTAAACCCTATTTAGAAAAATAATAATTTTAATCCTAAATTTTAACCCACAAATATAACCAAAAACCTTAAACCCTATTTAGAAAAATAATAATTTTAACCCTAAACCTTAACCCACAAATATAACCAAAAACCTTAAACCATATTTAGAAAAATAATAATTTTAATCATAAACCTCAACCCATAAAATATAACCCAAAACCTTAAACTCTATACCCCAAATCCCAAATCCTAAAACCCAAAACCCTAAATCCTAAACCCTAAACCCTAAACCCCAAATCCTAAAACCTTAAACCCTAAACCTTAAATCCTAAATCCCAAATCCCTAAACCCTAAATCCTAAATCCCAAACCTCAAAACCCTAAACCCTATGTAGAAAAATAATAATTTTAATAATATATTTTCTTTTTAAGTAATAATTATCTAGAAAAATAATGATTTCAATAATGTATTTTGTGTGACGAAAAAATAATAATTAAATAATATTATTTAAACTTTATTGAATATAAAAATATTAAGGTAATAAATAGTGTTTTTCATTCCATTTTGTAAACCAAACGTCACCTAATTGTATAGAATCTTAAGAGTTGGAACTGTTAAAATAAAAAAAAAACTAATTTATAAAATATAATTGTTGGCCATGAAGCAAATTTCTTATATAAAATTCAATAAAATCCAATCATTAGTAACTCATTCAAATAATAAAATAACAACTTTAGAAAATTATAGAGCTTGTTTTAGTGATAATATAAGAATTAAATAGTTTTAATGACATCAAATAGGGATGCACAGTTTATATGTAGATAACTAATATTATAGTTATTAATAAAAATCTAATGTTTTTTTTCTAAAAATAATCATAACTGATAGGATGTAAGACATAGATAGTTATTATAATATTGAAATTGTGGTTAATCGAAACTTATAAATATTAGTATTATTATTTTATATACATATAATTATATAAAAAATATATAA
Organism: Hippophae gyantsensis; assembly: GCA_030763125.1. NCBI lineage: Eukaryota > Viridiplantae > Streptophyta > Magnoliopsida > Rosales > Elaeagnaceae > Hippophae > Hippophae gyantsensis. The sequence goes on along the minus strand of CM061032.1, from coordinate 20,659,114 downwards.
TTTTAAAAATAAAACACACAATACTTTGTATAATTAGATTAAATTTAAATTTTTCTTACTTTATATCTTACATAAATACATGTGCTAAATAGTTAAAAAAATAAAAATTAATGTTAATATTTTAAATAATATAATAAAGTAAAAATTAAATTAATATTTAATTTTTTAAACTAAATATATTTTTAAATATATGTTAAAAATAAGAAACATAATTAAATTGTGAAAAAATTACTATCGGTTCATAACCGATGGTTATTAATTGAATATATTAAAGACTAACTGTAGCATGATTATAGTTATTAACATAATCGTTCATGTATGTCCCGAGTACGTTCATACATCCAATACCTAAAAAAAGAATGAATAGTTCTATCATCAAGTTCGAAAATAGATATTGTTTTTGGGGAAGAAAAGTTAGAATAAGGATGTAAATTAGTCATTACAAGCTGTTCTTTCTATCATGCAAATGAGAAATGCATAATTTGCAAATATTTTTATTTTGAAATCCTAATGATGATGAATACGTTGAAAAGTGATTCTTTAGTTGTAAGAAACAAAATTCTTTTCGTAGATTTTGATGGTTTATAATTAGAATTGATTGTCATAAATGTTTTTCATTATCTTTTGCAACTTTTAAGCAAATTCACTTTTGTGCAAGTAATTCAATTGCCCTTGCTTATTCTTTAGTTATTTTGGTTAAATTTTGTTGTAGGATTAAGCTAATTTCTTTCCACTATTGTCCGGATTTTCTTAAATAGGTTATGGATTTGGATATTAAACTTTGTAATTATTTATGAGATTGGTTCTTTAATGAAAATCAAACATGTGTGAGCCTTTTTTTTTTTTTTTTTGTATTGAGGGTTTGGAAAGAGAGTAGTTTTTTTCTACCCTAATTTGGGTAAATCTCAAAAGGTAAGGGAAAAAATGAAGTCTGTTGCCTCAAGTAGTACTTTCTAAATGATTGTAACTTTGTAAGTAAACACGTAACTGGGAAGGTTGCTCTCGTCTCTCTCTGAGATAGTAGAGTTCCTAAAATTTCCAGCCCCTTCAGCTTCTTCCTGATTCTTGCTTGCGTATCATTCTTCATTAATAACTAACGCTCATCCTCCATTAATAACTAGAATTCATCCACGCGTCTCATCTTTAAGCTTCACCATTAAATGTCCATTAATGGTAACAAACCTTTCCAATCTTTAAGAAAATAATATGCCATTAGTCTCATTTAGTATCTCCATGCTCAGATCAATGCTCATTATTGTAATCCAAAGGTAGTTATTCCGGCGGCTATGACGTCATTAAGATTGCTTGAGACGTTTCCTCTTCCACAAAAACACCATTGACAAATGGCACAGCATGCAATAACTCCCTCAGAATTATTGTTCATTGCAGGAAGATTTTAACACTTGTTTTTTTATGAATGTTGTCTCACTTAATCTCCTCATTATTAGAAGTTTTTCGATCATTATTCCCTCAGTTTTTCTCTGTAAAATCAGCTCCTGCTTATCACATTTTCCCTAATAATTTCTTTCATCTGCATTGCTATTTCTACTTTAAGCTTCCGTTATTAGGTATCTAAATAAGTATTGTTGTTGTAAAAATTGGGTATATATTTTTTATTTTAAATAATTATTATTTATTTATTATTTAAATAAATAAAACTTAAATTAAATCGATAAAATAATACTATTAAAAATATAATATTAAAACAAATTAAAACAAATATTAAAGCATATAAATAAAAATATCAAAAATTTAACGAGGTTCGGTATAAATGTTACCTATGTCATCGAGCGTCGTTGAACACTTCCACTTTCTCCAAATATATGAACTCTAAAATTACAATTAATTGGACAAAATTGGGTTAATCAATTACTCTTACAAAAAAAAAAGATTTGTAAATTTTAGGATGTTTTCGTAATAAAAGAATGGGCTTTATTTATAGCCTAAAATACAACATCCACTATGGTTTTTAATTCATGTTGGAATTTTTTAAATTGCTCGCTAATGAGCTATACAAAAAATCTCCACCTTAACGACTTAATGATTCTCAAATAATTTCTTTAATCTCTATATCAACAACGCCAGTGCCAACTCAAATTTACAGGATGTTAATCAAGTCTAGACAATATTTGAACTTAATTTTCGTTAACATTCTGGTCATCATATCTATGGGATTCTTGGTAGTATTGATCTTCTAAACTAATACTCCACCTTCTTTAATAATCTTTCGCACGAAATCGTAACGAAAGTCAATATGCTTTGTAGTGCATAGTAGATTGGTTCTTTGCTAAATGAATAGCATTTTGACTGTTAAAAACACCTTAATATGTTTTTGACCAACTCCCAAGTCTTCAAGCAAACCTCGTAACCAAATAGCTTACTTCACACCCTTTGTAATTGTCATATACTTTGCCTCTATAATAGACAAAGCAACTGTGAACTACGAAGTAGACTTCCAATTGACTGGTGCTCTAACAAGAGTAAAAACATAACCAGTAGTTGACCAACGCTTATCTAAATCTCCTACATAGTTGAAATCACAATATCCCACTAAACATTGACCAACAGTATTATACTACTGAAATACTAAACCAACATCTATAATATTTAAAATATACCAAAAAATCCATTTCACAGCCAACTAATGTCTTTTACCAAGATCATGCATGTACTTGCTTATAGCACCAACTACATGTAAAATTTCAGTTCTCATACACACCATTGCATACATCAAGATACCAACCGCATTTGCATACGATACTTTTACCATGTATTCTCGTTCTGCGTCATTCTTAGGAGATAATTGAGCACTATGCTTGAAATGAGGAAAAAGTGAAGTATTTATAAGTTTTGTCTATTCATTCATACCAAAACATTGTAGTATCTTCTTCAAATATTGACTCTGGTTCAAACTAAGCTTCCCCTTCTTCATGTCTCTACTTATCTCCATGCCGAGAATCTTTTTGGTTTATCTCAAATATTTCATCTCGAACTCATGACTTAGTTGAGCCTTCAACTTCTTATTTTTTTGCTTGGCTCTTCAATGCAATCAACATATCATTGACGTACAATAGGAGATAGATGAAAGACTTATCTTGTAGCTTGCAAAAATACACACAATGAGTGTACTTCTAGTATACTTTTGCTGCAACATAAACTAATCAAATAGGTTGTATCACTACCTCGGAGATTGCTTCAATCCATACAACAATTTGTTCAGCTTATAAACCCAATTCTCTTTACCAGCAACATTAAACCCTTATGGCTGAGACATATAGATTTCATCTTCCAAGTCACCGTGTAGAAATACGGTTTTCACATCAAGTTGAACTAGTTCTGAATCCAAATGTGCTATCAAAGCCAACAAAATTCTAATGGATGAATTTTTTACAATTGGAGAAAATACCTCATTATAATCGATTCCCTCCTTCTAAGCGTAACCCTTAGCCACCAACCTTGCCTTGTAGCGAACACCATCTTTGTTAGGAAATCCCTCTTTCTTTGCGTACACTCATTTGTAGCCAATTGCCTTTTTTACCTTAGGTAGTTATGTCAACTTCCATATCTTATTCTTCTAAAGGGACATAAGTTCTTCGTCCATGGCTTCCTTCCATTTTTCAACTTCAGGGCTTCTGATTGCTTCTTTATATATGGAAGGAACATAATCATGCACAACTAAAACTGCATAGGCCATCGCATTCTTAAACTAAAAAGTGGCTATATTTTTTCTATTTTAAGTAGTTACTTTTCACTAATGATTTATAGTAATAGAACTCAAACTAGCTCGAGAAAATAATGCTATTGGAGATATAATGCTAAAAGAAACTAAAACAAATAAATAAAAACTCTAAAAATTTAATGAGGTTGGGTATAAATGTTACCTATGTCATCGGGAATCGTTGACCACTTCAACTATCTACAAATAGATGAACTCCAAAATTACAAGTAATTGGAAAAAAATTAAGCTAATGAACTACTCTTACAAAAGAGAACAAGATTTACAAATTTTGGGATGCATTCAAAATGAAGGAAAAGGCTTTATTTATAACTCAAAATACAACACCCACTATGGTTCTTAATCTATGTGGGACTTTTTCAAATTGTTCACTAAAGAGCTATAGAACACTTGTTATATCATTTCTTTAGTTCCTTTTTATAATCTTCTAAAGTTGTTCTAAAAAAAGTTTACTTTTTAACTTTTAGCATCCTAAAAAATTATGCACGAAGGTTCTAAAATTGCTTTCTTCCTCTTAGTCTATACACGCATGCATGTTTGCAGTTTGTTACTTTAGGCTTTCAAAAATTTCACTCATTATTTTTTTTTCTTTTTTAGATCCTTTTACCCCTCAACTGCTCATCTTATTTCTTAAAATTCCTCAAAAAATAATGTGTTATATTTTAATTACTGATGATAATTTATGTTTCATATTAGTAGACCCAATAATGAATACTTCCAAAGGCATAGAAGAAGCTAATCATACAACCAACTCAACTTATTTGGCTATAATCTAAAAAACTCAACGCCTTTCGGGTATACTTGAGGATGTCAATATGCCTACTACTTGGGAAGATGCTATGAATGCTACATCTCTCACTCTTCTAACATTGTCCCTAGTTGTTTCCACATCAAAGATTATGACACTCTTAGCTGGATTCAATTCAAATTTGAGCGTATTCTTGATTTTTGCTTTAAAAGTGGCTCTCTCATGTATAAAGAACTAATATGCAATGGTATTCTCAGGAAGTTTTTGTTTGATGGAAACGTTAAAGTTCAAGTTTTTGGTAACTGGGTGAAAGCAGTCTTAAACAAGGAAGCTCATATATAGCATTTCCTCAAGAATAAGGCTATTCTCAGAGCCTTCCCACTGGATATTATATCTTTGTAGCTAACCACTTTGAAGCCTTCTCAGATTATTGTTTCCTCTCTACTGGATATTACATCTTCCAAAGAAATCACTCAGACTTTGGCCTGGGATAATTGTTCTTTAACATTATCCTTAGAAGTTCCTCATATTTCTCTGTGTTATAATGTTTCTAACAATCTGTAGGTTTCTATGCTATCTGTCGGATCCCCAGCTCCATCTCCTATACCAAAACTATTGTATTTAGGTTTTTCTGAACACATGCTTGTTCCTTAAAATTGGAAATGTCAAGAGATACAAACTGTTTCACAAGCTATTTATTTTCCTTCTGTTCTCTCACAAGTTGATCTTGAGGATATCTCATATAGATCCAATCATAATTGTAACCATGTAATGACTTGTCCAAGCCTTATTTTTACTAGACTAGCTGGGTCACAACTTACACATTTTTCCACTAACTTATCCTATTTAGTAGCTTTGGCCACTCAAATTCAATCTTCCTCGTAACTACCTCCATTCACAAATCATACCACTATCTCAACCATGCAATAATCCTTCTGAAGTTCCTACCCTCATCCTTTCCCTATGTCCTGCTAACTTAAATAGGGATGTCATTTGTTATAAATTAGTACTTGTGGAAGCGAAGATTGAGTTCAATTTTGGTTGCACAAATAAATAATAATAGGTAACAACAAAATAATAACCAGTAAGAAAATAAATGACACATAATAATTTAAGTGGTTCAACTTTTCAATGTGAAAAGTCTACTCCACTGACGACGGTACACCGAGGAAAATCCACTAATAATCAAATGGAGATACAATCACCAATGTTCAGAGATCTTCAAAAAATACACCAAAATCCAAAATATACCTAGATATTTTCTGCACAAAATTAGTAATCAAACCCAACAAATAAAATTACAAAATTTTGCTAATATTATCGAATTAAGGGAGAACAAGATGGTGGAGGCCAGATTGGTGCAAATGGAATCGTGATTGGAACAGGTCAGAAAAAACTGCGCATGGTTGTTGAAGGAAAATGGAAGCTGATTGATGGTTGCGAAAAAGATGGGTTGATCGACTGATGAGTACGAATGGGGAATTTCTCTCTTATTTTCTTCAGCTGCAAGTTCCCTGTTCTTTGCTCTTTTATCCAGTGGTTGCACTCTATTTCACGCAGCTTCTAAATTCTGTTTTTTTTTTTGGAAACTTCTTTCCCACATAAAACAACATATATATAACAGAAAAGGATAGGGTTTTAATGGGTTTTGGGCCTATACTATTTTTGGGCCATAATTTAACAAATCTCCACCTTGGTTCAAAAACGTAAACAAGTTCTTCAAATATGAAAATCCTCGAATTACCAAATAACCATCGTCCAAAGCTCTGAAGGGTGATTATCTACTACAAACACCAATCAAGTCCAAACAATGCTTGAACTTGTTAAATAGAACTGGTTTGGTTAACATATCAACTGGATTCTATGTAGTGACTATCTTCTTGACAACAATAGCACCTTAAGAGACAATGTCACGAACAAAGTGATATCTGACATCAATATGTTTGGTCTTTCATGATACATAGTATTCTTAGTCAAGTGTATTGCACACTGACTATCACAAAATACAATAGAAGTATACTACTATAAACCCAAATCACAAACCAAACCTCTAAGCCAAATGGCTTTTTTCATTGCTTCTATAGCTACCATATTTTCTGCCTTTATCGTAGACAAAGCAACTGTAGACTGTAAAGTAGCCTTCCAACTAATGGCACAATGAGAAAGAGTGAAGACATAACCTGTTAGAGATCTTTTTCTATCCAAATCACCAGCATAATCGGAGTCCACATAACCAATAACACTACAACTGGTATTAGAACTTCTATCATATACCAAACCAAAATTAGATGTACCTCTCAAATACCGAAGTATCCATTTCACTGCTTGCCAATGACCCTTACCAGGATTACCCATATATCTGCCAACAATACTAACTGCATGTGAAATGCCTGGACGAGTACAAACCATACCATACATCAAACTACCAACGGCATTAGCATATAGAACCTGAGACATGTACCACTCTTCTTCTTCTGATTGTGGTGACAAATCCAAAGAAAGCCTGAAATGCGCAACTAATGGCATACTCATAGGTTTAGACTCTTTCATACCAAAGCATTCAGGAAATTTTTAATATAACTTTTCTGAGTCAAATAAAGCTTGTCCGCTTATCTATCCCTATAAATTTCCATGCCCAAAATTTTCTTCGCTGCACCCAAATCTTTCATCTCAAACTCACCATTAAGTTGAGAATTTAATTTCTGAATCTCAGACTTATTCTTAGAAGCAATAAGCATGTCATCAATATAAAGCAAAAAATAAATGAATGAACCATCATGAAATCTTTTGTGATAAACACAACTATCATAATCACTCCTAGAGTAACCATGATCAATCATAAAAGAATCAAACCACTTATACTACTACCTAGGGGATTGCTTCAGCCCATATAAATAATTTTTCAATAAACAAACATCATCTTCCTTACCTGGAACAACAAACCCCTCTGGTAGATGCATATATATTTGTTCTTCAAGCTCACCATGTAAGAAGGTTGTCTTGACATCAAGTTGTTCTAATTCTATGTCAAACAATACAACCATAGCAAACAACACACGAATAGAGCTATGTTTCACAACAGGTGAAAATACTTCATTGAAGTCAATACCCTTCTTCTGACAATAGCCCTTTGCAACAACACATGCCTTGAACCTAACTGCTTCAACCTCAGGTATACCTTCCTTTTTTTCTCGAAGACCCATTTGTTTCCAATAATCTTCTGGCCCTTAGGCGGTTTCACTAATTCCCAAGTATGATTCTTATGAAGTGATTCAATCTCTTCATTCATAGCAACCAGCCACTGAATAGACTCATCACAAGTGATAACTTCATGATAACTAGAAGGTTTATATACCTCAATAGACTCTGCCACAGACAATGCAAAAGAAACTAAGTCTATATCTGAGTACCTTTGAGGGCGTAGATTCTCTCTTATTCCTTTACCCTTAGCGATACTATATGGTTTCTCATGTTGCTCTTCTGCTACATCATGATCAGAATCATCTATCTCATCCATAGATGGCTGATATGAAGTGCCCTCTTGCACTTGACTACTATACTCTCAAGCTCCACCTGCTCATTAACACTATGGTCTTTATCTACAAAAATAGACTCTTTTTTATTTTGCAACATGGAAAACTCATCAAACTTAACATCTCTACTAATCAAAAATTTAGGTGATTTGGGTTCAATACACCATAATCTATAACCCTTCACCCCAGAAAGATACCCCAAATATATGCATTTCAATGCCCTAGGCTCAAGTTTACCATCATTAACATGAGTATAAGCAGGACAACTAAAAACTTTAAAATCAGAATAATTAGTAGGAGTACCAAAGAATACCTCAAATTGAGTCTTCAACTCAATTGTAGTTGATGGAGATCGATTCACCAAGTAGTAGGCATGGTTACAAGCTTCAGCCCAAAAAGATTTATCCAAGTCAACTTGAAAGAGCATACAACGAGCTCTTTCTAAGAGAGTCCTATTCATATGTTCTGCTACTCCATTTTGCTATGGTGTATAATGCACAGTACGGTGTCTCACTATGCTATTTCTTTCATAAAACTCATTAAACTGATTGTCACAAAATTTCAAACCATTATCAGTCCTCAAATGCTTGATTTTCTTGCCTGTTTGATTTTCTATACAAGCCTTGAATTTTACAAATTTTGAGAACGAATTATTCTTGTTCTTCAGAAAATACACCCAAACATGACGAGAGAAGTTTTCAATAAAATTCAACATATATCGGGCACCACCCTTAGACACAATACAAGAAGGACCCCAAAGATTTGAATGAATATAATCGATAGTACCTTTCATTTTATGGATGGTTGTATTGAACTTGACATTGCGATGCTTTCCATAGACATAATGCTCATAGAAATCAGGCTTCCCAGTTTTCTGACCACAAAGAAAATCCCACTTGCTCAAAATAGACATCCCTGCCTCACTCATATGCCCTAGCCACATATGCAATAATCAAGTAGTATCTAAATCTTGATCTGACAAGGACGAAACTAAAACACTGCAAATAACAGTGCTATCCTGAAACATATAGAGACCACGCGACAATTTTCCTTTAATAACAACGAAAGCACCCTTACTAACTTTTAAAACTCCACCTTCAGCTACATACTTGTAGCCTTGTGAATCAAGACCCAAAGATATAAAAAAAATTCAAATCTGGAACATGGTGAACATCTTTCAAAGTTCTAACAATACCATCATGCATCTTAATTCGGACAGTACCAATACCAACAACCTTGAAGGACATATTGTTTCCTATCAAGACAAAACCCCCATCAATAGACTGATAAGAAGAAAACCAATCTCTATTGGGGCACATATGGTAAGTGCAACCTGAATCAAGAACCCAAACATCTCCAGGAGAACCAATAGATACTGATAGAAAATTTTCACTATCGAAACCAGAACTATCTGTAACACCAATAACATCATTAGTACCAGAAGATGTTGTGGCAAATTTTCCTTTACCTTTGAGTTTTGGACAATTTACTTTCCAGTGTCCTTCCTGATGATAATAGTTGCATTTATCTTTTCTTTTGCTAGATTTGGATCTAGACTTGCCTCTATTATTGCTCGTGCATTTTTCTTGATTTCTACCTTTGATAAATAAACCACTAATATTACCATTATTGCTTATAGACACGTTTTTCTTCAACTCTCTGGAATTCAAAGCTGCTTTGACATCTTTCAGAGAAATAGTGTCTCGCCCATATAGCATGATATCAACAAAATGTTCAAATTAATGAGATAAAGAACATAATAGAACTAAGGCTTGATCCTCATTATCAATCTTAACACTACCATTTTTAAGATCACAAATAATTTTAGTAAACTCATCAAGGTGATCCTGTCAAGGTGTACCTTCTGACATTCTGAATGTATACAAACGATGCTTCAAATATATCCGACTTATCAAAGACTTGGTCATATACAAATTATCCAATTTAAGCCATAACCTAGTAGGAGATTCCTCATCACCAACCTCGCGTAATACCTCATCAGGCTCGCATCTTTATACACCATAAACTGAAATCATTCTTACCATTGAATTTCTTAATTTCATATTTTGTCGCCATGACAAAAAACCCAATATTAAATAAACATAATCACAACCCAGAAAATACGAAACCAATCAGATAATTAGAAGCTCAAAATAAATCCAAAAGAGCAAACTTGATCAGTTCCAATAAATAGCAAAATAACTCAATGCTCTGATACCAATTTGTTATAAATTAGCACTTGCGAAAGCGAAGATCGGGTCCAATTTTGGTTGCACAAATAAATAATAATGGGTAACAGTAAAATAATAACCAGTAAGAAAATAAATGACACACAATAATTTAAGTGATTCAATTTTTCATTGTAAAAAGTCTACTCCACTGATGACGACACACCAAGGAAAATCCACTAATAATCAAATGGAGATACAATCACCAATGTTCAAAGATCTTCACAAAATACACCAAAATCCAAAATATACCCAGATATTTTCTACACAAAATCAGTAATCAAACCCATCAAATAAAATTACAAAATTTTACTAATATTACCGAATTAAGGGAGAGCAAGATGGTGGAGGCCACGACTGGTGCAAATGGAATCGCGATTGGAGGAGAGATTGGAACATATCAGAAAAAACTATGCACGGTTGCTGAAGAAAAATGGAGGCTGGTTGATGGCTGCGAAAAAGATGAGTTGATTGACTGATGAGTACGAATGGGGAATTTCTCTCTTATTTTCTTCAGCTGCAAGTTCCCTGTTCTCTGCTCTTTTGTCCGATGGCTGCACTTTGTTTCACGCAGCTTCTAAATTCTGTTTTTTTTTCGGCAACTTCTATCCCACACAAAACAGCATATATATAACAAAAAAACATATATATAATAGAAAAGCATAGGGTTTTAATGGGTTTTGGGCCTATAATGTTTTTGGGTCATAATTTAACATCATTTCCACCACTTTATCTCACACAACAACCACTTCGAACCCTTTGGCTAGCAATACTATAGACCTACTACCATTTCTAAACCATAAAGAAAATACTAGAGATGCCAAGGCCGAAAAAACAAGAAAGTGACTGACTTGGAATCTATTCAAAGTAGAACTAAAAAAAGAAAAAATCAATCCACATCAGACAAGAAAAATAAAAAGGGGTTTTCAGATGAGGCTTCTAGTCTGATTCCTTTTACTTTAGACAGCACCATTCCACTTCAAGATTGCTTAGATGACCATCGTCATTCTTACCCCTCCTATGGGTATCATGGTCTTCAAGCTGATTCAATTTGTATTTCTACTACTAGAGCTACCTCTACTTCAACTCCATCTACTCATACTATTTTTGCAAGTATCCTTACAATCCAACTGGGTAAGGAAGCTACCGTTAGGAGAATCATAAGCTAGAACTATCGTTGATTAAGCAAATGCACGATTCTTAAATATTTACGTAGATTAGTTAAACTTTATAATCTAGATTGCATTTTTATTTTTGAAACTAAAGCTAGTAATGATTTTTATCTTTCAATTCAACATCGATCGGGATATTATGATAGTTTTTTCCTTCAAACTGTGCTAGAAGTTTATGTGTTATATGGAAACTAAGTTTTCAACTTTCAATTTTAAACTACAATCAGCATGTAATAGAATTGTAGTTGTGTAATGTAGCTGTTAATGGAAGAAATTGGAATTGCTTTTGTTGCTACTCTCCTTGCTATGAAAAACTAAAAGATGAATTTTGGTCAGATTTAATTGCATCTTACTGATGCCTCTAATTCCTTTTGGATTTGTATGAGTGATCTCAACGAAGTTCTTCATCAAAATGAGAAAAAATGGGATGCTTTAATATCTCTTTGGTTTAATAGATTAAGAGATTTTATGGATGATTCTCAAGCTTTGGATTTAGGTTCCATGGGTCTTCCTTTCACTTGGACTAACAAAAATAAGGTAGATTCAAATTTAAACAAAGACTTGATAGAGTACTTGTTTATGTGGATTGATTTCATCTCTTTCCTTCATCCACAGTTAGAAATTTATAAATTCGAGCATTTAATTATGCTCTTATTATTCTCTCTTTGAATGAATCTACTATTTTTCATCAATACCATTTCGTTTTTTAGCTACATGGCATAGGGATTCTTCAAGCTTTGAAATAGTTGATAAATCTTGGAAACTTAAAGATCTCTAGTTTACACAATCAAATTTTCAATTAAATTAAATTCAATCAGTTAGAGATTTCAAATGATGGAATAAACATCACTTTGAATATTGTGAGGAAAGATTGAAATTGATTGAAGAATTATTACTCAAAGTTTAATGTAGTTCTATCCCTAACAATAATGGTAATTATGAATTGAAACTACTTCAAGATACAGAAGAGTATCAGGGTCATCTGAAAAGTAGTTGGAAAACAAATCATGGGAAATATGGCTTTTAAAAGGGGATCAAAATACTAAATATTTTCACACTTTAACAATGATAAGAAGACGTCATAATTTCATAGACGGGATGGTTTATTTGCTTTTGTTTATAAAAACTACTTGCGTATTCTTGAAAAAATTGTAATTTAGATTGTCAAGATTACTTCAAATCATATTATCTTGATCTTACTTTAAAGAGAACATTTATTACACTTATTGATAAAATAAACAAACATTTTCTCATTCATCATTTTATACCCATAATTCTCCGTAATGTGATTTATACAATCATTTCTAAAATCCTAGGTAACACACTCAAAAGAAAACTTAATAAGTTATTTTCCACTTTCTCATCTACTTTTATCCTTCATAAATAGATTTTTGAAAATGTTATTATTACTCAGGAAGTATTACATACTAGGGGTGTCCATGGTCCGGTTTTTTCTAAAAAAAATTTAATCAAATTAGACCGTTCATATTACTCAGACCGGACTGGATCGTTTGAAACGGTTTTAAGAAATAAAAACCGGATCGGACCGTTTGATTTATAAAACCGTTCGGTCCGGTTTGGTTCCCAATTTGGTCCGATTTTTTTATAATTTAATGAAGAATAATGTGAAATTTTTAATATATTATTAAACCGGTCTAGTCCGGTTCGAACGGTTTAAAATTAGTACAAATCGGACCGGACCGTTTGATTAGTAATACCGTTCGGTTTAGTCTGGTCCAGTTTTACGGTTTGGTCCGGTCCGGTCCGATCCGGTTTATGGACACCCCTATTACATACTATTAAAAGAGTAAAAAAGGGTAGGAGAGGTCTTCTAGGAATCAAAATAGACATGCAAAAATCTTATGTTATGATGAAATAGAATTTCATTATCAAAATTCTACGATAGTTAGGTTTCTCCGTTAATTTTTCCAAGTTAATTTATACTTGTCATAGTACATTATCATACTTAATTTTGTTGAATGATATACCTTTTGATAATTTTATGCCTGAAAGAGGACTTCGATAATGTGATCTTATTTCTCCTTATCTTTTTATTATTAGAGTTGAAATGCTATCCACATTATTAATCCATGCTAAAAATAATAATGGTTTTCATGGTATTAAAATTGCTAGAAATGCACTTAATGTGTTAGTCACCATCTCTATATAGATGATCTCATTCTATTTTGTAGAGCACATCTTACATAAATTAATTTTATTCATCAGAATCTTTAGAAGTATTTTAAATGGTCAAAGCAGAGAACAAATTTATCTAAATCTTGTATTTTCTTCTCATGAATGGTTTCTTATTCTTTAGGATGCCAAATTCAATCTACTCTATTAATCTTTGTTGCCAATGGAGGTGTGATATATTTGAGTCTTGTCTTTCATCTAAAGCTAACAAGGTAAATTACATCAAATATATCTTACTAATTTTACCTTCATATTCTATGAGTACTTTTAAATTATCTAAATCAATTTATGACAAAGGTAATGTAATTATCAAAAAAATTTGGTGGAATTCATCTCAAAAAATAAGTCTTCTATATATACTGCTTATGAAAATTGGGATCTTATTTATCTATCAAAACAAGTTAGAGGTCTTGGTTTTTGTATATTTGAAGATAATAATTTAATTCTTCTGTTAAAATTGGGTTGGACATTTCTCAATAATGTTAACAAAATTTGGATTAATCTTTTTCATGCAAATATTAAAATTCAAGAGAGTTTTTCATCTATAAAATCTGTTCTTTTGATTCCTAGATTTGAAAAGGTAATTGTTCTTATTTAAATTTACTTAATATTGAAGTATATCTTAAAATTTGAAATGGTTTATTGATTTATCTAGCATGATCCTTAGTTTTGTTGGTCTTTCAAATTTTAAATGTCTTACTCCTATTAATTCTCTATAACTTTACTTAATGTTATTACTGTGATCAAGGATCTTCTTTTTCTAGATTTAAATGGTTGCAATTTTTAACTTATTTATTATATTTGTAAAACTAATATGTATTCTTATATTTCAAGGCTTTGACTATTGTGGGTGATATTTTAGGATCTTAGTTTTAAGTTTATAATTTTTGTAAGTATTATAAGTGTTGATATTTTTTGTGGATAAATTAGTTGCATGTAAACTTGTTTTTAAACTCATTATCAAGTAAAGTTGAATAAACGTCAAAATTTCATATAATTATATTTCATGTATATCTTTTATAATACATGTTTATAAAACTAGAATTATTTTTGTTTTTTAAAATATTTATTTGAATTTGAATCAATTTATAAAATCATTAATTAGTTATTTTTTAAATGTATTTTAATATTTTAAGATGTACGTTAAAAATGACTTTTTATAATATTAATTCTTTTAATAAGCTTTTCATAATTAAGTCAAAAATATTTAACTCTAATATTAAATGGTTATTACTATTATATATATATATATATATATACACGTTAGAGTTGAATAGGTCGTCTACGGAATTACTCCAATCTACCTCAACGATGCAATCTGTCGAAACAAAAAAGGCGCCGAAAGAAAAAATGTTGTAACGTGTCGAAGAAAACCTCTATTTAAAAGTATTTAATAACATGAAAATTGTAATATCTCCTTCGTTAATGAATATTTAGTAATTGAATTATAAGGGATTAAATAAGTTGATTAATACTAAATTGATATTGTATTAGAGGTATTTATTAGTAAATATTTTTGGTATTTTTATCTTTATATAACTTCTTAATTAAATTTTTATATGTTTATATTAAATAATTTTATGTGTGATCATAATTATTTAATTTGATTATTAAATTTGAAAGAATATATTTTTATTAAACTTATGTTTAATCTTTTTGTTCTAAAATTTTCTAGTTGATTTGATATAAGTAGCATATGTTTTGAATCATCTAGTTAGAATTATTCATTATAAATATATTCTAAAACACACACAGATACTTGTTTTTTTGTACTAACTCGTTTCTAGTTAATTCGTGAACGTATCTGATTGGCAGAAAACTTATTAAAACATTGGTCTAGATATCACTCACACTAATATTAAAAATTGTGAAAACAAAGCAGGGACTTATAAGTAAGGTATATTGAGACAGTATCGTAGTGAAGGTAGTATAAGACCGAGTTTGTACATAAACATTTGGTTTTCATAGTAGAAAGTTAGGTGATTCGGTAGATTGGAGGTTTTTCTCTTAGGTCATGGTTATGACCTAGGTTGTTTCTATCTAAATATTATGTGTTATTCTTTCATTTCTGCACTTTATTATTTCTCGTTGTTTGGAGTTGATCTAATTTACAAAGAAAAAACTTAGTGAGAAGTTGAGATAATTGGCTGAATGTGTGGATTCCACAAAAGTCTCCTCTATTTATAGAACATCACATGTAAAACATACAACTTTCTATGTATTGAGGTCGATCTTAGTTCGAGCTAGTAGTTGATCTTATAAAAGGAGTGGTCTTCTACAACCGACCTCCTACTTGTTGGTATGTTTCAAGCCTGTAGAGTCAGATACGTCATTTAAGGCATTTTGCCTTATGGATAGGGTATCTCGCGTAGGCTTTGTGTGATGAGATAGGTCGGGCTTCTTACTTCGACTCAAGGCGGGCTTTTCACTTAGGCTTGGGTTTCTCACTTTGACTTGGGCTGGACTACAGGTCGGTCCATATGTCTAAACATAAATTCCGCCTACTCTTTTAACTCAAGCTCTAGTCTGAGGTGAAAGACTAATTACCTAGTAGATGCTATAAACCATTCATCTCCTCTAATAAATGCATGTCAATTGATTGGAGAGAAAAACCAAGTGCCTCTATATAAAGAGATGCTTGGGCTGGGACTTATCATCATTACCTACACTCAATCGTATCACCTCGAGCTTGTAAAATATTTTAATTTCAGTGATAAGAATTTAGCTCGAACTATAGTTTTGTCTATTCAAGTTTTTAGAGTTCAAGCGTTAAGAACCTAACATTTTTCTACTTTAGTTTTAGGTTGGTTTTTCAAGGATCAATTTCTTTTATTTTCAAACTCGACCCTAGGTAATCCCTTCTTCTAGTATCTTACCCGTCGTTTTTTTTATGTGTTTATATATTTTTAAATAATGTATAGAGAAGAGACCTTAGCCTCTGGTTCGAGCTCATAGGAAAGCCCCAAATATTCTAGTTCAGCCTCTTCTAGTGAGACGAGTCGATCTCCACCTTAGTCCTCGACCCCTCACCCTCAGACCACTCCCACCGTTAGAACGTAGAGGAAGAAAACGAGGAATATAGGATTTGGGGAACCAAGAGGTTGTACCAGGGATTGGTCAACTGTGTTTAAGACTTATGGGTTGATGCCCTAGGATGAGGAAATGTTAAGAAAAACCTACAACATCTCTTTCTGAATTCAGATAATGATTCCTCCAAAGGGAACCTGTGATAGCGATCAACCTTCATCTGGTTAGACTATCTTTCATGAAAAGGCCATGTGGTTGGGGTTAAGTTTCCCTTTATACCCTCTCATTAGGAGATTCTTGGTTAGAATGCAGCTCGCATCGAGGCATTTGATGCCTAATGGGTATAGGTATCTACTCTGCTTGACGTTGATATGTCAAGAACTCGAGATGGACTTATAGATGGCCAAGTTTAATAAGGCTTATGTATTGAAGTAGAACCTTACAGATCTGAGAAGGGTATATATGTCTGTGAAGTAGGATTGGGGGATGAATGTGTCACATCCTGATAACGAGAAAAACTGAAAAGATTACTTTTTCTATGTTTCAGGCCTATAAGAGTCTCCTACCAGTGACACTAGATTAATAAGAAGCATCTAGAATGACACTAAGGTTGTGATAAGGAATATGGCTTCCTTAATTACGACCTTGAGTCTTGACGAGAAGCAACAGTTAGCTGATATCCAAAACTATCTTCTTGGAAAAACCAATTGGATGAGCTTATTGAACACCTTGCACTTTGTCACGTATGGGTTGATGAGACATGGGATGGTAGAGCCCCACTTAGGATTATTCATAAACCCTGGGATCCTCCTAAACACAAAACCCATCCCACGGACTTCGGGGGCTAGTTCGAGGTAGTAGCTTATGATGGTGAACTAGTCTTAAGACTTTGCCTTTTTTAAGGTTCTTGAGTGCGACGTGATTATCATCACATCTTCTCACTCTTATTTTACAGATCCCATGGATTTTACCACTTCCTAGATCTTATCTCGTTTGAAGAGCAAGGTCACTTTTGAAGGGGTGAGCTCTCAAATGGGTACACTTTTTTCTCTTAATAGGGCTCTTCTATAGGTAAGAAAAGGGGAAGATCCTCTAGTCATAAAGGTCATCCCCACTTCCCTAAAGAAGAAGAAGAAAAAGGTGGTAGTCAATAAGCCTACCCTCAGCCTAGAGCCCTTGAATGTCTACTCGCCCCTATCCCCATTGTAGGAGCAGCATATAAATCCAACTCCTTGTTCGAGTTCTAAAGAATCTAGGTATCATATACAGGATTCAAGGAAGGGAAAAGTCGTCCATAATCTCATCGTCAATGTGGATGGGATAGTTTTAAATTGAGGCTTGGCGCTATAGCACCTCGACCATTTTCTGATCCACCTTTCTGTTGACATATACGAGAAGCAACTTTAGGCTATTTGCATAGGTATAGACATTGGCGAGGTCATCTTTTTCCAGATGTTTTAGGTGAGTTATCTCGCATTTTGTGTTTATTGATGACTATCATTTATACAAAGTGTGAACTCAAGACTTATTTGTTTGATCTCGTAATTTTACTTTATTTCAGCTACTACTACTCTATGACTTTGACAAGGCTCACAGTGTGGGTTGTTTCAAAGCCAAGATGGTGTAAAAGAAGCAGTGTCATGTGCCTACTCATTCTAGAAATGTCGTGCTACTGGCTAAGTCAAATAATTGGGAAGTGGGGGTAATTGATAAGGAGGAGAAGTTGAAAAGGGCTACCTCCGAGCTGAATGAGTATGCCTAACATATAACTGAGCTCAAGAAAGCTCAAAGGCAAGCTGAGGAAGAGACTAGGGAAGCCTAGATAAAATCAGAGGCTTCTACCAAGGAGTCCCATAAGGTGAAAGCCGATGTGGATGCCATGGCTCAGAAGCTCAAATGGAGTGTAGGGAGGGCATACGAGCTGGCCATGGAATCCTTAAAGACAAAGGCCAAATAGAAGGATCTAGACGTATTATTATCATATTATGGACATCTCGATCACACCTCCATATATGTAGGCTCTTTCTGTAGAGGGGGAGAATGAGAATAATCGGGCTCCTCTGAAAGTGAGGATTATTTTGAGCTCGTGGGTGCAAAGTATAAGGATCATTGAAGTTTAAGGACTCGACCCTACTTATATTTGTGTGGTTATTAGCTCAAACTTTGTAACACATTACTTTGTGAAATGAAAAATTCAATTTTATTTATTAATGAAAAGTTAATTTGGATGATTTATTGTGTATTTATGATGTTAACCTACCCGTCTATTTTTTAGGAACTTGTGTCATTTTTCTTTTTCTTATCATCAATCTTCATCTCCTATAAAAAGGATCAAGAACACTTGTTTAATCCATGCATTTAGGGATTTTTTTCCAATTCCTTCAACTCTTTTGGTCGTATTTTATGGATTTTGATCAAACTAGTAGACACTCAATTCGATCTTTATATGTTGAAAATGGGACGATGTTAGGGTGCTTAAAGCTAATGTGGTTAAACTTGAGTGTAAAGTAAAAGAGATCAAGTGTGAGCTTGCTTCTTGTCAAAAGTAGTTAATCCAAGCTCCATCTCGAGATAGAATGACATTGGCTAGTATGGATACCCTTGTAGATAGGGAGTCTTATTCGGTAAGCTTCTATATGAAGCAATCTGAAAGAGTGTTCCTTAAAGAGGTGGAAAACTCATGACTTTTGCATGAGTTAGGGCCTTCTACCTTGTTTCTTAACCGAGGTGATCAGAGCATGACATATAATGGTAGAAGATAGAGCTTTACCTGGTTTCTGACCAAGGTGCTCATCTCTCCCTTCAGTGTTAGAGTGCCAACCTAGTTCCTAATTGAGGTGAAAAACTCATCACTTTTGCATGTTCCAAGGCCCTCTAACTTATTCTTAACCAAGGTGATCAGACCATGACATATAATGGTAGGAAAGGGAGTTTTACCTAGTTTCTGACCGAGGTGCTCATCTCTCCTTTTAGTGTCAGAGTGCCGACCTGGTTCTTAATCAAGGTGGACAACTGGTGACTTTTACATATGTCAAGGCACTCTACCTATTTCTCATCCGAGGTGATCAACCCACAATGTATAATGGTGAAAGACTTCAAAAAAAATCCATTTGTATGGAGCGATGCAATTCCATTGATATGTCTATGCCAATATTACATAAAAATGGTAAATTATTAAAATTGTTACCCTTCTAAGAACCTAATCACCACTAGGAATTTTTTTGAAGTGCACGCTCTTGTTGTAATAATCTGATATTTTCCTCTTTTGCTCGGTCATCCTTCTTAGGGCCTTGTTCCTTTTCTCCTCTACAAGGGTCTGTTTGTTTGCTATACTTATCTCATTTTGTTCCTCCATTAAAACATATCTGGCAATGCGTATCGTGACCTTGGTTGGTATTAAAGGCATCTCGTTAGTACTTCCTCGAGGACCAATCCCGATAGCCCACAATATTCCAGGTAGCTCTTCCACCCACCTTCCTTTTTTCACTTTCCACCATTTTCTTTAATAAGCTAATGATTAGCTTGTTAGAAGATTCCTCTTAACCATTGGCTTGAGGATAGTATGGCATGGAGTGGCACATCTGATGAGTGCTTAAAAAGCACAAAAATTATGATGATTTAATATAATTTAATTGATTAAATGATTTATATTTGTATAATTTTATCATATTTTTATATAAATTTATTTTTTCAGAATCATGGGTATTTTTATTATTTTTCAGGTATTTTCGTTCAAATATATATAACTTAAAGACTCAAAGAAAAATATTGGAGGCAATACATCACAAATATATTGAGAAACGAAATAAGAAAAAGATGAAAACATTAGACAAAATGGGTCAAAAATGTCAAAAATGTCGAAATTTCACAGGCAGTTACCCATTCATTGCTAATTCCCGCACACGCTAGCATATGCGCGCGCCGAGTCCCGCAAGCACAAGTACATGCACACGCCATTAACCAGACGCGTATCAAACGCCTGTCTGTTGCAAATTTTGAGCCCCACATATGTGCCAGCCTATCCATACGTGTCCAAAAATCAATTTTTGAAATATTTTCCCACATATTTTGGCCTTTTCCTCACCTATAAAAAGACCCTCTCCCCCATTGTAAAAAACACACAATTTTCTCAACTATTTCTCTCTCTATAAAGCTTTCTTTTTTTAGTTTTAAAGTTCTTCTCTTTGTGAGAAAAAACTAGCTATGATTTTATAGATTTTTAGTTTTTGATTCAATGAACGGAAATACAAATCCGTTTGGAGGTTTTCCAACAACAGAATTAGTATCAAAGTTTTGTAAGGATTTTTTTGAGGTATAATTTTAAAATAAATTCTCTATAGTTATTTTTTCTGTTTTACTCTTATATGTTATGTTTATTTGTCTGTGATTGAATTTAGCATGGTCGTATGTTTGTAAATATAATATAATAATAATGTTTTTATGCTTACGAAATATTAAATAGGTAAAACATTTTTATAAAATAAATTGATTTTGTTTTTATTTAAGATTTTATATTAAGGATGTTAGAGAGAAATATATTATTTTTCACTACAAGCTTAAATATGAAAATTAGATTATAAGGTTTAATTATCGGGACTGGTTTAGAGTAGTATTTTTTAATTTTTTTGGTACAATCGTTAGGTAGTAAGAATGAAGCTCTATTTCAAAATTTTTTATAATAGTTATTATTTGAACATATATTGAAAATATATTTTCAATAATGATTTTAAAACATGAAAGTTAGTACTTGGATAATTAAATTCTTAGATTTAATTTGGACAACTTGGATAAAATTTAAACAGTCAAACCCCACTAAAGGTGGCATTTAAATGGTTCATTTTCAATCTCTTAAAAAATTAATTTAATTAAACAAATTAATTATCAACCCCACCCATAGGTGTTAATTTATTTGTTTAATTAACAAAGAATATCTAACCCCACCAAAGGTGGTATTCATATAAAAAAAAGAGAATCAATAAATATCAATTTATATCTTTAATAATCTAAATAATATGAACAAATATAATTAACTTAATTATTATATCCTTAAATACTCCACTACTATGAATGATAAAAATTTGCATAATTTTTTATTGAATCCGTATCTATGTTTATTTTTTATGTTATTGGATTAGGAAATAAAAAAACTAAAATATCATAACAGGATGTTTAAGATTTAATTTCGTTTTTAAGATTTTGAATAATAAATTAAAAACCATATATATTCCTTCCCTAGATCGACCTTGGGAGTATAATTGTCATTTTCTATAAAATAATTCGTGCACTTGCAAGAGTCTTGCAAATACAAAACTCAAGTATAAGCAAGATTGACATTGCATTGTCGATCTTGTTTCATCAACATCTCAATGTTGTACTTGAGGGTGAATTCTATGATACGTCTTGTGAATTGTCTCCCATTATCTGTGATGAGCTTTCTAGGTACGTTAAAACAGTAAATTATGAACTTCCATATAAAGCGAATTACTTCCTCCTCTCATATTCTATCCAGGGGCTCTACTTCGATCCATTTGAAAAGTAGTCTGTAGCCACAAGTAGAAACTTCTTTTGACCTTTTCCTATAGGTAAGGGTCATACTATGTCAAGCCCCTACTTATAAAAGGACCAAGGACTCACCACCTCTTCATGGTATTTGGGGGAATGTGTGACAAGGAGTAAACCTTTGGCATTTATTCCATGTCTAGGTGTATTTCATGCAATCTACCAATATAGTGGGCTAATAATAGTGTTGTCTCATGATTCACTCTGATAATTTCCTCCATTCTAAATGTGAACCAAAGTCCCCTTCGTGTGCTTCATACATTAATCTTTTAGATCCTTTTTTGGCTACACACAAGAGCCTTGCACTGAGTGGAGTTTTTGGGTATAATTTTCCTTCCTTTTTCATGTACTGACCTACATTAGCCTTGGTTTCTTTTGTAAACTAGCTATCTTCTGGCAGCTTCTTCCTTTCTAGAAATTTATAAATCGGGGTGTACCATGGGATAGTGGGAGCGTGTACACATCTAACCTCTCTTTCAGCCTCTTCCAAGGACGCTTCTAATAGGATTGTTATTAATAGTACTCGATTATGCTTGGCCTTACGTACTGATGCCAGGGTAACTAAGGCATCGGTGTGATCGTTATCCTTTCAAGCTATTTGCTTGATCTCAAACTCAGAGAATTTAGAGCACTCATTCTTTAACCTTTCTGGGTACCCTTTCATTTTTCCATATCTAGCTTCAAATATCCCCTAAGAACTAGTTGACCACTAGCCTCGAATCATTATGTAGGGTGACCATATCTACTCCCATTTTATTAGTAGTCATGGCCCCAAATATAGCCACCTCATATTCTACGATATTATTAGTCATATGGAAATCGCTATGTTGTTGTGGTCTTCTGAGACTACCCCTAGCCCTACACCATTGAAGTTTTGCGCCTCATCAACAAACACCTATCAAATTGTCTCTCTTTTTTATCTACCCCGCATACTTTTTTTTCTCCTCTTTAACAACAAACTTTGGATTTTCACTAAACTTAGCCATAAACTCGGCCACCTCTTGCCCTTTGATAGCCATTCTAGCCATGTATGTAATGTTGTATTTCCTCAATTCTATGGCTATCTATACTAGCCTTCTTGCTACATCTGGCCTCATTAGGACATTCTTAAGTGGATGAGAAGTGAGTACCATAATTATGTATGAACCGAAGTAGTACCTAAGCTTTTTTCCACTAACTTTGAGGGCGATTGCTAATTTGTCAAGGGTTGGATACCTGCTCTAGGCATTTGTCAAGACCTAGCTGACGTAGATGTTGAATTTTGTTTCTTTCAGTTAGGAGTATAGTGTTGGACGTATGGGAAGTCATAGCCAAATACAAATAAATAACCTTACCTAGATGAGGGCTAGCTAAGATAAGGGGTTACTTAGATACTTCTTGATTTCTTCAAAGGCTTTATTGCAGCTCTTGTCCTGAAAGACCGATGTGCCCTTTTTTAAAATTTTGAAGAAGGGTAGACACTTACCAATGCATTTAGAAATAAACCTATTCAATGCTACTATTCTTCCATTTAATTTATGGATTCCCTTAAGGCTAGAAGGTGGTATCAATCCCTTTGGCTGATACAGGGTACCCTAAGAATTTTCTCACAACGATACCAAATATGAATTTTTTGGGATTGAGCCTCATACTGTATCTTCTTATTATCGAGAATACTTCCTCTAGTTCTTTAAAATGGTCCACGGGTTGAGCTGATTTTACCACCATGTCATCCATATAGACCTTTAAGTTCCTTCTCAGATGTTCATCAAATATTTTATTGACTAAACGTTGATATGTGGCACCCGCATTCTTTAATCCAAATGGCATCCTTTTATAACAAAATTTTCCTTATTTCATGATAAAATATGTCTTGTCCTCGTCTTATGGGTGCATCCTAATTTTGTGTTACCTTGAGTATGCATCAAATAAACTCATCATCCCAAAGCTGGCAGAGGTGTCTACCAATTGATCAATACTTGAGAGGGGGAAGCAATCCTTGGGACGTGCCTCATTTAAATCTATGAAAGCTACACATATACGAGATGACCCATATGCTTTCTTAATTAGGACCACATTTGGTAGCCATAAGGAATAGTTGACTTCCCTTATGACCCTTGCTTCTTTAAGGGCATCCACCTAGTGTTTGATGCCCTCATTCTTTTCTCTTAGAAATTTTATTTTTAGTTGTTATATGGGTCTAGCCTTTGGATCAACATTTAGTTGGTGTGATATGACTTTGGGATCAATTCTAGGCATGTCAGTTGGAGTCCATGCAAAGACATCCAAGTTAGTCCTGAGGAACTGTGAGAGTTAAGCCTCTAGCTCCATCATTAAGTCTTCAACCAATTTCAAGGGGTGGCTCTGTTTTACCTCCATTGAGAGGTCCCTTACTCCATTTAAGTTGATTGATTTTATAAGGCCTTTGCTCCCTGGCTTCCTCTGAGGGAGACCTCTCAATATATGCTATTTGTGGGCCATTTCCTTCATAGTAGCATCATAGTAGCTTCTGGCCTTCTCATGGTCTCCTCTAATCTCCTCTGGCCCTCCATCAGTGGGAAATTTTATTACTTGGTGGAGGGTCGATAGGACTGCCCTCCACTAAGTAATAAGCTGGGACATCAATGATTATAAAAGTGGTCATTACTATCATTCCTTTTTCCATAATAGGCAGCACTACCGTTCATTTGGCATAGGTAATACTACTGTTAAACCCTATAAAAGGGAACTCCATCTTGACAACGTCAAGGTCCTTTATACCTAAATCTCTTATAGTGGTTATAAAAAAGAGGTCTACCAAACTCCCCGTATCAATCATTATTCTGAAAATGATTTTAGCGCAAGGTCTCCTTTTTCCAAGGTGCATACATAGGGCGTATTGTGCAACTTTATAGCAAACATTTTGCGTCAGTTATTTGAAATTCTGTTAATCCCTAGGCCTCTATATATGGTGTGTATGGTTTTGATATTGGTTTCTTTGTGAGACTCTCTTCCACTACCTGTTAGGTTTGTTATTTTTGGCACCTCTTGCCTGTTTTGGTGATTTCTCTAATCTCCATTTTCTATGATGAGGTCCTTCAAATATCCCCTTGCTAATAACTCCTCTATCTCTTTCTTAAGGTATCTGTAATCTTTTGGATCGTGGCATACACATTTATGGAAAGCATAACATTTAGATGTGTCCCTAAGTAGGATTTCATCTTGGGTGGTCACTTGACGTTGGGTTCCTCCTCTATTCTTATCATAATTTAGGCTAGATTTACACTCAAGGGAAGACCTGTGAAGGGAGAAAGTGACCTTCCCCAAGGTCCTTTATTTCTTAACCATTGTTTGACAGGCTTATTATTTGGTGTGAAGTGTTTATTTTTCTATTTTGATGTGCCTTGTCTAGACTTATCCTCTTCTTCTCTTTGTCTGGTACCACCTCCGTGTTAGTTCGCTGATATTTGACCAGGCCTAACTCTTTCTATGTTGACAAACTTTCTTGTCTTGCCATAAGCTTCCTCCAAAGTATGAGGCACTATCTTGGTTAATTCTATAAATATATCAAAATTCTTTGGGAGACCTCTCTAGAAGGCTTCTATAACTATAGAGTTAGGAAAATCAGATATTTCTAATTTTTTTCTCCTATAATCGGTTCATGTACTCCTCGGTGGATTCTCCCCCTTCCTAAACAATTGAGAAAATGTGGTGTGATTCTTTGCTCAAAGGCTTGTTGTAGGCATAGTTTATGATAAAGATCCTGGAAAACTGTGGAAAAGAGGTTATGGATAGGGGTGCCAAGTTATTGAACCATTTTTGGAAGCCCTCACTAAGAGTAGTTGCAAACAGTTTGTATATCATAAAATCTCTTTTTCCTTGGGTTAAGTTCATGAGAGCATGGCTGTTTTGAAGTGTTACGCGTACGTTAATGGGTCCTTTGTCCAAAAATAATCAAGGCATTTTAGGGCATTGAACTTGGCTGACGGCTCGTCATTTTCTATATTATCAAAAAAAAGGGAGATACACAATTGTTCACAATCCCTTTCCACATCATAAGGAGCTTTACCCTTCTCGTTTTTCTCATTGGCTACCTTCAAAGCTTGGTCTTACTTCTTATTGGTTGTCTCCAATGCTTGAAACCATACCTCCTAACTCTTTATTTCCTGAACCCATTGTTCTTCACTAGGTCTCGTCGAGTTAGAAAGGGGATTCCTTTCATCATATTTCTTTGAGTGGGGTGGCTCGGACTGACCATGCTCTATTAAGTTTCTATTAATTGGGCATGCTGCTTGGTTGTCCAGAACCCTTCCCCCTGACTGGGACCATAGTGCCCTATTTTATCTTCTCGTTTTCTCGAGTTCCTTTCTCAATTCTAGAAACTGGAGAGCCATCTCTTGGTGATGTAGGTTCTCTTCTACTCTAACCTCATCGAGGGATGGTGCTGTGTCTTTCTAAGCAACCCTTGTTTCCTTGTTAGTTGACTTTAAATGCCTACTAGCGTGGGTTCCCACCATATTGATGTGTTTCAAATGGTTGAAGTCTTAGGTGCAACTTTTGAACAGAGCACGATAGATTTTCCAAGCTCTTCTCAAGACTCAGAATAAATCTCAAGAAGTATGGCGTTAGAAACTTAAACTTGACCAAAAAATATGAACCCCATGGTGGGTGCCAAAATGTTTGGGTTGATTTGATTTATAGAGAGAAAACTTAGAGAGAAGTTAAGATAATTGGTTGAATTTGTGGATTTCATGGAAGGCTTTTCTATTTATAGAACATAACATATACAGATGTCGATCATATAATGGGTACACATATATCGATATCAGAGGGATACAATTGGTATAAAATATAAAACTTTATATGTATTAAGGTCGACCTTAGCTTGAGCAAGTGGTTGAATTTATAGGGGGAGTGGTCTATTGGGACCGACCTCCTACTTGCTAGTGTGTTTCAAGCTTGTAGAGTCAAATATGTCATTTAGGGAATTCTACCTTATGGTTACAGTATCTCGCGTAGGCTCTTTCTGATGAGATAGGTTGGGCTTCTTACTTCAGCTCGAGGTGGGCTTTTCACTTAGGCTCGAGCTGCTCACTTTGGCACAAGTCGGACTACAGGTTGATCCACATGTCTAAACACTCGCGATTGCATGCTTGTCCACTTTATTTTTATTATTAAATTATAAATTGATAAAATTTGAAAATAATATATTCACCTATCTAGATTAATTAAATCTGTATTTTATAAACTTTTAATTCTAAAGGTATTTTTAATACTAAAGCTGCTTATATAAGCATAATTTCAATGAGATCTCCTTAGATTTATTTTTCTATTTGGAAAAAATTATGGTAGTTAAAATCCATGAAAGAATTAAAGTTTTTTATTCGAGACTTTTTTCTAATTGTCTACCTACCAATCTAATATTTCCTCTAGAATTCACATGAATGATGTTTCTTGTCCTTTCTATTATATGGAGCCTCAAACTATCTAACATATTTTCTTTTCTTGTCGATTTATCATCTTCTTCTGAGCTAAGTGGACTTATTCAACTAATCTAAACCTCACAAATATTTCTTCTCTTGATTTGTTTATTTGTGAACTTTTTAAATTCATAAGTTCCTATGATCATCCAAAGCTATCTCATCCTGATTTAATCCTTAGTGTCTGTATTTCTTTTGAATAGATCTAAAAATCAAATCTTAGTATAATTATGCAAAAATTAAACTCAAGATTTCTTGAATTCCTTTCTAGTCTTTCTATCCATGCAAATCAATAAATTAGCTTTGATTATTCCCTATCTCCTTTTATTTGAAAAGAATCTCCCAAAGGTGCAATTAAAATTAACTTTGACACTGCCATTACTAATTCAAGACTTATAGCGATTGTTGTCATCTAAGATTTTGAAAGACAAATCCTTATATGTTAGAGTAAATTTCAATTGGATCATTCTATTGAAGAAGGGAATCTTGTGTTTACTTTTTCACTACAAATGGTTCTTGAAAATAATTAGAAGACATTGTAATTGGAAGGAGATAACAAAAAAATTATTAAAGCGTTGATATATGATGATTTGTTGTTTCTTGGAAGGGTCAAAATTTTATTTCTCAAGCTCGTTTACTTTTATGCAAATTTCAAATGATTTTTGCCTCTTCAATTCTGACAAATATCAACATATTGGCTCATATTCTAGTTAAATGGATTTCCGATAGCAATATTGAGGATTTGTTTCCTATGTATGTTTTATATCAATTATTCATTGCTAATCTTTGTGATAAATTTTAATTACAAATAAGGAAAATGTTTTTTTGGAGGGAAAAAAATTGGGTAAATGTCAATCCTATTTTGCAAAATATGAAATGTAAATTATAACAAATGAAACCTACAAATTTAGATGGACCCAAATCGTAATTTGGCATGTGGGTTCGGATTTATTGACTATTCCTGTTAGCAAGGGTTTGTCAAAGAGTGGAACCTAGATTGAATTCATATTTAGCTTTTTTCTTTAATTTTTATACATTCTTGAATGAAATCTAGAGTTTCTACAACTACGTTACAGAGCAGAGAGGTTCACTGAAGAGAAAACTGTATTATCATTTCTTGTATATTATGATTGTAAGATGTATAGTATTTACAGTAAGACAATACATGAAAATGGGGTTGGTACTTTTGGAGTACCCATATTCTTGTTTTGGTAACTTTTTTGATCCCTATGATACATCAAATACCCATCTTTAATTATTAGTACTCATTTGATCAAATTCAACAATAATGTTAAAGAATTGGGATATCTTGTAGATACGAATTAATGTTAAAATTGACCAAAATATATATAATTTAAATGAAGATATTTGATGTATTTTAGTTAAAAATAAGAATAAAAAACAAGTATCAAAACAAAAATAAAGGTAATCCAAAAGTACTAATACTCATGAAACTAATCACTACAATCTTACTATACACTAGGACATGAACTAATAGATAGCTTTAACAAACTTTCCCTCCAATTTCAACAACTTGCTCACTCATAGAGAAACAACGTACAACAACCTAGCGTAACAATCATTGACTAGCTAGCTGACTAGTTCACTAAAACTACTAGTCTGATGTGGCCACCACTGGTTGCACAACTTCTGGCATTGAGGAGCTTGAACTCATATCATCTTGACAAGCAATGTCATTTCCTGGTAATACCTTCACAAAATCCCCAATCCATTTTGTCTGATTAATACAACTTAAAAAAGAGGAATGTTGATACTACTTGATATACTCTCTTATACAATCCACTTTAAAAATTAACACAAGACATTGTATTTTTTTAAATATGGATTTTTCATTTGAAGTGAAGCTTAATTTTTAAAAGAAATGACAGTAACAATTACAGAAGTGAATGAATGCAAAAGGGAGTGTCCTTAACATTCCTTTTAAGAATAATTGTGGGCAACCATTATAATTACTTATGATCTCTTAGTCTGAAAAACAATTAATTATAAGATAAATTCCAAAAGCTGAAGTTTCCCTGCTGTACAACATTTACAAAAAAATAGAAAGCCGGCGACTAATTGTCGTCATAGCAATAACGCAATACTGACCAAGAATACACCAACAGATACAATCAAACCCAAAAAAATGATACTTAAATTTACATCTGAACTATTTTGGTAAAAGCACACAATGGAAATATATACAAGTGAGGAAGCAAACTGTTACGAGCCATTCCTTCAGGACTAGAAGCAACTCACAAAATTGAGGTTGATCAACGAGAGTTGCTTTTTGCATTCGCTAAATGTTCCTCTAGTTGCAAACAAAGTTTTGACATTTGCAACAGCAAACTAGGCTGATGCTTACGACAAGTTGGTAACTGGAATGCTATTGAGAGTGGATCTCTGAGCAATTCTTGAAACTGGGAACATAGCTTTGAGGCTTCAGGGTTATCGGTACAATTTTCAGCAATAAGATGAAGCAGCATACAATTTTGAACTTGAGATGAAGATAGCCGAGGTGAGATGTGGGGAACAATAAAGGGGTGTTGAAGCAGCTGAGGAATCCTCCACCTTTTGTTGCGGTCCCATGCAAGGCACTTTTTCATTATATCAAGAAGGCAAGGATTAGAAACTGGTTCATACACAATTTGATGGTTCGGGTCAGTTATAACTTTGAACTTTGCCCAGAACGTTTTATAATCTGCAAAGGGGGTCCTCCCGTACACCATCTGATAAAGGATGCAACCTAGAGACCAGATGTCTGATGGCCGACCACACTTGATGGTGTTTCCATTTTCATCATTCTCGTTGCACAGGAATGCTTCAGGAGACATGTAGCTTAGTGTACCTACCTGCAACAGCACACCACATAAATGATGAAAAAAGCATACAGTGCCATCGATCACTTACCAAGTTACCTCTCAGGTTAAATGTACCGTGTGTGAAATGGTTCTTATTTTATGAGAGCGGTACTTAAGTTGGTTGCTAATATATCTTGATAACAGATATTGATAAACTAATAATAGATGCAGTCACAAGCTTAGGTAACATAAGCACCCAATAAAATGTAGATTGAAAACAATTCAAAAACTACGAATGTTAACTTATAACTGCATGTTCGTATAGTCGACGTACAACACTAGATTGCTATCTTCTTTAAAATTGAAAATCCTACCTCGACTGACTTGAAACTAGGGATGACAATTCGTACAGGTCGTGAGTATTCATGTTCTTATTGTGTTTGTCTATGTTGCTTGTGTTCACGGTCATGTTTTCTAACCCAAATTTACATGTTTTTTTAATATTATGAAAAATTAAATTATTTTTAACCGATTTATTTATTTATAAAAGTAAAATATAATATTTTTACAAGCACAAAAAAATTAAATATTAATTCCAACTAAAATATATTTTGCTTCATGTCGTGTTGGGTTTATGAACTGAGTTGTAACCAAAATTGTCATTCTTACTTGAAACGAGATAGAAGTGAGTTTTGATGAATCACAAAACCATCTCTTGACTTAAGATATTTATGGTAGAAATGGATATCAAGTTTGTTTCTGTTATTCTAATTTCTAAGAGTGAATCATATGACAGCTAATTTGCAAAATTGATCGCATAACTAAAATCTATTACCAAATTCTTGTTAAAAATACAGTTAAAAATTTCGCTACTTCTAGAATATTTTAAATTAACTAAATCATTCGATTTTATAGTTAATGATAAAGGAATATTAAGGACACACAAATTTTTACATACATTTGCCACATGTTCAAATAACTTTGAAACAATTTAAAATTTCACTACTAGAATCTTTGAGATTAGCTAAATATATAAATTTATATAAAAAAAAATACATTTGAAAAATCAGAGAAAAATAAACAAAAATTCGGTTTCTTTCCAAAAAACATTTGAGAGAAACTGAATTCTTGTTTATTTTTCTCTGATTTTTCAAATGCATATACAACAATATAAATAGGATTAGAAGTTAAAAAAATAGGCCACTAATCTAAGAATAATACAACTAGTATCAACAACTAAATTACAGCCTATTCTACAACTAATTCAAAGCATGTACAACACTAATATAACCTAATTACAGCCTATTCTCATAAATTCTACAATAATTAATGATTTTATCACGTGTCAAAATAACTTTGGTAATTAAGAAGTTATTCATTTTTCAAGAAATTCTACCATATATCACACTATAATTATCGTAAGTGCAAATGTGTAAGTAATTTTGTGTGCATTAGCATTTCTCTTAAAGAAAATATCAGCATAACATTACAAATAAATTGCAAATTGTGTTGTCTTTTATTGTCCTTATCTATTGGCAGGAGCTTTCTACAGAAACTAAAATGCTATGATAATCAAAATTTAGCAAAAGAAAAAAGAAAAGGAAGATAATCAAAATGCACTTTTTATATAGGAAAGGAAAAACATATCCATTCGCACAGGGAACAATCCAAATGATAAATCATGCTATTTGAGTATTTTTAGTTAAAGTGAAACAGAAGAGAGTATGTAAAATCTACCTGTGAATCCCTCTGTATGTTAGTAGTATCACTCATTATGGCTTTCGCAATGCCAAAATCAATTAACTTCAAGGAACCTTTAACAAGAAGGAAATTAGCTGGCTTCAAGTCGGAATGCACAATACGTTCTTCATGAATTGTGTTAACTGCAAGAAGAATTTGCTGCCAAATATACAATATCAGTTTTATAAATTTAAAGCAATCACCAAAAACAAACCTTTAAGCTTAAAAAGCCATGTGTATAGAACTGACAAGTACTTCAAAACAATGAATCTTGGCATTGATGGTGTTCTTGGGCGTATTTGTTGACATGTTCCATGAGACACATAATGATTTACATGCAAGCCATTTATACATGCAGTAGAATAACTCTATTATTACTAACAATACAAAACAAACAAACTTCATCCTCCAAAGTACAAAACTAACACAACTACCAAACCAAATAAATATTCCACGGACGATAGGTTGCTCAAGTCCGTTACCTTTAAAGAACGTGCAGTTTAAACTCATACCTATAAGGTGGGACAGCACAAATCCACTACCTTTATGAAAAGATCACACAAGTTTATTTACTTTACAAAATGGACTTTTGCAATCGTTTTCTAAAGATAACAGGCTTGTGTTGCGCCACCTAACAGGTAGGAGATTAAAGTACATTTTTCTTAAATATAACAGACTTGGACTACCCTTTTTCTAACATACCACTGTCAAAATCCCAAACATATGACAAAATATGAACCTGCCAATAGAATCGAAGCCAATTGTCATCAATGCTTTGATTGGAGTTATCAATTTGCTTCCACTTTTGAGATAACATGTGAGCTAAATCAATCTCTCCGTATTCAAGAACCATGTAGATGTATCCATCATCTTTGACTCTGCCATCTTTGTTACTTATGGAACCACTTGTGACTTCCTGGAGCAGAGCCTTATCTGTTACCTATGAACAGGAATAGGTATAACAAATCTAAGCTATTGCCATTGATGTTATTCTGCATAAGAGGAGAATAATGTAGCAATATATTTGTTAAAGAAAAGTATCCAAATAAAAGTTGGTACCTCATAGTCTACAAGTTGGATAATGTTATGCTTCCCTTTCAACCGTGTCAAATACTCAATTTCCTGACAAAATCCAAAAGCAGTGGCATAGTCACGTCCCTTTAGCTTTATTTTTTTAAGAGCATATATAGTACAGTCTGATGATATGACTTTGTGAACCTCACTACTTCCTCCACTACCTATCTTTCCAAGTCTCTGATAGAACTTCCCATTAATTTTAAAATATAAGTCAGGGTCATAATTTCTCCTACGAAGAGCAGTTGCACCTTTACCACTAGCAACCTTATCATGCTTATTTGAGTTAGAAGGCCCTGGCTTAACATCAGAAGATAAGCTCTTTGACAAAGGAGCCTCAGATCGCACATCTGTAACATCCCCAACAAATATATTACCTTCTGATGACCTGTCATCAAGAAGAGAAGTATTTCTCAGAATTCCAGTTTCTCGGGGCACACAACCGTGTTGCTCTCTACTCTGAGGAAACTTGTTAGATTCCATTTGTGTAACAACTGTAGAGGAAGATTGGGGTGCAACAGCTATATGAGACTTTAAAACTCCACTTGTGTCCTCTAGAGAAGTTGATGGCTGCACCACATTTTCTTGAGTTACAGATGGACGAATTACATTAAAATCCCCAATTGGTTCTACTACACGAGAACTGCTGCACAAGCAGGAGGAATAAGCCGTTGACTTTAGCGAGGATGCTGAAGTAGAATTTACAGATGTTGTAGCATATGATGGCCCCACAACTGAAGATTGAGTGCTAGGATGACTTATGAAGTTCCTAAATTGTTGCAACTTATCCTGAACAGTAGTTGTCCTCTTGGTCAATAAAGAAGATATACCACCATCAGACTTAAAAGTAATATCAGATTCTGCGTTCTGATTGTTCTGGCTATTCAACTCATGTTTGACAGTTGGTGCCTCTACTTGATTGTTCGCATTCCAATCCATTTCTGTCAATGCAAGTGAACTCATATGAGATGATAAGTTCTCCAATCTAGTGGCCATTAAATCATCGGCCCCTGCAGTTGAAGAGAAGGAAAGTATTCAGAGGAGCACAATGATAGGTTTAGGCATTTTACACATCACTAGCAATAATACAAGATGTCAAAACATGAGAAATAAAAATGCATGAGAATCATAAAATCACAACAACTAAAACTTAACCAAGCCACAAAAGAACTGTTCAAACATTACCCTTGGATATGAAAGTGCTAGCAACTGAAAATTGAACTTTCTTCTTACCATCAACATGTTGGGAACCCACTTGCACCAGAGACTCCAGGTTGTTCTCCATGCAACCAGTATATGGTTTGGTTCCATCTTTCTGCTGCTCGAACTGATTCAATTTATCATCAATGGCTTTAGCTATAGTGCCTGAAATGGATGGTGGCGTGATTGATGACTCTTCTGTTTTCTTGGCAACTGAGTCGAAGTTGTTTAGCTGATTCATTGACTCGCTTCTTGCATATTCCTGACTCATGGAAAGGTCTTCTCTGGATTTGTCTGTTTCTACAACCTGGCCCATGCTCAACGATGAAGTTTTAGAAACTTGTCGTTGGGGAACGAAAACTCTCCTCGGCTTCAAGCTATTCGAATGACTCACGCCTAAAAATTTTACAACATAAAAATAATGATCAAAATAGTGTAGATTTTCAAAAGTATATAATTAAGCACCCACGTTTCTTTTCCAGATAATATCACAAAAGTAGTTAAACGTACACAACATCATCTAATAAACTTGTTCACGAGTAGTGGTATAAAGGTTCGAGACCTAAAAGATAACTCAAATGCCAGTTTTGTAGTCTGCTTTAACTAGTAAGAAGCCCAAAATTGAAAAAGGAAAAAAACTTTATCATCCTTTTAGGGCAACTGCAAAAAAAGAAATATTTAGCTCTAATTATTGCATTCTAAAAAATTAGAAAGAGAAGAGGGGAGAGATACCTAAAGCCAAAGGACGATGTCGCTTAAAGGCTGCCTGAACATGGCGGAGGAATTCGGGAGAAGACGATGACGAAGATGAAGAACTAGGGTTGATAGGACGGATAAGTTTTGATGAAAAATCTGGTTGGGTGGGAAGGTTATCCTCCCTATCCATGGCCGGAGGAGCTAAGAGGCATGTCTACGGGGGAAGGGGCGGCAAAATGGGAATACCAAGCAGACCTAGTGATTGGCCAGAATTGTAGGATAGTTGAAAATGGTGATGGAGTTTAGTTGTTGAACACAATTAGAGCTGGTTCAAACTGTGAGTCTGGTGCGAATGGAACCTCTGGTCTCCATAGCGCATAGCCGGATAGTGATAGAAGACTGAAGAGAGAAGGGATGGGGAATTTTCAAACGAACCCCGTTGGCGCTCAACAAATTACTTTGATGGGCTGTCCCTTTACTAGATCAGAAATTGGGCTTATTGTAATTATTGTATGGGCCTCGCATATGAGATTAAGGATAGAAGCACACTTAAAAAAAACAATAATAACTGTGTAAAATATAAATCTATTATCCTTATAAAATATAGAAGATATAAAATGAGACATTTTATTTCATCTCATAGTTTATTTAATATTTTTAATAATCTCATGGTATAATATTTTTATATTTTATTTAAACTATATTTCATCTCATTTCATTTTATTTGGATAGTAACCCTAATATTTATAACTTTAAAAATATATTATATTATTTTTTTATTAAATTCATATTATAAATAATCATATATCATATTTTTTATTATTATTATATTTATGCTTATCTCATTTAGGTTTATTAAAAATAAATGATATATTTCAATTAATATTATCTCATTATCATCTAAACACGTTCAAAATTATTATCTTTAACTAAGCGATTATTAGAATGTAATTTTAGGTATTGATTTCAGAGTGAAAAAAAAATAAATTAACAAAAGTGTTATCACAAAATAGTAAAAAAAATCATAATTGAGAAATGAAAAAAATAATAATTATGTATAATAATTTTAAAAGAAAAGAAAATTAATATTAAATAACAATGCTTTGAGATTTATTTAATTTTTTTGTTTTAATATTACCAACTTTGATTCTTATTTACTACTTAATGGCATGCTTCACATCTTAAACAAACAATTAAAATATATAAAGTTAAAAATCAATAACAAAAACCAATATATTTATTTTGAGAAAACATTTTTATTGAAAAAAAAATTAAGATTTATTGTTATAAGTTATCCAAGATCGATAATATATAAAAATGACAATATTATAGTAAAATATCAACTTATAAAATAAACATAATAATTATAAATTAAAAGTTGCACATGAAAAAAAAACATTTTATATGAAATTGAAAAATAAAATATATTGAATATAGAAAAAGATTAACAAAATAATTTCTCAAAAAAATTGTAAATTATAAATCACTTATAAAAATAAAAGAAGGGAATAAAAAAAAATTGCACAATTAAGCTCCTATAGCCTTACTTTAATTTTAGCATAACTTACAAATTATTCCAACAAAATCTATAGAGAAATAAAGAGAAAAAAGTAAAAAAAATTTGTAATTTTTAACAATCCCCTAAGTATTGGATATCTCATCTATTTATAGTGTTACAATACGAAAATTTTGTTAAATCTTGATAATATGTCATTTTTTCTTTAAAAAAATTGATTTGAAAACATTTTCAAAATATAAATTATAGATAAATCTCTTATTATTTCACATCATCAAGAATTATCTAATTTGTAACTTTATATAAAAAGATATATTAAAAATAATAACATAGATTTAAATTTCAACACATTTTTGGACTTCAAATAATCAAATTTGG
Source organism: Hippophae gyantsensis (assembly GCA_030763125.1). Lineage (NCBI taxonomy): Eukaryota > Viridiplantae > Streptophyta > Magnoliopsida > Rosales > Elaeagnaceae > Hippophae > Hippophae gyantsensis. The sequence goes on along the minus strand of CM061032.1, from coordinate 20,622,075 downwards.
ATACTTTCCATGAAATACAAAATTATAGATAAATCTCTTATATTTTCATATCAACTTTAATCATCTCATTTGAATATTAAAATAAAAAGTTATGATCTAACATTCACAGCCTTATTATGACATTTAGTAAAGATATGTTGCTAAAATCAAATTTTGATTTCTTTGATATTATTTTGTTGATTTTATTGATTCTATGAGTATAAAATAATCACAATTAATACAAATAAATATAAATTGAATCAATGTAAATAATTATTAATTTTGAACTCTTTGATTCATAAATAATTAATTTATACATTTTAAGTATACATTTTTATGCTATTATTACAACCCTAGTCCCTAGCAATTGAAGTGCATACAAAACATGATAATTAGTCCAAATAAAAATCTAAAACAATTACCTAGATATTTTAAACAAAAAGTTAGTTGAAGATTACAACTGCTATTTAGATTATTGCAATTATAATTTTCAAAATTGTGTGTGAATTAAGCCGAAGTTTTCATACCATAGACCACAAACATATATAGTCTTAAGAATTTATCAATGTAAAACCCTTAATTTTGTATCCTTGGATGTAAATTATTTTTAAGGGCTAGGTACTTTTCTTATAGAGTTGTAAAATATAAAAGCACTTGGAAGATAGATATTTTTGGGACATACAAACAAACAACCATTGATTCAAAGATATGAAAGTACATGCTGTGAATTCACAAGTATACGGGTCGCATACAAGTGATAAGTATTTTAAAATCGAGGTTGTGGTACCCATGAGAAACTTGTTATGGTGTATATTAGAATTAAGTACCAAAATATGTATTTTTTCTTTCTACTTGAACTATTGAAAAATGAGTGATAAATTTAAATAAAAAAATTAGGCAAATTAAAGAAATAAAAATAAATTCACTATACAAATTAAACAAATCTAAGAATTCAATTTACCCATCCTAATTCCATGATTTTTTAATATCTCATTAACATTAAATAAATAATTGAATTATTAACTCATACTCTATTAATTACTATTCATATGCCTCTAACATAAATTTCTTAATCTAAATATACCTATCCCTCGTTTCTAAAGTCATCTAAGCATATAAAAGTCAATTAAGCTTAAAAGACTCCATTAAGGTTACACAAATAATAATAAAAATTTCTTTCTACATTATATTAATGTCAATTTAATGCATATCCATCATTTCATACCAATTTTTAATTATGTACAAAATTAATAAATCACCTAATTAAATGGTTAGTTTAAATAGGAACATTAAGTACATCAAATTGAATAATCTAAATACTTAAATAACATTAAATAAACAGTTTATAGCATGGGTTCAATCAAATCCCTAGAACAAAATATCTACTCCATAATATCAATTTTTAAAACAATAAAAACAAAGGAAAAAAATTACAAGAAACATAAAGATTACACTTAATAGAGATGAATGGTGAAATCTTTATGATGAATTCCTCCAAAAATTCTCCAAAGTTGCTTCTTTTTGCTTCAAAAACCTTAACCCTTGCCTTCTTCTCCAAAAATGGTGGAAACCACTCAAAATTGCTCTATTTTGAAACCTTTTGGGGTTTTGGGGCTAAAACCATTGAAAAATAGTTCAAATGAAATCTAGACCGTTGAATCAACTTCATATTTGAGATGAAAAGGAATTAAAAACAACATTGGACTAATGGATGATCGACATATGGCATGAAAATAGGTTGGACGAACGCAATGTAGACACGTGACTCGATGGAAAGGCAGAGGCATCGCGTGTCTAACATGTGGCGTGCAAAAAGACGTGAATCATTGATGTTTATGTGACATAGTGGGTGACCATTGAAGGAGATTATTCTAGTCGATGATGTGGTAGATGATCGCTACACAAATTATGTGTGCAATAAATATGCAATTATACGTATCGCAATAAGTAATATAATGATTAAAAAATATCGTTCAAACGGAAATTATTTTATTAGAAACTAATTTTTAAAAATAAAATAAAAAAATTAATTTTTTTATGTTTTTATATTTGAAGGAAGTAAAATTAAAATAACTAAAAATAAATAGTAATAATTAATTAAATTAGATTTGGTAACTAAGAAGATATATAAGAAAATATCTAAGAATACTTAATCCCTTAATTTTTTAAATATGTGAATCGTTAAAATCCCTTTAATATAATTATCAATTAATTACATAATTAATTGATTCTAACCTAACACGTACTCCTCTCTTAAGTAAACTACACACCATATAGTAATTAATTTAATCACATTCTCATACCAATTAAATTGTATACTACTCATTAAGACCATCAATTATGGATCACATATATAAGAATCATACATCTCTGCCTAGAAACTATACATATTATTTAATTAAGACAAATAATTAAATAATTCTCTCAAATCTATTTAATTGACTCTATAGATAAATTGTAGGTCAAATAATTAATAACATAAAAATTAGATTAAATAATATAATTAAATTATAATTATAATTGGGTAAAATATTATATTATCATATAGTGAAAATTAGGTTCATAAGATTTCTAGATTAATAAATTAACTATACATAATTGTGTTCGTAAAGCTCATATTTTTCATAAAGAAAGACATAAAAATTGATAAAGAAAAGAATAGAAGAAGGAATACAATCAATCTCTTGAATTGTAGTGTTAATCTCTTCTTGAATCTCTACCAAAATTGTATCACCTCTTGAATTTTTATGTATTTTTCTCTCTTTTTACCTCCAAAAAATGACCAAAATTATGCTAATTAATGCCCCTTAGGGTTTATGCGGTGATTAGGGATTTAAATATAGCTCAGGTGCGACCTATACCTTTAGATCAGCGTTAGATCAAGGGCTAAGATCAAAACAAGAAAAATTGACAGTATCAATTGATGCTTATTTTCACAAGTGTATGAATCGTTCAAGTAATAAAGTGTACAAAAGTACGGATATCGAACCCACAAGGAATGACGTTACTAAGTACCGAAATTGACTAATCCTAATTTTATTTGAAAACTGAATTGTTGAAATTGTTTAAAAAACAAATTAACATAAAACTAAACGCAAATAACAAAATTAAATGTTGTTCACAAATGATTAAAAACACTAAGGCATTTGATTTCGCTAAATCAATTCAATCCGATTTCAAGTCATGTTATATGAGAATCAAAGCTAAAAGTAATGGTTGAAAAACCCAAATTTACCTAATACTCTCTCCCGAGTTATATTAGAATTACTTGTCTATGAAAACCAACTATATTTCTATGAAGATTTAATCACAAACAAGCACATTACGATTTATGGAATTTCTAGAATAACCACATACATCATGCATTAGTTCTCACACTAGCATTCAACATACGGTATTTATCAGAAGAAGCATTCATTACATATCTCCTCTCGGTCTCAATATAATACAACTAATCATCTAAATCTTGGCCAGAAATTTAAAAGCATTAAGCATGAAAATAAATACTCAACTTGAAAACAATGAACTCATATAACAATAACAAAAGAAATCAGATTTCCTTGATTCAACTACATCATAGCCTTAGCAAAAACGAATTAGTCCATAACGGAAATAAGAACAACCATTATTTCTATTAAATCCATGAATAACAAAACTGAATAAACTGCAGAATATAAAAGCTAAGGAGAAGAGATGAAAAACTCTAGAAGATGAAGACTTGGTAGCAACAATGGTGAAGATTCTTCAAGCTTCTCAAAACTTTCTCTCCAAAATTTCCTTCTTTCCTCCAAAAATGTCTTTGAACTCCTCTTTCTCCGTGGCCCCTTTCTCCATCATATTGTATATATAGATCTAGGGTTTTGTGGGTAATTTTAGAACAAAACAACCAAAAAAATGTGTTTTCGGACGAAACTCGCCTGTGGCGAGATTTCTAGAAAATAAAATTTTTGGTTTTCTGATTTTGGCTGGCGGCTAGATGCATTTAGCCGGCGGTGAGATGAATTTGCAAAAATTTGTGCTCTCGGGAAGATTTTCGCCGTGCTTTCTGTAGGATTTTTGCCGACGGCGAGAATAATCTAGCCGGCGGCGGGAATTCCAAATTTTGAAACTTTGTTTTCTTTTTATTTTCACTCAATCCCGATCATTGAAATTTGTCCCAAACTTCTCCAAAATCATGATTTTACCTGAAATTTCACTTTAAACACGAAATACCCATGAAATGACATTTGTGGATTAAATAATCAAATAAACGCAATTTTCACACAAATATCAACATTTAAATCATAACAAAAATGCAATAATTTAACTCTTATCATCAGCCAATCATAGTATGACACATGACATCAGAAATTCATTAGGCGAATCAGAGCACGACATGTGAAAGGGGAGATTGGTCAGAGTCAACGCTCACTGAGTCAGTGCCATGTGGCACAACATGATTCACAGAAACAAATGGCATAGCACATGGGTGGAACGCAGGGAGAAGTGGTGTGGCGACACATGGTATGGTGGTTTGACCGATCTTTGAATTCGGATTGAACGCTGTGTTAACAAGTGGGGCACGGTTCGCGCTCCTCACATGCGGCGTAATGTGATCTGTTATCCCTACTTATATGGCATCTGTGTGGTTTCCTAGTCAGTTCCTCTGCTTAAGTGGCAGGCCACGTGGCAACTCCTGATTGACCTTGAGTTAAAAATTTATAAAAAATCCCAAAAAAATCCATAAATTATATTTTCACCCCTTTTCAAGAAGAAGTTTATATTTTAATATTTTGAGCCCCAAAAATAGTATTTATTGAATAAAATAAATAAATATTTAGTAAAAAAATGCGCTAATGACTTTACTTTCATAGAGTCATCAGTAGATGATGTGGTAAAGTAAAAAATATGACAATTATTATGCATGCCAAGAAAATAGTAAGAGAGAGATTAGAATAATTGTCAAAAAAATAAACACAAACAACATAACATAAATTCATATATAGAAAGACAACAAACAAAGAGAGGAATGAAATTAAGCAACTTAACTCCAACAGAGCACCCGAAAATAGTGATCAAAATAAATCCCTACATTTAAAGAATTCGTGAGGGAAAACAGAACTCAAAGATAGCATTTGACTCATATAAGCATGAGGTATATATGGAACTTGTGATATGTTTTTTTTATAGTATTTAGAAAACTTAGTTGAGTCATCAATATAAGTTGGGCTAAATAGACCTTTTGAAGTAGATTTATTTCTTTCTGTACTATTCCTCAAGTGCATAATGAAAACTACTTGAACATGCTCAAATGAGCCAAAATAGCTACATCCAGAAAAAAAGGTAAAGGTGAATGAGGTGAAGTATTTCGAGAAAAACTTCTCACATATCTAGGGTACTGCCTAACAAGGTGGCCAGTAGTTGCACAAAGATAACAGGTATGATGAGTTGAGTTAAAGAGTGGAGTTAAAGAATGTACATCCCTAAATTTGAGGAGTTGTACACACATGAGAGAAATAAGAGGTTCTTATGTTAACTTTCATATGAGGATGACAAGTTAATTTTTCACAGTTAAGTCTCATATGCCCTAATTCACCACAATGGTGACAAGTCGGGATAACAGTAGGTAAAGGCAGTAGACCATCATCAAAGAAACAAAAAAGTTTAGCTTTAGGTGAGTGGTTCACCTTACTAGAGTAACCATGATGGAATGTGACAACCGACTTACCTTTAGGGGTGATAGTAGCTGACTTTAACTTAGAATCTTGATGAGTAAACTTGACAAACTTAGGAGCAGTAGAAGTAGAAGTATAAACCCCTTCATTATACCTGATATCACATTTATCACTAAAAAAAATTATGTTGTTACTAATTTTACTTAATTTTAGGGAATCAAAAATCATTTTATTGACAGTCGAGGAAGACGAAGCTAGTTCTTTTTCCCTCACGTAGAGTTTATTTTTTAAAGTTATAATCCAATCTTTCTTTTCCTTAAGGATAGATTCCAAGTAAGTTATTGAATTATTACGATTGTCAACTCTCTTATTCATATGTTCCACTTTAGCTTCTTTCTCAGTAAGACCATAAGTCAATACTTTTTAGCAATTCAAAGAAAATTATCTATTTTTTTCACTGTTTAATTTCATTATTTTGATCATTTAAGGGATCATGATTGACATACAAAGGAGTATCTTTATTAGAGATGAAACACTTCAATTATTTATTAAGTATCTTCGTCTGGTTTCATAATTAACAGGAAAAGGAGTAGCTTTATTAGAGGTGGAACACTTCAATTGTTCCTCAAGTATCTTCAACTTCTCAAACATTTACGTCAAACTTTTTTTACAAATCTGAATGTCTATTTTAAATGACCTCATACTTATTAGTAAGATCATGTTGTTGATCATTAGTTGTTACTTCCTTTCTTCAAGAGTTTTTTTCATAGCACTTATGTAGCGCTCATTTTCATCTAGGCTATCCAAAATCTTTTTTTTAGTTTTTTTTTTCCTAATTTTATGTGCTTCAATAAGAGTGCATTGTATGAATCAAGAAATTCATAATGCACATATTCATCATCATCAATTTTAGTTGTAACCTTTTGAACTTTTGAGGTGGTAGTTGGAGGAACAATTACATTGCTTGAAGCAAAGAAAGCAAGAAAGTTAATGTCATCCTCATCTTCACTACGAGTACTTTTCAAAACACTTACCTCGGCCTTCATCATATGTGTATTCATGTGTTTTTGTTTTTGAAGACAATCTACTACAATGTGACCAAGCTGTAGTAGATTGTGAAAAGTATAATCCTAATCCAAAAGACTCTAAAAAGTATAATCTTAATCTAAACAAAAAGTCTCTCTAATGAAAATTGAAGTTGAATCCAGATCTCCATGTATATTTCAATTCTTTGTTTCTTAAACTCTTTGTACATATGTGATCTTTTTGTGATTTTGAAAAATTAATTACATATGAATGCAAAAAATTATAATATTATGTTAACATGTTACAAACTAAAATCATATTCTTCTTTGAAAGATTATTTGAATGAAAATGTAATAATAAACAACATTAAAGTTAGATGATTGAAAGGGAGGCAAAAAATGCATAATGAAATATGAACTCTTTGTAAATGTTGTTATAATATAATGAGAAACTCATCTTATAATTATTATAAAACATGAACTTTGTAATTTTATATGAAAATGGATATTCTAACTTTAAAAGTAACATGTTACATTTTAATATGTTATTAATATCAATGCATTTTCTAATATAACCTAATCCAAATAACTATGTATTAAATTTATCATACCTTTTGGTATTTTCTAAAATTTTAATTAATCTTAAAAAATATAATTAATTATTTTACACATTGTACAAACTATGTACATCCTGACTCAAAAAAGAATATGTCAAAATTTGATTGGTAATATATACTTCAATTATTAATGTATTTTCTCATATAATATAATTCAATTAATATATATATATATATATATATATATATATCATATCTTTTGATATTCTTTATAATTCTAATTAATTGTAAAAATATAATTGATAATGACTACACATTTGATGAACTATGTACCATTAAATTTTCATTTATCTATAATATTAATTAGTATATTAGTATATTATTTGAGTAGGGAAGAAATTTAGATGAGAAAATACAAAATATTGATCATTGAAATTATAAAATTAAAGTTTTCAAAACTTGTACACTTCTTAATTTAAACTCTTATACTTCTAAAAAGAAGTAACTTTAATAATATAATTTATTTTACCTTTATCATCTAATTTATTTTAAAATTCTCTTATCCATAACTTTTATGATTTGTATATTCTTTTGATAATTTTTATTATTTATTCACCATATTATATTATTTCTCACTCTTTTAAGAAAAAGATAATTATACTTCAACACATATATTGATATATTGATATTATAACTATTCTATATATATGAGTTTGTATGTTGATTAGGAAAATATTATACTGTTCTTAAAATTTCTATATAATTTTCTTAAACTCGAAACTATGTATCAAAAAATGATTTGTAGCTTTTTGTTGTAAATTTTTGTTTGTATATTTTATTGATCCAATTTCTTCTAAAATTTTATGTTTTTAATAAAACTTATTCTTTGTGCAATAATAAACAAGAAACATATTTAACATTAAAAAATATTTAAAAAGCACATATCTTTCATTATATCAACGTCAAAAAACCATATTAACGTAAGTATACGTATATCATTGTTTGACACTTAGAGATAGAGTATATGAGAGGTTTCTATATTCCTTTAGTTTTTATTTCCTAACATTGTAGCAATTTTTGAACTTTTTTTTATTTTATATTAGAATTCCAAAAGAGTTCAGTTTTAGTTATTTAATTACCCATTTATATATTTAATTTTTCTAAAATATCTTTAATTAAAATTATTTATTTATGATAATAAATAATAAACATAATAACGTAATTAGAAATTAAAGATTATAATTCTTAAAAACTTCAGTTATGATTATTTAATTAACACTTCATTTATTTATTTTTTTTAATTTTTTTATTAAAATTAGTTATTTGCGATAATAAATAACAAATTTAATGACTTAATTATGAATTAAGAAATATAATTTAAAGATACATCATTTAATATTATTGAATTACCATTTCATGTTTTAAAAAAATTAAAAATGGTATATATTGTCATCTTGTGACCTAAATAGCTTCATTTTTGATAAATTAATAAAAAAAATTTAACTTACAATAATTCATCTCAAAGCTCATAATTTTATATCAAATTACATAATAAAAGGAATAAATTACTCTCCTTTTATAACTTCAATATAATAAGATTAAGGTCACATGTATTACATTTCTCACAGTCACCTTCGGCAATCCTATCAGTGCTCTAATAGCTAACACCGATAACTATGATAATCATCATTGCTAGCTCTTATAAATATAACATATTACATACAAATATACATGTAGATATAACATGTTACATATAGTGGATCATCAGAACTATGATTGATGTAACATGTTATATGTAATGATAAATGTAGATATAATATGTTATATCTGGTGGATCGTTGGAACTATGATGGATGTAACATATTACATAAAAACATAAATGTGAATATAAAATGTTACAAAGAACATGTAGAGGAAACATATTACATACAAAGATACAAAAAGATATAATAGGTTATACTCATTGAGTCATCAGAGCATATTATTAGAACTCTATTAGGTTGGCGATAATGATCGTTGGAACTTTGGTAGGTCATCGAAGAGCTTGTGGGATTTTATCTTGTTTTCATTTTATTTAATTTATGTAGCAAGGACACTTTGATATTTATATAAACTACGAGTTTTAGGTTAAATATTTGTTAGTTTGAGAAAATATTATTGGAATGAAAAACATGTTATATGAAGGTAATATATATTCTCATAGATTATACATAATTATTTTGATCATACTTATTCAAAATTTTAATATTTTATATTAAAAATAATTATTTTTAATATAATAATAAACGTAAAAAATTTAGGAATTAAAAACTAGAATTTTAAAATACTTAACTTAAGATTATTTAATCACTTTTTTATAATTTGTTTTAATAAAATTAAAATTTATAGATTGTATATAATTATCTAGTTCATATTTCTTCAAAAATTTAATGTTTTTAAGTTAAATTAGTTATTTTTTAAAGCATAATAATAAATATAATGACTTAATTAGAAATTAAAAAATAAAATTCTAGCTTTAGGAATATTTAATTACATTTTCTTAATTTTTTTATAAAATTAAAAAAAAATTATAGATTTCATACAATTATTTTTTTTCATACTTATTCAAAATTTTAATACATTTTAACTTTAATTAATTTTTTTAAAATAATAAATAATATGCAATATGATTTAGTTAGAAATTAAAAACTTTAATATCAAAATACTTTAGTTTATTTAACCTTCCTTTGTATATATATTTTTTAATTTTTTTAATTAAAATTATTTCTTTACGATAATAAATAATACACATAATGATTTAATTATAAATTAAAAACTAGGAGTGTTGGCTATTTTCGTGGATAAAATATTTATTTGTAAATTTGTTTTTAAGCCCTTTATCAAGTCTATCAAGAAAAACCAAACAAATTCTCGAGTTGCAGATAATTGTACTTCACGTATATCTTTGATAACTACGACACATAAGATTACATTTATGCATTTAATAACACATGCTTATAAATCTTAAATTTTTTTTAGTGCTAAAATATGGAATAAGATATGCTAAAAGATATTAGATAATATATACTCTAAAATAAAATATGCTAAAAGATATTAGATAAGATATACTCTAAATTAAAGTTGAAATATTTATTATAAAAGATAGCATAAAATCTATTTTTAAAAGATATTAGATAAGATATAATTTAAATTATAGTTGAAATATTTAGCATAAAATCTATTTTAAAAGAACCATTCTTTAAATAAGAGTCTTCTCAATTAATGAGTATTACTAATCTTATTTGTAATAGAAAAGATATTTATCAATTACATAAGATTAAGAGTTTTAATTTTTCCTATAAATAAAACTCATTTGCTCATTGTTTCAATCAACCACACAAAATCTTTATTATAATATTCTTAATTTCTCTCTCTTGTTTTACAAATATAAGATCATAATTCTTTAGGCTTCTTTATTTAGTTAATCTATCAAATATTGGTGATTATGTTTAATTGATTAATAAGCCTAATTATTTTATGATATTTTGATAATATGTTTTTATAGCTCCTTCTTTATTTTTCTTCTTAAATTGTTAGATCAAATAATTATTTTTGTCATATCATAGTTATTTGATTTGATTATTAATCATTAAAGAAACTATTTTTATTGAACTTATGTTTGATCTTTTTGCTCTAGGATTTGCTAGTTGATTTAATTTAAATGACATATGTTTTGAATCATCTAGTTAGGATTAATCATTATTAAATCCGTTCTAGAACACACACAGACACTTGTGTTTTTGTGCTAACCATACTGCAGTTAATTTGAGAATGTATTTGATTGGCGAGAAACTTATTGGAACATTGGTCTGGAAACCGCTCATACTAATATTGGAAACTATGAAAATAGAGAAGGGACTCGTAAGTAAGGTACATTGGGACAGTATCCTAGGAAGGGTAGCATAAGACCGAGTTTGTACTTGAACATTTGTTTTTCATAGTGGAAAGGTAGGTGATTCGGTGGACCAGTGGTTTTCCTCTTAGGTTATGGTTATGGTTTAGGTTGTTTCCATCTAAAAATATCGTGTGTTATTATTTTACTTCCGCACCTTATTCTTACACACGATTGTATGTCTGACCGCTTTGTTTAGGCTATTAAATTATAAATTGATAAAAATTAAAAATAACCTATTCACCTCCCTCTAAGTTAATCAGTTCTGTAATTTATAAACTTTCAAATATACTTTAGTTAAGATTATTTAATCATCATGTCATAATTTGTGTTATAAAAATAAAAAATTTATAAATTATATATAATTATTTTGATCATATTTCTTCCAATTTTGATTATTTTTAATATAATAAAAAAATATAATTATTTTTAGAAATTAAAAATTAGAATTTTAAAAGCTTCGGTTAAGACCATTTAATCACTCTTTCGTTCGTAAATTTATCTTTTATAACATTAAAATTATTTCGGTTATATTTCTTCAAAATTTTAATATTTTTAATTAAAATTAATTATTTTTGGAAAAAAAAAATAATGACTTAATTATGGATTAAAAATAAAGTTCTAAAACATTTGGTTATAGGAATATCTGATCACCCTTTTTTAATTTTATTTTTTATAATAATTAAAAGAAATTATAGATTGTATATAACTATTTTGGTTATATTTCTTCAAAATTTTAATATTTTTAACTAAACTTAATTCTTTTTGAAATAATAAATAACTTACTATATGATTTAGTTAGAAATTAAAAAGTAAAATTTCAAAATATTTATTTAGAATTATTTGAGCATACCTTTGTATAATTATTTTAATTAAAATTAATTATTTGGGGTAATAAATAATGCATCCAATAACTTAAATTAGGAATTAAAAATTTTAATTTCAAAAGAATTTAGTTAAACTTATTTAATTATTTTTCATAATTTTTTTAAATAAAATTAAAAAATTATAGATTATTTATAATTATTTTTTTTTATAAATCTTCAAAAATTTAATTTTTTTAATTAAAAATACTTCTTTTTGAAATAATAAATTACAAATATAATTAATTGATTAAGAATTAAAAACTAAAATTTCAAAATACTTTGATTATAATTATTTAATCATCCATTCTTACTTTTTTTTTAATAAAATTGTTAGACTGAGTTTTTAATTGCTCATTTATGTCACTAGTAGTACCAATCCAAAAAGCATCCCAAGAAAAAAAAATGAAAAATTCTTTATGTGATTATAAAATTTTAAATATAATTTTTATGAAAATATGAAAAGTCCTTATTTGATTCAATTTTATCTGCAAAACACTTATGTATATCTAAGTTCGTTGTGATGAAATTTTATTGTTGCCCTTTTTCCTACTACACTTGAAATTTCTCAATTCTCTTTATTATTTTTAATTTGACACTACCCATCACTCTAGCCAATTAATTACCACTCCATCTAATTAACACCTAAAATTTGTTTAAAAGTGAGGGTTCAAAGCTGAGAGGCTCATAAACATTTTTGTTCAAAATAGGGTGTCAAAAACATGAAGTGCTTAGATTTGTATTCAATAAGGTGTTTGATATACCTAAAAAGGCATGATCTTGTATTAAAAATTGGATTTTCAAAACCCTTGATCAGATGAACATGTATTCATTCAAAATATAATGTTTAAAACCTGAGAGCCTCAATCAATTTTAAGTATGTATTCAAAATTCAGAGTGCATAAATATGTGTTCGAAACATAATGTTAAAAAAAATACATAGTTTAAAATTAAACTGGAAACAATTTTTAAAAGGGTATTTTCGAAATCAACATAGTGTATTTAAGAATTTTTATTTTTATAATTTTTATATTTTTAACTTAAACTACGTGCCAAGCAAATGAAAACTTCAAACTTGAAACTCGATCTAATTTTTTTTTTTTTTTAAAACCTTGATTTTTGTCTCGAAAAATGTAAAAATTACCAAAAGCTATAACTTTGGCTTATATATTATTACCATAACGATATGGTTCCCTTTTTATAACGATTTAAATTTAAATTGAAAATTCTGAGATTTGATTATGTCATATAAAAGTCCCATCCATACTTTATTGTTGGAACTAACTTGGATGAATAATTAACAATGATAGTGGTAAGTTTCTTTGTTAAATGGATTCACGAACGTTGCTTGCCTTAAAGCAAGTAATGTGAAAAGCATTAGTTAAATATTTAATTAAGTTTTGCAAACTTAGGGAAAAAGTAGACGTAATTAATATTATATTTTTACTAATTAAAGTACACGATTTTATTCCGTAGCATATGGCTCGCATGGTTTTTAGGCAAAAGGAATCAACTGAGGAAGCAACTTTTACTCCATTATTGTGTAATTAGTATATCTTAATTTCGGTGTTTGTGTTTCTAGGAAAATTATTTGAGATTGATATAAATATTATTTATGTTAAATGTTATAATGGATAAAAATTATTGATTTATTAATAATTTATTTTTTTTGGTAAAGTAATTATTTAATCCTAAAACTTAATATTAGTGTACAGTGAGTTGTCCCAAAAATACCTCACATTGAGCTTGGAAAGTTGGAATTAATAAAAACAAATAACACTGTCTTATTTAGGTCGTACCTAAACACCCCATAACTTTCCGTTTGATTATGACGTTCAACTACATTCGTGTTAAAGCTATAACATAACTAGTTCTCTGGACTAAGTCGTTAATTCACAGAAGGCGTTTGTAAGTTCGGTTTTTTGGGTCAATTTAGTGTGTACTTTACCCACTTAGTACGTTAGGTTTATAAATTATTAGGGTATTGTTCATTAAAGAACATTTTATTGTTTGAATGTGATAATTTTTTATTAAATAAATATTTGTATGTTGCACATGTTATTTTTTATATGTATATTTAGATTATTATTTTGATGTATTATTTTTTTAAATGCATATTTAGATTATTATTTTGACCTAATATGAGCATGTTCGTCTAATGAAAAATTTTAACATTTATGTTTTAAAATTATTCTTCGATGTCTTAAACTTAAAATTATAAAATTATTATGATAAATGGGTCTACCTTAATAATTATATGTTAAGTGAGTAAATTACGTGACTAAATTGACCTAAAACCTGTCAAGTTTTGTAGTTTATTTTTAAAATTTTCGTATTTGATAATTATTTTTATTTTTATTTTCTAATTATTGAGGTTATGTTTGAAAATGATTTTAATTTATTTTAAGTGATTTTTTAATCAGATGTGTTTAACAATAATTAGTGATTTTGATTTTAAATTTTTTAAGAAATCACTATTAAAATATAAGATGATTCATGAATATTTAAAAATATTATTTTGAAATTATATTTCTTATTTATGATTATAATTTTAATGTTCACCAAATATATTTTCTATAAAATAAACGAAATCTTATGATTTTTGTATATATAAATATTGAAAGAAAATGATTAAAAATTTAAAATTTTTAAGTAATAATAAAAAGGAAAAAAAAATCAAATAACATGTAGGTGATTTTTAAATTTTTCTTTAAATCACTAAATAACAAATTATTATCGAAGACATTAGTAATTATTTTTAAGAAAGAATAAAAAATCATAAAATAAAAGAAACCAAAATGGTTATTAAACATTACCTTAATTTTTAGAATTGAATTTTCTTTTTCAAAATTTTTCAAAAAAATAAAAAATTATTTGTTATTTAATTTTTAATTTTAATTTTCACAATAAAAATAAAAAATTATTTGTTATTTAATTTTTAATTTTAATTTTCACAATAAAAATAAAAAATTAAATATTACTTATTTTATAATCAAATCCTTATTAAATTATATTTAGCTAGATTTTACCGATTACTTTAATAACATTACTATATATCATAAATTTATGAAAACATAATTTTACCATTTATCAATATTAAATAATTAAAAAATCAATTAAAATTGACTCATCCTTTAATATCATCACAAATTTATTTATGATATACAACATTTTTCTTAGTTTAATGCTTATTTATGCATTATAATGCAATGTTAACTTTAATTCTTTATAAACAAATACTATATATTATAAATATAATATAATTTTAATTAATACGATAATTTTTTATTAAATATTATTATACAAGTCCGAAATTAATACTAATAATACTGCATGTTACATGTTAAAATTCATCCTAGAAAATTTCCTTATCTTAATCTTTTTGCAATTTTTTCAACAGAGGGAAATGGGCAAAGCAAGTGGAAGGTAGCTAAGCTCCAAATGCATTCATAAGAAGAAATAAAGAAATCAACTAATCTGATACAATTTTAGGGGCAATAAAGACTGTCACGGTTTTTCTATATACGTGGGGACTAGGAACTGGGGACAGATACCTCCTTCTCCTTCTTCTTCTTCAACTCTAAATTCAATGTAATGTCATTTAATACATTGTTTTCAATTTAGTTATTTTTTAATCAAAATTTGTTTGCAGTTATATGTTCTCTATATAATCTTTAATCACCTTTTACAAAAGCCATAGACAAAAGAAGCTCCTCTCCAACCCCACTCTCCCCCCAGCTGTTTGAGCAAATGTCTCTGAGAATACTGCATTTCAGTAGTTCCAAATAAAGCCCAAAGCATTAAGCTCCTTAACTCAAACACAATCTATCAATGCCTTCAGGGAAGAAAATGCCTTTAGCATCTAAACCCAGAAAAACCGAAAAGTCCTCCAAGGAAATTCCACAAATCCAGAACCAACAGCTTCAAAAAGTAGAAAAGCCACCTTCTTGGGCAGTTGTAAGAGGTCTTTTACCCTGCAGGTATTTACAAACAGTACAACAGCCAGAAGAAAAGCAACAAATTAAGAATAAGCAGCAACAAGAGCAAAAGAAAAAGCAGAAGCTGAAACAGCAACAACAAGAAGAGCAAGAGCAAAATCACAAGGTGAAACAACTGCTACAAGATCAAGAGCAAATGCAGAAGGTGAAAAAGCAACAACAAGAGCAAGCTTTGGAAGAAACTTCCAAGAAATGCAAGAAAATGAAGTGCTCTGGTTCACTTTGTAGCAACACAAAGGTCATGCATAGGCCTGAAATAGGTACCCCTGAAGTCCACAAGAAAAGGGCTTTAATGGGTTCTTCAAGTAACAATGAAGCTTCCAGTAGTAGATCCATAAAGAGTTCCCTGCATGAACTCAATGGAGTTGTTTCTGCAACTACTTCATTTTCTGCATCTTCTAATTCTTCTTCTGTAGGTGGTTCTTTAAGGGGAATGCCATTTAGGAGATTCTCTGGTTGCTATGAGTGCAAGATGGTGGTTGATCCTGTTCTTGGATTTGCTAGAGATCCTTCTCTCAGGAGCAGCATTTGTTCTTGTCCTCAATGTGGTGAGATTTTCATGAAGCCTGAAAATTTGGAACTTCATCAAGCTGTTAGACATGCTGGTATTACACTTTTCTTTAAGTTTTCTCACTCTCCTATATTTGCAATTTAGAACTATGCCGTTCCTATGTAGTCGTTCTCATATGAGAAATCTGTTTTACTGTGATTTTTTGTGCTTCTTTTAAAAAAATTGTTTGTCAAAAGCGTTTGAATCCTGAGAGCACTTTTGGTGATTTTTGTGTTCTATTTTTTTCAGAAGCATTTTTTTGGGCCATTAAAAGCGAGTGTCTTAGAAGCAGAAACTGACCCCTATTTACATTACATTTTATTTTCATTCCATTATTTATAGGAATTGCTGATGTAAAATTCTGATACTTCTTTATTTGTCAAACAATTTACAGTTTCTGAAGTGGGTTCTGAAGACACAAGCAAGAACATAGTGGAAATCATATTCCAATCAAGCTGGCTAAAGAAAGAAAGTCCCATATGCAAAATAGGCCGTATACTCAAAGTCCACAGCACTCAAAGAACTATCTCTAAGTTTGAAGAGTATAGAGATTCTATCAAAACAAAAGCAACCAAGATCCTCAAAAAACACCCCCGTTGTATAGCAGATGGCAATGAGCTACTTAGATTTCACTGCACAACCTTTATTTGCTCACTAGGTCTAAATGGTTCCTCCAATCTCTGTAACTCAATCCCACAATGCAATGTTTGTAGCATAATAAAGAATGGGTTTAAAGTATCTGGTGAGGGGGTTACAACAAAGGGGATTTTGACAACAGCAACAAGTGGAAAAGCTCATGATAAAGCTGAAGTTTCTGAAGAAGGAAAAGACAAGAGAGCAATGTTGGTTTGCAGGGTAATTGCTGGCAGAGTAAAGAAAAACATGGAGGGGAATATGGAGGATTATGACTCAGTTGCTGGAGATGTGGGAGTTTACTCCAATTTAGATGAGTTGTATGTGTTTAATCCAAAGGCTATTTTGCCTTGTTTTGTTGTAATCTATGAAGGGTTCTAGTTAGTACTAGGTTTTAACACTTGGAAAACAGTAAAACTACTTGCTTTAATTGTCAGTTTTTCTAGCAAAATATTTGATTTTGTTTATACATGAGGTGAAATATGTTGCTTGGAATTTTGATTTTTCGCGAATGTGAACTTGGACAATTTAATTTTGTCTAAATTCATAGAAAATTTAGAAAAATGAGATTGTTTCAAAACTAAATAAGTACTTAAAAATTTAATTATAACCGGTCAATGAAACAATTATCAATTAAGAAGGTATCTAAAAGAGAATAAGATCATATATTGAGAAGGTATCTAATTTTAAATTTAGATATAAAAATAAATAGTTAAAATTTAACTAGGTACAAATAAATAGAAAAAAACAAACAATCAGATTATCATGCTCCATCTAAAAGAATCTGTGGATCATATCTGCTCAATGAAACAATTATCAGGTAAGAAAGAAGCTTATGGTTTTGTTTGTTTTGTATAAAAGATAAATTAGTTTGGGGGGTTAATTTTAGACAAGTTTTGTCCTCTTCTGGGATGAATCCTCAAGGTCAACGATTTTCAAGTCAAACTGTAAGCTGGCTCTGTAAATTGTTCATATATTTTTTAACCATAGAGTTATAGCACATTGCATCATGGATGACAAAATGAGACATCCATTAATGCTTACTCGGGATATGAATTTGTTTCTTCTGCTAACTAAGCTATTATTACAAAATTAATATAAGAGTTGATGGACCCAAAAAAAGAAAGAAAGAAAAAAGTAACGAGAGAGACCAAATCCTTGAAAAACTACAACTCATTAATATCACCAAAGTTTATAATTTGAAAGGAAAAAACCACCATTTAATACTTGTATGTATTCATCCTTTTGGGATCCATTTTTGACGCTTAGAATTTATAAAATATTAGTAGTACTTGTACAACTTTTAAAATGAATTATTATGTCATAAAGGCAGAGATTAGTTTACTAGTAATTGTGGGTGGGGTGTACTAAGGGCATCTCTAGCTATGCATGATTTCATTAAATTTCGTGTAAAATTCGATGAAAAATGGATTCTATTCGATATCAAATTTTATACTAAAAATGGTATCATAGATTATCATCCTATCAAATTTAATAAGATATTTTTATGTAAATTTAAAAAAAAAAAGATTCTAAAAATATTAATAAATTTTTTATATATAATAAATAAAAATTAACTATATGATACAAAATTAGTTAAAAAAATTATCAAATACAACACAAAACTAAAAATATAATATGAATTAAAAAATAAAATAAATATTCTATTTTATAAAATGATATAATTTTTAGTGTGATATTTGGTATTATGGGTTAGAAATAAATAAAAAATTTATCTAACTTTTATATAAAACGGTGCAAAATGGTGTAAGGGTGGGAGATATTATAAGAAATGCTTGCAAACAAAAGGAAATGGACAAATAATGCTTGGAGTTTGGGAGATTTATCTGGTTTTACAACTGTACTTGTAAGTTGAAAGTAGCAAATCGGATTATGGGTTTTTTACATTTTAATCCAAAATAATTGAATTCATGTTTAATGCTAACATTTTGTTGAAACTTGTTCGTGAAAAGCTAATCTTTCAATTAGTGTAATTGAATGGGAATATATAAATAAGTTACTCTAGAACAACCAAAAATTCTTAAAGAAGTTTGCGGGTTCTACTGGTTGTCTAGTCAACAGATGATACACAAAATTTCCTATACAAATGTTTTTGATAAATATTTTTATTAAATGATTTAGAGTTTAATTGTAATTAAATATTTTTTTTATTCTATGAATTATTTATTAATTTAAGTATTTATATTTATATTTTTAAATAATTTGACAATATTATTTATCTAAATCAGTATGGAATGGATTTCTATTATATATATATATTGGTTAGTGGTTTTATTTATGATAATTTTTTCCAAATTTTTTCCTTTAACTATAAAAATTGTTATTATTAATTTAATTTATTTAACGAAAATGATTACATAAATAATATTAAAAAAAACAGACTTATCTGAAGAAAAAAAAACAATTCATCAATATAAAAAAATTGAGATTTATGAATACTTGGATAAACTTTGATTTTATTATTATTATTATTATTTTACTTTATCATGTTACATACACGTAGAGATTTAAAGGACTGTATTCAATTTAAACTTTTAATGATTTTAGAAAAGTGTTGAAATCCAAGGGCATTATTCTATAAAAATAAATCGAGGGTTTTCAATAATGATTTAGGTTTATTTAGTTAAAATTTTATATAAATCCCTATAAAATTGATGTATTTAAAAAGTTAATGATTTTTTAAAGATTTTAAAACACATACATTTTTATAGATTTCGATGGAATTTTAAGCTAACAAGACACCTAAAAAAATCTCTACCAATTCTTGTCTCACCCCTAAAATGATTTCCTGCATCTATTACGTTCCTTTAACCAAGCAACTTGTTTCCTTTTCTTTCTTTTTCTTTTTTCCATGTTTTCATCTCTTGGTTCAATATTAATATAATCCTTAACAACTGCTTTGTTTTTCTTTTCCTTCTAGGCTCTCACCTGTTTGCATTATTATTATTATTATTATTATTTTCCTTTCTTCCATTTTTAATTCACATTAAGAAATTCAAAAATTAGTAGAACATAAGCAAAGGAAGAAAAGTTAATTAACTGTTTATTTTGTTAGAAAAACAACGAAAATAACTCTTGTAATTTGTAACTATAAAAACATATTTTTTATGTTTACATCATATATTTTTCACTATTAACAAAAATCTAACATATTATTTTACTTTACACGTCGTCCAATTAAATATTTTTTAAATTAAATTACATTAATTTATATTCGTTTAATATTAAACGTTATCTAATTAAAACTTGTTTAATATTATTGTGTGTTATTTTTGGTGTTACAAGTTTTAGAAATTTTATTTTTTGTAATTTGTTTTTGTTTAGAAACTTAAAAGAAGAAAATGGGGATACAATTTTTTGTATGCAATTGGAATTGCATGTGCATACCATTTTTAACCCTATATTAAAGTAATTATTAATTTAAAAAACTAATTAAATGATAATATTTAATTAATATAATTTTAACTATGCATTTTTTTTTATTTTTTAATTAAAATAAATAGTTTGAATACTAGTATATATATATTGCTAAGGAGACAAGAATTGGAACCTGGATAAAGATGAATAGAGAATTTGAAGAGATGGAAGAAGAATGGGGATATGGAGGAACTTGATATTGAAGATGTGTTTGTTTTATTATCAAGACAGAATAGTTAATACAAATGCATTGTTATAATGTTCTTGTACAAAACTATAAATTAGTACTAAATGCTCAACTGAATTTACTCAAGATATATTATGCATTCAGCATCGTCAAATTTTCAATTCTGGACTATGGAAGACTTTTTTACTTCTGCTATTTGTTTTTTTTACCTAATTAATAGGGATTATTTAATCAATTGAATGCAAATGATAAGTTTAATTAATTCCTTAGATTCATAATTTTTATATTGATAAGTTTAATTAATTCTTTATGTTCATAATTTTTATATTTTAAATCATATCGATTATCGTCTAAACATTCAAAAAGCCCTCGATCGTATTTACTGAACAGCTTTCCAATCTAACTCACAGGATTCCAATAATATTCACCGGACCATCCCTAATTGATAAGGCGTCACGAGGAACCCTTCCGAAAACCCCAACCCAAAATATCAAAGAGCCGTGGTAGTATGCCCTCAGGACTATAGGCCACCAAGATGTGGCGATACCAATGCCGATTAAACTGCGAATTCCAAGTCGAGTCAGATGCACAAGCGAAAAAAAGAAAAAAAACTAATTAAATTGAAGTTCTTTCTTTGACCGAATTATTATCGTTAAATAAAAAAATAAAAATATTCATTTATGTTATCATTTTTGACATTTTGTTTTCTTTATAAAATTTTCATAATTTTTCGTCAATTAATTTTTCATATTTAATATAATTAGTCTAAATTTAAAAATTAAATTAAATAATACTATAACAATCAAATTAAGGTGTTAAAAAAACTTATTTTTTAATTATTTAATATCTTAATTTTTAAAATTTAACATATTTGATTCATTATTTTTAAATATGAAAAATTAGTAGATAAAAAGTTATAAAATTTTTGTTAAGAAATTAAATTATTAAAAGTGATAAAATTAAAGAATGAAATGCTTAATCCATCCTAAAGAAATAAAAAAAAAATATAGACGGAAAGGATGCAGAGGAAAGGGGACAAAAAGTAAGTCTTTCAATTTATTAATTGGAAATTCGAAATGGAAGGACATATTCGTTCATTTACTTATAAGAAAGTGTTATTTATTTTTTAACTTTTAGAATTTTACGTTTAACATTTAATAATTTTAAATTTATTTAAAAATAAATAAAAATTATCAAACATATTTCAATCAATAGAATAAAAGACTAATAACTTAACCAGCTAAGTTTATAATTTTTTTTATTTGATAGAGCGTGAATAAACAATGAAAATATCCTCTCAACCATCTGTTTAAATTTTTTTCTATCCATAAAATTCTTTTTGTGATTCTTTATTTATAATTATAATGATTAATAAATATACATTTTTATAAATAAAATTACTAATATTGCATTTTTTATAAATAAAAAAACTAATAAACATATTTTTAAGATTGGAAAATTAAACGTTACTTTTCCTAGAAAAAAAATATGACACTAGTAACATTTTTTCCTATTAATTATAGGAATTTAGATAATCAATGTAATTCTTACAGGTCTTTGTATGGGATAGAAGTTGCGATTCTTAGCCCGAGACAACATAATGCCAAATATATCTCTCTGGTTTTGGTTTCAACTTCCTATAATGAAAGTTGCACAATTTTTGATTAAGTGGAAATATTTATCATCCTTTGTTTTTATATTAGTTTGACTCTTGTTTTGTACTCATTGCCTTATGATTTTCTTGATTTTGACAAGAAGGTTGAGCAACTCAGTATGGGCTTTTAATAATTAAGCACATTTTTTTTTCACTAAAATAAAAGGATGCTCAAAACGCTAATCAATGAAACTATTAATTGGATATTAACTTCGAGCATCAAGCCACTAATCACATGGTTTGAGTACCCAAGAGTACATATATACCCTATTCAAAAGAGATAAAAATAAATGTAAAATATATAAAAAAGTGAAAAAATTGTGTAATTAATGATACATGGATAAGTATGGGGTGTGGAATCTATCTTTACATATATGGTTACTTATTTACTAAGATCCATACGAATAATTTGTTATCATCCTCTCAATAATTCATTGTTTATAAGATGCTTAGAATGATGAAAAAAAAAATTAAATGTCATGAACCACGTAATCTATTCACTCTATCTGTGATAGATTAACATATTGGGATACGATGCTTGATTATTTGCTTTATATATAGTGTGTAATAATATATTATGTAATTAATTAAGACTCATAGTGTGTAAATAAAAGTTGCATTTTGCATGATTTTAATTTTACGTGCAATTCATGATGATTGCATTTTATTTACTTTATGAGTGTGCATGAGTCCTTATTTTGAGATAAGTAATATTGTGTTAATCAATAATTTTGGATATTAATGATTCCATAAAGTTCATATATTGATGTATATTAAGTATCCAAAATTTAGTCTACGATTCTTACTCTATATTTAAATACTTAGAAACACAGTTCTAATTCTGAACCCAAAAGCTAGCTTATGAGTTAGAGGATTACCGAGACTTATAAACAACACTGATGCCTTACTCTTAGCCAATGTGAGACTTAATATCCCCCCTCCACATCAACTAGAGTCTGGATTTACGGCACGAGGGCCAATGGGAGTACAAGGAAGCCAAGAGCCTAGCTCTGATACCAACTTAGAAACCCAAGCCTAACTCTGAACCCAAAAGCCAACTTATGAGTTAGAGGGTTGCCTAGATTTATAAGCAGTACTACTGCTTTACTCTTAGCCAATGTAGGACTTAGCATTCCCCCTCCACATCGGCTTAGCCAATAGAGAGATAAGAAGAAAGAATGATTTAATGTTATATTGGTGTGTTTAGAATGTACATAGAGAACCCTATTTATAGGGTTGTAACAAGTGTAGTACAAATGTAGTACAAGTGTAGTACAAATGAAATAGTAAGTGTAGTACAAGTGAAATAGTAAGTGTAGTACAAGTGAAATAGTAAGTGTAGTACAAGTGAAATAGTAGAAGTGTAGTACAAGTGAAATAGTGGAAGTGTAGTACAAGTGAAATAATATAAGTATAGTACAAGTGAAGTATAAGTGAATTACAATATCAAATATAACTTAACATCTCCCTCAAACTCAAGGAGGAAGAGAAACAATCAACTTGAGTTTGGAACTAATTCTGAAATCAGCTCGGTAGATGAGATTTGGTGAAGATGTCACATTTGATCTACGGAGGATATTGATTTGAGACAAACAGCTGTCTTGAAGAACATGTTGACGAACAAAATGACAATCAATCTCGATATGTTTTGTCTGCTCATGGAATACATTATTGTGAGCAATCCGAATAGCACTGATTGTCACAATATAAGATAGTTGCAGCTTGATCGAGAACACCCATATCATCAAGTAACCAACTGATCCAAAGAAGTTCTCGAGTGGTGTCGGCAAGAAGAGCACGATATTCAAATTTTCCGCATCGATGGAGTAAGTCGAGGATTGTTTCTTGCTTCGCCAAGATATGAGAGAGTTTCCAAGAAAGAAACAATATCCAGTGGTAGAGCGACGATTAGTTGGGTTACCTTCCCAATCAGCATCAGAGTAGGCAGAAAGAAAAAGATTAGACTTGTTGGAGAAGTGGAGACCGTGAAACATGGTACCTTTGATGTAGACCGTGGAGCAGACATGAATTGACTAACCAGATGAACAACATAGGCAATGTCAGGACGAGTGACTGTGAGATAAACAAGACTGCCTACTAGTTGTCTGTATAGTGTGGCATCAGAGAGAATAGTACCATCTAATGGAGTAAGTTTGACATTGGTTTCTGTGAGGTGTTGATGCGCTGCAATCAAGAAGTGCCACTCCGATTAAGAATATCAAAAGAGTACTTTGCTTGAGAGAGATAATATCCTTGAGAATCGATGAGATTTTAGGCCCAAGAAGTAGTGGAGACGCCAAGGTCTTTCATTTCAAATCGATGGCTTAGAAACCGCTGAGATCAATAATTCCATTAGAGTCATTCCCGTTATAATCATATCATTTACATAAAGGGAGTAGAAGTGTTACACCAAATGTGGAGTCTTCCGAATAAAGAGACTGAGTCATAAGAATCGGAAGTGAAGCCAAAGTCAAGAAATGTAGAGGCCGACTTTGGCAAACCAAGCCCAATGAGCTTATTTGAGGTCATAGAGATAGCACGAAGTCTCCATACTTGATGAGGTGAATGAGTGTATCTAGGAGGAGGTTTCATATAAACTTCCTCGCTTATGTCTCCATTGAGAAAAGCATTTTTGACATCCATTTGAAACATGTTCCAATTTGGGCAAGAAGAACAACAATGATACTCGAACAGAGGTGAGCGAAGCATGTGTGCAAAAGTTTCTTCATAGTCGATTCCATATTCCTCGTATAAAACCCTTTGCAAACCAGACGAGCTTTATATCGTCTACTGCACTATCCGAATGAGTTTTGATTTTGAAAATCCACTTGCAACCAATCGTAGATTTATTAGATGTAAGATCAACGAGATCCCACGTACGTGCTTTTGTTAACGCTCGTAATTCATCTGTCATACCTTGTTGCCAATGAGGATTAGAACTAGCTTCTCTATAGTTTTGGGGTTCATGATGAGACAAAATAGTAGAGAAACATTGGTAATCACGAAGATGAAAAAGAAGACTACTTATACGAGTAGAACGATGAAGTTGATGACTGACAATCAGTATGGGTCTTCGTAAGATGTTGTTATGGTAGGATCGCCAGATGGAGCTGCACACATCGTATAAGCCGTAGTAGACGATGGTGAGGGTAATGGAGCAATGTCAAGCGCAAATAAATCAATAGTTGGGTCATTAAAAAATGAGAGCGAGGTAGGAGATGAGACATGAAATGAGGAAATAGAAGAAAACATTTTATGTTCCCAAAATATGACATGACGAGAGATGCGCAATCGTTTAGAGATATGGTCCCAACAATGATAGTCTTTGTGTTCTATTCTATACCCTAAGAAACAACAAAAACGAGCACGAGGTTCTAATTTATTGCTTTCATGAGGGTGAAAAAGAACAAAACAGGCACAACCAAACACTTTGAGCAGTTCATAAGATGGGAGTATACTATAGTAGATGCTCATAAGTGGGATTGATTTCAGAATAATAGGTACGGGAACACGATTGATGGTATAAACAATCGTAAGAGCCGCTTCACCCCAAAAGCGTGCTCGTGACAAGAACTAGAAATGAGGAGAGTACCTGACAAGATATTAAGAATATGTCTGGTTTTTCTCGTCACTCTTCCATTTTGTCGAGATGTGCCAGACAAGAATATTGAGAAAGAGTCCCATTTTGTCGAAGAAAATTTAAAAAATTTGTTTCTTTATATTCCATAGCATTATCAGCTCTAAGTACTTTGATATTTTGAGAAAATTGGGTTTTAACCATTTGGGCAAAATCATAATAAATTTTAGGTAATTCAGATCTATGTTTCATGAGAAAAATCCATGTGAATCTTGAATAATCATCAATAAAAATGACAAAGTAAACACATCCCCCCATAGTAGGATGTGAGGATGGACCCCAAACATCAGAATGAATTAAGTCAAAAGGGGAGACAGAAGTAGAATCACTTTTATTAAAACATAAAGCAGGTTGTTTTCCCAATTGACAAGGCAAACAATTTACATTATCAGAAATAGATGAAGGTTGATAAGTTCAAATAATCGTCTAACCTTACAACCTATCCCAAGATCTGTCCTGTCTGTGGATCCTGCACATGGCAACCAGAAGAGGAAAAAGTAATAGTAAGACCAAGTTCACATAATTGACCAACATTGATAAGATTTAGAGTAAGGTTGGGAATATGAAAGGTGTTAGAAAGTGATATAGAAGATGTGGAAACTTGACCTATAGCATTAACATGCATATGTGAACCATTGGCTGTTTGAATTAAAGGTTTAGAGATGGAAGATTGTGTGGGAGAGAAGATATGAGTATCATGAGTCATATGATTACAACATGCTTAATCAAAATACCATAAAGATTTACCTCGATGTGAGAGACAAGGTAGTAAGAGGAGGATTACTAGATCAGAGAGAACATGTTTAAGAAGACCTTCAAGTTCTTGAGCAGGGTATGCAATTTTTCATGATTATCCTCGTAAACAAGAGAGTTGATAGATGAGTTACTATTTTTAACTCAAGCACGTTGAGAGGGATTCCGTGAGGAATGTTGAGAGGATTCCGAAAGCAATCTCCAAAGTTGTCCCTGACCCTTCAGACAATATATACATACCCGAACGGGACATGTAAGAAGCTCATGATTGGGGTTGTGACAAGAGGTGCAACCTTGATGTTTGAAGTCTTCTTTGTGAACCTCCTTTAGGGCGAGCAAGAGGGGTGGCAAGAACATAATCTGTATGATGAACTTTGAAAACCCCCATCCGAGTTTCTTCCGTAGCCGAAGCTCTGGCCACAACAAAGATCTAAGGATGGAAAAGGACCGATGGAGAAGGAAGCTCGAATGTGTTCAAATTGATCATGGAGAGCCATAAGAAAAGTAACAAGACGCCGGTGATTACGTAGAAGTTGTAAACATCTCAAAGATCAATCTTGCTCGTCCAAGTGCTGGTTCAGAGAGCGAGTTGATCCCAAATAGTATGCATTTTGAGAGAAATTGGTTAATGGTTTGACTGCCCTTTGGGCGTTTGGTATGAAGAGTTGTTAGAAATTGATATTGGTTGGCCAAGTCCGTTGTAGTGAAACCAAATTTTCCAAGAAATTCCCAAACTTCTTCGCAAAGGTCAAACGCCCAAATTCACCATGGATAGAGGGTAAGGTGGTGTTACTGAACTGTAATAATTTGATGATGTTTACTCTCCCAGTCTTCAAGGCGGTCAGCAAATAAGGAGTTGTTTTCAGTGGTTTCTTGGATGGGTATAGAGATATCACTAGTTATGAAACGCCATAGCTTGCGTTCTTTCAAGAAACTTTTCATTGCTTGTGCCCAAGCTAGGTAGTTAGTATCATCAAGGGTGGTAGAGATTGGTTTTGGGACATCATTTCGATCCATTTTAATGAAATATAAAGCAAATATATAGAAATAGTATAAAGGAGATATCCTTAAAAAATGAAAAGAGAAGTTGAAAACAAGCCTGGAACTGGGTTGAGGTGAGCCGAGTTGAGATGAGCTGGGTTTGGAGTGAGCCGGGTTGGAGTGAACTGGGTTGAGAGTGAATTGGGTTGTCTGTGATGGAGAGATGCGAAATTTTGATAGAAATTTTAGAGGTATATGAGAGGCTCTGATACCATGTGAAGAGTATAGAGAGATAAGAAGAAAGAATGATTTAATGTTGTATTGGTGTGTTTAGAATGTACATAGAGAACCCTATTTATAGGGTTGTAACAAGTGTAGTACAAATGTAGTACAAGTGTAGTACAAGTGAAATAGTAAGTGTAGTACAAGTGAAATAGTAAGTATAGTACAAGTGAAATAGTAAGTATAGTACAAGTGAAATAGTAAGTGTAGTACAAGTGAAATAGTAGAAGTGTAGTACAAGTGTAGTACAAGTGAAATAGTGGAGGTGTAGTACAAGTGAAATAATACAAGTATAATACAAGTGAAGTATAAGTGAATTACAATATCAAATATAACTTAACACAAATAATGTAGGACTAACTTATTACTCAAGTGCTTCTACATGTCTTTTGCAATTTTTAGCAAAAAAAATATTTGGTTGGTGTACCATGCATGAGACACGCTTGAGTTAATATGGATTAATGGGTTCTTATTTTGAGATATGTAATATTGTGTTAATCAATAATTTTAAATCTTGATGAATCCATAAAATTAAAGAATTAATGTATATTAAGTATCTAAATTTTAGTTTGCATCTCTTAGTCTAGATGATTGTATAATGTAGAACTACCTTATTACTTGAGTGTTTGTACACGTCTTTTGCAATTGCTGGCAAAGCATTTTGGTTGGTATACTATGAGACATGCTTGACTTAATATGGATTACATGCTATTATCAAATATGTGACACAATCTGGAAGATGTTCAGGGCTATAATGGCTAAATAGATGTAGAATTCTATTTTTAAGACTAGAAAATTACGTTTTTATTCGGTGTTCATTGGAAAACATAATGGTTTATAATTTTGCACTTATATGCTTCTTGTATGACATAATGAATTGTTTAAACTCATTTAGTTAATGTCATTTTTTTTTATAGATAATCATATATATTTAAGTAGATATATGATCCACTTATTAAGATTTATGAATCATTTCAGATTTAAGAGCATGCATTCAAAAGGCGAATCACAAAACCTATTGTTGTATCAAGTAAGTGAATCACAAAACCTATTGTTGTATTAAGTAAGTGGGAGCTCGAGCTCGAGCTCGAGGATCATCATTTTAGTTCACTTGTTAAGTTTTTGACTCATTTATAACTTATAGTAAATAGTGAAACTTATCATTGTATTAAGTGAGAGTTCTAAGATTTTCCATTTGACCATATTATTATGCATATAATGGTCATCTATTTTGTCATAATTTGTGTTATGCATATATTATTGGTTGAAGCATGACAATAGACTTTGGAATGTTTTTGGCCTAGTTACATAGAGTTTGTAATACAACAAAAACGTTATGGGTTAATGCATAGATCTTATAAAATAGGTATATTGATAAAATATTTTGATATTTAAACCTATGTCAGGTGATATAAGATATATGGTAACATAATAATACCATGTCCCATAATAATACCATGTCAGTGTCTTACGTTATTAAACACTTTTGAATAATATTACATTATTAAACACTTTTGGATAATATTTTTGACTAGGTATTATTGAATTTGGATGTATACTTATATTTGACATTTTTTTGTGTAACATATACTATTTATAATTGTCTTATTAAAACCAATAACTTATGTCATCCAAATAAAAGATTGTTATATTTATTTTCTAATCGTGTGGACTAACATAGTCATTTAGATTTTTGCTTGATTCTAGATTGGTATAAGTGTAAAGTCTATAAATATTGACTATTTTTATAGATAAAACAATTTTCTATAAACTTGTTTCTAGGCTTGTTATCAAGTCTATCAAGTAAAGTCAAAGAAATGTCCTAGTTTTAGATGACCGTATTCAAGTAAATCTTTCATAATGATCATAAATAGTATTATACTTATACATTTATTAGTACAGGTTCATAACACTTAGAATTATTTATTGTGCTTAAATTTACATTAATCGATAGATTGATTGACTAATGTTATCAATTGATTGACTAATGTTATCAATCGATTGAGATGGTCGATCGATCTAGTTTTTATTGACTCCTATCGAGTCCCTCTCAAGTTTTTTATGTATTTACTTCTTGCAATTTCAATCGAGTACTCTTGGATCAAAATATGTTAATACCTCTCAATAAATTAAGCAAGGGACTCGAATGATCGAGCGAGTACTTAACTGGAATTAAAAACTTTTTTAACTTAACCCTATGTGAAATTACCTCGTACCTTTGTTTTAGTTAAATTCTTGAAAACCTTTTGTAAGAGATTAGGTTTAGGCCTCAAAATTATTTATATATTCAAACCCTTGGCTCACATTTCAAAAATACACAATTTTTTTTGAGAGTTATTGCCTTTATTTCTGTGCTTCATCATTCTGCAACTGCTCTTATAAGATTCAGATCTAGGCAATCTTAATTCCTAATATTGATAGATAAATCAATACCTAGATTAACATTTTATTATCATTTTTAGAAATCATAGTTTCATGTATGCTAATTTATGTTTTAAACTAGGATTAGTATATGTTACTTATTAAAGTCTATCTAGAACACACAATTAGAGTAAGGAGATAGAGACTCCTTAAGGACTTGTCCTTAACTCGCACGAATAGAATAGTAAATACTTAATGCGACAACATAGAAGAAGCACAAAAAATATAATATCAAAAAAGTAGATAACTTTAAACAATTTATATTAAATATATTCTATAGAAAGTAAGAATATAAAAGCTTTCTAATAAGAGTTTAAGCCTTTAGTATGTTATAACATACACACCTTAAACTTGAATTATACTACCATAATAGTGGATCATGCATAACAAGTGATATAATGAGATAAACCTATATAGAAACCGTATCTATGTGGTAACATCCTCGGGTTACTTAATGCAACCACTCAGTAGCACACAGTTCACTAATCAATAAATCAGTTACAACTCTGAAAGAAATAAAACTATTATAACCTCTATCTGTTAGGACCTCTATTCGAATTGCCTATTGCTAGTTCCATAAAGACTTGGTTCTATACGTGAACCCAACTCTCCTCTACAACCAATATCACCCAATATGGTGTGATTGGTAACCATTGATTAATAACAATATGTGTAGCTACTTATAACCTTGAGGGACACATAGTCCATCACAAATGTCAAATCGTGTACAGGAGATATACATTCAAACCACGTATAAACATAGGCTATGATTTGATCACTAAGCTCAATAATTGACCCACATTTAAATGGATGCTCTCCACAATAATTTAAGAAATAAATATAATTCTCTGTGCAAATTTTGGGACTAAAATCAATGGGTGTAGAGTTGAGAGAATTGAGGGTATTTATAGAACTCGACCGACAACCTCGCCAGCCACTTTGCCAAAGGTGGTGGCGAGATGCTAAAAAAAGATATTTTTCGTTTCCAAAAGTGCTGATAAGAACCAAGGGGATAGGACCTAGCTAATTTCAGATTATATAGCAAAGGGTTTCTCCACAAATCAATAGATATTACTCACCATTTTTCTGAGGAGAAAAGACGCCATACGGAGCTGGTAATTCCTTGATAATTCTAGCATAAATGACACCCTAACAAGTATGGATATTACTCACCACAAATGCCTGGATGCTAAACAACGCCACAAAGGTTTCCAATCCCTTGATAAGTTGCTTAAAGAGGAACAAAGAGCTAGAATGAGCTCTCAAATGATCTAAATATTCAAACTTCATTCAAAAATTATATTTTACAGCAGCTGAGCTGCTCTTAATAGGATACAAACCAATCCTAAGCTCTACTACATCATAGCCCTTGATCTCATCCAAGGGTTGAAAATAAACACAGCCAAAAAGCAAAAAAGGTAGCAGAAAACATTGACCAAATCATGGAAAAAATGGGGCAGCTTACCACAAAATAAATCCTATAAAATATTTCATCTTAACCCTTGATTTCATCCAAGGGTTGAAAAGAAAGCTGCCTAAAATCAGTCCAAATGGTACTCCAAAATTGGAGCAAAATATGGAGCAGCTGAGAACAAAAGAAACCCTATAAAATATTACATCTTAACCCTTGTTTCCATCTAAGGGCTGAAAATGAAGCTACCCAAAAAAGTCCAAATGGCACAATAATGTGCCTAGTTTTATTTTGCCAATTTTGTGCTAATTTCCATCCTAGGATTGCCCCAATCCTTACACTCCCAATTTAGGCCCCTTTGATTATGCATGACCTCTTGAATGAGTCCATTTAAAGCCTTTTCGAGTTGTGCCTTCCTAGACCTTGTTATTGGTCCACTTGGAATTTGTAGAGCTTGATGATTCTCATCAAGTGCCGTGTTAATACCATAAATATCTACACCCGAAACAATCTAAGATCCACCATTATTGACCTAACATTCATACTAAAACAACCAAACCCGTGGTGTGTGAAAAACATGATTTCAAATAAAGTATTCCTAACTATGTATATATGCATTACTGATTTGCAATAACCAACTTTACACAAAAGAAGACAGAAAACTGAGTAAAAATAAACAAACACCATGTTTTGTACATGAGAAGCCAATAGAGATATTGAGAACAACATGACTTACATTCTCCCCCTTTGGCCTTTTGTGTCAAAACACTGCACAACTACATACAAACATATATCTTCCATTAGATGATCATGAAGATGACCTAAGAGTGTTTATTCCCATGAACAAAACATCAAAGCTCACTCAAACTTGAAAAATAACTAAATCAAGTGCATCCAACCTCAGTCACTTCTGAAACATGAATGAAAGAGTCCACGACCCGGTATACGATTAGAGTAAGGACATACATACTTTTAAAGGACTCAACCCTAACTCACAAGGAATAGAATAGTATAGCATATATACATTTCACATAATAGAAACATAAACAATATAATATCAAAAACAGAAAACTTTAATAACAAATATTATATGTTAAACAAAAAACACGTAAATAACTAATACTTTCTAATCAAGGTTTAAGCTAATAGTATATTGAAACATATACACCTTAAACTCGAATTTTACTAACAAATACTCAAATCTTGCATAACACTCGATATAATGAGGTAAATTCATATAGAGACCGTATTTATATGGTAACATTATCAAGTTACTTAAGGCAATCACTCATCAACAAATAATTCACTAAATAGTAAATGGGTTAAAACACTAATATACAGTAAACCACTATTACCTCTTTCAATTAGGACTTCTATCCAAACCACCTATTGTTGTTCTTCACTTGCTGCTTCCGACACTATTTGGTTCAACACTCAAACTCGACTGTCCACTATAGCCAACATCACCCAATGTGATGTGATTTTAAACCAATGTTTAATAATAGTAAGTGTATCAACTCATAACCTCATGGGACACACAATCCACTACTAAAATCAAATCATGTATAGGAGATACAAAATCAAACCATGTACATAAACATCTTACGATTTGATTACTAAACTCATTAAGCGACCTACAC
Organism: Hippophae gyantsensis; assembly: GCA_030763125.1. NCBI lineage: Eukaryota > Viridiplantae > Streptophyta > Magnoliopsida > Rosales > Elaeagnaceae > Hippophae > Hippophae gyantsensis. Next base: position 20,588,481 of record CM061032.1, on the reverse strand, counting down.
TCAAATATAATCTCTCCAAAATAATTTCGACAATAGATATAAATCTCAGAGTGAATTTTGGCAGAGTTTTGGTTCTTAAATAAAGGGTTAAGAAGAGAGAAATAAGTGGAGTATTTATAGAGCTCGATTCTACCACCTTGTTGACCATCTCATCAGTTACCTCACCAACCACCTCGCCAAGGGTGGTGACGATGTGCTAAAAAGTAGCATTTTTTACTTTCTAAAAATGATGAGTACTATCCTTAAATACCCATACCTAAAACATACCAAAAATAATAATTAAAAATGTCGGTGCCAATACTCTACCTAGCATACACATTACGAAAACTAACCCCGTAGTGTGTGTAGACATGCTTGCATACAAAGTGTACATAACTATGTGCGTATATGAATTACTAATTTACAGTAACCAATATCACACGTAGGAAAATAAATATACTAAGTAAAATAACAGACACTATGTTTTGTACACGGAAAGCCAACATGTAAACACAAGTACAACAAGACTCACATTCTCCCCTTTTGGATTTCAATGTCAAAACATTGCACAACTAGATACATAAACTTATCAAGCATGCGAAGATCATGAAGATGTCCTAAAGTTGTTTGTTCCCATAAACAACACAATGACATACCAAAACCCAAAATACACACTTGTACCAAGTGCATCCATCTTGTGCGTTCCATCCATATTCATTTATTAACTCATCCATTCTATCACTCTAAAGAACGAGAGTCTCATCATTACTGCACATAGTAGATATGAAGTTCTAAGACTTCAATCTACACTTGTAATCTACATATATGAAACAAACACATACCCTGTGAAGGTATCATGTAGAAACAATGTGTAGTCAAACCATATAATATCGTGTTACCCTTACATAAGTACACACTGATAGAGATAAATAGAAGTAAAAAGACACAACTCTCCCTAACTTCATACAACACTTTCCCTGAATGCATACAAGTCAGCTAACAAATGCAGTGTTATCCTACACACATAACCCATGCAATACACAACATGGTAATAAACATATAGTTCTGTACAGAAACTTCTCCTCTTTTTTGACACTAAAATTCAAAAGAAAACCCTTATATAAGGAAGATAAGGCATACAAATATGTTATAATCCTAACACTAATGCAATACAACTAGTAAGATCAAAGAAACCACAATAAGAAATATCACATGCTTCAAAATAAAAATTCATAAAGAAGCACCAAGAGACTAGCAGAGTAGAAGCATGCAATAAGAAATAAACTAAATACACGGACAACCAAATATAATTATAGATAGAAAAAATCTCAATCTACCTAAGAAAATATATGTCGTGCATTCTAGCAAAAGTTACTAGATAATAAACGACAAGTAAGAAGCATCCAAGAGGAAAGTAGAAGCAGAGAAATATATAGGTATACATGTGAAACAAAAGATTCCATACAATGTATGTAACATGTCATACTAACAATTCTATTCATGCATAGTTCATATAAAGTGATGGCAAAGAGAAGTAAGCATCACATGAGTAAGACAAAAAAAACTCATAAAATAGGACAAATTATAGGAAGTAAAATAAACATATCACTTCCCATGACAACAAACATAAGATACACAATTTTTTATCTAAAAGTATACATGCATACAATAAACATGTTATGAATTCTACTCACAAACACCCCAACATAGAAGCATCTACACACCGTAGATAGCAAGAAACACATAATAAAAGAAGAAAACAAAACATGTTTAATAAAAAGAGGGTTTGTAAAGAATAAATAATATATTTAGCACAAATATCCATATGTCCATCAAACCATGATGCATTCATGTAAGAGTATGACTAAATTTTTGATGTTATGCACAGTGTGTGAAATTTAAAAAAATTATTCTATGTGCCATCATGATATGCTTATGAACCAAGCAAATTGAAATATAAACTCAAGTTGAACCAAGCTTCATAAGTCCACAATTAGTCTCTCTTTCCATTGACGAATCTATAAAAGTTGAGTCATAAGTACACTTTTTTACTTAATATTCTCTTGTTTTATTCAATAAGTAACAATTTTGGAGTTAAAAATATTAAAATATGAACTTTCTAGTGAAAAGGGGTGAAAATATAATTTTTGGAATTTTTTAGGATTGTTTTTGAAATTTTATGGATTTTTAACGCATGACCAATTAGAAGCCACCACATGGACACCACGAAAGCGAAGAGTGCGAACCATGCAACACCACGTGTTCTAGTGATGTAGCGCCAAGCCATATGTTAGCATGACATTCATTTTTAGTTTTTGTGTTGTCAAAAGTCTTGCCACATGTCGTAAATCAATTTGTTTGTTGCTTCTAACGTCACTCCACACCATTCGTAACCATGAATCATGTCATCCCATTTGTTTGTTGTTAATTTTTTATTTTTTCTCAGTACATGATCTGAAGCTAATATAAAGGTCCAGATTCCACCTGAGCTCAATTTAACCCTCTAATTGCTCCATAAACCCTAAGGAGTCGAAATTAACATAATTTTTTATCAATTTTTGGAGTTAAGAATAGAGAAAAATATAAAAAAATTCAAAAGGAGATACAATTTTGGTAGAGATTCAAGAGGAATTTGGTACTACAATTCAAGAGATTGATTGTATTTCTTCTTCTTCTTCTTGTTTCTTTATCAATTTTTATGTCTGTTTTTTATGAAAAATATGAGCTTTATGAACAAAATTATGACTAATTAATTTATTAAACTATGGATCTTATACACCAAATTTTCTACGTACGATGATTTAATATTTTACTCCAATTATGATTTTAGTTTAATTATATTATTTAATATGATTTTTATACCATAAATTCTTTAGCCAACAATGGGTCTATAGAGACAATTAAATAAATTTGAGAATTTTTTTTTAATTATTTGTCTTGATTAAATAACATGTATAGTTTCTAGGCATAAACTTAATGAATAATATGAAATTTAATTGACAAGAAAGTGTGATTAGGTTAATTACTATATGGTGTATAGTTTATTTAAGAGATAAATATTTGCTAGCTTAGGTTCAATTGATAGTGTAATTACTTGATTATTATATTAGAGTTATTTTAGTGATTCACATGTTTAGAAAATTAGGAGATTAAGTAATTCTAGATATTTTCTCATATATCTTCTCAGCTTCCAAATATGAGGTAATTAATTATTGCTATTTATTTTTAATTCTTTTAATTTTGCTTCCTTAAAATATAAAAACACAAAAAAATTGATTTTTATTTTTTTTGTTTTAAAAATTAGTTTCTAATAACATAATCTCCATGAGAACAATATTTTCTTATCATTATATTACTTGTTACGATATGTATACTTGCATATTTATTGAACAAAATTCATGTATGATCATCCACTAATGTAAGTGCTAGCCTAAAAGAAATAAATAGGTCTTTTAAAGTTTATAATGATAAGTTGAGGTAAGGGTAAGGAAAAGAAGACATTTAGGCTCAAGCGCACCTTTGTTGAACTAGTCAACAAAAAATTCATGTCTATGATAGAAATACACTTATACATGGGTTCTTTTCTCATTACTTCTCAAACTTTAATCAAACAAGTTCTGAGAACAATACACATAATTATGATTTTTATGCAACACATTCTTAACAAACTTAGCATTTTTTCACCTTTCTTTTGTTTTCTGCTTCCTTTTGTTTTTCAATCAAACAAATCTCAACACTTCATTTTTTTATATTTTTCTTTTCTCCATATTTTTATCCCTTTTTTTAATATGACCGTCAAAAATTTTCCTTTGTGTTGATCAAAACCAAGATGGTAAACTGGACATTTCGAGAGTATACAAGCTCAGCAAATGGTGTAAAAGGTAAATGAGAATAAATAATTGGGCTAAGCCAACGTTTAGGTGCAAATAAATGAAGGGACACTAGCTAGAATGGCTTAAAGAGGGGAGACTAAGGATATGAGAACAATGGTAGAAAGAAAGGATCAAATGATACAAGGAAAGCCTACATCCTCTTTCTATCCAAGCAACATCTAGAATATTTTCTCGAGAGACACTAAAAGTGGATTCTATAGCATGTTAGAGAAATACAAATCCTTAAAGCAAGTTATCCATACAAACTAATCAACAATGGCCATTCAAATTCACAAAGACGTAGAAAGTGTAGAGAAGAGATGTAATTTAGAAGAAAAGAACAAAAAAAATTAGCCATACATGATCTCAAGGAATACACATGTCAAAACATCCATACTTCAATCCATGTCAAATGCATGCCAAACATATATCAACATGTTCTATCTAAAATTTATTTTACATGCAATAAATTGGCAAAGAGAGGAAACCGTAAGTCTCACGAACATAGAACAAAGACTAATAAGAGAGATGATAAGAAAGGAATCAAAACAGATCAAAGCCCAAAAAGAAGAGGAAAATGTCTCAAAAGAGATAAATAACAAACCTTACTTTAATGCTAGTAAGGAGAGAGAAATAAATTAAGTAACTAGTGAGCAACATTGGTAACATTCCTAAAAGAAAGTAGAAACAAAGGATGCTACCAAAATCACTAAGCAAGAGAGAAAGGAAAAAGTTCCAATATAGAAACACAAGACATGCACAGATACTGACAACAAAATAGACAATATGAGTGCTAACTAAACATATAGGTTTTGATCAAACATTGTATGTATGTCAAAGGTTCTAAAGGTAGGTAAATAATCTATATGACATACAAAAGCATATGGTAGTAAGCATAGAAAAGAGAAACACTCATAAATACATTCTTGTAAAATCATCACAATTAACATTAATGAAACAACTACAACATAGTAGAAGGATAAGAAGGAAGAAGGTGGACAGAAGCCAGCAATGGATAAATAGGGAAACAATAGAAAACATGCTAGGTGCGGGGATGAAGAACCTAGTAAAATAGGAGAGAAGCACACTATATGACATCGTATATGCATGATAAGATAGCATAAAGAATAATCCTAATACTTTGACTACATGAAGAACATGTGGCGTGATGCATATTAAAAAATTCATTGAGGTAGAAGCAAGCAATATGCAAGACCAGTACACATAAGGAATAAGCGAAAGATCCTAACATATGAGAAAACTAATAAAGGATCATCTAGATGGGAAAATCAACAAATATTACAATTGACATACAGTGCATTGCAAGAAAATAGTAAGCAAAATAAGAGATGAAGAGTGAAATAGATGAACACAAACAAAATGACATATATTCATATACAGGAAAAAAAACAAACAAAAAGGGAAAAAAGTAAGCAGCTTAACTCCAACAGATCACCCAAAAATAGTGATAAGTTTGCATCCCTCCTTTAAATAATTTTTAAGGGGCAACATGAATTGAAGATAGTCTCTAACTTATATGAACACTCATAATTTGCTTTGTTCAAAATTTCTATAAAATCTAGACTAGTCATCCATATAAGTTAGGTGAAATGGACTCTTTGAGGTAGATTTATTTTTCTTTATGTCTTAGGTGCATAATGCAACCAACTTGAACATGCTTAGATGAGCCATGGTAACTACATCCAATCAAGAAGATATAGGAGAGCGAGGTAGATAGCTTTAAGAAGTACTCTTCATATATCTAGGACACTGTCGGGCAATGTTGATAGTATTGGCACAATGATAATAAGTACGAAGCGTGGAGTTAGAAAAATAGGGTCTCTGACTCTGAGGAGCAGTGCATGGAGGAGAATAAGAGTAAGCAATCGCATTAACTTTCACACTAGAGTGAGAAGTCAATTTCCCATGGTGTGATCTCAAACGTCTAAGCTCACCATAGTGGTAACAAGTAATAATGATGGTAGGTAAATGCAATGGACCACCATTGGAGCGATGAGAAGTGTTAGCCTTAGGTGAATGGTTCACCTTTATAAGAGATTCTAATTAAGACCACAAAATATATTTACCTCTTGTGGTGGTAGTGAAAGACTTTAACATTAGTTCTTGATTGCAAGCTTTGTGAAACTTAGTAGAACCACCTAAATAAGTTGAAATCCCCCACTATACCCAATTCCATTGTCTCTAGAAAACATGACATTTCTAATCATTATATTTAACATTTTTGAACTTGTAGTCATTCTATTGATAGCAACGGTGGAGTGTGCCAGTTCTTTCTCTCATATGCTAAGTTTTTCTTTCAAGGCTACAACCAAGTCTTCCTTTTTCTCTAAGAGAGGACTCAAGAGAAGAAGTTGAATTATTAAGAATCTTAATTCTTCTATGTAGTAGCCGTAGCTTAGCATCCTTTTCCATAAGATATTCAGTAAAATGATCCTTTGAGCTCTCAAGAACAATTATCTACCTTTTAAATTGTTCAATTTCATTCTTCATATCAGAAGTAGGAATAAAATTGACTAGAGATTGAATGGATTTACCACAAGTAAGAACTATCAATTGTTCCTTAAGCTTTTCAACTTACTATTGATTTGTATTAAACTTTTCTACAAAATCATTATACCATTTTTGAATGACCTCACACCTGCTTGTAAGATCATGTTATTGTTCATAAACAAAGGACTTTCTTTCCTTAAGAGCTTTCTTTAATGCACAAAATTTGCATTCTTTTTCATCAAGGCTCTCTATAGCCTTTGTGTTATCCTTTTCAGATTTGATATGTTCTAACAATAGAACATTATAGGTATCGAGCAATTTGTCTTGCTCATCTTCATCTTTATCATCTTTAACAATCACCTCTTGAACATTTGAGCAAGTAGTGAGGAGATTAATGATAATGCTAGAGGAAACTAAGGCTATAAAATAAGTATCATCCTTATCATCACTATTGGTACTATCCGAAACTATCTGAAACAGTAACCTCAAATTTCATTGTCCAATGTTTCTTGAAATTTTGTTTCTAAAAGCAATTTGTAGCAACATGTCCTGGCTTCCTATAATCGCAGAATTTGATATTGTTTAAGTGATTTTTTTGGGTTTCTCGGATTCTTGATTTGAGTTATCATCAATTTCAATTGATTTTGAGCTCTTTGAGCTTGAGTTCTCTTTTTCAACACCTTCAAAAGTGGATTTATTCTTTCTAAATTTTTTTATGAATCATTAAGCAAGCAATGCCAATTCCTCCTCATCGAGATCAGAGTTATCATCATCCATAAATAATGCATTAACATTTTTACTGGCACCACTACTTTGGGTGTACTTTAGGGCTAAGCTTTTTCCATTCTTAGAAGGACATTCTTTATTTCTTGATAATAGATGATGTTGTTCAAAGACTTACATGTCACCAGCTAGCTCATTTACAATAAGCTCACCTAGTTTGTACATAGACTTAAGTAACGTAACTTTAGCTTGAAACTTATAAGGTAGACTGGAGATGATCTTTTCAATCTATTTTTCTTCATTAATGGGTCTAGCCAGATTATATGAACAATTAACTATATTTGAAAACCATGCATAGAACTTATTAAAGGTCTTGTCCTTTTGCATGATGTAGAGTTCAAAGTCTCTATTTAATTTAAAAAAAAATTGGGTCTCTTTATAGTAGATGTACTCTCATGAATATTCTTTAGAATATCCTAAGCTTGCTTTGATGATGTACAACTTTGAATCCTTCTAAACTCATCATATGTCACAACTCTAATGATAGCATACAAATCTTTCTGTTCCATTCGAACTTTTTACATTCTTCCTTAGTCTACTCTATCATAGGTTTTGGAATCATAGTATTCTTAGGTAAGGTTTTGGTTGGGCAAATCCAGCCATTTGCAACAAGAAACGACACACAGTTTCCTTAGGATCGAGAAAAGGCCCCTATTTATGATTTCCAATAAGCATAATTTAGCACATTGAAAGTGGAGGTCTACCTACATTACCTTCTTCTCTTGAATCCATTAGAGTGAAATGTGTGCATCAAAAATGTGAGTTAGTAGAATCAACACCAGAGCGATTAAGCCCAAAAGGGTGTATCGGCTTTAATACCAATTTAAAGAGTCCACGACCTGGTATATAATTAGGATAAGAAGATACAGACTTTTAAAAGGCTCAACCCTAAATTGCATGGAACATAACAATATAACACATATATAGTTCCCATAATAGAAGTACAAATAATATAATATCAAAAGTAGAAAACTTTAATAACATATATTACACGTAAAATGCTTTCTAATTAAAGTTTAAGCTAAACGTATGTTGAAACATACATACCTTAAATTTGGATTGTACTAAAACAAACTTAGATCATGCATAATACTCAATATAATAAGGTAAACCCATAAGCTCACAAGAATAATATCACTTGTAATATTTACGAACACAGAAAAATTCTTTCCTTATTTTTGAGAGAAAGAGAGATTAATTGTATTCTTCTATTATAAGATAAAGGTTTCTTGTTCTCTCCTTGTATCTAGAGAGAGGTTGTAAATATTTTGATATAGCGAATTCTTTCTCACCTCTGCCCGTGGAGTAGCTTGTAAGTGTTTTGGATGAACCACGTAAACATTGGTGTTGATCATTCTTCCAATTATTATCATTATTATCCCAATTGAAGCTTACATTAGATGTTCCTCCCATCTATCTAGTGGTTTTGGCTTGTATCAACATCTAAATAGTGGTATCAGAGCTTGGTTGAAAAATTTTAGTTGACAAACACTATTCACGTAGATAGACTATTCATGTATACATAACTATATGATACTATTCACTTGTACTAGTATTTGTTAATCAATAGTTTGTGTAGCAGTGACGTCAAAGAATTTTGAAATTGAGAAGTTTAATAGAAATAATTTTTCCTTATGGAAGATTAAAATCAAGGTAGTTCTAAGGAAAGATGGATGTATCCAAGCAATTGGAGTAAGACCCACAACTAGAATCGATGAATAAAAAGTGGTAAAAAATGGAAGGAGATGCTATTGCAGACTTACATTTGGCTCTTGTAGATGAAATACTATCCGACATCAAGAGTAGAAAACTCAGAACTTTGGGATACTCTCACAAGCCAATATGAAGTCAAGTCATTGCACAACAAAATTTTCTTGAAAATAAGATTATACATTTCTATAAAATCCATGTTAGTAATAGATCATATCAACACCCTTAATACTTTATTTTCCTAACTTAATAGAATGGGTTATAAAGTAAATGAGAATAAGCATGCTAAAGTTATACTCCAAAGTCTACCAAACTCATATGAACAATTTATGATAAACTTAACCAAATGTGCTAAAAATCTCTTATCTTTAATGACGTTGCAGCTTATTTCCTTGAAGAGGAAATGAGGTGCAAAAAATAAGGAAGATTTTCTATTACAAGAGGCTAGTAAATGGAATGTGGCTCCAGTGGGAGTCATAATCAAAACATATCAAAGTTAAGAAGTAAGAAGAACCTTAAATGGTACGGGTGGGAAAAAAGGGCACTTAAAAAGTGAATGTTGGTTCAATAATAGGAGACATGGAAATGATAAGGGGAAAATGCCTAAATCAATAAACAATCAAAGTTATATAGCAAGTAATTCAAATGATGACGAGGTTTTTTGTACTGAGGTAATAAATTATGAATAAAGAAAACAACTCGTAGATATTTGGGTTATGGATTCAAGTACAACTTGGCACACGAACTCAACGAGAGAATGGTTCTATGAATATGAATATGTTTCAAGAGGATTCATGTCCTTAACAAATGATCATGCCTTAGAGGTCGTTGGAATTAGCAACATCAAACTAAAGATACAATATGGCATGAATTGTACAATTCAAGACGTTAGGTATGTCAAAAGCCTGATAATCTTTTGTCCATAGGAAAGTTGGATGATCTTGGATGCAATATCCATATTGAAAATGGGATTACGAAGATTGTTAAAGGAGTGCTATTCGTGATAAAGTCAAATAAGGAAACATGTCGAAAGCCTTGACACCATCAACATATCCCAAGAAGATACATTTCTTTGATTTCCTCATGTTGTTAAACTTACTACAATAAAAATGGTTTTGACTATGACTTGCATTTAGAGAAATTAGATGTAAAAACTACATTTCTTCTAGAGAACTTGAAGACGAAATATCTATGCTCCAACCAAAAGGATTTGAATAAAAAGAAAAAAGAAAACTTGGTTGGTAGGTTAATGAAATCTTTGTAAGGTCTAAAGCAGGTGCCAAGATGTTAGTAAAAGGGATCTGATTCCTTGATTATTAACCTTGAGTACAATAGACTTAGTTTAGACCATTGTACTTATTGCAAGAGGTTTGAGGGAAATAATGATTTCATCATTTTGTGGCTATACATAAACAACATGCTAGTAGCAGGCTCCAACAATGATAGATTCAAAGGCATAGTTAGCTAGGGAGTTTGACATGAAGGATTTGGCACTAGTAAACAAAATTATAGGGATGCAAATCTATTATGACAGAAAAGATAAGAAGATTTGGCTTTCTTAAAAGAACTATATGAAGAAGGTCTTGCACCACTTGAACATGTGATGACTCTATAAAAATAGAGTCATTAGCTCACTTTTTGACTTAATATTTACTTTTTTTATTCAATAAATAGTATTTTTATGGCCAAAAATATTAAAATATAAACTTTTTAGTAAAAAGGGATGAAAATATAATTTTTGGGATTTTTTGGGATTTGTTTGGAATTTTAATGGATTTTTTATGAATTTTTAACGCAGGATCAATCAGAAGCTACCATGTGTCATGCCACGTAAGTTGAGGAGCTGACTAGGCAAGCCATATGGACGCCATGTAAGTAGGGAAAATGAATCACGCTACATCATCTGTGAGGAGGATGAAATGCGCATCACGAGTCGACACGGTGTTCAATCCAAGTTCATAAATTGGTCAACCCTTGTTGCCACCTATCACCACACCATTGCTCCACGTGTTCCACTCGTGCACCATGCCATCTGTTTCCATGAATCATGTCACGCCGCTGATCGGGGCAGAACCGACATCGCCGATCCTGCCCGTTACTTTGGTTTTATCTATTTATAAAACTCTCGCAAGTGCAAGAATCATTTCGTAGAAAATGATAAGTATACTCCCAAGGTCGATCTAAGGAAGGAATGTATGTGGTTTTTAATTTATTATTCAAACTTTTAAAAACGAAATTAAATCCTAAACATCCTGTCACGATATTTTGGGTTTTGTGTTTTTAATCTAATTACATAAAAATAAACATAGATTCAATAAACATTTATGCAAATTTTATCTATTAAAACAGTGGAGTATTTATGGATATAATAATTAAGTTAATTATGCTTGCTCATATTATTTAGGTTATTAAAGATATGAATTGATATTTATTGATTCTCTCTTTTTTGTATGAATACCACCTTTGGTGGGGTTAGATATTCTTTGTTAACTATACAAATCAATTAACACCTACAAGGGTGGGGTTGATAACTAATTTGGTTAATTAAATTAATTTCTTTTTCTAAGAGATTGAAAATGAACCATTTAAATGCCACCTTTGGCGGGGTTAGACGATTTAAACTTTATTCAAGGTGTCCAAATTAAACCTTAAGAATTTAGTTATCCGAGTACTAACTTTCAAGTTTTAAAACCACTACCGAAACATGTTGTCAATACATTTTCGCATAATAATTCTTATAAAAACTTTTGAAATAGAGCCACTCTAACTACAAGGATTGTAACCAACAAATAAAAGAGCACTACTCTAAATCGACCGATAACTAAACCTTAAAATCTAATTTTCGATTTAAGTTTGTAATGAAAAATAATATATTTCTCTAACATTCTTAATATAAAATCTTGATTAACAATAAAATCAATTCATTTTAGAGATTTTTACCTATTTAATATTTCGCAAGTATAACAACGTTATTATTATATCATGTTTACAAATAGCCAACACGCTTAAATTTAATCACGACAAATTAAATATAACATGTAAGAATAAAGCATAAAAAATAACTCGTAAAGAAAATAAAATCCTTACAGAAGTTTGATGCTATTCATGTTGCTGGAAAACCTCCAAGCGGAATTTGCACTCCCATTTAGTGAATCGAAAAGCTAATAAATTACAAAAACATAACTAGTTCTTCCCAAAAAGGGAAGAACTCTAAAACTAAGAGAAATTAAGTAAGAAAAGGTAAAAACTAAGAAAACTAAAAATCTAAGAAAAGAGAGAAAGAAAGAGAGAAGAGAATGTGTTTTGAGGTGTGTTTAGAAGTGAAGAGAAGAGTATTTATAGGTGAAGATGGAGAGAAAAAGTGGGGAAAAATGTTAAAAATTATGAAAACGTGAGTTGGTAATTCACGACGTCATATCGATGACGCCAACACGACATTTATGGCTACGAGCCACAAGGCTTCTACACACAAGGCGCGGCGGTGCGATTTTCTCCTTTTGACATTTTTGACCTTTTTGACCCATTTTATCCAACTTTTCCATATTTATTGACCTTTTCTCCATTTATTTATTAATATATTTGTGATGTATTGCTTCCAAAGATTCCTCTTTAAGTCTTTAAGTTACATTTTTAAGCCAAAATACCCGAAAAACAATAAAAATACCCGTGATTCCAAAAGACAAATATATATAAATATATGATAAAACATATAAATATATATATATATTAATCAATTAACTGGATAAAATCATGGTTATTTTAGAAGCTTTAGCACTCATCACAACCTCAACCAAATTCTTGCTAGTCCCTTAACAAAGAGAAGCGATAAAAACTAAAAATTAAACTATCCTAAATCACTTCGTAGATTGACACGGTTGCATTTAGTCTATGCAATAAAGCCTTTAAACCCCTAGGTTGCCCTGGACGAAGTTGACTCTCGTGAGTGTTTTCAGTAATGATACCCACAAACATTGAACTAAATGTAAAAATTAAAAGAAATAATAACAACAATCAACTTAAAAACTAAAATTACAACAAAATTAACGTTTAAGAATAAAAGAAAACAACATATCACAAAAATGTCTCATACTTTTTAATCTCCTTTAAGATCATAATTAAAATCTCAAGCATTAAGTTATTTTAATCTTTTTAAACAATCATGATTTATTATAGTAATTAGTCGGAAATCATTTTCATATTTCATATCAAAAATGTATCAATTTAATTTCACCCAATTTCATGTCATAAATCCGAATTGCTGATTCTATTCCTCACAAGTCAATACTCTCAAAACACTAAATCCTACGGTTCAAACACTTCATACTAATTTATATGCGAAAAGAGTTGATGTATAGAAATGAACTAATATGTTCGCATATGTATAAAGAAGAAAGGCTCAAAGTGTTATTTTGACGTTGATCTCATGGAAGGAATCAAATGTATAAATTATAAAGATATCATATATAAAAATTATTTTCATGCATAAATCAAACTCTTTAAGAAAAAATTTCAAGATATATGCTCTTTACAAATGAAGAAAGTGCAATGACTTTTAGGGAATTACTTTCTATATCTTTCTTTTGTAATTAGCCTTTACTCACAACTTTGTAGGTACGTGGGTCATAGTATGTAGATTATACTATATATTCTTTTCTCTCTATATTTTTCTCAAGATATTTTTCAATATATATCATTTGTTTAGAGAGTCAACCCATGTACAGATTGTACATTTTTTTTTTTTAGGATTTTAGTGAATGGTTAATTTTCTCGGCTTTTTGTTTGATCTTGGTTTAGGTAACCCCAGATATGTCTCTTTTTTTTTTTGTAACTATGCACTAATGAGATAAAAGCATATACTATCAATTTCTACTCAAATCATTTAATCTAAGCAAAAATAATAATAAAAAAATATACGATACTCTATTAAGATGAGAAAAAATTCATACATTCAATATTAATGCCTATGAGATCATCTAAGAATTTGAAGAAATAAGAAATGTCGTAGGAGTAGAAAAAATATATATTTCACTCTGAATAAGGGAAATTAGGCTCAAATTATATCTCACAAAGGTAGTCTCCACTAAAACAAATTCATAAATACCGATTTTGGGTTTAATATAATTTCTACATCTTTATCAAGAAATACTAGTTATGACAAAAATTAACTAATTATAAAAAATAATTACATAATATTTCATGATATGTTTTCAAAAATTAATCTAACAGTACAAAAGACTTAACTATTTACTTAAATTTGATTTAAAGAAATGATAAATTTTTGTGAGAATTTTTTTTTAATTCCAAAAATTACTAAATCACACAAGGAAAATAAAACCAAACACAAAAAATGAAGATGTGAACATAAAAAAGAAAAAAATTAATAATATTTGTTTTTTTGAATTTTTTTTTTAATTTTAAAATTGTTAAATCTTTTTTTTTCTTTTCTAATTAAGCATGGTAACTTTTCACCACCCCCAACCTAGAACTTACATTGTCCTCAATGTAACAATTGTAAATTAAAGATAAAGAGAAAAGAGAAGAAAGATTACCTATTTGTTCAGAATGTGTAAGTAGTAATGGAGAAATGCAGGTGCATTCATCATATTCATCATTAAAGTGTATACAGACATTGCATCATTGAACTTCTAACAACACAACAAATATTTTTATTTTTAACAATTTAAAAATTATTCACATATAATTAAACTAAAATAAACAATAAAATTAAGTATATAAATCAAATAACAAAAAAATACCTAAAATGATGGGTTGCCTCCCATCCAGTAACTAGTTTAACGCCTTAGCAAGATCGTAACTTGGGATTTCATTTTAAGTAAACTCAATGTCCCTCATCAATGAGTCAATCAAACCTACAAGTAAGACAAGGTTGTCTACCTATACTTTTTCTACCATGTCCTATGGATTTTTAAATTTTTCTCGTACTTAAAACTAGGGACATGCTTGTCAGAGTTTTAGATAATCCATGTCTAGGTACAAATCAAATAATTAAAGGCATCAAAACACAATTGTACCTAGATCAAAGAAAACAACTAACTCCTTAGATTGTAATTAAAGCTTTAAAATTTTGGAGATAGTTTTAATTTGTTTTTTTTTAATTTTTTAAGTTAAAATAACATAATCAAGATAACTCAAGAGTTCTGTGAAAGAACAAGGGGCAAAGACTCCTTAAAAACCATCCTCCTAGACAGAAAGCAACGCCTCGTGAAAGACTAGTGGCACAAAGGCTTCCAGGAACTAGTCTCCTCGTATTTAACTCCTCAGATCTTTACTTTTCAAATGCTTATTAAAATTAAGTTAATTAAGTTAAGTTAAAATTTAAGTTAATTAAGTTAATAAAAAGGTAGGTTAATTAAGTTAATGAAAATCTAAGTTAATTAAGTTAGTAAATTAAATTAATATAAGTTAGTAAATTAAGTTACTAAAAACCTAAGTTAATTAACTTAAACGAAAATTAAAAAAAAAGTAGTTAAAAAAAAAATTTGAAAAAAAAAAATTAAACCAAAAATAAAATAAATTGAAGAAGTAAAAGAAAAATAAAAAAAATAAAAAGAGAAAAGAGAAAAAAAAAATTAAGCCAAAAAAATAAATAAAATAAATTGAAAAAAAATAATTGAAAAAGGTAAAAGAAAAAAAAAAGAAAAAGAAAAAACAACAAAAATAAAATAAAAATAAAAAAATTGAAAATAAAGTTTTTGATTTTTTTGATTTTTTTTGATTTTTTGTTTTTTTGATTTTGTTTTTTTTGATTTTTTTTTATTTTTTTTGATTTTTTTTGATTTTTTTTTTTTTTTTTATTTTTTTGATATTTTTGTTTTTTTTGATTTTTTGATTTTTTTGATTTTTTTGATTTTTTTGATTTTTTTGATTATTTTGATTTTTTTTTATTTTTTTTATTTTTTTTATTATTATTTATTTATTAATTTAATTTAAAATTTATTTACTTTTTTTTTACGTCAAATTTCAAAATGCAAAATTATTTTATTATTCATGCTATATTTTTTTTTATTTATTACGAAATTAAAATTTGAATTTTTTTTTACTTTTCACAAACAACAAAATTTTTTTTTTTTTTTAATTTTTTAATAAAAAAAAATCACAATTATTTACAACACAAAAAGTTTTTAAAATTTTGATAAATAATTTAAAAACACTATTCCTAAGAACTACACAAAAACTTGATACCATCCACTTTAGAATCTACGCTAAAAACTTGATCTAGGCGTAACCGACATCGCTGATCCTCGCTCGCTACTTTGGTTTTATCTATTTATAAAACTCTCAAGAAAGTACACGAATCATTTCAGAAAATGATAAGTATACTCCCAAGGCTCGATCTAAGGAAGGAATGTACGTGGTTTTTAATTTATTATTCAAACTTTTAAAAACTAAATTAAATCCTAAACATCCCGTCACTGATATTTTGGGTTTTGTGTTTTTAATCTAATTACATAAAAATAAACATAGATTCAATAAACATTTATGCAAATTTTATCTATTAAAACAAAGGAGTATTTATGGATATAATAATTAAGTTAATTATGCTTGCTCATATTATTTAGGTTATTAAAGATATGAATTGATATTTATTGATTCTCTCTTTTTGTATGAATACTACCTTTGGTGGGGTTAGATATTCTTTGTTAACTAAACAAATCAATTAACACCTATGGGTGGGGGTGATAACTAATTTGGGTAATTAAATTAATTTCTTTTTCAAGAGATTGAAAATGAACTATTTAAATGCCACCTTTTGGTGGGGTTAGACGATTTAAACTTTATTCACAAGGTGTCCAAATTAAACCTAAGAATTTAGTTATCCGAAAGTACTAACTTTCAAGTTTTAAACCACTACGAAAACATGTTGTCAATACATTTTCGTATAATAATTCTTATAAAAACTTTTGAAATAGAGCTTCACTCTAACTACTGGCGATCAGATTAACAAATAAAAGAAAGCACTACTCTAAATCGACTAGGATAACTAAACCTTAAAATCTAATTTTCGCATTTAAGTTTGTAATGAAAATAATATATTTCTCTCTAACATTCTTAATATAAAATCTTGAATAAAAATAAAATCAATTCATTTTAGAGACTTTTACCTATTTAATATTTCGCAAGTATAACAACTCTACTATTATATCATGTTTACAAATAGCCAACACGCTTAAATTTAATCACGGACAAATTAAATATAACATGTAAGAATAAAGCATAAAAAATAATCAGAAGAAAATAAAATCCTTACGTAACTTCGATGCTATTTTCGCTTGTTGGAAAACCTCCAAGCGGAATTTGCACTCCCATTTATTGAATCGAAAAGCTAATAAATTACAAAACATAACTAGTTCTTCCCAAAAAGGGAAGAACTCTAAAACTAAGAGAAATTAACTAAGAAAAGCTAAAAACTAAGAAAAACTAAAAAATCTAAGAAAAGAGAGAAGAAAGAGAAGAGAATGTGTTTTGAGGTGTGTTTAGAAGTGAAGAAGAAGGTATTTATAGGTGAAGATGGAGAAAAAAGTGGGGGAAAAATGTTAAAAATTATGAAAACGCTGGAGTGGTAATTGCCGACGCCATAATCGATGACGTCAATACGACATGGTGTCGCGCTGCGTGAAAAATGGGGCGAAATGGGCGTCAGGCGCTGAATCAGGCGCGCTGATGCGCGATCGCATGCGCGCTGCTGGTCCGCGGCAGCTACGGGTTCGGCGCGATCAAGTGGCGTACCGTTGATTTTTTCTGCTTTTTGACATTTTTGACCTTTTTGACCCATTTTATCCAACTTTTCCATATTTATTGACCTTTCCCTATTTATTTATTAATATATTTGTGATGTATTGCTTCCAGTATTCCTCTTTGAGTCTTTAAGTTACGTTTTTAAGCCAAAATACGTGAAAAACAATAAAAATACCCGTGATTCCAAAAAAAGACAAATATATATAAATATATGATAAAACATATAAATATATATATATATTAATCAATTAATGTGCATAAAATCATGGTTATTTTAGTGCTTTTTGAGCACTCATCAGCCGCATGTCGTTGACTTAGCAAGCTTTGACTTGACTATGACCGGTCTCTCCTGCCACACGTCACTTCCTGATTTGCCTAGTGAATTCTGATGCTATGTGTTACCTTGTGATTGATTGGAGCTATCATTTTTACTTGTTTTGATCGTAGCCCTTGATCTGAAGCTGATCTGACGGTTCAAATCGCACTTGAGCATTATTTAAGCCCCTAATCACTCCATAAACCCTAAATGGCCTCCATTAACATAATTTGGTCAATTTTTGGAGCTAAAAAGAGTAGCAACATACAAAAAAATCAAGAGAGGACACAATTTTAGTGGAGATTCAAGAGGAGATTGATTCTACAATTTAAGAGATTGATTGTATTTCTTCTTCTACTCTTATCTTTATCAATTGTTATGTCTTCCTTTATAAAAAATATGAGCTTTATGAACACAATTATGTGTAATTAATTTATTAATCTAGAAATCTTATAAACCCAATTTTCACTATGTGATGATCTAATATTTTACCCCAATTATAATTTTAATTTAATTATATTATTTAATCTTATTTGTATGCTATTAATTGTTTGGCCAACAATTTATCTATAGAGGTAATTAAATAGATTTGAGAGAATTATTTAATTATTTTTTTTGATTAAATAACATGCATATTTTCTAAGCAGAGATGTATGATTCTTATGTATGTGATCCATAATTGATGAACTTAATGAGTATTATGCAATTTAATTGGCATGAGAGTGTGATTAAATTAATTACTATATGATATGTAGTTAACTTGAGAGAGAAATACATGCTAGGTTAGATTCAATTAATCATGTAATTAATTGATAGTTATATTGGAGGGATTTTAGCGATTCGCATGTTTAGAAAATTGGTGGATTAAGTATTCCTATATATTTTCTCATATATCTTTTTAGTTACCAAATTTGATTTTATTAATTATTTATATTTAATTTTTGTTATTTTAATTTTGCTTCCTTAAAATATAAAAACACATAAAAAAATTATTTTTATTTTTTGTTTTAAAAATTAGTTTCTAATAAAATAATCTTTGTGGGAATGATCTTTTCTTATCATTATATTACTTATTGTGATACGTATACTTGCGTATTCATTACACACACTTCGTATGTTGTGTGGCGATCATAAGACTATAAGCCAATTTATAACACACTTCTTATCAACTATAAATTATCCTCACTTAATATGCCCTAGTAATGAAGCAAAAAGGAAGGAAATGTCATGAGTACCATATGCATCAGCAATGGAAAGCCTAATGTTTTCCATGATATGTACAAGGCTATATATTACTCAAACAGTGGGAGTAATCAGTCAATTCATGGCAAATCCTAATCATGAGCATTGTAGCACTATCAAAAGTATCCTTAGATACATCAAAGGAACCTTAAATACTGCATTATGTTATGGAGGATTAGACTTTATTGTCAGAAGATATGTTGATTCATATTTTTCAATAGGTCTCTAGAAAAGAAAGTCTATTACAAGTTATGTGTCCACTCTTATAGGTGGTGTTATAAGCTAGGCTTCAAATTTGTAATTAGTTGTAGCATTATCTACAACAGAAGCTAAATACATGATAACTACACAAGTTTGCAAGGAAGCAATCCTCTATGAAGGTTAATAGAGGATCTCGAGCATAATAAGAGAAGATTTCTATGTATTGTGACAGTTAGAGCGCCTTGCATATTGCAAGGAATCTAACATTCCATTTGAGAACTAAGAATATAGGAGTAAAATATCACTTTATTCGAAAAGTAGTAGAGGAAGAAAGTATAAATATGTTGAAAATTCACACAAAAGAGAACCTAGTAGATGTAATGATAAAACCAATTAACACTGACAAGTTTGTATGCTGTCAATCCTTGAACGACCTAATAGCAACATAAGCAATAAGATTTGAGTAAATATAATTGGAAGAGCTAACCGTGAAACATGACTTCAAAAGGAAATGTGAAGTCATATTCACATGATGACTTTGGTGGCTTAATTAGGTGCCAACCAAACTACATGAATTCAAAGTAGACTGACCCATGTGCAAAGTAAAGGTTTTTTGGCAGCCACCATTTCAATATATTGCTTTAAACTTGACTATAAATAACAAGAAATTCTTCATTTTCAAATAATCCAAAATCCTAAAATACAAAGTCATAAACAAATAAGAATAATATCACTTGAGAAGTTTTATCAACGTAAAAAAATTCTTTCCTCATTTTTGAAAGAGAGATTAATTATATTTTCTTATTATAAGAGAAAAGTTTCTTGTTCTCTCCTTGTATCTAAAAAGGTTGTAAATCCTTCGATATAGTAAATTCCTTTTGGCCTTTACCCGTAGAGTAGCCTATAATTATTTTTGATGAACCACATAAATATTGGTATTCATTATTCTTCCTTTTTGTTATCATTATTATATGTTGGTAGTAGGTATGTAAAAACAAGATATGAACAATATTATCAATATACTGAAAAGTACTACTTAGGTTTGAAAAACAATATTACCATCAATATTATCAAAATCTTTTTTCTATCTCGAAGCTTCACTATACTGATGAAGTCCGGAATGATACACTTCTAAAGTATTTACGTTGCTTGGAAAATTAAAAACAAAATTGAATTTTCTTTTCTTGGGTTTGTTGTGAAGTGTAGTTTCTTAATTCTATAAAACTGAGAGTTATGATCCTCTTTTTATAGTTGGAAAAAGGATGAATGTGTGTGTAACATTCACACAATAATTGTGAAAACATTCACACAATAATGGAATGAAATGGTAAAAAAATAACGTTCAAGTTTTGAGTGACTTAATTTGGATAATAACGAAATTTACGATGGTAGCGACGGCACGCGCGTGTGTGGCTCCACAATTGTCCAAGTTTTCTACCCTTTCATAAAAATAGATGCCTCTTGGGATTCAATCCTAATTCCAAATCCTTCTCTATATTCGCACCTCTTAATAGACGTAGAAAAGCAATGCAAGACAAAGTTTTTTAAGAGAGAAATTTTGCTTTCGGCTTGTATCCGCATTCTAACATTCCGTTTCTAATAACCATATTCTTTTTTTACACTTCCATCCAGTTTCGGCCATTCCGCCATTCCAACCATCCGCTGTTCATCTTGTAAGTGAACCAGTCTTTTCTTTTCTTTTAATACATTTGTCTTTTTCTTTTTCAATTTCTTTTTAAACTTACTTATTTTGAAATAAAGAAATATACGTATATTCAAGGAAGTGAACCAATGAAATAAATTGATTATAAAGATAGTGAAAATACCCTTTCTTTTTGACAAATTTGTGATACATGCTATTCTTATTCTATTTTGAATCTAACCATGAATGTAGATTCATATATTCTCTCTATATTGATTATCATCAGCTATGTAGTTATATGTTATATGATTGATATTATATATATATGATTATGTTATAGATTTATCTTATGGATTAGTATGGTTTTGTTATGTGTACAAAAACCCAAGGGCCCATCTCTTCCAATTAGGCTAATTGACTCATTAAGCTAACTGCCTCATTAAGTTAATTGGCTCATTAATTAATGCATTAAAAAAAGCCTTGAATGAGAGAATGTTTTGTTGTGTGTTTGGGAGTGAAAGGATTCATAAAACATTACGCAAGAAACCAAACCAATTACAAAGTAAGGTACACATCTCATACTAAATGATGTACCTCTTAATTAATATGCAATCATTTATATTTTAGAAACTTCATATTAATAATATTATGGATTATTATAAAAAAAATCTCATACTAATTTATTTTATTGTTATATTAAATTAATTATTAACTTGTGCTCATGGTATATTTTGTTAAATATCACTGATTTTTCTAACAAAATCTAGCTTTTGCGCTAGTCTTTGGATTTTAAGTCACCGAAGCAGTATAAAGAAAGAACATAATATGTTTAGGAAAAAAATAATAAAAAAATTGATAAGAGATAGCATCAGATCGAAACAACCGATTGTTTTTTATCAATTTGAATATGATTTCATCTAAATTAAATTTAAAATTTTTTAATTCGAATTAAAACAGATTAATTTTTTTTGAATCGAATAAGATCAAGTTGATACTGAAATTTATTTATGAATTATTATCATATATAAAATATGACATACAAATATTAAAATTTTAAATTTATATATTTGTAGAAAAAATTATTAATTATATTTATAATTAAGAAAATTAAAAGAATAAAAAATGTGTACAATTATTAAATTATTGTAAATATTTATATTTATTTTTTTAAGTTAAAATAGTAATCTAATGTAATTATGGTATATATAATATTTAAATATAACTCATTATAAAATAAAAGGTATATTTGTTTATACTTTAATAGTAATGTAATCGGGATCGAATATATCAGATTATAAAATCTGTTAATCCGAATACAATCCAAATCCGAACAGATTGTATACTCTTCAATCCGAATATGATCATATTATAAAAAATTTCAATCCAATTCAGATTAAATTTCTTAATTTAATCGAATTGATCGAATTATTTGCTGACTCATAATGTTATTGTTATGCATATTTGTTCCTAAGAAATAAATATTTTATAAATTTTTAAAGCAAATTCCTAGAATATAGGTTTATCTACTATTAAAATTTAGTTTCTAATTTTTTAATTAATAAATTTATTCCAAAATTTTAATTTTTATCATATTAACTTAAAAACGTTACATTTAACTATCATGTGACTTAATTTTTAATTCATTTGTCTTTAACTTATTTTAAAACACATATTTTGGAATTTAAAAGTTATGATTAAATTTATAATTTAATTCTCAATATAATTAAATATAATTCTGTTAAATCAATTTTATAATAACTAAAATTTTAAAGTAATTTTATGAAACTTAAAATAATTAAGAAGTAATTGTGTGAATTTAAAAATTAAGGAGTAAATTTTAATATAATTATTTATCAAATGTATAGATAATTAGTCTAGTATATATTATGTCTCTCATTAAGTAAGAAAAAAAGATACTAGAAACCACATGCGCATTTCATAATGATGAAAAGAGGATGAGACAAGAATGCAACTTAACAATGAAAAAGAGTTCCTTTTGCAGTATAAACGTCGAAAAGCTTATAGCGTGGTGGAAAACTGACAACTGAGGCTCCCTATCAGAAATTGGCAGATCGGTCAGACCCACCCATGTTCCTTTTGTTTTCTTGATTTTGCTGTGTTAAGCACAAATCGGATGAACCAAATTTAATAACTACGATAATCTTATCTTTTCTCTTTAGATAAGACTGCAACTTGTGGTTGGGAAGATAAATTCATTATCAAAGACTTCCTTTCCATTTGCTACATCAAAATCATTAATTTATCAAATTAATAAAATATTTTGGTGAGATTTACTTTTTATCAAAATCACCATGAGATAAGAGTTGATATAAATTTTACAACCATTCAATCATGCAAATACAAAAAAAATTGAAAAGAATGCACCTATTCCTTGTCATTCAATTATCAAGATTACACCTCAATGTCACCAATACATGACTTCACTTCCTTCTCTACTCTATCACCACCTCTAGCCAATTAGTTCCACTCTAACTTTACAAGATGAAACTTCTTCCACACACATTATATTTCCATCTCTCTCAAGTTCTCTTTGAGTACATTATTTTATTCTAGAGTCTAACTAACACATTGACCCTTAGGATCCATTTATAGGCTAGTTAGTTATAAGTTTCTAATCACATGATCCTAGGTGTAAAATAACCAAGCTAATTATTGGTACACATATACTAGTCAGTTACTCACACAAATTAGTTACAATTATACTTAGTACCATCTTCATAAAATCTCCACCTTGGAACCAATATGCCTCACCATCACAATTTTCATTACCTTCCTCATCATTGGCCTATCACCGGCGAATCTTTTACTCTTATCGCATTCTTAAACAATGTAAATTTGTGAAAAGGCACCACCTTGGTAAGCATATCTATTACGTTTTCATTGGTAAAAATCTTCCTCAGTTAAAATAACTTTCATTCAATCACATCTCTAATGAAATGAAGCTTTATATCTACATGTTTGGTTCTCTCGTGGTGTTGAGGGTTTTAAGACATATGTATTGCCCCTTATTATCACAATAAACCTCCACAACTCCCTTTATATACCCTAGTTCATCCACTAGCTCCTTCAATCAGAGTGTTTCCTTTACAAATTTTGTAATAATTGCAATTTAACCTCTATTGAAGAAAAAACCACTAGTTTCTATAAATTAGCTTTCCAAATAACAAGCCTACTAACAAATTGAAACATGTAACATGTCAATGACCTCTTCTTATCTAAATAATCTAAAAATTTAGAGTCTATAAATCCTATCACATGTGCCACAAAATCAACTCCATCATACTTTAATCCTATGTTTGCATAGCCCTTTAGATACCTTGGCACTCATTTTATAGCCTCCTAATGATGGCTACTTAGGTTACTCATACCTATTCACCAAATTTTCACTATGTGCCAAATTAGGCCTAGTGCAAACCATGAGATACATTAAACATTCCACAATACTAGAATAAGGCACCTTTTCCATGTATTACTATTTATCTCTTGTTGATGGAGCACAAGAGGTTAATAGTTTAAAATGAGAAGCTAATGATGTTGATTTTTATTTGGCATTGACCATACCAAACATCTTAAGTAGCTTATGCACGTATTGTGTTTGAGTAACCAGTAACAGTCTTGAACTCCTATTTTTGCATATTTCCATCCTTAATATCCTTCTTATTGGTCTCAATTATTTCTTGTCAAATTTATCCCCTTTTAACTCTTTGATCTTCTTAACTTTAGATATGCTTGTATTGGCCATAAGCATATCGTCTACATACTAGAGAAGGTACATTGCATTTGGATCACTAGTGTTCCTCATATGCACATAAGGATCATAACTACTTCTTGTGAAGCCAAAATTGGTAACATATTCATCAAATAATTTGTATTAGCATCTAGGGGACTCCTTAAGTCCATACAAGGACCTTCTGAGCAAGCACACCATGTCCTCTTACCAAGAACCATAAAGCCAATGGGTTGGTCCATATTATATATATATATCCTCTTCCAACCTATCATGCAAGAAAGCAATTTTTACATTGAACTGCTCTAATTCCATATCACATCACACTAAGTCACCAATACTAATAGGACCCTTTCACTACTAGTGCGAAGATTTCAATGAACTATATACCCTTCCTTTGAGTGAATCCTCTAACCACAATCCTTGACTTATATCTTATTAGCTCATTCCCTAGAACTCCATCTTTCTTCTTATAGAGATATTTTCAAGCCACGATCTTAACTCTATGTGTTTTACCTCGATGGCCTCTTTACTTCCCTTCTTTGCCTATCTATTATGTGTACCTACTCAAGTTGAAGCTCATCTACTTTAATACCTTGATTTTATTACATGTCTACATGCTTCACCTTAAAATTGAGCTTTTTCTTTATAGTATTAATGTCCTCATCTTTTGACTCAATGTTAGATATATGATACATTTCATTTTCTATTAAAATCAAATCTCAATTGATAACACATTTAAACTAAATTAGATCTCAAAGTTTATATCCCTTGACAATATCATGGTATCCTAAGAATAAATTTTTTACTACCCTGGGTTCTAGCTTATCCATCTTTCTATGCATATACATCTAAATACTTCTAACACATCATAGGTTACAAGGCCCCTAGTCCATTAATGCAATTGATAGCCTCCTATTTATGTAAAAGAATATTGTGTGTAGCACTTAGGTAACCTTGCACTAATGAGCAAGCATCTGACCCTATTCAATAAATTTCTATTCATTCCCTCAGCCACCCCATTTTGATAAGGGGTGTAATTGATAGTTATGTGCCCAATTATCCCACAATCTTTTCCTTAATAATTATTTTTTTCATGGTAATATTCATGGCCATTATCAATTTTGAGATATTTCATCTTCTTCCCGGTCTGTACCTCCACCTTAGTATTCCATGCCTTGAATTTTCCCAATGCTTCATTTTTGGTTTTTAGTGCATAAGTCCAAGTCTTTCTCAAGTGGTCATCTATGAGAGTGATGAAGTACTTAAAGCCACTGAATGATGGGCTTTGTGTAGAAGCCCATAAACCTGAGTGTATATAAGTAAGTTTTTCACCTTTTCCCTTCTCTTTCCTTGCAAATTTTACTCTCTTTGACTTCCCATGAACACATTATTTAAAGAATGGATGTTTGCTCAATCTCAATTCCCCTAAGAGCCTTGGTCTTTGTAATTCTTGTAACCTTTCCCACTTAAATGTTCTAGCCTTCAATTCCTCAACTAGACACTCATTTTACCATTACTAGTCTCACCAACGGCCAATGTGGGCAATAATTTCCATTTCTCAATTCTCCTTTATAATAAATCATTGAATGTCTAACTACTTTAAGTTTAGTGCCATGCCTTTTTAAAGACATACCCATCATTGGAAAGTTTACCAAGTGAGATGAGATTCCTCTTAAGAGTAGGCATATGTCTTACATTCAACAAAGTTCTTTCAGTACCATCAATTATCTTGAACATCACAATGCCAATTCCAAGAACCTTACATGCTTAATCATTTCCCATGAAAATAACTCTATTCTTTAATGTTTTGTACTAAATAAACCAGTCCCTATATGGTGTCATATGATATGAACATCTAGAATTCAAGATCCATTCCTTATGAAAATGGCCATCAACCACTGTAAGTGCTTCAACATTGTCATGGCCATCATGCACCATTGATGCTTTAGCAAGTCCATTCTCTCTTTCTTTATCCCTATATCTTTTCTTTTCTTGAGACAATCTATCTTAAAATGACCTTCTTTATGACAAATCAAACACCTCAAGGGTTTCTTTGATCTAAGATTTTTGATTCTTGAAGTCTTTTATATCACTTCTACATCTTACTGGTAGTGCCTCTCCTTATGAATTCCCATTTATTGTTTTGTTTAAGGCTTTCATGTCAAACTCTTTTGATCTCAAAGATGAAACCATTACCCTCAATGCGAAATCTTGGCCATACTCCATTATTGTTCTGATGGCACCAAATGACTTAATAGTGGATTCATCAGGATCACTGCATGATTTTCTTTATTAACTTCATCCTCAATGTTGGCCAATTCAATAATCACCTTCTTGAAGTCATCAATATTTCTTTCTAAAGGCTTCACTAGATACATCTTGAAACCAAATAGCTTTTTTTTCAAATAAATCTTGTTTGAGAGTGTCTTCCTTAAGTAAAGGCTTTCCAGCTTGGTTCATAACCCATGGGCTGTTGTTTCATCATTTACATGGCATAAAATTGTATCAAAAAGGTTTAGAATTATGATGGTGAAAGCTATGTCCAAGATTTCTTTCTTCCTTTGGGTGGTTTATGCCTCTATAAATTGTGGTGTTTTTTTTAGAGTAATGGACATTTTGTGTTGTATAAGCACAAATTTCATCTTCTTCTTCCATATTCCATAGTCTCTTGTCCCATTGAATTTTTCAATATCAACCCTTATAGTTCCCATTCTTGATTTCTCTTTACTAAAAATTCATCCATTGAATGATTCCTTCGATTCCCCCTTCAACTTGGGCTCTGATACTACATTTGTTAAGAGATTATTACAATGTTGATTTCCATATGATCATGAACCAATGCTTGGAAATGGAGTATGAGCTATGTCAGAAAAATGCACAAAATAATTCCAAATAATTCAACTACTCCTTATTATTCAATCATCAACATTACACCTCAATGTCATTAATACATTACTTCACTTCCTTCTCTACTCTAGCACCACTTTTAGCCAATTAGTTATACTCTCACTTTATATGATGAAACTTCTTGTTCACACATTACATTTCCATCTCTCTCAAGTTCTCTTTGAGTGAATTATTATATTCTAAAGTCTAATTGACACTTTGGTCCTTAGGATATACTTATAGGCTTGTTAGCTATAAGTTTTTAATCACATAACCCTAGGTGTACAATAACCAAGCTACTTATTGGTACACACACTAGTTAGTTACAACTATATCTTGATGCCATCTTGTATATATATATATAAAGCTTGTAGAAGGTGGGTCTACCAATTTATTTATACTCTTTAATACTCCTTCTCAAGTTTGGGCTACTTTGTCTTTGCAATGGCTTATCACTTAGACTTTCCTCAATAGTTGTTTTCCTATCTTTTTGCATGGCTCATTAAGCTTCAAAATTTTAATTGATTTTAGAGTTGCCACATTGATTCGATCCTAGGCATGACTTTAAGTCGTTTCTCTTAAGATGTTATTTGTCTCCATCAATCCAGTCATGCATTAGGATTCGACAAATACAACTCTAAGATACAATGAAGCTTTGTTGTCTACAGTGTGCATTCACAAAGGCAATCCAAGAACATCTTTGACTTTGAAGAATACTCAAGTTAATTAATATTCTAAATCTACAATATTTAAAACGCTAACTTTATTTGTATATAAATGGTGGTGGGAACTATTCAAGAACATTCATTATTCTTAAACTTTGCTTAGAAATGGCCAAAATAAATGGCATATTTATGTAATGCTATACAACCATTCAAGTTGGATATAACTCCTTAATAATTGTGGCTTTTTCAAAGTCATTTCTCTTTGAAACTAATGTAATTGTTCATACACAATTATAATCTATCCAAAAGTCATTTTCATTTATAAAAATATCACAACTTCTTAACATAAATCATAGCATTTAATTTCCAAAAGTTATAAATCTTTAACATATTTTTACCCAAAGTTACATACTAAACCATTACAACTCTTCACCCAAATTCAATAACTATTTCTTTTTGAAATGTTCTAATAATCTCCCATCATTTTCAAAATGAAATACAATTTTGAATACAATTTTGAAAACATTTATATTGAGTATGTTCCAAAGACTTGCATAAATAAAGATGTCTTTTGGACTTGAACATTTACCTAGTGAAAACACATCAAAGTTAACCAAGATTGCAAGATAAACAAGCCTTTGAATCAAGGATCTTATTTAATTAATTGGATATACCTCATAACATAATCTCTCTTTATCTCTAGTGTTCTTTTATTCATTGACATGTGGATTGAACTTGTGTCTTATATCCTAACTTTTCATGAGTGCTCTAATAGCCAGTCGAGCTACATAGGAGATGATACCATCTTTGACAGTCATATAGGGGAACTTATCAAGGATACATACACACATAACTAAAGTACCCCACATATAATATTCTTATAAGTTCATTATTAGCTAAGTATCTTATTCTCCTCATCTGTTACATGTACCAAGTATATTCACCTTTGGGATACCTCTTTATTTATTATTGTGTTTGCAACTGCAAACATATTATGTATTTTGGCTCATTAAACCTAATATCTTGATTTTTAAAGTTTTGGGTTAAGTTTCAATCATCATTGATTTATTTGAGGTTGGCTTTTGTTTCATTCCCTTCATAAATCAATAATTTTGTCTCTTACAAGTTTTTTATCATCAAAGACCTCTTAAGTTATTCTATTACTTAACATACAACAATATTGTTCTTATCATGAGTATGAATCATACATAATTTGTAAATTAAGTCTATGTACCAATTCATCACTTTAAATCTAGTTACATGCATCAAAACATATCTTTTTATTAGTATATACATACAACTATACAAGAGATATTACCTTGGATAATAAAGGAATACTTACAAATATTATTCCAAATCATCTAGCTTTTATTTTACATTAAGCTATTATAAACATATATGGAGCATATGCATATGTAAGCTTGTTTTTATTGGGATCCCATAACATAGCTCACCTCAATCCATCAAAATTAGAGAAATCAATTACTTTCTCGACATTATTTCTAAGATATTGAAATTTACTCTCACTCTTAAATGAGTGCTTTCACCAAAAGGTATAGCCTTTCACCAAGATTCATGACCTTTCACTAAGTGTCATGACCCTTCCCTAAGAGAAATGACCATTCATTAAGAGTCATACCATTTATCAATTGTTATAACCTTTCACCAAGAGCCATGAATTTCCCCCAGAGTCATTACTGATTCGAACCTTACAAAGAAAAGTTAGACCCAAAGATTAATGATGAGATATTTACTAGGATGATTCCAAATCAGATTTCAAAATTGTAAGGTTTATGAGTGTTGACAATACTCATAAACAAAATATTTATATGTAAATTAGTTTCTAGGCACAATTTCAAGATTACAATTCAAACCGAAGAGATTTCTAAGCTTGAAATGAACATTTTTCAAGTATACTCTTGTTCCTATGCACATTAAAATACATACTATACATTTAGGAACATTTAGTATACATGTTTCTCGATCGATCAAGTAATGACTAGATCGATCGAGTAATGACTAGATCGATCGAGTATCAATCGTGTAAATTCAATGTCCTCTCAAGTTAAATTTAAAGTTAGGATAGATTGATCGAAGTTGAATCTGATCGATCAAGAATCGATCATATTCGATCTACTTGGTCTAAGATTTTTATTAATCGTTTCCTAGATAGATTGAAAAGGGTTTCAATTGATCAAACCTATTGGTTTGATCAATCAACCTTGGTCTAGATCAATCTAGTAGTGAAATCTTCAACTTTAATCTAATTGTTTACTTTATCCAAATATTACAATTACCATATTGTCTATATAATTTACTATTCTATGAATTATTTAATGGAAAGATATGTAACTAGAATTTGACTTAGCATTAGGGCTTTAATATTTTCAATTTAAAAAATCTTAACGCACATGCAATTGTAATATATTTATATTAATTCGATTAATTCTCTTACACGTTAAAAAAAATCCCAAAATGACATAATTTGCTCAAGCACGTGAATTATTGGAATCCAAAACCGAAATATTAAAAAAATTAAAAAAATTCTTAGATTATAAGGAACTACTCCACCTTTGTTTGAACCCATTTTATTCCAATCCCATTTTATTCTACCAAACACGTCCACCTCCACTTTTGACAAACACCTCTACACCACAAATAACAGGCAAATACCTACGCCTAAACCACCTATTCAATTATATCCTAATAATAATTCAATAATCTAAGTTATAAGAGATAAAATGTCCTCTAATAAAGGGTGATTTTAATAGTGCGTTGGAGGGGGGAAAAGTGAGAATCCGTTAGGGATAATTTTTGGAAGGAAAAATAAATTATTTTTTTAAATATTCCAATAATGCCCCATTAAAAATGATGGATGATAAATTCTTCAAATTATTTTGTTTATATCATTAGAATATTTTAATAAGTTGTTTATATCATTAGAACATTTTAATCACGTAACTTTTACAAAAGACATAAATTACTCAATTTTTAAAATTAGTATACTTCAATCATATAACTATGAAGAAAAATAACACTTTGATCACATGTTATGTGACTAAAATGTATCAATTTTAAAAACCGTATGACTTATGTGTACTTTAGAAAAACTACATGACCAAAGTGTCCAAATAATACATTTTTAGTGACCTCTAGGGTAATATTCCCAAAAAAGATCATGTGTTTTTAGAACAAAAATAAAATTGTTGTCCTTATATCGCTTAACCAAAAAATTACTACACTAAATTGTATCTTTTTTTAAACGTTAAAAGGACCTATAATGCATCAGTCCCAAAACAAATGCCATAGAAAAGTGTAATGTACTGCAATCAAAATTCACAAGCTGCTATTGTCTCTCTTTGACAAAAAAAAATCACAAGGTGCAAGATACAAGTGTAAACCTTTAGGCCATTAACCCATTTTATCCTAAAGCTTGCGCTTATCTCTCCAGATAGTCGATCAACTCTAACCAGTCAAGGAAGAGAAGCTATCTACACCTTTTCCAAAAGTAGTATGACATGGATATAAAGGAAGTTTCTTGTCTAACCAATCTAGGAAGCTGGACTCTAATAGAATTATAGAAAGCATTAGACATCTTCACATTCCTAACATGAACCTGAACAATAGGATTTGACTTCACATGCCAGAGGTTCTCAATATTAAATATGCTTTTTACCTTGTTGAGTCAGTTTGATTGTTCATGGATCTCTGGAGACACCTACATTCCGGCAAAGGATAATTATAAACTGATGATTTTCGGTTCAACTTTTGCACTCTCTGTATAATCATGCCTTTGCGGTTACTTTCACCTAACATTAGTTGCATCTGATCCTTGAAAACCTGCCAACTGCGTACCAATATGGAATAACAGTTTGATATAGCTCTGATGACAAAAGTCAAAAGAATAAAGCATTGACATATGTTGGCATATTAGTCTTTACATGAATGCTTGGATGCAATTTAGCTTTATATTTTTTTGCTTTTGTTCTACAAACCTAGACCATCCACTATTGTTACTCTGAATAATCTAAAGGATGGCAATTCTCATGAAGCATCATAGAACAGTTTCAAGTAAATAAAAAAAATGGATGAAAGTTCTTAAAATTTGAATTTAGCTTTCATAAAATCGAAATGCAGGTGGTAAGTTCAAAGGCCAAAAACTTGGCAAATCTAGAGTGAAAATGAAAAAGAAAAAGTTGGAGGGAGGAGAATACCTGATACTCTCATCTTGCAATAGTAAAACAAGCTTGCTTTTATCAGGCTTTATGGTCTTGGCATGTCCACCATACAGAAATCTCCGATGACCCATTAGGAAATGCGGGAAGTTGCCACCTTGAGTTGTTACGAAAACCTCACTAAGCAAGCATACTGTATAGTCTAGAGCTGCCAATCTTGAAGAATATCCCTACCACAGTTTGAAATCATTGACTAGTCAAAACAAGCCTAAGATACAATATCACTAATGATTCATATCTTTCGGTCAGTCTACTGATCCAACAAGACTGTCTATTCAATATTGTTCACTAGATCAAATGACTCATAGCCTAATGCTTTATCGCAAAGATAAAACATCCTAATCTTGGCAGCATAACAGGCTTCAAACTGTATTCTTTAATTCGACTTTCTAAAACAGTAGAAGTTTTTGTTTTTATAATATCTGAATGCACTAACAGGATGCATTCCATTAATTACACGAATCAGTCTGGCTCTATTAGGAAAAAGAAAAGAAAAGAGAAAAAAAAAGAATCGTCTGGCTTTCAAGATAGCGGCAACTACAAAATTTTCCTAACTTGTCTCTTCAGAACTTAACACAACGCAAATTGAAATCACTTGACTGAAACATTCCAGTCACTGTTTAATTCAAATTAATGAATTTAATGTAATCAGAAACCTGAACCAGATAATTGATTTTTCAAAACTAAGTATATGATAGTTTTCATCAGCTGTCTACAATGATGGGATGAACTTATGAAGACTTATTTGTGAAATATATTTTTCTGTATTGAATTGAATTTTTTACTATAGCTATTATATTACAATTTATTGGAAAAAGCTAGGACTAGAAAAGGAAATAAATCTCCGAATTATTGTTTTGATAATCTTTCTAATTCTAACCGTGCTAAACAAGGAAAATATTTCCTATTAAATTTACAATATTCCTTATAATATTCCTGATCAATATACAATCAAAATAAAATTTTCATCTTTAATTCATGAGATTTTAACACTCTTCTTCAAGTTAGATCGTATATATTGATCATATTTAACTTGCAAATAAGATTATCAAACAACTATTGGTGAAATGTTTTGGTAAAGCTATCAACAGTTTGTTTTTTTTGTTGAAACATAAGTCATGCAAATTGTTTTATCTTCAACCTTCTCTTTGATAAAGTGTATCGACTTCCACATATTTTTCTATCATGCTAAATTGCATTAAGGGAAATCTTAATAGGTATCTTGTTATCATAGTATAGCTTTATTGAAGGTATTGGAATTTGAAGTTCCATCAAGAGTTTTTCCAATCACAGTGCCTCAGATTCTTTGTGCGACTATTCTAAATTTTGTTTCTGTAGTACACCTGACTATTATATTTTGCTTTTTACTTCTCCATGTCACTAAGTTTCCAAAAACAAATATGCCATATTCAATAGTAGATTGTTTGTTCTCTACTGAACTAACCAAATCCAAATCAATGTAGACTTCTAAGTTCCTAACTTTTTTTTAAAGAAATTCTACCAAGTGATTCTTTAAGATATTTGAGAATTCTGTAAACCGATTTAAGGTGAGCTTCTTTTAAATAATGCATGTGTTGACTTAACTATGTCAAGTTTGGTCTGAGATAGTACATTAGTTTTCCCACGAGATTTTGATATCTTTCTCCTTCACCGTTTTACCCAAGTTTTCATATTTATTTCCAACCTCAATTTGAGTTCACTTGGTTTGCAATTAAGCATGTCTATTTCAGTGAAAAAATCAATGACATATTTACATTATGAGACACTGATTCCTTTTTTTAATCTTGCAACTTCTATTTTTAAGAAGTATCATATTTGTTCTAAATTCTTGACTTCAAATTCAATAACCAAGTTTTTCTTTAATCTTCCACTATCTTCTAAGTTATCACCAAACAAGATTATATCAACAACAAATACCATCAGAATTGTTCTCTTTCTATTTCCATTTTGTTTTAAAAACAAGGTATGATCTAATTGTCCTTTTTGATATCCTTACTACCTCATTAAACCTATCAAAGCATGCACTAGGTAATTGTTTGAGACATAGAATGATTTTTTTCAATTTGCACACTGTATCTTCTCCTTTCTTGACGAATCCTAATGGCATGATCATAAAGGCGACTTCTTCTAATACTCCACTGAAAAATACATTTTTTATATCACGTTATTGAAATGGCAATCTAAATTAACTGCTAATGATAGAAACACTCTTACTATATTCAATTTTGCTATAGGTACAAATGTTTCTATATAATCAATTCCATAAGCTTATATGAGCCCATTCGCAACAAAACGAACTTTATACCACTCTATTCCATCAACTTTGTATTTTATTGTAAATGCCCATTTATAAGCAATTGATACTTTTCCTTTTGGTATTTCTGATACATTTCAAGTTTCATTTTTTTTCAAATACCCTTATTTCTTCCATAAAAGCCTCTCTCCATTCTGAAATTTTTAAAGCTTCGTGAATCTTTTTTGGAGTTTTTGTCCTATCAATATTAGAAGTAAAGGCATGGAAACCAATTGACAAAATTTTGTATGAAACAAATCTAAAGATGGGATGAAATGCATCAAGTTATCATTGTTCTTTAATTTTAACCTTCACGAGTAAATAATCCTTGATTTTTTCATATATTGTTCTATGTTTATGTTTCCTTCTGTTGATGCAAAACATAATAGGAAGGGGTAGTGGGCTCATGACACTAACTGTTTTGGTTTGGCTCATGATTCGGACTATTTGACTGAGAATATTCACTGTTTTGGTTATCAAAGAACTCAGGAAGACTCATATTTAAGTCTAAGTGTTGACCAATAGAATAATCTTTACTTAAATTCTTCCCCTAAAGATATGGCTTTAGGTAGTGAAGAGTATTTTTAAAGAAAAAGATACTCCGACTAACAATGACCCCTTTTGTGGAGGATTCATAGCATTTGTATCCCTTTTGAGTGGATGAATACCCAATAAAAACACATTTACTTTTTTTGTATATAACTTTGATCTATCAAGTAAGTGAATGTGAGTAAAGGCACTACACCAAATACTCTGAGGAAAAGATTAGCCTAATGGTAAGAAATAGGAAAAAACTTTGGGAATTTTTGAAATTTATAAGAGAATGTGATTTGGCATTCGATTGATGAGATAAGTGACAGTTAAAATATTTCCCAAGAAAGTTTTAGACATGTTTGTAGTAAACATTAAGGCTCATGCTACTTCAAGGAAGTGTCGATTTTTTCGTTCAAATATCTCATTTTGTTGGGGAATATGATCACGAGACCTTTGATGAATTATCCCATGTTTCAGGAGATAGTTCCCTAAGTTATAGTTGAAGTATTCAATGTTGTTATCTTTACTAAAAAAATGAATTTGTGTTTGAAATTGGGCTTGGATAATAAGGTGAAAGTTAATGAAAATATCACGAACCTCAATTTTTTATTTCAATAAATAAATCCAACGTAATCTAGTGTGATCAATAAAAGTAACAAATCATTTAGAGTGGGTAAAATTAAGGAAACGAGAGGGCTCTCATACATCAATGTGAACTAAGACAAAAGGATTAGATGGTTTATATTGATTAATAGAAAAAGAAACAAATTGATGTTTTGCCAATTCAAAACTTTCAAACTAAAAATTGATGGTTTTATTTGAAAATATATATATGAAAATAAATATTTCAAATATAGAAAATAAGAATGTTTCATTCTATAATATCATAACATAATTTCATTATTCATAGAAATATATATAGAATCACATATTGCAATTTGACTATTTTTACTCACATTAACCTCATTAAAGTAGTACAATCATTCACACTTTTTAACATTGTCAATTGTCTTTCTCGAAAAAAGGTTCCAAAAACATAGTGAGATAGAAAGAACTTAGTTGGACAATTTGAATTTTTTGTTAATTAGCTAATGAATATTAAATTACAAGATAGGTTTAAGACATGAATGACAGATTTAAGTGTTATAAAATTGAAAATTTGGATATTCTTTTTCCTACAACAGTTGAGAGAGACCTATCTTCTACTCTAATTTTAAGATTACCAACACACGATGAATAAGACGTGAATAAGTAATGGGCATTAATCATATGATTAGATGCACTAGAATCAATAATCCAGAAAATTTTAGACCGTGAGATGATAACTAGGGGATTTAAGAAATTACGTTTATAGGCTAAAGAAGTTGAGAAAATTTTGGTGGATTATTGACCTAAATTTTTCATATTGAAATTGATCTAGTTGTTTTGGATTAAATGCTCTCCATGAGCTTGAGTCATCCTGTGGTTAGTGGTCATTAAAATCCTGATAATTTCGAGCCTTATTCTATCTTAGTTTCCAATAATCCAATCTACTAATCTATCATGAATTTTCCCACAAGTATCTCTTGTGTGGCCAGGTTTACAACAATGACTAGAAAAATCATTTTTCTTTATGAATTTGGGCAATTTCCTACTCGATTTTCATTAGACCTGTGTAAAATCAGCTGAGAACCCATATTCTGACTTAAATTAGAACCAAGCTTATTCTACATTACAATCCCAAAACTAGGCCCATTTGTTGTTTGAAAACCAGGCTTATTCGTTGTTTGGAAATTAGGCCCATTTGTTATTTTAAGACATTCAGGCCCAACAACATCATTAGGCCCATTTTGGCCATATTTGTTGTTATGTAATCCAACCCCACTCCATTTTATACTCTTCGAGAGTACTAGAGTAGATGACCCCAGTTCTCACAAACCACCCACCAAAGAGGAGATGACTTCCAACACCATCAATGTTGTCACTCAGCATCACTCTCCCGCAACTTTCTTCTCTCACTTTGGCAAAGACCCACCGAACACTGGGTAGTGGTTTCCGTCCAAATATCCCTACCCTCACATCATCGAGCTCGTGGTTGCAGCTAGCAAAAAACTCACACCCTTTTCTTTCCACCTTCTTTCAATGCCTAGTAATGTCACTAGCACGTTCTCAATCTTCCTCTAAAATCATATTGAGTTCTTATAAGAGGTCAATAACCTCTTTATCTCTTTGTTTCATTCCACATAAACTAGTTTTTAACTTGAATATCTGTAAAGAATAGTCACCATTAGAATACGTATCTCTAACAACTTCCCATACTTCTTTTGATGTTGACAAGAATATGTATGTTTTTTCAATCAGGAGTGTCATAGAATTGACGAATCACGCAATCACCATGGATTTTTCTGAGCTCTACCTTCGCATTGCATCAATTTTAGTTGAGTCAAGTTTTCTTGTTTCCCCATCAAATACAATATTTTACCCTTTTCATTGATAATTAACTTTATGGATTGAGCCCATTGTCAATGTTGTAAAATTGGCACTTGCGGAAGCGAAGATCAGGTCCAATTTTGATTGCACAAATTAATAATAATGGATAACGGCAAAACAATAACCAATAAGAAATTAAATGACACACAATGATTTAAGTGGTTCAACTTTTCAATGTGAAAACTCTACTCCACTGACGACGGCACACCGAGGAAAAATCCACTAATAATCAAATGGAGATACAAACACCAATTTCCAGAGAGTTTCACAAATTATACCAAAATACGTAATCAACCCACAAAATATCCCCTCTAATTTATTGGTAATATATAGCAAGATAAATTAACAAACTTGCTATTAAATCAAATATTACCGTACAAATGAGAGAAACACCACAAATGGCAGCTAAAAATGGACAGCTTTTGTCCTTGGATGATTTCCTCCTATTTTCTTGGTTAGTTCTTGCTTGTTTTCTTCTTCTTTGGTGTTGCACACAAAAAACCCTACGCTTTCTCTTGTATTTTTCAATTTGCTTTCTCTTACTTCTCCACACGAAAAAATGTTATATATATATATATTACAAAGGTGGGCTAGGGTTTAATAAATAGGTTTGGGCTTAATATTGTTTTGGGCCACTATTAACAAATCTCCACCTTGGCTCAAAACAAAAAACAAGTTCTTCAAATGAAATTCCTCAGATTATCAAATAATCGTCGTTCAAAACCCCAGAAGAGGTGATCATCTCTTGCAAACACCAATCAAGTCAAGCAATACTTGAACTTGTTAAATGGAAGCCCAGTTTGGTTAACATATCACTGGATTCTCTGTAGAAATGACTATCTTATTGACATGATAGCACCACGAGAGACAATGTCACGAACGAAGTGATATCTGACATCAATGTGTTTGGTTCTTTCATGATACATAGTATTCTTAGTCAAGTGTATCGCACTCTGACTATCACAAAATACAACAGAAGTATCCTGTTGTAAACCCAAATCACAGACCAAACCTCTAAGCCAAATGGCTTCTTTCACTGCTTCTGCTTCTGCCATATATTTCACCTCTGTCGTAGACAAAGCAACTGTAGATTGTAAAGTAGCCTTCCAACTAATGGCACAATGAGAAAGAGTGAAGACATAACTTTTGTCGGAGATCTTCTTCTATCCAAATCACCGGCAATCGAGTCCACATAACCAATAACACTGCGGCCCAAAGTGTTAGAACTCTCATCATATACCAAACCAAAATTAGATGTACCTCTCAAATACCAAAGTATCCATTTCATCAAGCGCGATGACCCTTACCGGGATTACCCGTATATATCTGCCGACAACACTAGCTGCGTGTGAAATGTCTGGACGAGTACTGAACCATAGCGTACATCAAACTACCAACGGCAGCATATGAAACTTGAGACATGTACCGCTCTTTTTCTTACTTTGTGGTGACAAATCCAAAGAAAACACGAAATGCGACTAATCTTCGCTCAGAGTTTAGAATCTTTCATGCCAAAGCGTTCGAAGAACTTTTTCAATATAACTTTTCGAGTCAAATAAAGCTTGCCCGCTTTGTCTATCCCTGTAAATTTCCATGCCCAAAAATTTTCTTTTGCACGAAATCTTTCATCTCGAATTCACCCGTTAAGTTGAGACTTTAATTTACGAGATCTCGAACTTATTCTTAGAAGCAATAAGTAGCGTGTCATCAACGTAAAGCAACAAATAAATGGATGAACCATCATGAAATATTTTATGATAAACAGACTATCATAATCAACTCCTGAAGTAACCATGATTAATCATAAAAGAATCAAACCGCTTATACCACTTTGCCTTGGCGAGATTGTTTCAACCCATATAAAGACTTTTT
This sequence comes from Hippophae gyantsensis, assembly GCA_030763125.1. NCBI lineage: Eukaryota > Viridiplantae > Streptophyta > Magnoliopsida > Rosales > Elaeagnaceae > Hippophae > Hippophae gyantsensis. Next base: position 20,548,763 of record CM061032.1, on the reverse strand, counting down.
CAATAAACAAACATGATCTTCCTTACGGAACAACAAACCCCTCCGGATTTGATGCATATATATTTGTTCTTCAAGCTCACCATGTAAGAATTGCCTTGACATCAAGTTGTTCTAATTCCATGTCAAACAATGCAACCATAGCAAGCAACACACGAATAGAGCTATGTTTCTAGCAGTGAAAATACTTCATTGAAGTCAATACCTTTCTTCGACAATAGCCCTTTGCAACAACACGTGCCTTGAACCTAGCTACTTCAACCTCGGTATACCTTCCTTTTTCTTAAAGACCCGTTTTGTTTCCAATAATCTTCGGCCCCAGCGGTTTCACCAATTCCCAGTATGATTCTTATGAAGTGATTCAATCTCTTCATTCATAGAACCGACCAATCGAACAGGACTTTCATCCGCAGTGGCCGGCCATGATAACTAGAAGGTTCGTACACCTCGATAGACTGCCACACAGACAATGCAAAAGAAACTAAGTGCATCTCTGCCGTGCCTGCGAGGCGGCTTACGAATCTCTCTTATTCCTTTACCCTTAAGCAATACTATATGGTTGCTCGTGTTGGTCTTTTGCTACATCATGAGCAGAATCATCTATCTCATCCACGGATGGGCGTCCGAAGTGCCTCTTGCACTTGACTAGGAGATCTACTCTCGAAGCTCCTTTCTTCACTAACTGCAAGTGGTCTTTATCTGCAATGATAGACTCTTTTTTTCTTTTGTAACATTGAAAACTCATCAAACTTAACATCTCGCTAATCAAAAATTTAGGTGACTTGGGTTCAAACACACCATAATCTATAACCCTTCACCCCGGAAAGGATACCCCAAAAATATGCATTTCAATGCCACAGGCTCAAGTTTACCATCATTAACATGAGCATAGCGGAGATGACAAAAACTTTCAAATCGGAATAATTAGCGGGAGTACCAGAGAATACCTCAACTAGGTCTTCAACTCGGTGCGGTTGATAGAGACCGATTCACCAAATAGCGAGGCATGGCTACAAGTTTCGGCCCAAAAGATTCATCCAAGTCAGCTTGAAAAAGCATACAACGAGCTCTTTTTAAGAGAGTTCTATTCATACGTTACCGCACTCCATTTCTTTGTGGTGTATGGCGCAGTGCGGTGTCTCACTATGCCATTCCTTTCACGGAACTCATTAAACCGACTATCACAAAATTCCAAACCATTATCGGTTCTCGAAATGCTTGATTTTTCTTGCTTGTTTGATTTTATACAAGCCTTGAATTTTGCTAAATTTTAAGAACGCATCATTTTTGTTCTTCGAAGAAAATACACCCAAACATTATGAGAAGTCATCGAATAAAAGTCAACATATCTGAGCACCACCCTTAGACCTGACCACGAGAAGGACCCCAAAGATCCGAATGAATATAATCAACGGTACCTTTTCGTTTTATGGATGGGCATCTTGAATTTGACCTGCGATGCTTTCCGTAAACACAATGCTCCGCAGAAATCAAGCTTCCCGGTTTCGACCCGCAAAGCGAAATCCCGTTTGCTCAAAATAGACATCCTCGCCTCACTCGTATGTCCAAGCCGCATATGCCATAATCGAGTAGTGTCGAATCTTGATCGGACGAGGATGAAAGCCCGATACGCCGATAACGGTGCTACCGAAGCATATAGAGACCACGCGAACAATTGCCGCTTTAATAACAATGAGAGCACCACTTACTAACTTTTAAAACTCCTTACCTTGACTACATACTTGTAGCCTTGTGAATCAAGAGTACCCAAAGATATCAAATTCTTTTTCAAATGCGGAACATGGCGAACATCTTTTAAAGTCCTAACAATACCATCGTGCATCTTAATTCGGACGGTACCAATGCCATGACCTTACGGAGATATTATTTCCCATCAAGACAACACCCCATCAATAGGTGATAAGACGCAAACCAATCTCTCTTGGAGACACGTATGGTAAGTCTGCAACCAGAATCAAGAATCCAAACATCTCGGAGAACCAATAGATGCGATAGAACATTTTCACCATCGAACGAGCTAACTATCTCGCAACACAGCTGACATCATTAGTCTGAAGACGTTTGTGATTTTCCTTTACCTTTGAGTTTAGGACAATTTACTTTCCAGGTGCCTTCTACGGCCGACGATAATTGCATTTATCTTTTCTTTTTCTAGATTTGGATCTAGACTTGCCTCAATGTTTGCTTGTGCCTTTTTCTTGATTTCTACCTCGACAAATAAACCACCGCTATTATCATTATTGCTTGTAGACACCTTTTTTCTTCAACTCTGAATTCAAAGTCGCTTTGACATCTTCCAAAGAAATAGTGTCTCGCCCATATAGCATAGTATCAACAAAATGTTCAAATGAATGAGGTAAAAAACATAATAGAACTAAGGCACAGGTCGCCGTCATCAATCTTAACACCACCATTTTTCAAATCACGAATAATTTTAGTAAATTCATCAAGATGATCGTGCAAAGGTGTACCTTTCCGACATTGAATGTATACAAACTTATTGGCTAAATATAACCCGGTCAAAGAACTTGGTCATATACAAATTCTCCAATTTAAGCCATAACCCAGTAGGAGATTCCTCATCACCAACTTCGGCGTAATACCTGCGTCGTGACAAGGATAAACTGAATTGAACTGAGAGCATTTTCCATTAATGCATCTTTTTCTTCATCAGTCAATTTTTCTGGCAATTTATCCTTGCCTTCAAGTGTCTTAACGAGCCCTTCTTTAACTAATACGGCCCGCATCTTCATACGCCAAAGACTGAAATCATTTCTACCATTAAATTTCTCAATTTCATATTTTGCCGCCATGACAGAAAACCCAATATTAAATAAACAGAAATACAACCCAGAAAATATGAAACCAATCAGATAACCAGAAGCTCAAAATAAATCCAAAAGAGCAAACTTGATCAGTTCCAATAAATAACCGAATAACCCAATAGCTCTGATACCAATTGTTGTAAAATTGGCACTTGCGGAAGCGAAGATCAGGTCCAATTTTGATTGCACAAATTAATAATAATGGGTAACGGCAAAACAATAACCAATAAGAAATTAAATGGCACACAATGATTTAAGTGGTTCAACTTTTCAATGTGAAAACTCTTACTCATCGTGACGGCCTGACACGCGAGGAAAATCCACTAATAATCAAATGGAGATACAAACACCAATTTCCAGAGATCTTCACAAATTATACCAAAATACGTAATCAACCCACAAAAATATCCCTACAATTTATTGGTAATATATAGCAAGATAAATTAACAAACTTGCTATTAAATCAAATATTACCGTACAAATGAGAGAAACACCACAAATGGCGACTAAAAATGGACGGTTTGTCCTTGGATGATTTCCTCCGCTCTCTTGGTTAGTTCTTGCTTGTTTTCTTCTTCTTTGGTGGTACACACAAAAAACCCTCTTTCTCAGTATTTTTCCCAGTAATTTGCTCTCTTACTTCACTGACAAAGGAAATGTTATATATATATATATTACAAAGGTGGGCTAGGGTTTAATAAATGGGTTTGGGCTTAATATTGTTTTGGGCCACTATTAACGGTCAATAATTTTTATCATTGAATTTTTCAACAATAAATTAAAGTGAGGAATTATCTAGTCCACCATAATTCATAGTAGATATGATTTCTATTTCTAAACTAGTGTTTTCTCAAACTGTTTTTAACTCTTGATTCAGAGTTAATCAATCATAACTTGGTTATATGAGACCCTATCTTTAATATCATGAAGATTTATGAGATTTGTGAAATATATTTTATGTATTGAACTGAATTTTATACAATAGTTATAGTTACAATTTATAGGAGAAAGCTTGGACTAGAAAAAGAAGGAAATAAATCTCCTAATTATTGATATGATAATCTTTCTATTAAATTAACAATATTCTTAATAATGTTCCTAATCAACATACAATCAAACCAAAATATTTGCCTTCAATTCATGAGATTTCAACAACTTGTATAACCTGAACTGTGATGTTTACTATTGAAATCATAACTAAACAAGAGAAAGTGATAAGAGATAATGATACAAATTGCATATTGATAGTTGACATGCAAAGCCATAATATCTCTAAATCCGATATTATGTAGTTGCACTTGCACGAGTGGCAGTAAGATAAATACCTTAAAAGGAGCAAGCTCATCTTGGGATGCCAGAGTCTCTTTTGTATACAGCTTTGGGAACATCTTTAGTAAAGGACCTAAATATTTATCTTCTTGATATATTTTTCCAGATGCCAAATAGATTGAAGTATTGTTACCAAACCCCATACCACGCAGCATCATACCGACCTACACTGACAACACAACATGCAACCAAAAGAGTTATTATTATTGACAAAGTTCAATTATAAATCACAATATTCAATCGTGAACAAGAAAACATGAGATTAACTGTAGGAGACTAAATAAATTAAATTATGTTACTCTTTGAAGCTCAGTTTCACAGTTCACAAGTCTTACAAACACATGGATAACTAAAAAGTACTCAGCCAACCATTAGCCAAAAAAAATACTCATGCATTTTAAATACCTCCAAGGGGGTTAGGGGACATTTTCCTTGAATTCGATTTAGACCAGGTAAAATGACATGATCCTTGCGTTTGAACTTCTTCCCCCATCCTCTTTCTCTAACCGAATCCATTTCAAATTTTTCAGCTTTTCCCCCATCGTAAACACAGCATGAGAAAGCCACCATGTCCTACGGATCAATGAATGATGCTTATAGTATCATGCTTTAGTTTCTCTTACCCATGAATACATGTAGAGCCAAATGCTCTAAAAATAAATGAAAATAAGCAAATGGTACCTCCTCAAAACGAAGGTGGATAGAAACATATTTTCCACCAGTGCCTGAGCTCTTCTCAACCATACGGTCCACTAGTTTCTTGGCTAGAGTTGAAATAGGGGAAGAGAACCTCAAGGCTTGATAATTAGATAAACATCTTAGTAACTGAATGTTAGATGGTACACTCATTGCCAATCTATTAGCAAAAGGTGCTATGCGGATAACCCTGCATCAAATGAGTAAAAGGCAGTCAGCCACTCAAAAGATTCAAAGGAAGTTTCACAAGATATTACAGCTCCGAAGCAAAACACTCAGTGAAGTCATTACATGGTCATTAGCAGAAAATTTGTCATGTTAAGTACAGCTCCGAAGCAAAACACTCAGTGAAGCCATTCACTACAGATGTAAAAGTAAGTTAAACAAATGGAAAAGGCTAATGGTTTAAAACCTACCCTTGTTGCCTTAAGACAGGGTAGACTTCTCTCGTGTAATGACCAACAGAAGCCCAAGCTTGTATACGGTAGTTAGAAATATTACTAATGTTGTAATCATATCTCTCCAACAATGTTGAGGGTAGCTCTTTAACCACTTTAACATGGTCCTTAAGGGTGGAAATGAAATGATCTTCATCATATATATCATTGAACTTGCTGTGGAAAAAATGACAATTATTTCAACAGATGTTATTGCAAATATATAAATACAAAAGGACATGAAATTGAACAACAATTATAAGAAACTATAGAGAAGACTCATCATCGTGGAAATAGTGTAAATGTTGAAAGAGATCATATATATGGTAAGACACTCAGGTGAAGGACTTACCTCGGATCCCTCCACACACTGTTGAATTCAAAGTGAGGAATTACAAGTATTGCATTCAAAAGTCCAGCTACAGCAACTGCATTGCAGATCTGTAGAAATCATGATATCACAAATTAAAGCAAACCTCTGGGCATGAACAGATAATACATGCAGACATTCTTGCTCTACCTAGGTAAGAAGGCAATAAAATACGATAGAATAAAGAAAGTCATCCCAACCTAGGTCAGAGGTAGGCAGTAGCCAAAGATTAACATACCGCAGATCGCTGTTGGTTAAGACCACCATTTGCTTCGACAATTAAATAGCCACTGGGACCAAGGGACTCTGAAATCAAATGGCACTAATTACTCATTCTTTTCCAGATTGTTATACAGAATCTAACATGCAGCAGTTGATGTATGCAAGATCAGACTATCAATTACACAAGGGTAGTTCCGTTCTTTTCTAGACAGTTTATTATGTATTGATATAAATCAAGTAAAGAAGCTGCACTCCCAAGCTATCAAATTCCTAACTTCTCATGCAGTGACATTAAAAAAGCATAAATGACAGGTTGTGCCATTATGATACATACCAAACTGTGCATGCTGTCCAACAGGTGCGCTTGAACAAGGCTTCAGCTCTTTCAATCTCCTTGTTTTGTGGTATTGCCATATTGAGGAAAGCTGCAAAAAGAAAAAAAATGTGTTTTGCGTTAATTGCAGCAATTAAATACATGATATATATCAAATAAAAGTATTCAAGAGTCTCAATAATCTTTGAAATCACAAAACCTATTTTAACTTATTTTCACTATAACTGCTTGACATAACCAACGCCTGGCTGAATTAATGGGTAATTAACTCTTAAAGGCCTAACGAACCACCAATGAAATTAAAAGGAAGCCAAAAATTGGAGAATAATAAATAAAAGATAACAAAAAAACAGAAACGAAACTGGAAACAAATGTGCCATTGGTTGGGAGAAATTCTAATGAGTCCATCCCATTTTATATTATATTATATAAAATATGTTCTATACTTCTGTGTTATTTAGATTGTTTGGGGCCTCCCCCTACCATTAACAACTCGACTGAATGTTTGGGGCCTCCGCCTACCATGTTTGTTCTCAAACAAAACTAGAAATGTGAAATAAATTGTCTCATCAAATCTTATGTCTCATTTAGTTTCCCTAATGTGTTCGTACTACAATATTATCTTATTTTATTTAAATATCATCTCTTTCATTTTATCTCATTTAGATCTTAATGAACCTAACTTTAAACATATATTGTATCATTTTTTTATTAAACTTATATTATAAATAATCATATATCATATTTTTTATTTTATTTTATTCTTATTTGACTCATTTATAAAAAAGATATCTCAAACCGTCTCATTATTATCTCATCTCATTAAAAAATTAAGTAAGATAAGATGAGATAAATTTTAAAAATTAATAGACTATAACATTAATCTCTAAAAACATCTCATCTCAATTTATACCTCTATCCAAAACTATCACTTTTCCTTCTATAGAAAATCAATGCTAGCAAATGAAAGTGACAAACAACTTCCATTACAGAAAAGATTTTCTTGTTGGGGCGAGACTCGCTTGAATCCAAATTTAGGAAGACAGTCTAAAATTAATCGGATCAAGTTGAGCACCAATTCAGAAACCATTAATTCCTTTTACTTCGGAAAGGAACGTAACTTTGATGAGTTAATTAATAAATTGTTGGACATAAAAAGAAAGGATCCAAGAAACCAAATAAGAATCTCTCGGATAAATTCCATCTGAACATTTCTGAAATTTTCAAATCCTAAACCGTTTTATACCGATATAGACCTCTTGACTTCAGTAAACTTTTTCATCTACAAGTCTTCATCTTCCAAAATTTTCTCGTTAACTCGAAAACAAGTCATAATCCACTTCTTTTCCTCAAAACCCGAACAAATAAACCAGCAGTTTTTTAATGAATAAAGGGCACACAATGAAAAAAACAAACAAACCTCATTCATAGATGAATTATCACTCTGAATATCAGGCCAGAGCCTCTGAAAAATCAAGTGGCTACGATACACAGCACCAGGAGGATGCTGACCAAAAAGAGCAGAGAGAGGACCGACATACACGAACAACACAGAGATGTAGAACAATGAAAGAACCAGCAAGTACCGAAGGTTTCTCCGGGAAAGAATGGCGCCGGAGAATGAAGACTGGCTTTTAAAACGCACTCGCCGGCGACAGCGAGATAGAGCATTAGATTGACGGGGCGGTGACGGAGGTGGGCTGAGTGAGTTGCTACAGCAACTCTCACTGGCATATTCATTGCCATTATTGTAGTGGGTTTTGGCTTTCACTGCCATTAATTTCCTGTATTTGCGTCTATTGTTCTTTCGTTGTCAGCTCACTAACAAACATGTATAGAAAGCGAAGCGGTTTCTTGGTAATCATTATTAGGGAGACAGAGGGAGGACTGTGAAAGAGATGGTTGGAGCTTTTTGCTTCACTTTTTTAATTATAATTTACAGAACAATATTTGTGGTAAATTGAGCTTTCAAAGCTTAGATTTTTATGAGATTTGGAATGTAAAACAGTAGTATTAAAAATAAAAAAATAAAAATAAAAACAGAGAGACACTTTTTGGAAGGAGACTGGCTTGCTTATACCTAGAGCCCAAGATGGTGACAGTTAAGTTTGTCAAATTACCTCCGATTAAAGTGATTAATTAACAATTTTTAAGTAATGGCGCAGTTACAATCAAATATATATATATATATATATATATATATATATATTTGAATTTTTTAAAATAAATTTGTAATTTTTTTTAAATAAAAAAGTTTACTTTTTAAGGAAGGAAACAAATATATATGTTTGTTGTTGAAAATAAATATAATAAATAACTAATTATTAAAGTTTTGAACTAAGTCGTTTACTTAGGGAAAAAAAAGTAAAGAAATTTTAAATGGAGATAAATACAAAATATAAAACACTAAGTCAATAGGTCACTGGTTAATATTACTGACAAAATTTAATGGTCTAAATTTACTGTTTAAATCAATGATTTATATTGCAGCTGGTACCGTACTGTTTAGGGCACTAAAGAAGGACGCGTGGAAAAATAATATATATATATATATATATATTGGGGAGGTATGTTGGCGTTTCATATTTTTCTGATCAAGAAATTTTTAAGTAATTAATTTATTAATTGCTTAAACAATTTTAATGTAATTATGAAAGATAATGATTTTAAATTGGATGTTAAACATTTTAGGATTATGTAACCGTAAATTAGTATATTGAATCTATTCCAAACCAACAGGATTAAACGGTTTATTGTTCTATTATTTAAATGGCCTTCATAGTGTATTATATATACTTAAAAAATCAAATTTAATTATAATTAAATATAATATAATGATTTTAGAAAAAGAAACTGGTTTATTAATAAAAATACGATTATTTTGAGTTTTTATCATATAAAGAATAAATTTATTTTTTTATAATCAAATTGGATTTTGATTATCAAGAACTCATAATTTTTTTAAACATACATATTGTTAAAATGATTTAATTTTATGCGTATTTTATAAATAAATAAAAATAATAATAATGAGCCTAATACACGAGATTAAGTTCAGATTATATTATACGATGATTGGCTATATAAAAATGAAAATTTTCGGCTATTTGATAATAATTGATTGAAATTTTGTAAGAACGTCATTAACGGAGAATTTATCTGCACCTTTTTAAGAAGGATGGGACATATAATCATCAATAAAGAAGAAATTAGTTAAAGTGTACTTTTTTAAAATATGCCTGAATTTTCACTTTAAAATACTTTATCATATATATATTATAGGATGATTGGCTCCTATCAATACAAAAATTCAAACCTATTAAAATGTAAACCGCAAACAATAAAATAATTATTTATGTTAATAATATAAGATATGAATAAATATTAATTTTTATTATTATTTTAATTATATGTATATATATATTTAATACTTAGAGATTATGAGAATAATTGTACACAGTAAATATTATTGATAGAATTGTTAATTGTTAATTTTTTATTTTTTATTTATAATAAAATCTTAATGTAAAATTTTAAATTTATTAGGACGATTTATATTTACGAATACATGAGTTATGAATCTATCACATAATTCAAATATATTTAGTACATTTCATTATGTATCTAAATAAATATATATTTATTTAATATTTAGTTCATTATAATAAATTTATACTAACATGTTTTATTAATATTTGATATAATTTAAAAATGTTAATAATTATACTAATTTAAGTAAAATAATTCTAACAAAATCCATATTTGATGAAATAAGATGTATATTTATAACAAATTTTAAATTTATTATATTATTTAATATTTACAAACAAAATATAATATTTTACACACATGTACATATAAGTTAAGAAAAATAAGAAGTGAACTTATAGATTAATTTATAATTTATTTTTGGATAATTAATTAATAAAATTAATTTATATTTGTAGATAATTATTTAATAAAAATGATATAATTAATACAAATATAAAATTTAAAATAAGATTATAAATTATTTAATAAAAATAATATTACAAATTCTCTTATAGTATAATTTTTTGAATTGTATATATAAATGTAAGGCATATATGTAAGTATTTAATTATTTAAAGAAATATGAAAAAAATTAAATTACTAATCTTAAAAAAATAATTGCAAAAAAATTTAAGTATAATTTAAATAAAAAATATAGTCATAACTTTATAATAATGTGATAAGTATAGAGTATTATATATAAAATATAAGTTTAACTCTTTATATTATCATTATGTACATTTTATTCATCAAAAATTGATATACTAGAATAAAAAAAAATGAAAAAACGTAAACAAATATAATAAAAATAAAACTTATTTAGGTAGTCAATAAATAAAAGAATTATTTAGATATAATCTATAACGAAGTAATAAGTATAGAATGGTACATTTCAAAACATAAGTTCAAGTCTTTATATTGTTATACATATTATATTTTAAAATATAATTTTGTAAATTAATGATATAAATTTAAGATTATTTATATTATTATTGTATACAAATAGTGAATTAAAATTCCATTTTTTACATAAATGGTGCTTTAAACATATAATTGTTTTAGTTTATTAACTAAAAAAAATCAGTTATAATTTCATAGTCAAGTGTTAAATAAAAAGTGACACATTTAAAACATAATATCAAGTCTTGATATAGTCATTATATGTATTATATTTAAAAATCTTGATATTATTATTGTGTACGATACATAATTTTAATATTATGATTATATATATTTATATTATGAATAGATAAATGATTTAATCAAGTGACAAATATTTATACCTTATTTAAACAAATGTTTAAGTATTAAAATTATCACAATATATAATTTTAATATTATTATTTTATATATTTTATTTAAAACTTATACTTTAAAATTTACTTTTAAAAGACAATCATAATTACATATTCTCGTGATAAATATAAAATATAACATAAAAAAGAAGTAAAAGTTCAAGTATTAAAATTATCACAATATATAATTTTAATATTATTATTGTACATATTTTATTAAAAAATTATAATTTAAAAATTTATTTTTTACATAATAATATAAATTTGACTTTATAAATAAATAAATAAAAAGTAGAGTAAGAACAACAATGAACAATACTTAAAGAGTGGAACCAGCTATTAAAAACAAGTAAAGTTAAAGTTATTACAATACATAATTTTAATATTATTATTGTTTACATTTTTATCAAAAAATAGTGTTTTAAAAATCTACTCTTAAACTATTAGTCATAATCACATGTGTAAAATACCTTATAAAAAATAAAAATTTAAATATTGGTATTATTACGATGCATAATTTTAATATTATTTTTATGTGTATTTTTATTAAAAGGTGATGCTTTAAAATCTATTTTTTTTTACATTATAGTATAAATTTGATTTTATAGGTAAAAAAAGGAAGAAGGACGATAACGAACAACACTTAAAAGAGTGAAAGTAGATCTTACAAAAATTCAAGTATTAATATTATTATTATACATCATTTTGAGATATTATTTATTATTTTTAGAATATGTGATGACATTATACTTCAAGCTAATAAAATTTAAATTTGTTTAACTTTTTCTTTGAAACAAATAAATACTAAATATGAGGTGGAGAGATAAAGTAATATGGTTGGTGACTAATGCTACATTAGTAACGAATAACATCTTCATAATTTTAATATTATTATTATGTATATTTTTATTAGAAATTGTTATTTTACAAATCCATTTTTAAATTATATAGTTATAGTCATATAATCTTGGGACAAATGTAAAGTAATATATACAAAAATAGTAAAAATTAAAGTATTTATATTATTATAATACATAATTTTAATATTATTATCGTGTATTTTTTATTAAAAATTGTCTTAAAATCTATTTTTTATATTATATATAATTTTATAAGTTAAAAAAAAAACAGAGGAAGATTTATATACATAATATATATATATATAAAGAGATGATGATAAAGCATATTCGACTATTTCTTCAAGTTATACCGGAGAGTATCTCAATAATATAAAATTGCACCGGCATTTATGAGATACTCACCTCTTTTCAATTGAAAATGAGGATTGGACTTTTGAGGGTTTGAATTGCTTGATATTGTTTTGATTAAAAAAATGTTTTTTCCCCACCACGTATATATGCTAGCAAACAATGTGCATTAGTTTTATTTTAATTTATTTAAATCGTATTATATTTATATTTCACATAATAATTTTCAAAAATTTTACATCATATCGTAAAACATTAAAAATAAAAGATGAAAAGTTAGAATATCAATTCACCCCTCAATTAACTTCAAAACATGAGTTGTTAATCCATGAACACCAAAATTAATAATTCTAGAGAATAAAATTGAAAATAAAAACTCCTAACTTACTTTAACCTCCAAAACACTGAACTAAAGAAACACCCTAGTGATTAATCAAACCAATGGTTTACAAACAATTAAACACAAAGCAAATATTTTTCTATTTTTTTCCACGAAAAATTTAATAATTACAACTAAGGCTTCTAATTTAACACATAAAGGAGAGATCATACATTTGATAGGTTGAAGCATTGCCCCAACTAAGCCACCACTAGCAGTCTTATTAATCACACCTAAAACAGCCTTGTACATCTCCTTTCTAATGCCACCATCAGTATTTATTTTAATCCAACCTTTACTCGATTTTTCCTACCTCTTGCTTACAACAGTGAATTGTTGTAACTTTGCACACAACATTTCATCTTTGCTCAAAGAGAGAGTTTTAAGAAACTCCTCGGTTAACATATTGGCTCATTTGAGAATACCATCAGCATTCCTTCCAACCTTACCATAGATCACTTTATTACGATTATGGCAGATAACCCAAGTTAGATAACAAAAATGGATAGTCTTTTCATCCGAGCATATACCCTTCATAGTGTTCCCAATATCAATGAAACCTATATTACTAGTTATTTTATGCAATTATGAAAAATTGATAATTTCCAAACCTCCATAGCATTACCACAATTTCATAAAGCATGTGTGATATCTTCAAAACTACTATTACACAATCTGCACCAAAGAAACTTCATAATTTTTTTATTCACAGTTGATTATAAGTTAGGAGAATTCCATTATAGATCTTCCATATGAAAACCTTAACAATATTTGAAATATAAAGGCTCCATAGGCATTTCCTCCAAGTTTTCTCATTCATGTTATTGCAACCTAGACACAAATTGTCACAAGCCTGTAATCTCCTATTTTCCTCAACCAACCACTAGGCATTATGACCCAAAAACCCCATTCTTAGACCTCCCTTATATGAACTTGTCCTCCTGATTATTGCTAACCAAAGGGATCTTCAAGATGACTTCAACATCAGTTTTTAATAATTTTTTCTTAATCAAACTTTCATCCCACATCCCTACATCATTTATAAGCTCAACAACAAGATTTCTTTGAGGAAGCAAACGAGGATAAATGACTTTAAAAGGAATTGAATAAAGTAGCCAAATATCCTTATACACATACACCTTCTCATCATTACTTATCCTCCAATTAAGACTAGTGTCACATACCTCCCTATCTCAAGTCACAATTTTCCGTAAGAAAGAAGAAAAAATAGGTATAGTTTCATGTAAAACATCATTATTTAGATAATACTTTTCATGCAATAAACGAGACACAATACTACCAACTCCCTGTAAGAGTCTCCAATAATGCTTTAAGACAAGAGCTTGATTAAAGGACGATAAATTCCTAAAATCCATCCCACCCAAAGCTTTTGACTTATAGAGATTCTCTCATGCCATTCAATGGATGGTTTTTCTTTCTCTAAGTCATATCCTACCAAAAATTTTCCATCAAACTTTTATCTTAGAACACAAATTTGAAGGCAATTTGAAACAACTCATATTATAGATGGCGTTGGCTTGAACCACTAACTTAAGTAACATTTCTTTTCTAGCCATAAACAAACATTTCTTTATCCAAATTTTTAACTTCTTCCACACCTTATCCTTATTATCCCCAAACAACCATTTTTTATTTTTTTCAATCATAGTAGGAAATCTAAGAAAGCATTCATGAGAATTAACAAAATAAATACCCAAAGTATCCAAAGCTATCCTTTTTATTTCCTCAAAATTGTTTGGACTATAATTGATAGCATACTTCTTTAAATTAACTTTTGGCCAGAAACATTCTCATAGATTTTCAAAACTTCTTTAAGTTCTTTACAATACACATCATTTTCTTCAATAAACACAAAGCTATCATCTATAAAAAAAAAAGATGTGAAACCCATGGGATTGCATGTACAACAGATACTCCTTTAATTTGTCTATCATTTTGTCTTCCTAAGTAAGCTAAAGAGGCTCCTAGCATATAAAATAAAAAGATATAAAAGAGAGAGGATCTCCCTGTTTCAAATCTCTATCAGGCCTAAAAGGCTCTATAATATCACCATTAATAGAAAGAGAATAAGAAACTAAACTTACAAAATTCATTATCAAATTCACCCAAAGATCAAAGAAACCCAGTTTGAGAAGAATGAACTTCAAAAAACTCCATTTCGCTCTATCATAAGTCTTCATCATGTCAAGTTTGATTACAACCCTTACCTTTTTACCCTTCAAAATCATTTTAATACAATAAAAGGTTTCAAAAGCCACCATTGAATTATCTTAGATCAATCTCCTAAGCACAAAAGTAAGCTAACTTTCATGAAATATATCAGGCAAGATAGACTTCATTCGATTAGTTATACACTTTGTAATGACTTTGTAGAGCACATTACAAAGGCTTATCGGCTTGAATTGAGTAACTCTTTTTGGATCCTTAACTTTAAAAATTAAGGATATGACAATACTATTATGATCCCATAGATTATCATTATAATTCAGTAATCTTAGATAAAAATAATTCACATCATCTCTAACTACCTCCCAATACTTTTTTGATAAAACAGAGCATGAAGCCCATCAGGGTTAGGTGCCTTGACTAGGTGCATTTGTTTAATAAATGGTTCAATATCTTGCCAAGTAAAAGGTTTGGCCAAAAAACCATTCGTATTAGCAGTTACCCTTAACTCAATACAATCATCAAAACTATCATGACAACATGACCCCTAACTTGAAAATAGTTTAAAGTAGAAGTCCTAAAAAAAGTATTGTATCCCTTCTGTTGACTCAACCCCTACATCATTATCATCTAATAATTCGATCATACTATTTCTTTTAAATCTTGGAGTGGATTTTTCATGAAAGTATCTTGAGTTCTTATCTCACGAGCCAAAGCTATCACTACTACAAAAATAGTCATTAAAGTCGGTTTTTAACCGACTTTAAATTTAGCGACTTAAAATATAAAGTCGGTTCATCATCGCATGAACCGACTTTACACGTACATTTTATGAATTTTTTATATTTTTATTCTCATTTTTCGTATTATTCAATATATATATATAGCATAAAAAACTAAAATATAAATAATAATACAAATAATTAAAATTTTAAATATAATTAATTACTTGATAATTAAATTTATTACAAAAATAAATAATGTATATACAATACATATAGTTAACTTAAATTACAAATAAAATAATGTCGTCAAAGTGTAATTGGATGCGAGTAAGCTTGGTTGGCTTAGAATCTTGTTTGGCTTAGAATCATCAGCATTATGACAAGAAAACTAGACAAAAAATAGTTGATCCATAATTCATATTCCCCTACATACATAAGCACGTAAACATCCATCAAACAAGCAGTCTAAACTTCAAAGACATACGAATGAAGAAATTAAATCATTATAAATATTACCATCAAAAAAAGATTACCACAGCGACATCCGAGTGATATAACCCTTCGACGAACTCATATTAGTACTTTATTAATCATTTGTCTATAAATATGAAGTTATTTAGAATCTCTACTAGTATTTTTTTTAATGCTATAATGAACTCTAAATATGAAATCAAGTGTAACTTCGATTTCTTACTTGGCTTGTGTGAGTTTTGGTGCTCTTAAACATATGGAACATGTTCATGGGCACCAAAACTCATACAATCATGTAATGTCTCATATTCTTTTCTATAAAGAATGTAATCATTTGGACAAGCGTGAATCTTATGATATTCCATGCCAAATTAACTAAGAGATTTCTTCACTTCATACATTGAAGATGACAATTCAATACCCTCAAGAAACATATCGACTAGTAGATTTAGTAATTCTGTGAATCCATTATCAGAAAAACCATGTTTTGCCTTCACATTGTACAAATGAACCAATCCCGATATTTTAGTGTATTTTTTGCATTTTGGATACAACGATTTTTTGGCATCTTCTATAAGTTTTTTAAAGGTTTCGGGATCATCCTCGCGTAATTCATCTTCAACACCATGAAACATATTTTCTATCTGTACATTATGATAAGATGTATGTAATCCACTCACATTCTTATTTATCTTTTCCCCATGAGTATTATTAATATTTTCTCCATGATAATACCAACATTTATAGCTCAAAAGAATACCATTACGGATAAGGTGATACTTAACCTCATCAAATTCATGAAATCGCTCATTTTTACATTTAACACATGGGCATCGAATCATACTGGTTCCAGTATTATTATTTCTACAAGCAAATTTCATAAAACTTTCAATTCCATAAATATAGTCTTGCTCAATTCTACACTTTGACATCCAAGATTTGTCCATTTTCTATTAATGACATTAATTAAACATATTACTTAATTATGTATCCAATGAATATATTTCAAGTATTATTATATATAAATTTCCTAATTATTAGAATATATATCAATTAATACAAAACAGTTATCATTTTAATCATTTTACAAAACCATTTCTATACAAATTAAAAAATAAGCAGCATGCCAGCATGAATATATAAAAACCAATCACTTTGATTGATTCTAATTTCTAAACATGTTACTATATCATAATTAAAAGGTAATATTAATTATACGTATATAACATTCTATAGAAGTAGGGACTACTATAGTAACATATTTAACATTTTAACACATAAGTAGCATATATAAATAAAAATAATAATACTACTTAGTTTTTAGTTATTATTTGATTTTTATTAAAATATGTTATTTAAAAGATATATTATTTAAATTATTGAGTTTATAAATATATATTTATAATTTTTTAAAAAGTCAATAGATAGCACGTATAACTCTTATACCAATATAATTTCTTAAAAATTTAAAAAATATATATTATTTTTCCTCTATTAACTACTTAATAAAATATAATTATTTATATATAAATAAATTTATCCACGCATAGTAAATCCACAACATTTCAGATATTATTTCCATATAAAATAACTCAAACATAATAACAAGCAAAATAAAAAACATACCTAAATAAAAAATTTATACAAAAAATAAAACAAACTGAATAATAAGCTGCAAAATTCTACTTAATAAAATATAATTATTTATATATAAATAAATTTATCCACGCATAGTAAATATATATAATCCATCAAACCCACAACATTTCATATATTATTTCCACATAAAATAAGTCAAATATAATAATAAGTGAAATAAAAAACATACCTAAATCAAAAATTTATACAAAAAATAAAACAAACTGAATAATAAGCTGCAAAATTTTACTTAATAAAATATAATTATTTATATATAAATAAATTTATCTACGCATAGTATATATAATCCATCAAACCCACAACATTTCAGATATTATTTTCAGATAAAATAAGTCAAACATAATAATAACAAGTAAAATAAAAAACATACCTAAATCAAAAATTTATACAAAAAATAAAACAAATTGAATAATAAGCTGCAAAATTAATAGAAATACTTACAAGAATGTTATGAAGTGACTAAATGGAGGAAAGAAGAAGAAAATGATGTTTTGTAAGTGAGAATAAGTAAAAAAATGGGTATAAAAAATTTGAGTATTTCGCTCAAAACGACATTGCAAATGGTGGTCGGAGGTGGCCGAAAATTAAGAAAAAAGGTGGGTGTGAGCTCGATTTTGAGAGAAAATGGAGAAGAGAAATGAAGAAATTGGATTTCTGCATAAAAAAATGAGCCGAACGGATATATTAAGTGGATAGCATCGGTTGACGAGGCAAATCGACGCTACACACGTGGATAGCGTCGATTCACCACGTCAACCGACGCTACCCACGCGGATAGCGTCGGTTCGCCATGTCAACCGATGCTATCCACGCAATTAATTTTTTTTTACAATTATTATTTTATTTAAACTATGCATATACGTACTATAGAAAAAGAAAAAATAATAACTTTAAAATAATATTTAATTAAAAATATACACAAAATTAAATAAAGATATATCATAGGTACATATATAAATTTAAATATCCAAACAAATAAACAAAATTATATAATTTTTAAAACTAATTGTCTAAAAAAAGAAAAAAATTGTACTATTTTTATCCAACTTAAATTCTAAATAGTCAAATAAAATAATAATTAATTTTAATTGTATTTACTTCATCCATTTTTTAATTTAAAAAATAGGATGTAGCGTCGATTTACGTGGCGAACCGACGCTATCCACGTTGGACGTAGCGTTGGTTGACGTCGCAAACCGACGCTAGCCACGTGTGTAGCGTCGGTTCTACACCAAATCGACTTATAAATTCATTATAAGTCATTTTTTTCCAAAAACCGACTTTACACAACGACTTAAATACCCCTTTTTGTAGTAGTGTATCTGGATCGTTATCTCTACATCACTTCATTATATTCCAATAAAGAATTAACCTTTCTTTCCAAAGCTACAATTTTTTCTTAACAAGCCAACACTTTCTCTTCCTACAAATGTGTTTCCAATTTATCCAACCTTTGTTGAATATGTCCCATAGTATTCTAGTTCAATTTGGTGAGAGTCGAACTACATTCCTTCATTTCAACATTCACCAAATGTAAGTTCTTTCTACTCGGACTAGCAATACTCTAAGAATTCTTGATTACCTCATCACATCTTTCAATTCGTGTCCAGATTCCTCAAATCTAAGAAGCATCTACTTATTTTTCTTAATCATAATTATACCAATCTTGTCAATTTTAAACACAATTGCCAAGTGATTAAATTTAGACACTTTCCAATGCAAGACTTTTTTTAGATTATAAAAAGATAGTCAAAAACAAATCACAAAATCTATGTCTAATCGAACATAAATGAAATCATTAACTTTCCTCCTACTACTCCATATAAATTTAAAACCCTCGTAACCAACATCCACAAACCCAAAATCTCTAACAACACTTCTAAATTGATCAATCTATCATTTCGTTCTCAAATTTTTAGTAAGTTGTTCAAGATGAGAGATTTATATTAGTTTCAAGAATAAAAACTTATTTCTTAATTGAATGTGCCGAGATCATTAGGATTTGTATTAGTCTTTTAAACATAAAAGTAATTGATCGCTCCAAATCTTCACATTTTTTCCCTAAATTATATGTTGTATTAATTATTTAATGAAAGGATAATAATACAATTCTATTAGTTATATTAAGAAAAACCTATTTATTTTATTTGTTATTTTTTTGTAACAATTTGATTTTTTATAAAGTAACAACAAAAGAACAAATAAATATTTTTTTATTTTATTTTATTTTTTCTTATATTTTTTAATTGTTATTAGTATATGAATTTCATAGAATATCTTCAATAATAGATAATAATGATTAAAAAATAAAATATAAAATTTGATCATTTATTCTTGGTTATCATTTTTTCATTATAAAAGAACTAAACTATTACAAAAATAACAAATGAAGTAAACTAATGTAACTAGCATAACTAATAAACCCTAGATATATGCCTCTTAATTGATAGAGTGTATACAAAATGGCTATAAAGCTACTTAAAATGATGGATTGAATCAATTATCATGAACCAATCATCAAACTTATGATTTTATTTAAAAAAAGCTCCTATTGAGATATACCATTAAAAACACTCATGAAGTTGAAGTTACTTAACACAACTTATACCATATCTCATTTGACATCTATCCTACTTGGAAAATTATAGCATTTACACATTTTCAAATTTGACATCACACAAAAATGATCATAAAGAAAGACATGTTTCTTCCATTTTCTTGTAGGAATTTCAACAAGGCATCGAAACTCTGACCAAATGTTTCCTCCTTTAACCCTCTTAATGGAATGTTATTTTGAAAAATAAATTTGGTTCTTTATAGGAAAAGAAAAGATGCATCATAATTTCCACTTTTTTACAACACAAAGGGCAATGTATAGGCACCTTTACATTTCTTTTAAACAACTCAATTTTAACTGGTAAAATAAGATGCAAACATTGCCAAATAAAATACTTCAACTTACACGGTAATATCATCTTCCAAGGGTGTTTCCACCTCTGTATCGTACTTTTGATCTATTTGAGTCTTCCTTAATGAAGTATACCCCTCCCCACATCTCATTTACTTGGCACTCCATTAAAATTATTAACATCCTGGACAAACTATTTTGCAGTAAAATTGTAGTTGATTTCAAGGTGTAATTACCATGCTACTCTATTTTTCACCATAGCTAATATCTTCATTTCCTTATTGGAGTACTTGGAACTTAAGGGATATCAAATGGATAAAAAATAGAATTAAGCTTATTAACATCGTAGGAACCCCCATTTGTTGTCATAAAATCTCATACCAATACAAATTAAATTTTTGACTTAGCAATAAGCTTCTCGTTTACCTAAATTGCCCAAACTTTTATAAAATATCATCTTTTAATAGTTTTCTCACTTCCAACAAACTACCCCAACCCCACGAAGGATTGCTCCCTAAACTTGTTTCCAAAAATTCAAAATTAGGGAAATATTTCCCCCTCAACACCTTGTACAAGAGAGAATTCTTTAGAGTACAAAGTATCCAACAATTCTTGGCCAATAACGTCAAATTATATTGTCCTAGATCCTTAAAGCACATCCCACCAAAATCTTTACCAAGTTATTGCAACATTGACCACCCCAATCAACAAATCTTATGACCTTTATCATAAGAACCCCACCAAAAACCCCCATTATCTTCATTAAATCCTCACAAATTGCTTGAGGCAAGAGAAAACATTACATTACATAATTTGAATTGTTGTTGCAATCGATTGAAATAAAACTCCTCTTCCAACTAGAGAATCATTTGCAAAGAAAATATGAGAAACAGATGGAAATCCTTGCTTATTTTCAACTCTTGTAAACGACCCAAAGACTTTGCCTCCAATAATAGACTAAAAAATCATCCATCACACAAAATAAACAAGTAAGGCGATAATTGATCACTTTGGCATATACCTCTACTTGGCCTAAAAAAGCCAACAATTTCACCTCTTACCACACATGAAAAAGGATACTACAGAGAGGCAAATTTTGATCCAATTCATGAATTTTCTATTAAACCCCAACTTTAAAAGGAGATCCAATAACAATCTCCACTCGATTCTATTGTATGCTTTACTCATATCTCTTTTAAATCAACATGAAAATTTATCCCTTTACAACACGATTTAAGATGATAAAACATCTCATGTGCATGCCCCCAACACATTACTGATAATAAGTCAATTTTTAACAAAAACAGTTTGTTGATCATAAATTTACAAATGAAGAATACCTTGCAACCTCTTTGTTAGGATCTTTGACACAATTTTATATGCAATTGATCAAAGGCTAGTGGGATGAAAATTCTCTAGAGAAGATGGATTATGTCCTTTAGCCACTAGTGAAATTATGATAGTATTAGAAGTAGTACACAATCTTCTATGAAGAAAAATATTTTCTTATGGCATTGCTAATTCTTCCCCAATAATTTTCCAAATTTTTTGATAAAAGGAAGTTGTGAAGTTGTCTTATCTTGGACTTATATTTGGAGCCAAACTCTTTACTACCTCTACAATTTCATTGTTTATTACCTCTGCCACTAAAAGGCATTCTGGAAACTTGTGACCTTTGTGGAAATAGCCCTTAAGGTTGGTGTGTTGAAAATAAATACCAACCCAATAAATGAAGTGGTTGAATGATGTAGGAAAATAAATGGAGTGGTTGAATGATGTAGGAAAATAAATGGAGTGGTTGAAGGATGTAGAAAAATAAATTGAGTGATTGAAGGATGTAGAAAAGAGAAGTAAGTAGATAATATTTGTGTGGCTAGAATTATTTCTTATTTTTATATTTATGTGGTGTAGATTGTATAGTAAGAACTATAAATAGCCTACCTTACATTTGGTTTAATCATCCCATCAAAAACAAATAAGTCTTTGTATTCTTAGTTTGAGTGTGAGTTGAGAACTTTCTCTTTGAGTGTAAGTATTTCTCTTCAATTTGTGAGTTGTTTTTGAAAGGTGTTATAGTTTTTTTATTGTGGGTATAATACAAGTAGTTTGTTTATTTGTTTGGATCCAATATTAGTAAATTTAGAGTTGTGTATTCTAAATTTAACTCAACAATTGGTATCAGAGCGGGACGGTCAAGGATCATTCTAGTATAGCTATCTTGAGTCGTGAGGAGTTTGGTACTCTACAAGTTTATTAGTCAAGCTTGTTCGATATAGACGAAGTCTTGTCAACATGATGGGTGATCTTCAAGTAGTTGGAGGAATCAAGAAGCTCAAAAACAAAAAAATATAACACATGGACAGCATGTATGGAGTCTTACCTACAAGGTCAATACCTATGTGAGGTTCTTGGTGGTGATGAAGTTACACAACCAACAGTGGAAGATGCAAACAACATCTTGCGGAAGTGGAAAATTAAAGCAGACAAAGTGATGTTTGCTTTAAAGACCACAGTTGAAGAAGAAATGTTGGAGCACATTTGGGATGCCAAAACACTGAAGGAAGTATAGGACACTTTCCAAATAAGAATGATATAAGACTGCAACTTCTCGAGAACAAGTTGTTGAATACGTCATCAGTACACTTGTGCCAAGGCACCACAACAAAATGGTGTAACGGAGAGAAATAACCGACATCTTGTAGAAATTTGTCAGAGTATGCTATATGAAAAGAATGTACCTTGCGGATGCGATGAGGACTGCAGCCTTTGTGATCAACAGACTTCCTCAACCAAGGTTAGGATTTGTTTCACCCTTTGAGAAACTATGGAACATGAAACCTATAGTTAACTACTTTCGAGTATTTGGTCGTGTATGTTATGTATTTGTTCCTGATCATTTACGGAGTAAGTTAAATAAGAAAGGTGTTAGATGTATCCTTGTGGGATACGAAAGTCAAAGAAAGGGGTGGAAATGTTGCGATCTAACGAGTAGAAGATGCTACACTTCACGAGATGTTATGTTTGTTCAAGCATCTTCTTGATGGTCCTCAAAGAAAGAGGATTTTCCAAACTCGAGAGAATTTGGAGACAAATTGCAATAAAAGATGGGAAAGCATACTATTCAACTCCAACAAAGTTTAGATGAATCTAGAGATCCAAATGATGATGATGCCTAACAAGAGTAACTCAGAATCCTTGACAAACTAGAATATATGAACAACTAAATGAAGAAGGTGGGCCTAGTGAAACGAAAAATATGTCAACAAGAACATGAAGGACAAATCCCAAATATGTCAATGCAGCCATAGTTGAAGAAACAATATAACCTGAGATGTTCAAAGAAGCATCGCAAAGATATAAGCGGATGACAACTATGAAAAAAGAGATCGATGTACTTCAGTAAAATCAAACTTAGGATTTGGTACGAAAACCAAGAGATATGAAACCCATATCCTGTAAGTGAGTTTACAAGATAAAGCATCGTCCAGATGGGTTAATTGAGAGATATATGGCATGATTGGTAGCTCGTGGTTTCTCTCAAAAAATACGGACTAGACTATGATGAAATGTTTAGTGCGGTGGTGAAACTTACAACTATACGAGTCTTACTTGCACTTATAGCTAACAAAGACTAGAATTTATGAAAAAATGGATGTGAAGAATGTTTTTCTTCATGGAGAGCTAGATTGGGAGATCTACATGATCCAACTAATGGGTTTTTAGAGCCAAGATCATCCTGAATATATGTGTGAGCTGTAGAAAGTACTTTACAGATTGAAACAGGAACCCAGTGCATGGTATGGTAAGATTACTGAATTTTTAACACAAAGTGGTTATTCAATAACACCTACAGATTCCAGCTTGTTTATCAAAGCCAATGAAAGAAATCTAGCTATCTTGTTAGTTTACGTAGATGATTTAATCATAAATGGTGATGATGAGGCATAAATTCTTTGATCAAAGGAGAATTTATCGATCTGTTTCCAAATGAAGGAACTTGGACAACTCAAACACTTCCTTGGGCTAGAGGTTGACCGCACACAAGAAGTAATATTTCTTTATCAACAAAAATATTCTAAAGATTTGATGAAGAGGTTCAAAATGCTTGAATGTAAACCAATTTCGATGGAACCAAATGCCAAAGTGTATGCATATGAAGAAAAAGATTTGAAAGATGTGACAATGTATCAAAAATTGGTAGGCAGTCTGATATACTTAACCTTAACTTGACCTGACATTTCTTATGTAGTTAGTGTAATGAGTCGGTACATGAAAAATCCAAAAAAGCCTCATTTGGAAGCAATTCGACGAATACTGAAATATGTGAATAGTATAACTGATTATGGTCTTTTGTACAAAAAAGGTGGAGATGGCAAGTTAGTTGGTTACTATGATTCTAACTATGTAAGAGATCATGACAGTAGGAGATCAACAACTGGGTATGTGTTTAAGCTTAGTTTTGGAACAATTTCTTGGTGTAGCAAGAGACAGTCGACAATATCATTATCAACCACTGAAGTTGAGTATCGAGCAGCGACAATGGTAGCTTAAAAGAGTATATGGTTGATATAGCTAATGAATAATCTACAACAACTAATAAATTATATAGTTTTGCTATACTATGACGATCAATTGGCAATTCATTTGGTAGAAAGTCTAGTCTTTCATGCAAGAACTAAGCATGTTAAAGTGCACTATCACTTTATCAGAGAAAAAGTTTTGCAAGAATAAATTAAGATGAGACAAATCAAGACCGATGATCGAGTTGCAGACTTTTTCACAAAAAGCTTAAGTATTGGTAAGTTTGAAATATTTCGCTATCAACTTGGCACAATAAAAATAGTAAGAGTTGGTGTTGAGGGGGAGTGTTGAAAATCAACATCAACCCAATAAATAAAGTGGTTAAATGATGTAGAAAAATAAATTGAGTGGTTGAAGGATGTAGGAAATAAATGGAGTGGTTGAAGGATATAGAAAAAATAAGTGTGTAGATAATATTTGTGTGGCTAGAATTATTTCTTAGTTTTATATTTGTGTGGTGTAGATTGCATGGTGAGAACTATAAATATCCTACCTTGCATTTGGTTTAATCATCCCATCAAAAACAAATAAGTCTTTGTATTCTTAGTTTGAGTGTGAGTTGAGAGCATCTCTTTGAGTGTTTGTATTTCTCTTCAATTTGTGAGTTGCTTTTGAAATGTGTTATAATGTCTTTTACTGTAGATATAATACAAGTAGTTTGTGTACTTGTTTGGATCTAATATTAGTAAATTTAGAGTTGTGTATTCTAAATTTTACTCAACAATTGGTATCAGAGCGGGACGGTCAAATATAGTTCTTAGTGGAGCTATCTTGAGTTGTGAGAACTTTGGTACTCTGTAAGTTTATTAGTCAAGCTTGTTTGGTATAGTCAAAGTCTTGTCGACATGATGGGTGACCTTTAAGTAGTTGGAGGAATCAAGAAGCTCAACAACTAAAACTATAACACATGGGAACCATGTATCGAGTCTTACCTATAAGATCAATCACTTGGGGGTTTATTGGTGGTGATGAAGTTACACAACCAACAACGGAAGATGAAAACGGCATCTTGCGTAAGTGGAAAATTAAAGCAGGCAAAACGATGTTTGCTTTAAAGACCATAGTTGAAGAAGAAATTTTGGGACACACTTGGAATGCCAAAACACCAAAGTAAGCATGAGACACTCTTGTTACACTCTTTTCAAAGAAGAATGATACAAGAATGCAACTTCTCGAGAACGAGTTGCTATCGATGGCGCAACACGATATGACGATTTCGTAATACTTTCACAAGGTGAAGTTGTTATGCCACAAAGTTTCAGAGTTAGATCTTAAAGACTCACGGTAACAAGATCAAAACTTGTACATGAAACTGTGGAAAGAAATGGCAGTGTGAAAACTATAGAGAACATTGGCAATGCATAAACTA
Source organism: Hippophae gyantsensis (assembly GCA_030763125.1). Taxonomy (NCBI): domain Eukaryota; kingdom Viridiplantae; phylum Streptophyta; class Magnoliopsida; order Rosales; family Elaeagnaceae; genus Hippophae; species Hippophae gyantsensis. Next base: position 20,522,219 of record CM061032.1, on the reverse strand, counting down.
CGGAGAACAATAGTGGGACAACATTGGTACATATATCAATCGTTTTTTCTACAATCAAGGATGGACTCAAAGATGCAAATGAAAAGCTTGGTGACAACCGCAGGATGGACTATTGGACAGAAAATTCAAACACAAAGCACTTTAGAGAAGGACATCGTGTTCCATCTGACTGGTGAACAGACTTGGGTAACAAGGATTCCAACTATATAAGTTCTAAATATAAAATTTAAATAATAAAATAGAAATTAGGTACATAAACAATAGAGTTTAGTGTACTACACAGCGTTCTTAAAAAACTTTCTCTCACTATGTGTATTTTAGAATTTCAAAAATTATCTACTAAGATACAATGATCAATTAGTAATAAATATATACCATTATTTATTGTTCCAATAAACTTTCAAGTTTCTTTTCTTTATTTTTTCTACCCTTACCTAAATGAAGTGTATGGCTTCTCTTATAAAGTAGATCTGGGCAAAAGATTAAAAGAAGTTAAAGAGCCCAAACGAAAAAAAAATTAAATAAAAGGAATAAAAAGTTCAAAGGTTTGTAGGATTAAATCCAATTAATTATTACAACAGCACCATCGTTTCTCTCTTTCAGAGATCAACGGTTTCAATTTTTTTTATATTTCATTCAATTTTTGCTCAAATAATCCCCACATTAATAAAAATTGATAGAGTTTGAAAAAAAATATTTATACGAAAATAGAGTTTGATGGTCCGAAAATCGCATAAGATAGGTAGGTATTACCATTTAAATCTCTCTTTATGAGAGTATATTTAACCTATTGGTTGACTGGTATACATGATGTCCTTGAACTGTTTTGTATTTATATAAGTGATGACATACTTCATACAAAAGTCTTTCGTGACACAATTCAGTTTTCATTGTTACATTCGTTTTGGTCATGAATATACATCTAGTTTTGTGAGAATTTCTAAAGAATTGATTCCTTATAATTCAATTTTTAAGCAACCTCACTACTCTCTCACATAGATGATCTCTAAACTATAAGAGTAATCTTCAAAGAATAATCCATAATATTCCGCCCAATATTCTATTCATAAGACTCATTACAAGCCTTAGCTTAACCTTTTTTCTATGAGAATTACTATTTTCATTAGAGGAGTGGACTTGAGAATAAACCCCCATAGGGATCCCAGTAAATCTTTATAACTAGGTTATTTATTTGAACCTAGATCTTGGGATGTCCAGTTAACTAGGTTAGATTTCCTTTGAATATCTTAATTCTTTCATAGGCTTCAGTCCTATTCCCCTCGATGACTTATCAATTGATTCTTTATTTAACCCTTTATTTAACAAACCTATAACGTTATCTTTTGATTTTACACAATCAACAAAGGTAACCATATTTAAGAGTAGTTGTGTAATAGTATTATATCTACTATATATATGTCAAGACTTACCACTATACATATTGATATATGTCATACCAATAGCAAATTGTCTATCAAAATGTATGTAAATTGTAGGCACAAGCTTTGGTAATTTTAGGATATCCTTAAAGAAATTATGTAGCCATTTAACTTCTTCGGCACATTTATCCAAATTGATGAATTCAAATTCCATCGTGGATCTAGCAATACATATCTGTTTATAGAACTTCCATGATACAACTGCACCACCCATGTCAAAACACATATACACTAGTAAACTTCAAGACTTTCATATCATATATCCAATTTGCATCATTGTATCCTTATAGTACATCTAGATATCTTATATAGTACAGTTCATATTTACGAATATATCTTAAGTATCTAAGTAGTATTATAATTCCTTTTAGTGATCAGATCTTAAGTTATTGATATATCTACTTAGTTTATTTACAGCATAAGTTATGTCTGGTCTTGCACAACTCATAAGTCATAAGAATTTTTATTACTCTAGAATATTCTAATTGAGACACATTATCACCTCTATTTTTTGATATGTGTAGATTTATATTTACAAGTGTTCTAACAACTATAAAATCATCATTGTTGAATTTCTAAGTATCTTGTCAATATAGTGACATTCACTTAGAATGAGATTCCTATATATTCTTGATATCTTAACTCCTAAAATTACATCAGCTAGTTCTATGTCATTCATATCAAACCTTGAATTCAAAAATTATTTGCAGATTTGATTATTTGATCATCACTACCCATACTTAGCATGTCACAACATAAATAAATAGGATGACATAACCATCTTCAGTGTCCTTCACATATACATATTTATCACATTCATTAATCTTGAAACCATTTGACTTCATAACATTGTCAAATTTTTCATACCATTGTTTTGGAGCTTGTTTTAAGTCATATAATAACTTCACCAACTTATATACATTTCCTTGTTGCCCTATGTTGGAAAAAATATAAAATTGTTTCATGTAGATTTATTCATCTAAATCTCCATTTAAAAATATTATTTTTACATCAATTTGATGTATTTTAAGTTTTTTCAAAGCTATAATAGCAGTTATTATCTTAATAGCAGTTATTATCATCGTGGGAGAATAAATGTTAAAGTTATCAAGGTCATATCATTGTTTGTAATCCTTAATTACAAGTCTGGTCTTGTACTTTTCAATCGATTCATCTAGTCTTCATTTTTTTTCTGGAAAATCAACTTAAACCTTAGTGTTTTAATGCCTAGAGGAAAATCAACTAGTTTTCAAGTGTGATTTTATAGAGTTGACTCAATTTCACTATTAATGACCTTTTTTCATCGAGGAATCCTCATTAGTTTGAGGTTCACTATTTCTTAAAAAGAGAGAGGCAATAAAGTCTCCTTTTTTATTAAATAAAGGAAACATTTTAGGATGGAATTTGAACTTGGGTTCATAATGGTGGAAGTTGGAAGTCATACCAAGTGGACTATAATCCAATCCCTTGGTTCGAGGTTCACTTTCTAGCTAGTAAGTCAAAAAATCTAAAGTAAAGTACGTTTATGTCCTAACCCTCTTATTACATCTAGGTTCAACTTTAACCTCAACCTCAACCTTTATCCAATCCCTTGACTTAACTTGGGACTTATACGAAAATATATGTTCAAAAAACAATTTGCTCTTATGTATATCTGGGATCTTTGACTCATGCATAAGAAAATGATAATCATTATAGTTATGTGCATATCCAATGAAAATGCAATCCATTATTTTTGAATATATCTTCACATTCTTATGTGTAGGTATAACCATTTTAGCAAAACAATGCACACTATTAAATATTTATAAGACTATGTGTAGGTATAACCATTTTAGCAAAACAACGCATACTATTAAATATTTATAAGACTATACCATTTCTTTGATTAACTCACACATTGTCTTTTGTGCCTTCTTATAGGATACCATATTTATAAGATAGTTAACTGACAAAATTGCTTTCCTGTATAAGTTCTATGATAAATAGTAACTCAATAGCATTATATTAATCATTTCTTTCAAAGTACGGTTCTTTCTATCGACAATACCATTTAATTTAGGTGAATAAGGTACTATAATTTCATGTATAATTTTGTGTTGTGTATAGAATTCACCAAATGGTGTTTTATACTCACCATTGTGATCACTTCATAATACCCTTTTTTTAAAGTTGATTTTCAACTTTAGCTTTATAAAGAATAAATATCTCTATAGCTTCATATTTTCTTTTAAGCCAATACATATAATAATATTTCGTGCTATGAACGATAAAAATAATAAAATACTTATCACCACCTCTTGTTTAAACAAATTTCAAATCACATAGACCATAATGTATTAAGTCAATGGTTTCATATTTTTTTCAATTGATTTGAAAGATGATCTTGTCATTTTAACCTCTATACAAGTCTCACACTTATGTTTTAAATCTATTTGAAATATAGGTTTGTGTTCCATATTAATTAGTTTACAAAATATATCGTAATTAATAGGACCTAATCTATCATGCCACAAATTGGAAGACTCAAGCAAATAAGTAGAAGAATTAATTTTATTAATATTTTTAGTTTTTATAGTCGTTATATTAAGCTTGAACAACCTATCAAATACATACATTTTTCCTTCAAATATCCCATTTTTTTTCAATATGACCTTATCATATTCAAACACCATTTGAAAGTCATGCTTGTTCAGCAATGAGTCTGAAATAAGATTCTTGTGAATGTTTGGCACATATAACACATGGTTCAATGTAAGCTTTAACCTGACTTTGACCTTGAATGACTAATGTGGCAAAATTTTCTATAAAGAGCTTTTCTCCATCATTCAATGATTCAAAAATAGTGAATAATTCCTTGTCTGAGTATACGTGTCTTATTGCACTAGTATCAATCCACCATTCCTTTTGGTTTAACCCGATCAGATTCACTTCAAAAATGATAGCACAAAGATCAATATCATAAACATCTTGAGCGATGTCATCAACCATATTTAACTCACGAATTCTATTCCTCGTAAGCATGTAATTTAAGGCATTGTATCCAAAACATTAACAATTGTGACACTTGCCTTTGAACCCTTATTTTTTAAAAGCATCATCTTTAGGTCTTAACATGGACCCCTTTCCTTGCTTGCTATTAATCATTTTTTTTAGCTTTGACCATGCTCCAAAATATTGGCCTTTTGCCTAATAAGGGTGTAACCTTTTTTGTATACTCCTTATTATCTTCTTAAAGTTTGAACCTAATAATCAAATCATTCAATTTCACCTCATTTCGTTTGTGCTTAAGGTAAGAGTTCAATTCCTTCCATGAAAAGAATAGCTTCTCAATGATGGTGGCTACTGATAATTGTATTTTATATAGTTATTTTCATCTATTTTATTAATTATAATTACTATTTTCTTGACATTTTTAGTTAATTTTAGTTGAATAAATTAATGTTTACTGTTTTTTTGTTAAGAAATATATTTTTAAGAAAATTAAAAAATTTGAATCGAAAACGTACTTAATTGCAAATTTATGTCTGAAAATATAATTTAAAATAAAAGAATATTTAATTACAATTAATAAAAGTCTAAAATATAATTTGAATTAAAATCGGGCTTAATTTTAATTATTAAAAGTTTAAAATTTAATTTAAATTAGAAAAGAACTTAATTGTAATTAAAGAAAGTTTAAAATTTAATTTGAATTAAATTGGAGGGCTAAAATGCAATTAAGAAAAGTTTATTTTTCTGCGCAGGAGAGAAGAAGTCCACGCGCCATCACCCACGTGCTCCACGTGAACCGTCAACTCAGAAAAGCAACCGTTAGGATGCGTGCTTGTCTTTCAAATTATATTTTAGGCTTTATTAATTGTAATTAAATACTCTTTTATTTTAAATTATATTTTCAGACATAAATTTACAATTAAGTACGTTTTTTATTCAAATTTTTTAATTTTCTTAAAAATATATTCATTAACAAGTAAACAGTAAACATTAATTTATTCAACTAAAATTAACTAAAAATGTCAAGAACATAACAATTATAATTAATAAAATCTATTAAAATAACTATATAAAATACAGTTATCATTACCTAAAAAGTCTCACTAAGAATCATCTTTTCATCATGAATCTCAGTTAATATATTTTGAATTTCTCACTTAATTGGTTATTAGTTTGAAATCTATCATTTGATACTCCAAAAAACAACCCACCATGAATTTCTTAACATTGGCATTTTTAGTTTGATATTACTAGTCCTTAATTTCCCACGTGTCCTTAGTTGTTTTGTCTTTGCATGGCTTATTATACAGAAAATCAATATACATATAGCCTAAATGAATCCATGCCTTAATAACACTAGTAGACCGTATATCCTGCTCACCCTTATGTTGTTTGGGAGCTTTCTCAGTCAAATATCTCATCATGTTTAAGGTTATAAGATAAACATTAACTTATTCTTTCACCTTTTGAAGTTCAAATCATTGAACTTTTTGGTTTCTTTATCATAATATGGTTTCAAGGAATCAAAACGGGTAACATTGTGGCAACTCAATGAACCATAGAATGTCTCATCATTTGTTTCATAATAATCCATAATAAAATCATCGCAGTTAGATTAGGAACATTCATCGATAGGAACTCATTTTGGGATATAGGAGTGATCATCTCATATGACATTTTGATTTCTAAAAATTAGTATTAATAACTAAGTGTTAAAAACTACCAAAAATATTTTAGCTTAATGAACAAATTTGTATCATAAACTCATACTAAATGAAAGAACACACAAGCAGTAACAAAACCATAACATCAATTAGCAATTATAGACAAATAGTAAAAAGAAGCTTAAGCAAATTTGAACTAAACGATCATTCTAAAAAGTTAAAGGAGAATGTTATAAATTAATACTTACGGAAGCGAAGTTCAGGTACAATTTTGGTTGCACAAATAAATAATTATGAGTAACAAAAAAAATAAGCAGTGAGAAAAAATAAATGGCACACAATGATTTAAGTGGTTCAACTTTTCAATGTGAAAAGTCTACTCCATTGACGATGGCACACCGAGGAAAAATCCACCAATAATCTAATAGAGATACAAACACCAATCTTCAGAGAGCTTCACAAAATATACCAAAAATCTAAAATACAACCAGAAAATATCTCCTTCTAATTTAATAGTAATATATAGCAAGATAAATTAACAAACTTGCTATTAAATCAAATATTACCATAAATTCCATCAACTGCAGCAATGGAAGCTTATTGATATTCTTCTCTGTTAGTTGATGTCTTTCAATAGCTGGAAAGTGGCTCGTTTCAAACGATGATGGAAGGGTTGGTGGTAGTTGAGCTACTTGCTGATGAGGGTTGCAAATAGAGATAGATTGGTGGCAATGATAAAGGTGAACTAGATGGCCAAGATTGAAGTAGCAGCTCACACACACTCTCTATTATTTATAAATTGTCTTGATTGTGTAGTTTAGAAGAAAAAGGCAATATATATGTATAGAAGCTGTAGAAAGGGTTTAATATATGCAAATGGGCCTTATATTGTTTTGGGCCATTATTTATTTAACAAATCTCCACCTTGGCTTAAAATAGAAAACAAGTTCTTTAAATATGAAGTTTTTTGGATTACCAAATAACCATCGTCCAAAGCCCCGAGAGGGTGATCATCTTCTGCAAATACCAATCAAGTCCAAGCAATGCTTTAACTTATTAAATGGAACTAGTTTGGTTAAAATATTAGCTAGATTCTCTATAGTGAGTATCTTATTGACAACAATAGCAATGTCACGAACGAGGTGATATCTAACATCAATATGTTTGGTTCTTTCATGATACATAGTACTCTTAGTCAAATGTATCGCACTCTAACTATCACAAAATACAACAGAAGTATCCTACTATAAACCCAAATCATAAACCAAACCTATAATCCAAATGGCTTCATTCACTGCTTCTGCTGCTGCCATATATTCTGCCTCTATGGTATACAAAGCAATTATAGACTGTAAAGCAACCTTCCAACTAATGGCACAATAAGAAAGAATGAAGATTTAACTTTTCAGAGATCTTCTTCTATCCAAATCACTAGCATAAATAGAGTCCACATAACCAATAACACTACAACTGGTATTATAACTTCCATCATATACAAAACCAAAATTAGATGTGCCTCTCAAATACCAACGTATCCATTTCACTACTTACCAATGACCCTTACCAGGCTTACCCATATATTTGCTGACAACACTAACTACATGTGAAATCTCTAGACAAGTACAAACCATAGCATACATTAATCTACCAATGGCACTAGCAAATAGAACCTAAGACATGTACCGCTCTTCTTCACTGACTATGGTGACAAATCCAAAGAAAGCCTGAAATGTGTAACTAACGGTGTACTCACAAGTTTAGACTATTTCATACCAAAGCATTCAATAACCTTTTCAATATAACTTTTCTGAGTCAAATAAAGCTTGTTCGCTTGTCTATCTCTGTAAATTTCCATGCCCCAAATTTTCTTTGCTGCATCCAAATCTTTCATCTCAAACTCACCACTAAGTTGAGACTAGAATTTCTGAATCTCAAACTTATTCATAGAAGTAATAAGCATGTCATCAACATAAAGCAACAAATAGACAGATGAACCATCATGGAATATTTTATGATAAACACAACTATCATAATCACTCCTAGAGTAACCATGATCAATCATAAAAGAGTCAAATCGCTTATACCACTGCCTAGGGGATTGCTTCAACCCATATAAAGATTTTTTCAATAAAAAAACATGATATTCCTTACCTAGAACAACAAACCCCTCTGGTTGATGCATATATATTTCTTCCTCAAGCTCACCATGTAAGAAGGCTGTCTTGACATCAAGCTGTTCTAATTCCATGTCAAACAGTGCAACCATATCAAGTAGCACACGAATAAAGTTATGTTTCATAACAGGTGAACATTATTCATTGAAGTCAATACCCTTTTTATGACAATAGCCCTTTGCAACAACACGTGCCTTGAACCTAGCTGCTTCAACCTCAGGTATATCTTCCTTTTTCTTGAAGACCCATTTGTTTCTAACAATCATCTGGCCTTTAGAAGGTTTCACCAATTCCCAAGTATGATTCTTATGAAGAGGTTCAATCTCTTTATTCATAGCAACCAACCACTGAACAGACTCATCACAAGTGATATCTTCATGATAACTAGAAGGTTCATGCATATCAATAGACTCTGTCACAAACAATGCAAAAGAAACCATGTGTGCATCTATGCACTTCTAAGGGCATCGAATCTCTCTTATTCCTTTACCCTTAGTGATACTATATGGTTGTTCATGTTTCTCTTCTACTACATCATGAGTAAAATCATCCATCTTATCCACAAATGGTTGATATGAAGTGCCTTCTTGCACTTAACTAGGAGCTCTACTCTCAAGCTCCACCTGCTCACTAACACGATTGTCTTTACCTACAATAATAGACTCTTTTTTTCTTTTCTAACACGGAAAACTCATCAAACTTAACATCTCTACTAATCAAAAATTTAGGTGACTTGGGTTTAACACATCATAATCTATAATCCTTCACCCTAAAAGGATACCCCAAAAATATGCATTTCAATGCCCTGAGTTCAAGTTTACCATCATTAACATGAGCATAAGGAGGACAACCAAAAGCTTTCAAATTAGAATAATTAGCAGGAGTACTAAAAAATACCTCAAACGGAGTCTTCACTCAATTACAGTTGATAGAGACTAATTCACCAAATAGTAGGCATGGTTACAAGCTTCAGCCCAAAATGATTTATCCAAGTTAGCTTGAAAGAGTATACAACGAGCTCTTTCTAAGGGAGTCTTATTCATACATTCTCCTACTCCATTTTTTTGTGGTGTATGACGCACAATGCGGTGACTCACTCTGCCATTTCTTTCACATAACTCATTAAACTGACTTTCACAAAATTCCAAACCATTGTCAATCCTCAAATGCTTCATTTTCTTTCCTATTTGATTTTCTATACACGCCTTGTATTTCACAAATTTTGAGAACACGTCATTATTGTTCTTCAGAAAATACATCCAAACATGATGAGAGAAGTCATCAATAAAAGTTAACATATACTAGGCACCATCATTAGACACAACACGAGAAGAACCCTAAAGATCTGAATGAATATAATCAATAGTACATTTCATTTTATTGATGGTTGTACTGAACTTGACCCTGTGATGCTTTGCATAGACACAATGCTCACAAAAATCAAGCTTCCCAGTTTTGTGACCACAAAAAAAATCCCGTTTACTCAAAATAGACATCCATGTCTCACTCATATGCCCAGGCCACATATGCCATAATCGAATAGTATTTGAATCTTAATCTGATGAGGATGAAATTGAAACACTACCAATAACAGTGCTACCCTGAAGTAAATAAAGGCCTCTCGACAATTACCCTTTAATTACAACGAGAGCACCCTTAGAAACTCTTAAAACTCCATCTTCAACTACATACTTGTACTCTTATGAATCAAGAGTACCCAAAGATATCAAGTTCTTTTTCAAATATGGAACATGGCGAACATCTTTCAAAGTCCTAACAATACCATCGTGCATATTAATTCGGACAGTATAATACCAACAAACTTGTAGGATATATTGTTTCCTATCAAGAAAATACCCCCATTAATAGACCGATAAGAAGCAAACTAGTCTTTACTAGGGCACATATGGTAAGTGCAACCCGAATCAAGAATCCAAACATCTTTAGGAGAACCAATAGATACTACTAGAACATTTTCACCATTTGACCTAACTATTTACAACACCAGCAACATCATTAGTAATAGAAGATATTGTGGCAGATTTTCCTTTACCTTTGAGTTTCGGACAATTTACTTACCAGTGCCCTTTCTGATGACAATAGTTGCATTTATCTTTTCTATTTCTAGATTTGGATCTAGACTTGCCTTTATTATTTCTTCTGCCTTTTTTTCTTGATTTCTACCTTTGAAAAATAAACCATTGCTATTATCATTGTTGCTAGTAGACACCTTTTTCTTCAACTCTCTAGAATTCAAAGCTGTTTTGATATCTTCCAAAGAAATAGTGTCTCGTCCATAAAGCATGGTATCATCAAAATGTTCAAATGAATGAGGTAAAGAACATAATAGAATTAAGGCTTGATCCTCATCATCAATCTTAACACCACCATTTTTTAGATCACAAATAATTTTAGTAAATTCATCAAGGTGGTCGTGTAAAGGTGTACCTTCTGACATTTTAGATGTATACAAATGCTGCTTAAAATATAACTGACTTGTCAAAAATTTGGTCATATACAAATTCTCCAATTTAAGCCATAACCTAGCGGGAGATTCCTCATCACCAACCTCGCGTAGTATCTCATCAGACAAGGATAACTGAATTAAATTGAGAGCATTTTTCATCAATGCATCTTTTTCTTCATCAGTCAATTTTTCTAGCAATTTATTCTTACCTTCAAGTGTCTTAACGAATATCTACAACATCCTTTTCGTTAGCTTCTCAATTAAAAGACTTAGTCATGGGAAACCCTAATGTAAGTATCCCTGTATTGGCTGATGAGTGTAAAAGAAGATGGGGTATATACATACTTGACTTAACATTGTATAGGGAAAGAAAACTTACTTGTGATGTAGAATTAGGTGACCATATTAGTAGTTTTGAAAAAATAAGGCAATATTGTCATATGATTTTAAAAACCAACCCAGGATCAATGAAAGTTGTTGATACTCATATTCCAATACCAAATACCAGCCCTTGTTTTAGAAGATTTTTCATTAGTTTATCCACTCCAAAACAAAGGGTATTTAAGTGGATGCAGGCCTTTCCTTGGTATGAATGGATGCTTTTTAAATTGTCCATATAAAAGTGTCTTGATGGTTGTTGTATTGGATGCTAATGGAGGTTTGTTTCCAATTTCCTTTGCTTGGGCTAAATCCGAAAATAGTGAAACTTGGATGTAGTTCGTGGCTTTATTGGACCAACATATTGGGGAGTTTTAAAATAGAATGATGTGTTTCATGTCTGATAGACAAAAAGGTCTCGTTGCAGCAATCAATAAGTTTTTCCCAACTTCATATGTTACATCCTGTGCTAGGCATATTTATGCCAACTTGAAATGTAAGCATCCAAGCATGAAAATGAGATCATTGTTCTGGGCGGCATCTAAAGCAACTAGAACAACTGAATTTAATGATTTGATGAATGAAATTAAGAATGAAGAGTCTGAAGCACATGAATATTTAAGTAAGATTCAAGCTTCACCTTAGAGTAGACATGCTTTTGATGATGATGTAAATGTTGAGCATATGACCAATAACATGATTAAAAGTTATAACAATTGGTTGAAAAGAGTGAGGTCTAGACCTATTGTGGATTTATTTGAAGAGGTCAAAATAAAATTGATGCGACTAATAGTGAAGAGGAATGAAGAGGCTTTGAAGTGGACTACTCTTTTTCCACCAAATGTAATGAAATACATTCTTCAAAGACAAGAAGAAGGAAGAGTTTTAAAGGTATTGTATGTTGTAGATGGAATATTTGAAGTATTGGATGGTTGCAACATGTTGGTTAATTTAAATAAGTGGACATGTAGTTGTTATGGGTGAAAATTGAGTAGTTTACCATGTAAGCATGGTGTTGCTTGTATTATGGATAGAAGGTATAAGATTGTGGACTATGTATATCCATATTTTACAAAGGTTTCGTATTTGAAGACATATTTCTCTTTGATTTACCTCGTTTCATCTGAAAAAGAGTGGGTTATGATGCCTAGTAAGCAACAAATACTTTCACCAATTTATAAACCAAAGAAAGGAAGACCACCAACCGAGAGACATAGGAAAGCTATTGAACCAGAAAAACATAAGAGGTCGTAAGGATTGAAATGTGGGTATTACAATCAATTTAGTTATAATGAGAGGACATATAAAGAAAAGTTAAAGAATCCTACTAATGAAACTCAGGAAAAATTGTAACTATTCATTTATTAAATATATTTGGTTAATTATATTTAACTTTAAATTGTATTTAGGAAACAACTTCAAAGAAGGTGGTCAAGAAAAAAAAAGAACTAGTCAAATTCAAGTAATGTATTATATAATATATTCATTATGTATTACTTTTTATACAATAAATTAATTTATTGTTCATAAATCAGGTGATAGATAACAGTGATGCAATCAATAAGAAGTAGAAGATGGAAGAATCAACAAGTTAAAGTGGGCCTTCTAAAATGGGACTTTGATTTGATTGCTTCGTTATAAATGAAGACGTATATTTATGTTATTTTTTCTATAATTTTTAGTTTAAAATATGTAAGTAAATATGACAATGAATATGATTTGGAAGGAAATCTTTTGTAACTCAAAGTTCATGTATATAGGTTTTGGGGGATATGACATGAACTTTGTAGCTTTTGTGTATTTTAACTCATTTATGGTGTCTCTTCTCCTTAGATATTGTAAGAATTTAGATTATAATATAGACTATGAATGTTGATGTGATTGTTATTGAACATGTTAGTATGAAATGCGAATATGAATGTGAACATGGAATGTGAATGTCAATTGTTATTGAGTGGGTTAATATGGTATGTGAATGTGAATTTATAATATGTATTGAATAATGTACTTTAGATTTAAAGTTAGGGGTATTTTTGATGAATATTTATAGCTTATTATTGATTATGAGTGTTTTTGATGATTATTTATAGCAGATTATTGAGTAGGGATATTTTTGAAAAATATTTATATCATGTTATTGAAAAATAGTGTACTTTTGATGAAGATAAATTAATTATTGTAACAGAAATATTTTTGATAAAGATAAATTAATCATTATAACAGAGGTATTTTTTATGAATATTTGCAACGATAACATTCAAAAAGCTATTTGGGCAAGGATAGAAAACACATTATGCGATATTGTTGTTGATTTTTCATATTTTTTTTTTAACTTTTGTTAAATAATAAGAACATTTTTGAATATACTTCAAATTTTAAAAATATTGTAACGTTTTTTTAAACCCCAATGATAGTTCTAAAGATATTGAAAACTTCAAGAATATTTTTGATTTTTTTTTTTAATTCTTGTTATAATCATCGAAGATAATGAAAACACCTACACACATGCTCGGATTGTTCTTTGAAGCCACGAAAAAAGAAGAAAGATGCCGAAGAGGGAGATAGAAAGACATCCCCGAGTAAAAACTTAATTGATTGATAAGCATGTTAGAATAGGTAGGTTCATTTTGTGTTTTGATTGTTTAAAGTTAGTTATTAGATTATACAAAATAACTAACCAAAATATACTACTTAAACGAGAATAGTTTATTAAATTCGTTCAATTATAACATTTATCGGGTTTAAGGAAAATAATAATATAAATATTAATTTAATTGGTTACTTTAGGTTAAATTATAATATTAATTTAATTAGTTATTTTAGGTTAAAGTATTCATTTAATAAATAAATTAAATAGAAAAAAGATAAATAATAATAATAATTATAATTATAATAATAATAATTATTATTATTATTATTATTATTATTATTATTAGGTCTGTGATTTTATCCGGCTTCTTAGTTGAGAACTGTCTTAGAGTCTCCAAATTTTCAATTTTTTAGATCAATATTGGAGTGTCGTCAAAAATTGAGTTCTAAATTAAGGAGCAAAGTGTATAATACCAATTTTTTATTAATAAAGTTCTCAATCCTTAAGCCATTGATTTTAACATTAATATTATTATAACGTGGGATCTATAGTCTTTTATATCAATTGAAGGAAATAAATGATATATTAAAATGTAATTAATTTATTTGGTTTAATGAAAAAATTGTAATTTTATTAAGAGATTTTTAAAAAGGGAATAAATTGATATATTTGTTGAAGTTAAAAAAAAAACCAAACCGTCGGCTGCTTTTAGGGGAGTTGAGGTATTAATTAATTAAGAGGTAAAAACAAAACAAAACGCTGTGTGTGAGAGAGAGAGAGAGAGAATAAAAGGAAAGTAAAAAAAAAATAAGAAAGAGGGAAGAAAAGTGAAGAGAAACATACATTCATATTTCTTTTATTTCATTTATGATAAGGTAAATTTTTAGAATTTAAATCCTAAATGTTTTTTAGATATGTGTAGAATTAAAAATATGATCTTGATGTTTATTTTGATGAATTTTCATATAAAATTTTAGATTAATATCATTCTTGAAAGTTAGAACTCTTGATTTATTGTATGATTTTAATTTTCTCTTGACTTATTGTATGATTTTAATTTTTTTTAATATGAACGTGGTATGTATTTTTAAGAGTTCTTTGATTTCCTATTTACATGTCCATTCACTCAAATTGTTAATATAATTTTTATATTTAATTTTTAGATTAAATATAATAATTTTAATAAAGTGATAATTTTTATTTGGACATATAACAAATACATTATTTATCTATTATTTTAAAGAGTTTTGGGGTTATTATAGAACTTAAAAATTATAATTTTTATTTAATTCAAAAATAATTAAGTATTTTATTTAATAATAAAATAAAAATAATTAATTATATCATACATATTTATATTATTTAGGACTTGATGATAAGTTATATTTTACAACTAATGTAAATACTTTATTTTAAACAAATGTTTTATTATTGAATTTTTATAATATTAAGTATTTATATTTGAGGTTTTTAATTTCGATTATTAACTATGATTAAAGAAAATAAAAAAGAGAATGTTTAGGTTGAAAATTAGTTTAATTATCTTTTTAAATGACATTTGTGAATTAGGTAATTATCTAAATTTATGTATTTCATGAGTCATAGGAATAATTTAATGAATTATAAAATAATTATGTCATAGAATTATGATCCATAAAATTTTAGACTTATGTGAAACCTAAGAAAAGAAACTTTCTTACCATAGTTGGAATTTAAGTGGATAATTCTTATGATAGAATTACTCTAAAATTTATTTTATATATATGTAAACTTTGATTTTTATGAGTATATTTGAGAAACAATAAATCTGTAAAAGTTTTCAAAATATCAACGAATTTAAAAGTTTAATTTTAAATTTACGAAATTAATTTTAAAAATGTGAATTTTATAGCTTATTTATGAAATATTGATATATAATTAATTATTTTTGAATGTAGATTTTTTTTAAATGTTACAAAGTCATGGTATTTTATAATATATTCTATACATATTGAGGTGAGTACGATGTATTTGTTTGAGATCAATATGGTAATAATAAATTCAACGTTATACTTTGAGATTTATGCATAATCTTGAGACACAGAACTACATCTTGAGATATGAGATGGTCTATCTTGAACCATAGAATAATATGTATGTGGGACATAATCTTGAAACACGAGATAATTTATTTTAGAACACAGAACAAGGAATCAAACGTGTGTATTTTTCATTCATATTATTTTTTTACTCATATTTACTTAAATGTTAAGAACTTTTTATCTCTTTTTTATTGGTTTTTTACTATATTAGTTTAAATATTATTCTTTATTTATATATAATAATTTTGTTTTCGTATGAATATTTAATATATTTTTATTATTTAATTGAACTAATTTTATTATGTTCTATTTATATCATCTCTATTTATATTTATAATTATTTAAATTCTATCATGTATTATTTAATCTTATATTATTAATTTTTATTTAATTTTTGATTGACAATTATTTTTATAATTTGGTGAGAAATGATGACGTTATTGATCCATTCTTATGGAAAAAGACAAATCTAAAACATTCACAATAAAACGCCCGGTAATTGCAATTCACAAAAACACAAACATAAGTGAACGGTATTGTCCAACGGTTCATGACGAAAGCAAGTATTCGGTTAATCACGTCAGTTTACCCGAGGTTTCTTTGATTTATGGTAGTTACTTTATTTCAAAAGCTGTTGCTATTTTTTAGACGATAAAATATGTCCACTCTCCTAAAATTTAATTGTGTTGGATAATTCAACTCAATATTTTAAATTTTTAATTATTTAATAATTATTTTTATCTAATAATAAATTTGTAATTATTTAATAATTATTTTTTTCATCTGATAATTTTTTATAAGTGAATTTTTAGGAAAAAATAAAAAAATTGTTATAATGAACATAATTTTTATGATTTTTAGAACCTTATTTATTATTATTAAATATAAAATTAATAATAATAATTTTATAAAGTAAAATTTTATAAATTTGCCCAAGATGGATAAAATGGATAACAATTGAATAGAATTAAGTGAAATAAAAAATACCAAATATAAAATTTTTCAAAAAAAAAATACTCAAATATAATAATAAGAGCAACTAATTATAACTTTGTAATTATTTAATAATTTTTTATCACATCATAAGTTTTTATAAGTGAATCTTATAAAAAAATCACTTCTAAAAAATAAAAATAAATAAATTTATTATAATAAACTTAATTTTTATAATTTTGAGATCATTACTTATTATTATTAAATATTAAATTATTAATAATAATTTTATAAAGTGAATTTCAACAAATTCAAAAAAATCTATAACATTAGATAATAATGATTTTATTATTAAATAATTATATAAAATTATCTAAAATAAAAAAAATTACTAATAAAATGGTCAACATTTAAAAATGATGTCATTTAAGAATATATATAATAATAAGATATAATTATAAAATAATTAAGCCAAATAAGCCACGGGCCGTACTGTCCCCTCAGCTCATGGGCCAAGAGCTGAGACACGATTTGGCCCATTTACATGCCACATGCTACCACGATACTCCAATTCGACATCTCTAATGCTATATGACTCCTTATTCTCTACCTTTGTATCATGTATAGAGTTAAGATTTAGTTCCTTTTTTTTCATTATATCTTTAACATCATACAAAAAAAGTTTTATTTAACAAGTGTTTTCCACCAAAAACTACTATGAGTGCAAACAAATTCCATTAATTATTATTTTAAAGTTTTTGAAAAAAAAAACATTATGTGTTCTCTATTATTTATTAATCTTTTAACAATTTTCTTATATTTTGATTCAATATCAAGAATATATTGTTTTCCTTACTATTATTTAACGTGAAAAAAATATACATATTATTCTTTGTCAAAGTGTTAAAGTTTATGTTACATAATGTCACTTTTTATTTGCTGCCACCAATATAAAGAAACTTAAATTACAAGTTACAGTCAACGCATTTGTGGTGCAAGTAACGAAGGAACATCACTAGAGTCATATAAAAGTTTTTTAATCCCATCACTTAAATTAAGGAGAATTTCAGAAATTATTTCTCATACATTTATGGTATCAATAAAAAGAAAAATAAATTACTCAACAATTCGAAGATTAAATCGATACTATTTGATTGAATCTACTCCATTCTTTAAACATACAAATTATTTATATATTTTAAATTAAAATTGTATTTGAATTTCTCTTTAATACTGAAAATATTTTTGCATGAAAAAAAAAAGATTAAATAGATTGAATTATTTTATGTTATGTTAATTTTTAAAAATATTCAAAACTTTTAATTTGTAATAATTATGATTATAATATATAAGTTATGAAAAAAATACCCGAAATTATATGCATTACCCGTGGTTTTATTGAAGACATAATAGTAATTTCAGGTCTCCTTTTCTTTTCTTCATCCATGGCCAATTCCCTTTGTTTCTTTACCTTTCTGATCCTTCAGAGATTGCCCAGAAAAGCTTTGGAGAGAGAAAGAAGATTTAGACTAGAGTTTTTCTTCTTCGTTCTTCTGGTTTACTAAAGTTCTCGACTTTGAGAGGTAAAGATGGTGGTTTGGGTTTAGGAGTTTCTGAAAGTACTTCTTTGACGGTCTCTTCCTCTACTGAAGGAGGTAGATCTTTGTTTTCTTTAGCATCAGATCTTGATTTCTCAGCACCCACTAAAGAATGTTGGTTCTTTTGAGGAATTGAAGTTGAAAGCTTGCTGTTGTTGGTGCTTAAAACAACTTATTTGCCCTTTTTTTCTATCAGATTGCACCCAGAATTAGAAAGCAATAGTGAAATCAATGAGTCTTGCTCTGGGTATTCATCAAATTCAAAATTCCATCGTTGGTTTCATCAGCTCAAGTACTGATCTTTGTTGCTTTAATATTGTTGAAGAGGTGAGGTCAATTACTATCATGGTAGGAAATGAGAAGCTTAATATCTGTTTGTTGCAGAAATGAAATGACGAAAGGATGTGAGGCTGAGTTTTGAGGTAATGTATTGGGAAGGAACGGAGAGAATTAGGCATGGGTGAAGAAGAAGACGACGAAGAAAAAGAGGCGGCCTGAAATTACTATTATGCCCTCGACATTGAACGTGACTTACTCATGTTAAAGAACTTTTAGTTATATTGTTGTAAATATAATTATAACAAAATAAACATTTATAAAAAATGATTCCATATTTTGTCACCATAAAATATAATTAACTTAATAAAACAAGAAGATAACATCTTCTATCTTGTACATTTTTAAAAAATAATAGAAGAAGAGGAAGCATGGATCCAATCCATGAACAACCTAGTCTTCAAGTGGTTAACAATTAATTTTACTATTTTATTGATACCACGTCAATGTAATTGTATATCATGATATAATTCTCGAGTCTCACCTTAAATTAAGTGATAAGACAAAATAAATTCCGAGTAAAAAAGCTCTTGATCTCCAGTCATCTCCATCCATGCACGCTAATAGGAACATGTACTTCTAGTGCCAATATTATTGATGGTAGCAAATATAACCCCAAAACAAAAAATTGTTACTAGAACAAAAGTTAGTAAAAAGACATCCCAAGATAATTAGGAAAAATTATTAGATAAGAATGAAATCCATGAGCACCAGAAACCAGATAGAATCCAATTCATATTGGATTTATTGAATTCAACAGTGTTACTTCGTATATAAATGATACTATTGGAAACTTGCCTTGAAGAGACATTATTTGTTGAATTGACACCATTTAAACATTAATAAACCAGGTACAAAATTAAACAATGTTACCCCTCACGCCATTGAGTCGGTAAAAAAGGGAATAAAAATACATATAGTCAATTGCCACCACAATCAGCCCGCTGGTCACTACCCCCACGGGAGGCATGCTAGAGCATAAGTGCATTATGCATATAAGCTTCCAAGATTAGCCATCAAACTTGACATGTTATATCAAAAACTGTAGAATTAAATAACTGGTAAAAGCAAAACTATCCACGAAAAACATTTCCTTTGATAGACTTAACAAATCGAGAGTCTAGGTCATTATCAATTACAGAGAAAAAGTGCAGGATAGTTTGGAAATATCCAAACGTTCAAGTACATACAAAATATTGATGGCTTATATAATGCAGCTCTTAATTTCGCAAAGCTCCAACTCTATCACGAGGGATTAGGCGTAGTTCGGAGCCATGTTTAAGGAAAACATTGCCTGGGGAAAAACATTTTGGGTGAAACCAAAAATATAATAACAAAATCAAATAATGCTCAATATAAAAAGGTACAACAGGCAAGAGTTCAATTACATTTTTTTTGTCCCAGACACTTACTACTTTGTGCACTTATTTCCTCACTCCTCATTGGAATACAGAGACTGGTTTATAATTGTTTCAGTATTTAATAAATACAGCAATAAGGATAACGGATGACGGAATGTCAAAAACTAGATGAAAATAGATTATTTCTTGCACACTTATGCAATTTTTCCTTAAAATATTAGGTAACCTTTAGAGTAAAATGACGAAAAACAAAAGAAAATATCAGCCCATTTATATCTAATTTCGAAGTCTCTTAACTAAATTACGTCAGTTTCACCACAATTTACAATGGATCTTAAGAAAAGGGTTCACATAGATACAGAAAAGATGACATATTTGCACATCCTAGAAAGGTTTATGGTGAAAGTAGTAATTAAACCAATAAACAAATTGACTAGGAAAGGCAAATGAGGTACCTGCACTCTGCTGAGGATTGATTCCAACACCATCTGTACACATAATAGGTAAACATTCAGCACACAACAAACTGAAGCATAGCTCCTCTTTTTAAATGAAGAAGCAAATATATTTAAAACTGTGAAGCAAAGCCAGATAGCATTTATTGATATGATGATGACTTTGTACATGAGCATAAATATAATGATAAAGATTTTCAACTTTCGACTTGGATCATTACGTACAAAGAGTACCCTTAACTTAATGAGATCTTATTGGGTTAAGTTAGGCCTGAGTTTCTAATATGGTATCAAAGTTGGGCCTAGTCTTTATGTGTTTGGACCTTAGGCTCTACCACAGTCTCACCGTGATGCTAATGTCTACCTTTGTCTGCCGTGTGGAGGGAGGCTTTTAAGTATCCTTGTCCCACATCGACTAGGAACAAAACAGCAAAACTGCTTATAAACTTGAGCAACCCTTAACTTAATGAGATCTTATTGGGTTAAGTTAGGCCTGAGTTTCTAACACCACATAAATATTTCATTTTGATTTCAATCTCCTCTATACTTGCAACTAATAAAACATGTACACACAATAGCAAATATAGGAAAAAGGAAAAATGCAAGCAGTAAAGGCCTAAATAAGAGGAATTGAGCATCCATATAAGTATGCATGGAGTAACATAAATCATCCAAACCCATTGTAAGAAGTAACAAAGGCACTTTCAGGCCACATTGAGGCAGTCAAAACAGGAAAAGGGAGAAAAAAGGCATGACCATTCAGGAACTGTAAAGAGTATAATGTGGTATATGAATACCATTAACCTTCATACTATTTTGGGAAGCAGGAGCTTGAAGGAAGATGGAATATATATTCCTTTTCATCCAGGAACTTGGTCTTGGAATAGAGCATGCACTAATAAGCAATATATTTTTCTCCATGGGACCTCAAGATTTTACAATGCTCCTTTGAGCCCATTGGAGAGTATTTGGACATCCGGAACGACCCAAAGCCCAACTCTTGCAAACCACCCAAGCCAAGTCACCAGCCCAAGATGGAAGATGAAGAACCCTAGACGTCCTACCTATGGGACAGCTCGATCTCAAGTACAGTATGAGCAAGACTCGACATAGATCTCTGACATGTTGTACTTAAGACCAATTATGCCCGCCTGACATATAAGTATGTGTACACATTGTATAACTGACACTTATAATTATAAATGTTCTATAAATAGATGAACCCCTCATGAGGATCCACACATTCAGCCAATTGTATTAACTTCTCTTTAATCTCTCTATAAAATATTAATATTTTGAAAGATTAGAGAGAAGTTAATACAATTGGATGAATGTGTGGATCCTCATGAGGAGTCCCTTTATTTATAGAACATTTATATATACAGGTGTTAGTTATACAATGTGTATACATATCATGGGACATATTTGGCCTAAAGTACATGTCAAAGATCTAGATCGAGTTTTTCTCGTACTGTACTCGAGCTTGTGTGACGTGGAGATCGAGTTGCCCCATGGATAGGAGCTTCATTTTCCATCTTAGGTTGGTGACTTGGTTTAGGTGGTTTGCAAGGGCAAGGCTTCGGGTAGGTTCGGATGTCCAAACATCAAGTCCTCTACTCTTTTAGCTCGAGCTTCGGTCCGAGGTAGAAGAGTAAATACCGAGCATAGTATACGAACCGTTCGGCTCCCCTAATAAATGTTTGTCAGTTGATTGGAGAGAGAAACCCAATGTCTTTATATAAAAGGATGCTTGGACTAGGACTTATCATTGTTACCAACAAAATTGAAAAATAGTGAAGGAAAACGCTCTTTCATTTCACCTCGAGCTTATAAAATATTTTTAATTCAGTGAAAAGAATTCAACTCGAGTTATAATTTTCTCTATTCGGGTTTTTTAGAACTCAAACGTTGAGAACCTAACGATTTTTTAATTTTTTTTTGGTCGATTTTTAAAAGAACATTTTTTTTTTATTTTCAACCCGTCCCTAGGTAATCTCTTTTTCTCGTACCTTACCACCTACTATTGTTGTCTTTATGTTTTTGTAAGTTCTCACAGGATGCAAAGAGAAGAGACCTCAACTTTTGGCTCGGGTTCATGGAAAAGTCTCCAATATTCTAGTACAAGTGATAACTCGGGGTCTTCTAGTGAGGCAAGTCAGTTTTTACCTCAGTCGTCTACCCTTCACACCCAGACCATTCCCACTGTGAGATCAAGCGTGCCTCAGACTCAAATCTTAATGGCTAGGATGTGGAGGAAAAAAACAAGAAATATTGGATCCAGAGAACAGATAGGTCGACTGTCGTTAGGTACTAGTGCCTCAGCCATCTCTAAATCCACCCCGAGTTATTGACGAATCAGTGTTAAGTATAGCAAATATCTCCACCCGTTATGCATCAATTGCCTCGATGCAAGCTGCGTCCTAGCCAAGAACCTCCTAATAAGAGGATATAGGGGGAACCTTACCCTCAGCCATAGAGCTTTCTCATGAAAAACAATCCACCCAAATGAAGGTTCATTACTATCACAAGCACTCTCAAGAGGAATAATTATCTGAACTGAGGTGAAGACTGACTCACCTCACTAGAGGAGCCCGAGTTAGAAGACCGCGAGTTATCACTTGTACTAGAATATTAGGGACTCTTCCATGAGCCCGAGCTAGAAGTTGAGATCTTTTCTCTTTCTATGAGAAGCTACAAAAACATAAAGACAAAACAATAGTAGGTGGCAAGGTACGAAAAGAAAAGATTACCTAGGGACGAGTTGAAAATAAAAGAAAATATTGCTTTAAAAACCGATCGGAAAATAAAGTAGAAAATCGTTAGGTTCTCAACACTTGAGTTCTAAAAATCCCAAACTGAGAAAATTATAGCCCGAGTTGAATTCTTACCACCGAACTGAAAATCTTTTATAAACTCGAGGTGAAATGAAAGAGCTTTTTGCTTCACTATTTCTCAATTTTGCAAGTAACAATGATAAGTCCTAGCCCAAGCATCCCTTTATATAGAGACACTGGATTTCTCTCTCCAATCAACTGACACGCATTTATTATGGGAGCCGAGCAGTTCGTATCGTATGTCCAGTATTTACTCTTCTACCTCAGATCGAAGCTCGAGCTGAAAGAGTAAGGGGACTTGATGTTTGGACATCCGGACCTACCGGAAGCCCGACCCTTGCAAACCACCCAAGTCAAGTCACCAACCCAAGATGGAAGATGAAGCACCCCTGACGTCCTACCCATGTGACAACCCGAGCTCAATGACAGCTCGATCTCAACGGCAGCATAAGCTCGAGTATAGTACAAGCAAAACTCGACCTAGATCTCTAACATATTGTACTTTAGGCCAATTATGCCCCCTGACATGTAAATACGTATACACATTGTATAACTGACACCTGTATCCATAAATATTCTATAAATAGATGGATCTCTCATGAGAATCCACACATTCAACCAATTGTATTAACTTCTCCCTAATCTCTCTCTGTAAAATATTGGATCTCAACCGGGAGAATCTCCATATGTTAGATTTCATTGAGAAAAATTTATTCTAACAGTGTGCGAGCTTGTACGTGCAGGCAAGTGTGAGAGTAATCTATACTGTGATAACTAACAATCCTTATTCAATAACTATCATATCAAGGAAGGTCATATCACAATGTTCAACAGCTTGCCAAACCGAGCTGAAGGCATAAACAAGTTCCAGTTTGCACAGACACCAAAAGGCAATAGGATCATCAACATGCATAGAGGAGAGCTAGTTATTTCAAAATTATGGTCCCTTGCTGTATAATCATCGAATATAAGGAAACATAATTCTGCTTTCAAGTTGGAAATTTCTTTTCCAAAAAGCAATGAAATAAACCTATCAAAATTGCAAAATTCACAAACACGACCGAAATTCCTGAACCCACACAATCATCCAATCAAAAAAACTAGTGGATTTATGGAAACAATCTGACATTCACATACAGAATCACAAACATAATAATTGAATAAGGAAATCGAATTACCGTTGGTGATGATAGCGCTGGTCTGTGGAGGCACTTTGAATTCTTCAGCGGCGAATTTGAGGACAGCAGTGAATGGGGCTGCCTCGGGGACGCTAAACCTGAAGAAAATTTAGCATATCCCAATCAAATACATTGAAGATTGATGAAAATTAAGCAATGAATAACAAATTATTAATAGAGAAACTGGAAACCCTAAAAAAATTGAGAGAAAACAAAAGAAATGAACGAATTAAACAAATAATGAAATTGATAATGCGAATTTACGAACACTTTGAATGGCAGTTTTGGATCGGAGGTTAGAGTAACTTTGAAGGAGACCTTTCCACCGCTCGCCATTTCTTCTCTTTCTGGGAAAGTGGGAAGTGCCTTGCAGTCTTGTAGAGTCGTACCCTCGTACGCTGCAAAATCTAGTAACTTTTCTCAGGTTGTGGAAATTACTTTTGTTAAAATCAAATAAATATACTAGTAACTTTCCTAAAGTATATTTAAATAATAAAATAACCCTTTAGTTAATTCTAAATAATGAAATATTATTTTATTAATAAAAAATTTAAATAATAATAAAATGAATTTATTAGTAATATATTATTTTATTTTATATTTTAAATTAAATTTTAATATTAAAATAATTCTTTGAATTTTTTTGGTTAAATATTTTTATAAATTTTATATTTTATAGAATTTTTCTAAATTTTTTGATATATAAATTAAAATTATAAACTTTACAATATCAAAAATAAGTAATATATAGATAAAAAAAATTACAATATCTTGAAACTACATTGATAAGCTTTTTTGCGTTTCAGGATCGTCTAAGACCACATAGATGGCACAATCCTTACCTTAACTCCAAGCAATACAATAAAATTGCCTCGTTTAACTTTTAATATTAGTCTCAAAAGATATTGAAAATAAGAGATCTAATTTGTATGATTCTAACACTAATATTGTTTTTATAACTTATCTAACACTTATTTTTTTATATTATAAAGTGCATTTTTGATTCAAACACATTACATGCAAAAAAATATATGATACATAAAATTGACCAAAAAACTATAAAAATATTTCATAAAATACAAAATTTATAAAAGTAGTTACCAAAAAGAATCTTGTTAAATTTAGTTTTAAATTATTAAAATAAAATAAAAATTTTATTCAATTAAATTCAGTTTATTATTATTTTAAAAAAATTTAATAAAATAATATTTTTATTATTTAAAAATTATTAAAATGTTACATTTTTACAAAAAAGAAATTAATCTAAATATTTCTTATAAAAATAAAGTGATTAAAGTATCATAATAAAATAAATAAAATGATCACTAAAATATTTAATCCTTAAAAAATGGTACTCTTTAATTAGTTTTCGTATATTAATTGAAAATTTCACAACATCATTATAAAAATTTAAGTTATAAATTAAATTAATAAAATTTAAAAATTTTATAATAGATTATTTATATAAAAGGTGATGAATTTTTGAGATCATTTATTTTATACTATTAATATAATTTTGTAATATATTTGTTGTATGGGATATTAGTTTAATAAAAATTTTAAATTAAAATATTTTAATTATAAAATTTTATAATTATGTGAGTGAAGTGATTATTTTTTAAGATATAATTATTTATAATTTAAATCATATATACAAATTATATAATTAAAATATTCTAATTTAAAATTTATAGTTATCTAGAATTTTACCATATAAATAATATATAGGATTTTGGGAATCGATCAATTAACAGTAAAAAGAGGTAGGATTTCTATCACATCGTGATCGAAATTGAAAGAGAATATTGCAGAGATAATATATTCTTCTTGGATTTTGGGAAGATGAGAAACATTAATGACGAATTTGGATTTGTTCTACAAGTTAGCGGTACACGTCCTTGATACGGTAAGCTTTTTGTTCATCTAAATCATTGTTAGCTGTTTTAAAATATTTCCTCTGCATTTCTCTCGTGAAATTAAAGTACAAGAACTTTAAAAATAAAAGGTCGGGATTAACTCAATAATGGAGGCTGGGACTGACTTGATAATGGAAGTTGGGAGTGGAGTGACTCGGTGATGGGATGTTGAGTGTTAGAAGGAGATATAGTGGAAGACTTTCATATGTCTTATATGTCAGGATAGAACGTTAAATGCGAAGTAACTTATATTTAAAACTTTGTTGAAATTATAATAAATATAAAAAAAACATTTTATTTATTTATGTGTTATTGTATTTTTTAAATAAATTATTACAAAAATTTTAATTACTCTTTACTACTTAAAACCCAATATATCAATATTTATATAAGATGATTGATACTAAACAAAATAATTAAAATATTACATGATGAATAGTTAAATATTAGAAGATATATTTAATTAATTCATTAATATACTTTATATTTATTTGAAATCGAGTTATCTTTATTTTAGTTAACTTTATATAATAATTGATTATACAGAATCGAACTTTGACATATTAGAAACATTATTAATATTTGTCTATTCACGTATGTTTTTATACATGTTATTTAATAATTATATACAAAACGATCTTAATCTTGAGTACTTTAAGTATACTCTTATTATTACACCTTGGTATTTGACTTATTTGATTATGCTTATTGGTGATATAAGATGACTTATCTTGGTATCTTAGTATCTTAGTATTCGTGGTAGATTGTGAAGTTATCTCATAAGATGTAGAATCTATTTCGCTTGTTCTTAGATGTTAAATAACAATTCTCTTATTTAACGATTCTCGTATGTAGCAATCTATAATTTGAATAATTGTACATTATTTATAATATGATTATAAATAATCATTTATATGCATCGCGAGTACTCAAGAAAAAAATGCAATAAAAGAAGTATAATAGGCTTAATGACATTGATCATATTACAAACCGATTGCAGATGATTGAGCAACATCTAATAGTTATATCAATAGACTACTTAAAATCTACTACATGATAATGACCTCACAATGTTGCTTTCAAGATACATGTGAATAATTATTTAAATTATCAAAATATATATTTATTTATTAGTATATTTATAAAGGTCATAAATGTCAAAATAAATATATAAGGGTAAAATGTTAATTCCACATTGTTATTTAATCCATATAATTAATTAAATATTATTTAGTTAGAGTAAATAATTATTTAAATTAATTAAAAATATAAAATTTAAATTTAAATGTTTAGTAGATATTTAAATGATTGTGTGATAAATAAAGACACTTTAATAAATATCAAATTAAATTTAATACATAGATTTATTGTACAATTTAATTAGATTGTAACACATAAATAGGAATGAGACTCCTTAAATGGCATGTAAGGTAAAGTAGTTTGAGAATAAGATTCTTACAAGCATATAATTTGATTATGTGTAAGATTTCTACTTGAAGTTTATTTAAGAGTTTTATTCTAAATCTAACTATTTAAAATCAAACTAGGTCTATACAATTTAAATACACTCTATTTTCCTCCCTCATGGTCGACCACTTGGTGAATTTTTTGAGAGAATTTTAATCCAAAGCCATATAATTTTAAGAATTGTTCTTGAAGAACAATATTATTCATGCATAAGAAGGTTCAAATTAGAGAACTTGGACAATTTTTTTTATTAATTTAGAGATTACAAGAATACTTACCTATCCCGCTCATCCTTATCGAGAGATGAGATTTGGAAGCTTGAAGGTTCCAACAATTGTTCACACTCTACAAAGATAATTTAATCTTATTTTACTTTTTATTATTATATATAAACTTAATAGGTCTATCATGGTCTTTCCTTCTATTCATTTTCTCTTATTATCTTGATTTTGCCTCAACCTTGCTCAAACCTTAATATTCTCTAAATAATGGTAAATCTTTTACATCCGTACATAGATAGTGTCCAACTTAGACTTACTAAAAAAGAGTTATTAAACTCCATTTTATTCATGATATAATAATTATTACAATCTTAAGGCCAACTAAGAACATTTAAGGGACTTTTAGCCGCTCTTAATTATTGGGTACATAATCACTGATTGGGATTGCTAGATAGAGGGGTTGTTATACTAGAAGTTGTGTGCTCTGGGTTTTTCCTGTGTATTTTCAACTAAAAATAAGAGTTCCTTTTATAGTAAAAGGAATCCATGTTTACAATATGAGAGTTATTATTTTATCCTTACTTTAATAATTCATATTCTTTATTTCTTTAAATGTCATCCATTACTTTTTTCTTGGCACATACTGTTGACTAAAGATGCAAGTCGACATTATTATTTTTCTTTATTGTCTTGTAGTGATAGTTCCTCCTCTTTATTCCTCCTTGTTATTTTTTCTCTACAGTCCTTTGGATGACATTGATGATGATGCATCTTTGTCTTCTCAAATTTTGATGCAGTAAATGCATCTGTGATTTTTGGTGATTTTTTTGGCATAGAAGTCAAATACCTTCCTTGTTTCTTGACCAATTTTTAGGTTATTATTGTTAAAATTTGTCTCATATTTGGTAATTTTTCACCATCCTTTTTGGAGAAAGTCATGCTACTATGAGAAATGATTATGACTTTATAGTTGAGTAATTTACTTTGATCTTAGTAGAGTTATCAATTTTCTTAAGTTTATAGTAAATTTGGCTTAACATTTGACCTCTTAATACATAGAGTTCTTCTGTGTTAAATTCCTTTTCTGGAAGCGCCCTTGATTTGGAAACTTCTCTATTTGTGTTGGAAATCCCTAGCTTGATGAAATAGTATAGACTTATACATCTTTTCTCATTCTAGTCTATTATTGAACTGAAAAATCTAAGATGAATAGGCTTGTTACCTACTCTTAATTTCTTCCTGAAGTTCTTGATTGATTTTTTTAATTTTTTTGAAAAATAATTTAATTCACTTAAATTAATTCCTAGATATATGTTTTCTATTAATCCTGATACTA
Organism: Hippophae gyantsensis; assembly: GCA_030763125.1. Taxonomy (NCBI): domain Eukaryota; kingdom Viridiplantae; phylum Streptophyta; class Magnoliopsida; order Rosales; family Elaeagnaceae; genus Hippophae; species Hippophae gyantsensis. Next base: position 20,492,797 of record CM061032.1, on the reverse strand, counting down.
GATAAACTCTTTCCAAAATATTGAATTTACTTCCCACAAGGAATTCCTTTTCTATAGTGTAGAATTTCATATCTTTTATGTGTTCATGGGTAGATTTTCTAGCCAAGTTGTAGAGGCTCAACCATTGTGGTTTGTTAAGATTTCTATATTGGTCATTTTCATCTTCAATGACTAATGAAATTCTGGGGGATGTTTCCCTGAATAGCACAAAATGCCTTACTATTTTTGATGTCTCTAGGCTGGAGGTCTTACTATTTTCTCTAGGGTCGTCAATCTACTTGGTGATGTTGGTTGTTGCTATAGTGCAACATTGTAATTCCTTACTATCTCCTCTAGAGTTATTAGTTTTTATACTTTGTAGATGACATAACTGCCTTTAGTCTCCATTTTATTAGTAAAGGCTCTATAAGTTACTAAATTAAAACCTAGAATAGATTTATTGGCTTTTGTTCAGTTGTTATAGATTCCTAGTTTTGGTCTGTTATAGATCACATAAGTAATCTTTTGTTTCTCTTTTTTCTGTTTTATCTACCCAATTAGTAAAAGCTCTATAAGTTACTAAACTAAAACCTAGAATAGAACTATTGGCTTTTGTTCAATTGTTATAGATTCTTGGTTTTGGTCCATTATAGATCACATAAGTAATTTTTTGTTTCTCTTTTTCTATTTTATCTGCCCAATTGAGTTTTCTTATTTCAGAGATGTTACTCTCTTTTGAATTACTAGGTTCTTCCTTTTCATCTTAATTTTTTTTAAGTTTTGTCTTATTTAGATTGAATTTTTGATGAAGATTTCTCGTAAGAGTTTTTGGACTCTAAGAGTTGTTTTGAACAATTAAGTTTTTCTTGTTTATTTCCTATCTCCATAAGAGACTTCTAGAGGTATAACAACTCGAGGTCTTCCTGTAGGATTTTTATTTGCTTTTCCTTTATCTTGATCATGATATTAAGATATTTCATTAATGTAAGCATAAAAATAGTTATATGTGTTAATCTCTAGTAAGAGCATATGCTAAAGTATTATTATTTCCTAGGAGATGTTCGACATACAAATTATAGTGGTTCAACCACTGTTGGCATTTGATTAATGTTTCTTGTTTATAATTACTTACAATATTAATTTTTAAGAAATAACCAAAATTCTTGTTAATGAATTTGAAACTTATGACATATATTTAAAAAAATTAATAGCCTTTTGATGAGTGCACAAAAAGCACTAAAATTACCATGATTTTAAATCATATATTTATATATATTTTTAATCAATTAATGTGCATAAAATCATGGTAATTGTAGTGTTTTTTGTGCACTCATCACCTTTTTAACAACTATATATTCTTTTTCATTATTGTGATGATTTAATTATGGATTATTGAAAGATCCTGATATATATCTAAAAAGATATTTATCTTTGTTATCTACTTTTGCTTATAAAATTACTCCATAATATTCTTTTGAAACATCTGTTTCTATTATTATTTTATCATCTAGCTCTGGATGGTATATAGTTGGTAAATTTTTTACCTATACTTTTACTTTATTCATATATAAAATATCTTGTTCTACCAATTTTTAGGTATGATCTTTTTTCAATTTTTCTTGTAAAGGTTTTTACATTTATGTAAGTTTCTTGATATACTTTTAAGCATATGTTAAACATCCTAAAAATCTTTGTAATTGGTTTTTGTCTTTTAATTCACTAAGAAAATCTTGAATGTTATTTAGTAGATAGGGTTGTAGATTATGTTTTTCATCTTCAATTTCAAACCCTAAATACTTACTTTTCTGCTAAGTAAGTATTGCTTTCCATTTTAGAGTAAATAATGATTTCTTGTATTATTGTAGAGTATTAATAATATCTAAATAATGTTTATTTAATTCACTATTGAAAACCAAAATATCATTTATATAGACACAATAAATATTTTGTAATATTTTAAAGATATTATCCATATATCTTTGAAAGATGCTCGAGGATTTTTTTAATTCAAATGGTACAAGTTCTTTAAAAAATTTCTTGGGGACAACTAAATGCCATTAATTTTTGAGATTTTTTATTTAGTCTTATTTGTCAAAATCTACTTTTGTAATCAAAACATAAGAAATATTTATTTCCTTTCGTTGATGATAATAGTTATTATTTCTTTGGAATAAAGTATCCATCATCAATAGTTTCTTTATTCAATACTTTGAAATTTATTACCATTATCTTTTTTTCTCTTATATTTTTAACTTTTTTTTTCAACTAAAAACACTAGGCTAGAGTGAGATGAATAACTTGGTATTATGATTTTTAGCTCCAAAAGTTCTTGAATTTATTTTTCAAAGCCAATCATATCTTCTAAAGTATAAATCATTGATTTTACTATAATAACCTTGTTATGGTATCTTAATTTTATGTTGGCAATCGTTTTAAATTTATTGATTTTTGGATCCACAATTTTTTATAAGCTTATTGTTTCTAATAATTTTTTAATACATGTTAAGGTTTTATCTTCTGATATTTCATTAAGAAAAAGAGTTTTGTTTCTCTTCTATATCTAATGAAATATTTTCTAACTAACGTTTTTGTTGTTTTATGTCTACCTCACCCCGTTTTTTCTTTTTATGTTGTTACATAAAAGTTGGATTTGATACAATCTAAACTTTTCTTATTTTTGATACATAAATGGTATCAACATCTAATATAGTTAGACATATTTTGTTTAAATATTATGTAAAAGTTTATATAAATTTAGAAAATTATTTCATATTAATAAATCAACTCCTACTTCGTGTTGATATATGGTAAGAATATAAATTTTTCCTCCTTCTACCATTATATCTGTATCTTTTAAAATCTTATTAAGATTTATTGTAATATTATTACCAATTCTTACAATTAAATCTTTTGGTACCTATTTCTAGTATTTTTCTAGAAACACATATTTACTTGCTACACACATATTAACTCCTATATCTATATATACATGTAAATGATAACTAGCATAGCCTTTAAATTTAAATCCTACCTTAATATAGTACCATTTTTGGATTTGTAATACTATACAAATCATTCATCTTCTGATGAAGAGTACCAATATTCTGAGTTTTTTATTTTGACTCGGTTATTTCCTCATCAGTTTTCTCTAAAAGATAAATACTGTAAAAATCATATATATCTTAAAAGCTTCTTCTAAGATTTTTTATTTCCATGAAAATTCCTTTTTAAAATACTTTCCAATGTTGAAGCCTACTAGGGCTTTCATTACAGATTCAACATCTACATTTCTTTTTCCCTCAAGGGCAATAATTCTTGTTTTCAGGTGGTTTATACTTTTTTATTTTAAAATATTTTTCCTATAGATTTCCCCATTAAATTTTATTTCATATTTTTAAGAGTCTTGTTTCCTGAACTTGTATCTTTTAAATTTTTTATATTTGTTTATATTTCTATTTGTAGGTTTTTGTGGTGCATCAAATATTTTTCTTGGTATTTTAAAATCTCTTGTATCACAATTTTTTTTATTAATTCCTCTTATTTGTTTATATTGCTTTCTTTATGGTACTTCATGATTATCCACTTATAAGGTTTCATATTTTTTATCCTAAAGTGTTTGATATGATTTCCCTATTTCTCTAATTCTAACTTTCTGTTAAAGACTTATGCAATAGAGAATGATAATTTATGGTAATATATTTCAAATTCATAAATAAAAGAATCTATGTAACACATGTTACAAATTTTTATATTTGTTAAATACCATTTAGTTTCATTGATTTCATTTCACTGAATTTAGTGATAGTTCTTTCTTTATCTTTTCCAATAAATTTCTTGTCTACTTCATTTACTACTATTTTTGAATATTCTCTTCATGTGAAAACATTCCCTTACATTAATAAATGTTGTTGGTTTGTTAACTTTGAAAACCAAAATTTAAAATTTTCTGTCATTTTATGAGCTATTAATATCGTACAGATCGAAAGATTTTTTATGTAATTTGAGAAGTTTGTATAAGTACACTCATACCAATAGTCTATTCATCTAAAGTTTTTTTCATTCATCTAAGTATTTTTTTCTATTATATAATTTAGATCTAGGAGATCAAATCTGTAAGTTTCATAGAGTTTCAATTCTAGTGGGATAATATCTCTAGTTTCTCAATACAACCCTTCTTTCATTTTGGGTGGTTGTCTTCTTCTATTAGTAGTATGAGACTCTCTTGACCTTTTTATATTTCTTTCTTTCCTATATTGGTCAAATGTTTCTTCTTGGTAAAGAACTGGTAATGAAATTGGTTTATTTGACCTTTTGAGGTCATGATTTCTAGTTTAAAATCAGTCTTGTTAATTATTGTTATATTGTCTTCCTCTTTATTTGTATAAAGTTTTTCATTATAATGTTTTTCTAATTCTTCATTAGTTAGTATTAACCAACTAATTAACTTTTCTATGTCCTTTTTTCGAGGTTTATGGATTATTATTTTAATTCTTTTCTATATTCCATTAAATTTGAATTATATATTTTTCATTAGATTTTTCTTCATTTTTTCTTCTCATTTTTAGGTATGAGGACGTCTGATCTCCTAGGTGGTTCTACTTTTAATCCTTATAATGGATTATATTTATGATTTATAATATCATTGGTTCTATGTATGTTATATATATCTTTTCTTAATTCTATAAATTTTATATGTATATCTTGTTATAATTTATTATATACACATTCCTTTATTTCTTTTAATAATTATTTTTTGTTTCAATTATACCTTGTAGATATTTCGAGTTTGATTCTTGAACTAAATTCATTTTCTCTGTTAAAAGTCTCAAAATTTTAATTAATATTGCTTGATTTTTTTGCTACAACTACTAGGCTTCTATATATTTTTAATTGTGTATTATTTAATTTATCTTTAAATATTATTATCTTCTTAATATAACATCATGAAATAGTGCTTTCATTACTTAAACTTCATTTTTTAGTTTTTTTCAACTTCTTTTTTGTTAGAAGCTTCTCCTTCATTGTCTATAAAAATAAATCTTGATATATTATTTTTTTAACCATATTACTTTTTCTTGTTGGTATCAAAGGTTTTTCTTTGATAACTAAATGACATTCCTTCGGTATTTCAAAATCCGTTATTATTTCTTGTTTTATTATTTATCTAAGTTCTTGAAATGTTTTATCTATTTCTATAAATTCATTTTATTTATATATTGAACTATTATAACTATTTGTTAATGAATATCATACTATATAGTGTATTGAAAATGAATGATTTAAGTTTTTATCATGAAAATTAATAGAAAACTTAAGGTATGCTTTAAATTTTAGCTTATAATATCTTAAATTATCATAAATCATTCCTAATAAAACATCATTCCTATTTATTATTCTATTATCTAGCAATGTTATTTTTATGGATGTATCTATTCTTTCTCTGAAATGAACTTGTATTCATATTTGGATTCATCCTAAATGAATATATCCAATTTTATTTTTACCCTTTTGGAGAATTTTAGATAGTTTATTCAATATAGTTTTCTTATCAATTAATGACATATTATACTTTTCTTTTGAATTTGTGATATTAATGCTCATTTTTATTTATTTCATAATAAATTATGTATTTTCTTAGGAATAATTTATTTAAAATAAAAATGATGAATTTTTAAATCCATCTCTTTCTTTAAAATTAAATTTTGCCTTTTGAATTTTTTCAAATTTCTTTTTATTTATTACTATTTCCTATGAAAAACATCTTAAGATGTCTTTTATTTCTAATTCTAATATTCATTGATTTCTTATTATTTCTTAGTTATCTATTTTTTTTATATTTTTATTTATGAAATGTTATTATTTACTTTCGTTGGATTAAATTTCCGTTATGTTTGAGAGATATTTTAATTTTTTTTAAACTTAAAGGATATTTTTGAAGATACCTCAAAACTTGAGGTTATTCCTTCCAAATGAATTGCACAATACCACACACCATTTACAATGCACCCATTATAAAAACCCAATTCAATAAGTCCATGAACTAAAGAACTCAATTCCTCAATAAAATTTGAATCATTGTAATTGAAAATTTGTAAAATATGGATCTGATTAATCTAGAGGGGGGTGAATAGGTTATTTTTAATTTTTATCAATTTATAATTTATTAACCTAAATAAAGCGGCCAGACATGTAATCGTGTGTAAGAGTGAAGTGCGGAAATTATAACACACGATATTTTTAGGTGGAAACAACCTAGGTCACAACAATGACCTAAGAGGAAAACCACCGGTCCACCAAACCACCTAACTTTCCACTATGAAACTCAAATATTCAAGTACAAACTCGATCTTATGCTACCCTCCCTAGGATACTGCCCCAATGTACTTTACTTACGAGTCTCTGCTCTGTTTTCACAGTTTCCAATATTAGTGTGAGTAGTTTCCAGACCAACGTTCCAATAAGCTCCCCGCAAATGAGATCGTTCACAAATTCACTGCAAAATAGTTAACACAAAAAACACAAGTGCTCGTGTGTGTTCTAGAGCAGATTTAACAATGAATAATCCTAACTAGATGATTCAAAATATATGTCATTTAAATCAAATCAACTAGAAAATTCTAGAGCAAAAAAATTACGTACAGATTCAATAAAAATAACTTCCTTAAAATTTAATACTCAAATCAAATAATCATGATTACACATAAAATTATTTAATCTAAATATCTAAATATCTAATCCAAAAGAATTAAATTAATTAAAAAAATCAATATATATTAATTACCTTCCTTTTCAACTTCCTCCTTAACTTTCACTATATTTTAATTACTTTCTCCGATTACTTTCTCCAACTTTCTGTGTAACTTTCAATATATTTAAATTAAATTCTCCAACATTCTCTATAACTTTTTCAATATATATTAATTACCTTCAATGTCGATATTGTTCCATTTTTTTTCTTCACCAGATTTTGATTGTTTCTTTGGATTCAATCGGTAGCCCCCTTTTTTTCAACACATATATTTTTTGTTCGGCCTATACACCTCAACCCTAATATATCTTTATTTATAGATAATTATAATACCTAATAGTATTAGGATTAAATGCATTTTGGGCTTAATTTTTCAAAGCCCATTCAAAGCCTTAAAAAAATATTTTTTTAAATCACATCTTAAAAATATTAAGACACATAAAAAATATTTAAACACCAAAAATAATTTTAGATTAATGAACGTGTACTATTAAATGTATAAATATAATCTTATGTGTCGTAGTTATAAAAGACATACCTGAAGTACGAATATCTGATATTCGAGCATTTGTTTGGCTTTTATTGATAAACTTGATAGTAGACCTAAAAACAAATTTACAAGTAAATATTTTGTCCACGAAAATAGCCAACACTTATAGTCCTTACAAACTCCCCCTTTGGAATTTTCGTCTGGAAAAACCTCTCACTTACTACATGATACTTACAAAAATAAGGTAAAAATACAATGGGGTCCTAGACTCCATAGTGGAACTATCCTATGGTCCGAGGAATCCATCTTTGCTGCATCTTGATAAGCCTGTAAGTAACTGAAATGACATTGACATAGCATATGACAACTTGACATGAAAGCCTCATTGTACATTAGTCCATTTTACATAAAAATAAGCGAAGTGTAAAGAATAATCATATTGTGTGCATTCATATCAATCAAGCTTAATTAAGTATGTTCTCCCCCTATATGCATAACAAAATAAACACATTATTTCTCTCCCTCTTTTTGACATACGAGAAGGACAAAGTATTAGACAAGGCAATGAAGCTAAAATCCTCCTAAAGATATAACAACGTTAAAGTAGAGTAATACATAAATGTAATATGCTTTAAACTCCCCCTAAGTTCTATGACTCTTTGAGTTAGAAACGAATTAAAAAGGTAATAAATAAAAATGAAGAAAAAATTGATTTTTTTTTGTAATTCTCATAACTAGCCACATTAGGTATTAAACTCATTTAATTACAAACAAACACACAACCAATTGAGAACTCATCATTTTTTTTAACTCCAATTTTGATTATTTATCATATAAATAAATAAGTAGAATAGAAGAGGTGCACACGCATATTTTGCATATATAATGACATATTGACATTTACTTAATGTAGTATATATGTTTAAACTCCACAAATATGTCAATTAATTCATTTATGACCTATCAAGAAAGACTTAGAAGAAAAAATTATCACCTATCATGTAAAACTATAATCGAGTCTTCAATCTTACAAAATAAATTATATCCACTAAAGGAGGACTTTCTTTTTTTTGTATTTTTTTTATACATATGAGGTAAATGATATATATATATATATATATATATATATTAACCTCTATTGGCTCTTTCTTTTTGTGCATTCAATGTACAAAATTTATATGTAATCACTTTTTGCATGATCTTTCATTTTTTTTACACGAGCCATAAACCTAGCATGATGACTTTCACACTAGTTGTGAGGTAACCCTCTCCGCTCACTGCGGTAGCTTCACACATCATAGTAGGTAGCCCTCTCAATACTAGGTGCCTCCATGAGATAAATCTTTTTGAAAGCAAGAAATATAACTCAACACAATTTTACAGTCAAGATTAGTTGAAGTCCTAGAATCTTTCAAGAAAATCCATAAATTTCAAGCAAAAAATATATGTGTGTGAGTGTGTGTGTGAATAAGTTCATGTCAACATCGATCATCACATGTACAAGAATATGTGTGTACGTAAGCCAAAATTGTAAAATAATTTATACAATAAATATCAAAATGAGTTGAGTCACTAAAAATGAGATTATGTGTATAGAAGTATTAAATAAGTCGAATACTGTATTGGCCAAACAAGGATGTTATTTTTTTTGTAAGTTTAACTAATAAATAAAATAAAGACAATAAAGATTTCTCACCTAAGTTCATTTAAGCACTCTAACAAAAATACCTAGATGAAGGAATAAAAGATGGTTAGGTGACCAAGAAAAAATAACCTTTCCTAACCCACATTTTCTTGCATTTTGATTTATCTATATCATTGGGTTGGGACTCAACTAACTTAGGTTTCATAGGCATGTTTTTGAACTTAGCTGTTCTTTTCTCATTCATCCCAAATGAAGATTCAGTATGCATAATAGGATGATGATAATGAGTCATAGCATTAAAAGTACTAAATTTTGCTTGCCTCTTTGAACCTAAGACTTCATGCTTCCTAGTAGAATTTCTGAACAAGTTATTATAATTTCCATTCATCCTTGAGTATGATGTAACATGCATAGATGAATAATGCTTATTGGTCCTACTATGTGAAGCATGGAAATAATGATTAAGTTTAGGAGCATTCATCAAATATCTACATTTTGGTCTTATATGACTTTTCCTACCATAATGATGACATACAGGCACAAACTTAACATTTTTTTCTACCATAGGTGCAATAGTTCTTTGTGCATAAGTAGTAATAGTAGGAGTAGAGTTTAAGGACCTTACAAATGTGGTTTTTGATGTTGAAGGTGTTTACTGTTCATCTATGTATCCAAGAACTCTCTTATCTCCATGTAGCTTTCCATAGTCTAGGACTTTGGTCAATTTTTCAGCACCTATGGTCAAATTCTTCATCGTATCTTTAGCAATACTAAGTTCTTGCCTAAGTTTTTTGTTTTTCTCAGTGGTTTCTACAAGTCTCAAATTCATGGCATTAATATTTTTAGACAATTCCTTTTTATCTTTCTCTAGGCTAGAGGAATTTGTTTTGTGAATATTGATGATATCATTAAGTTTAGTTACTTCCACAAGTAGTTTATCCCTCTCTTCTCTAGAACCTAAACAATCCATGAATAGTTCCTCATAACTCGATACATTAAATTTAGACAATAAGAAAGAGGAGTTTACTTCCTCATTTTCTTCATCCGAGCTAGAGTCAGAGTCATTGTAGTGTGCTTTGGTAGTTGCGGTGAAGGCACGATAGTTTGTGTCATCATCTTCTGAGTTACTAGCATTATCCTGCTCACTTTCTGTGTCACTGAGTGTAGCATTAAATGCTTTTCCAAATTTATTTTTATTGTTTGCCCAATCTATAGAAATATGACCAAAACCCCCACAAGTAGCATCGAGAACTAGTGAGCTTAGTTTTCTTACCATCAAAGCTAAGAGGCTTGATTTCCCTTGACTTTCGATCCCTCGAACAACTAGATTGTCCCTTATTAGATTGATTATTTTGTTAACCCTTCATTTTCAGGAACTTATTCAATTTTCGTGCTAGCGAGACTAATGACTCATCATTCATATCCTCATCACTATCAGAGATGTCCAGTTTGGAGCTTTTGAATGCCACATCCTTGATTTTCTTGGGACGATCAAGAGAAAGCTCATAGGTTTGGATTGACCCAAAAATTTCATCAATATTTAGTGTGTCCACATTCTTGCTTTCCTCTATCGCTGTTAATTTCATCTTGTAGTCAGCTGTTAAGGAGCTTAGGAGTTTGCGTACTTGTATTGGTTGTGGAATTTTCTCACCAAGGTTAGAGCAAGCATTAGTGATATCACAAAAGCGAGCATAGAATTGACCAAAAGTTTCTTTGTTGCTCATTTTAATGGAATCAAACTCAGATGTTAGCAATCTCAATTTTGTTTGTTTTACTTGGGAAGTTCCTTCATGAGCAAGAGCAAGTGCATTCCATGCATCTTTAGCAGTCTCACAGTCGGAGATGCGATGGAACTCATCCATCGACACTGCAGCAAATATTGAGCTTAAACCTTTTTGGTTTGCCCCACTAAGGGTACGTTCTTCAGTGGTCCAGTCTCTTCTTGGCTTTATCATTATTACACCATCTTTTGATACCGAAGATGGTTCCCAACCATCAAAAATACCATTCCAGACTTTTTCATCTTGTTTGAGAAAGGCTTGCATGCGAGCCTTCCAGTAAGGGTAATTAAACCCATCAAAGAGTTGGGGTCTAATAGATGACCCATCTTCTTTCATTTGTTCCATAAGTAAGTGTGTGTGTCCCTAAGGATCAATCTCATTAAGTGTGTCTAGTGTCAGCTCCTATACCAATTGAAAGTTTGTAAAATATGGACTTGATTAACCTAGAGGGGGGTGAATAGGTTATTTTTAATTTTTATCAATTTATAATTTACTAACCTAAACAAAGCGGCCAGACATGTAATCGTGTGTAAGAGTAAAGTGCAGAAATTATAACACACGATATTTTTAGGTGGAAACAACCTAGGTCATAACAATGACCTAAGAGGAAAACCACCGGTCCACCAAACCACCTAACTTTCCACTATGAAACTCAAATATTCAAGTACAAACTCGGTCTTATGCTACCCTCCCTAGGATACTGCCCCAATGTACTTTACTTACGAGCCTCTACTTTGTTTTCATAGTTTCCAATATTAGTGTGAGTAGTTTCCAGACCAACGTTCCAATAAGCTCCCCGCAAATGAGATCGTTCACAAATTCACTGCAAAATAGTTAACACAAAAAACACAAGTGCTCGTGTGTGTTCTAGAGCAGATTTAACAATGAATAATCCTAACTAGATGATTCAAAATATATGTCATTTAAATCAAATCAACTAGAAAATTCTAAAGCAAAAAGATTAAGTACAGATTCAATAAAAATAACTTCCTTAAAATTTAATACTCAAATCAAATAATCATGATTACACATAAAATTATTTAATCTAAATATCTAAATATCTAATCCAAAAGAATTAAATTAATTAAGAAAATCAATATATATTAATTACCTTCCTTTTCAACTTCCTGCTTAACTTTCACTATATTTTAATTATTTTCTCCAATTACTTTCTCCAACTCCAACTTTCTGTATAAATTTCAATATATTTAAATTAACTTCTCCAACATTCCCTCTAACTTTTCCAATATATATTAATTATCTTCGATGTCTCTATTGTTCCCTTTTTTTCACCAGATTTTGATTGTTTCTTTGGATTCAATCGGTAGCCCCCTTTTTTTCAGCACATATATATTTTGTTCGGCCTACACACCTCAACCCTAATGTATCTTTATTTATGGATAATTAAAATACCTAATAGTATTAGGGTTAAATGCATTTTGAGCTTAATTTTTCAAAGTCCATTCAAAGCCTTAAAAAATATATATTTTTAAATCACATCTTAAAAATATTAAGACACATAGAAAATATTTAAACACTAAAAATAATTTTAGATTAATGAAGGTGTACTATTAAATGTATAAATGTAATCCTATGTGTCATAGTTATAAAAGACATACCTGAAGTACGAATATCTGATATTCGAGCATTTGTTTGGCTTTTCTTGATAAACTTGATAGTAGGCCTAAAAACAAATTTACAAGTAAATATTTTGTCCACGAAAATAGCCAACACTCATAGTCCTTACAAACTCCCCCTTTGGCATTTTCGTGTGGCAAAACCTCTCACTTAGTACATGACACTTATAAAAATAAGATAAAAATACAATGAGGTCCCAGAGAACTATCCTATGGTCCGGTGAATCCATCTTCGTTGCAACTTGATAAGCCTGTAAGTAACTGAAATGACATTGACAAAGCATATGACAACTTGGCATGAAAGCCTCATTGTACATTAGTCTTGTTTACATAAAAATAAGCGAAGTGTAAAGAATAATCATGTAGTGTGCATTCATATCAATCAAGCTTAATTAAGTATGTTCTCCCCCTATATGCATAACAAAATAAACACATGGAAGTAAAACACATTATTTCTCTTCCCCTTTTTGACATACGAGAAGGACAAAGTATTAGACAAGACAATGAAGCTAAAATCCTCCTAAAGATATAGCAACGTTAAAGTAGAGTAATAAATAAATGTAATATGCTTTAAACTCCCTCTAAGTTCTATGACTCTCTAACTTAGAAACAAATTAAAAAGGTAATAAAAAAATGAAGAAAAATCTGATTTATTTTTGTAATTTTCATAACTAGCCACATTAGGTATTAAACTCATTTAATTACAAACAAGCACACAACCAATTGAGAACTCATCGTTTTTTTAACTCCAATTTTGATTATTTATCATATAAATAAATAAATAAGTAATACATAAATGTAATATGCTTTAAACTCCCCCTAAGTTCTATGACTCTCTAACTTAAAAACGAATTAAAAAGGTAATAAATAAAAATGAAGAAAAATATGATTTTTTTTTGTAATTTTCATAACTAGCCACATTAGGTATTAAACTCATTTAATTACAAACAAGCACACAACTAATTGAGAATTCATCATTTTTTTAACTCCAATTTTGATTATTTATCATTTAATATAGAAAGTTTATTTGGATTTTCTCCTCTATTATCATCATTTCGTTATAGCTTTGTAAACCTAGTTTCAATATCATCCAAATACATAAAACAAAATGTCAATGCCTCATTGACCATGTACCATTTTGCAATGCAATCTTTTAATTGAGCTTTATTTTGAACATATTTTTTTAATAAACACAAATATCATTCAAAAGGGTACATCCATATATAGTTCATTGGACCAGTTAACTTTATTTTCAAAGGAAAATGAATTGCTAAATGGACCATAACATCAAAAGATGTAAGAAGGTATATACTTTCCAATTTAGATAAAATGAATATTTATCTCTCTTTCTAGTTTCAAAGTCTTTAACATATAGTGTATTGGCACGCAATTGTAGGAAAAAATTACCTAACTTAACCAAAACAACACAAACGTTTTTGTCCATTGGCAACCTCAAATACCAATTGAGAATAGTCTTTGTAACATAACATGTAGGAAATTTGATAGGTTTTAAGAATGTGCAAAATTTCTTTCTTTTAAACGAACTGAAAGTATAACTAGAATCAACTTATACCACTTACCATTCCTTAACTTCAATTGCAAATCACTTCTAATACCTAAATCTTGCAAATCCAATCGAGCTTTATCTATGTATTTGTTTTCTTAGCAATGTTCCCAACACAACATCACAAATTTTTTTCTCTATGTGTACTACATCAAGATTGTGTCTCATCTTTAATTTTGACCGATACTCCATATAAAAAAAATGTGTTTTTTGTCCAATTAAGATTTTCATATGCACGTTCCCTCTTGTGTCCAAATACATTAGGGTTCTTCCTAAAATGAATATGTTAAATACAATCAAGTTATTCAAGAACATCTTAACTAGATATAGATTGTTAGAGATCTTGAGTTTCTTGAAATTCGTCAAATTCCCTATCTCAAGACATTGCACAATTTTTAGGCAAATTCAACAATGACCAATATAGCCAGTTTTATTTCTCATTCTAACATAGGATGAATATTCATTGCATACTAGATATGCCTTATACTCTTTAATATTCCACTCAGAAATGTTTCCATATGTCAAAAAATCATTTATTTTCCAACGAACTATTGCTCGTAATTGAAACATCATATTAGTTGAGACACCATATGTTTGAATTCTATTAGACCAAAAATCATTGATCTCTCCAATTAGTGGTTGCAAGTATACATCAATATCTCTTCCAGGTGCCCTAGGTCTAGGAATTAACATTGACATTATTACATATGATTGTTTCATCATTTTTCATGGTAGGAGATTATATGGGACAAGAAATATAAGCCACATGCTATATGAAATACTCATGTTACCAAATGGGTTGAAACCATCGCTAGTTAATCCCAACCTAACATTTTTAGGATCAGAGGCAAATGATGGATAAATCTCATCAAAAGACTTTAATGACTCAGAGTCAATTGGATGTCCCATAACTCATTTTTTCTCTAGTATATTTTTCTTATGTCATTTCATTGTTGATGTTGTACGGCGCAATAGATAGAACCTTTGAAGTCGTGGCTTTAAAGGAAAATATCTCAACATCTTTTGAGGTATCTTTTTTCCTTTAATTTTTAGTTCTTTATATTTTGCCTCACCACGAGTTGGACATATGTTTCATATTAATAATGTTTTCAAAATAAAACATAATTATGTTTACAAGCATGTGAGTCCCATTCTTCTGATCATTTTTTTGGTCTCATAAAAGGAGGAAGGAAAATTGACACCTATCAATAATGGTTGTTGCAATAGTTGGAGCAAAATGCCAAAA
Source organism: Hippophae gyantsensis (assembly GCA_030763125.1). Lineage (NCBI taxonomy): Eukaryota > Viridiplantae > Streptophyta > Magnoliopsida > Rosales > Elaeagnaceae > Hippophae > Hippophae gyantsensis. The sequence goes on along the minus strand of CM061032.1, from coordinate 20,477,707 downwards.
GACTTGTTACTCTAATTATTCATCAATTTTATATGCATTAGTTTTACTGTAAAACTAAAGGTGAAGAACTTCTCAAACCCTAGATATAGTTAATTTTTAGCTACTTTAAACATTTTTTCAAATGTTGGTGTGTCATTTTGGGTTTGGTGTAAGAGTTCATCTTCTTGAATGATTTCATTAATTATTATTTTTATTAAAAAAATATAACTTTTATCCCTAAAAAATACAACACCTATATTCCCATTACTACTACAAAATGTTGCATTTAATTAGATATATAAAATCAATTTTTGGATAAAACTGATATATAATTAATTTAAAATCGATTCAGTGAAAAACTGACGCTACATGTAGTGTCAGTTGACATGTAGAACCAATGCTACATCCTACGTGTAACGTCGGTTCTACCTATCAACCGACGCTATCCACGTAATTAATTTTTTTAAGTCAATTATTATTTTATTTGAACTGTTTAAAATTGAATTTAGATATATATAGTATAGTTTTTTATTCTTTTATTTAGTCAATTTATTTTTAAAATTATATAATTTATAAAATTTTGTGTATTTGTTTGAATACGTACTTAATTTTATGTACATGTTTTTCATACGTAGTTATTGAATTTAGATAGTATGAAAAACACAATACAGAAAAGTTTATGAGCGAAAATATAAAAAGTCTATGATTAATTAAAATCTTATAAAATAATTGACCAAAAAAAATTATTGTTTAATTTTTTTAAAAAAATTGTTAAAATAAAAAAATGCACGTGGATACGTACTTAATTTTATGTACATATTTTTCATATTTAGTTATCGAATTTGGATAATATAAAAAACATAATATACAGAAAAGTTTCAAAAAAATATAAAAAGTCTATAGTTAATTAAGTTCTTAAAAAATAATTGACCAAAAAAATAAATAAATTGTATTCTTTAATTTCAATTTTAAAAACTATTAAAATAAAATAATGCACATGGATACGTACTTAATTTTATGTTCATGCATTCCTTACGTAGTTATCGAATTTGGATAGCATAAAAACCACAATACAGAAAGGTTTTCAAAAAAATATAAAAATTTTATAGTTAATTAAAATATTATAAAATAATTGACTAAAAAAATAAAAAAAAATTGTATTGTTTAATTTCAATTTTAAAAATTGTTAACATAAAAAAATACACGTGTGTAGCATCGGGTCAACACGTCAACCAATGCTATCCACGTTTATTTTTCTATTTCTCTTCTCTCTTTTCCATCAAAACATCATTTTCAATTTACGCGCAACAACCAAAAAAACTTAAAACCGAGCTTCACCTCCTCCATTCTTTCTCATTTTTTGGCCACCTCCGACCACCATTTTCAATGTCGTTTAGTAGGTTATCTTCCTCTCCAAATTATCTTTTAGATCCCCTATTTTTTTGAGCAAAATATTCAAATTTTTATACCCATTTTCTCACTTACAAAACACTATTTTTTTCTTCATTTCCTTCATTTAGTCACTTCATTTACTCTTGTAAGTATTTATATTAATCCTACGCACTTATTATTCAATTTGTATTATTTTTGTATAGATTTTTTATTTATGTATGTTTTGTATTATGCATGTTATTATATGTTTGGTTGATTTTCTGTTAAAATAATATCTGGATGTTGTGGGTTTGAGGGACTAGAATATTTACCGTACATGGATAAATTTATTTACATATAAATAATTATATTTTTTTAAAGTAAAAGTAATACAATTTTAAAATAATTAAAATGATAAAATTTTGCATTATGTATGTTTTGATATATATTCTAATAATTAGAGAATTCATTTATAATAATACTTGAAATATATTTATTGGATACATAATTAATATGCTTAATTAATATCATTAATAGAAAATGGAGAAATCTTGGATGTTAAAGTGTAGAATTGAGTAGAACTAAATTTCTGGAGTTGAAAGTTTCATAGAATTTACTTGTAGAAATAGTAATAATGAAATTAATATGATTCGATGTCCATGTATTAAATGTAAAAATGAATGATTTCATGAAGTTGATGAGGTTAAGTATCAACTCCTTTTTGGATTAGTTTCTTTGACTAAATGGTCGATCAATACAGTAGTTTAGGTTTTGATTCAGCACTGATTGAGTTTGAACCACTGGGTTCAACTGTTTGAATTATTGGTACTGATTTTGGTACTGACTTTTATGCTGTGTGTAGGGATGCTTATGGTTTTGCTGTGAGACCTCAAGACGTACAGAGATACTGAGAGAATATGCTTACATCTATGAGGTTTTCTTCTACTTATCTTTCTTTTCTTTGTAGATTTTACTCATGTCTTCATTTGTATGTTGGGAATGTACTGTGAGATTAATAAAGAAGGGTAGATGTTCTATTTTTTATGCATACTAATGTATGATTTTGTTAAAAAAATTGTAAACACTTGGGAGTTAAGAGAGATTGTCCAGTTCGATGGTTTCTGTTCCTGATTTTGGTGACCTGAAATGGAAATTTTAAGATTCAAATTTTGATCCATGTGCTTTAACATATCAGGAAGAAAAGGAGGAAAGATCATACAAGTGGAAAGCTTTTCTCGAAATACAAGTAAACTCTGTTCAATTGCTTGTTAATGGGGTTTATGCAGCACATGTAAGCACAACGACACCCTATTGAACTTTTGCATTTTTCAGGTGGATCAACTTGTTTTTGAAGAGTTGGTACATGAGAGATTACCTAAATTATGTATGTATATTTTGGTACTTTGCTAGTTTTTTCTTAGAGAGGGATTTGAATTTTGCTAGGTTCTCTAATGCAAACGATGTTCTAATTAGCTTGACTAGGGATGGGGATATAGATTCTCTCCCAAATATTAAAGAATAGGTTACATATACTTTTGGATTTCCTCATTTCACTTTTCTCTGTCCTTTATTTAATTAAGTAGTGATGCATTATATTTTTCTTCATTTTGTGCCTTTATACTACATATAAATAAAAGTTTGTTTACAAATTACCAGTTTATCACACCACAATCTTTTTGTGCCTTTATATTGCATATTAATACTGGAGATGGTGCATTTCCCCTACTTTACCAAACCATGGAGTCCGGCATATCAACAAACAAGGAGCAAGTTATATGGGTCATTGTTTCAAATTTTTGTTTTCTAATGATTGAAAAAAAACAATAATCTATATTTAGATTTATAATTCTTATAAATTAATGTAAAGAAGCTAATCTTGATTGATTGTAATGATTTTTCATTTTATATCTTGTAGCAAATATTTCATGTGAGATTTTGTAGGAGAAACATATTTGGTCAAGAATTTGGGGTTGTATTGCATCGTCTTAATTGTCAGGTAAGGTACTACTTTCTAATATTGTTCATATGATTATACTATCACTTGCATTTTAACTTAACCATAATCATAATACTTTATTGCATAGACAGGCATGTTATCGTGTCAACTGGTCTCCTTAGGATTTTTGGTGGGGAGGTTACTGAGCTTTCTTTAGTAGCTACAAGTAGAGAACATTAATGAAAATTAAGAATTCAGGAACATAAAGTGCTTTTAGATGGCTGTAAATATTGCCTTTACTATTTTCTTATTAGGTTTTAAGACTAAATATTGTTCTTCTATTTGTCAGGTTATTTCAAAACATTGTTTTCATGTATAGTGAGGCTATTATGCTCCCTGAATGTGAAAAATTTGGTACTCCTTACTATTACTAGTGCGTTGTGCTGGTGTTGTTGTGCGGTGCTGGCTCTGGTGTGTTGGTGCTACTATTGATGGTTCTACTGCAGTTGGTGCTGCTACTGATGGTGGTGGTGTTGCGCGACGCTGGTGCTACTGTGAGGCGTTGGCTCTGGTACTGGTGCTACTACTGGTGTTATTGCTGTTAGTGCTGCTGCGTGGGCTCTGTTGCTACTACTGGCATTATTGGTGCTACTGGTTGATTCGAAGTACACTTATAAATGCTTGTAATTAATAGTAAAAAGTCAGTTTATAATAGTAAGTTTTTATTATGTTTTAGTGTATAATAAACTCTCAAATGTAATTATATTTTTAATTTTAATATAATATGATTTTTAATATTATAATTAATAAATTTATTGTAATTTATATTGATTTTTAATATTGTAATTACTAATTGTATTTTTTTTATTTATGTATACCCTATGGCCTCGGTTATTGAAAAACCGATGCCATAGGCATGTCCTATATCCTCGGTCTTTCAATAACCGAGGCCATATGTATGTGTTTTAGTAGTGAGAAAACATATTTTTGACTAAAATAGTCTTTTAATACCCTCGATACAGGATGATCTATTATACTTGTAACAACTCTAATGTAATATGTGTAGATATCCAATAAGGTATTGAATCTTCTAAAATTTTCATTTTTCTAGTAAGACTAGATTTTTATTTTTCTTATAATATTGTGTTCTTTCTATCTTCATCTTTATATTTATTAGTATTATAACTTGATATAAGCAAATAACTAAACATTCAAAATCCTTAATTAGCTTAAAAGTTATAATTATTATACCTGAACTTAATGGGTCCAGTATAGTCTTTCCTTTTGTTTATCTCCCCTTGTTACACCATTTATGCCTCAGTTTTGCTCAAATCTTAACACCCTCTTAGTAATGGTGAGCCTTCTACATCTGTACATAGATGTTGTCTAATTTTGATTTATTAGAAAAGAGTAACTGAAGTCCATTTTATTCATAATATAATAATTATTACAAACTTAAGACTAACTGAGAACCTTGAAGGAATTCTTAGTCACTCATAATTACTGTGTACATAATTACTAATTGGTATTTTTAGATAGAAGGGGGTTACTATGCAAGAAGTTGTATGTTTTTCCTGAGGTGCGTGCTTTTGTTTTCTCTGTGTTTCTCACATGAAAATAAGAGTTCATTTTATAGCACAAGGAATTTTTATGTGCTCTAGTTTTCACTGTGTTCTTCAAATGAAAATAAGGGTTTATTTTATAGCACAATATGAGAATTACTATTTTATCCTTACTTTAATAATTCATCTGCTTTACTTTTTTAAATATCAGTCATTACTTTTTCCTTGGCACATACTACCCATTAAAAATGTGGGTCTACATCTTTATTTTTTCTTTGTTGTCTTCTATCAATATTTCCTCATCTTTATTCTTTATTTTCATTTTCTATTGACAATCCTTTGGATGACGTTGATGATAATGCATCTTCATCTTCTCGGTCTTTGATGCAGTAAATGCATGTGATATTTAGTGACTTTTTTGGCATAGAAGTAGAATATTTTCTTGTTTCTTGACCAATTTCCAAGTTGTTGTTGTTAAAATTTATCTCATATTTGGTGATTTTTTCACCATCCTCTTCTGAAAGAGTCGTGCTACTATGAGAAGTGATGACGACTTTACTAATTGAGTAATTTACCCTGATCTTAGTAGAGTTATCAATTTTTTTGAGTTCATTGTAAATCTGACTTAACATTTTTTCTCTTAATACATAGGGTTATTATGTGTTGAATTCTTTTCCTAAAAGTACCTTTGGTTTGAGAACTTCTTTGTTTGTATTGAAAATCCCTAGCTTCATGAAATGGTAGGGAGTGATTCATTCTTCCTCATTCTAGTCTATTAGTGAATTAAAAAATCTAAGATAAATAGGTTTGTCATATGCTCTTATCTTCTTCCTAAAGTTCTTGATTGTTTTTCTGAAATTTTTGGGGAAATAATTTAATTCACTTAAATTAATTCCTGGATATATGTTTTCTATTAGTCCAGCATGGAAAGCTTTGTAAACAAATATTAGATCAACTCCTTCCAAAATATTGAATTTACTTTCCACAGGAATTTTTTTTTCTGTAGTGTAGAACTTTATATCTTCTATTGTTTCTTAGGTAGATTTTCTAGCCAAGTTGTAGAGGCTCAACCATCATAGTTTACTTAGATTATTATATCGATGTTCTTCATCTTCAAAGATTAATGAATTTTTGGGAATGTTTTCCTGAATAGCACTTAATGCCTTATTGTCTTTGATATCTCTGGAAAAGGTGCTTCTCTAAATAGTACTGGAGGCTTTACTATTTTCCTAAGGTTGTCAACCTATTTGGTGCTGCTAGTTTTTGTTATAGTACTACAAAGTAATTTCTTACTATCTCCACTAGAGTTATTAGTTTTGGTACCTTGTAATTGGCATAATTGCCTTCAACCTCTATTCTGTTGGTGAAGACTATATGAGTTACTTCACTAAACCCTAGAATATATTTATTGGCTTATGCCTAGTTGTTATAAATTCTCGGTTTTAGGTCATTATAAACCACATAAGGCTTCTTTTATTTCATTAGAATAATTGAGCTTTCTTATTTCAGAGATGTTATTCTCTTTTGATCTGTTAGGTTCTTCCTTTTCATCTTGAATTCTTTCTTTAGAAGTTTTATCTTCCTTAGATTAAATTTTTGATGAAAATTCATTTTTTGAGTATTTGGACTCTAAGAGTTATTTTGAACAATCAAGTCATTCTTATTTATTTTCTATCTTCATAACAGATTTCTCGAGGTATAATAGCTTGATTTGTTCCTGTGAGATTTTTATCTCCTTTTACTTTATCTTGATCTTGATATCAAGATGTTCCATTCCTGTAAGCATAAAAGTATTTAGAGGTGCTAATTTTCTAGTAAGAGCATCTACTAAATTATTTTTATTTCCCAGGAGATGTTTGACATCAAAATTGTAGTGGTTGAACCACTATTGCCATATGATTAATCTTCCTTGTTTAGAATCACCTAAAATATTAGTTTTTATGAAATGTTATCAGTTCTAAAAATGAATCTAAAACTTATAACATATATTGTAAATTTCTTAATAACTCTTTTAATAGTTAGATATTCTTTTTCATTACTGTGATAATTTAACTATGAATCTTGGAAAAATCCTTATGTATATCTATAAATATATTCATTTTTGTCATCTACTTTTTCTTTCAAAAGTACTCCCCAATATTCTTGCGAGGAAAATGTTTCAATTATTATTTTATCATCAGGTCTTGAATGGTATAAAGTTGGTAAAGTTTTTACCTGTGCTTTTATTTTATCCATATATAAAGTATCTTGTTCTATCAATTTTTAGATATGGACTTTTTTCAATTTTTCTTGTAAAGGGTTTTGTATTTCTACAAGTTTTTTGATATATGTTTCTACATATGTTAAACATCTCAGAAATCTTTGTAACCAATTTTTGTTTTTAATTCACTAGGAAAACCTTGAATGTTATTTAGTATATGGGGTTGTAGATTATGTTTTCCATCTTTAATTTATGGCCCCCAAAACTTAATTTTTTACTGAGTAAGTATTGTATAGTTTTCTTTTTAATTAGTACAATGTCTTATTTCCTACATTATTGTAGAATATTAATAATATCCACATAATCTTTATTTAATTTACTATTAAAAACCAAAATATCATCTATATAGACACAACAAATATTTTATAATTTTTTAAAGATGTTATCCATATACCTAGTCTTATTTTAATCCAAATGGTACAACAATATATTAAAATTGTCATTGGAGATAACTAAATATCGTTAATTTTTTAAATTCTTTATCTAGTCTTATTTTCCAAAATTTACTTTTTGTAATTAAAACTTGAGAAATATTTATTTCCTTTTATTAATAATAGTAATTCTTCTTTCTTTGGAATAAAGTATCTATCATCAATGGTTTCTTTATTTAAAACTTTGAAATTTATTACCATTATCATTTTTCTCTTCTTTTTTAGCTTCTTTTTTGATTAATAATGTTGGACTAAAGTGGACTGAATTACTTGGTATTATGACTTTTAGTTCTAAAAGTTCTTGAATTTGTTTTTCCAATTCAATCTTGCCTTCTTGAGTATATATTATTGGTTTTAGTCTAATAGCCTTGTTAGGGTATTTTATGTTGACAATCATTTTAAATTTATTGATTTTTGGATCCAAAGGATTTTTTGAACTTATTGTTTTTAATAATTTTCTAATACTTGTTAGGGCTTTTATATTTCTCTAATTCATTAAGAAAAGAGTTTTGTTTCTTTTCTATATCTAATGAAACATTTTCTAAATAAGGTTTTTTTTCTCTATGTTTATCTCACCATGTTTTTGTTTTTTATGTTGTTGCATAAAGGTTGGGTTTGATTATAGTCAAAATGTTTTTATCTTTGATACATAAATGGTATCACCATCTAATGTTGTTACACTTGTTTTGTCTAAATATTACGTTAAAGGTTATTTATAAGTTTAGGAAATTATTTCCTATTAATAAATCAACTCATGTTTCTTGCAAATATATGGTAGGAATATAAAAAAATTCTCCTTATATCATTATATCTGTATCTTTTAAAACCTTATTAAGATTTATTATAATATTATTAATAATTCTTACAATCAAATCTTTTGGTGCCTGTTTCCAGTGTTCTTTTGGAAACACATATTTACCTGCTACACACATACTAACTCTTGTGTGTGTGTATATGTGTGTGTGTGTGTGTAAATGATGACTATCATAACTTTTAAATTTAAGTCCTACCTTAATATAGGTACTATTTGGATTTGTAATACTGTACAAATCATTCATCTTTTGATGAAGAGTACCCATATTCTTAGTCGGTTATGATTCCTCGATAGGTTTTGATTTCATCTTAAAAGCTTGTTCTAAGATTTTAGATTTCTATGAAAATTCATTTTTAAATTATTTCCTATGTTGAAGCATGTTAGGGCATTCATTGGCATAATGTCCTTCTTCATTACAAATCCAACATCTGCATTTTTTCTTCCCTAAAGGACAATAATTTTTGTTTTCAGGTGGTTTATACCTTTTTTCTTATATAATAACAAATTTTATCATTTACTCTTATTTGTTTATATTCTTTTCTTTCTTGATATTTAATGATTATCTAACTTTTAAGGCTTTTTATTCTTCCTCGTAGGGTGTATGATATGATTTCTCTATTTCTCTGATTCTAACTTTCTATTAAGGTTTTATGTAATGTTCCAAGTAATTTTTGAAAAAACATTTCCTTATAAGTTGTTTGCATAGATGGTGGTAATTTGTGGTAATACATTTCATATTCATAAATAAAAGAATCATAGTAACATATGTTACATATTTTCATATTTGTTAAATGTCATTTGGCTTCATTGATTTCATTTTCATTAGATTCAATAATAATTCTTCATTTATATTCTTCAATAAATTCCTTATATATATATATCTAAATATTCTCTTACTGTGAGGGGCATTCCCTTACATTAATAAATGTTATTGGTATGTTAAATTTAAAAATCAAACTTTAACATTTTCTGTCATTTTATGAGCTACTAATATCTTATAAATTGAAGGGTTTTTTTAGAGGCTTGTATGAGCACACTTATACTACTAACTCATTTATCTAAGGATTTTTTTCCTATCTCTTATACAATCTAGATCTAAGATATCAGATTTATGATTTTCATGGAGCTTGAATTCTGGTAGGATACTACCTCTAGTTCCCCTTCTTCCATTTTGGGTAGTTGTCTTCTTCTATTAGTAGTGTCAAGCTCTCCTAATCTTTGCCTTTTTCTTCCCTATGTGGATTAGATGTTATTTCTTGGTAAAAAATTGGTAATAAAATTGGTTTTACATGACCTTTTGGGGTCATGACTTATGGTTCATAATCATTCTCGTTCATTATTATCATATCATCTTCCTCTTTTTTGTACAAAGTTTTTCATTATAATTTTTTTTTCTAATTTTTCATTAGTTAGTGTTAACAAACTAATTAATTTTTCTATATCTCTATTTTCAGAGAGTATAAATTTTTCTTCTAATTCTTTCCTACATTCCATTAAATTAGAATTATATATTTTTCGTTAGATTTTTCTTCATTTTTTCTTCTCTCATTTATAGGAATCAAGGCATCTGATGTCCTAGATGTTTCTACTTTTAATCCTTCTAAGGGATTATATTTATAACCTATAATATCATTGAGACTATATATATTATATACATATTTTCTTAGTTATGTAAATCTACATGTATATCTTGTTGAAATTTTATAACCACATGCCTTTATTTCTTTTGATAATCCTTTTTGTGTTTCGATTATATCTTGCAGGTATTTCGTGTTTGATTCCTAAACTAAATCTATTTTCTCTATTAAAAGTCTCAAATTTTTTATTAATATTGTTTTATTTTTTGCTACGTTTACTAGACTTTCATTTTTATTTATGAAATGTTACTATTTACTTATGTTAAATGTAATATTGATTATGTTTGGGAGATATTTTTGATTTTTTTGAAACCTTAATGATATTTTTAAAAATATATCAAAACTTAAAGATATTTTTGATATTTTTCGATAAATTGTGATATTATTTCAAGGAAATAGATCTCTTCCTTCAAACTAGGAGAAAATATTGGTTCGATATTGAACATACTAAAAAGATATGTTCTATTTATATGTGAAATGTTTTAGCTTTTTGGGGATCATATACTTGTAGACTTGGAGATATAACTTTTTTTTTGGTTAAGATGGATTGTATTTTGTAACGAAGTTATAGATAGATGTCACGATATTTTTGTTATTATGTGTAAATGATTATTTTATTTCTCTAATTTTTAGGTTGTATACCTCTAGTTACATAATTTTTGATTGGGTACCTCTAGTCTCGTTATTTATGAAAGTTTGGTATTACAATGTAAAAATTAGTTCTCGAAAATATAAGCGCTCAACTTTAATATTTTTATGGCATATTTGATATATTGTATTAGATAGATTAAATATAATTGTATTGAATTGAGCTGTATTGAATTGTATTGTAATTAGTCTATAGAGTATTTAGAGACAAGCTATATAATATAGTCGAGCAAAATTAATTATAAATATTTTAAGAAAATATTTTATTATAAAATTTATCTAATCAATATTTTATTTATATGTTTATATTTTACTTATATTTTAAAATAAAAAAAATATTATTTTTAATTTGAATTGAAAAACAAGACACATAATTTTATAATTAAAAATTCAATTAGATTACGTTAAGTATTCAATATAATTTAGATCCATTCATTCTAGTCTTGTTAAATTATTAAATAAATGTACTATTTATATACTGTGCGATATTTTTTAATTTTACAATTAAATGCACGATTGTAATAAAAAATTATAAAGTCATGATTTTTAATACTAACATGACCTTGATGAACTAAAAGTATCAATTTTTAAAATTATAAAAGCAAAAGTATTTAATTTTCATAATAACTAAATTATAAATTATACAAGTAAAGTAGTCATTTAAAAAAAAATCTCTACTACCCTCGTACATTTTTATAGAATTTATGTATTATAAATCTTAAAAAAATATATAGATTTATAGAAAAAATTTAAGATTTTGTATGATATATGATAGATTTTTTATAGATTTTAGGAGACTTTTAATTTTAAAATTTTTATGAACTTTTACAAACTTTAACCAACTTTTATATAATTTCATATACTTTTATTATTAGTTTTTTTACTTCTTTCAATTTCTTTCTTTCTTTCTCCCTTCTTTATTTTTTAAAGATATTCACATCTTTACTATTCATGTTATAGGTTAACATCATTAGCAAGTAATATTTAAAGGATTATCACATTAAACTCTATACCCCAATACAAAATTTATATTATTTATGTTTTATTAAATAATAAAATATGAAATATAATGCATAAATAAATATTTAAGAATATCAAAGATATAATTATTTCACATTAAGTATGTAATAATCCAAAAAATAAAAATATTTTATATCTAGCTTTATTTTTTTTCTTTTGAATCTCCTATTACTAATTATTATTTAAGACATGTATTTTTATTCATGATTTTCACATTGACATGTATCATCATGTGAATAAAAAATAACAAGAAAATAATATTAAACATTTATAAAATTTAATAAATACCATCATAAAAAAAGACACCTCTTATTTTTGGCTCAAAACTTTAAAAAAAAAACAAGTTAATAATTATTAACATGGTTAAAAATATATGGCTATGAAAAAGAAAGAAAAAAAGAAAAGAAACAACATAACCACAAGAAAGAGAGAAAGAAAGAAAGAAAGAAAGAAATGACTATCGTTTCAAAAATTAATAAGTATTAGCAATAACCACTAATTTTTTGGATGAGAAGAGTAAACAGAAGAGACCCAACATATTTGATCTAAAAAGCAATTAATAAGAAAAAAAAATCCAAAAAGTAATTAACAAGAAAAAAAATCAAAAAATAAAACTATCGGAGAAATACTTGTAAGAAACTAACAAGCAAGCCCTAATTTAAATGGAAGCCTTACAGGGAGAGAGAGGTGAGAAAATCCACAACAATCTTGCCCGAAAATATTATAAAATTGTGATAAAATTCTTATATACAGTAGAGTGTACAAAAATCATTGAGATATTGGATTTTTTAAAAAGTTATTGACTTTTTGAATACAATCAAATTTTTAAAAATTATTAGTTGAATATACTAAATTTTTTTTTATTTTTTAATTGAATACCTCAAGTTTTTGTATACTTTTAAAAATTCAAATTAAATACTTTAAAGTTTTATAAAGTTTTTAAAATCCATAAAAATATATTAAAAAAAAACCCTCGAAGTCCAGTTCCAAAAAAGAGAGTCTTAATTATCAAACTGAGAACTTTTTGGAATTTCCCTTTCGTACCTTCCAAAGCTACTGCTTGATGCTCGGACGCGGCGAGCGATTTGGTGGCAAAACATGACTTGGGACTTGCTCTTTTGGATCATCTGCTTCGCAATTGATCTTGCCCTTCTTGCCTCAAACTTCTACCAGGTATTTCGCCGATTCTTCAACTCCTTAAACCCTAGAGTTCCACCCTTGTTTGCTTCAATGCTACTTATATTCTAGCAATTTTTTATCTGCTTTGTTACTTCATTGTTTCTGTTTGGTTGCTGAGATTAGTGGTTTATGACTTTAAAAATTTCCTTTTTTTTTTCCTGTTTTGGGGGATGTTTGTTTGTTGTAAACTGAAGAAATATGACAATGTTAATCATATATTCACATTCATAATGATTTAAAAGAGAGTCTTGTTGTCATGAATATTTTAGAATGCGTAAAAAGGAGCTAGCTTGGAAGCAATTTGATGTGAGGCTTTGTTATGTTTGTACCTTGTGTTCTATTTTTTAATCCAATATAGTCCGCCTATTTACGCTTCAAGATTAACAATTGTTTCTACCTCTATCGCTTTCAATGTCAATTCATACTTTCTTTCTGTTTTTCAGCTGATAGTCCTTACAGATCTGGAGGAAGACTATAGAAATCCTTTTGACTCATCTTCTACCATTAATTTCTGGGTTGTTCCTGAGTTTATTGCACATGGAGTACTCTGTGCACTTTTCCTTTTGACATGGCACTGGTTCATGTTTCTAATTACCTTTCCCCTCACTTGCTATGCTGTGATGCTGTAAGTATTATTCTATATTATTTCTTTTGATGGTTGTCAATGATCAGTTTAATGCTTTGTTTTGTGACATTGTTATTTTTTAGTAGATGTTGTAATCTAATTATCTTTAATGTTTATCAAGATGATCAATTCAGCTTTAGGTCTTCAAAACTAATGGATTCTTCATCAGGATCACTTATTATAGTCTTGTACATGCATATTGTTGTGTTTGTTGGTTGTCCATACAACTTTATTAAAATTACCTAAACTGGAAATGCTGGAGTGATTCAGGCCTCGAAGACGAGGTTTAAGAAACATATGAAGATGATTTTTATTTATTTATGTTAATATATGACGCTTTTCAATATTTGTGATGAAAAATATACAACATACAATGTAGTAAATTTCTACTTCATGTTTTGTAAGGAGATAATTTTTACAAAAGGTGGAAATAGGAAGCTATGCACAACTGTTCAAAGGAAAATAAAGAGAGCAGCACATCGTCATGTCTTTTATGAAGTAGATATGTGTTAGGCTTTTCAACAACTGTAAGTTCTATTTCCCTTCCAATATGGGCCTTTAAAATCATTTCTAGCCTACACTGTGAAAGGGGCTGTTAGAATATAATAATTAAACATAGTAACAAATGTTGTCTTTGTTGAGTTTAAAGTGTTTGAAATGACACTTGGAACACATAAAATATCACAAAGTAAGCTCACCTCTAACACTCCATTACACAACACAAAAGCCACTCACTGAACCTCTCATAAAATCTCACACATTAATCAATTTTGCCCAACTTACCCCTATAGTACAAAAGTCAAGGTTGTATATTTATAGGCATCTTAACTCGGTTATGTTTGGTTTTTACCAATTTTACCACATCTAGACTTTTCTACCATATTACATTCAGTAATTCAGTAGTGGCTTCCAACTGTTTTCTTGCTAACATACAAATTTCCAAGGGTATTCTAGATAGGATTTATCTAGAATATTAGAGAGAGGCTGTGGTGATATATATTTAACAGTCTTCTTACCTCCTGTGAGCTTAAACTTTTTGAAAATGTTTCAAATTGACATATTTTAGAAGATGAGCTACTGTTTGTTGTGCTGTAATCTTATAACGAATACTTTTTAAATGTATTCAAATAATATTTTCCTAGCATTTGTGCATGCCCTTGCCCATCATTGTAAATTTTTAATGTAATCAAAGAGACTCCCTTGTATCAATTTCAGTGGCATGCTGATTGTGCCTCATGATGGTTAGAAACAGGCTTTATGTTGCCTTTAGAAAAATAGCCCCCATGGAATAGTTTATGATGAAAGAGCCATTGGTCTGGTGGTATAGGCAAGGATTGAAATATTGACGATATCGTCGATATTATTGCTTTTTTTCAAATTCCAACATCGAAATATAATATTCATATCTTTTGGTTAAAATGTTGAGAATGTCGTGGCATTGTCGACAAAATGTCATAGTAGAGAAAATGTCAAGAAAAAATCGTTTTATTGTCAAAATATCGTGGATATTATGGATATTTTCGCAAAATTGTTAATAAAATATCGAAAAATATCAATAAAATATCGTTTCATATTAATTTTAAATTTTTTTTATTTTCTAAACCTTTTACCTTTAAATTTATCTATTTATATTTTTTTATCTTCAATTAAAATATTATTTATTAGGACAATATTTATATACTTCTTTTCATATATATATATATATAATTTATTTATACCTCATTTTTACATTTAATTTACTAGTTTTATCTATATAGTTTTATTTCAATAACTTAAATTCTATTATGTACCGCCGAGGTTTGTTCATATATAATAATATTAAAAATTATAATTTAAATAATTATTTCAGATTTTAACTAGTTATTCTGCAATATTTTGATTAATTAGTTGACTTGTTGATCAAATTGAATACCATAATTTTTATAAATATATGTATTAAATAAGAAATTAATTTAAAAATATAAATAATTGATTGTTTTGATATTTTATAAAGTTTTATAAACAAATTTCATGATTTTGATAGAGATTCCATAATTTTCTCAAAAAATTTCAAAGTTTCTGTTGACAACAACAATATCTTCGATATTTTTGTAAAATTAAGTCTCGGCATTTAAACCTTTGGGTATAGGAGACCGTGACATGTGGAGTAAAATAGAAAAATAGCATTGAACATTTAAGTTATGTCTGAGTTTATACTCTAGCTGATATTATCAATTTTAACTGCATGATATTGTTGCATGTTTATTATGTTGGCTGCAATGTCGTTTCCTGTTATAACCAGTCCATTTTTTTAATTTAGGTATGTGAATCAGAAACATCTGGTTGATGTTACAGAAGTGTTTAGGGTTCTAAGGGGTGAGAAGAACTATAGGCTTGTCAAGCTTGGATTCTATTTATTTCTTCTGGTTGTAATCATCTTCAGGTTTGTCCCTATACTCCTTAATACATTTCTATGTAACTTTTCATCTGGCTGAGCTCTCTCTTCCCCAAAAATAAAAATAAAAGCTATCTATCCTTCTAATGGAGGGTTTCTTTGATGTTTCTAGAGTCTCTACTGCTGGAAAAGTGTCATTCTACAGATCTGAGATTGGAGAATTAGACATTCGATCCTCTTTTCTAGAATTCTAGAATTATCTAGCATTCTTTCCAGAGCTTGTATCCCTACAATATGCTAGCATGTCATGCTGTGGTTTTTATTATTTTTGTAATTATGAGAGCTTCAATAATTTGAGGAATATTTCTTTTTAAGTGTTTTCAAACTGCCCTTCTAGATTTTCTATGTTTTTCTCCGTTGCTAAAATTATGTATCAGCCCTGCGATTCTATTTTTAACCTGGCTCTCTTTTTCGTAGAACTAATATGGATATAGTAGAGGAAGATTTTCCACCCCAGTTCCTACTATGCCCCCTTTCCCTCTTTCTTTTCTGGTGCAATGCTGAACATATTTAAGCTCAAAATGTTAATAATAAATTTTATAATTGTTATCCTAGCGCAAAAAAAAAAAAAGGAAAAAAAGGAAAGAAAAAAAAAGGAGCTTGATATACATAGCTCAGCGGCTCTCTAACTTGCCTCAGCTGATTCGCCTATTCATGCAAACCAGAATTGAGTATATTGGATTGGTTGGTCTTCAATGATTTTCTTCTTCTTTTTTTCCCTCCAATTTGAATCAGAGGCCATCTTCAAAAGATGAACTAACATTAGTATTGGATTACGCTTATTTATTTTTTGCTGTGTCATATTGGACCATTATTCTTAATGCTCATTTCTACTACTTCTAATGAAGCTTATAATATTTACCTTAGAACGCTTCATTTGAAGTTTTCTCTTCTTTCATCCAATTATACGCTAAAAAGGGGCAATATTGATGTTTGTTAGCTTCCTTTTTCTCGGTCTCGCTCTTTGTTTTTGATCCCTCCCTCAAGGAGGATATGAACTTTTCGGGTGAATGCTTATATAACACATTCTAATTTGCAGGCTTGTATTATCTGTTTACAACTCTATATCTAGTGAGGATGAGGCTGTGGATTTTTTTTGATTTCCTTCTGCTGGAAGAATGTGATAGCACTTCCTTGTAAGTTTGAATATATTAATCCGTCATTATAGTCTGATATGATGGGTGATTGCACCCGTAATCTATTTTTATATTGGCCTTTGGATAATGATACTGCTTGCATACTTGACCTCCCACAATCAGAGTTCCCGGTCGAATATGATTTCTGGTTTGAAAGCACAGCTTAATAGTTATGGCTGGGTTAATGTCCTGATTATTTTGAGATAGATTAGCATCTGACTGTTTTCTCCATGTATTGACTTTCCAAAAGAGCCATTCAATTAATATATCATATGCATATGTCTAAGCTTCACGGTGATAGTTACTGTTCATACAATAGCTATTCCATGCATCCAAAACCGTACTTAAGACAATTTTGCTGGTGACAGAACTACAACACAGTAGTTCCAAAACAAATATACATTTCCTCCCCATATCTTCTAAATCAACCCCCCCCCTCTTTTTTTTTTCTTAAATAAGGGATACTTAAGTCTCATTTTTTTAATTAAATAAAGGAAATATTATATGGGTGAGATTCGAACTTAGGTATGTGGTGGTGGGGTTGGGAGTCATATCCACCTTTGCTTCTTTGTTATCTAGTTTTCTAAGTTGTGTCTCTGAAACTCTTGTCATTGCAGCCCCTTTGTAACCACTCCATTTCTGTCTGCCTTGTTTTAGAATAGCGACGCAAGTGATCCTGGGTACAATATTTCCTCTCTGCTTTCTCTCTGTCATCGGTTCCTTGCTACTGCAAGGAGCGGACACATATTCCAGATGGATGAAATTTTTGAACCTTTTCGGACTAAGTGATTGTCACATTTGAGTTGGTTTTTATGCAATTTTCTTTAGGAGCTTGTTAATCGGATGTAGAACTGTCAATTTTTTTTTAACCAAGCAAATCTCTGTCATGAAAAATAGGGATCAATATTTTATAATATAGCCATCACTTTGAGAGTGAGCTAAATTTCGGGGTAGATCACCACATCCGTGTTAAAATAAGACGCTGATCCAGTTAATTTGTTTGTTTCCATGTTTCTATAATAAATGTACTGAACACAAAGTTCGAAAAATATACAAGTTAAATTCTGTGGTAGATTATCACATCTGTATAAAAATAAGTGGCTGATCCAGTTAATTTGTTTGTTTCCATGTTTTTTCACATATATAATAAATGTTTCGAACACAAAGTTCAAAAAATATAACATGCATTAACGACAGTTTAAATAAAAAGTTTTTTATTGATACTTTTTTAATCGATGCATAAACAAATGGATGATTACGTCGTTACTCTCTACTATGATGCAATGGCCTAAACAAAAACCCATTAGCATGTTTAAACAATTAAAACGAATGCTATAAACAAGTTTGAACATATTTTTACATGCTATTTAGATTTTTATCATGTATTAATATTATTTAAAAAATTGAATAATTTTTTCAATTTTCAAAACAATCATAACACATGGTAATATATAAAGACAAGTACAAAAATGTGCTCAAAATTAGAAGATATTAGGATTTCTTAAACATTTAAAGCCTTTACTTAGTCATACAATAAATCGTTCCGAAGATTTTTTAACTTATCAAAGTGGCCAATAATATTACCTCTTTATGTATATTATTTATCACATATCTATATCATCATTCTGAGATTTGTCCATGAAGAGTTAAAATGTTAGCTCCAACGGTTTTTTTTTATGTGAGAAATGTGAAAGTACACAAATTTATTGCACACAAACAATTTATAATATGATAGGTGGTAGAATATTTTTAAAAATAGGCCAGTGATTTAATTTTTTAAAATAATTTAAGACATGGTTTTAGCAAATTTGTATGAATTTGACAACTTATTAAACATAAATAATTATGGGATTTGTCCATATGGTAGAATAATTTTAAAAATAGTAAAGTGGTATTTGTGCAAATCGTAAGCCTTTGAAGAAAAAGAAGAAAAAAATTGGTAATCAAAACGATCAACTTGCCTAATCTACTATATGAAACTGACCCCCTTTCGTTTGTCAGCTTATAACCAAGGGCATGTTTGTTAGCCCCCATTAAACATCAAGATTTTTATATAGTCATGTAAAATTAGATCATATGGTATATAATAAAAATTATACGCGTTGGATCATAATTCAATCAAAAAACATTCAAGAAATCATATGAAAGTAAATTTAAATACAACGGAAACAAAAATTGATTGAAAAATATTTCCTACCATTGATCAAATTTTAGTAGTTATATTAGAATTTCAATGGATTTTGATTTGATACTCTCATTAGTTTCTTACACTTACTCTTTGTGTTTGATGATGTATATTGATGATTTTTAGTAAGTAGTGAGATGACTTGATACCTTCATAAAGATTCTCCCAACAAAAACCTCTTATGGTTTCGTAACTGATGTATGGTTACGAAACCGAACCGTTACCACCGTCGCACCATAAAAATGTTACATTCTCCCACTTTGTGCAAACGTTAAATTCTCTTGAGTAATAAAATACATAAATCATGACTATAGGTCTTCTAAGAGCGAGTATTATCTTCCATATATTACAATGTATTTAGTTTATCAAGTATTGTACTGTATGTGGTAAACAAAACTTAATGAATAAATCCTATATTTATTCTTGGTCCAATAAAATATATATTTTATCAAATAAATTAAGGTGCATATAAATATGAGAAAATATCACAATATAAAAGAGTTTCATTAATAAATTGTATATATATACATTTACAAAGTAGAACCAATTCTTATTTTCTCTACATGATCCTTAAATTTCAATGGTGGTATGCTTTTAGTCAAAGGATCAGCAATCATCAATTCAGTACTAACGTGCTCAATGATCACTTTCTTTTCCTTAACACGTTCTCTTATGGCAAGTATTTAATATCGATGTGTTTATTACGACTACCACTCTTGTTGTTCTTAGTCATAAACACACCAGCTGAGTTGTCACAGTATAATCTTAATGACCTAAAAATAGAGTCAACTACTCTAAGCACGGAAATAAAACTCTTCAACCATACACCATGTGATGTGACCTTAAAACATAACACAAACTCGGCCTCCATAGTGGAAGTATCAATCAAGGATTACTTCGTACTCCTTCAAGACATGGCTCCACCAACAAGCATGGAAATGTAACCAGATGTTGATTTTCGTGAATCAACACAACCAGTGAAATCCGCATCGGAGTAGCCAATTACTTCCATATCGTCGTTTCTTCAATACATGAGCATATAGTTCTTGGTTCCTTGCAAGTACCTCATCACTTTTTTTACAACTTTCTAGTGGTCAACACCTAGGTTACTCTGATATCTCCCTAGTATCCCAACAATAAATGCAATGTCAGGTTTGGTGCAGACTTGAGCATACATCAGGCTTCTAACGACTGAAGCATATGGAATGGTTTTCATATGTTCTTTTTCAAAATCATTCTTTGGGCATTGGTCCAAATTAAACTTATTGCCCTTCACAATGGGTGCAACACTTGGTGAACAATCTTTCATCCAAAATATCTCTACAATTTTATTGATATAGGTTTCTTGAGATAAACCCAAGATGCCTCAAAGTCCATCTCTATTGATCTTAATTCCAATGACATAAGATGCCTCACCCATATCTTTCATATCAAATTTTTTAGAGAGGAATTGTTTTACCTCGTGTAGCAAACACTTATCATTGGCTGCAAGCAAAATATCATCCACATATAGCACCAAAAAACAAATATCTCCCACTAACCTTCTAGTATATACATTGATCCATGACATTCTCTTCAAAACCAATTAAAGTGATGACGTTATGGAATTTTAAATACCATTGACGAGAAGCTTGTTTTAATCCATATATGGGTTTATTAAGCTTACAAACCAAATGCTTACTATCACTAGAGAAGAATCCTTTAGATTATTTCATATAAACATTTTCCTCTAGGTTACCATTAAAGAAAGCCATTTTCACATCCATTTGATGCAAATCCAAATCAAAATAGGCAACCAATGTCATGATCACACGAAGTGAATCTTTCTTAGATACATAAGAGAATGTCTTATGTAGTCAATTCCCTCCCTTTGAGTGAATTCTTTGGTAATGAGTCTTGTCTTATGTCTCTCAATGTTACCTTGTGAGTCTTTCTTTGTCTTGAAGACCCATTTACATCCAATGGCTTTCACACCATCAGGTAACATGACGAGATCCCAAACTCGGTTAGATGCCATAGAATCCATCTTTTCTTTTATGGAATTGTACCATAAGTTCGAAACCTCAGAACTTATGGCCTTTGAAAACGTTTCAGGATCATTTTTGGCTTCAATATTATAATCACACTCTTGTAGATACACAACATAATCATTAAGAATTGTTGATTTCCTTACTCTAGTAGATCTTTTTAATGTTGCACCAACATTCTCTTGAGGAGTAGGATCATGTTGTTCAGTTGGTTGTTCAACAGCTTCAGGCATTTGTTGAACTTCAACATCTATTGGATCAGGATTAACAGCTTGTAGTACTTCCAGGACTAGTTCTTCAACACGCGTTTGTACTCGAGATGAGTTATTAACAACAACGATCATTCCATTACTTGAAGTGGCACATTGAGCATCTAAATGATCTTTCTCAGGACCAATGCCATGGGATCGATCGCTCCTACTGATCAAGTCATTCTCAAGAAATTTTTTATTTCTTGATTCCACAAACCTAATGCTATAAGATGGACAATAAAACCAATATCCCTTAGACCTTTCAGCATATCCAACAAATTACCCATTAATGGTCCTTGGGTCTAGCTTCTTCTCTTATGGATTATAAGTCCTCACTTCATACGGGCATCCCCAAATGCGCATATGTCGCAAACTCGGTTTCCAACCTTTCCATAAATCAAATGACATCTTTGAGATAGCCTTGGTTAGAACTCAATTTAATATATAATAGCCATATTTAAAGCTTCAATCCACAAGGATTTAGGAAGATTGGAGTTGCTAAGCATACTCTACACCATGTCCAATAGTGTTTGGTTTCTCCTTTCTGCTACACCATTTTGGTCTGGTGAATCAGGCATAATGTATTGGGCAACTATCCCATGTTTTTGAAGAAACTTAGCAAATGGATCAAGCGCTTGTCCATTCTTAGTGTATCTACCATAATATTCATCACCTCTATCTGATCTAACAACCTTTATTTGCTTTCCACATTGTTTCTCTACTTCAACCTTAAAGCTCTTGAAGGCATCTAATGCTTTGCTCTTATTATGAAGCATGTAGAGATACATATATCGAGAAAAATCATCAATAAAGGTGATAAAATATTTCTAACCTTGAATGTCTATGTCTGGACAACAAATATCCATATGTATGATTTCTAATATGCTTGAACTCTTACTGGAACCTTTCTTTGACTTATTTGTCTATTTTCCCTTAATGCAGTCCACACATGTTTTAAAATCAGTAAAATCTAGAGTACTAAGTACCCCATCTTTCACTAATCTTTTAATTCGTTCTATGGAGATATATACTAATCCCTTATGCCATAATGTAGAAGAGTCCTCGTCAATAATACACCTTTTAGTGTCAACTTAAACATGCATAGCGTTATGAGTGACATTATTTCATAAATTAATGCAGTAAAGACCATTAGACAAAATATCATTCTCAACACAATCAGATTTATTAAATAAACTGAAAGATATTTTCTGAAAAGTGAAAGGAATAACCAAAAGGTACAAATCTTGAAATCGAAATCAAGTTTCTAGAGAAACTTGGAACATAAAAGGTCTTTTCTAATTCTAAAATAAAACCACTACTTAAAATCAAATTGCATGTCCCTACAACCTCTACATGTAAGCCTATCTTGTTACCGAATAAGATGTATTACTCATTTCTTATTGGCTTCCTTAGATTTTGCATACTCTATAAGGAGTTTATAACATGGATTGTTGATCCAGAATCAATCCACCAGGTATTAATATTAACATTAACCATATTAGATTCATAACAAACAAACGAGGTTGGATTACCTTTATTCTTAAGCCATTTTTAGAATTTGATACATTCCTTCTTCACATGTCCCTTTTTTTAAAAAAGAAACACTTACTTCTTTCTTAATATCAGCCTGAGATGGAATTATCCTTTTTTCTTTCTGTTTGCATTAAGATTTTTCTTTCCTATGCGTTGTAGCCAACATTGTACTTTCACCAAATTCCATAACAAACCTCCCTTCCTCTTGAACACACATGATCATTAGTTCATTGATTGACCATTTATCTTTATGTATATTGTACGATATTTTGAATGGTCTGTATTGATGTGAAAAGGTGTTAATGATATAGTACACCAGGAAGGATTCTGACATCTCAACCTCGAGATTCTTAAGTTGAGCCACAATGTCTTTCATTTGCATAATGTGCTCACGCACACCTTTCACAATGGTGAGTCTTAAGGAAGAAAATTACATAATAAGGGTGTTTGTTAAAACCTTATCTGAAGTGACGAACTAATCATCAATGGCCTTTTAAGTTTTACGGTAAAAAATTTCAATTTTTATATCTATATCATTATTATCGTTTAATATTAATGTTTATTTTTGACATATAAAAAACTTATATTTTATATATTTTTTGTGACATTCGATGTTAATATGGTAGACCAATATTAAGACTTTACTACCATAGTCTATATTTTAACATTTAGGTGTTATTTTGCAAATAATTCGAAAAAAAATTATGAAAAATATTTTTTTATTATTTTTAATTTTTTTTATATTAAATAATATTTTTAATTAATAATTAATTTTTAATAATTAATTTTATTTTACGGATAAAATAATAATTATATGATATTATTTAAATTTTAATACATATAGGAATATTAAGTCAATATATAATATTTTTTATTTTATTTTAATTATAAACAAACAATAATATTTATTCTTTTTTTATTTCAATGATTAAACTAAACATTACATTAGTAATATTGTTTCTTTTATACTCAATTTTATTACCATTATTACTCTTTTATTTTGAGAATTAAATGTGCCTGGAGTGACTTCTAATATTTTAAAAAAGAAAAAAATGACTTCTAATATTTCACTAAAAAAAAGTTAAATTTTCTTTTGCAAAAGAAAATACTCTTTTTTTCACTAAAATATTGTATGAATAAATTTTTTACAATTTATCTTACTACATCATTAAATATGCTATAAACTAATCATAAAAATGAATACGAGTTGCCCTAATACAATTATGACTAAATCACTCCTATTTGTAATAAATTATTATGAAATAATAATTAATGTGATTTTTATATATTAATCAAGGTAATTGAATTTGTTTTTTCTTAATTTATTTTTATGTATCACATTACGTGTTGCATAGAACGTAAATGAACTTTTTCTTATGCCTATCATCTTCATTACGCACACCAAACATAAGATTCAATTTCTGCTGAACTAGCAATGTTGTCTCTGTTGTTTATGAGCATAAAATTCCACATCACATAGAAAATTATAAACAGGTAATATGCATATATCACCGCACACAAATCATATATATATTTTTTTTTTAAGAAATCGATTTGGTCAATTAATTCTTGACATAATTTTTCTTCATTAACTATCTGAATTAATGATAATAAAAATTACTGCTAAAACAATGAGAAGTCATAAGTAATTCAAGGAAAATGTTTTTTTTCACAACTTAATATAAATATAGTAGAATATAACAAGCCTCCATTGGGAAGTGATTATAAAATCATTTTAACGTCTCATCTCAATCACTATTTATACAATAATTTTGATACATATAATAACATTATTCATATGTTATGTTTAATTAACAGTAATTAGAATAATTCAAGATATTCATGCGTTTAATTTGATTATTAATTTACAATAAAATGTAAAATATTTTAACAATAGCAAGAATATTCATTATTCTCACTCTTCAAAAATATTTTTGGATTTTTTTATTTTTTTCACATATTTGTATCATCATTTATTATTTTTCTAATTTTAACTTATTTAAAAATAAAAAAAATCTCATTTTTTGATTTTGATTCATTTATAAATTTTAATTTAATATTTCATTATTTTAATTTTACTACTGAAACAAACATATTATTAGTAATTTCGTTTTCATTGAATTTCATTATTATTATCATTCTCGTTCACATTATATTTCTATTTTTCAATCCAAATATAAATCTTAATTCAAATGAAAAATAACAATTTCGTTTTATACGGTACATTTTCTATTTCTTACTGTAAATTTAACTGACATTCAATTTACTAGTTTATATATTCTTTCTTGTTAATTTAGATCATTTTTACTTAGATTAGATATTTATATTAAATTTTGATAAAATAAATCACTTTAAAGGATAATTGAAAGATTATGAATTTTTTATTGAATGAGACAGAGAATGTATTATCACGTGAAAATCTCATAATTTATTTCAATCGAATTTAAGGTAAATAGTAATTAAAATATTAATGAATATATAATTAAACATATAAAATATAAAATTGGTAGAAAAATATATTAAAATAATAAATAAAAAATTTTTAAAAAAGAAACGTTTACTATTTTTATATTGTAAAGCAGAATAACAAAAAAGATTGGTAGTTGGGTAGAGAAACTGTCCTTGGCTAGTAAGAAAGTTTTTCTAATGAAGTCTGCATATTTAAAATTTAAATTTTTAAATTTTTATTAATCTCAATAATATTTTTACATTTTAGTTAAATTGAAATATTAAGATTTTTTTTAATGTTAGAATTAAGCTTATAATATTTTTTTATATCATAATTATAATATAATTTTCATTCTATAATATTTATCAACCATAATACGTTGATAAATAGCAATTTCTAGTAACTAATAAGAACCCAATAACCCAAAAGATTAAAGCATTTTGCGAGTTGTTAATGTGAATTGTAAGTTGTTAATTTTCATTGGCTTTACCTGCCATAATCTGTCGTCTTATCCATTATCCATTACCATTTCCTGAGGCCATCACAGTCTGTCTGTGAAAATCTAACAGTCGAAGAACACCAAACCAAATCCATTGAAGAGCTCCAGATTTGCTTTAGCCATGGCAACCACTTACTTAGGCATAGGACCCTCTTCTTCTTCCTCCTCATTCAGTGCTCGCAAGCACACCATTTCTTCAACACCTACAGCAAAATCAAGCCTGTCTTGGGTTTCTTTGAATCCTCTACTTCGTCGTTCGATCTCAATCCATCTCGCTTATTCAGAAAACAGAGCTGGGTTTTTGAAGGCTTCGGCTTTTGTGAATGAGAATACACTCGTTAATTTTACGGATAAGGAGGAACAGAAGAATTTAGACAGCAGCGAAGACAATATTGGAAACGACCATCACAATCGTGAAGACAAAAGAGTTTCAGAATGGAAGGATAAGTCAAAAACTTGCGAGCTCTGCGTGTGTAATCTTCCAAGGAGTTGTGATATTCCAGATCTTTTGGAGATGTTTAAGCCCTTTGGAACTATTCACTGTGTTGAGGTTTGCTTTTGTCTGTAAATTTTTTGCATTTTAGTCTCAAATTCTGTTTAAATATCTGGGTTTTAGACACTATTTGTGGTTAATCTTGTGTTTTCTATATTATTCTTGATACTAGATTGCAAAATAAGATTTTAGTATTGAGTTTAAGATGTTTGATTAAATGGGTTTTCAGGTTTCTCGGAATTCTGAGACTGGTGAGAGTCGAGGATGTGGATATGTCACACTTGTCTCGGTTGCCGCTGCAAAAGCCGCCATTATTGCTTTAGACGAAACGGTGGGTATGAAACTTAGTTAAGTTTCCCTTTATAGATTTAAGGTGTTATTATATATCATAAATATATCATCGTTTTAATTAACTTGATAGGATATTATTCATTGATTTTGTATTACCTTTTAGGATATTATTCATTGATTTTGTATTACCTTTTAGGTTACTTTCTTTGTCACCTCGTATAAAAATTTACACTGATTTTAAATGAATTAAGTAACATGTTATTATATACTTTAAAAAAAATAAATAATTTTTTTAACATAATTGTTTTTAATACTGTTTAATAAGTTTAATTATATTTACTAATTATATTAAGTCATTGTTTAAATTATATCTCAAATTTAAGATAGATAATATTTTTCAAAACTAAAATACTAACAAAAAGAATTATTATAATTTAGCTTTACATTTATAAACTAATAATTGGGTTTTAGATTATTTATTTCTCAATTTGTCTATGAGTATAGTAGATTTATCACATTAATTGTATTTTAGAGATATTTTTTTTACCCAATAAGTTTTAAATTTTTTTTAGATTTGTTGGTTTACTTTGGTTGCTTTTTGATCAAAAGTTTATAAATATTATTGTTTGTTTTCAATTCTAAAGGATGTTGGAGGGCGTGAGATGCGGGTCAAATTTGCAGCTCAAATGAACCCAAAGAGGAGGAAATATTTAGAGGCCATGAACACAACACCACTGAGGACAATGATGTGCGAAAGCCCTCATAAGCTGTATGTTGGCAATCTTGCTTGGACTGTGCAACCTGAAGATTTAAGGAACTACTTTAGCCAGTTTGGGAATGTGACTAGTGCTAGAGTAGTTCATGATCGAAAAGAAGGCAAAACTCGTGCTTATGGCTTTATTTCTTTTGCCTCTGCTTCAGAACGCGATGCTGCAAAGTCCTTGAATGGAACAGTAAGTGTTTTGATATCTTATTGATTTCCAAATTCCAAGAGTGAACTTACGTTTGTATTTTTCTTTTATTTTTCATTTGGGTTCAATAATCCCATGACAAAAACACTACAATTCCACTTGCAGGAGTTTTCAGGTCGACAAATGATAGTTAGAGAAGGTAGAGAAAGGGAAGGATACTGCGCCTCAAGTCTCTCTGAGAAGTGAATGCCTTCATATCAACTTGCTACGCGAGTAAATCTTGAAGATTTTGTAGTTTCTGCTACTCATTTAGCTATTTTATAATGTGTTAGAAATTTTGATGTTAGTGACTTTGGATCCACTATTAGCAACTTCATCTGGCGCACCATTAGATGTGTATTACTGGTCCCCTTATTATTGAAAATGAATACTTCATAATCATTAACATGAGTGCTCTAATCTCATATTTATGAAAATGAACATTTTAGTCTGTATTTAGAAAGCACTAATGAAAACAAGAAGTGTCATATTTTCATAATTATGGGATTAGAAATATCAAAGTGTCATATTTTCATAATTATGAGACTAGAAAAGTACAGCAATTTTCAAAATTACGTGCCTCAATTTCAATAATTATTGTATTATAAGTGTCATAGCTGATAATCAGCCCATTTGCACGAGGACTTTGTTGAGCAATCATTTTGAGGGCGAAAAGAAAGAACTTAACCATAACTTCTTCAAAGTGAACTCAACAGTCAATATTTCGTTATAGTTTTTACTACACAATCAGAACTCACACAAAAACAGGATATTGCTTTCATGGGAAATCAGGAAATGTGGCTATAAAGGTTTTATACATATTCTAAAAGCTGATACTTAAATCATGTATTTATTTTTTATAATAATTTAATCATATTGTTATAAAAAAATGATTATACATGAATAAATAATTATTTTTTTATGTTTTTATTTTGTTTTTTTTCAAGTCATACCGTTTAAGTTTATTTAACTTATAACTATACTTAATGTAATTGAAAAAATTAAAAAGAAATTATTTTGGTTATTGTAGTCACTTTTTCATAAAATGTTACAAAAAAAAAAACAATTACAAAATCTAAGTATTATTATTACAATAAGTAAAGGAACTGATAGTATTTTTTTCAATTTTTAATAACTAGGGTAAATATCATTTCGGCCCTACAATTTCCCAAATATCACTCACTAACACAAGGAAAGGGGGAAGTGGATAGAGAAGGCTTCTCAACTAGAGTTGCTAGCTACTAGCTATAGTGGCTAGGGTGAATCTTCTAAATGATGGTTCTAGTCGAAGCTGCAAGGGTTACCAGTTACCACCACAAATGACTCGTTAATGTTAAACAAGTTTTCAGAGCAACCTGTGTTGTTCTACACCAAATGGCTTCTAAAGCAAAACAGCTACCATAAAGAAAGTGGTAGGATTCGATGATAAGGCCCCTGAAGCAAGTTCTTGAATTATTCCTATCCAAGTAAACGATATAATGCATACATATGTTCCTTTTCACTCCTAGATATCGTGGTGGGCTAATACGCTCTTCCTAAAAGTATCAACATAACAGCGTTATTACCCTCCAAACCATAAGGAGAGATTCAAGAATTAGCAATTATTGATTGATTCTAAACTAAGCTAACATATTAGTCCTTACCAACTAACACAAGGAGAGGGAAAAGTGAAGGTGAACAAGCTACAAGTTCTCTCACTACTCTCCGTCATATGTCAATTGATTTGAACCATTACATCAGTTTAGTCGAATAAATTATTCCCATAAGAGTATTTCTTTCCCTCTAATATACCTAAGATTAAAACTTTGAACAGAATTTTCCAAAAGGGATGGAAAGTAGAGGTTAAAGCATATTCCATCATGAAAATGCTCAGGATAAAGAAAGTTGCATTGTTGGATATTATACTACTTTTCCCTGATCTCAGTTACTCAATATCTTCAAAGATATATTAACATTCAAGACACTGTATATAAACAATTCATATTACGTGTTTAAATGGCCATTTCATACAGCATGAGATGCAGTTGAAAGGACTTCCAACTTAACCACAGCAGGAGCCGCAGGCCGGTGGTGCATCTGGGGATTAAGTACAAACGGTTATAATTGGAGGATACAATAATTAAATATATTTGTTCAACATATGAGATCAAACAAGCAGTTAGGCATAGATGAGCTGAACTTACTATGGCCATTTCCTCTAACACTGTCCATTCCACGAACATTATCAAGTCCACGTGGTGGCCTAGGTGGACCACCACCAGATGGTCCTCCCCAAGGACCACCAGGACCATCACCATCCCATTTCTTCCCTGAGCTAGATCCCTTTCTATAAGCATCTGACTTTTCCATCTGATACATGAATTATTGAATCATGAGCTTTTTGTTTCATTGTCCGGTGAAAATCAAACAAATTTGATACTAGCAAACAAAGAAAATTCTCAATCTTTACCGAGAACATGGTTGCAAAGAAAATGGCTATGAAATTGAAGATGGCCCGGAAAAAGTCAGCTATCGTTCTGAGACGCCATAGTGGTCGCTTGGGTTTCACAATACCTACAATAATATTAATGCAACTTCATAATGGTCTTCTCATTTCATCATAACACAAAAGGAAAGAAAAAACTTCATAGATGGTATTTTTCTCACAGGGTATTGGTATGCATTTCTAAATATCAAAACATAAAAAAGTTAGCTAAACACATCTAACTTGTTAAACTAGAACCTAGCCATTTTTACATCACTTTTACATTTTCACAGCAAAATATGAGGTTCATGGTAACAAAATTGGTTGATGAATAAATTTAAAATCTGTGAACGAATCTAGTGCCTAATGAAAGATTGGGTGTCCAGTTACATAACTGAAAATTATAAGGTTGCAAAAAGTATACCTAGAAAAGAAATGTAAAAACACAAAATTTGGCATGCATATCAAGAACTAGCAACTACAAAATTCAGCACAAGCATAAAAAATAGTTCAAATTTAACCTCATAGTTTTAATAAAGGATTCTGAGAATACAGACTGGGCTAAAATAGTTTACCAATCACTAGGAATCTAGGAGGACAAGCAGGAAAAAGAGAATTTCTATTAGAGATGCCATTAATGATCGAATTTTTTTATAAATGACAAATAGTTGATTTTTATGACTAAATATTTTCAGAGATTCATAAATACTTCCAATAAAACTGCAAAAAGTTTGAAAGAAAAGAATAGAATTTACATGAAATTGTTGGTATAAGTTCTTTAAAAAAAAGGGTTCTAATTGCTAAAAATTGCATCCTCCTGTAATAGTACAACCAACAACAAGCTAAAGCATTTCATTGTTCACAGAGTGGCAATCAATAAACTAAGCTAAAATCAACTAAACCGGATTAAACACGCAAAATATAACCATATATATACTCCAAGTAGTTAGGTGAAAGAAAATTAACTTTTCATATTGCATCAAAAGGGAGTGAAATTGAAATAACAAATTACAGATGGTCCTTTAAATAGTAAAGTTCATGATGTCCAAAATTTTGGCATTTTATTTAATTGTCGTCTCTTATCATTTTATGTCACTTATTTTGTTAATTTGTTATTTCCCTAAGTGCATTTAGACTAGTGGCTAATTTTGGCATTATTGGTGACCTGGCAAGAGTTAGATATTCTGCCAGCACCTTTTGTGTGTGAGCAAGCTGCTGTACTGGTATAGATGGTGCACATTGGTGTCAATTTTCATTGCGTTTTGGTATTTTGGTATCTTGTAGTGCAATTCTATCAGAGAATCTGTTTTTTCCTTTTAATTAATACTAAGAAGAACAATTACAGAATTATTTTCTACACTCTGAAGCTAATTTGGTTAAGAGTTTACCTTCCCGCATCAGAAATTGGTATCAATGCTTGAGGTTTCTCTTGGCTCCGATGATAACTCCCAGCGATGGAAGCCAACAAACTTTTGATGACACTCGCAATGCCAAAGAACTGTGGTCTGTGATAAGTGTTTGATGACTCTATGAAAATAGAGTCATTAGCGTACTTTTTTACTTAATATTTACTTGTTTTATTTAATAAATAGTATTTTTATGACTAAAAAAATTAAAATATAAACTTTTTAGTGAAAAGGGGTAAAAATATAATTTTTACAATTTTTTGAAATTTTTTATGAATTTTTAACGTAGGACCAATCAAAAACTACTACGTGGCATGCCACGCAAGCAAAAGAGTTGACTGAGCAAGCCAAGCAGACGTCACGCAAGTACGGAGAGCGAATCACGCCGCGCCGCGTGTGAGGAGGACGAAACATGCACCACATGTCATCACGACGTTCAATCCGAGTTCGGAAATCGATCAACGCACCATGCCACATGTCACCACGCCATTGCTCCCCGTGTTCCACCTGTGCGCCACGCCATTCGTTCCTGCGAATAACGTCACGCCACGTGTTGCTGACTCGGTGAGCGTTGACTCTGATCGGTCTTCCCTGCCATGCGTCGCTCCCTGATTCGCCCAATGAATTTCTGATGCCACGTGTCGTGTTGTGATTGACTGAAACTGTTAGTTTTGCTTGTTTTTATCATAGCCCTTGATCCGAAGCTGATCGGACGATCCAGATCGCACTTGAGCTTTATTTAAGCCCTTAATCACTCCATAAACTCTAATTAACCTCCATTAGTATAATTTTGGTCAATTTTTAGAGCTAAAAAGAGAAAAAATATAAAAAAATTCAAGAGAAGACACAATTTTGATGGAGATTTAAGAGGAAATTAATTTTACAATTCAAGATATTAGTTGTATTTCTTTTTCTACCCTTTTCTTTATCAATTTTATGTCTTTCTTTATGAAAAAATATGAGTTTTATGAACATAATTATGTATAATTAATTTATTAATTTAGGGATCTTATAAACCCAATTTTCACCATGTGATGATCTAATATTTTTTCTCAATTATAATATTAATTTAATTATATTATTTAATCTAATTTTTATGTTATTAATTGTTTGGCCAATAATTTATCTATAGAGGCAATTAAATAGATTTGAGATAATTATTTAATTGTTTGTCTTGATTAAATAGCATGCATAGTTTCTAGGCAGAGATGTATGATTCTTATGTATGTGATCCATAATTGATAAACTTAATGAGTAATATACAATTTAATTGACATGAGAGTTTGATTAAATTAATTATTATATGGTATGTAGTTTACTTGAGAGAATAATACATGCTAGGTTAGATTCAATTGATCATGTAATTAATTGATATTATATTAAGGGGATTTTAATGATTTGCATGTTTAGAAAATTAAGAGATTAAGTATTCCTAGATATTTTCTCATATATCTTTTTAATAGCAAAATCTGATTTAATTAATTATTGTTATTTACTTTTAGTTATTTTGATTTTACTTCCTTAAAATATAAAAACACCAAAAAAAATTGATTTTTATTATTTTTATTTTTAAAAATTAATTTCTAATAAAATAATCTCCGTGAAAACGATCTTTACTTATCATTATATTACTTGTTACGATATGTATACTTGCGTATTCATTGCACACAATTTATATGGCGATCAGTGCTCTCCATAATAGTGATGATCAAAGGATGAAGTGTCGCAGGACCTTTACCATTCAAGGCAAGTATGCAACAAATAACCCAATAACTGAGGGAGCTACAAGAGGGTCGAAACAGAAAGAAAAGATCTCCTATCAAAGTTCATCACCTCCCCCTATGGAATTTCTTTGGCATGGGCCGAAAACTACCCTTTGCAGTTCATTGCCACCACCCACAAAGCCATCTTCGCAACCTCCACCACCACCCATAAACTACCCAAAGATAGTCAACTTTGATGATGAACTCAGTTTGTCAGCTTGAGCTACCTAGATTTGCAAGGGATTTAGAACAACTGAATGGCCAACCCACGAAACTCATTTTGGACAACCCACCATCTTTTGTTCTTACGAACGTTAAGACTACAAGCTTAACATTGATCGTCTGAACTTTACTGGGTATACGCATATGGAGGACTTTATGGATTGGGTAAGTATTGTTAACAAGTTTTTTAACTACTCTGAGATGCCTGAGGATAAGAAAGTGAAGTTGGTACCTTACAAGCTTTGTAGGGGAGCATCAACATGGTGGGATGATTTACAAAATGAGAGAAGGATGGTTAACCAATCTCCTGTTGTGACATGGGCATGCACGAAATAGTTAATGATCTAACAGTTTCTTCTAGTGTACCATGAACAAATCCCCTATCAAAGATATCATCAGTGCCATCAAGGGAACAAAATAATGAAGGAGTATAAGAGATTGGAAATTAGGGCTAATATGTGGAAATAAGAGTCACAAAAAGTGTTGAAATGTGTGCAAGGTTTAATCTATCTCATTCGAGAGAGAATAGAACTCAACCATATTGTATGGACTGTTAATCAAGCCAACAATATGGCTCTCTAAATTGAAACACAACTTTCTAAGCCTAAAATTCCCTCCTTATTTTGAAGACAATACTATGACCCTCTCCTTGATAAACCAAAACCATGTACCTCTCCTCACCCTAAAAAAGCCCAATTAAAAATATTACTTTGCCAACCCTAATCAAAGCCAACATTCCCCTTCAAAAACAAACACCCTATCCCAAGAATCTACCTATAAAATGTTTTAGATATCTCCAACCTAGTCATCATTCCAATGAGTGCTCCCAACAAAGAACTTTATCTTACTTTGTTCAAAAGGTACTTTTAGTACCCAAACTACCAAAACATCCCAATGACATACCATAATTAAAACTAGATGTAATGTGTACAAGAAAGTGTGTGATATCATTATTGATAGTGGGAGCATATATAACATTGTATCCCAAGCTTTCGTTAAAGCCCATGGATTGGAAACAACTAAACACCCAAACCCTTACAAAATTAGCTGGATTAAAAGGGGAAATGAAGTTAGGGTGCATTATGTATACAAAGTACCATTTTCCATTGAAAAATTCTATCAATATAAGGTTGAATGTGATGTAGTTAATATGAATGTTTGCCAACTTTTGTTAGGCAATCCGTGACAATATGATGTAGATGTATGTCATAAGGGAAAACAAAAGGTGTATCTGTCCATGTGGAAAGGGAAGAAAATTCCCTACCACTGATGTTGATAATCATAAGAGAAAAAAGTAGAAAAGTAGAAAATGCTTCTTAATTCCAATTCAAAGGAATTTGAAAGAGAAATCAAGGGTAGTAAGTTCATTTTTGTTTTCCTAGCCAAGGAACATCATCAACTATAAACTACCTTACTCCTAGAGGTTCAACCTTGTTTACTGTATTTGCATATTTGTCATCATTCAAATTACTTAGAGAACTACCTCCTACGAGGGATGTTCAACATCACATTGACTTTATTCCAGGCTCCAGGCTCCACAATTTATCCCATTATCAAATGAGTGCAACAGAATACTAGATTCTAAAAGAAACAGTTAAAATTTTATTCAACAAAAGACTAGTACAAGAGAGTAAAAGTCCATATGCAATGCCAAAAAAGATGGACCTATGCATATGTGTGTTGATAGTAGTGATATCAATAAGATCACTATTAAATATAGGTTCCCCATCCCTAAACTAGAAGACATGCTAGATAAGTTACATGGTTTACAAGTATTTTCAAGGTTGGACCTCAAGGGTGGATACCACTAAATTAGATCAGATTAGGACAAGACCTAGAGACGAATGGAACACAACATTCAATGCAATGCACCCAATACCTTTATGAGACTTATAAACCAAGTTCTCCAACCATTTAGTGGTTAGTGTGTAGTTCTATACTTTTATGATATACTTGTCTTCATCAAGAATAAGGCAAAGCACTTTGAGCATCTTCTAGTTGTTTTACAATCTTTAAGAGAGAATAAACTATACTTGAACCTCAAAAAATGAGTTCTTACCAAACAACTATTTTTTTAAGGATTCAAGATTGGTATTGATGGCGTTTCAGCTTATGAGAATAAAACATCTTACTCTATCCTACTCTAACAACAGTTCATGATGTTAAGAGCTTTCATGGGCTAGCTACCTCTTGTAGGAGGTTTATCAAGAGTTTTAGTTCAATCATTGCACCCATCACTAACTGTTTGATGAGAGGACAATTTTCATAGGGGGATAACAAGAAAAAGCTTCACACTTATCAAAGAGAAACTTGTGCAGCTCTAGTCTTGGCTATGCATAATTTTGACCAACTTTTGAGGTGGAAATTGATGCCTCAATGGTAAGAATTGGAGCAATGTTGTCCCAAAATAGAAAAACCATTGAATTCTTCAATGAAAAATTAAGTGAGGCAGAAGTGATCTACTCATGACTACGAGTTCTTTACAATCATTAGAGCCCTTCAACACTAGGAATACTATTTAATTCAAAAAGAGTTTATTTTACATAATGATCATCAATCCTTGAAATGACTTAACTCACAAAGAACCATTTCAATAATGCATGCTAAGTGGGTTGTTTACTTGCAAAAGATCGCATATGTGTTTAAGCATAAGGTTGGTCAACAAAAATGGATAGCTGATGCCCTAAGCAAAAGACATGAAGTATTGGTGATTCTTTCTAGTGAAGTGACTAGCTTTGATAGCCTACCTACAATGCATGAAACTGATGAAGATTTTTCTATGATTTGGAAGAAATGCCTCAACCATGAAGATGTTGGAGACTTTCATATCCTAGAGGGTTATCTATTCCATGTCAATAGGTTATGCATTCCTAAAACCTCTCTCAAGGATTATTTTTTCAATGAAACACATGTTGGTGGTTTAATGGCACATACAAGTAGGGAAAAAACCATTTCCTTGATGGAAAGTAGTACCACTGGCTTCATTCAAGGAAAGATGTGGATAAAAATATACAAAAGTGACAAGCCTACTAGAGTGCCAAGGGGGAAAACAAAATACAGGCCTCTATATACCCTTACCAATTCCACGCAAAATTTAAGAGGAACTAAGTATGGACTTCATTCTAGGACTGCCCAAGACTCGAAGACATATGGACTCCATTTTGGTCATGGTTGATAGGTTTTTCAAGATGTCTCACCTAATCCTTGTAAAAAGATACATAATGCAAGTCATATTGCACATCTCTTCTATAAGAAGTTGTAAGACTATACGTTGTCCCTAAGACTATAACATTTGATAAGGATGTCTAATTTATGGGGTTTTTTTGGAAAAGTGGGAGAGGTTGATACTAGCCTTAACTTCTCAAGTGCATATCCCCCAATTTGATGACCAGACATAAGTTATCAACAAAATTGTAGGTAGTATGCTCAGGTGCTTGGTACAAGATAAACCAAAATAGTAGGATTTTTTGTTACCACAAGTGGAATTTGCTTTGAACAACATACTAAATAGGACAACAGGACAATCACCTTTCTCTGTAGTCTATACCAAGGTTCTCGACTTTGCTATAGACTTAATAACCATTCCTATTCCAAAAGAAAAACTACCAAAGCTAAATCCAATATTATCATAAATTTCATGCAGAAATTAGAGCTCACATAGAAGACAAGAACTCACAGTACAAGAATCAACTAGACAAGCACAGGAAACACAAGGAGTTTGAAGAGGGAGACTTAATTATGGTCCATCTCAACAAACAAAATCTCCCTATGGCTCTTTTTGCACTCATAATAAAATCAATCTCAACTCTTACATCATTGAACTCCCAACTGATGGAACATTTCTTCCACCTTCAATACAGACGAATATCCTCATCCTCCACCTAAAGGAGTTGAGATCATTCCATTGAATTCAGAGTCGAATTCTTCTAAAGATGGAGGCTTTGATGTAGGAGCATCTCAGAAGAAGTCCTAATTGTAACATTTTCCTTTAGTTGTCGTTTCTTACCATTTATGTCGTTTACTTTGTTGTTTTGTAATTTCCCTAAGTGCATTTAGACTAGTGGTTAATTTTGGCATTATTGGTGACCTAGCAAGAGTTAGTTATTCTGCCAACACCTTCTGAGCATGAGTGGGCAGCTGTACTAGAATAGATAGTGCACAGTGGTGTCAGTTTTCATTACGTTTTGATATTTTGGTGTCATGTACTGCAATTCTCTCATTCTCTCAGAGAATTGGTTTTTTTTCCTTGAATTAATACTATGATGAATAATCACAGAATTGTTTTCTACACTCTGAAGCAAATTTGGCTCAGTTTACCTTCCCTGCGTCAGTTCCAATCATACCACATACTAGCTATCTAAATCACTAGCCTTAATAAAGATGTAAAGCTGAGCCCTCTGACAAAATTATAATTTCCTCATAGATCATAACAGGCACACACATACAATTCCCTTAATCTCATTCTGGATAGGAACTAACAGCATATTAGCTCAAAAGTACACATAATTTATATTTGAATAATTACGATTGAAAACAAAAATAAAGGAGAGCGAAAAAGAAAAGAACAAACCTCTTAGATTTTTGATACATTATGATGATAATTTAAATTTTATCCCAATGCCTACAAAATATACTCACAGATTCGAAATTCAAATATGTCCAAATTAAAGATTTTGATAACATTCATCCTTTCTCAAACAAAAAACAAAGGTATAAATAAGGGATCACAAAGATCAGCGATCGAATTGATTGAGGAGAAACAGCAGCAAACGATAAAACAAATTCAATAAGCCAAATAAAAAAATTCTAGAATTCCTTCCGGAGGAAAGAAATATTCGACAAAGCAATCAATTCACAAATAACCAGAGATTTTGAGAACCTTTCAAGGAAATCAGATTAAACGTAAAGGTTCACAAGAAAAACACAAATTTTAGAAAAGGGAAAAGGATCAAACCTCGCTCAACGTAAGCCATGAAGTGAATTCTAAAGTCTATCCACGATCTTCTCTTCTCTCTCAGTTTTAGGGCTTAATTTAAAACGTCCAGTTGTAAATTTGGGTTTGTCTCCTTTGTTTCTTTCTTTATTATTATTATTATTATTTTTCTTTTCTTTCTTTCTAATTTTGCGATCGAAGCCGACCACTTCAGGCGCCTCTCTGTTTACGTAATTACGCAGCTATCATTGGCTGGTTTACATCCATCTGGATTGAAAGTACACGTGTTCAATTTCAAATGGATAGAGAACTTATTTTGGATCGCAACTCTTTAACCGATTAAAATTTTAGTTGTATCCCAATTTAATTTTATTATTTGTTAAGTATATTTTAATGACACACATTTTTAAAAAATATATCAATTTGATAAAAAAATTATTTTATTAAATTTTTTCATATGTAATTGATTTTAACCAAGATGATATTTTTGTATCTTTAAACATTAACAATTTTTTTGGTTTTATTAAATATATATTTTAATACTTTTGATTTATGTTACCTTACTCACTTTTATTTTACTTTGAAGATAGAAAAAAAACCTTACTTGCTTTTATTTTACTTTAAAAAAAAGTTTTTTC
The DNA here is from genome assembly GCA_030763125.1 of Hippophae gyantsensis. Taxonomy (NCBI): domain Eukaryota; kingdom Viridiplantae; phylum Streptophyta; class Magnoliopsida; order Rosales; family Elaeagnaceae; genus Hippophae; species Hippophae gyantsensis. The sequence goes on along the minus strand of CM061032.1, from coordinate 20,438,571 downwards.
CCAAATTATTAGTGTTATTAGTATATATGTCAATTATAATCCAATAGCATAATTTGTCACTAAATAAAAAAGTTGTGATAGATTGAAAATGATCTGTTTAATTGTTGAAATCAGACATGAATGTGGTTTATTTTCATTTTTAAAATAAAATAAAAATGGGAAGATAAAATGACTTAAAGAGCAATAAAATATGCATTTAGATATCAAAAATATCAAAAAAAATTTGATAATGTTCTAGGGGTGAATAACAAATAAAAATAGCACAAATATTCTCCATTAAAAGCATTGATGTTATTTACATGTGAAATTTTTTTTATAAAATAAAAAAATTACACTAAATTGATAACTTTTTTGAAATGAAAATAACACTAATATATTATATGAAAAATTAGAATAAAAAAGTATAAAAATGAAATTAGGGTAATACCAAGGTAACAATCGAGGTAACGATATGTTCACTTTATTTTTATAAATTATATACATTAATCATATTTTTAAATATTTACATAATTTAATCATCTTATAATTACATTTTTGAAAACTTTAATTATTTTTTGTCAATTTTGCTTCTTCTTTTTTATAATATTTTTTAGGATAAAAACTAAAATATGATCAAACTAAATAGTATTGATTTGAGCTAGTAGATGTTTAAAGAAAAAATGTCTCAAAATATGAAAAATAAAGTGAATAAAATAGCTAAAATATATTTAAAATTATTAAAATATTCATAAATTTAACAATAAGTTGATAAAAGTCAATCACTTTCAAACAAAGTGATCAATATATTCAATTTGAAAAAGTAAAATAATCATTCGTACACTTTTCTCAAAATTTTAATAGTCTTCACCCTAACTTGGGATAGAAATTTTATTTGAAGATAACCATAACCTTGGTTGTCGCAAAAATTTAATATTTTTTACAAATATAATCATAATTGCGTAAAATATAGATGATTATTTTATAATATTAAAACTGTGATCGAACAAAATCAAACATATATTAATGTTATTTTTTTATATATACATATAATTAAATAGAAAAAATACACTTTTAATATTAAAAACACATTAAGTTAACTAATTAGATTAAATTTAAGAGAGTGATTATTATGTTTATATTTTAATGTTTTGAAACTAAAATACATTTGAAGAAACTTTTTTCTTCTTAAAATCATATTACATTAATTAAAAATGACATTACAAAAACTAATAATCACTTGTTGAAATAAAACAATATCAAAAATAAAGATCTCAACTTTATTATATGAAATTCATCTAGTTAAAATATAAATGAACACACTTATAGACATATGAAGAAAAGTTATTACTAGGAGAAAAATAGCTCAATATTATGCTTGAAAACTTGAGTATATCCATAACTCTAAAACTTGATCAGATAACTAGCAAAAATAGACCTAAAAAGTCTCGTTAAGTGCTTGATAACTGTCCTATTTTTAGAGATCCATTTCTCTATCTAATAAAATTTTCACAAGTGTGGAAAACAAGAAATGTGGTTAATCCCTAAAAAAACTATTTGTTGCTCATAATCGACAATTATTCTCCAAATCTTTTAAACTCGGTGTAGAGTGATTATAATTATTAGTATAACTGTCGTACCCATCCTCGCACCTATCTCTAGTCCCAACCAATTAAAATAGAGATAAGAAATAGTGGGAAATATAAATGGAGAGAAAATGAATAAAGAAGTAAAAAATAGTGAGAACAACTTTATTATTGATGTGATACTCTAAATTAATAAGTAAGATAAATATCATAAATTACATAAGTTATAATAATTAATATGTATGGAGTATCTCCTACATACTAATTAGTTCTCACACCCCGGGTATGTGAATTTAAAGAGGAGAAAATTTTTAAAAGAAAATTGTTAGTTATGAAAAATCAACTTTAAATCAATTAATTCTTCATAAAATAAAAATAATTCGAGTACCTTTTAAATTTTTTATTAATTGAAAAGTAAAATCTATTATAAATCTAAAATTTTAAATAATATATTTACAAATCTAAAAAAATTTATCAAATCATAATGTTCTCAACCAGTCTATAGGAGAAATTAAAATAATTAATAAAAAAATAACGTTGTTTAGATCAAACCTTTAACGTTTGAATTCTTTCAAAATGTGCTTCACAATTATGTCTTAATCACCACAATACCGCACCTATATTAATATGAAAGGCTAGGGAAAAAAGATAAATGAGCTCACAATTCAATATGAGAGTATTTTATACAATAAGTTACCTAATAAAATGATGCAAACAATATATTATAATTTTCTCATATATGTCTAACAAATCAATAATCACATACAGTGGAGAGTTTTTTTTTAAATCCAAGCATACCTATATTTCCTAGCTTCTTAACCAGGGAAATTTACATTCCAAATACTCTCAATGCATGATAATATAATAAAATATGCTATGATAATCATAAATCTACATGCTATGTAATATCTATATGTATTGGTCAACTTAGAGATATATGGGTGCTCAACTTAGATGCAAATGGATGCTCTAATTTTGAGACTCAATATGTGATCAAACTTTAAAACCCATGTACGATCATACTCCAAGATACGTCTGGCACATCTATTGATCAACTTTGAAATAAATGAGTGGTCAATTTCAAGACACAAGTGCAGTTCAACTCTGAGACTTAATGTATGAAAAAACTTTGAGATACATATGTAAATGTGTACTTGTGATTCGTGTAAATTCTATTTTCTGCAATCCATATCCTTAAGGTACCAAACTCTACAAGACTATAATATAGATAATACTCCATCTGAAAACAATTTCATGATGTATGCATAAAATCATAAATGCTATGCATATCATTTTAAATATTATATCTCATATCATAATGTTATGTATACAAATATCTATATCAGATATTCCATCATAAAATCATAAATGTTTTCATAAAAATTCTTTAAACATGATATCAATTCAATTTAAACATATGAATATGCATATAATTTTTATACACAATGCATGGAGAAAAATGGAGTAGTTTGCACTCCTACCCTTATGATCGACCCTTTTTCCTTTTGGGTGGAAACTAATACAATTATATTTCAAGTATTAGTAACATTTTTAACTTAATTATTTTTGTAAAAATCAACCCTTAATAAAATAATTTACCTTAACAAGCTTGTTGGAATAAAGTTTAGTAACTTTTCATTCTGACAATTCACTCTTTCTAACTCAAAAACCTGTATACTTTATCTCGATTTAACCAATTACTAAAACAATAATATTTTTGAGAGAAATATTGTAGAGAGATAAAGAAATGATGAAATTTTGAATGAGGAAGAAGATTATTTTGCGTAACTTTTATAGGCAAAACTACACACGCCAAGCACAATGACGACTGTTGCTATTTCTTTGCCAACTCATTAAGCCTTGACAACCTTTTGCTGATACTCATCGATCACTCTCGCTGGTAGTATGTCAAGTAAGAAGGTGAGACGCAAGCGTGTTGGTCAAAAAAATTCATAAATTTGTGAAAAAATATGATTTTTACATAGAAATTTTCAATACATTGACATGTCCTATAATATCACTCAAAATATACTTTAAAAAATTCTTAAAATTAATTACAAAGACTCAATGTCTAACAATCATACCTCTTAAAGAAATTTTGTCCTCGAAATTTGCAACTTTCTTAAAATAAGAAAACATAGTAATGTCTTCATTGAACTTTTACTAGTGGCATTTATTCTCTTTCTCTAGTTCTTGACTTGATAATCAATTATTTCCACTACTTTTTTTTCTTATGGAATATCTTTCTATAATGACAACTCTATCCAATCCAATATATTGTTATAATTTCTTTAACACTTTCGTAGAAAAGATATATGAAAAATATTGTGAACTTATGAAAATTATGGAAATAACTCTAGTTTATATGCTACATCCCAATTCTTTTAACAATTTGAAATGGTCTAACGTAAAGTGGTGCTAACTTTCCTTTAATTCCAAAATTAGATACTCCCTTTCGAGGTTAAACCTTGAAAAAAACATAACCATTCAATTTGAAGTTCAAAGGTCAACATCCTTGATAAGCAGAATTCTTGTATTGATTATGAGCTACATAAAGTTTTTCTTATGCAATATGGTTCTTTTTAGTTGTTTCTTGAATAAGATCAACCCTTATCGTAATAAAATCTTCACATTTAGCCCAACACATTTGATATCTACATGGTCACCTGTACAAAGTTTCATAAGATATCAACCCAATACATGCATGATAGCTATTGTGATACATAAACTCCTAGGTTGGAAAAATTCCTTCCAATTCCTTTGAAATCCATATCACGAGCTTGTAGATTTTCTAATGTTTAGGCGACCCATTCTCGTATATGCTTTCATAAATGTGAACATAGAATCTTGTTCAAGCATAATTGACTTTGATACTTTTTGAAGTTGAATGGTTTATGGATATAACACTTACTAAAAATTTCATCAAGAAATGAAATTACTAATAAACAATGAATAATATCTTGATGAAATGATTAACAATGTTTTAAATAAAATCGTATACTTGAGTAGTTCGTAGTCATTTTTATACAAATATTTATTGATGTGACATCCTACCTACATTCTTGTACAAAAATGTTTGAAATAACACTATAAGTCTACTTCAATTCACAAATCTTTTCCACATCTTTATGAGAAGCACAACAATTTGTTAGCTTTTGATTGCCAACTTGTATTATTAGGATGCACAACATACTATGATTATTACGGCTCAAAACAATTCTAGCTTCAAATTCTCATTATATTATATTGCTATCCTTTCGTGAAGTTGAAAAACACCATCATTGTAGATTTATTGATATATTCTTCATGAACCAATAATTCACAAATCTCGAAATCGTTCACTCTTTATAATAGTGCAACTTTGGAATTTTGTCATCCATCTTCATGCTAGTATAGTTCATCGATTTCAATCAATCAGATACCCTACTAAGTATTCTAAATTGTTCATGTTATGAATCTTGATTACTGGCTCAAAGCATCAATGTCTATGTGAACATCCAAACGTGTCCAATTCTTTTTACACGATGTGTCAATATACACCACATAGAATGCTTCGTTATTTGATACCATAAATGTTAATGCAATGGATACCTACAACTCTTGTAAAGTAACTCCACGCTTAAGTTCTTTGTCCTAAAAAAATTGACAATTTTGTAAGTCAATTACATTAGGGGGTATCTTGGAAAAATTATTTGCAAAACAACAATGATTTGTCCAACTGATTTCATAAAAACTTATTATTTTTTGAGATTTTGTTTAATCCTTAAATTATTATAACTTTACCATGAGTCAATTGTTTACTATCTAACTTCTCAAAATAGAGTGTTCGAGGTATTTGATCTTCAAAATTGCTTTTATCTTGAGTCAATTTTGTATTATCTCACTTTTCAAAATAGCATGTCTGAGGTATTTGATCTCTAATCATTTCAAAGTAGTTATCTCATGAGTTTTGCATTTTATCTACCAAAGAGTAGATTGAGTCTCATGAATGAACAATGATTAGTTAGATCAAAGATTAAATTTATATATAACTCCCCAAAAAAGTGGACTTCATTAATTCAAAAGTTATTACAAAACTCGAGAATGCTTGAAAAGTAGTTTTGGATACATTCGATGCTTTAACTTTTAGTTAGTGATACCTTGATCCTTAGAAACTTGCATCCTTAAGTTGATCAAATAATTCATTGATTCGTAGTAAATTTTATTTATTCTTATTTGTCACTTCAATGATAACCAATACATAATTTTAAACTTTTATCTATCTTCTTAACGAACAAAACAGATGCTTTTCAAAGCTAAGAACTTAGTTGAATAAAACCTATCTTCAACATTTTATCCAATTGTGCCCTTAGTTCTCTTTAGCTAGTGTCATATGATAAAAAGCGATCGAATTGATTCCGTATTCAAATATAATAAAAATTGATTTCACGAGTTCATAGAAAATCCAAATAATTCTTTTGTTGAAGTTGATAATTTTCAGAGCTCATTGTTGAATGTCTTCTTCCCAAATTGTTTTAATCCGGTTACTTGAGAAAACTATTTACTTGATGTGATGTGACTCATGACAACCTAATCTTTTCTACTTGATGGATAGTTTGTAAAGTATTATGCTTCTCTAGAAAATCAATATGCAGCAAAGTAGTGCGTACACAATTCAAATAATTCTATCGAAACCTTTCTATAACGATATCAAAATTTTGATGTTCCATCGAAGTAAGGAAAATAAATGTTTTATGGTAGTGAGCCCTACCTTTCTCATCTAGATATTTATGAGTTCAATCTTTACTTAGTGCAATTATTATGCACATATTTCTTACTGACTATTCTTTTACGAGTAGGTACGTTGAGATAAAAATAACTTTTAAAAAACAATTTATTCCTGAGAGATCACAACCATGTTATGATATTAAACTATCACGCTCCGAAATATGAGTATGTATATTTAAAGAAGATAAATATGTTTAAAAGAAAGTTATTACTTATGAAAAATAAACTTTAAATCAATCAATTCTTCATAAAATAAAAACTATTTGGATAACCTTAAAATATATTATTAGTTGAAACTAAAATAGCTAATAAATGAAATAAGGTTTTGGATTAAACATTTAACATCAAAATATTTCCTCACAATTATATTTTAATCATCATAATATCGCAACTATACTAATATGAAAGGTTAAGAAAAAAAAGGAATGAGTTCACAACTCAATAGGAAAGTACTCTATGCAACAAGTTACATAATAAAATGATGTGTGCAATAATAGTATATTATAAAATTCTCATGTATGTCCAACAAATCAGTAATTATATACAATAAGGAGATTTTCTTTAAAATTCGGGCATATATGTACTTTTTGAACTAGAGAAAATGTACATTTTAGGTATCTCAATGCATCATCATGTAATAAAATATGTTATGCCAATCATAAATCTACATGCTATGCAATATCTTTATGTATTAGTCAACTCCAAGATACTTAGGCGGTCAACTTCGAGGCACATTAGTACTCCAACTCGAAGACCCAATGTGTGATAATACTTCGAGATACATATGGCACATGTGTTTAACAAATTTGAGATACATGAGCGGTCTAGCTTCAAGACCCAATGTGCAGTCTGTATAACGCAATAACGCATGTGACATATAATATATTTTTATTTTTCAATAGATATATATCTAATGAAGTAATTTTATATTAAAAAATTAATTAAATTTTTTAACAAATCTTCCGAACAAACTTAAATTAATTTTTTATTATCTAATGTGTGACTTTGGATATTAGATAATGAAAATTTTATTTAAGATTTATCAAAAATTTTGTTTAATTTTAAAAGAAAAAATTTCTTAAAAAATTTGAGTAATTTTTTAATTAAATATTAATTTTTTTACGTATATACTATCGAACTGTTATGTTTGTATTATTTGTATTACCGAACTATTATATTTGTATTATTTGTACCATCAAACTAAATTTTCATCACATTTCTACCATCGAACTATAAAAATATTTCATTCATATCACTTCGTCAATTTTTCATCCGTTGGATCGTTAAAAATAATATAAAAACAAAAAAATTATAAAAGTGAAAGTTCAGTCTTACAAATTGTTGAACAAATAACATTCCTATAATAATTTTTAACCAACTTCTTGTTCTTTTGTCCTTTAAACCTTGCAACCACATGTTCGTTAAGATCATCTATTTTCTCTTATATTAATAAGTAAAAAGGATCATAGAGATTCATTTGTTTAGAATTTAGTGGTTGTTTATTCTTTTTGTTTATAAAATGTATTTTTAATTCCCTTTGTAAAAAGGTACCATATAAGGACAATTAATTTTTTATCAAATTTTTCATTAAATATAACAAAATAGCACATGTGACACATAATATGTTTTTATTTTTTAATGGACATATATCTAATGAAATAATTTTTAATTAAAAAATTAGTCAATTTTTTTAACAAATCTTTCTATCAAACTTACATTAAATTTTTATTATCTAATTTGTAATTTTGGATATTAGATAATGAAAATTTTATTTAAAAACAATTTGAGTAATTTTTTAATTAAATATTAATTTTCTACGTATATACTTAAAAAAATATAAATATATATGAGTAAGGGTGTTTATGGTTCGATTCGGTCTGATTTTGAGTAAATTTTTTTTTAACTAAACTGAACCGTTCATATTGCTCAAACTGGACATAACTGAACCGTTTAGCTATTAAAAATGTTGTAACCGAACAGTTTGATCCGGTTTGGTTAACGATTTGGTCCGATTAATAATACATAAATATGATACATGTATCATATTACTTGGACAAATAGACAAGAATATATTATGTGCCATAAGCCAAACCAAATCAAATAGGTGTAAATTTAACACTAATTGTAGTATTATGTTTTTAAAGGTGTAAATGGTCTTGAAGGGTATTCCTGGTATGAAGCCACAAACCAAATATATATATAAATTACCCCAAAATAGTTAAAAATAACTTTGTAACTTTTACAATTCATAATATATTGTATATGTATATTCAGATAACCACCGTAACTAAATCTTAAGTAACATGCTTATCACAAGAATCATCTCCTTACTCTTCTTCCAACTACAACATGTTTATATCTTTTACCTAGGAGTTGGAACAAGAGGAATTAGTTTTTAATACGATAGGTCTTTTGGTATTTATTTCTTCCCTAGTCCACACTGTATATTTTCACTTTTTATATTATGATGAATGATTTTGTTTCCTATCTAAAAAATGACATTTCTTTCTTCTCTAATCCTCTTCTAATCTTCATAGCATTCTTTCCCTTTACTTTCTCTTATTATTTTGTTTCCATTGATTAAGGTTTTGATTGTGTCAAAGATGAATCAATATCACAAAGGTATGGACCATTTATCTATGAGATGTATGCCTCGTACAATTAATGCTCAAGTGGTTTGAGGTATAAGCATCATTTTATTTTTCTTTTATTTTGGTCCCATGTTACATATCCCTATATAGGCCCCTCAAGAGCATTTTTTATAACTATGTAAAACACATAACTAAAACAGTTGCAACAAACCAGTGGAGAAAGGTTCCATATGTCAAATGAGAAAAAACCACATAAAACCAACTAAAAGTATTTTTGTCTCTAAAATACAAGCTTAATCAGGTCAAAATTAAGGTTTTTATAGCAACTATTGGACATTACATAGCACAACATATGATCACTAAAAATTGCAAAGCAAATGTACCTCTATCTCAATGATGTGCCCAATCATTGTCCATAAGGGTTCTAAGCCTTCCCGTAGAAAGTTCCCAACAACTTCATACATATGCTTTCTCAAGATAGGAAATCTTCGCATTTCATTAACTAGACAGCGATGGCTGATCTGAAAAGAAATATAATTCAAATATCAAATTGAGCTTACTATGAATATGCAAGGGAATTTTAAGTAAGATTTCTTCTACTTTCATTAATTCATCATATATGAACCGAGCGCATTGAAGACTTTGATCTAACGGTGCATGAATAATAATGATCAATAATTCTAACAATGAATTGTAGGGCATGAAGAGAGCTAAATAATGATCAATGCTTGAACAATAAGCTAAAATCTAACGGTGAAGATTGAGAACCGGGAGAGGCGAGGATGCAAATAGAGCGAGAGAGATCCACATACCAATTTTGTCCATAGATGACAGGATTAGAGGCGAGGACAGTTGGTTGTTGCTAGAGGCGACACGAGGATGAATGGTTATGTTGGAGGCGACGACGAGGATGCAGATAAGGTATTAGGGTTCAAAATCGTGAGCGAGAGAGAGTGAGGTCGAGTGCTTTTTACGTTTTGTTATATATATATATATAATATGCAAATTAATTATAATTATTAATATATTATCAAAGCAGGTTTGTTCCGGTCCAACTAGTTTAAAAAAATTAATATAAACGAATCAGATCGTTTGAAAAATAATTTTAGGCAATACAAGTTGGACCGGACCGTTTGAATTATAAAACTATTCGAACTGGTCCGGTCCGATTTAATTCAGTTCGGTACGATTTTTAAACACCCCTATTTATGAGATACATGTACTATTCCATTATATTTTAAAAAAATGAGACAAAAAGTTAACTTTATCTTTGCATAACATCTATTAATAAACATAAAGAAAAAACAAACAAATATTAAAATTGAATTTTTGAAGCTTAGCAAACTTCAAAGACCACCGTGTGATATTTTTTGTGGTCTTTCCAAACATAAATATACTTGCTATAAAGAAGAATATACAAGTAATAATTGGCAAAAAAACCTGTGGGTTCAATTATCAGCACCATCAGTTAGATTTTTATTCGATAAATTTTGAAAATGAGTACAATTTTGAAGTAAAAAACAAACATGAAACACTAGGTACGATTATATTGATAATCGTATCCGCTCTTATTCAAAATTAATTATATTTATTTTAGGGTTTATTAAGATTCTTTTTTAATTTTGAAAAATGATTTTTTTAGGTATTTTTTAATAACAGCTCCGAACCGCATTACTCGCGGGTAAAAAACCGTTCCTAAACCGTAACGATTTTTTGAAAAATTTTAAGTACAGATTTTATAATTCGATTCGAAGACAGTTATATCAAAATCATCTCTACTCATAACCGGACCCATCCCTATATACAAGTTAGAAATCGGTGGGAAAGAAGACATTAACGATCCATTTCTGGGAAACATTTATCCATCAATTATGGAAGAAGAAGAATCACATGATTTATCTCCTTTCTCCAAGTCTCCTTGGTTAGCCCATATGAACATTAATAACAATATATCCCTTTCAACTGATGATCAAAATTTCAATCTCGATAATGTTCTAGTGGATTCGCTAGTTCGCTAAGGTCATATATATTCATTGGTAGCTTCAAGGGATTTATTATATAGAGTCGGATAGCAAGAATTTGGAAAGAACAAAAAGAATATTTAGGTTAGAAATTACTATTTGTTAGTTATTTGTGAGAAGAATTGATGAGGAAAACAATCAATAGTGACTTGACTTATATATACATTTTATATTTTTACAGCTAAATGAACGGAAAACTAACAAAGTGGTATGAATCAAATACTTTTATAATTAGATGATAAAATATAACAAAATTTAATTCGATATACAAACAAAATAAACACAATAATTAAGTGATATATTTGTAGGTGTATATATAAACAGTAAGCCTCACACAAATCACATAGCATTTATATGATATTGAGTTATGTGAGGATAAAGTTTTATATGGAACATACCGGCTATCTCATTCTGTTTATATATATGAAGAATCTTTCCACTGTTTAAATTTCTCCATGTTATATTGAAGAATAAAAAGTTATATTTAGCTTTTTAAAAGAAATTTAAATGCTACAGAGAAATGATAATTAGCAAATGACATTTTATCTGCCTCTTCCTTTTCCCTCCAACGTACAGTCAGAGAACTATTAGTCTATCACTATCAAAACTGCATTTTTCTCTATCTTTACAATATCTCTATTGCAATTTAATTAAAAAAAATCTGCTTATTGACATTAAACAATTCAATCAGATTTTATTAAGGAATGAGTTGATGGGCAGTTCAGTAATTTCTGTTTAAAAGGTTAATATAATGTAACGAGACTATATGTCATATCCATATCATAATCACAAATGACGAGCCAGTTTCTCGTTGGATATAGTTATACGGGGCTCATTGTACTTACCAATAATAATACGCCATGAACGAGATTGATAAGCTAATTAAATACATTCGTTTAGGTAATAGAGGACCCAAGCGCAACATTTTCAGACATTTGGGAAAAAACTATATCTTTTTTCAAGTTGGGGGGCATAGGTGGACCAAGTTGTAAGTTGAAGACCTAGGAACGAGTTTGGCCAAAGAATTTGGGATCAGCCACCATTGTTGGTAACCATGTATTGCTACAAAGTATTTGTCCTAGTTCTCCTTTTATCCACATTTTGCTTCTAAATATATTCCCAACGCAAATAATTAGTTTTGTTCTGGTTAGATGTGAAGATAACAAATTGTTGACGACAAGATGCAAGTACCAGAGTCCAGACTCAGGAGTTGAACAAATCAAAAGAAAGAATCCATGTCTTTTATTCATAAAAGCAAACAACACTATTGAGTCATATCAAATAAACAATTTATTAGTGTAACAACATATGGACAAGCAAGTCAAAACAAAGGGCTATTGGAAACTAGATGTTCGCCCTGTCCATTCTACAAATATGAAGGCAAGCTAACAGCAGTCCAATATGAAGAGCATGGTTACAGATTAAGACTGAGCTCCAGAATCAGTTAAAAGAGTACCTGCTGCTGCTGCATTTTGTTCTTCTAACAGCTTCATTTGGCGTTCAGCATGTTCTCTTTCACAAGCAGAGATACCCATAATAATATCGAGCATGGTACCTGTTGTGCCAAAAAACACGAGAGGTGCTAGAGATTTCCTTTTTATCCCCACTGGTATTGCAAGCAAAGCCCCTGCTACTGAGAAAACCCAAGTGCCCAATGCGCTGCAGATATGCAACATTCACTATTTCCAGTCAGCTAATAAAGGGTTATAAAAGATAATAGTAAAAAGGATAATTATCATTCAAATAATGACAAAAAAAAATCTAGAAATACAACATACATAATCTCCTAATACAAAAAAAGTTGAATTTAACTACCCCATATGTTGATGTCAAATCAATTAGAAAAGAAAAAGATCTTTGCAAACATGGATGTCAGCGGCTCATTGCAAAATACCTTACATAACTCTTCCAGTTGATAAATATCGCAAGAATAATGAAAACATGATACAATAGCCATACAGTGATACATGGATGTGAGTATCCTGAATTCTGTACTCAACACAAGTTTGCAGTTTCATGGTGATATTTTCGTTAGGTTTTATTTCTTAAGAAGATTTTTATATACATACAGTTATACACTAAGGACTATTCGAAGAAAAACGCAGCCAAAACACAACAATTCACAACAATATAAAACAGAGAATCAATGCTGTGAAAAGTAAAGTGGTCAAACATTGGAGAGACCAAGCAAGTTAAGGATGCAAATGAAATGGAAGACAAAGAACATGCATCTTGGATCTTTTCCAAGACAAACATTCAAGACATAGTTCGGTTTTTATAGCAAATTCAATGTAATAACAATGTCATAAAGGAATATCTAAGCCTCTTTTGATCCCGTCAAGAATGATAACAAGCATTGAGTTGTGCTTTACTCTAACGCCCAACTATCAGACGGAACTATAATACTGTAACGCACATCATATTGAATAATTTTGACTCCTCTTTTTATCTATTTTACATTGCACCCTCCTCCCCACCAGTGTTCCCTCTTCATATTAAAAAAAAAAAAACAAAACAAAACAAAAACAAAAAATAAAGAAGAAGAAGCAAGAAGAACTCTTTTATCAAAACCAGAAATTCCTTGAAAATGCAAGACCTTTAGGACTCTAACAGAAGAACTATTTTATTACATGGTGATTGGTGACTCATTCCGTTAATCAATCAACCAAATGCAACAATTGATATAATAAGAATAATACATAAATAAATAACACAACTGACTTGGAAACAGAGCAATCTTCAAGGTGCTTAACATCCTCTTGGCCTCCCATTCCTCTTTGTTAGATAACAAATAAATAAAACCCAGCTCCAGTTCACTTGCAGATTGCTGCTGCCTAGTAAATAGCAAAAACGAAGTACATCGTATAAAGCTAAATAAATAAATAAAATCATATTTTAGTTTATCCAAAACCATAAACCTATGAAGAAATGCAAACATACACGAACCTGATCTGATTGATATCTGAGCAATAATACCGTAAGAGCTGACTTCTACCGAGCAATTTTATCGTTCAGCGGAGGGGGTCAGTTCAAGGTTAAGGGTCGAAGTGGAAGATCGAAATATTTACAGTGACAGGGTTTGGTTTGTTTTCAATCTGTTCATGTACTAAAGCGGGTCGAGTTGGTTCCACTTAAATTGTTTGGGCTTATTCAAATCCGGGCTAAGCCCATGAGAAACATTAGAAAATACTAAAAGAGCCCATTAATCATCATCGCAAAAAAGAAACTGGAAAGCAGAGAAAGATGAGAGGGGCAGGAGGGCCGCTTCTATGCATAGGCGATTTGCTTAGCGATTTGGGAGAATCAAACTCTGCTTCAGACGACGCTTCACCATCAAATCTTCAAAATCGTTATTCTTCTTCGTCTTCGATCTCCAGCACTATTGAAACCACTCCGAACTTGGACCTTGCAAATCTCTTCCAGGTTCTCTTAACTCGTTGATCTTTGGCTCTAAAATTTTCTCTCAATTTCATTTCAGGATTGGTCCATTGAAAGTATTAATTTTGTATTTGAATTGTTTGTATTGCTATTTTGCATGTTTATATAGTTCGTAGGTCCAATGTAAACCTACATTTTTGTGTGTTATATGTAAAATTCATTCATATTGCATCAGGAAAACTACAAACAATTGGATGAGGCGCTCGCTGGAACAGACCATTCATGGACTGCTCTAACTTTGAAGGTGATGAGTGATTACCTTTTACATTCATGAATATGAAAAATACCTACATGCCAATCAATATTGCCTTTGATTTCCTTTTTAAATGTTAATTATTTTGGGCTGTAAACTAGGATTTTTGTCCCTTAAGTATTGGGCTGTTGTAAACATGCCTTCAATCTTTCGATGGTTAAAAAATGTCCCAATGCATTGTTCCGTGTTCATTTTTGTCAATTTTATTAACAAAATTCACAGCATATGTGTAATGTAATCAAACTCCGTTAAGAAATTAACAGCATACATGTTGTAACCCTAATTTGCTCTTTTTTTGGGCTAAATTAAAAATGAAGTGTCTGGTACAATATGATAATGGTTGTACCATCGAATCAATGTCCTAAAACTTGCAGAAACTGGCTTCTCCTAAACTACTACATTCATCTTGTTAACCATGTTCTGTTTGCTCTTTTTAACCATTTTAACGATTTTTGTTGGAAGACAACTGCATAAACTTGTAGATCATATGATAGTACGAAGCTTCAATTGGTTCATTAATTGTATGATTTGCATATTTGTTGGTGAAAAATTATGTTTTTGTATCTTAATATTAGTATTGTGTTCTCTCATATGCATCAAACTATTTCTGGAATTTAACAACTTTGTTAAAATGTATATACTTGACGTCTCTCTCTCATAATCTCAGTTATGCATTTCTTTGGAGACTGCTAACAAGTTGGTGCATTCCACCAACTCAAATGTTAAATCAATGTTGGAGAAGGTTGATGAACTTGAGAAAGTTGTCAAGAGGGGGGATTCTGCTGTAACAGCTGCAAGGGCTGTTCAGGGCTGTCGAAAGGAGCAGGCACTTAGATTCAAATGATCCAAGTTTTATGTGGATTGAGGTCAGTGGTTATATTTTCAGGATTTCTAACAGCAGCTCCAGTGTGCTTAGTTTGTCATGTTAAAATAGGGTATGATTCTGGAAAATTAAATGAAATTACTGAATTCAAACAGGAAGTTCTTATTAAGTTACCTTTATTTTCTCAACGTTCGGTTTCAGTTTCATTGCAGTGCATTAATTAATCTTTTGTAATGTAATCAATAAGCTTTAATGCAGATGCAAGTCTTAATGTTCTTGAATTTAGACCATCTCTTTCCCAAAGTCAAGTTCCTTTTTTCAGCAATATTTTAAATTTTAGACCATTTCGTACCTACGATGGCATAGTAAAAACACCAATCTGAATAGTATACTGAGTGATAATAGATTTTTTTAAATACTGAGAGAAAATTTTACCTTTCATGTAGCTCACAAAAGAAACTTCAAAGTAAAATAACCAAAGCAAAACTAAAAAGAGAACCCAGAAGTTCAAACACCAGCCAACTATTACACGTTCTTTTGATCAACTATCTTTAGCATTCATAGCCTTACAAGCATTGATAGCAAAAAGATCAATAAACATCCTAAAACTCTTCTCAATCACAAGAATCCAACATGACCTTCCATTGCCTAATAATCCATGTAGCAGTTCTCAGGTCACCAAGACTAGCAAACAAAATGCATAGCTGCAAAAACGTAAGCAAACCCATTGAACCAGATACACCAAACACCATCCATCTTAACTCCACGGTCAATCCATCCTCACCTTTCTTCTTGTTCTAAAGAGAGCTTAGGCAAGAAAGCCACAATAGTAAAGGCAATGGTTTCGTTTCAAAGAGAAAAAGCCTCTTGGAAAGATTCATCAATCCTGACTCCATGAAGAACCCAAGGATGCACCAATATAGATCAAATTCATACAAAACTCGACACACTCAATCTTGACTCTATGATTGATACATTAGTCACTCTCTTACGAGTGTTGGTTTTATGTACCATACTGAATATATACTTGCAGTTTAATAATTGGAGTTATTGAGATTTGAATACAAGACTTCTAGTTTTGATAATATTGATAATATGTTAGAAATTATTGAGAAGTCAACTCTCTCAAAAGTTTAAGTCGTTGAGAGAAGGGTCAATAATATTTTTATACATTCTATCAATTATAAGGGCATAAGAAATATGAGTTGCCATATCACACCGTAGAAATTGTCCTAACTAAAGCTTAAAAAAAGAAGCCAAAGATAAAGAGGACAATGTCATAGACAACCCAACAATTCGTTATCTAGTCTTCCACTCTCTGTTTGCTGTGTATTTAATTTCAAAGGCATTATCATTTCCTCTGTACTGTTAAACAAGTTTATCACCATAAAAAGGATTTTATAAGACCATCTCCAAGAAGGCACCTTTGCACTAAAATGGTGGAACTTTTCAACTAAAAGTTGCAACAAATAGGCACCAAATATAGCACAATGAACAGTAGTATCATGTTATTTTTTTAATAAAATATAAAAAATATAAATATATTATTTTAATTTATATTTCACCTTATTTATCTATATATTTGACTAAAATTTGTTACAATTAGATTTTCTTATATTTAGTAATATTGTTTAATTTTTTAGTACATATTATAAATTGAAATTAAATATATGATACAAAATGAGATGATGATAGGTAAAAATACTTGATTTTAAGAATTTATTGCTCAACATACAAATTGAGGATAAAGAGGTTCACATTATATTTGAAAATGTATTAATTGAATATTTGTAAGATGAATATATCAATTCATAGAATTAATTTCCATCTATATGTATTTTTAATTGTTTTTTTCTTCAATTAAATATAATTTTTATTTTATTTAATAAATATAATATTTTAATTAGGGGATTTTTAATTTTTTTCTTGTGAATATTATTTTTAAATTTATTATTATTAATTAACTAATGGTAATATATAATTAATTAATTTATTCAATATAATAATTATTAAGTAATTAAGTAAAAAATAAAAATAAAATGAATATTTTATTTTGTAAACGAATATATTTTTAGTGTAATATTTAGTATTATGGGTTAAAATAGAGTAAAAATATAATGTAATTTTTGCACCAAAATGCATTCTAGTAAGCACTATGTGCGTCAAAAAGAAATTTAGCATTATTTTAATGAATTTAATAGAAAATTTAAAAATTTAATTTATAATATGCAATATAGATGTGGTCATGTTTTGAATCATCAACTAACACAACTTAAAATATATATGATGTGCAAAATAAACTTTTATAATACAAATATTCATATTTAAAATATAAATTACTTTTTACTATGATTAATTTTTTATTATCCAAAAATTAAATATGATGTTAGCATTAAATAATTTTTAGTTAAAACTATCACCTAAAAGTAACTTAAAAATATTTATGTTATATCACCAAAAATTAAAGATAAATATGCAGAAGTGTACTTGAATCTACAACAATTAATTAATTATGTAGTTGAGTGATTAATTTTTTAGATCTGTACGTTTTCCTTAGAGAACGCTTTAATTTTCTCTTTGCTCTTTTTAACGATGAGATATTAGATAAGATTAGAATGTAATACAATTGTTAACTATGAACCATATATATATATATATATATGTATATATATTTATCTTTATTTTAGTTTTAGATCGCTATACATTAAAGATCTACACCTTATTAGATACATTAAAGCTCGAATTTTTTAAACCTTAACATATCACTTTTAAATTGGTTTAACTTTATATAATAGTCTACAATACATAATTATTCACATATAAGTCAAATATTGGATTAATGATCCAACATATGATTGATATTTTTAAATTTATTTTAATATCTATTCTCTATTTTTTATTTATATCTTTAAAGTATGATATGAAAATTTTTAATTTTTTTAAGTACAACTATTTGTGTGCAACACACAAATTCTTAACTAGTACATCCAAATTTTTAGTTGATTTTTAGAAGTATGATTGCACTTATATACTATCTTAACACATTATATCGGTAACGTGTGCCAATGTCTTCAATTGCTTTTAGAAAACAATTTATTCACTTCTAAAAACACATTGAAAAATTATATAAAATAATACTCCTAAAACTTATAACAATGAAAAAAGGAGATAAAAATGGAGTCATTACTAAAAATAAATCTTGTCTTATTGTACAAGGGTATACCTAGATCGAATGGATAGACTTTGATGAAACCTTAGCTCATATTGCTCGTCTAGAGTCTATCAAACTACTTCTTGGTTTTGCCTACTTCTTCAAAGTTTAAGCTATACAAATGAACCTCAACTTTTGTAAATGGAATCATCAAAAGTTTAAGCTATACAAATGAACCTCAACTTTTCTAAATGGAATCATAAAAGAAGAAGTTTATGTGGAACACCGAAAGGTTTTGAAGACCTTCACTTTTCAAATCATGTCATAAGACTAAAGAAAGCTCTTTACATATTGAAACAAGCTCATCGTGCTTGGTATGAATGTCTCACCATGTTTCTCTTCAATAACGATTTTCTAAGAAAAAATGGTGACACTTTTCTTAAGGATTCAAGGAGAGGTTGTTGCTCAAGTTTATGTTGATGACATTATGTTTGGTTCCACTAAATATGATCTAGCTCAAAAATTCACTAGTACCATGCAAAGTTAGTTTGAGATGAGTTTAGTTGGTGAATTAAAATTATTTCTTGGTTTTTAAATCAAACAAATGATGGATGAGATCTTCCTTTCACAAGCAAAATATGCCAAAGATCTGGTTAAGAAGTTTGGGTTAGATAATACCTCATATGATTGAACCCCTTTGAGCACAACTCTAAAACTCCATCCAGACTCTTCAGGCAAGGATGTTGAGTAGACTTTGTGCATGAGTATGATTGAGAGTCTTCTGTACCTAATTGCTAGCCACCTTAACATCTCTTTCAATGTTGGAGTTTGTGCTAGATACCAAACTAACTCCAAAGAATCACATCTAGTAGCTGTCAAAAAAATGAGTAAATATGTCAAGGGTACTTCTAAAGTTGGTATTTGGTACCCTAAGGATACTATTGTAAATTTGGTTGGATGCTTTGATGCTGATTGGATTGGATGTAATGATGGTAGAAAAAGTACTTATGGTGTTCTACTTGGGAAATTCCTTGATCTCCTTGCATAATAAAAAAAATAGAGTTTGATTTCTTTATCAACTATTAAGGCTGAATATATTACTGCTAGATTATGTTCCTTTTAATTACTTTGGATGAAGCAAATGCTATTTGATTAAGACATCAAGATTAAAGACCTCTTACATTGCGATAACATCATGTATTTTTATTTCAAAGGATCCAGTCTAACATTGAAGGACTTAAAACATTGATATCCGTCACCATTTTATAAGAGATCTTGTTGAATCAAATACTTTGCAACATATAAGCACTGATCGCCAACTTGCTGATATTTTCACTAAACCTCTAGACTTTCAAAGTTTTGAATCCCTTAGAAAAGCTATTGGTGTTTGTCGCTCACTTTGAGAGACTTGTTTTTGTGTTCTTCATATTTGAACAAGCCTAAAGAATGTTGCTTACTACTTTGCTCTTTTGTATATCCTCTTTTCTTTTATGTGTTACTTTCTTATGCTAGACATACCTTCTTTCTTCTTACATACTAAACTTGTTTTGAAGAACCATTGTTGTTTTATGATTAACTTGTCTTTGACTTAAATTGCAATAAGGCTATCTTGATGTGCGTATTTCTTGAAGAGTATGTGTATGATTAAATTCTTGCAGCCTTCTTAAAATGAATGTTTTCTTACCCCTATCTCAATGTCATGAATTTATATGGATATTTGAGAAGTTTGTGTGGATCTTTGCTTAAATGATTTGTATGTCTCTAACGAACTTTAGAATCCACGTATAGTGTCTCTCGAGATGAAATCATAGGTGCTATTTAGATAGAAAGATGAATCAGGCATTCTTTAAATCATTTGATCATTCTTGCCACCCTTGTCTATTTATCCTCAATCTCCCCCCTCGAGCCTTTTTATTATACTTATGTTTTTTTTTGCACATACTAGCCTAGCTTAAATAATAATTCCTATTTACTTGGCACTTCTTTTCTTTAGTTTCAACTTTGACTAATCGAACATTTTTGGTTTGGTATTGGTTGTGTTTTTAGAGAAAAGAAAAGGAGAAAGAAATATATAAAAAAAGGGAGGAGAAAAAAAGGAAAAAGAAAAGGAGTGGTTCAACAATGAATAATTGTTAAATCAAAAATGAAAAAGTTCCCTTGTTTGGGGAATTTAAGTGTTTCAATCTTAGAGGTACAAGAAAAAGATCATTTGTTTAAAAGATACTTCTTATGGTTGTAAACTATGTGCTTAAAGTAAAAGTTTGTTTGTCTAAAGGTATGTCTTTCCTTAAATGCTTCTTCTCTTCTACCCAAATCTTAGCATTTCTTTACAAACTTTGAAAGACCTTTTGATTTCTTTTGAGCTTGCATTTACATTAGTGGATAGAGAGGCTACTTGTAGACTTATGAAATTTGGTTCAATTTGAGTATATATGTCCATTCACTTGTTTCACTTAAGCATTTCTTGATGATATATAGAGTAAACATGTTTTACATGTAAAAACCAACTTTAAATTTATTATAAGTCAGTTTTTTTCAAAAACTAACTTTACATATCGATTTAAATACCTTTTTTTGTAGTAGTAACACAACACACACTAGCATGAAATCAATTTTTTATACTTCTACTTGAATGCATGTGGATTAATGGTCGTGTGAATGTTTACTTAAAGTACATTGTTTAATCTAAATTCACTCTTCTTTGAACTCGCTCAGTCTTCAATCTTTTCTCATCTCATTTTTGTATGCCTTATCTCTCTTATATAGGAGTATTATTTGACTTTTGTGTTAAAAATGAGAGAAGTTTATGTGCACAACTTTATGTTTGTTGTCATACTGTGTGATGCATGGGCTGTGAGTATAGGATTGCATTACATATTGTTGTCTGACTTGCATGCATCCAAGGGGAGTGTTGCATGAGATTAGGGGGGAGTTGTGCATGTTTACTTGTGTTTGTGCATATTGTTGTGTACCTAGGTATGGATAGCATGATAATATGTGGTTTGATTACACGTTGTGCCTACATGATATGTTCACGAAGTGTGTATTTGTTACATGTATGTAAATTATAGGTGTAGAGTGAAGTCTTCGTGCTCTAGTGTGTAGTGGTGTTGAAACCCTCATGTTTTAGTTTGATAGAGAAAGCCTTAGTTCATGAAGATGGGTGGAGCACTCAAAATGGATGCACTTGGAGTAGGTGTGCCTTTTGAGTTTTGATGTGTGTGTCATAGTGTTGTTCTTGGGGATAAATAACTTTAAGACATCTTTATGATCATCTCATGTTTGGTGAGATTTTTGTATCTAATTGTACAATATTTTGACATAGAAAGCCAAAGGAGGAGAATGTAAGTCTCGTTTTACTCGGGTTTGTGTTTTGGCTTCCTGTAAATAAAATACGATGCATGTTTTAATTTACTTAATGATTTTTTTTTTGTATAATGTTGGTTATTGTGGATTAGTAATGCACACTTTGTATACAAGTATGTTTACACATACTATAGGATTAGTTTTCGTAATGTACATACTGGGTTAAGAGTGTTGGTTTTCAACGAGTGAGCGTAGGAGTGAGCCAACATTTTTACTCATGGTTTTTGGATTGTTTTAGGTACGATTATTTATAGATATTACTCACCATTTTTGGAAATGAAAAATATAACTTTTTGATACCTCGTTACCACCCTCGTGGTGGACCTCGTTACTAACCTCGCCACCACCCTTGAAGTGGGTGGCAAGGTGGCCGATCGATTGCTATGAATACTCCCTCTTATTAATTAAAAATTAATTTGAAAAACTTCTCAAGACTTTATTAAAATTTCCATTATTTGAATTTCGTATTCACTAACTCTATCTGTAATTGTGATATGTTTATGTGAACGAAGAATAATATAAGTTGCGATTTTACATAGTAAGTGATTACTTTTCTATATGAATAGTATTTGAAGGTTGTGTTAGTTGATTCTACACATTACTGTTATGTGGTATCTTATCACATTACATCAAATGATGTTGGTTGTAGAGAACAATTGGGTTCGTGTGTCAAACCAAATTGTTACAGAAGTAGCAAACAAAAGCAACAATAAGTAGTTAGGACAGAGGTCTTAAGTGATAGAGGTAATATTAATTTTATTTCTTTTAGAGTTGTAACTATTGTATTGATTAGTGAATTGTTTGCTGCTGAGTGATTACTTAAAGTAACCCGAGAACGTTACCACATAGGTATGATCTCTATGTGGGTTTATCTCGTTATATCTTATGTTATGCATGCTCAGTTGTGATGCTAGTATAATCTGAGTTTAAATTGTGTATGTTAAAACATATGGTTATTTAACCTCTTATTAGAATGCTTTTTATCTCTCTATCTAACTTTTAATTTACTTATTATATCTTACTTTGAATGTTGTCTACTGTTTAGATATTATACTAGTATCGTTTCTATTGAGTATTCTACTTTCAATTTGTTATTTTGTTTGCTGCTTATAAGGATGAGTCTAGGAGTTTGTACCTTCTTACCTCTGTGTATATCAGGTTGTGGACCTTTTCAAGATGATCACTTGATGAAACTTGAAATACCATAATTGCGCTACTTGTTTGAGCCCATATATGAATTTCTTAAGTTTGTAAACCATATTCTTTAGGTCTCCCAACAAAAAGTTTTCTAGCTACATCGTATAGATCGTCTCATCAATGTCACCATTGATAAACGTTGTCTTTACATATATATGATGTAACTCAAGATCAAAATATGTTACCAATGCCATTATAATCCTAAAAGAGACTTTCGAAGAAACCAGAGAGAGTCTCTTTATAGTTGATGCCTTCTTTCTGGGTAAAACCTTATGAGACAAGACTAGCCATGTAGCTCTCCACATCGCATTTTGAATCCCTCTTGATCTTAAATATCTATCTATAATCAATGGATTTGTACCTTTTGACAATGGGATGAGATCACACACGTTATTGTTCTTCATGGGCTTAGTTTCCTCATTCATGGTATCAATCAACTTCTGAGAGTCAGCATTTTCTATGACTTTAAGAAAGTTGATTGGATCTTTTTCCATTACTCCAATATCAACCGACTTAGGATAATAAGCTCATAGGCTTGGTCTTATGTTCTTTGAGAAATACAATATAGTAATCTTTTCCGACATTGTACCCCTAAAAGCTTCCAAAATGGCCTTATTCAATTTAATCTCTTCCACATTTCCTTTTCCTTTTTTCATAAAATATACTCTTATCCATAGAAGGTGTTGGAGAATTAACCCTTATTACAAGATCAAGATCTATGACTCATAAAACTATCAAGAGGTTCTCTTGTCATAACTAGAAGTTAGTTTCATTTAGCATAGAAATATAGTTTATGTTGGTAGTAATATTAACAAGATTATTCATAACTAAATCGAGAATATAATAAACAAACAAAACGAGCTTTGATACCACTTGTTAGTACAAAATAACGTTTGGTGAAAATCATTACTTAAAAATAACCTAGGAACATTCATGTTGTATCACCAAGAATTAAAGACAAATATGTGAAAGCATACCTGAATTCATAACCATGAATTAATTCTATAGTTGAGTGATTAGTCATCTAAATCTAGATGTTTTTTTAAAGAACTCTTTAGTTACCTGTAACTAATTCAGTATGACAAGGTTGTTTCTAAGGTATGGAAACTGATTAACTGCTTGATTAACTAGAGCGTGCCATCTTAGTCTTTTTTGATCGAGCCATTGCTTGTTTCTAAAGCAATAAAACAAATTTAGACTACACCAGAGAAAGTCCCTCCAGATTTCATCAAGTGGTCATGCTAGAGACATAAGTAGTCATGGAGAATTATGAGATGATATCCTTGATAAGAGAATTCCTACTATTCTCTTTTCTTCTCTTAATTGAAGAAAGAATTAGAAAAGAAAACAACAAGTCAAAAAATGAGTAATAATATATAGAGATTAGTACGATTTAATTCAACATTTTGTTCATTTGGGTTTGATTGTGTCGTAGTTCTATAATTCAAATTAAGTTTCTTGTTGGATGAACTATATTGTTGATATTGACCCTCTCAAAAGGTAGATACAATTGGTCTATGAACAGTTAACCATCGCACTGTAAAAATTAGATAGGTTCGATCTAAGCTTACTAATAAGGGAGCTCCTTAAAAGGATCTATTAAATTTCTCGAGTTATGTTAAAAAAATTAAAAATTTATCTTTTATTAAATAAAATATAAAAAAACACATTAATAATCTTTAATTTAATTTAATTATTTAAATAATTTAATTAAATGATGATTTTTTTAAATAATTATATTATTCATGTTCGTAATAGACTTGAACTCCATACTTTTTTTATGATTAAATACATAATTGAGTAAAAAACTCATTAACTAATTGATATAATTCTTATAATCATAAGTTTTAATAAATATTATAAATGTTAGTTTTTTATAAAATATTAGTTTATTATACACTCAATAAAATCTTATGTCTTATATAAAGAAATATCTAAAAAATTTAATATATTTTTATTAAAATTAGATACATATAACATATTTTTTAATTAAAAATAAATAATAATTAAAAAATTAATTAATATTATTTTTGTAAACATATATGTTCCTATTGATATAAATCATAAATTCATCATCGGTTATGGAAAACTCTGAAAAAATTTAATAAAACAAATTGAATTAGCAAAACAAATTATAAGATAGCTAATCAAATATTTAATTTAAGTAATTTAGTTTAATAATTATTGAGTTAGATACAAAATATCTTATAATTTTTTAAAATAAATACTTTAATCTTATAATTTTTGAGTTGTGTACCTATAGTCATGTTATTTATAAAAATTGGACACTATGAGTCTTTATTTTTATAATTTAGATGAATAAGAAATATTTATTTTAAGAAATTATAGGACTAATTTTTTTCTTCATAATAACACATACTAGTAATATCTAACTAGTAATATCTAACTTATAAATTACGTGATCAAAATATTCATTTTGAAAAATCATGAAATTCTAATGCATAATATGCTCGTTTCATAATAATTATAAGATATTAAGGAACTTTTTCTCTGATTAAATAGGAGGCACAAGCCTCTTCTTATAAAGAAGAGAAGTAACGATAGATAGACATAATAACCCATTGCATAAATTCCCGTACTTATTCTATATTTCTTGTTTATATAGTAATTTTCACAAACTCGGAAAGAAAAACAAAATTCAAGACCCAAAAGTCACGATGATGATTAATTAAATAAGGAACGAATCAATTATCAATTTGTAGAAGAAATTTTGATTGATTTTTAGATATATAATCCCGTTAATTCTTGCAAGTAATTGGTTCCAAAATATCAGAAGACTTTCCTTCTTATTCTCAATTTTGTTCATGAAAGGAAAGAAAAAAAAAAGTAGCCATTATTATGATTTTCCGAACAGATGTAGATCGATTTTTCACTAAGCTGTGTATATATTAAAATTTAAAATCAAGCAAATCGCTCAATTACATATAAAACACAAAACACCTTCAAAATAATTTCAGACAGATTTTGTGTACTAGGATATTTTTGACATAATTCATAAAGCATAGTAGATTAATCTGATTCTCTCACAATGATGTCAAAATCAACAAGATGTGCAGCTTGCAAATCGATGAGAAGAAAATGCCCTAAAGATTGCGTATTGGCTCCTTATTTTCCCTTAAACAATCCTCGAAGGTTTGACTGTGCTCATAAGATTTTTGGTGCCAGCAATGTCTCCAAAATGCTTCAGGTTCAATATTATTTTATCACTAAATACTCCTTTATTTTTTAATTAATACAATTATTTTGAGATACCGCACTTATTTATTGATTATTTTAAGTTATATACTTGTTGATAATCTAATATGATAAGTAGATCGACGTGATAATATATTCAATTTATTTTTCATATTTTTTCTAACAATTCATTCGAATAAAATATATTTTACTCTCATGTTCAAACCATTCATATATGAAGGATTAATTATTTCACATATTCTTTAATCGGTTAAACATCTCTATTGAATGTACCAATGTGATAAATGCAAAATATTAAATATTAGTAGAAACGAAATTCAGTTTTAATTTGATTGCAGAAATAAATAATAACAGATAAATATAAAATATTATGTAATAAAAAAAATAAATTACATATAAAGATTTAATTAATTTAACTTTTTTATATAAAAAATCTCCTTATCTAATAACAACACATCAATAAAAATCCACTATCAGAAACTACAAACACTAATATGCAAAAACCATTCAAAATATCATACCCAAAATACATCCACAAACTATCCGGTACACCCACAAACTATTTGGAACTCTCAAATCCACGTCTAAGAAGACGTGAAGCATCACATTTACTACCGAACAAACTATTAGGTTATTTGCACTACATAAATACTCCTTTATTACATAAATTGATATTGATATTTGGCTAACACTATTACAATAGTAACCTTTTATATCAGTTTTAATCGTCAAAGCTATCTTGACGGTCAAAAAAATCTTCCATGTATGTAATGTTAGCATAGATACCCACATACGTTCATCTTTTTTGATTGACACTATAGTAGGGTTATTATGTATAGTTTAATTATGCATTACAAAATAATATATAGTTTCTCTTGTGTTATATATATATAATAATAATAATATAGTTAATGTTATAGGGTGATTTATTTGCAGCAAATACCTCTTCATTTACGAAAGGAGGCTTCAGACAGTTTATGTTATGAAGCAAGCTGTCGCGTTAAAGACCCTGTTTATGGATGTTTAGGAATAATTTCTTTACTTCAGCAAGAAATTATGCAAATTGAATCTATGATTACAAAGGTTAAGGCTGAAATAGCTATATACAATGCACAACAAATATATAAACAAGAGCAGCAAATACTAGTTCCTTTAGAGACATATGATTAAATTGAAACTACACACCGCAAGTGCTAGTTGCTCAAGTTCATCAACAGGGGGTTACATGTTCAACTGGTTAACAACGTTATCTTTCTTGTAGCTTTAATGAGTCAATTACGTCAATTATTGATGCTAATTCAATATGATAAATATTTGACGAGTCTATGTTTATTAATGTGGGCTAAATAATGAGGAAATTTTCACTTTCATCATCTAAAGAATATTTCATATTATTGTACTATTTTTATTTTCCTAAATATGATGGTATCAATTATGTTACTGTTGAATATTAATGGGATTAATTTATGTTCTAGTTAATAGAAATTTTCTTCTAATTATTATAAATTTAAATTCAAATCTTACCTATAATATTCTTTATTGCCAAAGGTTATAAAATATAATAATATTCTTTTGATTTTAGGATGGGTGAGGCGGTCCCACAGGTGCTATACATGAATAAATATATATTCACCAAAGTTTTGGTTTTGCCTTTTTTTTATTTATTTTTTACTTTTGAATTTTGCCATTTAGATTTTTTTTTATTTGTATCAGATAAAAGATATCTAAAAAATAAGTTTACCTTATAATTGCCTCTCATGTGCGACTAATAATAGCATTTATTGAATTATTATTATTATTAATTCAAAAAAATTTATTTTAAAAAATAAAAAAAGATAGATTTTAAATATATTATTTGTTTTAAAAAATAAAAAAAAGAAGAGATTTTAAATATAATTTTAAGATATAACTATAATATAACACATTGTTATTTAAGGACTATAATCACTAAATATAATTTATTGAATAGATCAAATATATTAAAATCATTCATAAAAAGCAATCCTCGTTAAAACCTAAAATTAGCATGTTGTTAGGATTCGAATAAACAAAAGTACTAACGAACGAGGAAACGTTCGAATAAATAAAATTACTAGCGAATGATAGAGAATCACATCACTATGTTGTGGTATAAATACTAGGAGTCTTAGATACTATCAATGACAACATTTTCCTCCCTGTTGATAGGAGAATAATGAAACTCCATATGGACAATCTTTTTTAAGCAATTAGCCCATACAAAATACCATCTTTGGGGAACTAAAAGAGATCGAGTTTGAAAAAGAGTCTCAAGTAGGTAGATTTTGTTCCAACAAAAGCTTACGCCATCTAAAGGTGGCAACATATATGACCATATTAATGGCTGATGCGAGATCCAACTCAAAAGTATACGAGACACAAGAGGGATACAAGAACTACCTTTTAACAAAGGATCTCGAAGTAAAAAAAACACCTATACATCCAATTAGATTCGACAACCTAAAAGTAGTAT
Organism: Hippophae gyantsensis; assembly: GCA_030763125.1. NCBI lineage: Eukaryota > Viridiplantae > Streptophyta > Magnoliopsida > Rosales > Elaeagnaceae > Hippophae > Hippophae gyantsensis. The sequence goes on along the minus strand of CM061032.1, from coordinate 20,409,695 downwards.
CATTTGTATTGACTTTTAGCTAACCCAAAGGCGACACTTTCTAAATATTTCCTTCTACAATCCCAGGGCCTGACGTGGAATGCCCTATATCTATAGTATATGGAATGCCTTGTATTCGTAAATGTCGGAGAACCTAAAGATCATCCACTATATTTTGCATGAATCCTTGTTAAGAAAGAGCCACCTTCGTAATAAATCACCAAACTATGGTAATTGTAGAACATAAAAAGGCTAGTTTATTCTCAAATCGATAATTATTTCTAATCGTCCAAATTACCTAGATGATTGAAATAATCTATGTTTTCCATAGGTTTTCCATTTGCGAGCCAAAATCAATTGTCATAGTACCAATCCACAGATTTAGGATCTATGAGTTTGTGCGAGGTTGTCTGCCAACAAAAGAACATATCCTACAGTACACCTGTAAAATAACAACTCAAAAAAGGAGAGAGAAACTTTCCTTTGATAAACCATATAGGGAACATCTAGAAGGAAGAATTGTCCCTTTATTTTTTCTTGGCAATCAATCATATAGGGAACATCTAGAAGGAAGTTTATTTTGACTAATACAACAGAATTAGATGGGTTAAGAAGGGGGATAAAAGGGGCCCAAATAGTTCAGCTCCAACTCTTGAATTCCCTAACCACATGTAGAAAATAATTAGCCTTAGTAGTCGTGACTCCTTTCTTAATTGAGCAGGTCCAAATTCTAGTGCATGTACATGTTTTGACAATTATTAAATGAATATCTAAGGTAATATTGAGAAATAAATCTTTAAAAGACTATGATAGATTCTAACCATTTGTCTATAAGTATCACCAACTAATAAATTTATTGGTGGCTCAGATAGGAAATTTTTTATCTTTGTAATCAGAGGCATCCCCCACCAATTATTAGACCAAAACTGCATCGAAGAATTTTTGCAAATTAACCATTTAGATTCCTTCAATATGATCAAATAATGAGGATACAAATTAGGTCAAATTAAATAACAAACATAGTTAACTTCTTAAAGCATAGCCCTTTTCAAGTATTGTTTATGCAAATAAAGCAAAGTGCTAGATTTTCGTGTGATATGATGTTATGCAAACTTTTGTAACATGGGCTTAATTAAGAGATTGAGGTAACATAGACCAACACCCCTCCTCTAAAAGATGATATTAATCCCTCTAAACCACTTGAACCAATTTGTGTTTATCTACCTTCCTCGATCAAAAGAAATTTTGATGATTTTAGTCAAGTCAACCAAAACAAAATTTGGCCATCTATAGATCTAAAAGAAGTGTTACATACTTTGAATAATCAAAGATATCAAACATATAAACTCTATCAAAGAGAAAGTAAGTCATTTCTATGTTTCTATCATTCTACGAATCTTATTGACTAAGCCTTGATACCAATACTTCCTCGATGCCCATAAAATAAAATGGCACCTAAGTAGGACAAATAGGCACCCTTTAAACGCTTACTAACGATCTTCCATAATGATGGGATATTGCCCGAGGAAACTCCCTTACTAAAATATACGAAGATATTAATCAATTGGCTCGAAAGATGCCTATATAAATGAAAAATCTTAGCCAACACTCAAAGATTAGATGAAGAAGCTTGACCAAAAGTAAGTAGACTATCAACCTATAAATAATGAATTGGTGGAGTATGACCCTTAGGTAAAGAGATTGGGAGAAGGACATCATTATCAACCAAAGATCCAAGATATATGCTAAGAAAATCTTCCACAGTACAAAAAAAAAAGCAGAGATTGAAGGTCCTTTTGTTGGACTTTCCTAGTGTAAGAGAAATAACACTGGGGATCCATTATCCATAATTAAATAGATCTTGAATCCAATTTAAGAAGATATCATCAAAACCAAAGCCCTAAATGATCTTTAAAATAAAATCTCAATACATAGTGTCGAAAGTCTTATGAATATCAATTTTATAAGTTACATTATTGCCTCGACTAGATAGCTGCATTGCATTAAAGAACTCAAATGCATCAGCTATACAATCACTAATTCTTTGATTAAAAATAGAGTCAAATTGGTTTTGGGACATAATGGAAGTATAGATTTGGAAATAATCTTTGCAATTAATTTGACATAAAGTTACTCAGAACAATGGGTCTCTATTGGTTAACAGTGTACGCCTATGAGCTTTTGGGCATGGGAATTAGAAAATTTAAATTCAAATCAAAATGCTCTAACTAATCGTAAAATAATATCCTTCTTTGTACAAATATACATACAAAGAATGCTATTATTTCAGCAGAAAGACACAAAAGTGCAAAATTGTCCACAACAAAGTATATAGGCCTAAGTTTACATATATTGACACTTCAATTTCAGTAAGCAATACCTTTTTTTTCTTTTTAACGCTTTGTATACAAATGTTCTTACTGTTTGAAATACCTATACTAGTATTGCCCCTGCATTCCCAGATGTCAGTCCTAACCTTACTAGTTGACTCAACTGTTCTCACTACACTGCCAATGGTTTTTTCGCCCACAAGTGTCACATGTACTCCTCTGATTGCGGTTGCTAACACCGTCCTTGCTCATATTTTTGGTACATCACACTCCATTCAGTCAACTAATATATCGAGTTCTCGCTCAATTGTAACAATTGATGTTTTTAAAAGTGGAAATATGCATGATGAAGTTACTGATATCTCCACTGATATTTTGACCTCCTCTACGATTTTGCCCATCTGCACAACTACTGCCCTAGCTTCTTGTGTCCCTATTGGTGTTACAGGGTTAATGGTTTTGGGGTTTGGAGACTTAGGTGCTACTAATAATGCTCTCACTTCTGCTACCCTTGGTACTCCTGGTAATTCCATTACCGTCCTCTACCTCCCTTTGTCGCGCCAAGATTCAAATTACACGTACTCCTACCTTCCTTATCTTCTATCTCGATGATTGAGATTATTGAGCGTATACATAAAGTAAAGTAAAACCAAATAAAAAAATGAAGGCTGGAAACAGTTAATGGAAAGAGGTATAAGGGGTAAATCTGTTAACCCCTGTTTTTAACCTATGAGATACACACCCTTTATAGCGGTTCTTGACAACAACTCCCCATGATAATACTTTATTAGAACTGTTAGGGTATTGCTACCAAGGATACCTGGACTACTTTGCAAAATTTTGTAAAAAGAAATGTACAGATTTTCTATGTGTAATCGAACCTATGTCTAATCTCAATTCTTTGAAGATCACTTGTGGCACAATCTTGGTTACTCTTTTATTTGTACTAACTGTACTCCTATGAGTAAGTTATGGCTTTTTTGTACACCTTCAGTGGTGGATGACATTTCGATCATTCTCCTACATCAATAACATATAATTGTTACCTACACAGAAAATGCTACAACTCACATCTTAACCTTTGTTTATGGTAATGGTACCTAGCGAAGGGACCTCTGGGACTCTTTGATGTTTATGCCTGTTCTTCACCCTCCTGGTTGGTGATAGGATATTTCAATGCTATACTTGCTTCCAAGAAAATATGGGTTCGTCTCGCAATACCTTATTTATTAAGGATTTCAACACTATTGTCTCTTTTTGTAACTTGGTAGAAATTGAAACTAAAGGGAGCTTTTTTACTTATGCCAAAGGTGGCCTCTATCGTATACTGTTGGTGGTGTTCTAATTTATCTTTAGATTCTTGGTCAATTATTTCTTGTTATACCTTTCCTCCACATCATTCTGATCATCACCTGATTTTACTTTCTACCACCACAACTAAGCTTGGGGGACCTAGGTTGTTCAGATTTTGGATCAAGCATCCCAATTTTTTTTATTTGGTACGTACTATTTGGTTGACACCTATTCATGATAGTCCTATGAAAATTGTAATTGGAAAACTCAAGGCTCTAGAGTTGTCTCTCAAGGTTTGGTATAAAGAGATTTTTGGTAATTTGGATTTTAATATTGAGACAGCAATGTTTGCCCTTATTGACATACAAAAGAGGTATGACGTTTTTCAGAGGAGCTTCTTCAGTTGAAATTTGATGCAATTACTAATTTGGATAGATTGTTACACCAAAAAATATATACCTTTTTGAGGGATAAAGTCAGACCGAAATGATTGAGGAATGGGGATAGAACATTTTACCATATCCTTCGGCATCTAAAGGCCTATAAATCCTTAACTCATTTGGAAATCAATGGAGAGATTACTTATGACTCGGAAGAGATTGCTAGTCACACTTTGGGATATTAAGAGCAGTTTTTTCAATGTTGGGGATACCCTGGACTATACCTGAGTTAGTAATACCTTCCATGGTCACTTTTATAGATAATGAAAAGTTACAAAGAATATCATCACTATAATAAATACGTATCATAGTTTTTGACATAAACTCCCTAAGTTCTCCTAGGTCAGATGGTTTCATCGGAAAATACTTTCAAATATGTTAAGACATCATTGGTATTGAAGTAATAAGGGTAATCTACGATTATCTTAGGACTGTTCGGATACATCTGGGTTTGAATTCAATTTTTTTAACATATATCAATAAATTCTTAAGCGATATGGCATGGAACACTGTAAACTAGGAAATACCCCTGTTATAAAAAGAGACAAATTTAGTCTCAATCAGTGTTCAAAAACAAAACTCGAGAAATTATAAATGCATCAGATTTCATATGCTTTAGTAGTAGGAAGTCTGATGTATGCTCAAGTGTGTACGCATCCAAATATTGCTTACATCATAGGAATGTTAGGTTGATATCTCAATAATCTTGGTATAGATCATTGCAGAGCAACCAAGAGGGTGCTTAGGTAATTGCAAAGAACGAAGGATCATATGCTGACATATCAGAGATCAGATAAGCTTGAGGTCATTGGATATATTGATTCTGATATTGTGGGTTGTGTTGATAGCATGAAGTCAACATCCAATTATATTTTTATGTTGGCTAGAGGAGCTATTTTTTGGAGAAGTGCAAAGCAGACCATGATTGCTTCTTCCACTATGGCAGTTGAATTCATTGCATGTTTCGAGGCATTGAACCACGGAATATGGCTAAGGAATTTTGTCATTGGGCTACATATTGTGGATACTGTTAAGTTACCACTCAAGATATATCGTGACAATAATTCAACAGTACTATATTCCAATAACAATAGGAGCTCATTGAACTCCAAACATATCGACCATTAAGTTCCTTGTTGTGAAGGAAAGAGTTCAAAGTGGACTTATAAGTATTAAACATATTGGTACAACTTTCATGCTAGCAGATCCAGTGACTAAGGGATTGGTACCCAAACAGTTTCATGAGCATATCGCTCACATGGGTATCTATGCCACAAAGGATTGTCAGATTTAATGGGAGTTTGTATTTTATGTATCATGTCTTATGTTTTATATGATATACTTTTATAGATATCATGTAGCTAACTTTTATATAATATTATGTTATTTGTATGTATCATGCAGTTATTTAGATTTCATTTATATAGCTTTTAGTTATTCAGTTTATTATGCACTCTAATTTTTGATTTACCTCAAAATCAAGTTAAGTTAAAGTGATCAAATTGAAAATAGGCATTCAGTTATGTTTACACAATGATTTATATTGGTTTAGTTTCACTTTATGAGACGACTACTACTTAAGTCCTTATGAATATGATTGATGGACGGAATTGGTTGATGGACGGAATTGGTTGATAATGCAAAAGGCTATGATGGCACAGTTTGAGTACTCAATTCGGTTTTATCAATATATGTATATACATATACCCCAAGTGGGATATTGTTGGAATTAATTTCAATTAATTACAACATATATAGGCATATATGTGATATAAATGTATATTGAATAATAGACTATCAAATATTTAATTAGACTTGTTATAAAGTGATTGAATTAAGTATTATTTATCGGGTTTAATATATGTCACGAGAAATGGGACCTTTAATGTATAGAATGCGTATTAATAACTTTATGATTTATTGATGATCTAAATTATATAAAGTTTAGAAATAATACAATTATGATATTGGTCCCTAGAGAACACAATTAAATATGACAATGTTCTTTAAATAAGGAAATACCCAATAAGACAAGTTTTGAATTTAGAATTTGAATCTGCGTAGGATTCAATAAGGAAATATCTAATAAGGCAAGTTTTGAATTTAAAATTTGAATCCGCTTAGGATTTAATAAGGAAATTTCCAATAAGGCAAGTTTTGAATTCAGAATTTGAATACGCGTAGGATTCAATAAGGAAATATCTAATAAAGTAAGTTTTGAATTCAGAATTTGAATCCGCTTAAGATTCAATAAGGAAATATTAAATAAAGAATTATCTAATGAGAAAATAGATTACAGATCACCTCTTGAAATTTAGAGATGTCTTTTCCTCTACTAGCGTCTCTTCGTCTCTCTCGTAATATAGTTCAGCTCTCTCTCTATATATAAAATATATAAAAAACAGAAAATATAGAGAAGAATTAAAAGAAGGAAAGAGTTTTCGGTTAAGAACTTACAATTTGAGTATCTTTTATTGTACAGAACAGAACGTTGTTACTATCGTCTCTTTTGCTCTCTCCATCGGACTTGAGAGAAATTACTTAGAGATCTAAAGATTTTCAATGATCACCAGTGATTGTATCTCTCTAGAAGATCATAACAATAGACCAAGATAATTTAGAATAAAAAATTGAACGTTCACTAGAAGATCATGGTAAATCTAAGATTTATGAATTGTAATATGGTTATGCATGAAACAAATTTCTATCAACAAATTTCCTTTAAAGAATGAACATATTATCAACAATCATGACATTGATTTTATGTTTGCTACAACTTCTCAACAAGGAATGATGAAATGGGAAGATATTGAAGAATCATGTGAGATGCATATAATTCCACCAAAAATCCTCTATGAGACCAAGCCTCCTCAACATCTCAAGGTGCAAATATCTTTAATCAAGCCTCTCAATTGAACTAAGAAGAAGAAGCATGCTTCTTTGATCCTTTTGTGCTCAGCCATTACCTCTAAATTATTTTAGTTTTTATTTCCGAAGTTGTCATATCCTTTTGTGAAAGAGTTTTACAACTTATGAAGACTTCTGTTGCTTATTATTCTGTTTAAGCTACTAGTTGCTAGAACTGGATTTTTTTTCTTTTATAAGGAAGCTGAACTATCTTATGATGTACAAGCATAAGTTTTTTTTTAAAAGGGCATTTACGTCTCTCTTTTTTTATTAAATAAAGGAAATATTACATGAATGAGATTCGAACTTTAGTAAGGGTGAAAAGTCATACCTCATAGAATACATGACAATTCTTCATTATCAGATTTATGATATGTCACTGCTAATGAAAATTTGCCTATAATTTTTTCTTTGATAAACTTTCGTACTGCATGACTGCATCTGTATTTCATGTTATGGTTATGATACTGGTTCTATATATATCTGGATAAACTGTCTGTGCAAAAACTAGTTCCGGAAAAACTGTTTCTATTTTTCACAAACTGTTTTATTACACTGTTCATAAACTGTTATTTTTCTGCTTTAATTTCTGATATGTTTCTGGTATGTTTCCGGTAAAATTATTTCTATATATATGTTTCTACATTTATGCATATCAATTGATTCTATATCAGTTACATATAAAATGTATATCAATATTTGCATCTCTGCATAAACTGTTTTCTGCATACTACATGATTCTGAATAACTGATTTTCTGCATATTAGTAGAATATCTGTTTTTGCATATCAGATATAACAGTATCTAAAAACTGTTTTTTCTTCATGTCAATTGGTATTATCCTATTCTAGTATAAATTGTTCCGTTTATGCATCACTGCATAACTATTTTACACTGGTTTTCAACAGTCATGTTTCTTTATCTTTTTGACGTCCTGAAACTGGTTTTACAAATGTGTGCATATCAGTTTCTCTCTTCTTCTTTTTCATATTGTATTATTTACTGGTTTTACACCGGTTTAAATCAGCCACTGATATGTTTATATATATATATATATATATATATATATGGGTTAGGAAATAATATATGTACAAACAAGTTAAAAATAAAATTATTTTATTAAAATTAAAAATACATCAATATAAATATATGTATAAATTATAAATACAAAATCTAAATAACATAAAATTTAAATAGTGTAAAGAATTGAGACTTGCGTATCACATAGTATCTTTAAGATAATTTTTTCGTTTATCATGAACGTTAGAAAATTACAAAAACTTATCTCTCAGGACACAACGATCAAATAATAATAAACTTACACCGTAATTTATTATTTTACGAGCTTTTAAGTGTTTGAACTCTATCGAGGAAATTAGTTTGGAAATTTTTTTTTCTCTTTTCCGTACTCAGTTTCTTTACCCTCTTTATTTTGTCTTTTCTTACTCTATTTTTTATCTCCTTTTTTGACAATGAAAGAATATATGTATATATACCCATGAGCAACACAAAACAATTAAGACATATACAGAAAAATTAGTTCAAAACGAATTAAGACAGAAACGGAACAATTAATTCAGAAAAGGAAAAAGTTAATTAAGAAACGGAAAAAGCTTTTAATTCAAAAACTAAAAATTAACAGAAACAAAACTCAAAACAGCAAAACCGTACAGAAAATTAATGAAAACAAACCTCAAAACCCGTTTCTCAATAAAAGAATTTTAAAGCATCAGTTTTTGATTTTAAAGTAATTTTTTAATTCATAAAACTTTCAATAATCTCACACAAAAATTTAGAATAAATAATTCTAAATTTATTAATATTAGATCCAAACAAGTAAAAAAACTATTTGTATTATACTCACTATAACATCTTTCAAAGGCAACTCACAAATTGAAGAGAAATACAAACACTCAAAGAGAAAGCTCTCAACTCACACTCAAACTAAGAATACAAAGATTTATTTGTTTTTGATGGAATGATTAAACCAAATACAAGGTAGGTTATTTATAGTCCTCAACATGCAATCTATATCATACAAATATAAAACTAAGAAATAATTTTTGCCACACAAATATTATCTACACACTTCTCTTTTCTACAACCTTCAACCACTTCATTTATTTCTCTACTTCCTATAACTACTTCATTTATTTCTCTACTTCCTACAACTACTTCATTTATTTCTCTACTTCCTACAATCACTTCATTTATTTCTCTACTTCTTTCAACCACTTCATTTATTTCTCTACATCTTTAATTATTATGTTGGTATTGATTTTCAACACTCCCCCTCAACACCAACTCTCACTATTTTTACTGTGTCAAGCTGACGACGAAACATTTCGAACTTACCAACGCTTAAGCTTTTTTGTGAACAAGTCTACAACTTGATCATCTGTCTTGATTTGCCTCATTTCAATTTCTTCTTGCAGAATCTTTTCTCTGATAAAGTGATAGTGTACTTCAAAATGCTTAGTTCTTGCATGAAAGACCGGATTCTCTGTCAAACGAATTGCCGATTGATTGTCACAGTACAACGGTACTGCATAATCTACTGGTTGATGTAGATTATTCATTAGCTATATCAACCATATACACTCTTGAGCTGTCATTGCCGTTGCTCGATACTCAACTTCAGTGGTTGATAATGATACCGTTAGTTGTCTCTTGCTACACGATGAGTGCTCAAAAAGTACTAAAATAACCATGATTTTATGCACATTAATTGATTAATATATATATATATTTATATATTTATATGTTTTATCATATATTTATATATATTTTATGCACATTATTCAAGGTGTCCAAATTAAACCTAAGAATTTAATTATCCGAGTACTAACTTTCAAGTTTTAAAACCACTATTGAAAACATGTTGTCAATACATTTTCAGATAATAATTCTTATAAAAACTTTTGAAATAGAGCTTCACTCTAACTACTGGGCGATTGTACCAACAAATAAAAGAGCACTACTCTAAATTAGACCGGATAACTAAACCTTAAAATCTAATTTTCAGATTTAAGTTTGTAATGAAAAATAATATATTTCTCTCTAACATTCTTAATATAAAATCTTGAATAAAAATAAAATCAATTCATTTTAGAGATTTTTACCTATTTAATATTTCGCAAGCATAACAACGTTATTATTATATCATGTTTACAAATAGCCAGCACAGTTAAATTTAATCACAAACAAATTAAATATAACATGTAAGAATAAAGCATAAAAAATAACTGTAAAGAAAATAAAATCCTTATAGAACTTCGATGCTATTCCCGTTGTTGGAAAACCTCCAAGTGGAATTTGCACTCCCATTTATTGAATCAAAAAGCTAATAAATTACAAAAACATAACTAGTTCTACCCAAAAAGGGAAGAACTCTAAAACTAAGAGAAATTAACTAAGAACAACTTAAAACTAAGAAAGAAACTAAGAAAAGCTTAAAAACTAAGAAAAACTAAAAAATCTAAGAAAATAGAGAAAGAAAGAGAGAAGAGAATGTGTTTTGAGGTGTGTTTAGAAGTGAAGGGAAAGGGGGTATTTATAGGTGAGGATGGAGAGAAAAAATGAGTGAAAAAATGTTAAAAAAATGTGAAAACGCGGAGTGCAAATGCGAGGTCATTGATGACGCGATGACGTCATGGGAGCGGTACAGACGTGAAAAATGGGGCAAAATGGGCGTCGGCGCGAACTGGATCATGCGCCCGCGTCTGTAGGACAAGCGTCTTTAGCAATTGGTAATACTGGCGGCGATTTTCTCCTTTTGACATTTTTGACCTTTTTGACCCATTTTATCCAATTTTTCCATATTTATTGACCTTTCCCCATTTATTTATTAATATATTTGTAATGTATTGCTTCCAGTATTTCTCTTTGAGTCTTTAAGTTACGTTTTTAAGCCAAAATACCTGAAAAATAATAAAAATACCCGTGATTCCGAAAAAGACAAATATATATAAATATATGATAAAACATATAAATATATATATATATATATATTAATTAATTAATGTGCATAAAATCATGGTTATTTTAGTACTTTTTGAGCACTCATCACAACCCCCAACCAGCTTCTTGCTAGTCCCTTAGCAAGAGAAGCGATAAAAACTAAAAATTAAACTATCCTAAATCACTTCCGTAGATTGACACGGTTGTATTTAGCCTATGCAACAAGCCTTTAAACCCCTAGGTTGCCCTAGTGGACGAGTTTGAGTCTCGTGAGGATTTTCGTTAATGATACCCACAAACATTGAACTAAATGTAAAAATTAAAAGAAATAATAAAAACAATCAACTTAAAAACTAAAATTACAACAAAATCAAAAATTAACGTTTAAGATTAAAAAGAAAACAACATATCACAAAAATGTCTCATACTTTTTAATCTCCTTTAAGATCATAATTAAAATCTCAAGCATAAGTTATTTTAATCTTTTTAAACAATCATGATTTATTATAATAATTAGTCGGAAATCATTTTCATATTTCATATAAAAAATGTATCAATTTAATTTCACCCAATTTCAGTGTCATAAATCCAAATTAGCTACGACTCTATTCCTCACAAGTCAATACTCTCAAAACACTTGAATCCTATGGGTTCAAACACTCATACTAATTTATATGCGAAAGAGTTGATGTATAGAAATGAACTAATATGTTCGCATATGTATAAAGAAGAAAGGCTCAAAGTGTTATTTTGACGTTGATCTCATGGAAGGAATCAAATGTATAAATTATAAAGATATCATATATAAAAATTATTTTCATGCATAAATCAAACTCATTAAGAAAAAATTTCAAGATATATGCCTTTTACAAATGAAGAAAGTGCAATGACTTTTTAGGGAATTATTTCCTATATCTTTCTTTTGTAATTAGTCTTTACTCACAACTTTGTAGGCAATGTGGGTCATAGTATGTAGATTATACTATATATTCTTTCTCTCTATATTTTTCTGAAGATATTTTTCAATATATATCATTTTTTAGAGAGTCAACCCATGTACAGATTGTACATTTTTTTTTTGAATCTTGGGTAATGCGGGTCATAGTATGTAGATTATACTATATATTCTTTATCTCTCTATATTTTCCTGAAGATACTTTTCAATATATATCATTTTTTTAGAGAGTCAACCCATGTACAGATTGTACAATTTTTTTAGGATTTTGGTGAGTGGTTAATTTTGTGGCTTTTCTGTTTGATTTGGTTTAGGTAACCCCAGATATATCTCTTTTTTTTTGTAGCAGTCATGCATGAATGTGATAAAAGCATATACTATCAATTTTTACTCAAATCATTTAATCTAAGCAAAAATAATAATAAAAAATATATGACACTCTATTAAGATGAGAAAAAAAATTCATACATTCAATGCTAATGGCTATAGAGATCATCTAAAAATTTGAAGAAATAAGAAATGTGTATGGAGTAGAAAAAATATATATTTCACTCTGAATAAAGGAAATTAGGCTTAAATTATATCTCACAAAGGTAGTCTCCACTAAAACAAATTCATAAACACCGATTTTGGGTTTAATATAATTTCTACATCTTATCAAGAAATACTAGTTATGACAAAAACTAACTAATTATCAAAAACAATTACAAAATATTTCATGATATGTTTTCAAAAATTAATCTAACAGTACAAAAGACTTAACTATTTACTTAAATTTGATTTAAAGAAATTACAAATTTTTGTGAAATATTTTTTTTTTAATTCCAAAAATTACTAAAATCACACACGGAAAATAAAACCAAACACAATAAAAATGAAAATGTGAACCTAAAAATTTTTTTATTTTTTTATTTTTTTTAAATTGTTAAATTTTTTTTAAATTAAGCATGGTAACTTTTCACCACCCCCAACCTAGAACTTACATTGTCCTCAATGTAACAACTGTAAATTAAAGATAAAGAGAAAAGAGAGGAAATATTACCTATTTCTTGAGAATGTTGCAAGTAGTGATGGAGAAATGCAGGTGCATCCATCATATTCATTAAAGTGTATACAAGCAGTTATTTGTAAACTTCTAACATCTCAAAAAATATTTTTAGTTTTAACAATTTTAAAATTATTCACACGTAATTAAACTAAAATAAAAAATAGAAATTAAACAAATTAAACAAGTAAAATTAAATTACCTAAAATGATGGGTTGCCTCGTCGGTAACTTAGTTTAACGTCTTAGCAAGGCGTAACTGGGATTGCATTTTAAGTAAACTCAATGTCCCTCATCATCGAGTCAATCAAACCTATAGGTAAGACAAGATTGTCTACCTATACTTTTGATCATGCCACTATTGATTTTCAAATTTTTACGTACTTAAAACTAGGGACATGCTTGTGAGTTTGACTCATCCACATCTAGGTACAAATCAAATAATTAAAGGCATCAAAACACAATTGTACCTAGATCAATCAAAACAACTAACTCCTTAGATTGTAATTAAAACTTTTAAAATTTTGGAGATAGTTTGATTTTTTGTTTTTTTGGTTTTTTTAAGTATAATATCTAAGTTAAAATAACATAATTAGTATTAACCAACAGTGCTCCCACGAAAGAATGGTCGTGCAAAGGCTCCTTAAAAACCATGCTCCTGTAGCAAACAACGTTCCTAGGAAAGACTAGTGGCACAAAGGCTTCCAAGAACTAGTCTCCTAGACAGAACTCCCTTAGATCTATATTTTTCATGCTATTAAAATTAAGTTAATTAAGTTAAGTTAAGTAAAAATTTAAGTTAATTAAGTTAATGAAACTCTAAGTTAATTAAGTTAAGTTAATTAAAAATCTAAGTTAATTAAGTTAATGAAAATGTAAGTTAATTAAAAAGTTAAGTTAATTAGGTTAATTTAAATAAAAATGTAAGTTAATTAAGTTAATGAAAATTTAAGTTAATTAAAAAGCTAAGTTAATTAAGTTAGTAAAAATTTAAGTTAATTAAGTTAAATGAAAATTAAGAAAAAAAAAACATAGTAAAAAAAATAATAAAATAAAATAAAATAAAATAAAAATAAAATAGAATAAAATAAAATTAAAAAAAGGAAAATAAAATAAAATAAATAAAAAATAAAATAAAATTAAAAAAGGTAAAAAAAATAAAAATTGAATTTTTTTATTTTTTATTTAAAAAATAAAATTAAGATTTAAAAAACTTAAAATTAAATGAAAATTAAAAAATAAGTTTTTTTATTTTTTTATTTATTTTTATTTATTTTTATTTTTTTATAATTTTTTATAATTTTTTTATTTTATTTTATTTTTTATTTTATTTTATTTTTTATTTAAGTTTTTTTTATTTTTATTTTTTAATTTTTTTAATTTTTTAATTTTTTAATTTTTTAATTTTAATTTTTTTATTTATTTTTACTTTTTTTTACTATTCTTGAGCGGTAAGTTTTATTTTATTTTTTAAATTTTCCTTGTTTTTTTTATTATTATGAAATTTGAAATTTGAAAATTTTTTTTGTTTTTTTTTTGAAATTATTTTAATTTTTATTTATTTATTGTTTTTACTATTTACGAACAACAATTTTATTATTATATATTTATTATTTTTTTGTTTTTTTATGAGAGAAAAAAAAATTTATTTTAATTTTTATTAAATTTTTGTTTTTATTTTGCTATTCACAAACAACAAAAAAAAATTTATTTTTGTTTTTTTAATCAAAATAAAAAAAAAATCACAATTATTTACAACACAAAATTTTTTTAAAATTTTGATAAATAATTTAAAAACACTATTCCTTCCCCAGCAACGGCGCCAAAAACTTGATACCATCCCCGACAACGACGCCAAAAACTTGATCGGGGCAGAACCAACATCGCCGATCCTATCTGCTTACTTTGGTTTTATCTATTTATAAAACTCTACCGTGCTACGAATCATTTCGTAGAAAATGATAAGTATACTCCCAAGGTCGATCTAAGGAAGGAATGTGTGTGGTTTTTAATTTATTATTCAAACTTTTAAAAACGAAATTAAATCCTAAACATCCTGTCACGATATTTTGGCGTTTTGTGTTTTTAATCTACTTACATAAAAATAAACATAGATTCAATAAACATTTATGCAAATTTTATCATTTATAATGGTGGAGTATTTATGGATATAATAATTAAGTTAATTATGCTTGCTCATATTAATTAGGTTATTAAAGATATGAATTGATATTTATTGATTATCTCTTTTTTATATGAATACCACCTTTGGTGGGGTTAGATATTCTTTGTTAACTAAACAAATCAATTAACACCTATGGGTGGGGTTGATAACTAATTTGGTTAATTAAATTAATTCCTTTTTCTAAGAGATTGAAAATGAACCATTTAAATGCCACCTTTGGTGGGGTTAAACCGATTTAAACTTTATTCAAGGTGTCCAAATTAAACCTAAGAATTTAATTATCCGAGTACTAACTTTCAAGTTTTAAAACCACTATTGAAAACATGTTGTCAATACATTTTCAGATAATAATTCTTATAAAAACTTTTGAAATAGAGCTTCACTCTAACTACCGGGCGATTGTACCAACAAATAAAAGAGCACTACTCTAAATTAGACCGGATAACTAAACCTTAAAATCTAATTTTCAGATTTAAGTTTGTAATGAAAAATAATATATTTCTCTCTAACATTCTTAATATAAAATCTTGAATAAAAATAAAATCAATTCATTTTAGAGATTTTTACCTATTTAATATTTCGCAAGCATAACAACGTTATTATTATATCATGTTTACAAATAGCCAACACAGTTAAATTTAATCACAGACAAATTAAATATAACATGTAAAAATAAAGCATAAAAAATAACTGTAAAGAAAATAAAATCCTTACAGAACTTCGATGCTATTCCCGTTGTTGGAAAACCTCCAAGCGGAATTTACACTCCCATTTATTGAATCAAAAAGCTAATAAATTACAAAAACATAACTAGTTCTACCCAAAAAGGGAAGAACTCTAAAACTAAGAGAAATTAACTAAGAACAACTTAAAACTAAGAAAGAAACTAAGAAAAGCTTAAAAACTAAGAAAAACTAAAAAATCTAAGAAAATAGAGAAAGAAAGAGAGAAGAGAATGTGTTTTGAGGTGTGTTTAGAAGTGAAGGGAAGGGGGGTATTTATAGGTGAGGATGGAGAGAAAAAATGAGTGAAAATTGTTAAAAAAATGTGAAAGCAGTGCAGTCATTGAGGTCATTGATGACGCCATGGCGTCATGGGGCAACGCGTGAAAAATGGGGCAAAATGGGCGTCGACGCGGGCAGGTGAGATGTAGCTGAGGCTGGAAGCGCCTTGATGCACGCGGATGCTGAGCGTCTGTAGCTACGGGTTCAGGCGCGGCGCGATTTTCTCTTTTTTGACCTTTTTGACCCATTTTATCCAATTTTTCCATATTTATTGACCTTTCCCCATTTATTTATTAATATATTTGTGATGTATTGCTTCCAGTATTCCTCTTTGAGTCTTTAAGTTACGTTTTTAAGCCAAAATACCTGAAAAACAATAAAAATACCCGTGATTCCGAAAAAGATATATATATATATAAATATATGATAAAACATATAAATATATATATATATATATATATATTAATCAATTAATGTGCATAAAATCATGGTTATTTTAGTGCTTTTTGAGCACTCATCACTACACCAAGAAATTGTTCCAGAACCCAGCTTAAACACATACCTAGTTGTTGATCTCATGGTGTCATGATATCCTACATAGTTTACATCGCAGTAACCAACTAACTTGTTGTCTCCACCTTTCTTGTACAAAAGACCATAGTCAATTGTACTCTTCATATATCTCAATATTCGTATAACTGCTTCCAAGTGTGGCTTCTTTGGATTTTGCATGTACCGACTCATTACACTAACTGCATAAGAAATGTCAGGCCGAGTTAAGGTTAAGTAGATCAAACTACCTACCAATTTTCGATGCATTATCGCATCTTCCAAATCTTTTCCTTCATGTGCACACATGTTGGCATTTGGCTCCATCGATGTCGAAATTGGTTTGCATTCAAGCATTCCGAACCGCTTCATCAAATCTTTGGAATATTTTTGCTGACAAAGAAATATTCCTTCTTGTGTGCGATCAACCTCTAAACCACGGAAGTGCTTGAGCTGGCCAAGTTCTTTCATCTGGAAACGGATTGACAAATTCTCCTTTGTTCGAAGAATTTCTGCCTCATTATCACCAGTTATGATTAAGTCATCCATATACACTAGCACAATAGCTAGCTTTCCTTCATTGGCTTTGACAAACAAGCTGGAATCTACAGGTGTTACTGAATAATCACTTTGTGTTAGAAATTTAGTAATCTTACCATACCATGTCCTGGGTGCTTGTTTCAATCCGTAGAGTGCTTTCTGCAGCTTACACACATATTCAGGATGATCTTGGCTCTGAAAACCCATTGGTTGGATAATGTAGATCTCCCAATCTAGCTCTCCATGAAGAAAAGCATTCTTCACATCCATCTGCCACAACTTCCAATCTTTGTTTGCTGCAAGTGCAAGTAGGACTCGAACAGTTGTAAGTTTTGCCACTAGACTAAACGTTTCATCATAGTCTAGTCCATACTGTTGAGAGAAACCACGAGCTATTAATTATGCCTTGTACCTCTCGATTGACCCATCTGGTCTACGCTTTATCTTATAAACTCACTTGTAGGATATAGGTTTCACATCTCTTGGCTTTCGTACCAGATCTCAAGTTTGATTTTGTTGAAGTGCATCGATCTCTTCTTTCATAGCTGTCATCCACTCAGATCTTTGTAATGCTTCTTCAAACGTCTCAGGTTCTATTGCTTCTTCAATTATGGTTGCATTGGCATATTTGGGATTTGGCCTTCGTGTTCTTGTTGACCTACGGAGTTGAGATTGTGGAGTTGTTTCTTTTATTTCACTAGGCCCACCTTCTTCATTTAGTTGTTGATATATGCCAGTTTGCCAAGGATTCTGAGTTACTCTTTGTTCGGCACCATCATCGTCTGGATCTTTGGATTCATCTAAACTTGGTTTGGATTAAATAGTATACTCCCACATCTTTTGTTGTAGCTTATCTCCAAATTCTCTTAAGTCTAGTAATGCTTCCTTCTCTGATGACCACCAAGAAGATGCTTCATCGAACACCACATCTAGTGAAGTGTAGCATCTTCCACTCATTGGATCACAACATTTCCACCCTTTTCTCTGGCTGTCGTATCCCACAAAGATACATCTAACAGCTTTCTTGTCAAATTTGCTTCGTAAATGATCAGGAACAAATACATAACACACACAGCCAAATACTCGAAAGTAGCTAACTGTAGGTTTCATTTTCCATATTTTCTCAAAGGGTGAAAAAATTCTAACCTTGGTTGAGAAAGTCTGTTGATCACAAAGGCTACAGTCCTCATCGCTTCAGCCCAAAACCTCCCAGGTACATTCTTTTCATGTAGCATACTCCGACAAATTTCTGCAAGATGTCGGTTCTTTCTCTCTGCTACACCATTTTGTTGTGGCGTGTTGGCACAAGTGTATTGATGACGTATTCGAAATTCCCTTAGGTATTGAGAGAAATCGCTTGAGTTATATTCTCCGTCGTTGTTTGTGCGCAAGCAACATATCTTCTTCCCAACTTCTCCTTCAGTTGAGTCTCTAAACTCTTTAAACTTTGAGAATACTTCAGATTTTTTTTTCATAAAGAAAACCCATACATACCTTGAGAAGTCATCAATGAATGTCATCATATATCGCATACCGCCAATTGATGGTTGCTTAACATGACCGAATACATCAGAGTGAACTAACTCAAATGGTTCTTTTGCTTTAAATTTCAATTCCTCATATGGCAATTGGTGAGCTTTACCATATTGGCATCACCACCTGCAGGTAATACGTTCGCACGTCTAGTTGAGGAAGCCCTTTAAGCATCGATTTCTTCACCATCACACTTAGCTTGGAATAGTTAACGTGACCTAATTGCATATGACATAGATCTGCTGTCTCATTTCTTCTTGTCTTGTCTACATATGCAGATTCTACTGACATTATGTAGACTGATTCCAATCGTTGCCCCTCCATTGTCAATGTTTCTGAGATTTTAAGATCACGATACACCTTCACGTCTCTGGGAACGAACAAGACATAATGGCCTAATGATGTTAATTGAGCCACAGATAGCAATTTTTTCTTCATTCCTGAGACATGATAAACATCTTGAAGTGGTACTTGGTTAGTACTATATCGAGGCGTAACTATCTTCTTACCGATGTGGGCTATCGGTAACCTTGAGTTGTCAACTGTCACCACTACACGACCTCCCTTGTACTCAGACATGTTTTCTAACTTCTATTTATCACCTATCATATGATTTGAGCAACCTGAATCTACGATCCAGTCATTCTTGTAGTCAATCTGTTTTGATGTTGTCACCGTAAGAGCCAATTCTTCTTCCTCTGTAGTGAATAATGCTTCGACATCCCATCTTTCCGTAGTTGTAACATTCACCGTCAAATTTTCTATTATTATTGCGGTTTTTCCAAGCTCCCCCTGGACGAAAGCCTCCCTTTCCTTGAGGAATTTTTCCTTTGTCGCCATCATTTTTATATCCATTTCCATTGTACCGCTTGAAAGTGCCTTTTCTTTTGCTAGTGTAGAGTGCTTCTTCTTCACCCTTCAGCGAGACTCCTCCCATTTGCTTAGCCATAGCTTCTTGACCAGCCAATAAATTCTCAAACTCAACAAGAGATGGTTGTGTCGGCCATCCTTGTATAGCGGTAACAAACCCTCGATATTCGGGTCTCAAACCATGAATAATTATTCTCTTTATCCTTGTTTCCCCAATAGGAGCTTTTGGATCTAACTTTGAAATTTTGTGGCATAACGACTTTACCTTGTGAAAGTATTGGGAAATCATCATGTCGCGTTGCGCCATCGATAGTAACTCATTCTCCAGAAGTTGCAATCTTGTATCATTCTTCTTTGAAAAGAGCGTAACAAGAGTGTCTCATACTTCTTTTGGTGTTTTTGCATCCTGAATATGCTCCAACATTTCTTCTTCAAATGTGGTCTTCAAAACAAACATCGCTTTGCCTGCTTTAATTTTTCACTTCCGTAAGATGCCATTTGCATCTTCCACTGTTGGTTGTGTAACTTTATCACCACCAACAAGCTCCCACAAGTCTTGACCTTGTAGGTAAGACTTCAAACATGTTGCCCATGTGTTATAGTTTTTGTTGTTGAGCTTCTTGATTCCTCCAACTACTTGAAGATCACCCATCGTGTCGGCAAGACTTCAACTATACCGAACAAGCTTGACTAATAAACTTATAGAGTACCAAACTCCTCACGACTCAAGATAACTCCACTAAGAACGATCTCTGACCGTCCCGTTCTAATACCAACTGTTGAGAAAAATTTAGAATAAATAACTCTAAATTTACTAATATTAGATCCAAACAAGTAAACCAACTACTTGTATTATACCCACTATAACACCTTTCAAAGGCAACTCACAAATTGAAGAGAAATACAAACACTCAAAGAGAAAACTCTCAACTCACACTCAAACTAAGAATACAAAGACTTATTTGTTTTTTATGGAATGATTAAACCAAATGCAAGGTAGGCTATTTATAGTCCTCACCATGCAATCTACATCATACAAATATAAAACTAAGAAATAATTCTAGCCACACAAATATTATCTACACACTTCTCTTTTCTAAAACCTTCAACCACTTCATTTATTTCTCTACTTCCTATAACCACTTCATTTATTTCTCTACTTCCTACAACCACTTCATTTATTTCTCTACTTCCTTCAACCACTTCATTTATTTCTCTACTTCCTTCAACCACTTCATTTATTTCTCTACTTCTTTCAACCACTTCATTTATTTCTCTACATCTTTAATTATTATGTTGGTGTTGATTTTCAACATCCCCCACATGAATAAAAATTGACATAAATTTTAAATCAAAATTTGACATGGAAATAGAGTTCAACGGATCAAGACCTGCATAGAATAGGTAGGTGTTATCCTTTGAATCTTCCTTTGTGAGAGTATATTTACCTTACTGACTGACCAGTAGATGCGATGTCCTTGAACTGTTTTTTCGTTTATGTAAACGATGATATAATTCACACAAGAATTTTTTTTGACATAATTAAGTTCTCACTATTATATTCATTTTGGCCATGAATATATGCCTTGTTTTATGAGAATCTTTAAATAATTGAGCCCTATACAATTCTCTTTCAAAGCGCCCTGTTCCTCCCTCACATAGGTGATCTCTTATCTTTAAAAGTAATTCGCAAAGAATAACCCGCATACTCCACTTGGTATTCTCTTCTAAGAATCATTAAAATCCTTAATTTATCCTGTATCTTACGAGTATCATTGTTTTCATCTTAGGAATGGACTTGAGGGTAAACCCCCATAGTGATTTCACTAAGTCTTTACAATTAGGTTCTCTTTAAACCTAGATGTTGGGATCTCCAGTCAAATAGGTTAGGTTTTCTTTGCAAATCCTTATTCATTCATGGGCTTCAGTCTCATTCCCCTCGATGACTTATCAACTAATTCTCGATTTAACCCTTTAACTAAGGGATCCGCTATGTAATCCTTTAACTTCACATAATGAATAGAGATAACCTCTAGTTCAGAGTAGTTGTCAAATGGTATTATGTCTATGACGTATATGTCGAGACTTATCATTATACATATTGCTCTGTGCGCTGCCAATATTAGATTGGCTATCACAATGGATGCATATTGTAACTTAGGAATATCCTCTAAACATTTGCATAAACATTCGGCTTCTTCGCCACATTTATCCAAAGTGATCAACTTAAATTCCATCGTAGATCAAGCAATGCACGCATGTTTAGAGGACTTCTATGAAATAGTTGCACCATCTAGTATGAATACATATCCATTGGTAGACTTTGAGTCTTTCATGTCAGATATTTAATTTGCATCATTGTATCCTTCTAATACAGTTAGATATCTTGTGTAGTGTAGGTCATAACTACATCTATATCTTAAGTATCTAAATAGTCTTGTAATACATTTTTAGTGATTAGATCTTGGATTATTAGTATATCTACTTAGTTGCTTACAATGCAAGCTATGTCTGATCTCGTACCACTATCAACTATATAAGATTTCCTATCACTCTAGAATATTCTAGTCGAGACACACTCTTACTTTTATTCTTAGATATATTTTGATTTACATCTACCGGTATTATAACAATTCCAGAATCACCAATGTTGAATTTCTCAAGTATTTTGTCAACATAATGACATTGACTTAGAAGGAGATCGCTTGATATCCTTGATATCTTAATTTCTAGAATTACATTAGCATGCCACATGTCTTTCATATCAAATCTTGAGTTCAACACAGTCTTAGTAGATTTGATCATTTTATCATTACTTTCAACAATTAGCATGTCATCAATGTAGAGACACACGATAACATAACTATCTTTTGTGTCCTTGACATATACACATTTGTCACATTTGTTTATTTTAAAGCCATTTGTCCTTATGGCATTATCAAACATTTCATGCCACTGTTTTGGTGCTTGTTTCAAGCCATATAAAAAATTCACCAATTTACAAACTTTTCCTTCTTACCTTAGGCATGAAAAACCCTTTTGTTGGTTCATGTAGATTTCTTCATCTAACTTTCCCTTTAGAAAGGCTATCTTTACATCTATTTGATGTATTTCAAGATTTTACAGAGTGACGATAATAATTATCATTCTTATAGATGTCTTTCTCATCACAGGAGAATAAGTATCAAAGTAATCAAGGTTATATCGTTGTTTGTATCCCTTAATTACAAGCCTGGCCTTGTACTTTTTAATTGATTCATCTGATTTACGTTTTCTTGTGAAAATCCACTTGGACCCTAGTGTTTTACTACTTAGAGGTAAATTAACTAGCTCCTAAGTGTGATTTCACAAAATGGACTCAATTTCACTATTAATGGATTCTTGCCATTGAGGACCTTCAAAAAATCTAGACCATAGGAAATTTATGTCCTAATCCTATTGCTATGTCTGGGTTCAACCTCAACTTCTTGTTTAGGTTCTTTGATTTGTCTGTCTTTATTTATAGTCTCATATGTTCGTTTAGATGAACTTAATTCTCCTTGAGATTTACTTGGAAATACATGTTCAAAGAATGATGTATTCCTTGATTCCATTATCATGTTCTTATGTATGCCTGGGATCTTAGACTCATGCATAAGAAACTGATAAGTACTACTATTATGTGCATATCCAATGAAGATGTAATCTATCTTCACCTTCTTAGGTATAGGTATGGATACTTTAGCAAGACACCCTTATACTCATAAATATTTATAGTTAGGTAATTTACCTTTAAATAATTTATACGATGTCTTATGTGTCTTTTTTTAGGATACTTATTTAAAATATAGTTAGTTGACCAAATAGCTTCCCTCTTACAAGTTATGTGGTATCCTATAACTTAGTAGTATTGCATTCATCATTTTTTCAAGGTACGATTCTTACATTCAGTAACTCCATTTTGCTAAGGTGAATAAGGTGTTGTGGTTTCATAGATAACTCCATGTTGTGCACAAAATTCACCAAATGGTGCTTCATATTCACCACCACGATTAGTGCGCAAAAACTTGATCTTCTTGTTGAGTTGATTCTCAACTTCTCTTTTATAAAAAATAAATTTCTCTATACCTTTATCTTTGCTTTTAAGCAAATACACATAGCAATATTTTGTGCTATCATAAACAAAAGTAATAAAATATTTATTGTCATCTCTTGTTTGAAGAAATTTTAAATCACATATATCACTATGGATTAAGTCAAGGGGTTCAATGTTTTTTTCAATCGAATGAAATGATGACCTAATCATTTTTGCCTTAACACAAGTCTCACACTTATGCTTTGAATTTATTTGGAATGCGGGTATGCGTTCCATGTTAATTAATCTACGCAATATATCGTAATTAACATCACATAGTCTACCATGCCACAAGTTGGAAGACTCAAACAAATAAGCAAAAAAATTAATCTTACTAATATTCTTAGCTTTTACGATCATTACATTGAAATTAAATAACCCATTACATGCATACCTTTTTCCTACAAGCATCCCATTTTTGGTCACAACGACCTTATCGGATTCAAACACTATCTGAAAGCCATGCTTGTTTAGCAATGTGCTAGAAATAAGATTCTTAGGTATGTCTGGCATATAGAATACATTTTTTAATGTAAGCTCTTTTCCAAAGGTTATCTTCAATTTAACTTGGCCTTGCCCTTAAATGATTGATGTAGTAGAATTTTCTATGAAAAACTTCTCTCCATCTTTCACTGGTTCAAAAGTAGTGAATAGATCTTTACACTATTTTAAAAAAGGGTATTTAAGTCACTGTGTAAAGTTGGTTTTTGGAAAAAAACTAACTTATAATTAGTCGGTTTGGTGTAGAACCGACGCTATCCACTTTGGACATAGCGTCGGTTGACGTGGCGAACTGACACTACGTCCTATTTTTTAAATTAAAAAATGCATGCAGTTTACAATTAAAATTTTTTTAGATCATTCATTATTATTTTATTTAACTCTTTAAATAGTATATTTTTTTCTTTTTTTTAGACAATTAGTTTTTAACATTATATAATTTTGTTTATTTGTTTGGATATTTAAATTTATATATGTACGTACAATATATCTTTATTTAATTTTGTGTATTTGTTTTAAATATTATTGTAAAATTATTATTTTATCTTTTTCTATAGTACGTATGCATAGTTTAAATAAAATAATAATTGGAAAAAAAATTAAATTGCGTGGATAGCGTTGGTTGACGTGGCGAACCGATGCTACCCACGTGACTAGTGTCGATTGATGTGACAAACTGATGCTACCCACGCATCTAGCATCGGTTTGCCGCGTAAACCAATGTTATTCATATGGACGTAGCGTCAATTGACGGGGCAAACCAACACTAGCCACGTAATATCACCGTTCGGCTCATTTCTTCTATACAGAAACCCAAAAATCTTCATTTCTCTTCTCCATTTCTCTCAAAATCGAGCTCACACCCACCCTCTTTCTCAATTTACGGCCACCTCCGACCACCATTGCAATGCCGTTTTGTAAGTTATATTCCTCTTCTTATTATATTTCAGATCTACTCTTTTTTTTAGCGAAATACTCAAATTTTTTATAGCCATTTTTTTCTCTTATCCTCACTTACAAAACACCATTTTTTGTAAATAAATGAAATTACATTCTTATTTTGATTTTAAATACATGTAGTTCTTTGGTTGGAACAAGACGGGTTACGACCAGTAAATTTTTGATGATTTACGAGAGGAATGGGTAGAACACATGGTTCAAATTATATCATCACAAGAAGAATCAGGAGAAGATTCTGATGATCTTGAATAGTATATGACAACATAACAGTAATTTTTTAATGATTTAATTTCTCTATTCTTGTGTCTGAAGTCCCTTGTTTGATGGATGTTTATATGCTCATGTATTTAGAGGAATGCATTGTTTTATGGACCTATTTTTGGCCCAAATTACATCTCATCTCTCTTGCCTACTTTCCTTATTACAACAATTAGCACTTTATTAATCATTTGTCAATAAATATGAAGTTATCTAGAATCTTTGCTTGTATTTTTAATGCTATAATGAGCTCTAAATATGAAATCAGGTGTAACTCCGATTTGTTTCTTGGTTTGTATGAGTTTTGGTGCCCATTAACGTGTTCTATACGTTTAAGGGCACCAAAACTCACACAAGCCAAGTAAGAAATCGAAGTTACACTTGATTTCATATTTAGAGCTCATTATAGCATTAAAAATATTAGCAGAGATTCCATATAACTTCATATTTATAGACAAATGATTAATAAAGTGCTAATATGAGTTCGTCGAAGGGTTATATTACTCGGATGTCACTGTGGTAATCTCTTTTTAATGGTAATATTTATAATAATTTAATTTCTCCTTCGTATGTCTATGAAGTTTAGACTGCTTGTTTGATGGATGTTTACGTGCTCATGTATGTAGGGAAATGAATTGTTATATGGATCAGTTATTTTTTATCTAGTTTCATTGTCATAATGCTGGTGATTCTAAACCAACTTTAATGCCCATTTTTATCTATTTTTTATACATTATTTGTTTTTGTAATAAATTTAATTATCAAGTAATTAATTATATTTAAATTTTTAATTATTTGTATTATTATTTATATTTTAGTTTTTTTATGCTATATATATTGAATATTGAATACGAAAAATGAGAATAAAAATAAAAATAAAAATAAAATTATAAAATGTACCTGTAAAATCGGTTCACTCGGTGAACCAACTCTACCTGTAAAGTTGGTTCATGCGATGAACCGACTTTACATTTTAAGTCACTCAATTTAAAGTCGAATAAACGAACCAACTTTAATGCCCATTTTTATAGTAGTGTTATTTGAGCATACATGCCTTGTTGTACCAGTATCAATCCACCACTCCTTTGGGTTTAATCCCACTAAGTTCACCTCAAAAACGACTGCACATAAGTAAATATGAGAGATATCATTAGTGATGTCATCAACCATGTATGCCTCACGGTTCCTGTTTCTTTTTGGAAACTTACAATCTAGGGCTTTATGCTCTATCCTTTGACAGTTAAAGCAAAACCCTTTAAAGCTTGACTTCTTAAAGTTTCTTCTCTAGGTCTCAATTTAGACCTTTTACTAGCTTGCTCTTTCTCTTATTCTTCTTGTGCTTGGAACTTTAACCATACTCCATCACATTAGTCTTGGGTAGTGATGAGATATACCTCCATTTTAGAATAAGCCTTGTTGTCTTCTTCTACTTTGATTCTCATCAGTAAGTCTTTCAAAGACATTTTTCTTTGTTTGTGCTTAAGGTAGGTCTTGAACCCTATCCATGAAAGGGTAACTTTTCAATAATAGTAGCAACTTGGAAGGTTTCACTAAGTATCATCTCTTCATCATACATATCTGTTAAAATATCTTGAATTTCACATACTTGACTACATACGGATTTAGAGTCCATCATCTTATAATCAAGAAGCGAACAACCAAATATTTCTTGGCACCGACATTTTTAGTTTCATACTTCCGATCTAATGATTCTCACAAGTTTTTAGTCATTTTCTCCTTATTGTACTCATTATACAAGGAATCAGTTAGACTATTTAGAATATAGTTTCGACATGGATAATTAGAATGCTTCCATGCTTGAATAGCACTAGAAGACTGAAAATCTAGTTCACCCTCAGGTTGGGAGCTTCTTCAATCAAGAACTTTGTTAAATTCAAAGTTGTGAGATAGACCATTATCTTACTCCTCCAAGTTCATACGATTAAACTTCTTCAGTTTGTCTACCACAACATGGTTCATAGAAACATAAATCGGTAACATTGGAGTTTCTCCATGAGTCACAAAAGGCCTTATCATTTGGTTCACAGTAGAACCACCCATAATAGGGTTAGCAACATTCACAGTTAAGTTTTTAATTCAAGACAATGGAGTAGTTATTTCAGATATCATAATCTTTTCTTTTCCTTTTCTATTAAATAAACAATTAAAAACAAAGTCTTACATAAAGAAACAAAAAATTGCTTATCGTAAAAAGTAGCAATAAAGACACAATACTTTAAAACATTTAATACATAAAACATAAACAGTAATTACGTTTTTTTATTAAAGTGTTATAAAGCTAATTAAGATTATTATATAACAAAACTAAAATATTAATAAGTTACCACAAAATAAATAATTCAATAAATAAATGATAGAAATATTTTAATTTACGTTCATATTCATTATTTTATTATTTCATTAATTATAGTGATTAATTAATTTATTTATTTTTAAATATTTTTTATAATATTTAAATACATTAAAAATATAATATGTATGCATGTGAATTCAGTGAAATACAAATATAGAGTAAAGAAAAGAATAAAACTATAAATGATAGAGAAACGGGAGTTCAAGTTATTCATTTTGAAATTAATAAATGAAAGAGTATATATACATGTACCATATGATTAATAATTAATAAATGATGAAGGAATAAAAAGAAAGAAATGGTAAAGATGAAGTAATAAATTATGTAGAAGGGATAAAAGAGATGTGAAAACTAAACTATAATGATAGTAAAATATGTATAGCATAATAGATAAATATATGAATAACCTGTTTGTACCAAATTATTTATTTGTCAAAAAAATGAGGGAGATAAATTATTTTAAGATTGTAAGAAATAATACATAGACCAATAAGTTGAGAATAAAATTATTTTATTGAAATTAAAAATACACAAATATAAATATATGTATAAATTATAAATAAAAAATTTAAATAATATAAAATTTAAATAGAATAAAAAATCGAGATTTGTGTATCACACAGTGTCCTTAAGATAATTTTTCTATCGTTGGTGTTAAAAATTATGAAAACTTATATCAGAGGATACAACGATTAAATAATAATAAACTTACATCATAATTTTTTTTTCTTATTTTATCTTTTCTTACTCTTCTTTTGATTTCCTTTTTTTTCTAACAATGAAAGGATATATGTATATACCCATGAGCAAGACAAAACAATTAAAACAGAAACGGAACAATTAATTCAGAAACGAATTAAGACATAAACGAAAATATTAATTCAAAAATGGAAAAAAAAGATTTTAATTCGAAAACATAAAAGTAACGAAAACAAAACTCAAAACAGGAAAATCATACAGAAAATTAACGGAAACAAACCTCAAAACCCGTTTCTCAATAAGAATTTTAAAGCATCAATTTTTTATTTTAAAACAATTTTTAATTCATAAAAATTTCAATATATATATATATATAAAAGAATACCTGATTGCATGTTATATTGTACATCATTAACTGTTTTTTATCACTATTTGCATGTTATATTAAATCTAATTTTTGCCTATCTGTTTGTGCTTTAACATATCTCGGTCAAAAAGGGGGGAACATGGATTAAGGGGGATTAGTTAAATTATGGGTAATAAACTAATTAAGGGGAAGTAAAACTTCATAAATTAGTATGAAATTTTATTATACTTAGTTTCATATCTTCACGTACTAAATTGAGTTTCTTTTGTATCTCAGGAACAAAATCATACCATATGCTTTTAAACAAAAATATTTGTTATCAAAAATTGAGTAACAAATAACTAGTTCATACCTTGTTTGGTTTTCAGTATGTTTTGAAGCAAGAAATGCCAAAGACGGAGATTGTTTATGTTTATTGACGTTATTGTATTAAAAGAATAATTTTTTGATAATAACTTTATTTTATCTTAACATTTGTTTTATGTTTTATAAAATATATATAAAGCCATAAATAAATAATTAATATGAATGTTTATAATAAATAATTAATAGAATATTAACAAAAATATTTGCACTAATATGATTTCATGTAATTAAATTTTTCCAGATTTATTTATACTTGAGCTTATTATACACTTTATTATTATTATTATTTTTATTTTTATTCAATATCTAAAATGAAAAAATAAAAATAAAAATAAAATAATTTTTAAATAATAAAATTTTCAAAGAACCATTAAGTAATTTGAATTTTCTTATGGGAATATTATTAATTTTAAAAAATATTTTATATTAATTCAAGGTAGTTTTAAAGGCTATGTTATCCAGCCACTAGGGCTCGACTTACAGAAAGTGACAATTGAAGCAATAATATTTATTTTGTTTTAATTTTTATAATAATAATATTTTTTTTCCATCAAATTCAAGCTTAATATAATATATGTGGACAATTATATGACAGTTTTTAACCATCATGCGTACTACCCATTTAAAGAACTTGACAAATAACAAAATTGTGTCTTTTCTTTTTTACTTCATATTACAACTCCTTAGATATTAATCACTTTATTTATCTAAATTAATTATGTATATGTGATAATTTTACTATTATTATAAATTTCTCGCTTATGTTTTAATTGATAAATATTCAACTATTTCTTTACAATTATATCTATCATAATTGTTTATTTTATATATTTACAATTAATAAGTATTTATTTTTCTCTATAATCCTTGTTTTCCCTTATCCCATTTATGTGAATAATAATTATATTTTTATTTGTGATAAAGTTCATAATAATTATATTTGATATCTTAATTTTTTTAAATTTATTATTAAATGTCTATAATATTATAAAATATTAAATTTAAAATAAAAATAAAATATTTTAAAAACTATTATTAAGAATAATTTTGCTAAAACACACTCTAGGCATCTACATGTATTGAGAAAGTTGTTAGAAAGTTTTTACAATGTACAACCAGTTCATTTATGTATTGGATCAGTGCTAATAACATAGTCTATAAAATAGTATCACTGCTTATTATTAATTGAATGAAGAATCATTTTCTTCACACCTCTACTACTCTTTTCTATTTGTATTATTTTCTTGCTTGTTTGTAGTTTTGCATGGTATGAGAGCCCTAGTTCTTAAGTTTTTGCATTTGTTGCTTTCTTTATAAGCTATCTTGATTTCTTGAAGCTTTAATATATATTAATGGTTGATATAACTATAGATTCTAGAAAAAATATTATTAGCAATGTAAATGTTTCACAGGAGATATAATTTGTTGTTATACTTATAGTAAATTTAAGTTTTTTAATCAAGTTAGATTGATCTAACAAGTTATTTGAAAAGAATAATTGATATGTATAATAACAACTTTTGGAGTTAAAAAATGCATTGATGGACCAAAGGAGATTCCATCTAAATTGATTACAGGCATTACTAAGGTTTCACTTGAGTATGCAATTTGGATTTATGTTAGTGGCACAGTTAGAAGTTGGATCTATGGTTCAGTCTTTATAAAGGTAGTTGGTTACCTCACTAGAAGAAAAAATGCTTAAAAACTATGGAACACTAATGAGAAAGTTCTACAAAGATAATTGATTACCTCACTATAAGCAAAACTACTTAAAAACTATGGAATACGTATGAGAAAGTTTTTTCTTTATCACCTTAATCTTGAGTAATGGAATAAAAATTGTAATTATAGACTATAAAAAGTATTTATTTGTTGATAATTATATAACGAATATCAAGTCTCTTTCTATTAGTCTAAATGCAATTGGAGAATGTATACCTACTGATCCTATATACAATTTTAGGACTATGCTATTGTTACAATGCATTTATGTGTAACATTAATGATTAAGATCATCTCAACTGTGGAGTTTCATAGTATATTTTAATTTTTTAGATATTGCTTGAAGCAATAAGATAGAGATAAAGAACAACATGCCATTCAAGCAAGCATAGCTAAAATGATTGGTTTGAATATGTAAAATAATTCATTTGGATTTGATGGTTCTAAACCTTCTTATGATTAGTTCAAAGGTAAACAAAATTAGGCTTATGGTAGATATTCATCTGATGAATCTTGAGGTCGTGGAAAAGGCTAAGGAAGGAAAATAGGACGTGATGTCCAGTGCCAATTTTGTGGTAAAAATGGCTATGTAGCTTTTACTTGTTACAAACTATAGAACATGTTTGGCTTTTCTAACTCTTAAGTCTAAAAACTCAAACAATAATCTAACAAGTTATGTTGCTTTTAATTGAACTAATAATAATAGTGCTTAGATCTTATATTCAAGTGAACTCAACATTTAACCAATCACAACGACAACCTTGGAAACAAGGTATCTTTCTCTAGAATTGATGAAGTATTAGTAGGTTATGGTGCTTATGTTCTTATCTCTCATATTAGTCAATTAATCTTCTTTAAATACTGTAATTGAACCTTTACTGTTATATAATAATCTTTACACACCACATGCAAACACAAATATAGTGTCTATTCACAAACCATGTTTTGATAATAGTGTGTTTGTGGAATTTCACTCACATTTGTTTTTCATTAAAGACAAACATATGAAAAAGGTTCTTCTTTAAGGTCCAGTTGGTCTATACAAAGTCCTTGATAAAACTAGTGCTAACAAGATAGTGTGTCCTATATTTCATAGAGTTTTCTCTTAAAATCACATAAATGTAATAAATCCTTCTAAGAATGTTGTATGTGGGTAATGTAAGATTGCAAAATGATACAAGTAGTCTTTTTTTTTGTTAGAACTCATGTAAGTGCTAGTGCACCTTTTGATCTCTTATATATAAACTTGTGAGGTCCTTTCTTGTTTGTTCAATCAATGCAGAGAAATATGTTTTTACTTATTGTTGATGAATTTACTCATTTATAAAGGATTTATTTTCTCAAAATCAAAGATCAAGTTGTTTCAATGATTTTAAAATTCAAGTTTATAGTTGAGTGTCAATACAATACTCATGTTAATATCGTTCAATCTGATGAAGAAATTGAACTTAAGTTAACTCATTTCTAAACTTGAATCTAAGAGTGTTGTTTGTCGTCAAGCATGTTCCTACACTTTAGAAAAAATCGTAAAGTTAAGAGTACAAATATGAGAGTTATGAACACTAATTTAATTCTTTTAGGTAGATTTAATGTACCTAAATAATATTAGACATTTAGAAATTTTGTCTATCTTTATAATAAAGTGCCCTTTTATTCTTTAAACTTTCAATCACTCTACTCTTTGCTTTATCATAGAGAAGCCGGTTACAATTTCCTCAAGGTTTTTGGAAGCTTACGTTTTTTTGCCTACATCCTTATCGTGAAAACAAACTAGATGTCAAATCTGCACCTTACTTTTTCTTAGGATATGCATCATTAAAAAGGATACCATTGTTTAAAAAGGTTATTTGGCAAGATCTACACTACACATCATGTTGTATTTTCTAAGAATGTGTTTCTTTTTCTTTCTCAGTCTTATCATATCAATTTTAATTCAACTGTTGTTTATGTGCTTATGATGACAATATCTCATTTTACTCGTGTGCCAATCTCTTTTGATTTGCCTCTTTTCTCTTCTCATATGCCTTCTAATGGTGCTATATCTTATGGTTTTTCACATACAACCTATTTTTCACATGAACTATCATAAACTTCTTTTATTCCTGCACACCACTACCATACTCCATTGATACTTCCTCATCTTCAATTCATATGTTTGATGTTTTTCCTATTGTTGTTAATGCACATCCTATGCATACTAAATGTAATTCTGGCACAATAAAACCCAAAATAGATGTTGCATAGATCAATATTCCATAGGAAATCAAATTTGGGAAAAAGGCCATGAAGTATGTGGTTTGGAAAAAATTCATGCATGTTGAATATGGTGTATTGATGAATAACCATACTTGAGATTTAGTTCCTAAGCTTGTTGATTAAAAGGTTATTGGTTGTTGTGGGCTGTACAAAACACATATATTAGTTTTTGATGATATTGATAAAAGTAAATCAAGATTGGTAGCTTAATTAAGGATATTTACAAACTTATGGCTTGTACTACATTGAGACATTTAATCCAACTGTTAAAGTTATATATCTCTATTTATCTTTTTTTAAAATCTTTGGCTCTACTTTATGGCTGATATTTATGTCAATTAGACATAAATAATACATTTTTTAAATAGGAATTTGAGTGAGAATATCTATATGATTCAACCTCTAATGTTTGTAGATCCTAAGCACCTTGGTTCTGTGTACAAATTGTACAAGTCCTTATATGGACTCAAGTGTGACCCACGTGCTTGGTAGCATAAGCTTAATTCTTGTCCTCTTTCTTTGGGATTCAAGAATGTATTGTCTGATACAATTATTTTCATTAAGCGTATGAGGAGTGATCTTATTATTTTCATAGTGTATGTTAATGACATAATACTTATTGGTACTAGTATTATACTCCTTCATTTCTTCGTATCTCAACTTTACAATGTGTATCCTCTTAAAAATATGGTTGCTTTGAACTATTTTTTGTACATATAAGTCACATACACTCCTACCAACATCTTCTTAAGTCAATATTAATATATGTATGCAATGTTAGATGAAGCTGGTTTGATTGATTGTAATCCCATTACCATCCTAATGGTCTTAAGGGAAATATTGTCCAAATCAGATGATGTGCTCTTAGTTCTGAGCATGCAACACATAATAAAAGCTTGGTGGGTTATTACACAACTTGAATTTGCCTTTTCATTTAGTTATTTATGTTAATTACTAGCTTCACTTAATGATGTTCACATGTTAGCTTTAAAGAGGACGTCGAGATACTTGTAAGGTACTTCAACATATGGGCTACATATGCTAAAATTTGCCTCTTTAGATCTTGTGGGGTTATCAGATGCTAATTGGACATCTTGCTCAAATGACAGAAAATGTGTAAGTGTTTATTGTATCTTCATTAGAAACAACTTGATCTATTGGTCATCCTCAAATCAAAAGGGTTGTGTCTTGTTCTTCTATAAAATCAAAGTATAAAGCACTTATTTGGTTGTCGAAATCAAGTGGATTACTTCTCTTCTATATGAGATTGGCATTAAGCTCAAACAATCTCCTTTGATGTATTGTAACAACATTAGTGCAAAGTATTTGGCACAATAGAAAGTTTCTACAATGTACATCTATCAATTATGTATTGGTTCATTGTAATAAGTCTATAAATAAAATGTGCAACTATTTATTATTAATTGAATGAATATTCATTTTTTTCACAATTCTACTACCCTTTTCAATTTACATTGGTCTTTTACCTATAGTTTTGCATTTTACAAATACTTTAATAATTTTGTTTTTTATTTTTCAACATCAGTGTAAACCTATACTTATTACGTATGGTAGCATAAGTTTACAACTTTTGTAAAAAGTATTATAGAAATCCATTTTGTAAATTAATGAATATGTCTCATTTATATATTTTGATATTAGAACAGGATAAGTTCATTACTTTTTTACCAATAAACTTATGTGATTATTTTTGCAAAATTTGTATATTTATGATTTCTTATCTTATAAGTAGAAAATTAAAATATATTTTTATTAAATATAATAAACTTAGTTTACTCTTTTTCTTATAATTTATGTTTGCTTCACTTAAATGTTACTTTGTGAAATCTACATAATCTCTAATGCTATTGACGTACACATTTCAATTTAACAACAAGAAAGGAGTAGGAGGTGGGGCGAGCCACGATGTGCATTGAAAAAGTGAAAAAAAAAAATTCCGTTAGTTCAATAGGCAATCACAACTTTCCCTTTCAAAGAAATAGAATCTTAACTGTTGATCGATTATAATGCAGAGTCAATGCACCTGGACTTGCGCCTCAAGCATTCCATTAAACTGCTCTAAATACTTTCACTGCAGTTCAAGGTCACCTCCTAGTTCTATTATGGCCACCGTGTCCACTGCTTCAACTGAGAATGAAGGGGTCTCTACTAACAACGGCTCAACCAATCGCCCTTTACAGGTATTTGTACTCCTTACTCCTTCTCCTTCGTCGTCAATAGATCTTCGGATTCTGCTTGATTTCGAGGGGTTGAAGAACGGTGTGGTCGCAATTGATCTGGGTGTTTATTTCGTGATTTATCTTTCTTTTATTCTAATTGGGTTTGTTTCTTTTCACGATTTCGTTGTATTGTTTGGTGTCATTTCTGTTTTTTGTTCCGTGCCTGATGTTAATGTTAATAACTTGAGATTTAATTTTTTCGTAAATGTAAGAATTTTGTTGGAAGAATTTGACGCGACACTAAATACATAAAACCAAGAAAACGAAGCAAAGGGGATCTTAGAAAATTATATTCTTGAAAACAAGTATTGATTTGTTCATAGTATCTACTTTTATTGTTAATTTTCGTAGATGAACTTTTCTTTGTTAAATCTTCTCTATCATTGCATTTTGATTCCTCCCCAAAACATTTTACCTTCTCTTGATGAGATCCTATGCTACAAGGGCTGTTTTAGCCGACAGAGTTGTAATTTTTTTGATATATATCGAGTGTAGGTGATAATCAGAATAGAAGAGAAGAAGCAGAGAAAAAGAGAGATGAGAGAAAGTGAAGTAATCTGATATAATGTCTATAAAAAAACAGTACACATAGCTAGACTTAGACTAGAGTTAGAGAAGCTAACATCCTCACGTGACTAACCACAACACACATACATTCTAACACCCTCCCATAGGCTCACAGCCTACATAGGACACTGAGCTTAGTTTTCAGTTCAGCAAATCCAAGACTAGCCAAAGGCTTTGCTAAGATATTGGCAATCTCCTCTCGACTTGGTGTATACTTCACACAAAGACATCCTGCTATAACTTTCTCTCTAACAAAGTGAAAATCAATTTTCACATGATTTGTTCTTAAATGTAACACATGGTGCTTAGCAAGATAGTCACCGCTCACATTCTCACAAAAAATGAGAGGATGATGAACTAAAATGTTCAGCTAAGTGAGTACCTTCTATATCCTCATAACCTCTAACACTATATGAGCCAAAGCCCTAAATTTAGCATGCATAGAGGATCTTGACACAACCTTATACTTGCTAGAATGCCATGAAATCAAAGAATTTCCCATGTAGATACAAAATCCACCTATGGAATGTCAATCATCAGGGTATGAAACCTAATCTGCATTGATACAATCTGTTATGTTAAGTGTATCTGAGCGTGTACCTTCCAGATATCTCATGATTCTCTTTCCTGCTACCCAACGAACAATGGTTGGACTATAAAGAAATCGACAAAATTTATTTACAAAGAAACTTATTTCAAGCCTGGTTAAGTTACCATACTATAGAGCACCAATTACAGATCTGTATTGAGTTGCATCAATAAGCTCTTCTCCATTACATTTGGAAATAATTTTCCTAGTAGCCATAGGTGTAGAAACTTGTTTAGATTCATGTAATTGAATTTTATCCAAAAGATCTTTAATGTACTTAGATTGACATAAGTGCATTCCTTTTGATGTACGTGTCACCTCTACTCCAAGGAAATATCCAAGCTCACCTAATTCTTTGAGTGAAAAGGCATCATTTAACTTGATAATAATCACTTTAATTATTTGTGCATTATTTCATGTAACAAGAATATCATTCACATATATCAAGAATATAACAGTATTGCCATTCTTATTGTACAATATCATAGAAGCATCAAAATTAGACCTTTTGAATTCCATTTGTTGCAAACACCCACTAAGCTGAAGGAACCATGCCCTTGGAGTCTGTCTAAGACTATAAATGACCTTCTTAAGTTTACACACATAGTTTGTAAATTGCTCACTCACAAACCCTTCTGATTGTGTCATAAACGCCTCCTGAATATCTCCATTTAAAAATACAGTGTTAACATCATGTTTTTCAACCTTCCATCCCCTTGATAATGCTAGAGTCAAAACATACGTATGGTTGTAGGCTTCATTACTAGACTAAACATCTTAGGATAGTCGATACCATCAATTTTTTGAAAGTCCTTTACAACAGCTCTTGACTTGTATTTGTCTAAAGATCTATGAGCTCTTAACTTGGTGTGAAACATTCACTTATTGCTGATAACCCTGCCATGCTTTGGAGAAAGAACTAATTACCAAGTTCAATTTTTTATTAGAGAATCAAATTTAGATTGCCTAGTAGCCTTCCATTTTGGACTAGCAAGTGCTTGACATGGTTCATGTAGTATAACAGCAGTAACATAAACCTTAGGCCTAAAAATGTCATGCTTAGCTTGGGTGATCATGGGATGAGTATTGGCAGTATAAGAAGGATACTGATGAATACCACATATAGTAGATATAGGCAAATCCACTTGAAGCTCAATGCCCTCAGTTTTAAAAATAATATTTGAAAAATTTGAAAGAGTATCACGAGAGGGGATTAATGGAGAAGCAATAGGTGATGGTTCAAAACAGCTATAGATGTACCAGATGATAATGACAAGTCATGGGTTGAAGACAAGGATGATATTGTCTGCACATTGCTAGAGTGACTAGCATTTGGTAAATGACAAACATCAAAAGTGCCAAAAGAAATAGGGGTAGTACTGTGTGTAGGAGTAGGCACACATGAAGCATTAATAGTACCAAAAGTAATAGCTGCAGTATTAGGTGCAGCAGACATTGAACCAAGAGCTGGAATTATACTAGGAGTAATCAGTGTTGAAAAAGGCATTTTTGAGGTGAGGTTATTGCCTCAAGGGAAGGCACACAAAAAAAAAATCACGGTATAACCTCTGATAAAATTTGAGGCTCGTGACTTTTCCTTGTGAGGCACAAGCCTTGAGGCGGTTGAGGCTTTAGCCTAAGAAGTTAAATCATGGATAATTCATTAAAATCTCACCAAATTAGGACAACTTTTTTTTTAATTCTTCCAACACTATTCTTGTAATTTCAATGCATGCTCAATTGTTTTGTGAATTAATCAGCTTGAAATTTGAAATACTTGTATCACAATTAGAAACCATGGAATGTTAATTAGTTTTTTGTTATCTACTACTCTTTTCTTTATATAGTGATGAAATTTTATATTGTAATTCCTTTTTTTAAGGAATAAATGTTTCATATTTTAAGAACAACTAAAAAGAAGAAATGTTACTTAATTGGATTTTTTTTAGTTGCCAACCCTTATTTATGTATAGAAATATTGTGTATGATTTAATTAGAGCATATTTATGTCTTTAATTTCATGCTTATTACATATATAGCGAGCACTCTACCATTTTAGATACACCTTCACATAGAGTATGATATAATTTCTTGATTGGTTTTTATGTTCATAGTTATTAGATTCATAACTGTTATTATTTATATCTTTAAGATTTCTTTGAAAGTTAAGTTTGAGGTTTACGACTCACCTCATCACAAGAAAATGTGTAGGAAATCAATCTAGGCGTATGATTGATTCCTAAGTAGCCCATGATTTTCAGGGTGTAATCAACCCCTGATTTTCAGGAGAGAGTTTCTTGATTTTCAGGATGGAATCTACTCCTATCTTTCAGGAGGGAGTTTCCTGATTTTCAGGGTGGAATCAGCCCCTGTTTTCAGGAGATTAGTTTCCTGATTTTTAGGATGACTTTCAGCTTTATTTTCAGCTTTATATTAGTGTATTCTAGCTGTATATTTGTATATTTCAGCTGTATTTTAGTCATAACAATAGTATATATATATATAATCTGTATCAAGAAATAAAATGAGAAGAAAAGAGAATAGGAATAATACAACTTTAAGAGAGCTTGTTTTCTTTGGGCAGGCCTTTAAGCCTTGGCCTTTGGCCTTAGCATCTTTCAACACCAATTTACAACATGGTATCAAAGCATTAGGTTCAAAAACCGCTTCTCTTCTATCATGGCAGAAACCGCTACTCTTAGCCACCTCTTATACTCCTCATCAATGGCCTTCCTTTTAGCTACGACATGCTTTTTATGTGCTTCAAAGCTTTACTTATGATATTTATTTTTAGAATAAGGAAAGCATGTGTCGTGGAGTTAGTAATGGTAAGGGACAGAGTTCATTGGGATATTTTTTTGTAGTGTAGAGGCACCAAAACTAGCACCAGCAGTAGATAATGCTCCAGCTACTACTCCAAATGAAGGGCAGTCTGTGAATAAGGGCTTTGCTTCCAAAACTACTACTCAACCAATTGAAAACAGGTTCCAGTTGGGATCCATAGTTCTACACAAACAACTATGTGCGAGCAGATGGCCAAAACACTGGCAACTTCATCACGGATCAGCCTTCAACTAAGGTGCACTTTGCCTTTGGTGGAGGGTCTTCTCTTGGTTACCTCTTTAGTGATGGACCCGCTAGTGGTAATTGACACATTACATGATTTTTTATATTTTGTCAATGAAAGTATTGTTCACTGGTTTTAAACCTTATGTAAAAGAAATGGATGAAAATGGACCCTGTTGTGTAATATATAGGAATGGTTATTGTCTGGTTTAATCAATATTTTAGATGCTGAAAAAAAAATCCAGCAGTTGCAATCTGCACTCCTTGGAGGTCAAGGTGCATCAGAGGGTGAGGTTGATAAGAATCAGCGATACCAATCAACTTTGCAATTTGTAGTTAATCTACTCCTTCAAATTCAGTAGCAAGAGCAAATTGGTATATCAATTTCTTTAATCCTGATGAAAGTAAGACCAAGCAGGACGAAGAGTGTCATTCCTTGAACTCTCCAAGGGCTCTTGGGTCATCTTATTCTGAAATTGCTGCAGAAACAAAAATTGGTTCTACAGGGTGGCACTTTATATCCAACACCCTCAGAAATGATTAAGTTGTATTGAGGTCACAAACAACTCTCTTTGCATCAGCGTTCCATGCTTTAATACTACCATCAGCTATGCCTATGAGAAATTCAGCAGCAGTAGCAAATTGGTACTCAAGCATCAAGCATTAAGTTCGGCTTTCAAAGAACTTTCTTCACTATCAAATTGGCCATAGAAAGATCAAATGTCAATGCAGTAACTTCCATTTTCTGTATTTGGTAAAGCAACAAGCTTTTCCATTTCAAGAAAATAATCCATGAGAATGATTTCGTCTGAAGGGACCGTTCGGTTTCTTCCAATAAACTTCTCATTCTAAAGATGAAGTTCTGTGACTAGAAGATGTT
Source organism: Hippophae gyantsensis (assembly GCA_030763125.1). Classification (NCBI taxonomy): domain Eukaryota; kingdom Viridiplantae; phylum Streptophyta; class Magnoliopsida; order Rosales; family Elaeagnaceae; genus Hippophae; species Hippophae gyantsensis. Next base: position 20,369,147 of record CM061032.1, on the reverse strand, counting down.
CTTGAATCTAATTGGCCTTGGCCTTGGCCTTTATGACATTCATTTGTCTCAATGTTACTTGTTTGGTCTATATCAGATTCAACTGGATATAGTCACTCTCCGAGCTGTAGGAAATTCAACTGTATTGCTCCACTCAGATTTGGTGGTTAAATCATATACTTCCTCATCATCCCAATCTTCAAGCTACTTAGTAACAAGATCTGTAATTCTTTTTTTTGGATGTCATCATATATATCAAGCTTAAATCCATAAACCTTCAGGATCCAGCTTGAGTGGAAGTATTGAATGTTAACTCTTTCACCATCTTCCTCATCGTCCCACTCTTCAGGCTACTTAACAACAGGATCTGTAATCCTTTTTTGGGATGTCATCATGTAGGAAATCAATCTAGGCGTATGATTGATTCCTAAACAGCCCTTGATTTTTAGGAGGTAGTTTCCTGATTTTCAGGGTGTAATCAGCCCCTGATTTTCAGGATGCAGTTTCCTGATTTTCAGGGAATTTTTAGTTTTATTTCCCACTTTGTATTAGTGTATTCCAGCTGTATTTCAGTGTATTACAGTTGTGTATTTTAGTTATAACATTAGTATATATATATGATCTATATTAGAGAATTATAGAGAAGAAAGGAATAAGAATAATACAACTTTAGGAAGGCCTTTAGGCCTTGGCCTTTGGCTTTGGCATTTTCAACACTGATTAACAACATGGTATCAGAGCGTTAGGTTTAGAAACTGCTGCTCTTAGTCTCCTCGTATACTCCTCATTAATGGCCTTCCTTTCTTGCCATTAATCTAAACTAATGGTTTTACTATTCTGGTTTCTGTAGCTCTAAAAGTCCTTGTCAAGTTCCCCATAGCTCTAATACAAAGGGAAGTTGGTTTAAAAGCAGTGTCTCAAATCAGAATTTTGTCCAGCTATTTCTCTATTTAAATTTGGCTCTGCTTCAACTATTGGTACATCAATTTTTTCTCCTCCCTGAAATAACCTACTGATTTTTCATCTGTGGAGCTGAATCCTTGTTGGATATCTTTGCATTGGCATTCCCAAACTTTTCAGGAAGCTTCACAGCCATCTTGTCATTTGCTCATGCTCACAACAAACTTGTTCCTGCTCATGCTTCTGGAATTCCTGGGCAACCAATGCATGTTATAAATAATCCACCCACAGTTGCATAAGCTAGCAACTAATCAACATTTTCGCTAGGTGTTGCCCCTGGATTGGCCATCAATGGTTGTAATTTCTTTGTCAATATTCATGGAGCAAGGCAAGGGCCAAGAATTTAGCATGAGCACAACTTGTTATTGCAGTTGTAATCTGCACATATCAGGTCCAACAGTTGCAATCTGTACTCCTTAGAGGTCAGGGTGCATCAGGGGGTGAGGTTGATAAGAATCAACGATATCAATCAACTTTGCAATTTACTGCTAATCTACTCCTGCAAAAGCAGTAGCAGGAGCAAATTGGTACATCAATTTCTTTAATCCTGATGAAAGTATGTCCAAGCAAGACGAAGAGTGTCATTCCTTGAACTTTCCAAGGGCTCTTGGGTCATCTTATTCTGAAGTTGCTGTAGAAACAAAAATTGGTTCTACAAAACGGCACTTTATATCCAACACCCTTAGAAATGATTCAGTTGTATTGAGGTCACAAACAACTCTCTTTGCATCAACGTTCCATGCTTTAATACTACCATCAGTAGTGCCTATGAGAAATTTAACAGTAGCAGCAAATTGGTAAGCATCAAGCATTAAGTTCGGATTTCAAAGAACTTTCTTCACTATCAAATTGGCCATAGAAAGATCAAACGTCAATGCAGTAACTCCTGTTTTCTGTATTTGGTAAAGCAGCAAGCTTTTCCATTTCAAGGATATAATCCATGAGAATGATTTCGTCTTAAGGGACCATTCGGTTTCTTCCAATAAACTTCTCATTCTAAAGATGAAGTTCTGTGACTAGACGACGTCCCTGAATATAATTGACCTTTATGACATTCATTTGTCTCAATGTTACTTGTTTGGTCTATATCAGATTCAATTGGATATAGTCATTCTCCAAACTGCAAGATATTCAGCTGCAAGCTTCACTCAGTTTCAATGGCCACTCTTCGAGTTGCAGGAAATTCAACTGCATGCTCTACTCAGATTCAAATACCACCTTCCGAATTGCAGGAAATTCAACTGTAAGGCTCTACTCAGATTTGGTGGTTAAATCTATTTCAATCATCTCAATCTTCAGGCTACTTAGCAACAAGATCTGTAATTCTTTTTGGGATGTTATCATATACCAAGCTTAGATTCATAAACCTTCAGGATCCAGCTTGAGTGGGAGTGTTGAATGTTAACCCTTTCACAATCTTCCTCATTATCCCAATCTTCAGGCTACTTAGCAACAGGATCTGTAATCCTTTTTGGGATGTCATCATATACCAAGCTTAGATCCATAAACCTTCGGGATCCAACTTGAGTGGGAGTGTTGAATGTTAACCCTTAATTCAAGAAAAAAATTGAAGGCAAGATGATCTCCCTCAATTATGTTCCATCTAGACAACAAGTAGTAGATATCTTAACCAAAGCTTTGTTTCTGAGAGTTAAGTGTAGCACTTGGTTTGAAAAACATATATCGCTTAGTTTGAGGGGAGAGTGTAGGAAATCAATCTAGCCGTATGATTGATTCCTAAGCAGCCCTTGATTTTCAGGAGGTAGTTTCCTGATTTTCAGGGTGTAATCAACTCCTGATTTTTAAGATGCAGTTTCCTGATTTTCATGGTGACTTCCAGCATTAATTTCTAGTTTTAATTTTCAGTTTTATTTCCCACCTTGTATTAGTGTATCCTAGTTGTATTTCAGTGTATTACAACTGTGTATTTTAATTATAACATTAGTATATATATATGATCTGTATCAGAGAATTATAGAGAAGAAAGGAATAAGAATAATACAACTTTAAGAGAGCTTGTTTTCTTTAAGAAGGCCTTTAGGCCTTGGCATTTTCAACATTGATTAACAACACATCATATACCAAGCTTAGATCCATAAACCTTTGGGATCCAGCTTGAGTGGGAGCGTTGAATGTTAACCCTTAATGAATGAGAAAATTGAAGGCAAGATGATCTCCCTCAACTATGTTCCATCTAGACAACAAGCAGCAGATATCTTAACTAAAACTTTGTTTTTGAGAGTTAAGTGTAGCACTTGGTTTGGAAAACATATATCGCCTAGTTTGAGAGGGAGTGTAGGAAATCAATCTAGACGTATGATTGATTCCTAAGCAGCCCCTGATTTTCAGGAGGGAGTTTCCTGATTTTCAGGATGGAATCAACCCCTGTTTTTTAGGAGGGAGTTTCCTGATTTTCAGGGTGGAATCAGCCCCTGTTTTTTAGGAAGGAGTTTCCTGATTTTCAGGATGAAATCAACCCTTGTTTTCAGGAAGTTAGTTTCCTGATTTTCAGGATGTCTTTCAGCTTTATATTAGTGTATTTTAGCTGTATATTTGTGTGTTCCAACTGTATTTTAGTCATAACAAAAGTAGGAGCATGAAACATAGTTTTTGAATTTTTTGGACGACAAGAAAGGAAAGCTTGTGTCTTACTATGCAACACGTATATCCATTGATAACGGGCTTTTGAGTAGCATGATGGAGTACAGACCATGCTTGTCATTCTTGATGTGCTTGTCATTCTTTGGATTACTCTTTGTAGAGACCATGCTCAACTTTCCCTGTTAAAATAACCGTCCTGGTCATAACACTCTTTATAAGGAAATGATAGGATAGAATTCAACCCAAACATTATTATCTTCACAGAGTTTTCTCACTGAAATGAGATTTTTCTCTAATTGTAGAGTACATAGTAATTGCTTTAGGCTCATAGCATGTGATCCATAGGATAAAGTACTATTGCCAAGATGAGTAATGGGAATAGTAATGCCATTACCTAACATGACAGAAACATCTCCTGAATAATCACTTGCACAATAAAGCTAAGACATATATGATGTTAGGTGATGTGTAGCGCCTTTAATCCATATACCAGTGACATGAGATAAATGTGCTGGATGATCACACGAAGGACCAGGATTCTCAGGATGAGCATTATTGTTTGAAGGTTCACTGTTCCTGGACTGTGAGTATTGAATGTAGCACTTGGCGGCACTAGTCCCATTTTCTTGATATTGTAATTGAGAGTAATTAGTGTTCTTGATATAGTACTATAATTTTAAAAAAATGGTTAATCAAGTCTTTAACTTTAAAAAGATGAGATATTTTTAGGGGTAAAACAGGAAACCACTAAAAAAATATAAAGAAAATTAATTAAAGAACAAAAAAGCTCTTTATATTCCTTCCCTCCCATTTTAGTGAGATATTTTTTTTACTGATTAAGTTTTTTTTTTTTGGAAAAGTTTATATAGGAAATTTTGTTTAAGAAAATGAAATCTTATTGGTTCTGATACCAAATTGATTTAGAACAGGAGGGAGAAATAAACGAAAGGGGAAAAATAATAGACTAATTTGGGTTAAGGATTTACATGAATAAAAAAAGGGAGAAATAATTAATAATCAAAGGAGAAATTAATACTGTATTTAATTCATTCTGGTACGTGAAATAAGTGAAATAATAGATTTTATCTATAGAATTGAAATAATGAAATTAGATAATTAAAAATTAAAAATTAAAAAATGGATAAGGAAGATGGAGAATTTTTTTAATTAATTTTTTTAAAATTTGTTATTTTATCCTTAAAAAAATCTCAATTTTTTAAATTTGGACTTGACTTACAATTTTTTTTAAATTATAGGACTTATTTAGCCCACCTTAAAAATTACAGGACTTAATTAACAAACCCTTCAAATTACAGGACCAACGTGACACTTATCTAAAGTTACAGGACCATTTTAACCCAAAACCTAATTTTCTTGGTTCTTTAGTATGACCAGTGCTAGTGATATTTGTCACCATTTTCTTGATGATTTTCGCTGGAATAAGATCTGAACTATCAATGTGAAATTGTAGGTCATAGATTATGATAACATGTTGTAATTTTTTTCTCCATATAAGGTAGTTAGTTTCATCAAGTTTTAGAAAAAAGCTAGGATTAATAGGTAAAGTAGGTAGGGTTTGATAGGACATAATCGGAGAAGATGAAGGAATCGAAGAAATTGGGGAAATTGATGGTATCGGAACTGAAACAGAAATCGAAGGTCTGAGATCACAATGGACATACAAATCACCATCCATGAATGATGATCAGCGGAATCAAGATTTATGACTATGGAAAGCACGGCTCTGATAGCAAGATAATCAGAAGAGGAGGAGAAGTTGAGAATGCAGTATTTATACTAGCTAGACTTATACTAGAGTCTTAGTTTGTTAGTGAAGCTAACAACTTCACGTGACTAACCACAACACACATACATTCTAACAGTAAGACACAACCCTATTTTTAAATTTTCAGGAAAATTACACCAAATTGGAGTGTCTGAGTATTGACGTCTATGTTTATGCCATGCCACTTGACATGGGTATGAAAAATGAGGAATTCAAGTAACGAAAAAGAAACCTAATTTTGGTTGCATTAGAGTTAGATAAATATGCTTCTTTGTGCAGACTATCTATGTGTGCCTATAAAGCTTTCGTAATGTGATGAATAGTGTCATATAGATTGGGAGCTTATAGGAGTCTGTAATGGAATAGTTTCAGTCCGAGACATATATCTGTGTTGAGCTGCTTTTTATTCGAGCTTGGTTCTTTCTATTTTCAGTTACTATTACACAATTAAATGGATATTGATATGCTTTAGTATAATATTGGGTTTATATCTCTATTATCCAAATTGATGTTTGTACTTGACTGATCATAAATGAACTTTGGTTTGTTCCTATGTTGTTCTTTTCCAGGTAGCTAAGCGCCTGGAGAAGTTCAGAACAACAATATTTACACAAATGAGTAATCTTGCTATCAAACATGGGGCAATAAATCTCGGCCAAGGATTCCCCAACTTTGATGGTCCTGACTTTGTAAAGGAAGCTGCAATTCAAGCCATTAGGGATGGAAAGAATCAATATGCTCGTGGTTATGGAGTTCCAGACTTAAACTCTGCAATTGCTGAAAGATTCAATAAAGACACAGGACTTATGGTGGACCCTGAAAAAGAAATTGTTGTTACCTCTGGGTGCACAGAAGCAATAGCTGCAACTATACTCGGCTTGATAAATCCTGGTGATGAGGTTATTCTCTTTGCTCCTTTCTATGATTCATATGAAGCCACTTTATCCATGGCTGGTGCCAAAACAAAAGGCATCACATTACGCCCTCCAGATTTTGCTGTTCCCATCGATGAGCTTAAGTCTGCAATCTCAAAGAATACTCGTGCAATTCTTATAAACACTCCTCACAATCCAACTGGAAAGATGTTCACTCGAGAGGAGCTTGGTATAATTGCGTCTCTATGTATTGAGAATGATGTGTTGGTTTTCACTGATGAAGTTTATGATAAGTTGGCTTTTGAAATGGATCATATTTCTATGGCATCTCTTCCTGGAATGTTCGAGCGAACTGTTACATTAAATTCCTTGGGCAAAACATTCTCTTTGACAGGGTGGAAGATTGGCTGGGCAATAGCTCCACCACATCTGATATGGGGAGTGCGACAGGCACACGCATTCCTCACATTTGCTACATCCACTCCAATGCAATGGGCTGCTGCAACAGCTCTTAGAACTCCAGAATCTTACTACGATGAACTAAAGAAGGATTACATGACAAAGAAGGCAATTTTGGTGGAAGGACTGGAGGCTGTTGGTTTCAAGGTATACCCTTCGAGTGGAACTTACTTTGTAGTTGTAGATCACACCCCTTTTGGGCTGGCCAACGATGTCGAGTTTTGTGAGTATTTGATTAAAGAAGTTGGGGTTGTAGCAATTCCAACTAGTGTATTTTACTTGAACCCAGAAGAAGGAAAGAATTTAGTCAGATTTACATTCTGCAAAGATGAGGAAACCCTAAGAGCTGCAGTACAGAGAATGAAGGAGAAGCTATTGAGAAAAATAACTTAAATGCACGGACAGACTGATTGAAGTTAATTTTCTGTTGGGTTTGAGATAGTTGAGTTGTATGATTAGCATTTGGATTTGTTATGATTTCACCCCTAATACCTAGACTATTTTCTTAACTTAATGAATAAATTGAAAGTGGATCCTGTAATGATTATTTTCTATATTAATCTTTATCAACTAATGATTTTTTTAAATTTTATTTGTTGTAAAAGTTTTATTTAATTTAATAATATAGAATGTGAACCATTAGATATGTTTTAATTAAATTCAAAGAGTAAGTAAAATTGAATGGAGAAAAAATAATACAGGATTCACACAATAAATTTTGGCTTAAAATCCTCTGTTAATGTAGTTGTCAACTGGTTCATATTAATCTTTTAATTTAAATCATTCGATCTAATATAATGTACTCAATAATCCCACATCAATAATTGTTTTTTTAGCATTAATTTTGCTGATGAATTCTTTTCTCATTTATTCCATCTTTCTATTCTTTCATCAAAGTGAAAATTCCCGTACTCTCTTGTATGCAAAAGTTAAGATCTAAATTTCTCTGTACATCTTTCTAAGATTAAATGAGATCGAATCTAATTAAGAGATAAATTGCATTTTAAATCCTCTCCATACGTTTTCTGCTAAGTAAATTCAAAAAATAATTAAGCTTTCCCTCTAGAAATTCGTAATCTCGATTTAGTTAGAAAAGCTCAATTTTTTTTTTATTTTTTTTTGTTTTACATTTTTATGAAGAAAGAAATTGTATTTGAAGAAATTACAAACATATTGTCATAATAATTTTTATTATTACCACGATAAAAATAAATAAAATGTCTATTTTATTCATAATATAAATGAAATATTTTTATGATAATAACAATTTACATCAAAGAAACAAGAAAAACTGAAAAGGTGAAGGGATCTTCATATATCTTCCTTACTATTAAATACCAACCTCTTGGATCAAACTCGTATTTTTTTTTACTAAAAAAGTGATCAAGTTTTTTTTTTCCTTTTTGGATTTGGCACATATATTTTACTTGTTTGGTTATAATAATAATAATAAAACCAAAAATGATTTCATTCTGGAAAAAAAAATTCTATTGTTCTAAGAAATAAGGTTTAGACTTGCTTCCCAATTTAACTATATATGAGTAGGAGAAAGAGTTCTGTAAGAAATGCAAGACCCAAGAGGAATGAATTGTTCTTGTATCACAAGTAACACACCGAGCACGAGAAAAAGGAAAAAGAGAAAGAGCCAAACAGAACTTACAATTTGCTTAGAAAGTTGATGTTCACTTCATTGATTGAATTACAAGTACACATATCCATTTATACTCTTTAAAATAGTACAAACAAAATGAAAATACAATGAAGTAAAAGAAAATATCAAGAACCAACTATGACAAGCTGGCATAACAAATTGAGAATAACAAACTTTAGAACTGATTCTCTACAACACGTTCTTTACTTAAGTTCTTGGCACCTGTACCTGCGACTCTAGCTTCAACACCATCATTCCTGGAAGGATTACTACTAGAACTGGAAGCCTTACATGAGCTTGCAACATTCTCACCATAGCTGTCACTATCTCGTCCCCCAGGTTCCTACGAGTTTGATTCTATGCTAAAGAAATGGAGTAATGGATAGTGGTTTGTCAATATATCAGTTGGCTGCTCAGTGGAGGGCATGTGGTGAACAACAAATTGATGAGCTTGAACTTTTTCTCTAAGAAAATGCATATCCAATTCAACATGCTTAGTTTGAGTATGAAGAATAAGGTTTGCTGTTAATGAAACATCACTCAAATTGTCACACCAAAGAATAGGGACATGAAAAATGTTCAATTTCAACTCAAATAGTATAGATTGAAGCCATAATACCTCATTTATGCACTTCTTAATGTATGATACCCATCCTTAGTAATGGAACTAACAACCACACCTTGCTTCTTTGAATACCACACTACTGAGTTAGCATTAAGGTATGTTGATATTTTATAACTATTTTGGTGGAGGGAAGAGAGACAAAAAAACAATTTTTTTCTTTCTTACTAATCAAACACTCTTTTTATTTCTCTCTTCTACATTCTTACAACAGAATACAACTCTATTTATAGACCTAAACAAGACTCTTAAAATTCGTATTAAAAAAACAGCTTTAAACAGAACAGTAAATTCTGACCCTTCCTTGCTAAAACTTCCATAACTTATTGTAGGTAATACCAAATGACCTGAAACCTTCACCATTAAAAACTAGACTTAAAAACACACGAAGTAGACTCTTCATTTGCTCAAAATGATCTGGAATTGCCCCTTCAATTCCTCATTCAATACTGTCTTAAAATCTGTCCGTTTTTAGTAAATTCTGACCCTTCCTTGCTAAAACTTCCATAACTTATTGTAGGTAATACCAAATGACCTGAAACCTTCACCATTAAAAACTAGACTTAAAAACACACGAAGTAGACTCTTTATTTGCTCAAAATGATCTGGAATTGCCTCTTCAATTCCTCATTCAATACTGTCTTAAAATCTGTCCGTTTTTTTATTTGAGTTTATTTTCCACAAGGTATACATAAACCCTTGGGGTGGATTTACCATCTAGTAAACAAGTAACCCAATCTAAGTTAGAAAATCCTGTGATTTCCAACTTAGAAGGTTTAAACACCATATAATAGTACATTATACCCTTAAGATAATTAAGAATGCATTTGACAACCAACCAATGACTCTTATGAAGAGGTAACATGAATTGACATATTTTATTAACTGCATAGGAAATACTAGAGTGTGTGAAAGTAATATACTAGAATGCACCAACAATACTCCTATAAAATGATGGATTTGCATACAAAGATCCATCTAAATAAGCACGCAAACTAGGCGAAGACAACATAGGAGAATGACTAGGTTTGCACATATCTTACTTTGCTTTCACCAAAAGATCTTCGATGCATTTAAACTGTGACAAAGCTAAATCACCATTAGACAATTTGGTAACTTCAATGCCTAAGAAATAACGAAGAATCCCCATGTATTTAAGTGCAAATCTATCATTCAACAATAAAATAAATTTTCTAACCTTTGTACCATCATTTCCAATAATGATAATGTCATCAATATATAAAAGTAAATAGGTGATGCTAGTGGATAAAGTCTCAAGAACAAAAAAGAATCAGCCATGAATTTTTTAAACCCTAACTCAATAAGTGCTAAGAAAAAAGTATCAAACCAAGCCCGAAGGAATGACACGTTCTAAAAGCCCACGTCAAAAATTAATATCTTATTTTTCTTAAAATAATGGTTTTATTGGTAATAAAATAGCTCAAGCAATGGTCAAACTTGTAGATAATTGATAACGATTTCTACTCCTAGTTACTACTTTGTTATTGGGTTAATTGCAGTTAGCAAAATGGGTTTTTGGTTGATTGTGAAGAAAATGAAAGTAACATAATACAATAAAGGTAAATTGCACAAGAATAATGAGAGATATGATAATTAATTTCTAAAGTTTTAAATCACTTCTATTTTAAAACTCTTTTTGAATTCTCAACTTTAGTTTTATAAATCTAGATCCACTTAAGACTTCTTACTGTTTTTTAACGTGTAATTGATTAAAAATATTGTTATAAATTAGCACTAGTGGAAGCAAAATTCGAGTTTAATTTGGTTGCATAAATATATAATTATGAGTAATAGCAAAATAATAAGTAGTGAGAAAAATAAATGACACACAATGATTTAAGTGGTCAACTTTTCAATATGAAAAGTTTACTCCACTGATGATGGCACACGGAGAAAAATCCACTAATAATCAAATGAAAATACAAACACCAATCTTGAGAGAGCTTCACAAAATATACCAAAAGTAAAAAATATCTAGAAAAGAACTACCTCTAATTTACTGCTAATATACAACAAGATAAATTAACAAACTTACTATTTAATCAAATATTACCATACAAATTTGCTCTGCAAAATTTGAGAAGAAAAATGGGAGATTGCTTGGCTGAAAACAGAGTTTGGCAATCAGTAGTTTTCTTTGCTTCTCTATCTCGTGTAGCTCTCTCTTCTATTTTTTTTGTTTATATATATATATATAAGAATAAGGCAAGGGTTTAATATATGGGTTTTGGGCTAATATTTAACAAATCTCCATCTTGGCTCAAAATAGAAAACAAGTTCTTCAAATATGAAATTCCTCGGATTACCAAATAATTGTTGTCCAAAGCCCCGAAGGGTGATCATCTACTGCAAACACCAATTAAGTCTAAACAATGCTTTAACTTGTTATATGGAACTGGTTTGGTTAACATATCAACTAGATTCTCTATAATGACTATTTTATTGATAAAAATAGTACCTTAAGAGATAATGTCACAAACTAAGTAATATCTGACACCAATATATTTGGTTCTTTCATGATACATAACATTCTTGGTCAAGTGTATCGCACTCTGACTATCAAAAAATACAATAGAAGTATTCTGCTATAAACTCAAATCACAACCCAAACCTCTATGCCAAATGGCTTCTTTCACTACTTTTGCTACTGCCATATATTTTGTCTATATGTTAGACAAAGAAACTGTAGACAATAAAGTAGCCTTCTAACTAATGGCAGAATAAGAAAGAGTGAAGACATAACCTATCAAAGATCTTCTTATATCCAAATCACTAGCATAATCATAGTCCACATAACCAATAACACTACAAATAGTATTAGAACTTCCATAATATATCAAAGAAAAATTAGATGTACCTTTCAAATACCGAAGTATCCATTTCACTGCTTGCCAATGACTCTTTCCAGGATTACCTATATATCTGCTGACAACACTAATTGCATGTTAAATGTCTAGATGAGTTCAAACTATAGTGTACATCAAACTATTAACGACACTAGCATATGAAACCTAGACATGTTTTTCTCTTCTTCTTCTGACTGTGGTATAAAATCCAAAAAAAGTCTAAAATGTGCAGCTAATAGTGTACTCAAAGGTTTAGACTCTTTCATACCAAAACGTTCAAGACTTTTTTAATATAATTTTTGTGAGTCAAATAAAGCTTGCTTACTTCTCTATCCTTATAAATTTTCATGCCTAAAATCTTCCTCGCTACACCCAAACCTTTCATCTCAAACACACCACTAAGTTGAGAATTTAATTTCTGACTCTCAAACTTATTCTTAAAAACAATAAGCATGTCATCGACATTAAACAACAAATAGACATATGAACCATCATGGAATCTTTTATGATAAACACAACTATTATAATCACTCCTAGAGTAACCATGATCGATCATAAAAGAATCAAACCGCTTATACCACTACCTAGGTGATTGCTTCAACTCATATAAAGACTTTTTCAATAAACAAACAAGATTTTCCTTACCTGGAACAAAAAAAAACCCTTTGGTTGATGCATATATATTTGTTCCTTAAACTTATCATGTAAGAAGGTTGTCTTGACATCAAGTTGTTCTAATTTCATGTCAAACAATGCAATCATAGAAAGCAACACACGAATAGAGTTATGTTTCAAAATAGGTGAAAATACTTCATTAAAGTCAATACCCTTTTTAATGACAATATCCATTTGCAATAACATGTGCCTTGAACCTGGATGTTTCAACCACACGTATACTTGTGAGTTCTTAAAAAAACACTAAAATTACCATGATTTTATATACTTTAATTGATTAAAAATATTTATATTTATATGATTTTATCATATTTTTATATAAATTTATTTTTTCGGAATCACAAGTATTTTTATTATTTTTTTAGGTATTTTCCCTTCAAAAAAATAACTTAAAGACTCAAATAAAAATACTAGAGATAATACATCACAAATATATTGAGAAAATAAATGAGGAAAAATAAAAAGATGGAAAAATTGGACAAAATGGGTCAAAATTGCACGTATAGTGCTCCGAGAAACGTGCATAGTGTGCCATATCACGTAGAGCATTCGCATGTGCATTTATGCTCATCCGTCCGAATCACGCCAAACCCACGCGGGCCATTGTTTGTGTCAACATCTGTCCATTCTACATCAACGATGACATTAGTGTCCACCTATTACGTGTTTTTTCTATTTTTTTAATCATTTTTCTCAACTTTTTTATCCTTCTCCTCACCTATAAATACCCTCATTTCCTCCATTATAAAACACATGCAAAAAACACCAAAAACACACTTCAAATACATTTTATTAGCTTTTTCTCTCTTTATTTTTCTTATTTTTTAGTTTTAAAGTTCTTCTCTTTTTTTTTGAGAAGAAGTAGTTATGTTTTTCTTTTTGTAAATTTCTAGTTTTTGGATTCAATAAATGGAAATGTAAATCTGTTTAGAGGTTTTCCAACAACTGAATTAGCATCAAAATACTGTAAGGATTCTATTTTCTTTATAATTATTTTTTTATGTTTTATTCTTATATATTATATTTAATTTGTCTATGATTAAATTTAATATTCCTAGCTGTTTGTAAACATGATATAATAATAACGTTGTTATGCTTGTAAAATATTAAATAGGTAAACAACTCTATAAAATGAATTGATTTTATTTTTATTCAAGATTTTATATTAAGAATGTTAGAGAGAAATATATTATTTTTCATTACAAACTTAAATATAAAAATTAGATTTTAAGGTTTAGTTATCCGATTTGATTTAGAATAGTGCTCTTTTATTTGTTGGTACATTTGCCTAGTAGTTAGAGCGAAGCTCTATTACAAAAGTTTTTATAAGAATTATTATCTGAGAATGTATTGACAACATATTTTCAGTAATGATTTTAAAACTTGAAAATTAGTACTCACATAATTAGATTCTTAGGTTTAATTTGGACATCTTGAATAAAGTTTATACTGTCTAACTCTACCAAATGTGGCATTTAAATGGTTCATTTTTCAATCTCTAAAAAAAGGAATTAATTTAATTAATCAAATTAGTTATCGACCCCACCCATAGGTGTTAATTGATTTATTTAATTAACAAAAAATATCTAACCCTACCAAATGTGATATTCATATAAAAAAGAGAGAATCAATAAATATCAATTTATATCTTTAATGACTTAAAAAATATGAGCAAGTATAATTAACTTAGTTATTATATCCATAAATACTCCACTATTATAAATGATAAAATTTGCATAAATGTTTATTGAATCTATATCTATGTTTATTTTTATGTTATTAGATTAGAAACCTAAAAACCCAAAATATGGTGACAGGATGTTTAAGATTTAATTTCATTTTTAAAAGTTTGAATAATAAATTAAAAACCACATATATTCCTTCCTTAGATCGACCTTGAGAGTATACTTATCATTTTCTATGAAATGATTTGTGCACTTGCGAGAGTTTTATAAATATAAAACCAAAGTATTGGCAGGATCGACGATGCTGGTTTTACTCATCGTATACCTTCTTTTTTCTTGAAGACCCATTTGTTTCCAACAATTTTCTAACCCTTAGGTGGTTTTGCTAATCCCCAAGTATGATTATTATGAAGTGATTCAATCTCTTCATTCATAGCAACCATCCACTGAACTGACTCATCACAAGTGATAATTTTATGATAACTATAAGATTCATGCACCTTAATAGACTCTACCACATATAATACAAAAGAAAATAAGTCTGCATCTACGTACCTTTGAAGGTGTCAAATCTCTCTTATTCCTTTACCCTTAGCGATACTATATGGTTGCTCATGTTACTATTTTACTACATCATAAGCATAATCATCTATATCATCCACAGATGACTCATCTGAAGTGCCCTCTTACACTTGACTAGAAGCTATAGTCTTAAGCTCCACTTGCTCACTAACACCATGGTCTTTACCTACAACAATATACTCATTTTTCTTTTCCAACATAGAAAACTCATCAAACTTAACATCTCTACTAATAAAAAATTTAGGTGACTTGGGTTCAACATACCATAATCTACGACAGTTCACCCCAGAAGGATACCCCAAGAATATTTATTTGAATGCCCTAGGCTCAAGTTTACCATAATTAATATGAGCATAAGTAGGGCAACTAGAAACTTTCAAATCAGAATAATTAGTAGAAGTACCAGAGAATACCTTAAATAGAGTCTTCAACTCAATTGTAGTTGATGAAGATCGATTTACCAAATAATAGGCATACTTGCAAGCTTCAACCCAAAAAGATTTATCCAAGTCAGTTTGAAAGAGCATACAACTGAAACACTGCCAATAACAGTTCTACCCTGAAACACATAAAGGCCACGTGACAATTTTCTTTTAATAACAACAAGAGCACCCTTACTAACTCTTAAAACTCCACCTCTAGCTACATTCTCGTAACCTTGTGAATCAAGAGTACCCAAAGATATTAAGTTCTTTTTTCAAATTTGGAATATGACGAACATCTTTCAAAGTAATAACAATACCATTATGAATTTTAATTTGGATAATACCAATACCAATAACCT
This sequence comes from Hippophae gyantsensis, assembly GCA_030763125.1. Taxonomy (NCBI): domain Eukaryota; kingdom Viridiplantae; phylum Streptophyta; class Magnoliopsida; order Rosales; family Elaeagnaceae; genus Hippophae; species Hippophae gyantsensis. Next base: position 20,353,621 of record CM061032.1, on the reverse strand, counting down.
TACAGGACATATTATTTCCCATTAAGATAACGCTCTCATCAATAAACTGATAAAAAGCAAACCAGTCCCTACTAGGGCAAATGGTAAGTGCAACCCAAATCAAGAATCTAAACATCTCTAGAAGAACCAACAGATACAGATAGAACATTTTCACCATCGGAACCAAAACTATTTGCAACACCAGCTACATCATTAGTAATAGAAGATGTTGTGCAATATTTTTCTTTACCTTTTAGTTTCAGAAAATTTACTTTCTAATTCCCTTCTTGATAGCAATAGTTGCATTTATCTTTTTGTTTTCTAGATTTGGATCTAGACTTCCCTCTATTATTGCTTGTGCCTTTTTCTTGATTTCTACCTCTAACAAATAAACCACTACTATTATCATTGCTACTTGTAAACACTTTTTTTTCAACTCTCTAGAATTCAAAGCTGTTTTAACATCCTTTAAATAAATAGTGTCTTGTCCTTATAGCATGGTATCAACAAAATGTTCAAATGAATGAGATAAAGAACATAATAGAACTAAGGCTTGATCCTTATAATCAATTTTAACACTGCCATTTTTTAGATCATGAATAATTTTAGTAAATTGATCAAGGTGATCATGTAAAGGTGTACCTTCTGACAATCTGAATGTTTACAAATGCTGCTTTAAATATAACCAACTTGTCAAAAACTTGGTCAGATACTAATTCTTCAATTTAAGCCATAACCTATCGGGAGATTCCTCATCACCAACCTCGCATAGTACCTCATCAAACAAGGATAATTGAATTAAACTAAGAGTATTTTACATCAATGTATCTTTTTCTTCATCAAACAATTTTTCTAACAATTTTTCTTTACCTTCAAGTTTCTTAACTAGCCTTTCTTTAACTAATATGGCCCGCATCTTCATTCGCCAAAGATTGAAATCATTTATACCATTGAATTTCTCAATTTCGTATTTTGTCACCATGATAGAAAACCTAATATTAAATAAACAGAAGCATAACCCAGCAAATATGAAACCAATCAGATAACTAGAAGCTCAAAATAAATCCAAAAGAGCAAACTTGATCAGTTCCAATAAATAACGGAATAACTCAATGATTTGATACCAATTTGTTATAAATTAGCACTAGTAGAAGCGAAATTTGGGTCCAATTTAGTTGCACAAATATATAATTATAAGTAACAACAAAATAATAAGTAGTGAGAAAAATAAATGGCACAAAATTATTTAAGTGGTTCAACTTTTCAATGTGAAAAATCTACTCCACTCATGACAACACACCGAGAAAAATCCACTAATAATCAAATGGAGATATAAATACCAATCTTTAGATAACTCTACAAAATATACCAAAATCCAAAAATATCCAAAAAATAATTCCCTCTAATTTACTAGTAATATATAGCAAGATAAATTAAAAAACTTGTTATTTAATCAAATATTACCATATAAATAAGTTTATTGCATATGATATTTTTTCTAATCTACTCCACAAAATTTGAGAAGAAAAATGAGAGATTCCTTAACTGAAAACGGAGTTTCTCATCGATAGTTTTCTTTACTTTTCTATCTCACGTAACTTTTTCTTCTATTTTTTTTGTTTCAACAGCTGACGGCTAATATCTATACTTTTCTCAAAGGAACAATATATATATATATATATGGATTTTGTGCACATATTTAACAAATATAATTTTTAATAACTTAAATTTTGAAAAACTTAAAAATATTTAATTCATTAATTACATTAATATCTCTCTTACTCATTGGTGATCACTCATTGGGATGAATATCTTTTCAATGGTCTTTCCAAAACCAAGAGAGATAAAGCTCAAGTTGTGCTAGACACTTCCTCTCCCATCGTTCTTCTACTCATGTACACTATGATCCATCTTATGCTTCTTCTCAGAGTGTTTCTATGTCGGTTCCTTGTTATTCTATTATGATCCCTCTTACTTCTTCCTCTCCTAGTCATCATCCATTGAAGGTATCTTTAGTTCTTTAGAAGTTGACCTTAATTAGATAGCATCAGACTACAATGAATCAAGAGCATGTATTTTTAGACAGACATTACTGTATATTAATGATCGTCTCTTTAGATTGGAACACTCGACTCTAACGCATGTGTGAAGAGTATAGAGAGATAAGAAAAAAGAATGATTTAATGTTATATTGGTATGTTTTAGAATGTACATAGAGAACCCTATTTCTAGGGTTGTAATAAGTGTAGTACAAGTGAAATAGTAGAAGTGTAGTACAAGTGAAATAGTGGAAGTGTAGTACAAGTGTAGTACAAGTGAAATAGTGAAAATGTAGTACAAGTGAAATAATATAAGTGTAGTACAAGTGAAGTATAAGTGAATTATAATATCAAATATAACTTAACAACATGGTTCTTCCCAATCCTCTGGTTTGCGACCCTTTGTCAAACTATAGGTGAGTGCGGGTGCTTCTCAAATCCCTCTGCAAGTGCCAATTATGGTTCACTTTTTCAAGATGCTCATATACTACAAACCAGTACTTTATTTGATCAAATGATCAACACTTCCAACTTTGATCCGAATGAGTTCTTCTCTATCACGGGCGCTCCAGTAGCATACTCTTAATTTTTCTCTCTATTTCCTTATGTTTGTTTTTGATGTACTTTTTTCTTTCTTTCTTTCTCTTTTTCCCAAAAAAAAAACAATGCAATCAAAATTTATATTAATAAAAAGAATTTGTTTTCAATGTTTATTTATTTAAGCATCTTTTATGTATTGTTCAATATGGGTCGTTGTCTGTTTGTGTTGTGATTTATATGTTTGTGCTACATATTGTTGTATTATTACTTTAATTTGTCTTTGATGAATGTGTGTAATTAGAATTATTTAATTTATGTATGCATTCTTTCTCTTATATAGGAGTATTTTTTTTTATTTTTTGTGTTAAAAAGATAGAAATTTATTTGTATAACTCTTTGTTTTATAAATGGGATATGAGTGTTAGTTTGCTTTATATTATATTTGCTTGACTTGCATACACATAGAGAAAGTATAGCATGAAAGTCACGGAGAATTGTGTTGTGTTTTGTTGCTCTATGTTGCATGTTTGATTGTACTTAGCTTATAGTGTTTAACTATGTAGGGTAAAACAATAATATTTGGTTAGATTACATGTAAGTTTACATGTGATAACTCATGAAAATAGAGTTATTATATCCTTTTAATGCTTATATTTATTTTTTAATTCAATAAATAATTTTTTAGGGCTAAAAATATTTAAAAATAATATTTTTAGTTCAAACAGTGAAAATAGGGTAAAATATAATTTTTTTTTCAAATTTTATAGAATTTTATGAATTTTTTAAGACAGGTGGATGCATATAGAAACTACCTGGGATACCCTTTGAAATTTCTAGAAACCCAATTAGAGTGAATCATGTGTCAAACATATCAGCATGGCGAGTCACGTGTTCAATGAGTTAGCATTCGATGGGTCATTAGATCCAATCATCAAACACCATGTGTTTCCATGTCAACCCCATTTGGCAACCTAGCTCTATTGGTGCCATATGTCAACATCATGTTCCCTTTTCATTTTTTCATGTTATGTTTTGTGATGGCAATCCTCAACACTATTTCTTGTCCAATTAGATATGCCACATCATCTATACCATCATCAACATCACGCTCCAACCAATCAATTCGTGCCACGTTGATAATGAAATTCAACTATTTTCAGCTCGTGACACATGGTTGAATATGGTGCATTCTTTTCATTTGATTGGATAGTCATAATTTAATCTATCTTTTTGTGTTGTTTTAAGGGTTTATAACATTACAACAACCCCATTTTAGAAAACCCTTCACCATCTTTTTAACACTTCTTCCTTTATATACCTCTATATCCATCCTCTCTCCATTCTATTACTTCATTCACTATTTTAAACACCAAAACCTAATTTTAAATATTTTATTTTTATATTTCTCTACATAATATTGAAAATATAGAGAGTTTAGAGAAAGCACACAAAAAGCACCATTGAAGCACAAAGGTAGCTTTTTAGGGAGAAGAGTTTGAGAAATTCCAAACGAGTTTACATTTTATTACTCCTTTAATTGTAAACTTTTTAATTTTATAGATTTTACTCTTGATTTTATTATATTGAATATGGATATTTTGTGTTGTAATTCTTTCTTGGGATTTAATAGAACCTATTTGACGAGGATTATTTTATTATATTAATTTAATATTTTGTGAGTGTTCTGATTATATAGTCTAATGTGCTCAATGATCCTTTTCAAATTTGGAATTTAATTAGGTGATTTGTTATTTTCGGACATAATTGAAAGATTGATATGAAATTGTAAATATGCATTAACAACTAGCATATATGTAATGAGACAAGAAATTTTAAAATTGTATATGTAATCAATTATTAATTTTAGGTGCTTAATGTCACATCTATGCTTAAATGACCATAGACATATGAGTTAGGGATACATGAATTAACAAGTAGTTGGTAATTATTAGAGTAAAATTAGATTAATAATCTAAGTACTTCATTTTAGTATTAAAGAGATTTATAAAATCACGGAATTAAAATAAGAAAAGTTAGAATCTTTAGGTTTTCTTCGGTAGGTAAGGAATCTATTTTTATTTCATAATTACTTTAGTTTATTTATTTTAATTTGATATAAATTTTTGGTAGTTCAAATAGAAAGAGAAATATATATTTCTATACTTAGTGTCGGTACATATTTTAACAAGTTCCTTGTGGGTACCTCAACCCGCTTTTAAGATACTTATCACTTGTACGCAACCTAAATACTTTCAGGTGTTAATGCAACAACATGATACATTCACGTGTATGTGTTATTTTGTGTATAAGATACATGTGTAGTTATAAACTATGAAGCTCAGGGGGAATTGGAGTTCAGACAAGCATTATGAAGTTTGCATCAATATTGATAGAACATAATAAGATGGATGCACTAGATTTAAGTGCGTTGAGGGTATCTAGGCTTTGTGTTGGAGTTTGTTCACGAGAATAAATTCCTTTATGCCATCTTGCATGAATATATTGTGTATTGATGATGTGTCTATATTAATTATGCAGTATTTTATCATTGAAATTCAAAGGGGCACATTAACAAGAAATGAATTTAGGTATAGTTTTAATTTGAAAAAAAGAGAGTCAATTATACCTAAATATGGGTATTGAAGACTTTGGGTATAGTTTTGAAATTAACTTTTTGAATTTATTTTAGGTATGGCTAACAAATGTACCTAAACATTAATTTTTAAAATTTTGATATCAGTATATTTGTCAACTATATTTAAAAGTTAAATTAATTTTAATAGAAAAAATTGTTAACTGTATCCAAAATTTGAGTTAGAAGTACAATTGTACTTATTTTAAATTGAGGTATAGATACATTTGTCAACCATATCTAAACGTATTTTATTTTAGACTATGGGTATAGTTAACAAATGTACATAAAATATTCATGCAATTTTTTTTCTTCATAAAAGGTGAAAGATATTTCATTAATACTCACATGTAAAAAATACAATAAAAATATCATTTATCTAGTTAAAATTCACTAATACATATTCAAATACTAAAAAGTATAACACATAGAGGGAGAAAGATAACTCTATCAAGAAAACCATCAAAACATGAGCTTCTTCATCTTGCTTATCCGCATGCATTTCTACCACCAAAAATGATTGCTTCAAACTTTGTATCAATAAAACTTTAGACTTAATAAAGTATATGCAATTTGTTAAGCTTTTGTAGGTTTGAGAGTTATAAAAATACACAAACACCTTGTTGATAAAAATATTTCATATTCAAGAAACGTAGATATGAAAATACACTAGATCTGATCTTCATAGAATCAAATATGATAGAAAACTACTATAACAATGATAGTATATTAATTATAAAATAAAACTCACACTAAAGAGAGAAAGTAAGCAGTAAAATATAAAAAAAAAATACCCAAGCACTTTCCCTAATGTGCAAGCTCAAGCAAACAAAACAAGAGAAATAGATGAAATGAAAAGGAAGAAAAGAAAGAGAAAAAGAGAGAGGTTTATACAATTAAAAACATCAATTTTAAAGTTTTTCCATCAATATCATTTATTAAAAATAATAAAAATAATATATTTAAAATTTATAATTATAAAAATAATAATGTATATCAAATTTATATATTTTTAATATTAGAAAAATATGATATATTATTTCATATTGTTTAATTAAATATAATTTAAATTTAATTATTATTAATGATTGAGTATGTTATAAATTTTTGTTGTGTTATTTTTTTTTTTAATTTCTCAATCATTTACCATGTCCTCCAGCCGAGCTCGGAGAATCTGATACAAGCCCTCTCAATCACGCCAAACGAACAACATTCTTCATGCTCTCTAAGTCTGAAGCACTATTTTTTAGCACGTTTTACATATAAGTTTGCAAGGTTTTCTCTCTCTCTTTCTTTCTTTTCAAAACTTTTCTTGGAATCGGTCACTTTCTCATAATGTTAATCTTCCATGCTTCCTTGAACTTTTTTTGTTTTATCGGTATTTGATTAATCATTTTGCAGAGGAGGGAGGCAAAGTGCACTTCCGTTATTAACGAGGGTAGCTTTCGTATCAGAGGACTTGTAAATTGAACTTTCGTCTAGCTCAGGTAAATTTGTCATATGATGGTAAATTATAGTTTCTGGAAACTGAGTTCTCTGATTCTCTCTGGAAATTTTGTGCTTTTATGTGATGTATATGAAATTTCATTTTGAATCTCCTTCAAACAATAAGTTCAATTTTCTTACCATATAAATAAAATATATTTTTTAAGATGGTGAAAAAAATAAATATATATACTTTTTGTTAGGTGTGAAATGTAAAATTAATAAAATAATAATAAAAATATCATACAATTATTTTTTCTTTTAATAAAAATATTATTTAATCTTTTAATATTAAAAATGTGATGATTAATCCATTTATTTATAAAAAATAATCATTCACCTTTTAAATTATAAAAAATTTACTCATTAATATAACTTTTTATCTTAAAATAATTAAGTTATTTATTAAAAAATGTTGTATACTATGAAATGTCATTAATACTGCTGTCAAGAAGTCATGATTTCGTCGGGACATGGATTGCTTTAACCATTTATATGGGACGTTGCACTTTTGCTGGGCTTTGGAGGTACCTACCTAACCTACCATCTTTGAACTAAAGCATATATATATATATATATATATATACTCTCTAATTGTACAATTATTGTGGGCAGATTTTAGTTCTATTTATAGTATAATAATTATATGAGTTTGCAGGGTGGGAACTGGTACGGGACCGTGGCGTTTTCTTAGGGCTCCATTGTCGACACAGTCACGGGCCTCTGCTGTGTTATTGAACACTCGATTGCTCTACTAAATGTAACAATATGTGTAATATATGTATTCTAATGAACTAACTAGTACCATTTTTTTCCTATATAATAAAAAGTGTCTCATAGTAATATCTAGCTCTGCTATTCCTATACATGTTTTAATAGCTATCTGATGCCATTTCTTTCTTTATCTCTTTATCGATCATTCTTTTTCCCTAATGATTTTAACTATTATGTTAATGATGATGTACATTTTAAATTTACTATAATTATGATAAATGACAAAAAAATTAAGATGTTAAGTTGATCACTCGTGTATTTTATTAAATTTGTTCTATTAAGCTTATAAGTCTTGTAAGTCCCGTGTGTCTTTGTTGGTGTTCATGTGTGTAAAATACAGAATCTATTTTATTTTACTTAATGTATTATATAATTTTATATAAGTTTGGTTCTTGACGATAAATAATGTACACACATATTTAGTTAAATAAACTTTACATGTGAACATGTTAACACACAATACAGAGATGGTTTTCGTAGTGTGCATACTACGTTGAATGTTTGTGGTTTTGTTTTATTTTGTTTTGTGAGTATTTGTAAAAAATTATTTGGTAATTTATGAAAATGAAAAAAATCACATTTTTTGTTAGCTTGCCTACCCCTCGGTTTTTTTTGGGCGGCAAGGCTTCAACGGTTATTATCCTCATTGAGATAGTGTTTTACCCTCATTAGGGTAGGGTCGACGAGAGGGTCAGTAAGGCCTCTGGATAGTTGAGAATTTTCTATAAATACCTCATCTTTTATTGTTTAGTAATTAAAAAAAATCAATCAAAGCTCTACCGAGTTTTTATCGTGTATCTGAATTTGTTTCACAAATGATCTTGAGGGTTATTCAGTGTTTGTATACGTGTTTGTGAGAGTAAAATAGTGTTCTTGAGTGATGAGTGCTTAAGACATTTTTATTAGTGGGTTGTGTTTGGGATAGATACCTCATTGTGTTCATGTTCTTAAACTTTGGTGATTGAACACAATGTTATGTGTGGTGTTAGCTCCAAAGGAGAATTGGATTCGTGTGTCAAATCGAGCTATTGTGAAAGCAATAGGTAAAGGAAGCAATAGACAGTTAGGATAAGATGGTCCCGATTGATAGAGGTATTTACGTTTATACTTTATTAAGTTGCATATGTTTATTCTGTTTAAGTGAATTGTTTACCGTCGAGTGGTTACCATAAGCAACCCAAGGATTTTTCTACATAGATAGGATTCTATGTGGGTTTACCTTATTATTTGATTGTGTTATGCATGATGAGTTTCTATTTTAGTGTAATTTGAGTCTCTATCATATATGTTCTAACATATAAGATTTAGACTCTGATTGAAAAGCTTTTATGCTTTCTTTTCTTCCTTTGTAGCATGCTTATTGTTCTCTGATTAATTATATTTATTATATTAGATTAATCTATTTGTTATCTGATTATTCTTTTACTATTTTTGTCTTTTTTCTACTATCTATTTATTTTCGTTACTTGTAAGTTTGTTGTGAGTCTCTAAGGAATTTACATCTTCTTACTTTATTTGTTCAATGGGTATTGAACTCATTCAGAGTTCTTTTGTGTAAATTATTTGTCTAAAGCAGGAAGTATAAATTATTATAGATAGGAAAAATATTATCAAAAAAGTAATAGCTTTGATTAAGAAAAATCTATGGGTACAATTAACAACCATATTAAAAAATAATATATCTTTGAAGATAATCTTACTAAAATAGTTATGGATACGATTATTAAATGTACCCAAATATCTATGGGTATAGATGTCAAATGAGCTCATTAATCTCAATCCAACTCATATTATTTAAAGTTGGTTCAATAAACTCATGAGTTTAATAAGCCTAACTCACTTGAGTTCATGAACGACTCACTAGCTTATATAATAATTTTTTGGCTTATCATATTTTTTGTCTAAATAATTAAACATTTTTTTAATTAAATATGAAAGAAGTATACCCACTACAATGAAGGAAAAAAATATTATTAATTTTAATATATATATAATTAGAAATCATAAAAAATCACAATGATGATGATTTAAGGGGTTAATGTTGTGGACTTATATTTATAGTAGTAATATTAGTGGCTTTTATATGGCTAATAAGTGTATTGAATGAAGTTTTAATTTTATGCAATATTTTTTTATTTATTTTTACTTTTTAATAATTAATTACAAATTTTAAAATAATTTTAATAAAAAAAAGGTAAATAAGCTTTCCATGAGCAATCCAACTTAGTTAACATAAAATTAAGTTTAGCTTACCTCAACTCATTTATTAATCAGATGAGACTTAAACAAATTAATCTAAACTCATTTGACACATTGAGTTATGTGAACTAAAAGAGTTTGAGAACTTGTGCACAATCGTGGTCAACACTAATTCCTTAGGACTTACACCAATCTCACAAACAATAAAAATAGGTAAATAAATAAACTACATAGCAGAATAAACAAGGAGAAAGAAATTATAAGTGTTTTAAAGTACTTAATATACGTGATTTTATGTACTTTAAATGATAAACGTTTTATTATCTTTTAAAACAAATCCATATTTTTGGAATCAAGGGTATATTTTATTTTTTTCAAGTATTTTAGCTTCAAAATGATTTAATTGATTAACACTCAAAGAATAGTACCTGAAAGTACTCCATTACTATGTAAAAATTACATATGTTCCAAACCATTAAAAATGGTGTACAAGAAAATAGGGCGGGGTTCTAGTTGTTCAAATAAATGCAGGCCGTTGTGTGGATAATTTATGTGTCATGGTATGAAGCTAATGGAGTAAGATTCACGCATTCCAAAATTGTTGCATTTCACGACATAGAAATATTGTGTGCCACGGTGAGTGTGTAATGGATCGAGTTCCAGTTGTAGTGTGGAAAAGAATTGTGTCACGACACTCACCTTTTAATCCACTATTTTATCCTTCGAATTTTATGTTTGGTTGGGTGAAAAAATGGTAGTTGAATGAAATTGATTCCTAAAAGAGAATAATGAGAATTCTTTTTTCCCTTGAAGAATCATGATTCCATTCACTTCTTAATTTTTTGTTCAAATTTTACCCCAACCCTAAATATAACCCTAAACCCTAAACTCTAAATCTCAAATTCCAAACCCCTAAATCCTAAACCCTATTTAGAAAAATAATAATTTTATTCTTGAACCTTAACCCACAAGTATAATCTTAAACTCTAAACCCCAAACTCTATACCCTATACCCTATACCTTATACCCAAAACACTACATCCTAAACCTTAACCCATAAATATAACCTTAAACCCTAAACATTATACCCTATACTCTATACCTTATACCCTAAATCCCAAAACGTAAAACCCTAAATCTTAAAACCTAAAACCCTAAATCCTAAACCCTATTTAGAAAAATAATAATTTCAACCATAAATTCTAACCCTAAATCCCAAACCCCAAACTTAAACCCTAAATACTAAATTGTATACCCCATAACCTATACCCTAAACCCTAAACCCCTCAATCCTAAACCTTATTTAAAAAAATAATAATATTAATAATATATTTTATTTTTTAGTAATAATTATTTTGGAAAATTGTGATTGTAATAATGTATTTTGTTTAACGAAAAAATAATAATTAAATAATATTATTTAAACTTTACTAAATATATTTTTCATTCCATTCTAGGTCAAACCAAACATTGTAATACTGATTCTTTCTTCGATTCCAGTGGTTTAGCTAAACAATATTGTTTCCTTTCCATTCACATTCTCATTCTTATCCTAATTCCATTCCGTGAACCAAATGTCACCTTATTGATTTATTATTAACAAAAGAATCTAATCCCTACCTTAAGAATTTTTTTATTAAAAAATGAGAATTAATAAACTTAATTTATATTTGTAATAACCTACTTAATATTGAGCAAGCATGATTGACTAAGTACTATATTTTATAAATTCTCTACTAAATATAAATGTCTATTTTCCAATTATTTTATTGAATCTATTTTTATTTTTATATCATTAGTTTAGATTTATCAAACCGAATATTTGTGACAAGATGTTTAAATTATAGTTTTCGTTTTTAAGAATTTTTTGAATAATTTAAAAACCACGTGATTCCTCTTTAGATTGATCTTGGAAGTATACTTATCATTTTTTATAAGTAATTTATACATTTACAACCTATTTATAAATCATACAAAATTTATACACTAAGCGATGACACATCAAGTTTTTGGCACCATTGTGAGGAGAAATAGTGTTTTTAAATTTTTATTATCAAAATCTTAAAAACTTTTAGTGCTATTTTATTTTATTTTATATGTTATCAATTAATTTTAGATATTTTAAATTTTAAATTTTCTTTTTATTTATTTAAAAATAAAAGAAAAAAGGGAGTAATGTAAAATTAGGTGTGAAGAACAGTTGGTTTCGCATCGTGGAATGCTTTTTCTTGGGATACGGCATGGGTTTTTTAAAATGGATTGAAGTACAAATGATTGCACAGATATAGGCCTTTTACTACGTCATGGCACGAGTACATTTTTTGGAAAGAAAAACCTCTCCCACACGAAAACACACTAATTTTCTCTCAAAAACTTCACAAATCCTAAATTTTTTTTCCCACCAAACACCTCAATACCCTCAAAGATCCCACCTTTCTACAATAAATTTTCAAAACCTTTCACAAAAAATCACTTTGCTAACTATTTCCTACCCATTTCATATAAAAATCATCATAAACTATCAATGATCAAGAAATTTTCATCTTTAAAAATGGGTGTTCTTCATTTTATTCAATCCACAACAAAAAAAGTAAGTATTCACAATTTTTTTGAATGTAAGTCTTTAAAGTAAATTCTCTAAATTTTTTGGATAATTTTGTGAATTTTTAATAGTTTCAAACCTAATTAGGACAAAGAAGGGTGAGGAAAATTTTGGAATAATTTTGTGTTGTTATCTTGATTAACTATGAACCTTTGAATTTTAGATATTATTAATATTTTAAAATAGCACCAAAAAGAGATCAAAATAGTAAAGGAAAAGAGGTTTCAATTTCTAATAAGTATGATTGAGCCAAATTTTTGAGTTATGAGGCCAAAATATGCTTTGAAAAACTTCAAAAGTGAATAAAGTTTTATACCTAGGAGGGGGATCAAATTTAATGTTGGGCCTGAGGGAATTATGGATGTCATAGCAATTCTAGGATGGAAAAATTCGTAAAAGAACTTGTTGCTACTATTGAATCCATTGTTCGCGAATTATATACGAATGTTCCCAACACTATTGGTAATATAGTAAAAGTACATGATGCACTAGTCCTATTTGCACCAAATAATATAAATGCTCATTATTATTTGGTGAATATTGGACAAAGTGAGTATGAAAATTATTTAAGTAATGTTGATTATACTATAGTAATTGAGACCTTAACTATACAAAATGGGCTAATGGATATATGTTGGTAATAAACATAAAAGATTTGGAGCAAAGTATTTGGAAAAGATTGCTTGTATTTGGAAATACTATGTGTGTTCAAGATTAATGCCCACCATGCATTATGGTTAGAGATATGATAATTTTATTGTATGCAATTGCATCCAAGGTGCCTATAGATATAGGTAATATAACTCATCATAGAATAAAGTTATCTACAAACAGTCACCGTTTGAGTTTCTTTTTTCCCCCAATTAATCGTTGATTTATATAAGAAAGCAAGGTAACTCATTCAAAATGTGAAGCTATTTTACAACCTAGTGAAATTTTGAACTTGACATATTATGATGAACTCACTTTTGGTATGAACATTGTTCAAAGAGAAAGGATGGTCATTCCTTCATCAAAACTATCTATGAAAGAGTAATTTAATAATTTTGGTGAAATATTGAGCTACATAGAAGAACTCCACCAAGCCTATAGTGCCAAAATAGCTGCGTTCCTAAATCAACAGCATCGTGATCAGGTGGATCATAATCAATTGATGTATGAAATGAACTGATTATAATTAAGTCATCTCGATGTAGATATAAGCCACTTAGTGACACCCTAGTATCATCTTTATGATTTTACCTATAAACCTTCAGAAAGATCACGACAACAACCTGAATATTAAAATCTGGACAACATAGAGAAAAAGCTCTAAATTTAATTCGAAGTTTATTTTATTTTGAGAATTTTTGTTTTATTTTTTTTGGATATTATATTTGTTTTATGTTAATTATTTTATTTTATTTTATTTTATTTTCTATCACGTGAATATTGTTTAGAATTGTTAATTTTATAATTTTTTGTTAAAATTTATAAGAAGTACACGGTATTCTTTCTATGTAAATTTAAATGTTTGGATTGATGGGTGCACATGCAATTTCACACAAATTCTTGAGAAATTTTAGCAAATAGATAACTTTCCTATTCTTTATTCTTTATCTTTAATTTACAATTGTTACATTAAGTGTAATGTAAGATCTAAGTTGAAGATGGAAAAAGTTATATCATAAAATTGAGCTAATTTGAAATTTTTGTTTAAACATATGATCAAATTTTTACATTTTAACCTGTTTTTATGTGTTTTTATTTATTTTTATTGGTTTTAATAATTTTAGTTTAATTTTTAAATATTTATTGCAAAATTATCATGTCTTTTAGTTCATTTTATGTAAATGATTAAGTCTCTGCAATTTTAGATTAATTTTTGAATATTTCATGGAGTAATATGATAATTAGTTAGTTTTTATCATAATTTATATTTCATGATAGAATGTTAAAATTAGAATAAATCCAAAATCAGTATTTAAGAATTAATAGAGACTCCACTGTGAGAATATTTTGAGCCATTATATTCCCATTTTAAGTGATAGTATTTTTTCTACTCTTTTAAACACTCTTTTTATTAATTCTAAATTGCTAGATGATCTCTATAGTTTTTTCATTAAATGCTAGGATTTTTAAATCCAATAAAGCGTCATATATGTTTAAATTGAATGACTTAAGTAGAATTGAAAGTATATGTTGTTCTTCATTCATGCGTGACTTCTAAAAAGATATATATATATATATATATATATATATATATATATATATATATATATATATATGGTTACTTAAACAAATACAAATGAAAAGGCCAAAAATTAGCCACTCACCACATCTACAAAATATGTATAAACTGTACATGAGCCATTTCTTTAAGAAAAAAGAATATCTCTAAAAAATAATAAAAAAGAGAAAAATGAATAATATAAACTAAATACTATGACCCAAATATCCTATAAAGTCGTGAGAATGGTTAAATAAAAAATAAATATAGGAAATAAATCCCAAGAAGTCATTTGTATTTTCTTCATCTCTACAAAGCATATTACTTGAAATTTTTATTTGATGAATTTACTTGATGTATGAAAATAATATTTGATTTATTTAAAATTCCTTTTATTTGGTTCCTTTTAATAAGATCGATATTATGCACTACTTTGAGCCTTTTATTCTTTGAACATATGCCAATTTATTAGTTCATTTCTTTAAATAAATTCTATTTGCATAAACCTTTGAATGAGTGCTTGAACTAATAGGATCAATGTTATTGAGACTGTGCCTTGAAAGGTTAGAGTCGAAGCAAATCCAGATTTCATACACTGAAGTTTGACAAATTTAATATTAATACATTTTTTATTTGAATATGAAAATGATTTTCAACTAATTATTATAGTAAACAATGAATGTTTAGAATTTTAAAATGATTTGTGCTATGGATTTTAATTAATTGTAAACTTAGAAGAAATTAAAAAACATGAGAAGTTTTGTTATTCTTTTTATTTTGTTATCTTTCTCATTTTTTTTACTTTGTTTTAAGTTCTACTTTGTTTGTTTATGTGTTATTTATTTTTTTGTTATTTATTTTTAATTTTTGTATTTTCAATTTGATGTTTGTGTGTATCATCTATAAAGACCCTCATGAGATTTAAACTTATTTAATTGAGTAACTTAGAGATTTACAGGCTTGTTGCATATACTAAATACAAATGTGTTAATCTATAGAAATTATTTAGGATTTCTTAATTTTATTTTAGTTTTTGTTTTTAGTCTTTCACCTTTCTTTTATGATATGAATACATATCAAGGATATTGAAAATTTTCCCTCTTTTGTAAATCGATAGTCTCTATATTTTTCAAGGAATGTTGTTTGATAAACTTTTTTCATACTTGGTTTGGACAAAGACATTGTGTTTTTGTTTTAGATGCAGGACAATTTGTATTTATTTCATATTGTTTTAAGGTAGTTTTATTTTATACCTCTCTAATCGCTATGGCCTTTAAATACTTGATCAATTGAAGAATCGGAAAAAGGGCCCTCCCTCCTCTCGTTCTCTCTCTCTCTCTCTCTAAGAACTCTTTAGTCTACTTCTTTTTGGGTCGTATATCGGAAATCACTTAGCTTTTTAAAACAACTTTCTTTCAAATGGTACATGATGAGCCCATAACTTCTTAAAAAGAGAAGTAATCTCGACCTTAGGATATTAGGTGATGCTTGGTTGACTGGAGTGGAATTAAATCATAATTGATTTCTTCTAATTTTATGTTTAGTTTGGCTAAAAAGTAAGAGTGGAATGAAATTGATTCCTAAAAGAGAAGTAATGAGAATTCCTTCTCCTCCTTAAGGAATCATGATTTCATTCCCATCTTAATTTTTTGTTCAAATTTTACCCCAACTCCAAATATAACCATAAATCCTAAGCCATAAACCCTATATCTTATTCCTTAAACCTTAAACTCTAAATCCCAAATTTCAAATCCTAAAACCCTAAACCCTATTTATAAAAATAATAATTTTAACCTTAAACTTTAACCCACAAATATAACCTTAAACTCTATACCCTATACCTTTAACCCAAAATCCAAAACCCTATTTAAAAAATATAATATTTTTAACCCTAAATCTTAATCCATAAATATAACCTTAAACCCTAAACATTATACTCTATACCCTATACCCAAAATCCCAAACCCTAAAACCCTAAACCTTATTTAAAAAAATAATAATTTCAACCATAAATCCTAACCCTAAACCCTAAAACCCCATACCTAAACCCTAAATCCTATTTCCTAAACCCTAAATCCTATTTCCTAAACCCTAAATCCTAAATCCTATTTCCTAAACCCTAAACCTTAATCTACTAAATCCCAAACCCAAAACCTCAAAACCATAAACCCTATTTAGAAAAATATTAATTTTAATAATATATTTTATTTTTTAATAATAATTATTTTGGAAAATTATGATTCCAATAATGTATTTTTTTTTAACAAAAAAATAATAATTAAATGATATTATTTAAACTTTACTGAATATAGGGGTATTAATATAATATATAGTACTTTTCATTTCATTCCAGTTGTAAATCAAACATTATAATTATGATTCCTTCTTCGATTCTAGTGGTTAAACCAAACAATATTGTTTACTTTCCATTCCATTCCATTAACATTTCCATTCTCATTCCAATTTCATTCTGTGAACCAAATACCGTCTTATTGGTTTGTTATTAACAAAAAAATCTGATCCCTACCTTAAGACATTTTTTATCAAAAAGGGAAAATTAATAAACTTAATTTATATTTTTAGTAACCTACTTAATATTGAGCAAGCATGATTGACTAAGTAATATATTTTATATATTCTCTACTCAATATAAATGTCTATTTGCTAATTATTTTATTAAATCTATCTTTATTTTTATATCATTAGTTTAGATTTATCAAACCAAACAATCGTGACAGGATTTTTAAATTATTATTTTTGTTTTTAAGTTGCAACCTATTTATAAATCATACAAAATTTATATACTAAGAGATGACACATCAAGTTTTTGACGCCGATCTATAGAATAATAGTGTTTTTAAATTTGTATTGTCAAAATTTTAAAAAAATTTGTGTTAAATTTTTTAATTTTATATGTTATCAATTAATTTTAAATATTTTAAATTATAAATTTTCTTTTTATTTATTTAAAAATAAAAGAAAAAAGGAAGTAATGTAAAATTAGGTGTGAAGAACAGTTGGTTTCGCATCGTGGAATACTTTTTCTTGTGATACGGCATGGGTTTTTTAATATGAATTATAGTACAAATGCTTGCACCGTTATAGGTTTTTTACTGCGTCATGGCACTCGTACAATTTTTTGGAAAGAAAAACCTCTCCCACACGAAAACACACTCATTTTCTCTCAAAAACTTCACAAATCCTAAAATTTCTTTCCCACCAAACACCTCAATACCCTCAAAGATCCCACCTTTCTTCAATGATTTTTCAAAACTTTTCACAAAAAATCACTTTTCTAACAATTTCCTACCCATTTCATATAGAAATCTTCAAAAACTATCAACAATATCAAGAAATCTTCATCTTCAAAAATTGGTGTTCTTCGTTTTCTTCAATCCACAACAACATAATTAAATACTCATATATTTTTTGGAACGTAAGTCTTTAAATTAAATTCTTTAAATTTTTTGGATAATTTTGTGAATTTTTAATAGTTTCAAAACTAATTAGGACAAAGAGGGGTGACAAAAATTTTGGAATAATTTTGTGTTGTTATCTGGATTATCTATGGACCTTCGAATTTTAAATATTGTTAACATTTTGAAATGGTACCAAAAAGAGATAACAATAGTAAAGGAAAAGAGGTTTCAATTTTTAATGATTATGATTGAGCCAAATATTGAGTTATGAGGCCAAAATATGCTTTGAAAAAGCTTTAGAAGTGAAGAAAGTTTTATACCTAGGAGGGGGATCAAATTTAATGCCGAACTTGAGGGAATTATGGATGTCATAGTAGTTCTAGGATGGAAAAAGTTCGTAAAATAACCTGATGCTACTATTGAATCCATTGTTCATGAATTCTATACGAATGTTCTCGACGCTGTTGATAATATAGTATAAGTACAGGATGTACTAGTCCTATTTGGGTCAAATGATATAAATGCTCATTATTATTTGGTCAATATTGGGTAAGGTGAGTATGAAAATTATTTAAGTAATATTGATTATATTATAGTAATTGAGACCTTAACTATACAAAGGGGATAAATGGATACATGTTGGTAATAAACATAAAAGATTTGAAGCAAAGTATTTGGATAAGATTGCTCGTATTTGGAAATACTTTGTGTGTTCAAGATTAATGCTCACTAGACATTATGGTTAGAGATATGATAATTTTACTGTATGCAATTGCATCCAAGATGCATATAGATATAGGTAATATAATTCATCATAGAATAAAGTTATCTACACGCAATCATCGTTTGAGTTCCCCCCCTCCCCCCAATTAATCACTACTTTATGTAAGAAAGAAAGGTACCCACTCAAAAAGTGATACTATTTTACAACATAGTGAAATATTGAACTTGACATACTATGATGAACTCACTTCTAGTGTGAACATTGTTCAAAGAGAAAGGTTGGTTGAAAGTTTATAAATTATGGACGTGATTAACCTAGAGGGGTGAATAGGTTATTTTTAATTTTTACTAATTTATAATTTAATAACTTAAACAAAACAGCCAGGCATGCAATCGTGTGTAAAAATAAGTGCCGAAATAAAAGAATAACACACGATATTTTTAGGTGGAAACAACTTAGGCCACAACCATGACCTAAGAGGAAAACTACCGGTCCACCGGACCACCTAACTTTCCACTATGAAAATCAAATGTTAAAGTACAAACTCGGTCTTAGCTACCCTCCCTAGGATATTGCCCTAATGTACTTTACTTACGAGTCCCTGCTCTGTTTTCACAGTTTCTGAAATTAGCGTGAGCGGTTTCCAGACCAACGTTCCAATAAGCTCTCCGCCAATCAGATCGTTCACAAATCAACTGCAAAAAGGTTAGCACAAAAACACAAGTGTCCGTGTGTGTTCTAAGATGGATTTAACAATGAATAATCCTAACTAGATGATTCAAAATATATATCACTTAAATTAAATCAAATAATAAATTCTAGAGCAAGCAAATTAAGCATAGGTTTCATAAAAATAACTTCTTTGAAATTTAATAATCTAATCAAATAATTATGATCACATAAAATTATTTGATCTGAACATGTATAAATCTAATAAAAAGAAGTCATATAAAAATAAAACATATCAAATAATTTATTAATAAATACCTCTAATATGATATCAATTTGATATTAATCAATCTCTCTAATTTTTTATACTTTAATTATTTTGTATGCTATCATCAGGCACAAATATATATCGATTATATTTTTTGACTTCACTATCGCAACTATCATATATATATATATATATATATATTAATTTGCTTTGATCTCACCTGCTATAAATATGAATTAACTTTGACCTCATCTTCGCTGTTGCAAATATTAATTAGCTTCTCACCTTCACTGTTGCATACGTTAATTAGCTTCTTATCATCACTATTGCAAATATCAATTAGCTTTTCACCTTCACTTCACACTGTGCTCTTTTTGAATGCTTTCTTCGTTGTGCCGTTGTTTTATTTCTTCACCAGTTTTTGAATGTTTTTCTTTTTCTTTGTTTCAATTGGCAGCCCTTTTTTTTCTCAGCACACACATGATTTAACCCTAATATGTCTATATATATAGATAATTATAATGACCTAGTAGTATTAGGGTTAAAATATATTTTTGGGCTTAATTTTTTCAAAGCCTATTAAAAAAACTTAATATTATATATATATATATATATTTAAAACACATATAAAAAATAATTTCATAAATTGATTTAAGTTTAAATAAATATTTTAACACCAAAAATAATTTCAGATTTATAAACATGTGTTATTAAATGCATGAATGTAATCCTATGTGTCATAGTTATAAAAAAACATACCTGAAGTACGAATATCTGGAACTTGAACATTTGTTCGGTTTTTCTTGATAAACTTGATAGTAGACCTAAAAGTAAATTTACAAGTAAATATTTTGTCCATGAAAATATCCAACACTCATAGTCCTTACATTGGTCATTCCTTCATCAAAACTATCTATGAAAGAGTAATTTCATAATTTTGGTGAAAGATTGAGCTACATAGAAAAACTCCACCAAGCCTATGGTGCCGAAAAGCTACGTTCCTAAATGAATAGCATCGTGATCAAGTGGATCATAATCAATTTATGTACGAAATGAACCAATTATAAATAAGTCATCTCGGTGTGGATATAATCCACTTAGTAACACTCTAGTATCATCATTATGATTTCACTTTTAAACCTTCAGGAAGATCATGACAACAACTTGAAGATAAAAATCTGGACAACATAGAGGAAGAGTTCTAAATTTGATTCGAAGCTTTTATGTATTTTGCTTTGTTTTATTTTATTTTGAGAAATTTTGTTTTATTTTATTTTGGATATTATATTTGTTATATGTTAATTATTTTATTTTATTTTCTATCATGTGAACATTGTTTAGAACTATTAATTTTATAATTATTTGTTCAAATTTGTAAGAAGTACAAGGTATTGTCTCTATGTAAATTTAAATGTTTGGATTGATGGATGCACATACAATTTCACACAAATTCTTGTGCAAGTTTAGAAAATGAATAACTTTCCTATTCTTTATTCTTTATCTTTAATTTACAATTGTTACATTGAGGGTAATGCAAGTTCTAATTTAGAGATGGAAAAGGTTATATCATAAAATTGAGCTAATTTGAAATTTTTGTTTAAATATATGATCACATTTTTACTTTAGTTACATTTTAACTTGTTTTATCTGTTTTTATTTATTTTTATTGGTTTTAGTAATTTTAGTTTAATTTTAAAATATTTCTCGCAAAATTATTACGTCTTTTAGTTGATTTTATGTAAATAATTAAGTCTTTGCACTTTTAGATTAATTTCTTGAATATTTTATGGAGTTATGTGATAATTAGTTAGCTTTTGTCATAATTTATATTTCATGATAAAACGTTCAAATTACAATAAATCCAAAGTAACTGTTTAGGAATCAAATAATAGAGACTACCATATGAGAATATTTTGAGCCATTATATTCCCATTCTCAATGATAGTATTTTTTCAACTTTTTTAAATACTCTTCTTATCAATTCTAAATTGGTATATGATCTCTATAGTTTTTTCATTAAATGCTAGGATTTTTAAATCCAATAAAGTGTCATATATGTTTAAATTGAATGACTTAAGTAAAAATTGAAGGTATACTTCTTTCTTCATTTACGCATGACTTATATATATAGGGTTACTTAAACCAATACAAATGAAAAGGCCAAAAATTAGCCACTTACCACACCTACAAAATATGTACAAAGTGTACATGAGCCATTTCTTTAAGGAAAAAGAATATTCTAAAAAATAAAAATAAAATGAATCATATAAACTAAATACTATGACCCAAATATCATATAAAGTAGTGAGAAATGGTTAAATATAAAAGAAATATAGGAAATAAATCCCAAGAAATCATTTGTATTTTCTTCATTTCTATAAGACATATTACTTAAAAAAATTATTTGATGAATTTACTTGATGTATGAAAATAATATTTTATTTATTTACAATTCTTTTCATTCGGTTCCTTTTATAAGATCAATATTATGAACCACTTTGAGTCTTTTATTCTTTGAACACATGCAAGTTCATTTCTTTAAATAGATTATATTTGCATAAACCTTTGAATAAGTGCTTGAACCAATAGAATTAATGTTATTGAGAGTGTGCCTTGAGAGGTTAGAGTTGAAGCAAATTCGAATTTCATATACTGAAGTTGGACAAATTTAATATTAATACATTTTTTATTTGAATATGAAAATGATTTCCAAATAATTATTATAGTAAACAATGAATGTTTAGAATTTTAAAATGACTTGTGCTATGGATTTTAATTGTAAACTTAGAGGAAATTTAAAAACATAAGAAGTTTTGTTATTCTTTTTATTTTGTTATCTTTCTCATTTTTTTACTTTATTTTAAGTTTTATTTTGTTTGTTTAGGTGTTATTTGTTTTTTTGTTATTTATTTTTAATTTTTGCATTTTTAATTTTATGTTTGTGGGTATCATCTATAAAGACCCTCACGAGATTTAAACTCATTCAATAGGATAACCTAGGGATTTAAAGGCTTTGCATAAACTAAACAATTGTGTTAATCTATAAAAATGTTCAATTATCAATGCTTGAACTCAAAAGTTGTAGGCAAGTTTAAAAAAGTTGAGCAAGTTAAGAAAATATAAATAACATATGGGAAAAATATTGTCAACTTTAATTAATTTTATCAAATGAAACATTGAACTACTATGAAGGACCTACAATTGGAAAAATCTAAAAATTAGATTTTAAGGTTTAGTTATCCGGTCTGATTTAGAGTAGTACTCTTTTATTTGTTGGTACAATCGCCCGGTAGTTAGAGTGAAGCTCTATTTCAAAAGTTTTTATAAGAATTATTATCTAAAAATGTATTGATAACATGTTTTCAGTAGTGGTTTTAAAACTTGAAAGTTAGTACTCGGATAATTAAATTCTTAGGTTTAATTTGGACACCTTGAATAAAGTTTAAACTGTCTAACCCCACCAAAGGTGGCATTTAAATTGTTCATTTTCAATCTCTTAGAAAAATGAATTAATTTAATTAATCAAATTAGTTATCAACCCCACCCATAGGTGTTAATTGATTTATTTAGTTAACAAAGAATATCTAACCCCACCAAATGTGGTATTCATATAAAAAAAAGAGAATCAATAAATATCAATTTATTCTTTAATAACCTAAATAATATGAGCAAACATAATTACTTAGTTATTATATCCATAAATACTCCACTATTATAAAAAATAAAATTTACATAAATGTTTATTGAATCTGTATTTATGTTTATTTTTATGTTATTAGATTAAAAACATAAAACCCCAAAATATCATGACAGAATGTTTATGATTTAATTTTGTTTTTAAAAGTTTGAATAATAAATTAAAAACAACATACTTTCATTCCTTAGATCGACCTTGAGAGTATACTTATCATTTTCTACAAAATGATTCGTGCATTTGTGAGAGTTTTATAAATATAAAACCAAATTATCGACAGGATCGACAATGTCGGTTCTGTCTGTCAACCATCCTCAAAGAAATGTTTTTAAAACAGTCAATGAACATTCTACAAAATTTCACGAATTATTTTAAGTAATACTCGTCCTAAATAACATATAAGATGATTATTTATACGTAACTACCTTATTTATTCTCGATCTAAGATTGAGATCATCCTATATTGCTTTTATTCTTGTAGTAAAAAGATAATATGACGAACCAAATCCTTGGTAGAGAAATTGATTAATTGATGCAAAAAGGTTGATGATTTGTTGTTGTCATCGTAAACAATTTAACATTTTTGTTATTCTTGGTAGTGATTTAGTCATTTTGTTATGAAAAAATTACAATACAAGAACAAATTATCAAATTTTTAAAAGTAATATTTTTATTTTATTTTTTATCAACATTATAATTCTTGTTATTTATTATTTAAGACAATCTATAAAGTGATATCTTAACGACGATGAAAAAATATAATAAACAAAAAATAAAATAAAAAAATTAATCTTTATATTATCATTTTTAAAATAAAAAATTAAATTAACGTAAAAAAAATAAAGAAATAGCTAAACTTTTCCTTCTCATATAATTAAAACATTTATACTATCATCCACTTTTTTTCTTTTTATTTGAGAACAATCCTCGGTAAGTAAGCACAATTTTATTAATTTTATTTATTATTTGATGACTTTATGGCTATTTATTATCCTCCTTTTTTGTTTTATTATAAAAAAAAATGTTATCCCGAATCTTTTTTAAAATATTATTTTCATGGGTGACATAAACATCTGCTAGAACATGTACTTTATAATAATTTTATTTGGCTTTAATAATATGAAAATCACTTCATCTATTACGCAACATAAGCAAATGTTTAGTCAATCAATTCTAGTAAATTTTAATCAACCACCCGTCAATCAAAGTGAACAGAATGCCAAGTGTCAAAATTAGGTAATATAGCAATGATTTAGAGGTTATAATAGTCAAATTTCTTAAATATAAATGAGTTTTTTTATAATTTGAGAAAATTGAGAGGACATAAAGTAATTTTTCCTAATTTGTATGAAGTTAAGAAACCTTGTTAAGAGACTTGCCAATTACCGGAACCAAAAGCCTAACAAAGAAATAATTTTACTAAGCCAAAGCGTAAAATTAACGGTTTAGTTAAACTCAGTTTTTTAAGATTGATTTAATAAATTTAATAGACAAAAAAATTTATGGAACTAATTCATAAAGTTAAATAAATTAACTCATTTAATTCAATTCAAGTAACTCACAAATTTATTTACCAAGATATTTTTGTTAATAATAAAATTTCTATAATTATATATTTAATAATATTATTATAGAATATTGTAGTAAAAAAATATATATTTTTTTACAAAAATATAATAAAAAGACTATTTGTGTTAACATTTTTGTTTATAAATAAAATTATAAATATTTTTTTTTATTTTTTTTTTGTTTTATTTTTCAAAAAGTAAGTGAATCAAAGCTTTCAATTTATTTAAAAGTGAGTTAAATTAAATTAAATTTACATAAATTCATACAAGTTAAGTTAAATTATAATATACCTATAAATTAGTTGAATCTAAGAAATGTTAAACAGTTTAACTTATTTGACATATTTAATTATATATAATTAATGTAAAAATCTTAACATCTAAGAAAAAAATTTAACAAAAATAATAATAATAACTCTTAAAACTTATAATTACAAAAATAACATCTCTTTTATTATTTTATATATTTTTATTATTAAAGAAAATCTTATTCAAACATTTCATATTAAAAATTATTCAATCAAAAATTTTTTAAATTTAATTACGATAACTTATAATGTTAATTATTGAACTTCGATTAATTAAACATTGTTTAATGTTATTAGAGTTTAATTTTTAAGCATATTATTTTTTTATAATTTTTTAAAAATATATACACCAAAATCGCAATGTTTTTGTTTATATTTTTAAAGATCCTCAATGTCTTTTTTTTTTTAATTTAAGTTTCACAAATAATTGAGGTAATAACTTTACACCGAAGTGAAACATGGATGCTTTTTAAGAAGAAAACTATATATGAGGAAAAATTTTAAAAATGAAAATGTCCTAAGAGATAGCGACTTAGGATTTGGTAATATAAGAGGCCCAACTTCCTTCCTACTTGCTCTCCAAATTTGTGAAATTTGCTGTGTGAAAGTTAGCGAAGATACGGTGACTCCAAAAACAAAACAAAACAAAAAAAAAAAAGAATGAAAAAACTAATTTTTTATATACTATTACTTTTTAATAATAATATTATTAAATTATTAAAAAAATATATAATTCAAACATTATTTTTATAATAAATAAAGAATCATAATACTATATTTTTCTTTAAAAGAAATATTATATGTTTTTTTGGGACATTAAAACGGTTTAAACTAAATTTTGTGAATATATGTGTAACTGTATGATTATATAACTCTTTTTTCTGTTTTAAGTTTTGCACTGGTGATACAAATCACACGTACCATTAAAATAAGGCCAGTTGTAAGAGTTTATATATTTTAAAATTGTGATGAATTTTAAATAAAACCATATATTTTTAAATAGATATTTTAGACTCAAATAATTATAAAAAATATTCTATAAAATATAATTATGATATAACAAATTAGTAATAGTCTACTTGGTTGGAAAATATCTAATGTTATCTTTAATATTTTATTGTTGACCAAATATATATAATTGTGATACATTTTAACCGTGAAAAACATAAATATTTTACATGTTTTTATATATTTTATACTTTGAATACCTTATTATTTGATTTTTTTTTACTTTTTAATAGACACATTTTGATTTTTTCTTTATAATTTATCCCATATGTTTTTTTATCCTTTTGAAGTTTAGTTTTAAGTTGGTTTTAAATTTTAGATAAAATATATAAATATTAAAAAAATAAAAAGATTAAATTATAAAAAAATGTAAGTGAGGATACTAAAGTGTGAAAATAAAAAAGTGATTAAATTAAAATTAAAATTAAAAATAATAAATAAATTAAGATATATAATATAAAAAATGTGGAAAATAGTTCAACATTGAAAAAAATAAAATATAGAAGTAAGAAAATTAATAAATAAAAGGATTGGGTTATAAAGAAATAAATTAAAAGGATTACGATGTAAAAATGTAAAAATTAAAAATAAAGATTTTAAATCATGAAAGATAATAAAAGAAAATTAAAATATAAAAAATTATTTGTAATATATTTTTAATATTTATTAGTGGTGAATGATTTTTACACTAATTTTATTGTTCATTTTCAGCGTGATGTTAATCCCAAATAGAGAAAAGAAGTGATTTGGCTGTGACGGGGAACTCGCGATAATAATAACCTTAATAATCATAATTATTTTATATATTTAATTAATAATTATTAATTATGAATGTATATTAAATAAGTGAGAACAATTATCTTTATAACTACTATGTGACCATTTTAAATACATTTATATAATAGGTTATAAATTGATAATAATATTTTTATAATTTAAATACTTTTCTTATTTTTAATATTTATTTAAAAATATATTTAATTTAAAAGTTAAATTTTAATATAATTTTTAGTCTATTATATTATTTAAAATATTAACTCTAATTTTTATTTTTAACTATTTAATACATGTTTTAAACACAATAAAAATATAAAAAGTAAAAATAAATAAGATTTAATCAAATTATTCAAAGTATTTTTTGTTTTATTATAAAAAATATATTTTTTATATAATTATATTATAAAAAATAATATTAATATATATTTTATTTTTGATAAATACAATTTTGATATTCTAATAATCATTCCTAAAGACACTTATTATAGATTATGGTTATTTTAAAAAGAAAACTTTAAATTTTTTCAAAAAATCACAATTTTAATTATATATAATTAAAATATTCATCTTCAATAATTAGTATTTTTTAATCATATTTTTTATTTTTAATATTTATTCAAAAATATATTTAAAAAATTTAATTTTGACATAATTCGTATTCTACTATACTATTTAAAATATTGATATTAACTTTCATCTTTTAATTATTTATCATCTTTTTTAGTAAAATAAAATTATAAAAATAATAATAGATAAAATTCAATCTAATTATTCTAAATATTATGTATTTTATTATTAAAATTTTATTTTTTACAATTATATATATAAAAAATAATATTAATATATATTCAATTTTAATTAACCACACTTTTATACTAAAATAATAACTTTTTTCTAAGATTATTTTCAAGAAAAGATGATAATTGTTTTTACATATAACTATAATTTCAATAGTTTCAATTATTCACATCTTAATTTAATAATAAAATTCATCTTTTATTTATTTTACAAATTATAGTATTATATTGGTCTCTATATTTTACTTAAATTTATCCATATATATATATTATATTAGTCTCTATATTTTATTTAAATTTACATATATATATATATATATATATATATATTTTAAAATTTTAAAATTAATAGTATGATTTTTAAATTTTTAAAACTTTTTAAATAGATTTATAAACTTTAAAATTATATTATTTAATTATTAAAATTTTAAAACTTTAACGATAGATTTTTAATTTTTAATTTATAAATATTTATTTTTAGTTGATATGTTATAGAAACTTTGTATAAAATTTTAAAAAATTTACAATTAAATTATAATATTTAAATATTTAAATATATTTAATTAAAATTTTAAAATTAATAATATAATTTAATATATTTTAAATTTATGTATAAATTTTTTTTAATTTCAAATCACAAATTTAATTATCAAGATATCATTTAATGTTTTTAAAAAGTTTCAAACGGAAAAAGGAAATGGCTAAAAATTTGAATTGAATTGGTAGGAATCTTACCGTATAATTAGCATCACAACCGTCGAAATCAATCACAACGCCTTTCCCGTCTATACAAAATTCCTAATCCATCACAACCGTTTATAAATCAATCACCGCCTTACCCATTTTTCTATGCAATCATAACAGTTCGTTTTACCAAAAGAACCTAACAGAAGAACATTATATCTTCTCGGGCGAAGTGGTGGCACGTGCCGGCCTGCACAGTAAAGCGAAAAGTGAACGAATCAAAATTCGACGCCATATCTTACCGTCAATACCAACTCTTAAAACCATATCCAACGGCTTAAAACACTTACTTTCTCTGAGGATCTTACTTCACATCCAACCGTCCAGATTGAATCTCACTCTCCCCTTTCACAGGATAAAAACTAAATCAAAGCTCTGTACTATTTCTTTCAGATTCACTTCCCTCTGAACTTTTCTTCTTCCCTCTTTTTTTTCTTCTCCTTTTTCTGCTCATTTTCCGAGTTTTTTATGGTAGTTTTCCTGGTTTGTGTTCTGCTAACTTGCGCTAGTTGGACACTGCTTATCGTGAGCTGCCGGAGATGTCGCCGGATGTATTTGTAGAAAGTACGTTGTTGATGATAAGAATCTCACGGTATAGGAGAGGTTACTAGGGAAATACCAAAATTGGAAGGTGAGATTAAAGAAGTATAAATCTCTTAGTTGAAAATGGAAGGTCAGATGAGCCAAACGGCGAAGCTTACGAGGACCCAGTCCTCGCTCCGGTCATCACCTACCATCCGGTCATCCATTCACAGTCTTTCTTCGATTACCGAAGTGGACGATATCACGACCCAAGACGATGAAGAAAAGCTTAAAAAGCCACTTCGGTCTGGTTCGACCCCACGAACCGGGTCTCACCGGCTTACTCTTCAGTTCTACGTTATGACTTCTCTCTCTCTTTTAAGCATTTTCTTCTTTTTCTTCTTCTATCTCAGAAGGAAAGAGATAACCACTTCGGAGAACTTGTTATTGGCTTTAATTTTTGTGGCTGTGACGCTTTTTTTAGCGAGTAAGAACAAGGGTCTGATCCATCATAGCTTTTTGTCAATCAAGCACTCCTGGGACGAGAATATGAAGCGACTCGGTTTTTCCAGGAACAATGCGAAGCAAGTTCAGTGGTTCATTGGTGATTCGAGCAATAATACGGAGGCCAAGAAAGAGAGGCGGATTATTCGAGAAGGGGTAGAGTTCTACAGTAATGGGGATTTCTATGAGGGCGAATTCCATAAAGGGAAGTGTAATGGAAGTGGTGTTTACAATTACTTCGTAAATGGGAGGTATGAGGGGGATTGGATCGATGGGAGGTACGATGGGTATGGAATTGAGAGTTGGGCGAGAGGTAGTAGATATAAAGGACAGTATAGGCAGGGATTGAGACATGGTTATGGAGTTTATAGGTTCTATACTGGTGATTCATATGCAGGGGAGTGGTATAATGGGCAGAGCCATGGTGTTGGAGTTCAAAGTTGTTCTGATGGTAGCTGTTATATTGGGGACTTCAAGTGCGGTGTCAAGCATGGCCTTGGTTGCTACCATTTTAGGTTAACTCTTATGCTTTGATAAAATCTTTTCCTTTTTCAATTCCTTTTTGTTGAATTGTGTTATCTTTTGATATCCTTTATTTGGGTTCCTTTTCTTTTTCAATTCGTAATTTCTTATTGTTTATGATGTATGTTACATGTTAAATTTGGTTCTTTTTGTATGTTCTCCGTTTAGCTTCATTTAGTTATTCATAGACTTGGCTCTTAGAAGTTATACTCAATCTTGAACTTTAATGGATTTTCGTACTTCCTTTATTCATGAAGTGATATAAAACGGTGAATTTTAAATTGCCATTTTTCTGTACTCTTTCTGGGTTACCTATAATCTGTTGAAAGCATGAATCTTTACAGGATCGTTTCGGAGTTAAAAGTATCTTGGCTAGGAGTCTAATTATACCCTTGGGACATCCAAGATTGGTTCTCTCTCTGGGTGATTTAAACATAATCTACAGAAATGCTGTAATGGTGATACTTATTGTGTTTTCTTGCAGAAATGGTGATAAATATGCTGGGGAATATTTCGGAGACAAAATCCATGGGTTTGGGGTCTATCACTTTGCTAATGGACATTGTTATGAAGGAGCATGGCATGAAGGACGCAGGCAAGGCTATGGCTTGTACAGTTTCCGAAATGGCGATTCGAGATGTGGCGAATGGGATGCTGGTATACTCAAGCACTCTCTGCCTTCACTAACAGATGCTGTTCTTAGATCATTACAGGTATTGAATTTGGATTTATACTGATTTTACATTCAATTATGCTCTATGTTACTTGAACTTTTTATTTTTTGTAAGGATTATGTCCAAGCAACTTTGACATGAACTGTGTAGGTACTCTAATACTTCAATTTGGTGTAAATTTTTAAACTTTTTGGAAAAATGGGTGCATATGACCTATATATGCATCCAAATATTTATGACTATTGTTGTCTTAAAAATTATGTTTTACATAATTTATGCTTGCTGTCTTCATTTAATGGTCCTTATCTTTTATGTTTTTCACGCTCTAACTTAGGTAATTGTGTTTACCATTTTTTAATGTTTAGGCTGCTAGAAAAACAGCAAAGAGTGCTATTAACATAAGGCGAGTTGATGAACATGTGAACAAGGCAGCTGTGGCAGCTAATAGAGCTGCCCATGCTGCAAGAGTTGCAGCCGTGAAAGCTGTCCAGAATCGGATGGATGGTAAATTTTGTGATACACATGTTTGAGAGAAGAATGATTTTTATTTCTAACTGTAAATGTTGCTTGTTTTGTTTTTTGTTTACTAATATTTGGAAGTGTGACCCCAGTAAGCAAAGCTCATTGGAGGTTTAGAAGTGGAGTAAGTTTTAAGTTTCCATGATCACAACACTGTAACTTGTATATATATCAATGGGAATAAGAAATTTGAAGGGAATCCCGGGTCCTGAGAAATTATTTATTTATTCGTACCTATCGAAATTCAATATTAATATAATTTTTTATTTCAAAAAAATAAATATCCAGTAATAGGTGGAGTGAGGGAGAAATATCTCTGTTTTTTTTATCGAGTTATGTTTTTATGGGTTTTTTTTTTCGGATAAGCTGTTGCGGGGGTTTCTTAAATGTTGTTCTTTTATTGTCTTCTGGACTGCAACAGTGTATCAAGTATTTTATTTATTTATTATTTTTTCATTATATTTTCAACATTTTTATTCATACTGACAATATTGTATAAAATAAATATAATCTATTTTTAGATAAATAAATTGATTGGTTTTAATCGATAAATTTTATTTCATTTTAATTAAGAATTTACTGGGTTTGTTGTGAAAAAAATTCGTTTTGTTTTGGATTAAAATGAATTAAAGGGTGTTAATGTAGAATTTTCTTTCAAAATTTTAGTAATTTTTTTTTCTTTATAGATTTTACAAAAATTTACATGGTCAATAATATTCTATATTTTGGTGAAATTGAATTTTTATAAATATCGTTTTTCTTCTCCATCTATTTCACTTAAAATATGTAAATCTTGTCTATGTACGACATCAAATAAAATATTTAAAGCATATGAAAGTTCTTATTAAAAGGAAAAAAAGTGCTCAAAGTTTAAAGATTCAAATACTAAGCATTAATATTGTAAAGCTCTGCAGAAGTATTATCTTATCTTAACACAATCAATGAAAATCTTTATCAAAACTTCTTTGGCAGAATTTGCAGAGACAAAAATATTAAATTCAATTAAAGAGCATCTCAGCAGATGTTGGTGTTTGTTTCGCTTTTTCTGTACAAAGAACTTCCTCACCTCACCCTGTCACCCATCCACAAGCCCTTGCTCGTATAAACAAAACAAAAAAGAGATCTTAAAATGTGGAAGATTAGGATATAACATTATTTTAGTTTCACACACATTTACCTACATCTTGTCAAAAACCCAAAATAACACTTATATGTTTACATCTAGAAGCTATTGTAGTTCCACGCTTAGAAGAGAAATAAAATAAAAATATTAGGTGTAAATATATTTGATAAATTTATCAAATAATATATATATTATGGTTAAAATTTGGTCAATTATGGAATAAATTTTTGACTGGATAGATAATTTTGTCTATAAATAGGTAATTTTTTTTGCCTATAAATAAATAATATTTTTTACCTTAGAGAGATACACCAAAAATGAGAAATAAAGCAAAATCAAAGTAACAATTTTCTTTGATGAAAAATAATATTGTGTGTGAGAGAGAGAATATTTTTAAAAAATATTTAAGATATTTTTCTAAAAGAAAAGTGATAAAATAATGAGTTTGTGAAACACTTGTGTATAATTATTTTGGGTTTATCTCAATTTGTTAGATTATCTCTTACTTTGTAATCATTAATTTTTTTAGTGGAAGAAATATTTTTTGGAGTTTGTCCCGTGAATGTAGCACAAGTTAAAAGGTGAACCACGTTAAATTGGTTGTGTTATTATTTTACTTTATTGAATTTATTTTACTTTTACATGTGTCCCAACAACAGGTATTAGAGTTGGTCTAGTAAAATTTTTAGTATGCTCGATGATTGCAGCATAGGCTGGTCTGCCACATCAGAAAAGATTTTATTAAGTTTATGTCATATTTATTTACAAAAAAAGAAATATAGAGAAAAAAAGGTCAAGCCTAAAGGTAGATATTGAGAAATTTAATGACAATAATAATTTCTCAATATGGTAAATAAGGATGTAAGATATTCTCATTCAACAGAAGGTCCATAAGGCACTGCTCATAAAAGAAAAGAAGGCAGCAACTGTCACCGAGGAAGAGTGAGAGGAGATAGATGAGATTGCAGCCAGTATAATCAGTCTAAATCTCTTAGATAGTGTCTTGCAAAATATTGAATACAAAAATTGTAAGACTGCAAAAGAAACATTGGAGACTAAGAAAACATGTACGTGTCAAAAAACCTTGCCAATAAATTTTATTTGTGAAAAGAGTATATCAGATGAGGAGGGAAGATAATGTGAGCATGATGCAGCACGTTAGCGATTTCAACATCAATTTTCTCATTTAGCAAGATTCAATGTGAGTTTCGATGATGAAGAGAAAGTTGTGATGTTGTCGGCATCACTACCCTCATCATATAATCATCTCACCACAATTTTGACTTATGCGAAAGACAAGATGAAGTTTGAAGTTGTTGTAGAAACCCTATTTTCATATGAAAAATAGAACAGGGAAAGAGATTCAAAAACACACGCCCTTATCACAAAGTCCAGAGGAAAGAGACAATTTAGGGAACATAAACCTAGAGGCAAGAGCATATAAAAATCAAACAAATATGTCAATGTTGAATGCCAATATTGTAAGAGGAATGGGAATGGTCACATCAATAAATTTTACCGAGTGTTCAAGAAGGAACAAGAAACGAACAAAGGAAAAGCAGTGAAGAAAGATGACAGTAGTTATGAAAGAGGATATGAGTAATGGTGAGCAAACAAATACCATAGATGATTTCAATGTCATTTTTGATGAAGATTTTGTCAATCTTGCATCACACGAGACCAGTTGGGTAATTGATAGTGGTGCTACAATTCATGCTACATTGCGTAGAGAATTTTTCTCATCATACACATATGAAAGTTTTGGTGTGTTTATAGGAAATGAAGGCTTGTCAAAGGTTATTGGCAAAGGAGATGTTTTCTTGGAAACATAGAATGAAATCAGACTATTTCTGAAGGATGTCAGACATATTTTAGATATACGCCTGAATTTGATTTCTGTATGCAAACTTGCAAATGAAAGATATTGCAGCTCCTTCATTTATGACAAATGAAAACTTACAAAAGGCTCCTTAGTAGTGGCTAGAGGTGAAAAACATACAACTTTGTATATAATGTAAGCGAAGCTCTCCACCATCATAGTAAATGTTGTGGAGAAAGAAAGTACAACTGAATTATGGCATAGGAAACTTAGTCACATAAGTGAAAAAGGTATGACAAGTTTAGCTAGGAAGAAGATACTGCTCAGAATGGATGGAGTACATTTGGAGAAATGTGTTGATTGTCTAGCAGGAAAGCAAAACAAAGTTTATTTCAAGAGTTCCCCTCCTTTCAAAATGAATAATATTTTAGATTTGATTCATTAAGATTTGTGTGGACTAATGCCAAAGTCACTTGGTAGTGCTCAATACTTTGTGACTTTCATTGATGATCATTCAAGGAAGACGTGGGTATATCTTCTGAAGATAAAGGATCATGTGCTAGATGTCTTCAAAGAATTTCATGCCTCAGTTGATAGACAGATTGGGAAGAAGTTGAAGTGCATTCGAATAGACAATGGTGGAAAATACACAAGACCTTTTCATGCTTACTACAAAAAGCATGGTATTCGGCATCAGATGACACCTCCAAAGACACCGTAGTTGAATGGCTTAGCTGAAAGGATGAAAAAAATTTGATGGAGAGAGTCAGATGTTTATTCTCACATGCAAAGTTGCCTAAAACTTACTGGGGTGAAGTCATACTCATAGTTGTACATGTGTTGAATCTTTCACCCTATACTCCTCTTAAGATGGATGTTCCAGATAAAATGTGGTTAAGAAAGGATGTTTCCTATGATCATCTGTGGGTGTTTGGTAATAATAAATTTTTTCATATCTCCAAGGATGAGAGATCCAAGCTTGATGTCAAGACAAGACAATTTATTTTTATTGGCTATGGTCAAGATCAATTTGGTTATAAATTTTATGATCAAATTGCAAAGAGACTTGTCAGGAGCTATAATGTTGTATTTGTTGAAGATGAGACCATTGAAGATATTGTCAAAATGGAGAAGGATGTTCCTAATTTCAAAGGTGACTCATCAGATTTGGAATTAATTCCTCCAACATTAGTGCCAAGACAAGTTAGAGATGAATGCCATTATGTTACCATAAAAGTTGGTTTTGAAAACGAGAGAGATGATGATGTTCATTATCTAGCATCAACACTTATGACTTCCTCTGCTCCACTAAGAAGAAGTGGTAGACTGAGACGACCATCTACCACATATCCTCCAGATAAGTATGTAACTTTCACTGATGGGAAAGAACCTAAGAATTATGAAGAAGCCATGGATGACGAATCCAAAGAAAAATGGATTGAAGTTATACAAGATGAGATGAAGTCCTTTCATGAGAGAAAAACTTTTGAGCTGATGAAGCTTCCCAAAGGGAAGAGGGCTTTGAAAAGTAAATGGGTGTTTAGGGTGAAGCATGAAGAACACAGTTTCAATCTGTGATACAAAGCCAGACTTGTTGTCAAGGGATTCATCCAAAGAAAAAGAGTTGACTTTGACAATATTTTCTCACCAATTGTGAAAATGACATTCATCCATACTATGTTGGGGTTAGCAGCAAGTCTTGACATGAAGGTTGAGCAAATGAATGTCAAAACTACCTTCCTACATAGTGACTTAGAAGAAGAGATATAAATGGAGCAACTAGGGGGTTTTAAGCAAAAAAGGAAAGATGATTATGTTTGCAAATTGAAGAAAAGCCTTTACAGCTTAAAATAGGCACAAAGACAATGGTATAAGAAATTTGAATCTGTTATGAGGGAACAAGACTACAAAAAGATTACTTCCGACCATTGTATTTTTGTGTAGAAATTCTCTAATGATGATTTCATTATTTTTTGATCTATATGGATGATATGTTGATTGTTAGCCGGAATATTTCTTGAATCAATAACTTGAAAAAGTAGTTAAGTAAGTCTTTTGCCATGAAAGACTTGGGGCTAGCAAAACAGATTCTTGGCATGAGTATTATTAGAGACAGAAGTGCCAAAAAATTATGGTTGTCATAGGAGAAGTATATTAGGAAAGTACTTCAGAGATTTCATATGGATAAGGCTAAAATGATTAGTTGTCCTCTTGCTAATCATTTTAAGCTAAGTTCTAAGCAAAGCCATTCTACAAAGAGATGGAAAAGGTTTCATATGCTTCAGTAGTTGGAAGTTTGATGTATGTCATAGTTTGTACACGGCCAAATATTGCTCATGCAGTTGGAGTCATGAGTAGATTCCTTTCATATCTTGGAAAGGAACATTGGGTTGTAGTGAAATAGATTTTCAAGTATCTTCGAGGTTATTCCAAAGTATGCCTATGTTTTGGAAATGAAAAACCTTTGTTAGTTGGATACACAGATGCATATATGGCTAGCAATGTGGATTTCAAAAAATCCACTTCACCTGATTACATTAGTAAGGGGAATTGTGTCATAGCAATCAAAGTTACAAAAATGTATTGCACTGTCCACTACAAAAATAGAGTTTATACCAGCAACGAAAGCATGTAAAGAGTTGCTATAAATGAAAAAATTCCTGAAAGAATTTGGGTTGTAGCAAGACAATTACCAATTATTCCTGAAAGAACTTGGGTTGTAGCAAAAACATATTGATGTGAGATATCAATGGATTAGGGATATAATGGAGAAGAAGCAGCTTGAGAAGATCCATACAAAGGAAAATTGATCAGACATGTTGACGAAAATTCTTCTAAGATAAAATTTTGAATACTGTTGTTTAGCTGCTGGATTGGTGGAAACCTTCATGTAGTCGGGAGGGAGAGATTTGTAGGTCTTACACGTATGGAAGAGGAAGAAAATAAAAATGTTAGGTATAATCACACACACACACACACACACACACACACACACACACACATATATATATATATATATATATATATATATATATATATATATATATGGCTAAAATTTGGCCAATTATGTGGTCAATTTCTAGCCACAAAATGAATAGGTAATTTTGCCTATAAATAGATAATGTTTTTACGTTAGAGAGACACACTAAAGAAGAGAAACAAAACAAAACCAAATGAACATTTTTTTTTATGAAAAAATAGTGCTGTATTTGTGAGATAGTAAGAGAGACTATTTTAGAAAAATATTTAAGATGTTTTTCTAAAAGGAGAGCGACAAAATAGTGAGTTTGGAAAACATTTTTGTGTAACTATTTTGAATTTATTAGTGAAAGAAATATTTTTTAAAATTTGTTCCTTAAACGTAATACAAATTAAATGATAAATTATGTTAAATTATCATGTCATTATTTTACTTTATTAAATTTATTTTATTTTTATTTGTTTTCTTACGAATTATGGTTAATTTATTTATTTATTTATTGATCAATACAATTGTATCCACTATTTATTAATCAATAAATGACCGTCGTTGTATCACATTGTGTTGTTGTGAGAGATTAAGTTGAGATATATAGGTTTCTTCAACTCAAAATTAGCTATTTAAACAATTTTTTATTTCGCCGTAGTGATTAAGTTGGTCAATATAATATTAGTTCCAACTTCAAACACTCTATATGTTATAAATCTATCATAAAATGCAACTGTTTTTCAAGTGACAGATAAATTATCATTTGTTGCTTTCAATTTTTTATAATTTTCTATTTAAAAATTATAATAATAATAATTAATAATAAAAAGTTAATACGATGACATAGTTTATTTTTAATTTAATAAATTATATGTATTTCTTTTAAGAATAATATGTTCAATTTATTTACTTTTCAGTTTTTGAATGATAAAAATTTAAAAATTAAAATTCAAAACAAACAAAATTCCATTATATGCATTTAATTTGTCCATAATCACTTATATTTTGCCTAAATATTTTTTTAGGAAGAATCAGTATCCCATTTGACCAAAACAAATCCGCACCTAATTTCTAGTGGATACAAGTTTACCATATTGATAATTTAAAATACCTCTCAGGGCCAGGTCGTCACGAACTCACGGTCCATTAGGTTAGTCAACATGTACCTTCTAAATTGCTAGTCTAATTGAATGTATGAGAAATTCTTTATTCTATTTAAAATTAAATAAGATGTCGTTTAGTAATAAAAAAGAGGATAACTAAGTTGGCCCCTTTTCTAATATCAAAAAAATTAGAAACTTATTTTTCAAGTTTAATAAAATTATACAACCATTTTGAAAAATAAAAATAAAAAATTAAAAGGCACGAATTGGTCAATGCACTAACTTAGGATTTCATGACACTTTATCTCTAACCTCTAATTTATAAGAAAGGATAACTATAGATGTTGTATGCTTATTCTAAAAATAGATGTTGTATGTTTATTCTAAAAATAATACTTAAATTTTATATTTTTTTTTGTAAAATTTTAGTTTTATTATTATGAAAAATTGGTTGCATAACAGTAAATAATCATTTTTATATTTTATATTTATTTTTTATTTTTTATTTTTTTTGTTATAGTTTATTTAAGATAAAACAATATCTATTTAACCTAACTAAAAATGTCAAAAATAAAATAAAATAATTTATTTTGTATTTGTACAATCACTTTTTAATTACAATAAGATTTAAAATATTATAAAAATAAATATAAAAATTAAATATTATTTTTATAATAAATATAACACTTCGAAGATATTTATCTCAATTTATAAATGGGGCAAAGTTTATGACGTACAAATGATGGATGCTACTGATATTTCATAATTTTTAGCTAGTAGGAAACATGTGTTTTCCCCGTTCAAGTAGGATAATGTTGAGAAGTGTTACTTATTTTAAGAATACCTTCCATATGTTATGATCTAAGGGTGGTGGGTGGGGGGTTATTAATTGTCTAGTTGATGAAGAATAGGAGAAAAAAAAACGAAAAGAAAAGAAAAGAAAAGAAAAGAAAAGAAGAGTAAAGAAAGAAAAGAAATATATTCAACTTTCATGTATGCTGGATCTACAATCCATAATACATATATTTTATAAAGTGTCATTATAGTCTTAGCAAACAAACATGTTACATTGTTTTTGTAGGGTAGCAAGAAAATAAAGAAGCAGTACAAAAAGACCTTTCCTCCTTTTTCTCCTCCTTTTATGAACATTCAAATCTATGTCATATTATCTTATTATTTCATAAACTTCTTTTAGTATGAGTAATCAATAGTGTATTTTTACTTTTTGTAAGGATAAAATATACCTTTTATCTGTGATTTACAAGTCTACGAGAAGACGACCTAACAATATATATATATATATTAAATATACCTTTTTACTTTTTGTCTTCTTTATGCTCATATTCCTTTTTTGCTTATAGTTTTTCGTTATTATGCTTTGCCCTTTGTTTTAGTTATAAAAAAAAGGGTAAGTTTGAGTTAAAACTATTTCATTCCTTTATCATTCTTTGTTGTGTTTATGTTTGGTGGAAGTTTATTATTATACAACAAATAACCTTGTAACTCAACATCATAAAAAAATCATTATGTACATTATTTTTAATAAGAAATGACTGAAGTAATTATTATTTTAAAAAAAATCAATTCCCCCTTTTTTTTAAAAGAAAAGGACAATCGAAGAAAAAATAGTTTCGTCTCCCTCGAAGGAGTAGACTTCAAATTCTTCTACATTTTTTTGTTTTAGGTTTGCATGGATATCATTTACCTTCCTTTATCTCCCTTATTTATGCCTATTACATTTTCTTTACTTTTTTATCATATCCGATACTCTTACAAGCATTATCCCTTCAATATTAACAAAACTTTCCCATTCCTTGAGACAAATCTACCACCATTATCACTTATCACCCCTAAAGCTTCACTATTGATAATCACTGTAATCTAAGGGTAGCATTACTATAATACATACATATGACTTTGATTTTTAATTGTGATCATAGATATATGATCACAGTTATAAGAATCGAGACTTAAGTGAGAGATACTATAAATTGTTACCTATGACCTTGATTTTTTAACCGAGGTTATAGACATATCCTATGATCTCAGTTTTTACATTAATCGAGGTCATAGACATATCCTATGACCTCTATTTTTAAATAATTGAGGCCATAAGACATGTCTATAGCCTTGATTATTCAAAAATCGAGACTAGCGTAATGGTGTTGTCGTGTTGGTGCTGGCGTGCTAGTGCTAGTGCTAGTGCTGACGTGCTAGTGCTAGTGTTGACGTGTTGGTATTGGGGCTGGTGCCTGGTGCCTGGTGCAACTTTTAATTTAGTAAAAACTATTATAAAATAAACCTAAGAGATTAATAACCAAATTAATAAAATGTTTTTTGGACTCAATTTTATAAACAAACATTTGATGGGTAATATGAGTACCCAACATCTCATAGAGCTCATAAGTTTCATAAGCATTTTGTTTCTCCCATAGCTCTACCTGTAGTGTTTTCCACTGTAAAGTGACACTATTGTATCAACCCATAATAGAAAAACTAATTTTATAGATGTAGTGGGAAGTGGTGGTGTGGACACTGAATGAGAAATAGTTTGAATCTAGCCCAAGCCTTATGAAAGGTTCTCCTTCCATATAAGAAATTGTAACAATTTTAGCTCTCAAATTGGAAGTCTTTTAATGAGAATAGAAATTTCCCATAAATTTATGAAAAACGCTTTTGCAAGTTGTCAAAGAACCTAGTAGGAGAGTCAAAAGCAAAGATTTTTCCTTATCTTTGAATGTGTATGGGAAACACCTCATTTTAAGTTGGTCTTCATTGAGCCCTTGTAAAGAAAATGTATATAGAGTTGGATATAAATTCCTAATAAAAGTCAAAGGAACTTCATTAGGAATTTTATAAAAGGAGGATAATACGGAAAAATGAATATTTTCAATTTATCATTTCTAACAATTTCCCCCAATTGTATGTTAGAAGTAGTAGTGCCACTTATTGGCCTTACATACTTCTTCATTGTTCATCTCCCTTGATAAAATGTCCCCATTAGTAATAGCTATTATTGTAACTCTTGTGGTGGTTCTTGGATTTCAGTTTCTAGCCTACTTGAGTACTCTTTGGATCTGTTGATACTATTCATGAAAGGTATTACTTTACATATAATAAAAAAAACAACAAAGAAATCAAAACACTAAAAAATATACCATTAAAAATAAATAAGAAAATAAAAGAAATAAAAATAGACAATAAAAAAATAATTGAAATAACTAAAACAAAAAGGCAAATAACAAAAGAAAAAATAAACAAAAATAAATATTAACAAAATTATAAAATAAAAATAAAGAAATTATGAAAACTAACTAAAAAAGAAAACAAATAAACAATTTAAAAGCCAATTTTTGGGCAACAACATCAAAAATTTGATGCACAAATTTTAATTGCTTGCAAGTGTATAAATCACTAGCAAACTAATGATAAGTTTATCTCGAGATCGGTCTTTAAAGGAATTGACATGTTATTTTAAAAAGTTAAATTATTTTCCTATTTAACTAAAAGAACAATCCTAAACATTTTAACAATGTTCGGTTGAGAGAAAAATTATAAATTTTAAAATAATTAAATGAATTAAATAAAGTAATTAAATTATAACCAAATAAAAATGGATGAACAAATTTACGAAATTAACTCGTTGTCCATTCATAGAAAGAACAAATTAAATGATTTTCATAAAAAGTTAGAATTGATGATTTTTTTTAAATAAGAAAAACTTCAATAATCATGACAATCCTCGAAAAATTATAAATTTTAAAATGATTAAATGAATTAAATAAAGTAATTAAATTATAGCCAAATAAAAATGGATGAACAAATTTACGAAATTAACTCGTTGTCCATTCATAGAAAGAACAAATTAAATGATTTTCATAAAAAGTTAGAATTGATGATTTTTTTAAATAAGAAAAACTTCAATAATCATGACAATCCCCCATAATTCTCAATTAACCAATAAATTTTAAAATTGGACTTGGAATTGATTAATTGGTAAACTTAAAGGAAATATATAAACCATCTAATTTAACTCAAATGAGTGAAATTAAATTAGATTCTTATTCATAAATGCACAACTAAGTACAAATTATGTGTCTATTGCTTAGTTCTAAATCAAAATTTAATCCATCATTAATTTATAATCAAAGATATGAAAAATATGAACAAAAAAAATCAAATTTTATTTAATTAAATCATAAAATTATTTTTCCAATCATTGAAAGGAACAATAAAATCTTATATACAAAAGTTAACTTATCATAACTAAATTAACTAAAATTTATTCAATTACAAAATATATTTAGATTATAGAGAGAAAAAGAAGACCTAGCAATAACTCCTTTTTGATTTGTGATTCTAAATCTCCAAATTGATTGATTGTCTTCTTCAAATCATTGAAAAAAAATTCACAATTAAAAGCTTTTTTCTCTATTTTTTGTGTTATGAATGGTGGATTATAGCTATAAGAAGTTGGTAAGGCTTAATGTTTTTAAGAAGAGTTTAGAGTGTATTTATAGGTTAAATTTAGGGTAAAATACTTTTGTACACATATTAGGGTTTCTATCCATTTTAACACTCGGGCCACAACATGCTTTAATCTGCACCACGACATATATTAAAAATTGAATCCTTAGTTGAAACCCAAAAGACTTGTGCCCTGGCATGGAATTTATTGGACCACACCATACTTTGAATTCCAACAAACACACAAATAAATCTAAGATCACTTCACCATAGGATGGATTTTGTTGAGCTACGGTGTGCATATAATTTCCAGAATCAGGAAATGTCTAGGCTGCGACATTCACCTATTTTTTGGTTTTTGATATTCTGGTACATTTTACTTGTGTGAGTTACCATTTACAACCCTATTTTTACTCTTTTTGCTCATATTTGTCTAATATTCTTCCACTAGGTGGGGGTAGTAGTAGTAAAGGTTCAAAGTCAAGTGCCTCAATGAAATGTCATGGATGTCAAGGGTCTGAAATGAAAGTATCTATTAGACATCTTGGCCCATCTATGATCCAACAAATGCAGCATCCTTGTAATAAAAGTATCTATTAGACATCTAAAACCTCAATATAAATGTTGTAAATGGAGGATAAATATAAAATGGCATAAATAATTTATGGTAGTATGGATTGGATATTACTACCATCAGTTTCATTAGCTACATGGAAAGGTTTAAGTTTGAAATTGTGTCATGTCACTTGTTTTTCTACATAAGTACAAAATGTAAGTGCAGTAGTTTTGATATTGGAAGCATGGGTAATTTTAACATTGTTGACGATCTGGGTTTAATTAATTGGCTACTTTGTATGAAAATTCTGAAGTAGGTTGCTTTGTAGAGCTCCTTTGTTTGTTAATTTTGAATTCTTAATTGAAGAAACTATTTTATTGATTTTTTTTGGGCTAAGCATAAACCAAAGAATTCCAAGAACATCAATTGATATGGAATTGTTGAAACATGGTTACCATGTGATTTGGTTGGCTAATGTTGCTGGTGCAAGCTTAGTGAAAACCTCTTGCTTGCAAAAGATGGTTCAAATTTTTCGGGTTCCTTATCAACTCTCTTATGGTGTTCCATTATTCAGGTCCATGTTTAAAATGTTCTTATAGACAATAATTGAATTTAAATCTATACCATAAGCTGATTGATTAAAGACTTCTTTGTTAAATGTGAAACTGTCCTATTATGAATGAAAGCAAAACAAATGGCACTTCACCGCTGTATTTTTCTAGTATTTTTCTTTCTCTTTTGTATTATCTAGATATGGTCGACATCATTCCAGTTATGGTGGAACATGCGTGCTACTACAATTCTGACTAACTTGGTTGAGAAAACATATTATTGTAGATTTTTGTAATTGACGACGTTAATTTTGAGGCTCAACTAATTGTATGATATCTTTGATCTGGCAACCTTGACTAAGTTTGAGAAGTTGACATTATAGAAACCTGCATTGTCCATATGTACGAAGCATAATATATCTTCGAATGCATTCTATTATTTATGTTTTAATAATGGATATGGTTCTCTTTTTGATGGATCCTGAAATTCTCTCATATCTTCTTTTTAATAAAGATTATTACTATTTATTATTTTCTCTTTGATTTTGATAATTGGAGTCAGGCTTTACTCTTAGGAATTAGGTGAGATGAAATGAAACTCATTTGAAATGTGAAATGTGAAGAGCGAAGAAGCATCTTTACTCCAAAGGCATTTTGGTTTCACCTGATGAAGCGGTATAACAATCTTTTGATTTTTTTAAATACATTTGCAACCCTACTGAGTAGATAAATTACAAGTTTTTGTATTTATTGCATATCCTCTCTGTACTATGGTTGATCTTCATTTACGAAAATTTCTATACAACTTGACACTGACACAAGAGATATTGTTTTTGTCTTACAACAGAAAGAGCATCCCAAGTTTAAGAGAAAAGGGTGATGATCTATTTTATGAGTATACTTTGTCCATTACGGAGACACTGTGTGGCTTCCAATTCATATTGACACACTTGAATGCCAGACAACTTCTTATTAAATCCCATCTTGGAGAAGTTGTCAAGCTTGGTAAGTTACAATCAACTTCGTTGTTTTCTTTAATATTTTATTATTAAGATAAAATAACTTTGTTTGTTATTTAATGGACACACCTATTTGACGTTTATGGTGTTATCCAGTGACTGTCTATCTGTCTTAGGTTTTCCA
Organism: Hippophae gyantsensis; assembly: GCA_030763125.1. NCBI lineage: Eukaryota > Viridiplantae > Streptophyta > Magnoliopsida > Rosales > Elaeagnaceae > Hippophae > Hippophae gyantsensis. The sequence goes on along the minus strand of CM061032.1, from coordinate 20,308,715 downwards.
GCAAAGTTGTTCTGAAAATTGTATGTATTGACATTTCATATGTATTAAGTGTTGATTGGTAGGCTCAATATATATATCAAAACTTACCAAGATTGTTGGGATAACTATAACAGCTTCTGGAGTCATGGCAAAGGAAATTTATGTTACTATTATGTACAAGAACTATAAAAATGTTAAAATGGTTCCATGTAGGCTAGGCCGTGGTGGGAAATTGTCCCTCGTTCGTGTAGTCACATTCCTCAAGTTACTTTCCTAAAACTACGATGGTACATTTTCTTGCAAAGATAATTGGAATTGTTGTTTTGATATTGATATGAGCATCAATAATTTGTAGTCTCGAGAAGAGCCATGCCCAATTAATCTGTGAGTATACTAGGTATGTTAACCTTTATTTTTGAGATGTCATTTCTTTGGATTGGCTCTCATTTTGTATCATCTCATTTGTGCAATTTTTCATGTTTGTTGAGAAAACAACCTTTATGGTTGTTTATAAATCATCACTAGGCTCACCAGCGCACCAGGCATCAGGCGCACCAGTACCAACCCCAACGTAGCACCCAAATGCACCAAGCTCATCGTAACATCCCAATGCACCAGCCCAGTGTATCTCTCCAGCGCAGCAGCGCCTATGTTGATTTGAAGTACACTTATAAATGCTTATAATTAATAGTAAAAAGTTAGTTTGTAATAGTAAGATTTTATTATGTTTTAGTGTATAATAAACTCTCAAATGTAATTATACTTTTAATTTTAATATAATATGATTTTTAATATTATAATTAATAAATTTATTATAATTTATATTGATTTTTAATATTGTAATTAATAATTGTATTTTTTTTATGCATACCCTATGGCCCTGTTATTGAAAAATCGAGGCTATAGATATATCCTACGATTACAGTTAAAAACCGAGACTATATGTGCTTTTTATAGCAGTGATTGATACTAAAAATAGAATATGGTTAATGGTAATAGGTCCTATTTGATAAATTTTTAAATCTTAAATATATGTTTGATAAAAAAAACTTTAATTTTAAGAGTAATTAGATAATTAGTCAAACCTTAAGAAGGTAATCGGTATTTATCACTTTGGGATATTATTTTAAGTATGACTCACTTGATATAAGTGGACAATCTTAATTGATTTTGGTTCTTCTTTGCGAGGGGCATCAATGTATTATCTTTGTAGGGAAAAGAAGTTTTATTAATCATGTTATTATTTATCAAAATATATTTTAATTTTATAATTTATGTATTGGATAATTTGGGTTTCGTTATTTATTATAGTTTGGTATTTTAATATAAAAATTTATGCCTATTTTTTTGAATAATTATAAGGCCTAAAAAATTCATTTTTAATAATTATGTTATTAAATCTATTTACTTTTCATGATAATTACAAGATTAATGCTGCCAATTTAACTCAAAAAATAAATAACTAAATTACATTTTATTTTTTAAAAATAAGAACATTTATACAGTGATCCTTTGATATAATCAACATAAGTTGCACAGAATATTTTCAATCTTTGTTTTGCATGTTTAAATAGCAATTAAAGAATATTTATACATATGCAACGTTTTTATCAAAACGTTATATAAATGAATCGTTAATTGGCTTTCTTTTTGATTGTAAGAGACTAAGAAAGAAGCTTTTGAGTGGTTGATGATCAGTAAGAAAAAAAAAAAACATCACCAATATATTTTCTGTCCAAAAAGTTCTTCAATTAGGTTTAATATGATAGAGTATAAATTAAAATTTAATTGGCTGGAGCAGTTTTTGTTAGTTTTCATCGATTATTATTTGAACATTGTATATATTGAGTTATTTTTTCTTTTATTCACGAACATGTACGAGAAAATATTTATTTCACGAATATCTTCTAACACATGTATCTATCATCTCTTGATTTTGTATTTAAATAAAATTTTATATTTTTATGTATTTCTTTATTTAGTTTAGATTTTTTTAACTATACAAATTTATAGTAAATAAGTAAATAGTTTTTTACTTATATTATTTTTAAAAAGTATTTTGGTAATTTAACAATACGTGAAAAAATACGTTGGAGATATATAATCGACAAAAAAGTTAATACCGTTACTAACAAGGACTACTTAAGATAATATGTCTAATCTCAATGTTACTATATACATATTTTCAAACTTTAAAAGTATTTGTAAAAACAAAAAATAAACCATTGAGGAATATGAATGATATTTTCCCTCGTGAGATTTACAAATCTTTAACATTTCATCGGAACTTTGAGTTTCACTTTTGAATAGTCTCTATGGTTTCTGCAATTTTTCTTTCAATTTCTTATTGCTAAATTGATAATGATTCAACCATCTTTGCTTTATCCAATAAACAAGATTGAAGGTGTTCAACCTCATTAATCTGAGCCTCAGGTTTACTTTTGATATCATTAATCTCAACATCTTTGTTATCTAGCAATGATTTGAAGCAAGCTTTTTCATTCCCGACAATAAACACCTTATGCTTCAGCTGAATATCATCCTTGAAATTGTCAAAAGTAGTATCCAATACGACCTGGACAGACGATCTTTTATATTATTCTTGTTGTACTGACCTCTCAAGTTCACTTATACGATCCCATAGAATAATCTGGACAAACTTGATTTTATTATCCAATCTCAGGATTAAGTCTTCAGTGTTTACATTCAACATACAACTAAAAAGATCCAAGTGATCTTTGCCTTTCTCTTTTTTATTGTATCTTTACCATCGTCTTTATGAGTTTCAAGTGTTCATACACTAATACATGCATCATAGGTTCTTTGTAAAGAATACTCTTTATCACTTTCATTATCTGCCCAATAAGTTGACCTAGTAAACACCACCTTCTTTGAGTGAGATGCCATTAACGTTGAACACCTTGAAATACCAACTTCTGAACCCAAATAATCCTAAGCCTCTTTGAAACTCTTATAGTTAGCTAAGTACTTAGACTCCACCGTGCCATTTTTAAGAGTTTGATAAAATAATTTAAGTTTTATTTATTTGTTTCTTAAAAGATTCACACAAAGAAAGAGAATAGGTTTAATTCCGCTGTTTAGAACTTGATTAAGTTCGAATTGAAATTGTGATTCTCCTAACAATAACACCTACTATTGATTTGAAAAGGTCTATAGGTAACTCCTCTTACATCAAAGTTATTTTAAATTAAGGGAAAGAAACACATGTGAGAGGGAAAGAAAGAATCCGTACCAAAACGGTTAAGGCGAATAAGGTGTACTTGTTTTCATACCAACTGAAAAGTGTTCGGGTCTTAGTGTACAATTACGACACGGTGATACAAACACGTTAGGATTGAACCAACTCTCACGCACAAGTAAATAAATAGTCAATCAATAAGAAAAAAAGAAAATAATCAATTTATAACACAACAACGTATATATAAGAATCGAAAGCCAATACACAATGAAAACACAAAAGGTATGACATCAACAAGTAATATTTAGGAAAGTAGTAATATTTAGGAAAGTACAAAAAAAAATTCAATTACAATAAGATCCTTTTATGTAAAAATATATATATATTTAATTCTAATTGTATTAACACAATAAGATTTCATACAAAATAAGCAATATAATGTGGTAAAATTGTATTAGATCCATAACTATGTGGTAACATTTATATGTTACTTAAGACAACTATTTAATAGCAAAAAATTTACTTAAATAAAAAAAAATCAATAGTTGACAACCTAAGCTAATAAATACTAATTAAAGCACCATGTTTAAATGCACCTAAACTATCTCATTTGTTGTCCACAATAAATATGATCCAAAAATGAATCTAACTCTCTTATGGAACTCCCCATCACACCTAAGGCTCAATATATGACAACCTATGATAAAAGAAATTTTATGTACATATACCTAAAAGTAGGTGCTAATTAGATTTTAATTAACTCAATTGAAAATAAGTTTTACAAATCACTCTACGTATCAACAATGTAGAGTCACACACAACATATTTTCGTACAAAAGTTGGAAAATAATTTTAACTAAAAACTTGAATATGCAAACTGTCAAAAATTTCATATATTTTTAACTAATTCAAACAATAAAAATGAGTGTATTTATAGAAAATACTTAAGCTACAATGGCCATCACTGAACACCTCGACGAGGATTATAGCCATCACAGTAAGAATAATTGCCGCAATTTTTTGCTAACTTCCCTACTGCCTATCTTGCCAACCACTAAGCGAATACCACAACGAGTTCTAACAAATAACCATTTTATTTGAAATTTTATTAAGTAATTTTTCACAAATACCCATAAACACAAAACAAATTTGATAGGTATATACAATCTAAACATGTTAATTACATGTTCTTAATCTCTTGATAGTATGTTTATCATGTAACTATGTAAAGTGTTAATAGTGTAAGAGTGTTTACAATATTGAATAGTGACTAATTAACATTAAATATAGAATAACAATAGAATAAATAAAATAATACAATTTTTTTATTATAGGTAAGAAAATGCTAACACGAAAACAACAAATATTACCCCTCGAAAAATGTAAATTCACACGTCTAAAACAACATCATGAATTGATGTTAGTCAATTATTCACTTAGAGGCATTGGGCTTTGATGCTACTTATTTCGGTTTGTCAGCCTTTGTTCTCCCAAAAATCAATTTCCTCGTTGGCCTCTTCTCTTCGATAGCTTTGAAAATGATGGGCTAATACATTATGTTTATTATAGTTATGTTTATTATAGGATAGCCATTAATACAATTTATAAATATTTAAAATATTATAATTTTATTTATAATTTTTTAATTCATATTATTTATTTTTTAACATTTTTAAATTGATTTAACATTATACTTGATTATTTTGTGACTTGACTATTTAATTTATGCTGTTTTAATTTATTTTAAATATATAATTTAATTAGATAAAATTTATAATTTATTTTTTAACCTTACACTCATGTAATATTTAAGTATAATAATATTAAACGAATTTGATAAAATTATAATTTTGGATTTATCAAATTTAGTAATATTATGAATAAAATTTTATGAAATATAAAGTTAGAGTTTAAATTTAAATATTTGATATACATTATCGAATAAATATATACATAACTCAATAATATAATATAATCATGTGAGTCAACGTGCTTTCATTAATGGAATCAATAAGGGTAGTACTAGATAAATTAACTGCTCGATTTAAATTTAACATGATCAAATTTAAGTTTTTATTTAATAAGCTCAAATAGATAGTTAATATATATATAATTTTATACATTTATTATACGTATACATTTAGATCTAACTTTTTTATTTAGATTAATTTTGATTATATGTTTAGATAAATCTTAATATTAGTTAATAAGATGTTATTTTTATAAATAATTATTATAATTAACAAAAAGGTACAAATTACTTTTTTCATTTATTTATTTTATTGATTTATTCTTTACTTGAAATTAGTATACAATAAGCTGTAAGTTATTAAAAATTAATTAAATTATTAAATTTATTTAATATTTTAACCTATAATTAAAATAATTTAAATTTAAAAGATAAAATTTACATAAATTAAGCTTATAAATTGTAATATTTATGGGTTAATTAACAAGTAAAATCTTTAAATTAATAAAGTGGGCATATTTAGAAGGTATGATTCTTTTAAAAAAATAACGTATGGATTAATTTAGTAGTAGTTTAAGAGTATGTTTGATACCACTTAAATAATTATAGTAAAATTTATAGAAGTGAGGGGTGCCAGTTCAGGGATAATAGAGTTAAGGGACGTAGCTAGCTAATGCACTCTCATGGACACAAGGTTCATGTCTTTATAGTTATCATGGAAGAAACCCATTCTTAAAGGAAAGCATTTCTGCTGCGTTTCATTTTTCTTATTCATCAGTATTTTAAGTCTGATTTTTTTTTTTTACTGAGTCATATCAAACAAAGATTTTTTTTTAATTATTCAAAGGATGATAGATATTTAAATTAGGCATATCTCCTGATCATTGAGCAATGATTTTTTTTCCCTGCATTCTTGGCTCCAAATTCATCATGTGAGTTCATCTATCGAGCGTCTTATCTATTGCATGCTAGTTAACAGCATTGCATGCGATATATAAAAGCCTTAAACATCTATGAAGAGCTTATTAATTCTCTTTCTTTTTTTATCTTTTTTTTTTGTTTTGTGTGGATATGTAAGCATTAATATAATAACTTAAGTAATATTAGGCTTGCAGCTGCAATCTTGCTATCCTAATCCAAATTCCTTAATTTTGGGTGCAAATGTCATGTTAATTCTTGCCTGCTTAATGCACAAAGTTTTGCATTATTATTTCATTATCTCCATCGATCCATGCCTCTCCTTTTTCCATTATTTTCTAAATAAATATTTCATGGTGAAGTATTTTCATGTCATACATTGTTGCAGGTAATTTCATAGTTACTTTCTATGGTGCTTTTTATATCGGTACTTTTTCTACCATGTGAAGTGTGTTTGTGGATATTAGTGGTATCTTTTTTCCTTCTTCTGATCGCATGTTGAGGCTGTCATCATTTGATGTGATACTTATGACTCGGGGTTCTGTATCTATTCTACTATTGGAGCCTTTATCTGGGCATATGCACAATTCGTTTTATTAGATTGTGGTATTACCGATTCTAAGAAAAGGGAGTAGAGATCACAATGGGTCGGTTAGGGTCAAATTTGATTCGTATTGGTTTGACTTGTGCTTCAATTTAAGTTGAACTGTTTAAAACTATATCTGGATTGGTTCCGGGCAAGTCGGTTAGGGTAATATCTGTAGGTCAAAAATCAAGTTCATTGGTTTTTTTTTTCCTTTCATTTTTCGAGTGAAAATGAAATAGTATTTTTTTCTATGAAATTAAAAAAAATGTATATTCAAATAGTGTCCCAAATTGACTCTATTTTTTTCCCAACTCGTTTTAACTTAAATTATTTATAATAAAATGGACAATAGATTGACCCGTTTTTACCTTAATCCGTCTCACCTCGATCTAACCTAATTAGGTTGGATACCTATAGTTATGACCTCTGGGGTTAAATTGACATGTGGAGATGGATGCCATTTTTATTTGTCTTTTTTTTAATGCTTCCCTAAGTGTTAGGCATTCTTTAGCCAATTACTTGAAACTCTTTAATCATTTCGGGATTAAAGTTTTGAACACACAACAACCTACTTTGATACCCATGTTTCTAAAGTTAAATGGAATGCAAATAGGAGATGCTTCATTTTTCATTTATAAAATTTCATATTAATAACTTTGAACTGTTATATAATGGTGTTGATAAAATTTTGTTTATAATGAGTTTTTGACTTTTTTCCCCTCTAGGTTGTGTTTTATTATCAATTTCGAGTGTATTAGTGCATGATCTTACATGTCTTTTGAGAAAGATATTTAAGAAAGCTATCGACTTCGGAAAAGAAATTACAGTTGATTTTGTTGAATAAAATTTAAAATACACACCTCTAAATTTACTAATATTATATCTAAATAAGTAAACAAACTACTTGTATTATACTCACAATAAAAGACATTATAACACATTTTAAAGACAACTCACAAATTAAAGATAAATACAAACATTAAAAAAAAACTTTTAACTCACACTCAAATTAAGAATACAAAGACTTATTTGTTTTTAATGGAATGATTAAATCAAATGTAAGGTAAGTTATTTATAGTTCTCATCGTACAATATACACTACATAAATAAAAAACTAATAAATAATTCTAGTCACACAAATATTATAACTTTCTATACATTTCCCTTTTTTACATCTTTTTATATTTTCTCTTAAAAAAATTTCTTCAACTACTCCATTTATTGAGTTAGTGTTGATTTTCAATAATTTCTTCGACCACTTCATTTATTGGGTTGATATTAATTTTCGACAACTTTCTTCAATCACTTAATTTATTAAGTTGGTGTTGATTTTCGACATGTTTGACTCCACTTTTTAGATCTTGGTTTTATTCACGTGGAAACCTTTGCATTCCTTTTTTTTTATTGTTGGTCTGTACGCCATCTCTCATCAATTTGGTTAATTTAACTGCAGGAATGGTATGTTGGAATATTATGGATCAAAACTCAAGAACACTCAAGAACAATTTTCTAGAAATACTCAGAAATTCTCAAATTTTTGTTTCTGATTTCTTTTAACTTGATTATTACATTGTTACTGAAAGGTATTTATAGAAACAACAAATAAATCTAAACCATACAATCTAAACCTACCAAAACAATCTAAACCATACACTTATCTTCTTACCTAACCCATTAATTTTCTTCTTCCCACCAACCATGAGTTGTATCCTTATCAATCCAGATCATCACCATAGAAGCTTCTATGAGCTGGACTTCAAATGGGCTAGAATATTTCAAAGTTTGTTTTTGATTTCTTTGGGCTTGTAAACAAGTTTACAAACCAACACTCCCCCTTAAACTTGTTTTATAATGCTGAGCAAATTTCTCAATCTAACAAAGTCTTCTTGCTTTAGTGGTTTAGTGAAGATGTCAGCAATTTGATCTTGTGATTTTACGTACTCGAGTTGTACATCCTTTCTTGTGATGCACTCCCTGATGTAATGATATCGAGTATCTATGTGTTTGCTTCGATCATGGAAAACAGGATTTTTGGCTAAGGCAATGGTTGACTTGTTGTCGACACATATTTTGGTTGGCTCTTCTTGTGTCATACTTAGCTCCTTTAACAAGTTTCTCAGCCAAATTGCATGGCAAACACATGAGGTAGCTGCTATATATTCTGCTTCACAGCTAGATAAGGTGACAATCGGTTGCTTTTTAGATATCCATGTAAAAGCAGTATCTCCCATGAAAAACACAAATCCAGAAGTGCTTTTTCGATCGTCTATATCTCCACCAAAATCACTATCACTATATCCAACAAGCTTGTAATCATTAGAAGCCGAATAGAACAAGCTAAAATTAATTGTACCTTTTAGATAGCATAGGATTCTTTTTGCAGCTTTGAAATGGATAATTGTCGGTTTCTCCATATAGCGGCTAATCAATCCAACAGCATACAAGATGTCAGGTCTTGTGCACGTGAGATAACGCAGACTTCCAACTAAACTTTTGAAAAATGTTGGATCCATACTTTCACCATCTTCATGCTTGGATAGTTTGATTCCATATTCCACTGGTGTGTTGATCGGCTTGCAATCGTTCATCTTGAACTTCTTTAGTATCTCCCTTGCATAGCTTTCTTGAGAGATGAATATGCCTTCTTCCTTTTGCCTCACTTCAATTCCAAGGTAGTATACCATTAACCCGATATCTGTCATTTCGAACTCTCAGGTCATCACCTTCTTAAAATCTTCAAATAGCTTTGGATTACTTCTAGTGAATATGAGATCATCTACGTATAGACAAACGATTAGAATATCGCTATATTCAATCTTGACGTAGAGTGAATGTTCATAGGGACACTTGGTGAAGTTGTTCTCCAGAAAGTACTTGTCAATGTAGTTATTCCATGCTCTTGGTGCTTACTTTAATCCATAAAGAGCTTTCTTCAACTTCAACACCTTGTTTTTGTGACCTTTTGCTTCATAGCCTGATGGTTGCTTAATGTAGACTTCTTCTTCAAGAACTCCATTTAGAAAAGCAGATTTTACATCCATTTGATGTATCTTCCACTTATTTTGAGATGCCAAAGAAATGATTAGTCTTATAGTTTCTAATCGAGCAACAAGAGCAAATACCTCATCATAGTCAATTCCAGCCTTTTGACTATATCCTTTTGCTACTAGCCTTGCCTTGTGCCTTTCAATCTCTCCTTTAGCATTCCTCTTTGTCTTGTACACCCATTTGACACCTATTGCCTTATGCCCTTTGGGAAGTGAAACAGGTTCCCATGTGTCGTTCTTCTCAATTGCATTGATTTCTTCATACATCGCATCTCTCCACTTCTTCTCTTGTACAGCTTCTTGAAAGCTCACTGGTTCACAATCAGCAAAGAGACAGAATAAGGTAAGATTATCTTGTCGTTCTGTTACCTCATAAAGATCTTGGAGATTTCGTGTACGTGTCACGGCTCTTTCACTTCCACTCGAAGATGATGAAGGTGACGGGTCTTCATGAATGGTTGGCATTGGTGAAGTAGGTGGAGTCGTTGGCTCTTGTTGAATTTCTATTGGTTGCTCCCTCATTTTCTACTCATCTTCTTTAAACTGAGGAAAGAAATTGAAGTTATTTTCATGAGAATTAAAATCCCATTCTCTTTCTTCGTCGAATACCACATCTCGACTAATCACAATCTTCTTATTATGTGGGTTGTACAACTTATAGCCCTTTGAATTAGCATCATAACCGATGAAGATAAAACTCTCGCTTTTATCATCAAGCTTCGTTCTTCTCTCATCCGGTACATGAACATGGGCTATACTTCCAAAGACTCTTAGGTGGGAAATACCAGGCTTTCTTCCACTCTATGCCTCTTGCGGTGTCTTTCCCCATACACTTCTTATTGGAGATCGGTTTGACAAGTAAATTGCACATGCTACTGCTTCTACCCAAAATTCTTTGGGTAGTTTCTTGCTTTTGAGCATGCTTCGTGCCATGTTGAGGATTGTTCGGTTCTTTCTTTCAGCTACACCATTCTATTGAGGGGATCTTGGCACTGTTAAAGATCTATGAATTCCATTTGTTGCACAGAACTCTTGAAACTCCTTGGATGTAAATTCTCCACCTCGGTCTGATCTCATGGCTTTGATTTTTCTACTGCTTTCTTTCTCCACTGTACCTTTGAACTTTTTGAATACTTCAAAAACTTCTGATTTCTGTTTCAAGAAATATACCCAAGTTTTTCTTGAAAAATCATCAATAAAAAGAAGAAAATAGTTACTGTTACCGAGAGAGCTAGGCTTGATCGGTCCGCACACATCAGTATGGATTAGCTCGAGTGGCTTCTTGGCTCTTGAGTCTGACTCCTTTGGAAAGCTTTTTCTAAATTGCTTCCCGAGTAGGCACCCTTCACAAAGTTGATCAGGGTGGTTAATGCAAGGTATTCCCTTCACCATCTCCTTCTTAGACAACAGCTCCAATCCTCCAAAATTGAGATGTCCAAATCGAAGATGCCATAGCCACGATGCATCTTTATAGCATGCTTTCAGACACTTTGCAATGTCATTTTGTATGTTGATCAAGAACATTCTATTTTTTGACATCGGTACGTTAGCAATGAGGTTATTCTTATCATCTTTTATAGAAAGATTATAATCCTTCATATGAATATCATAACCTTTCTCTAACAGTTGTCCTAAACTTAAGATGTTACTTTTCATATTTGGGACATAGTAAACATTGGAAATAAATTGATGTTGCCCATCTTTCAAGCGAATAAGAATGTTACCTCTTCCTTTCACTACTACGTTTGAATCATCTCCAAATGAGACATTTCCACTTACTGACTCATCTAGTTCCACGAACATGTCTTTCCTTCCACACATATGATTGCTTGCACCGCTGTCAAGATACCAGGCATTTGGTTGACTATTATCACCATCCTTTCGTGCTAGAAAAATAGTTTCTTTCTCATCGGTCTTCTCCTCTATGTAGTTTATTTTCTCATCTACTCTATTATTGGGAGTTCTACATTCTGAAGCATAATGTCCAAATTTCTGACAATTATAGCATTGAACTTGAGATTTGCCATACCTTGAGTTCGTATTACCTCTTCCACGACTTTGTGTTGAGCTTTCTGCTCTTTCAAAGTTGTTGGAATTGTTGTTGTAATTCCAACCTCGTCCACGGCTATGGCTTCCACCTCGTCCACGGCCATGGCTTCCACCTCGTCCACGGCCTTTACCTCTACCTTGGCCACGTTGGTTTCTGTAATTGCCTTGGTTTTGATGTTTATCCTTGAATTGCATCTTGAAGAGTTGTTCAGTGATCCCTTGCTTCTTCTTATGTTTTTCTTCATATGCTTGTAATGACCCATTGAGTTCATTAATGGTCATTTCTTCCAAATCTTTTGTTTCCTCAATCGTTACAATGATGTGTTCAAATTTGGAATCTAATGAACGAAGTATCTTTTCCATTATTCTAACATCTCCCAACATCTCACTGTTTCTTTTTAATTGATTAGAAACAACTGCGACTCTCAAGAAATAATCAGAAATAGATTCGAAAGCTTTCATATATAGAGATTCAAACTCACCTCTTAGTGTTTGGAGACGAACCTTCTTTACTTTCTCGGCTCCTTTGAAAGAAATTTGAAGCTTATTCCACGCTGCTTTGGAAGATGTTGCATCTGAAATCTTCTCAAACCCATCATCATTTAAGGCTTGATAGATAAGAAAGAGGGCTTTCTTGTCTCTCTTCCTTAAATCCTTCAAAGATTCTTTTTGCACTTGCGTTAGAGTAGCTTCATCGTCTGGCTCACTTAAGCCTTTCTCTACGACTTCCCACACATCATGTGCACCCAAAAGAGCTTTCATCTTGATACTCCAATTATTATAGTTGTCGTTGTTGAGTGTCGGGACTTGAAACGATGACATACCTCCACTTGACATAACTCTCAATATAGTGAGAATTTGTAAATTCTGATTGCACAGATGGATTCAGAACGTCAAAAAACCTTAGGAGGAACTCCGGGGAAAAATCTAATTTTTTTGGTCAACGGTTAAAGTCAACTTTTTTGGTCAACTGTTTCGGCGGCTCAGTCAAACGACTTGGCGGCTCAGTCAGCGGCTCGGTCAACAGGCTTCACGGCTCGGTCAACTTGGCTGACTCATTGAGTTAACTCACTTTCTGGCAGAAACTTCCGGAGGATCGTGGCGGCGCGTCCGTACTCCGATCAGGATGATTCTTGCGGCGTCGGATTTGTCTCATCGAGAGCTTCGATTTGATATACAATAATGTATATTTATATTTCCAACTACAGCTCTGATACCACTTTGTTGGAATATTATGGATCAAAACTCAAGAACACTCAAGAACAATTTTCCAGAAACACTCAGAAATTCTCAAATTTTTGTTTCTGATTTCTTTTAACTTGATTATTACATTGTTATTGAAAGGTATTTATAGAAACAACAAATAAATCTAAACCATACAATCTAAACCTACCAAAACAATCTAAACTATACACTTATCTTCTTACCTAACCCATTGATTTTCTTCTTCCCACCAACCATGAGTTGTATCCTTATCAATCCAGATCATCACCATAGAAACTTCTATGAGCTGGACTTCAAATGGGCTAGAATATTTCAAAGTTTGTTTTTGACTTCTTTGGGCTTGTAAACAAGTTTACAAACCAACTTGGTAGACTTGATTCTCGTTAATAGTAGGTTTGCAGGATCTACTTTTGCAAAGACATTCAAGCATCTCGATGCTCTAGGAATCAAGCCGAGTGTTCTTTACCCTGTAGTCGATGTGGATCGGTTTAATGAACCCGATTCTTTCGGGTAATGAGCTTTTGTTTTTCCTCTGATTCTTTAATTAACGCACTTTCTTTTGCTATTAATTCCTTGGGTCTAATAGAATTATTATATTCATACTTATCTTTCTATAATCATGATTTATAAGAGTAATAGTTTTGTTATCTTTGTTCTCATTTTGTTCTCCTTCCGTACGTTGAATTTTCTTTCTATATATAATGACCGTTTTGAGCGGAAAAAGAACATAGAGTTTGCAGTGTCAACTTTTGTTATGCTACGAAGCTTTGACACTACTATTCAAGGTTCAAATCTGGTAGAGGCTTCACTGACTATATAGCAGGAAAGTGGTCCTATACACATGTAACAAGAAGAAAATGAAAATTTTAGGTGAAATTACATTTCATAAATTTATCAAATAAAAAAATATATTTATGTAGCTAAAATTTAGCCAATTACGTGCCCAATTTCTGGCAACATAAGGGATAAGTAATTTTGTATACAAATAGACAATGTTTTTTGCCTTAAAGAGACACACCAAAAAAAGATAATCAAAACAAAATCAAAAAAACAATTTCTTTTGATGAAAATAATGTTGTGTGTTTGAGAGAGTATGAGAGAATATTTTAAGAAATATTTGGGATATTTTTCTAAAAGGAGAGTGACAAAATAGTGAGCTTGTGAAATACTCATGTGTGATTATTCTGGATTTATCTTAATTTGTTGTATTATTTTTCATTTTGTACCCATTAGTTTTATTATTGAAAGAAATATTTTTCGAAATTTGTCTCGTGGACGTAGCAGCTCAAATTAAAGGATGAACCACGTTAAATTTGTCGATGTCATTATTTTACTCTTTTGAATTTATTTTACCTGTTATGCCCTAATAACTGGTATCAGAGCTAGTCTAGTAAAATTCTTAGTAAGCTCTATGGTTGCAACATAAACTAATCTGCCACATTAGAAAAGATTTTATTAGATTCAGGGCATATTTATTTGAAAAAAAGAAACACGGGTAAAAAATGTCAAGCTAGAAGGTACATATTTAGAAATTTAATGGCAATAATAATTTCTCTTTATGGAAAATGAGGATTAAGGATATTTTCATTTAACAGAAGGTCCATAAGGTGTTACTGGAAAAAGAAAAGAAGGTACCAATCGCCACCAAAGAATAGTATGAGGAGATAGATGAAATTGTAGCAGGTACAATCCGTCTAAATCTCTCAGACAATGTCTTGCAAAAATATTGAATCAAAAAATTGCAAGATTGCAAAAGAAACATGAGAGACTCTAGTAAACATGTATATATCAAAGAACCTTGCCAATAAATTTTATTTATGGAATGAGCTATATCATATGAGGAAGGATGTGGGAATGATGTAGCACGTTAGCAATTTCAACAGCAAACTTTCTCACTTAGCAACATTCAATGTGAGTTTTAGCGATGAAGAGAAAGTTGTGATGTTATTGGCATTACTACCCTCATCATATAATCATTTCACAACAACTCTGACTTATGCAAAAGACGAGATGAAGTTTAAAGTTGTTGTAGAAGCTCTGTTGTCATATGAGAAACATAATAGAGAGAGATTATGAAGCATAAGCCTTTATCACACAGTCTAGAGGAAAGAGACAATACAGAGAATGAAAACTTAGAGGCAATAGTAGAGGCAAATCAAAAAAATATGCCAATGTTGAATGCCATCACTATAAGAGGAAGGGTCACATCAAGAAATTTTGCTAGATGTTTAAGAAGGAATAAGGAACAAACAAAGGCAAAGTAGTGAAGAATGACGATAGCAGTGATAATGAGCAAACAAATACCATAGACTAGTTCAATATCATTTATGATGAAGATTTTTTAATCTTTCATCACACAAGACCAACTAAGTGATTGATAGTGGTGCTACAATTCACACTACATCGCTTAGAGAATTTTTATCATTATACACACCTGGAAGTTTTGGTGTTGTTAGAATGGGAAATGAAATCATGTCAAAAGTTGTTGGCAGAGGAGATGTTTGCTTGGAAGTAGATCATGGAACCAGACTATTTCTAAAGGATGTTAGGCATATTCCAGATATGCGCTTAAATTTGATCTCTGTATGCAAACTTGCAAATGAAGAATATTGTAGCTCCTTCATTTATGATAAATGGAAACTTACAAAAGGCTCTTTAGTAGTGGCTAGAGATGCGAAGTATACAACTCTGTATAAAATGCAAGCAAAGCTCTCCATTGACATAGTAAATGCCATAGAGAAAGACAATATAGCTGAATTATGGCATAGGAGACTCAATCACATGGGTGAAAAAGGTATGACAAGTGTAGCCAGGAAAAAGATAATGCTTAGAATGGATGAAGTACATTTGGAAAAATGTGTTAATTGTCTAGTAGGAAAGCAAAACAAAGTTGCTTTCAAGAGTTCCCATCCTTCCAGAATGAATAATATTTTAGATTTGATTCTTTCAGATTTATATGGACCAATGCCAAAGTCACTTGGTGGTACTCAATACTTTGTGACTTTCATTGATAATCATTCAAGAAAGATATGGGTATATCTTTTGAAGACAAAGGATCAGGTGTTAGATCTCTTCAAAGAATTTCATGCCTCAATTGAGAGATAAATTGGGAAGAAGTTGAAGTGAATTCGGACAAACAATGGTGGAGAATAATTTGGACCTTTTCATGCTTACTGTAAAAATCATGGTATTCGGTATCATATGACACCTCCAAATACACCATAGTTGAATGACTTAGCTGAGAGGATGAACAAAACTTTAATAGAGAGAGTCAAATGTCTACTCTCACATGCAAAGTTTCCTAAAACTTTCTAGGGTGAAGACATACTCACAGTTACACATATGTTGAATCTTTCACCTTGTACTCCTTTCAAGAGGGATGTTCCAGATAAAGTATGGTCAGAAAAGGACGTTTCCTATGATCATCTGTGGGTGTTTGGCTGTAAAATATTTGTTCATATCCCTAAGAATGAGAGATCCAAACTTGATGCCAAGACCAAATAAGGTATTTTTATTGGCTATAGTCAAGATCAATTTGGCTATAGATTTTATGATTCGGTTACAAAGAGACTTGTTAGGAGGTGTGATACTATATTTGTTGAATATTATACCATTAAAGATATTGTCAAAATGAAGAGGATGTTCCTAATTCCAATGGTGACTCATAAAATTTGGAATTAATTTCTCCAACATCAGTGCCAAGATAAGTTGGAGATGAGGATCAGGTTTATCCACCTACTAAAGATGATTTTCCATAGAAGTTGGTTCTGAAGACGAAGGAGATGATAATGTTCATTGAGAAGAAAGGATAGATTAAGACGATCCTCTACCACATATCCTCTAGATGATATGTAACTTTCACTGATGAGAGGGAACTTGAGAGTTATGAAGAAGTCATGGATGAAAAATCCAAACAAAAATGGATTAAAGCTATGCAAGATGAGATGAAGTCCTTGCTTGAGAACAAAACTTTTGAGCTGATGAAGCTACCCAAAGGGAAGAGTGCTTTGAAAAATAAATGGGTGTTTAGGGTGAAGCATGCAGAACATAGCTCCAGTCCGTGATACAAATCCATACTGGTTTTCAAGGGATTCAACCAAAGAAAATGAGTTAACTTTGATGAAATTTTCTCACCAATTGTAAGTCTTGACGTAGAGGTTGAGCAAATGGATATCAAAACTGCCTTCCTACATGGTGACTTAGAAGAAGAGATATACATGGAGAAACCAGAGGGTTTCAAGAAAAAGGGAAAAGAGAATTATGTTTTCAAATTGAAGAAAAGCCTCTACGGCTTAAAACAGGCATCGAGACAATGGTACAAGAAGTTAAAGTCTGTTATGGGGGAGTAAGGCTACAAAAAGACTACTACAAACCATTGTGTTTTTGGGCAGAAATTCTCTGATTATTATTTCATTATTCTTTTGCTCTATATGGATGATATGTTGATTATTAGTTGAAATATTTCCAAAATCAACAACTTGAAAAAGTAGTTGAGTAAGTCTTTTTCCATGAAAGAATTAGGGCCAACAAAGCAAATTCTTGGCATGCGTATTATTAGAGATAGAGGCGCCAATAAATTATAGTTGTCACAAGTGAAGTACATTGAGAGAATACTTCAAAGATTTCATATAGACAAGGCTAAAGTGAGTAGTTGTCCTCTTGCTAATCACTTTAAGCTAAGTTTAAGTAGAGCCCTTCTATAGACAAAGAGAAGGAAGAGATGGAAGAGGTTCTATATGCTTCAATAGTTGGAAGTCTGATGTATGCCATGGTTTGTACACAGCCAGATATCGCTCATGTAATTGGAGTTGTGGGTATATTCCTTTCAAATCCTGAAAAGAAACATTGGGTTACAATGAAATTTATTTTCAAGTATCTTCGAGGTTCTTCCAAAATATGTCTATGCTTTGGAAATGAGAAACCTTTGTTAGTTGGATACACAAATGCATATATGGTTGGCGATGTGGATTCTAGAAAATCCACTTCAAGTTACCTAATTACATTTGTAATAGAGTTGTGTCATGGCAGTCAAAGTTACAAAATATATTACACTATCCACTAAAAGTAGAGTTTATAGCATTAACGAAAGCATGTAAAGAGTTACTATGGATGAAAAAGTTCTTGAAAGAACTTAGGTTGCATCAAGACAGTTACTAGTTATTTTGTGATAGTCAGAGTGTTATCCACCTTGGATAGAATCTCTTCTTTCATTTGAGATCAAAACATATTGATATGAGATATCACTGGATTAGGGATGTAATAGAGAAGAAGCTACTATAGCTTAAAAAGATCCATACAGAGGAAAATGGATTAGACATGTTGATGAAAATCCTTCCAAGACAGAATTCTGAATACTGTCATTTAGCTGCTGAATTGGTAGAGCTCTCCATGTAGTCAGGAGGGGAGATTTGTATATCCTTCCAACATTTAAGGAGAAGAATAAAAATTTTAGGTATAACCACATTTGAAAAATTCATCAAATAAAAAATATATATTTTTGTTACTAAACTTTGGCCAATTTCTGGTCACATAAAGGATAGATAATATTTTTGCCTTTGATAGACACACCAAAAGAAGAGATGAAAAGCAAAGCAAAGCCAAAGAAAAAATTTCCTTTGATGAAAAATAGTGTTGTGTGTGAGAGAGTGGGAGAGAATATTTTAGAAAAATATTTGGGATATTTTTCTAAAAGGAGAGTGACAAAATAGTGAGTTTAGGATTCACTTGTACGTCATTATTTTGGATTTATCTTAATTTGTTGTATTGTCTCTAAATTTGTACCAATTAATTTTATTAGTACAAGAAATATTTTTTTGATTGCTAGTGTCATTATTTTACTCTTTGAATTTATTTTATTTTTACTCATTTTGCCCTAACAGCAAGTTCATACCTAATGGTGACTTTCTTCTAAAGTGTTTATATATATGCATGATTGAGCAAGAATGGAAAAAAGTATAATGGCATGAAGAGTCCATCCTTTCAAATGTTTCATCCTTTTCCTAGTGGAATACATGTCTCACCTATATCGGTATCGATAAAGTAGTAAATCTTGATGGTCTCATTTAAAGATATGAACGGTAAAATAATTAATCTCCCATGAAAACATTTTAATTGTCAGGGGAACAAATATGAAAGATTTTGGTTTGAATAAAGGAAAATAGGTATCTTACTTTGAAACTAATATGGTTTTCATACACATATTTTCTTGAATGTAAACACACACAAATAGCATCTAGGAATGCTGCCATATGTTCTCCATCCACATTTGTTTTCTGAGCTAACTTTTTTTTTGTTAGATGTTAGTATTTGCTAGAGTTAAATGTCCACTTTTTTTGAATAAAATAATCATTCCACTTTCATATTTGAAAGATTTAATGGATTTTCCTACCACCGAACTTTGGGGGTTGTTATAAAAATACCATTAAACTTTGATTTATTATTTTCATAGCATTAAGTTATGAATCCTATTGTTTCATGTGATTTTGATAAGCATCTACAAAAGGACATTAATTCCTTAGAAGACTCAAGAACTTGGTTGAGAGGAAAATGAGTATCTACACACAATAATTTTGTTATATCTATTGGTCAAACTCACTTGCACCAAATGGAACAATAGATGACAATAAAACACAAAGGGAAAAGAGTGGTTGTCAAGCCAACAACCCAAGAAAATTGAGTAGACGGTACATCCTGTTGTTGCAAAAAAAAGGAAATCCAATTAAGAGTTAGTTGACAAAATGTGTACAATGAGGGCTTCTGCATCTATAAATAGAGCACTCCAATAGGTACTTTCTATTATCATAAAAAATTCCAATTGAGAGAAAAGCTTAGAGAAAAAATGATTTAGTGATAAAAAATTGAGAGTAATTTTCTTGGGTGTAATTTGGTTGTGAGTTGTAAGTGTTGTAAATACTTTGTATAATTTTTCTCTTTTAGTAAAAAGATCTATAGCAGATCCAGAGTTATAGGCCAAATTGGTCATATTCCGTTATCAATTTTGTATGTTATTTTTTCTATTTGTTTTCTTATAAATCTAGCTTGTCGAGAATTTGCATAATTTTCCATCAACTAGTATTAGAGAATTTTGTGGTGATTTATGTCAATTTCATATAAGGTACTATTCACATGAATAGTGAACTACGTGGATAGTAAAATTTTGTCGGCGATATTGGTTTGTTGACAAAGGTGTTCTAATACACGGTGGTTCGCATGAATAGTCAAAAATGATCCGAAGGAAGTCAGATTTAAGTGGGAGCAATGGTTGTGGATGAAGGAAAGGTGAAACTCAAGAAATTTGATGGCATAGATTTTGGGTTTTGGAAAATGCATATAAATTATTATTTGTATCAAAAAAGTCTATATCGATCTCTCTTAGGGAAGAAAGCATAGGCTATGAAGGAAAAATATTAGAATCTTCTAGACATACAAGCCTTCGGAGTTATTCGATTGACACTATCCTACAATATATCTTTCAATATAGCAAAGTAAGAAACCATGGCGGGTCATATGACAGCTCTCTCTAATATGTATGAGAAGCCATCGGCCTCAAACAAAGTGCACCTAATGAGGCATTTGTTCAATTTGCGGATGACGGAAGGCACATCAGTAGCTAGACATCTCAATGAACTCAACACAATCACAATCCAGATGAGTTTAGTTGGAATTGAATTCGATGAAGGAGTATGAGCATTGATACTTTTGTCTTCTCTACCAAAAAGTTGGAATGCTATTGTTATGGTTGTGAATAGTTTGTTAGGAAGCAAGAAGTTGAAATTTGACGATGCTTTTGATTTGGTTCTTAGTGAAGAGATCTGACATAGAAAGTCAGGTGAATCATCAACCTATTTAATTTTGCATACAGAGTCAAGAGTAATAAATTCAACCAGAGGGAATGGATATGGTAAAACAAACTACCAAGGTAAATCAAAGGATAGGAGGTCCAAATCTAGAAATCCCAATAATTCCTATAATCCTAATAATTCCCATAGCTTAAAGACTATCGAGTGTTGGAATTATGGGAGAACCGGGCACTATAAAAATCAGTGCAAGAGTGCACCGAAAGACTAAGAAACGAAGGCAAAGGTAAATGTTACTTCCACCTTAAGAGGAGATGATGCATTGATATGCTCTTTGAAGAGCAAGAAAGAATCTTTTATGTTAGACTCTAGAGCATCATTTCATGCTACTTCACAAAAATAATTCTTCGAGAAATATGTCCCCGGAAACCTTGGAAAGGTATATCTTGGTGATGATCAATCATGTGCTATTATTGGCAAAGGTGTAGTGAAGATTAAGTTGAATGGGTCTGTTTGGAAGTTAAAGGATGTCAGACATATTCCCGACCTAAGAAAGAACTTAATCTATGTAGGGTAGTTGACTAGTAAAGGCTACACTATGATCTTCCATAGTGATGATTGGAAGATTTAAAAGGGTGCAATAACAGTTGCTCGAGGCAAGAAGAGTGGCACTCTTTACATGACAATATGGGCATGTTGTTCGATCGTAGTTGCAACAGACAATGAAACACTAAATCTTTGGCACCAGAGACTAGGCCACATGAGTGAAAATAGGATGAAGATTATACACTCAAAGGGAAAACTTCTAGATCTATAGGAAGCGGAGATAGACATGTGTGAAGATTGCATACTTGGAAAGCAAAAAAGAGTCAACTTTTAGACAAGTGGTAAAACCCCAAAGAAATAAAAACTAGAGCCCATTCACTCTGAATTTTAAGGACTAACGATTGTCTCATCCATTGGTGGGAAACACTACTTTGTGACTTTCATTGATGATCACTCTCGAAAGGTATAGGTTTACTTTCTAAAGCATAAGTCTGAAGTGTTTGAGGCTTTCAGGAGATGGAAAGCTATGGGTAAAAATGAGATAAGTTTGAAGAACAAAAAGCTTAGAACTGACAATGATGGTGAATATGAACACACCATATTCAAAAATTTATGCTATGAGCACAAGATCAGAATGGAAAGAACTATGCTAAGCACACCTTAATACAATGGTGTAATTGAGGGTATGAATCAAGCATTGCCAAAAAGAGCTAGAAGCATTCGTATATAGTTAGGTCTACCAAAGCAGTTCTGAGCAGAAGAAGTCAACACGATAGCTTACTTGATCAATCAAGGCCTATATGTTCCATTAGAGCACAAAATATTAGAGGAGATATGGAGCGTAAAAGAGGTAAAACTATCACATCTAATTTTTTTCAATTGTGTAGCATTTGTGCATATTAGTGATCAAGGTAGGAATAAGCTTAATCCTAAATCTAAGAGATACACCTTCATCAACTATGGTGAGAATGAGTTTGGCTACCGCATTTGGGATGACAAAAATAAGAAAGTGATCAGTAGTAAAGATGTGGTTTTCAACTAAAGGGTGGTGTATAAGGACATGCATAAAATATATGCCAACAAATCAAAGCAAAATGATCAATATTTATAGATGTAGATGATGTCTCAGATATTCTCGTGAGGAAACCAATTATAATAGGTCCTCAACTAGAGGAACTCGTTGGATAGAACAGTACGTAATAATTTGACACACCATAACTTCCTACTCCATCTCCTATATTGAGAAGGTCTTCTCGACCTCATGTGCCTAACCTGAGATACATGAACTATATGTTGATGACTGATGGAAGGGAGCCTAAATGCTATGATGAAGCTTGTCAAACTCAAGATGCCAACAAGTAGGATCTTTCCATGAAAGAAGAAATGAAATCTATCATCTCTAACCAAGCATGGGGACTAGCTGATTTACCCATAGGGGAAAAGGAACTTCATGACAAATGGGTGTACCGGGTGAAAAAGGAGCATGATGGTTCTAAGAGATACAAAGCTTGACTAGTTTTCAAAGGATTTAGATAGAAGGAAGTAGTTGACTACACCAAAAATGTTTCTCCCATTGTGAAGCTTTATACTATCATATCAATGTTGAGTATTATAGTCATTGAAGATCTTCATCTTGAACAGTTGGATGTGAAGACTACATTCCTTCAGGGAAACTTAGATGATGAGTATACATATACTAGCCAGAAAGTTTCTTAGAAAGAGGGAAGAAGAATATGATGTACATACTTAAGAAGGGTTTGTATGGCCCGAAACAAGCCATGAGACAGTGGTACAAAAAGTTTGATAGCTTCATGCATAAGGAAGGTTTCTAAAAGTGCAACGAAGACCATTATTGCTACTTCAAGAGATATAGGTCTAGTTATATCATTTTACTACTTTATGTTAATGATATATTAGTAGCAAGTTCAGATATGAATGATATCAGAATGGTTGAAGAAAAAATTATCAAAAGAGTTTGACATGAAAGACTTAGGTCTATCAAAAAAAATTCTTGGAATGCAAATCACAAGAGATAAGAAGAGAGGATCCTTGTAGTTATCATAGACAAAGTATATCAATCATTTTTTTGTAGAGATTCAACATGGGTGATGCTAAGCCAGTTAGCACACCCTTGGCCAGTCACTTTCGCCTATCCAAGGATCAGTCCCCTTAGACGGAGGAAGAGAGAGAATTCATGGCATAAGCTTCCTTATGCCTTAGCCATTGGAAGTATGATATATTTGATGGTCTATACGAGACCAAACATTGGCCATGCAGTGGGAGTTGTTAGCAGGTTTGAGTCAAATCTAAGGAAAGCTCATTAGGAAGTAGTCAAGTGGATTTTATGGTATCTACAAGGCACCGTAGAGAAGTGTTTGTACTTTAGTAAAAGAGAGTTAAAAGTACAAGGCTACATAGACGCATACTTTGGAGGTGAAGTTGATCACCGAAGAAACACCATCGGTTATATATTTACTATTGGAACTACAACTGTTACTTGGATGTCACAGATATAGAAGATTGTCACTCTATCTACTATAGAGCCCGAGTATGTATAAGTGATTGAAGCTAGTAAAGAGATGATATAGCTTCAAGGTTTGTTAATTGTGTTGGGATTCAAATATGACAAGAATGTTCTCAACAGTGATAGTCAAAGTACGATACACTTTGCGAAGAATTCATCATTTCATTCTAAAACCAAGCATATTGGGCTTCGTTATCACTTCATCATATCTCTATTAGAAGATGATATGTTAATACTGGAGAAGATTCAAGGAAGCAAAAATCCAGTGGATATGTTGACAAAGGTAGTGACTATTGACAAACTGAAGTTGTGTTCAACTTTAGTTGGTCTACTAGAGTAACAAGACTAGAAAAACTGTTGCATTTTTGAGGTGTGAAGACAGATTGAAATCATTCTTCAAGTGAGAGATTGTTGGTCAAACTTACATGCACCCAATTGTGCAATAAATGACAATAAAATAAAAAAGGAAAAGAATGGTTGTCAAGCCAATAACCCAAGAAAATTGAGTAGACAATGCATCCTTTTGTTAAAAAATAAGGAAAGAGAATTAAGAATTAGTTGGAAAAAACGTATAGAAATAGGGTTTCTACATCTATAAATAGAATACCCTAATAGGTACTTTGTATTATCATTAAAAATCCAATTGAGAGAAAAGCTTAGAGAAAAAAAAGCTTTAGTGAGAGACAATTAAGAGCAATTTTTTTGGGTGTAATTGAGTTGTGAGTTGTGAATGTTGTAAACACTTTGTATAATCCTCCTTTTTAGTAAAAAGATCTGCAGTATGTCCGGAGACGTAAGCAAAATTAGTCGAACTTCATTATCAAATTTGTGTGTTATTTTGTCTATTTTTGGTTTCTTATAAATGTGACTTATCGAAAATTTGTGTAATTTTCTAACAATATCTTACTTAGAAACTGAAAGAAATGTACTTCTTTCCCAATGCTTTTGTGTCTTGCATACACCCACTATGCACCGAACATGCTACTCTCCTCTTTCCTCCATTCTTTCTTTCTTCGATATGTTAATCTTGTTAAAATTATTCAACTATGATTATATGGAATTTTCAATTGATTTAGGGTGAGCACCTTGGGATTGTCCCTCTAAAGGCTATGGCAGCTCAAAAACCTGTTATTTGCATGTAGAAATTGGGGCATTGTGAAGGTGATTAAAAATGGAATTACAAGATTTATTTATGAGCCTAATGCACAGGAGTTCTTATTGGCTATGGAAAAGCTTATTCAAGATCCAAAGATGGTTGGAATGGAAGCTCGACAACATATAATAAGTCATTCTCAGCGTTTACATTTTGTCAGAACCTCAATTGATACCTTGTTGAAGTTGTTCATTAAAATAGAAGAGGCCACAAGTTATCCTTTAAAATGTTAGTGTTGATTTTGAGCTTTGTTCTTATCACAACCCTGGTTTATTTACTTTACTTGTGGTGGTGGTCTCTCATATTGATCTAAGTAGACTAAAAATGTGTAAATTAATAATCAAAGTTAGGTATTAGTTAGCTTTCATTTTCAATATTTGTTTAGCATTTACCAAGATAATCACAACATTTAATCATGCTCTCTTATAATATTGATAGCAAAATATAATTTTGTTTACGTGAAATGAGTCCTATTATCCGAATAAAATATATTTACTTAAAGGTTAAAATATATATATAATTACTTTTTAAAAAAAATTAGGAAAATTATGGAATATAATATCTCTAAATTCATTATAATAAAAATATCACATTTAATGGCCATTGAGATAGTTATGACTTAGTATTAAGTGGTTATTTTTATTATAAATTTTAAGAGTGTTAATTTCGTGATTTTTTCGTAAATTTAATTGCGACTACTGCTCGTGTAGCGCAAATGTGGCCTCTACAACTTGTCCCTCCTTGTCCTGTGCGCAATTGCTAGATATTTTCATTTTTCTCTTTTTTAGATTTTGTACATTCACATTAAATTTGTTAAAACAATACGATCACTAATAGGACCGATGCAGATGGTTATGATAATGACCATAAATATTCTACTTCGGTTTCAACTTTCCTTGGTGTTGTAGTATCTTTCTCGATAACTAGCTTTATTTACAGTGTTTTGCTCCTTTTCATCATCACTTCTTTGGCATTTCTAACGATTTTGTTTGGGTTAACGTTAGGTCAATCATCCATATCCTATTTTTCCACCTCCAACTTTTTGATTTCTTCCTTTCATATGGTATTTTGTTATGAACTTTTCTTCCTTGCCTTTTTTTTTTGTTTTTTTAATAAATTTGTAGAGTCAAAAAGATGTTGGATATCAACTAGATACTAGCTTTTTATCCATGAAAATTGGAAGAGAACTAAGGAATTAGTTCGAAAGTATAGTGAGGAAATGTCATCCTTTTCTTGCAGTTCAAAATCTGAGAGCGGGGATTTATCCTCTTCCCCCATGCCCTCTAGCATGGTTGTTCCTGGCAAACCTTCTTCTTCTATACCTAATCCATCTAGAAATGTAGATTATATTATTTTAAACATTAAAGTCTGGACTATCTCTAGAATTAAAACAAAAGCTAATAGAACCGTAGGATCATAACTAGGGTACATCTTCCACCCTTTCTTCATGGAGTCGAAGATCTCCTATGGAAACCCAACATGGAGCTGCATCCGAACTATATTCTTTCCAAACATTAATGACCGTCTTTCCAAGGTCACTCAAGCATTTGCGAGATGATTCTCCCATTTTTAATCTCGAGAATTCAGACATCACAAGGATTAACATGACTTGTGGAGTACCATTATATGTGTATGTTCATCTTCCATAACCGGGTTCTATAGACCAAATCGATCATCCTCGCGATTGGTGCACCATCCACGATTGCATTTCAATTTTAGGTTTCCTTTACCAACCTTAGCTATGTCGTTTTTGGAAGCTATTGGTAGTTCTAACTTGTGCAGAACTTGGACTAGAAATTGGGGTTCCTACGTTAAGTGGAGTTTTTATTGTGGAAACCAACTTATTTGAACCTAGTCGAGTGCAAATTACGATCAATCCTAGTTTTAGAATAAATGTCAACGATTTGGTCGGTAGAGAGCTTTGGAAATATTGGTTTTTCTGAGTGGCTACTCATTGGTGATTAATCGGTGACAGTCCCCACTCTGTTAATCAAACATGGACAAACCTTAAGGTTTCTTTAACATGATTTACAACCACATACATCCCCCAACCTATTCTCGAAAGATTTTCTTACCTCCAGTTGAATGATTAAAGCCAGTTTGTGGCACAAGAGCACCGAATTTTCCTATCAACCCGAAATTTCATATTCTACCAAATGAACCACCAGTTAAAGGTTTATCACTTACCTCGGGTCATTATGTAATATGTTTTGGATAATTAATTTCCTTCTCCTTATATATTTTTTTTACTAACTCCTTTGGTTCATTTTCTTTCAATAAGAACCTGCAAAGTGATCATCATGGACATGGATGCTAAAGATCTATTTGCTAAATTTGACAAATGTAAAAACAAAATCCAGGAGCCAATTTTGGAGTGTGCGCCTCTCAAAATGAAGAGTAGGAAATTAGAAAAGAAATATGAGGAGCTGAATTCTAAAGAGAATGAACATTCTTCTGTTCCTAATAAGGAAATGATTGTAAAACCTGAACAACAATAAAGGGGTTCCGTTTCCTTTCGCTCATGAGTCATTTATTTTGAAAAACTTAGTCAATTTTCATTCATGAAGTGATTGTTAGAAAGTAGGTATATGTACCTATAATGAAATGTTATTTTGGGTCATTATATTGAATGGAACTCACTTGATACGAGTGAATGGCTTTGATTGATTTCGGTTTTCTTTCATGGGGCTTCAATATCATATATATACATGATAAAAATGACATTAGTGTGAATGAGAGAAATTGAATCTGAATGCCCATTAAAAAATAAAACGTTTTGTTTGTTTGATGTCAATTTGTGGCCAACAAGCTTATGACTCAATGATATGTAATGTAGAAAGTTTGGGTTCGAGTCTCATTTCCGTTGTTTAAGTAGTGTAATTATTTTTAAAAAATCGTTAATTTAATTTAATTATCAAACATTGTTGAGAACATTTTCATCCTTTGCTTTTGTTGTTTGAATAATAAAGGATATTACCTCTTCAACATTATTATCAAAACGCTATATAAATAAAGGATAAATTAACAAATATATCATCAAATTATTGTAAAAATTATAAATATATCATCTAATTTTATCAAGTGACAAAAAAAGTACACAAATATTATTAGCAATATAAATCTACCATCGAACTATTTATTGTTGGTACAAATATTCCACTAAACTTTTTATTAGTACTACAAATTTATCACCAAAATCTTTATAGTTATACACATGCATCTACCAACGAAAATATAATGTAATAACTAAAAAATAATGTAATGATATATTTGTATAACTAATTATAATTGAATGTTATTTTTATCAATCTTATAATTAGATGATATACTCGTAACTTATGTATTAATTAGATAGTATATTTATTAGTTTAACCTATAAATGAATGATTAATTGGCTTCCTTTTTATCATAAGAGACTAAGGGAATAGCTTTTGATTTGGTGACGATAATCAATAGAAAAAAATCTCATTTATATTTTTTCTATCAATAAAATTTCATGAGTTAGGTACAAAAAATTCTTGATTTAGGTTCAATGTGATAGAGTATATGTATAATCTATTAGTAGAAATATGTAACTATAATTACAAATATGATATTAAATATTAAAAGAAATGTAAAGATTATTACATTTATCTCTCTCTATGTTAGATTTAGATTTAGTTTTCATTTCACTTAAATAAATTGGGCCAAAAAAGCTAGTTAGGTTAGTGAAAAGTTTCTTTCGTTACATATTATTTTAGCTATAGAGGGTTGTGAAAAGATAATCAGCAAAAGTATAACAAATTAGAAATTCACATAACAGCTAGATATACAGTCGTATGTAAATAAAGTAATACGGAGTCATAAAGATTTACACATGAGATTTTTAGGTGGAAACAACCTAAACCACACTAATAACTTAAGAAGAAAACCATAGGTTCACCGGACCACCTAACTATCCATCATGAAAAATAAGGTCCAATTACAAGGCTAGCATATAAACTGCCCATCAAGTTAATGCCCCTAAGTAATCTACTTACAAGCCCCTACTTTCATCACAGTCTCTACAAGAAAAGGTGTTCGGATTTGGACTAACATTTCGATGAACTCAAGTCACACGAGTAAATATAACCCTTATAGTTAGCACCTAAAAAATTATCACAATAACACAAGTGTAAATATATATTATAGAGCATATTCAATAATGAACAATCCTAACTAGATTATTTAACAAATATATCATATAAATCAAAATCAACTAACAACCTAAGAACAATCAGTTTAAAGCACAATATCATAAATATTATAAAACTTATTAATTCATCAAACACAACCACAAATGTTTGATGATGAGTACTCAAAAAGCACTAAAATTACCATGATTTTATGCACATTAATTGATTAATATATATATATATTTATATGTTTTATCATATATTTATATATATTTGTCTTTTTCGGAATCACGGGTATTTTTATTGTTTTTCAAGTATTTTGGCTTAAAAACGTAACTTAAAGACTCAAAGAGGAATACTGGAAGCAATACATCACAAATATATTGATAAATAAATGGGGAAAGGTCAACAAATATGGAAAAATTGGACAAAATGGGTCAAAAAGGTCAAAAATGTCAAAAAGGAGAAAATCGCGCCACAAGGCCGCCGCGCGCCCGGCCAGATCAGCAAGACTCACCAAGACACAAGACGCTTCACGCCCCACGTCCGCAGATCGCGCGCCTGGGCCCCGATCTTCCGCGGCGCTACAGATCTCACTGCTTCCAGCGCGCGGCCGCCATCAGCGCGCGACGCCCATTTCGCCCCATTTTTCACGTGGTACCGCCCCATGACGTCATGCTGACGTCATCAATGACCTCAGCATTTGCACTACGCGTTTTCACATTTTTTCACTCATTTTTTCTCTCCATCCTCACCTATAAATACCTCCCTTCCCTTCACTTCAAAACACACCTTCAAAACACACTTCTCTCTTCTTTCTTTCTCTCTTTTCTTAGATTTTTAGGTTTTTTTAGTTTTTCTTAGTTTTTAGTTAATTTCTCTTAGTTTTAGAGTTCTTCCCTTTTTGGGAAGAACTAGTTATGTTTTTGTAATATATTAGCTTTTGATTCAATAAATGGGAGTGCAAATTTCGCTTGGAGGTTTTCCAACAACGGGAATAGCATCGAAGTTCTGTAAGGATTTTATTTTCTTTACAGTTATTTTTTATGCTTTATTCTTACATGTTATATTTAATTTGTCTGTGATTAAATTTAACTGTGTTGGCTATTTGTAAACATGATATAATAATAACGTTGTTATGCTTGCGAAATATTAAAAAGGTAAAAATCTCTAAAATGAATTGATTTTATTTTTATTCAAGATTTTATATTAAGAATGTTAGAGAGAAATATATTATTTTTCATTACAAACTTAAATCTGAAAATTAGATTTTAAGGTTTAGTTATCCGGTCTCATTTAGAGTAGTGCTCTTTTATTTGTTGGTACAATCGCCCGGTAGTTAGAGTGAAGCTCTATTTCAAAAGTTTTTATAAGAATTATTATCTGAAAATGTATTGACAACATGTTTTCAGTAGTGGTTTTAAAACTTGAAAGTTAGTACTCGGATAACTAAATTCTTAGGTTTAATTTGGACACTTTGAATAAAGTTTAAACTGTCTAACCCCACCAAAGGTGGCATTTAAATGGTTCATTTTCAATCTCTTAGAAAAAGAAATTAATTTAATTAACCAAATTAGTTATCAACCCCACCCATAGGTGTTAATTGATTTGTTTAGTTAACAAAGAATATCTAACCCCACCAAAGGTGGTATTCATACAAAAAAGAGAGAATCAATAAATATCAATTCATATCTTTAATAACCTAAATCATATGAGCAAGCATAATTAACTTAATTATTATATCCATAAATACTCTACTGTTTTAACAGATAAAATTTGCATAAATGTTTATTGAATCTGTATATATGTTTATTATTTTTTGAATTTGTATCTATGTTTATTTTTATGTAATTAGATTAAAAACACAAAACCCAAAATATCGTGACAGGATGTTTAGGATTTAATTTCGTTTTTAAAAGTTTGAATAATAAATTAAAAACCACATACATTCCTTCCTTAGATCGACCTTGGGAGTATACTTATCATTTTCTACGAAATGATTCGTGCACTTGCGAGAGTTTTATAAATAGATAAAACCAAATGAACGGGCAGGATCGGCGATGTCGGTTCTGCCCCTATCAAGTTTTTGGCGCCGTTGCCGGGGATGGTATCAAGTTTTTGGCGCCGTTGCCGGGGAAGGAATAGTGTTTTTAAATTATTTATCAAAATTTTAAAAACTTTTTGTGTTGTAAATAATTGTGATTTTTTTTATTTTGATTAAAAAAACAAAAATAAATTAAATTTTTTTTTGTTGTTGTTTGTGAATAGTAAAATAAAAACAAAAATTTAATAAAAATTAAAATAATTTTTTTTTCTCTCATAAAAAAACAAAAAAATAATAAATATATAATAATAAAATTGTTGTTCGTAAATAGTAAAAACAATAAATAAATAAAAATTAAAATAATTTCAAAAAAAAAAAAAAATTCAAATTTCAAATTTCATAATAATAAAAAAAACAAGGAAAATTAAAAAAATAATAAAAAAATAAAAAAAATTAAAATTAAAAAAATTAAAAAATTAATAAATTAAAAAATTAAAAAAATAATAAAAAAATAAAAAAAAATAAAAATTATAAAAACATTATAAAAAAAATAAAAAAATAAAAAAAATAAAAAAAAAACTTTTTCATTTAATTTTAAGTTTTTTTTAAATCTTAATTTTATTTTTTTTAAATAAAAAATAAAAAAAAATTCAATTTTTTTTTAACTTTTTTAATTTTATTTTATTTTAATTTATTTTATTTTATTTTCAGTTTTTTTTAATTTTATTTTATTCTATTTTATTTTTATTTTATTTTATTTTTATTTTATTTTATTATTATTATTATTTTTTTTTTACTATTTTTTTTTTCTCTTAATTTTCATTTAACTTAATTAACTTAAGTTTTTACTAACTTAATTAACTTAACTTTTTAATTAACTTAGATTTTCATTAACTTAATTAACTTAAATTTTTATTTAAATTAACGTAATTAACTTAGCTTTTTAATTAACTTACATTTTCATTAACTTAATTAACTTAGATTTTTACTTAACTTAACTTAATTAACTTAGAGTTTCATTAACTTAATTAACTTAAATTTTTATTTAACTTAACTTAATTAACTTAATTTTAATAGCATGAAAAGTAAAGATCTAAGGGAGTTAAATGCAGAGACTAGTTCTTGGAAGCCTTTGTGCCACTAGTCTTTCCTGGGAACGTTGTTCGCTGCAGGAGGATGGTTTTTAAGGAGCCTTTGCACCACCATTCTTTCCTGGGAGCACTCTTGGTTAATCTGATTATGTTATTTTAACTTAGATATTATACTTAAAAACCAAAAAACAAAAAAAATCAAACTATCTCCAAAATTTTAAAAATTTTAATTACAATCTAAGGAGTTAGTTGTTTTGATTGATCTAGGTACAATTGTGTTTTGATGCCTTTAATTATTTGATTTGTACCTAGATGTGGATGATCTGAAACTCACAAGCATGTCCCTAGTTTTAAGTACAGAAAAATTTGAAAATCAATAGGGCATGACTGAAAAAGTATAGGTAGACAATCTTGTCTTACCTATAGGTTTGATTGACTCAATGATGAGGGGACATTGAGTTTACTTAAAATGCAATCCCCAAGTTACGTCTTGCTAAGACGTTAAACTAAGTGCTGGATGGGAGGCAACCCATCATTTTAGGTAATTTAATTTTATTTGTTTAATTTGTTTAATTTCTATTTTTTATTTTAGTTTAATTACGTGTGAATAATTTTAAAATTGTTAAAACTAAAATTTTTTTTTGAGATGTTAGAAGTTTACAACAATCTGTTTGTATACACTTTAATGAATATGATGGATGCACCTGTATTTCTCCATCACTACTTGCAACATTCTCAAGAAATAGGTAATTTTTCTTCTCTTTTCTCTTTATCTTTAATTTACAGTTGTTACATTGAGGACAATGTAAGTTCTAGGTTGGGAGTGGTGTAAAGTTACCATGCTTAATTAGAAAAGAAAAAAAAGATTTAACAATTTAAAAATTCAAAAAAAAAACAATTATTAATTTTTTTCTTTTTTATGTTCACATCTTCATTTTTTGTGTTTGGTTTTATTTTCCTTGTGTGATTTAGTAATTTTTGGAATTAAAAAAAAAAATTCACAAAATTTTATCATTTCTTTAAATCAAATTTAAGTAAATAGTTAAAGTCTTTTGTACTGTTAGATTAATTTTTGAAAACATATCATGAAATATTATGTAATTATTTTTGATAATTAGTTAATTTTTGTCATAACTAGTATTTCTTGATAAGATGTAGAAATTATGTTAAACCCAAAATCGGTGTTTATAAATTTGTTTTAGTGGAGACTACCTTTGTGAGATATAATTTGAGCCTAATTTCCCTTATTGAGAGTGAAATATATATTTTTTCTACTCCAAACACATTTCTTATTTCTTCAAATTCTTAGATGATCTCTATAGGCATTAATATTGAATGTATGAATTTTTTCTCATCTTAATAAAGTATCGTATATTTTTTATTATTATTTTTGCTTAGATTAAATGATTTGAGTAGAAATTGATAGTATATGCTTTTATCTCATTTCAGGTAATGATCGTTTACAAAAAAAAAAGAGACATATCTGGGGTTACCTAAACCAAGATCAAACAAAAAAGCCACAAAATTAACCACTCACCAAAATCCTAAAAAAAAAATGTACAATCTGTACATGGGTTGACTCTCTAAACAATTGATATATATTGAAAAATATCTTCAGAAAAATATCTTCAGAAAAATATAGAGAGAAAGAATATATAGTATAATCTACATACTATGACCCACATTGCCTACAAAGTTGTGAGTAAAGGCTAATTACAAAAGAAAGATATAGGAAGTAATTCTCAAAAGTCATTGCACTTTCTTCATTTGTAAAAGGCATATATCTTGAAATTTTTTCTTAATGAGTTTGATTTATGCATGAAAATAATTTTTATATATGATATCTTTATAATTTATACATTTGATTCCTTCCATGAGATCAACGTCAAAATAACACTTTGAACCTTTCTTTTTTTATACATATGCGAGCATATTAGTTCATTTCTATACATCAACTCTTTCGCATATAAATTAGTATGAGTGTTTGAACCCATAGGATTCAGTGTTTTGAGAGTATTGACTTGTGAGGAATAGAGTCGAAGCGAATTCGGATTCATGACACTGAAATTGGGTGAAATTAAATTGATACATTTTTGATATGAAATATGAAAATGATTTCCGACTAATTATTATAATAAATCATGATTGTTTAAAAAGATTAAAATAACTTATGCTTGAGATTTTAATTATGATCTTAAAGGAGATTAAAAAGTATGAGACATTTTTGTGATATGTTGTTTTCTTTTATTCTTAAACGTTAATTTTTGATTTTGTTGTAATTTTAGTTTTTAAGTTGATTGTTGTTATTATTTCTTTTAATTTTTACATTTAGTTCAATGTTTGTGGGTATCATTACTGAAAACCCTCACGAGACTCAAACTCGTCCACTAGGGCAACCTAGGGGTTTAAAGGCTTGTTGCATAGGCTAAATGCAACCGTGTCAATCTACGGAAGTGATTTAGGATAGCTTAATTTTTAGTTTTTATCGCTTCTCTTGCTAAGGGACTAGCAAGAAGCTGGTTGGGGGTTGTGATGAGTACTCAAAAAGCACTAAAATTACCATGATTTTATGCACATTAATTGATTAATATATATATATATATATATTTATATGTTTTATCATATATTTATATATATTTGTCTTTTTCGGAATCACGGGTATTTTTATTGTTTTTCAGGTATTTTGGCTTAAAAACGTAACTTAAAGACTCAAAGAGGAATACTGGAAGCAATACATCACAAATATATTGATAAATAAATGGGGAAAAGTCAACAAATATGGAAAAATTGGACAAAATGGGTCAAAAAGGTCAAAAATGTCAAAAAGGAGAAAATCGCGCCGCCGCGCGTCGCGGACCGCGCGCGCCGGCACCAGTGCGCGCGGCACATGTCCGCGCGCATCGGCGCGCGCGATCCCAATTCCGCGCGCGCCCGTGCGCGCGGCGCATCGGCGCGCGCGCCCTGCACGCGCGCCCGGCTACCCTCCGCGCGCGACGCCCATTTCGCCCCATTTTTCACGTGCGGCCGCCCCGTGACGTCATGCGACATCATCAATGACCTCCGCATTTGCACTCCGCATTTTCACATTTTTTTAACATTTTTTCACTCATTTTTTCTCTCCATCCTCACCTATAAATACCCCCCTTCCCTTCACTTCAAAACACACCTTCAAAACACACTTCTCTCTTCTTTCTTTCTCTCTTTTATTAGATTTTTAGGTTTTTTTAGTTTTTCTTAGTTTTTAGTTAATTTCTTTTAGTTTTAGAGTTCTTCCCTTTTTGGGAAGAACTAGTTATGTTTTTTGTAATTTATTAGTTTTTTGATTCAATAAATGGGAGTGCAAATTCCGCTTGGAGGTTTTCCAGCTACGGGAATAGCGTCGAAGTTCTGTAAGGATTTTATTTTCTTTACAGTTATTTTTATGCTTTATTCTTACATGTTATATTCAACTTGTCCGTGGTTAAATTTAACTATCTTTGTTTGTTTAGTAAATATGATGTAATAATGACGTTGTTATGCTTGCAAAATATTAAATAGGTAAAAATCTCTAAAATGAATTGATTTTGTTTTTATTCAAGATTTTAATTAAGAATGTTAGAGAGAAATATATTATTTTTCATTACAAACTTAAACACGAAAATTAGATTTTAAGGTTTAGTTATCGGTCTCATTTAGAGTAGTTTCTTTTATTTGTTGGTACAATCGCCCGGTAGTTAGAGTGAAACTCTATTTCAAAAGTTTTTATAAGAATTATTATGTGAAAATGTATTGACAACATGTTTTCAATAGTGGTTTTAAAACTTGAAAGTTAGTACTCGGATAACTAAATTCTTAGGTTTAATTTGGACACCTTGAATAAAGTTTAAACTGTCTAACCCCACCAAAGGTGGCATTTAAATGGTTCATTTTCAATCTCTTAGAAAAAGAAATTAATTTAATTAACCAAATTAGTTATCAACCCCACCCATAGGTGTTAATTGATTTGTTTAGTTAACAAAGAATATCTAACCCCACCAAAGGTGGTATTTATATAAAAAAGAGAGAATCAATAAAATATCAATTTATATCTTTAATAACCTAGATAATATGAGTAAGCATAATTAATTTAGTTATTATATCCATAAATACTCCGCTAATATAAATGATAAAAATTTGCATGAATATTTATTGAATCTGTATATATGTTTATTATTTTTTGAATTTGTATCTATGTTTATTTTTATGTTATTAGATTATATTTAATTAATCTGTATATATGTTTATTTATTTTATGTTATTAGATTAGGAACACAAAAATCAAACTATCGTGACAGGATGTTTAGGATTTAATTTCGTTTTTAAAAGTTTGAATAATAAATTAAAAACCACATACATTCCTTCCTTAGATCGACCTTGGGAGTATACTTATCATTTTCTACGAAATGATTCGTGCACTTGTGAGAGTTTTATAAAATAAATAAAACCAAAGTAACGGGCAGGATCGGCGATGTCGGTTTTGCCCCTATCATTTGACAAATTAACTCTACAACAAAAAGCCTATTAGAATAGTTTTAGTAAAACAAGAGAGAGAATAAGATGAGAATAATGTTCAATAATACTCTTGCGTGGTTAACAAAATTGTGAGCCAATAATATGATTAAATAGCATGAGTTGAAACATTAGGTCAGGTGTTAATTAAAAAACTATCATTAAAATTATTTGGAAGAGATTAGAAACATAAAGACAATAGTAAAAATATTGATTAGCTCGAGTAAACATTAGGTTAAATTTAAAAACATGGTCGTTCGATCGATCTAGTCAAGCTGGATTGATCGACTATGAATAGTTTGATTGATCAAGTTAAATCTCAATGGATCTAGTGAAAAAATTAATTAATTTAGAAATACATGGATCGATCTAGTATTAATATTGATCGATCAAGTTATATTAAAAATTAATTCATCCAGTTTTAACTAAGCCCAATCAATCTAGTCATATTTCAATCAATTGAGTGACCTATTTGAACAATATTCATATGTGTCTAATATGAAATCTAACATGTACAAGAAGAGAGATATATTTGAGATGTGATACTTGAGGCTCGATAATTTCTTTGGCTTGAAAATATTCTTGAAAAATGCACCTAGAAGCTAATTTTACATGAAAATGTTTCGTTCACAGATATCACCAACAATTATAAACCTTATAATTTCCTCCTTTGGCATATTTGTGTGACAAAATTGCTCTCTTATTGAATAACACTCATAGGAAAAAAAAATTACATAGTGAAACTATCCTAACAACTCTTATTTACATTAAAAAATAAAAACACTAACAAACAAACAAGTTGTCCCAAAGAACTCATTTTTCACAATAGTTTAGTGTATCTAATAATAGAAAAGTGAAGACTATTCAAAATAAGATTAAACAAATGATAGAAATTAAAAGACAACTAATGAGTGCTTAAAAAAATACTAAAATTACCATGATTTAATGTACTTTAATTGATTAAATAAATTTATATTTATATGATTTTATCATATTTTTATATAAATTTATATTTTTGGAATCATGAGTATTTTTATTGTTTTTTAAGTATTTTCATTCAAAAATAATTTAAAAACTTGAAGAAAAATACTAGACGCAATACATCACAAATATATTGAGAAAAAATGAGAAAAAGTCATAAAAATGAAAAAAAAATGGACAAAATGGGTAAAAATGTCAAAATTGTCGAGTCCAACACAAGCTAGTTCCGAGTCCTACGTGCGCCAGCATACACTGGTTCCGAGTCCTACGTGCGCAAGCACACGCTCGTACCTGTCCCACTTGTGGCAGTGCCCGTCTATCACAAATCTCGCCCCTCACACGCATGTTAGCTTGTCCAAATGCGTTTAAATCAATTTTTGAGATATTTTCCCAATTCTTTTGGCTTTTTCCTCATTTATAAAAGGACTCTCTCTCCCATTATAAATCATCCCTAAAAATCCCTCATCTCTCTCTCTAGATTTCTCTCTCTAAAAAGCTTTCTTAATTTTTTTAGTTTTAAAGTTCTTCTCTTTTTGAGAAGAACTAGCTATGCTTTTGTAGATTTCTAGTTTTAGATTCAAAAAACGGAAATACAAATTCGTTTGGAGGTTTTTTAGAAACAGAATTAGTATCAAATTTATGTAAGGATTCTTCTTAGGTATAATTTTAAAATTAACTCTTTATAGTTATTTTTATGTTTTATTCTTATATGTTATATTTAATTTGTTTGTGATTAAATTTAACATGGTTGACTATTTATAAATATAATATAATAATAACGTTGTTATGCTTATGAAATATTAAATAGGTAAAATATTTTTATAAAATAAATTGATTTCGTTTTTATTCAAAATTTTATATTAAGAATGTTAGAGAGAAATATATTATTTTTCATTGGAAACTTAGATCTAAAAATTAGATTTTAAGGTTTAGTTATTCGGTCTAATTTAGAGTAGTGTCTTTTTATTTGTTGGTACAATCGCCTGGTAGTTAGAATGAAGCTCTATTTTAAAAGTTTTATAAGAACTATTATTTGAAAATGTATTGACAACATATTTTTAGTGATGATTTTAAAACTTAAAAGTTAGTACTCGGATAATTAAATTCTTTGGTTTAATTTAGATATCTTGAATAAAGTCTAATTAATTGACTCTACCTAAAGCTGTGATTAGCTAGTTTGTATTTTTTTTAGAAATAAAGTTGAAATCTAATATTTAATTAATTAATAGGCCCTGTCTAAGGATATTAGTTAATTAATATTAAACAAAAGAATTTGGGCCCTGTTTAAGAATATTTTCATAACAAAAAGAAAAAATTAATAAATATCAATCTATATCTTTAATAACCTAAATAATATGAAAAAGTATAATTAACTTAATTATTATATCCATAAGTAATCAACTATCATGAATGATAAAAATTTGCATTATTATTTATTGAATCCATATATGTTTATCTCTTATGTTATTAGATAAGGAAACACAAATCAAAATATCGTGACAAGATGTTTAGTATTTAATTTAATTTTTAACAGTTTGAATAATAAATTAAAAATTACATATATTTCTTTCTTAGATCAACCTTGGGAGTATACTTGTTATTTTCTATAAAATAATTCGTGCACTTGCGAGAGTTTTACAAATATAAGACCAAAGTATCTACAAAATCGGTATTGTTTAGCACCTGATGCCGGTTTTGTCTCATTAAGTTTTTGGCACCGTTGCTGCAGAGGGAATAACATTTTTAAATTATTTATTAAAAATTTGAAAACTTTTTGCGTTGTAAATAATTGTGATTTTTTTATTTTATAATTTTTAAAAAATCTAAATAAATAGTTAAAAAATTTAATTTTAATTTTTTAAAAGAAAATTTTAATTTATTTAATTATTTTCTTTTCTAAAAAAATGCAATTTTTTTTAAAAAAACTAACTGTGTAATAGCATGAAAAGTAAAAATTTAAGGGAGTATGTTTAGGAGACTAGTTATTGGAAGTCTTTATGCCACTAGTATTTTCTAAGAATGTTGCTCTGTCTAGGAAGATGGTTTTTAAGGAGGCTTTGCTCTATCATTCTTTCCTGTGAGCATTCTTAGTTAATACTGATTATGTTATTTAACTTAGAGATTAACTTCACTGTTGTAAATATTGTATGATATAACATGTATAAAAATGTGTTTGTATTATATATTAGATAGAATATATTATATTCTATACAATTTAATCGTGTATATTTATTTGTATAAAAAATATGTTTGTATTATATATTAGATAGAGTATATTATATTTTGTACAATTTATTCATGTATATTTATTTGTAAAAAATATATGTTTTTATTATATGATAGATATATTATATTATAAATTTGTATAGTTTAAATATGTATAATTATATGTATCAAAATTTGTATAAAAGTTGTTTGTATTATATATATATATTGTGAAATCTGTATAATTATTTTATTTTTTTATTTTACTAACTTTATTTTTATTTTACTTAATTTTTTTATTTTATAAGTTTTTTTTTGTTTCTTTTACTTAATTTTTATTTTTATTGTTTAATATTTATTTTAATACTTAGTGTTAGACTAGTAATAAAAAAAAACCTGAAGCTATCTCAAAAATTTCAAAGTTTTTAATTACAATCTGTGATAAAAGGATATAGTTGCTTTGTTAGAACTAGGTACAAATGTTTTTTGAGGCCTTACTTATTTGACTTGCACTTATAAGTGATAAAAGGATGTAGTTGCTTTGTTAGAACTAGGTACAAATGTATTTTGATGTCTTACTTATTTGACTTGCACTTATATGTGATTTATTTAAAATCTACAATCATGTCCCTAGTTTTAAGTAAATAAAATTTTAAAGTCTATAGGGTATTACTTAAAAAGTATAGGTAGACAAACTTGTCCTACATGTAGGTTTGATTGACTCAATGATGTGGGAAAATTGAGTTTACTTAAAATGAAATCCTCCAAGTTACGTTTTATTAAGACGTTAAACTAAACATTGGATGGGAGGAAACCCATCATTTTAAGTAATTTTCTTTTATTTCTTTTATTTATTTAATTTCTTTTGCTGATTTTAGTTTAATTGTATGTTAATAATTTTAGAATTGTTAAAACTAAAAATATTTGTTGAGATATTAGAAATTCGCATCAATATGTTTATGTGAACTTTAATGATGAACATGATGAATACACCTATATTTCTCCATCACTACTTGCACATTCTCATGAAATAGGTAACTTTTCTTCTCTT
Organism: Hippophae gyantsensis; assembly: GCA_030763125.1. NCBI lineage: Eukaryota > Viridiplantae > Streptophyta > Magnoliopsida > Rosales > Elaeagnaceae > Hippophae > Hippophae gyantsensis. The sequence goes on along the minus strand of CM061032.1, from coordinate 20,267,672 downwards.
TTCTCTTTATTTTTAATTTATGATTGTTACATTACGAATAATGTAAGTTCTAGGTTAGGGGTGGTGAAAAATTACCATACTTAATTTCAAAAAATTTAACAATTTTAAAATTTTTTATGTTCACATTTCATTTTTATTGTGTTTGATTTTATTTTCTTTATGTAGTTTAGTAATTTTTAGAATTTTAGGATTAGTTTAAAAATCTCTCAGAATTTTTTTTTAAATCAAATTTAAGTAATAGTTGAGTCTTTTGCATTGTTAGATTAATTTTTGAAAACATATCATGGAATATATGGTAATTAGTTAGTTTTTATCATGATTAGTATTTCTTAATAATGTGTGGAAATTATATTAAACCCAAAATCAGTTTTTAAGAATCAAATAGTGGAGACTACCATTGTGAAAAATATTTTGAGCTCATTATTCTTTATTCTGAGTGATAAATATTATTTTTCTACTCTAAACATTTTTCTTATTTTCTCAGCATTATTAAGTGATCTCTATAGTACTTAGCATTGAATGTTTGAATTTTTACATTTTAATGAAGTGTTATATAATTATTTTTCATTTGCTTAGATTAAATAATTTAAGTAGAAATTGATAGTATATGTCTTTATTCATTCATGCATGACTTCTATTAAAAAAAAGATATAACTAGGGTTACCTAAACAAATACAAATAGAAAATTCAAATATTAACCACTCACCATACCATATAAAAAATGTACAATATGTGCATGGGTCCACCACCACTATAAAACATACATATGACCTTGGTTTTTAATCGTGACCATAGGTCTATGACCACAGTTATAAAAACTGAGGCCTAAGTGAGAGAGACCATAGACTATTACCTATGGCCTTTATTTTTCAATAACCAAGGCCATATGGTATGTTTATACCCTTGGTCTTTCAATAATTGAGGCCATAAGGTATGCATAAATTAAAAAAAATACAATTATTAATTACAATATTAAAACCTTACTATTACAAATTAACTTTTTACTATTAATTACAAGTATTTATAAGTGCATTTATAAGCTTGTGGGCCTGGTGTCTGGTGCGCTGGTGTGCTAGTGCGCTTGGTGCACTGGTGCACCTGGTACACTGGTATGCTAGTGCGCCTAGTGTGTTGGTACACTGGTAAGCCTAACATCCACATATACAGACAACACAAGTAATTTCACAAAATGGATAAAAATTTCAACCTCTGAAATAGCTTCTTCATTTGTAAAATATTGATATAATCCATCATAGGATAATATCAGAAACCTATGTATTGGGCGTAATTTGTGGTGGTGAAGAAATGGGAAGAAATTGATGTATGGTGAGGTTTCTATGTAGTCAATACTAAACATCTTCAAAAGTGCATCATTCCATTTAGGCTGTAGAAAATACCAGATATAAATTACAAATAGTTTTGTGATAACACACTCTTGAATATTCAATTATCACCAAAACTTGTGATCCTATCTTTCACATCTCAAAATTTTATATAAGAAAAGCTAAGTTTTCAATTTTTATATACAATATCATTGCAATCTAATAGAAGAACCCATTTTACATTCATAGATGACTAAATCAAAGTAGATAAAAATCTAAAAGGGTTTGAATTATTATCATAAACTAATTAAATACCAACAAGAGATAAAGAGTAGTTACTATTTGAGAAAACCACCACCAAATGCTCGAGTGACCTTCAATGATCCTTCTTCATATGTATGTTCATATGTCTTGCCATTATCCCATGTATCAAGTGCTAACATTTCATCATTGTGTTATTCAATCAATGGTGAAATTGGGTTCTAGAATATCATCCATGAAACCAAAACTGTTTTTGCGACCTGTATAGAGTATATGTTCCTAAACATATACACTAAAATGTTTTTCTAAAAATCTGGTTTCTCTTTAAAGAGCCTACCCCAACGTTTTCATTTCTACTAACAGCATTGGAATTAGCATTGGCCTCTCCACCCTGAGGTTGCTGTTGTTGCTCACTGCATTGAAGAGGTGGGGTTGATGAAGTTTCTAGAATAGCTCTTAGGAAATACAGATTACGTTTAAGCAAACAAACTACTAATAGAAACAGAGGCAAATCAAATTCTCAAGAGGGTAAGTTCTTGACATTTAGAATACAACATAAAACAAATAGTATATCCCAGAATCCTAAATACAGTACCAATGATGAGTCACAAGACCGACATTACAAATATTGATCTTGCAAAATACCCTTTGTGGTTTTATTATTTGTAAAACTCTCGCAAATGCATGAATCATTTTATATAAAATGATAAGTATACTCCCAAGGTCGATCTAAGAAATGAATATATGCGATTTTTAATTTATTATTCAAAATCTTAAAAACAAAATTAAATCTTAAACATCTTGTAACGATATTTTGGTTTGTTTGTTTCCTAATCTAATAACATAAAAATAAACATAAACATAGATATAGATTCAATAAAGAATAATGGAAATTTTATCATTCATAGCAGTGGAGTATTTAAAAATATAATAATTAAGTTAATTACGTTTTCTCATATTATTTAGGTTATTAATTATATAAATTGATATTTGTTAATTTTCACTTTTTGGTATGAAAGTGTCCTTAGGCGAGGCCAAAATTCTTTTACTTGATATTAAATAACTAATATCCTTAGATGGGGCTTATTAATTAATTAAATATTAAATTTTAGTTTTATTTTTAAGAAAATAGCAAACCATATAATCATAGCTTTAGGCGAAGTCAAATAATTAGATTTTATTCAATGTGTCTAAATTAAACCTAAGAATTTAACTATCCAAGTACTAGTTTTCAAGTTTTAAAACCATTACTGAAAATATGTTATCAATACATTTTCGAATAATAATTCTTATAAAAAAAATTTGAAATAGAGTTTAACTCTAACTATCGGACGATTGTACCAATAAATAAAAGAGCACTACTCTAAATCAGACAGAATAATTAAACCTTAAAATCCAATTTTCATATTTAAGTTTGTAATGAAAAATAATGTATTTCTCTATAACATCCTTAATATAAAATCTTGAATAAAAACAAAATCAATTTATATTATGAAAATGTTTTACCTATTTAATATTTCTCAAGCAAAACAATGTTATAATTATATCATATTTACAAACAGACAGACATGTTAAATTTAATTATAGAAAAATTAAATATAACATATAAGAATAAAATATAAAATGATAACGGTAAAAAATCTATTAAAATAATATATACCTTAAAATAATCCTTACAACAGTTTGATGCTAATTATGTTGTTGGAAAACCTCTTAACAGATTTACATATCTGCTTATTGAATAAAAAATCTAAAAATCTATAAAAATATAGTTAATTCTTCCCAAAAGAGAAGAACTTTAAAACTAAAAATAAAAAATAAAAAAAATAAAAAAATGAAAAATTTCTAGAGAGAGAAAGTGTGTAGAAAATTGTGTATTTTACAATGAGGAAAGATGGTCCTTTTATAGTGAAAAATTGGAAAAAATATTTCAAAATTAGAATTTGGATGCGTTTGGATAGGTTGGCACGGGTATGGGGTGCGAAAATCTTGACAGATGGGCGGTTGGCGTGGTAGACTGTGATTGGCGCATGTGGGACACTGCGATGAGTGTGTTGGCGCGGGCGGGACTCAGCACGGATGGACTGGTACGCCCAAGATTTCAACCATTTTGACATTTTTGACCGTTTTGACCCATTTTGTTCAATTTGTTTTCCATCTTTTTTACTTTTCCTTATTTCTTTTCTCAATATATTTGTGATGTATTGCCTCTAGTATTTTTCTTCATGTCTTTAAGTTATTTTTGAACAAAAATACCTAAAAAACAATAAAAATACCCGTGATTTCAAAAATAAAAATTTATATAAAAATATGATAAAATCATAAAAATATAAATCTATTTGATCAATTAAAGTGTATTAAATCATGATAATTTTAGTATTTTTTAAGCAATCATCAAGTACTAGAAATTTAGTTTAGATAATGCACCTATCAAGTGTTTCGGCCTTCTTTCTCACATCAGCGGACAAGAGTACAAGTGTAGCATGTTTAGGAAGTGAATGTTCCAACCTTTGGGTCCAGGTTGATATTTACTCCAAGCTCTTCTAATACATCAGCACTTCTACATGTTGAAAAACTTGAACGGTTTCCATAGTGCAAAATAGACACTAGCTTAAGCATTCTTTCATTTCTTATCAATACTTTAAGACAACAAATCTATAGTCACATATTCAATGGATATGGATGTTACCTTTGCAACTTTGTCTCCACAAGCTGCAGTAAGTATAGAAGCCCCTATTGATATGTTAACTGTGTTTGAATCATCACCACTTATTCCAACTATATCTACTGTGTCATGCAAGCCTTCTACCTTCACATTATGCTCGATCATCACTCTTGCCAAGCCAACAATCTACTCGGATAAAAAATTTCACAAATGATCTCTTTCACTAAGTTTATACATCTTTTTGCATAATACTGATCATAATGCATATTAATCTCTAAATGGGGCTTACTTAATGTGAGGATAATAACAATAAAAATAAATATAAGTATATCATGAAAAAAAATAGAAAAAATAACTCATTTCCTCATAAGTCTCTCCTTTGGCTCTCAATAACACAAGAAAACATTGATTAATGCCTCATCAGCATCATTCAGCAAGAAATTCAAGGATGCTTCGGCCTCCGACTCCATTAAATCCACACGATTGACCAAAGATTCAATCAACTGCAAAAACCCACCAAAGAAAAATAACAAATACATATTGAATTTCCTAGAAAACCAAATATTCAGAAAACCAAATATTCAAAACGGATAAAGGATAAAATCAAACCTCATTGAAAGATGTCACAGGTGGCATTGATTTTTCACCAGCATTAAGTAGAGCATTGATAAAAGAGCTAGTCTTAGAAGGTAAGCTCCTTCCATTTGGGTGAAGAACTGCCATTTTAGGCATGATAAGTCAAGGCTCAAGCTTAGAGAAATGAGACAATGGAGAGATTTTGATTGGATATTGGTATGTAGAAGACATCATACAATTTATAAACAAACTAGGATTGAACTAAATACTGAAGCTTTACTCATATCTAACTTCTAGGTTTGTTCTTAAAGGATGATACAATAAGAACGGAGAGCAAAATATAGACAGAATCTAACCTAACTGTGAGACGTAAAACGGTAGAGAGGATCAATTACTCCTATCTCTGAAAAGCATATATATATATATATATGCTAGTTGCATGTACAAAAACCCTAAGATATCAGTATGAGTAGGGTCGAAGAGAAAGGAAAAAAAGAAAAAAAAAGAGAGAGGAAAAAAAGAAAAAAAAAGAGAGGGAGAAAAGAAAAAAATTGATAAATATTTTTGGTGTTAATTTGGTGTAAAAGAGATAAAATTAATAGAGTATGTCTATGGCCTTGGTTTTTAAATAACCGAGGCAAAATGTTTGAGACTATATGTATGTATTGTAGTAGTGCACTCTCTAGAAAAATGGATTCTTAATGAGACAAAACCAACATTGCGTTAGCAATAACGATCTTGTAGATACTTTGGTTTTATATTTGTTAAACTCTTACAAGTGCATGAATCATTTTATAGAAAATGTCAAGTATACTCCCAAGGTCGATCTAAGGAACAAATGCATGTGGTTTATAATTTATTATTCAAATTTTTAAAAAAGAAATTAAATCATAAACATCATGTCACGATATTTTGATTTTTGTGTTTCCTAATCTAATAACATAAAAAAAACATAGATATGGATTCAATAAAGAGTTATGAAAATTTTTATCATTCATAACAGTGAAGTATTTATGGATATAATAATTAAATTAATTATGCTTACTCATATTATTTAGGTTATTAAAAGAATAAATTGATATTTATTGATTTTCTCTTTTTTATATAAATACCATCTTTGGTGGGTTAGATATTATTTGTTATTAAACAAATCAATTAACACCTATATGTGGGGTTGATAATTAAATTGATTAATTAAATTAATTTCTTTTTTTTTCTAAGAGATTGAAAATGGTTCATTTAAATGCCACATTTGGTAGGGTTAGATATTTTAAACTTTATTCAAGGTATCCAAATTAAACTTAAGAATTTAATTATCCGAGTACTAACTTTTAAGTTTTAAAACCATTATTAAAAATATGTTGTCAATACATTTTCGAATAATAGTTCTTATAAAACATTTTGAAATAGAGATTCACTCTAACTACCGAGCGATTGTGCCAACAAATAAAAGAGCACTACTTTAAATGAGACAAGATAATTAAACCTTAAAATCTAATTTTAAGATTTATGTTTGTAATGAAAAATAATATATTTCTCTCTAACATCCTTAGTATAAAATCTTGAATAAAAAAAATTAATTTATTTTATGGAAATGTTTTACCTATTTAATATTTCGCAAGCATAACAACGTTATTATATCATATTTACAAATTATTTGATATATTTATTAAATCATCTAGTTAAGATTGTTCATTATTGAATTTGCTCTAGGAGACATTTTTGTACTTTTGTTATTGTGCTACTTTTCAAGTACCAACTATGCGAGTTCGATTAACTTGTGTGAGTCGAGTTTATTGAAATGTTGTTCCGGATCTGAACACCTTTCTTGTAGAAACTATGATGAAAGTAAGGGCTTGTAAGTAGATTACTTGGGGGCATTATCTTGATAGATAGTTTGAGTCTTAACCTTGTAATTATACCTTATTTTTTATAGTGTATAGTTAGGTGGTTCGATGTAGCTCTAAAAAGACCCAGTTTGTGCCCACGCCCACAACAATAATCATAAGGTACCCTTGCCTATGTAGAGTAACTTCGGGTATTGGAAGACCGACCACCAGTCTGAGCCATCAAAGTGGTCGACCTTAAGTTAGATTATGTTTTTACATATATAACCTCCTGACACGCTACGATGTGTACCCCCTATATGATTAACACATTTACATATAATTTCCTATATATATGGACCTCATATGAGATATATACAATTCATTCTTAATTCTCTAACTTCTCTCTAGTTTATCTCTTCGAAAATCATATCATCCCAACACGATGGACCAATGGGTTTTCTCTTAGGTCATTGGTATGACCTAGGTTGTCTCCACCTAAAAGTCTTGTGTGTTAATCTTTATATTTATACATTATTTTATTTATTTATCTTTTCACAATCATCTCTAGTTAACACGATTCATAACAAAGAAACTTCTCAATTGATATCAAAACGATCACTAGATACATTTGGTATATATAAGACCTTGTTATGGATCACTTAAGAGAAGGTTCATCTACAACCTGTGCATCTTACTTTGATGGGTCCAGTTACCCTTATTCGAAGGCCCATATGAGAGCCTTTTTACAGTCTATAGATGATAGCATCTAGAACTTTGTGCTTTATGGTTAGGAACCACTTACAGTTACCAAATATAACATTGTTACTCCTAAACCTATGAAAGACTAAACCACTAAAGATAAAATTGGTAGCCATTGAAATAAAAAAGGTATTAATGTTATTTCTAGTGTTGTTTCTGCTAATGCATTTTGTCGTATTTCTCATGTTAAAATTATGAAGCATACTTGAGATATTTTAGAGGTTTCCCATGAAGGCATCTAACAAGTTAAACGAACAAACTTTCCATGCTTAAGACTCAATTTAAGAATATTAGGATGAAAGAAGATGATAAATTCTCTGAATTTTATATTAGATTATGTGATATTGCTAACACTTCTGCCAATCTTGGAGAGAAAATTGATGATTTCAGGATAGTTCTACTCATTTCTTGATCGCTTCCATGCAAAGGCCACTACCATTGATGAAAGCAAGGATGTGGACACCATCAAAATAGAGGAACTCATTGGCTCACTTCAAACCTTTGAGATGAGCTTTCAAAAACCTCGAAAGAACAAAGGTATCGCTTTCAAAATTGCTACAATTAAAGATGGTGACAATGATGTTGAAGACTGGTACTTTTAACCAGAAGATTGAACAAAACCCTCAATAACAAAAATCCTCAAAACAAAGCACAAGCAAGTTGTCAAAAGAATCAAAATTTGAGAGAACTCAAATCTATGAGTTTTGAGGGTAAGAAATATAAACCCACTAGACTTCAATGTTTTGAATGTATGGTCACTTTATAGTTAACTATGCAAACAAGAAGAACCAAACTAAAATTTTTTTCAACCCTGCACTTACTAACTCTAAAAGTGATAACGACAATCCAGTTGAATCAAACAATAACTATTTGGAATTTATTGTAAGTTCAGGTCAACAATTTAGTAAGTCTAACATTGATTCAGATGATGAGGAAAGTGATGCTAAATTTCTACTCAGTAAATTTAATGTCACTAGTATTAATGAAATATTCATAGATTATGTAAGATGTAAAAGGGAAGTAGCTAAACTAAATGACAAACTTCAATTCTTTGAAATAAATTTCTCAATTATAAAAAATAAAAAAAATTGAACTATCTAAAAAAGCTAATATTTTGAATTTAAATCTTGCATATGTTAAACAGGAAAACAAGAATCTTATATAGGAATTTGAATAATCAAAAGAAGCAGTAAAGATGTTAACAATTAGGGTTGAAAGCCTGAACAAAATTCTAGATTATGGAAAGCTAGCTAGAAACAAGAGAGAGTTAGGATATGTAGATGAATACACTATGCCATATTCTTCAAAATCAATTGAATTTATCAAACCTTTAATCATTTCCTCCTCACATGATACACATGACATTGATTGTGAGGGTAAGAGCTCCATTTCTTCAACATCAAAAACCATATCTATAAGGCCTTCTAACCTTATTCCTTATGTTTCCCATTATACATAAAGAATAGTTACACTTGTGATTAAAAAATCTATTAAGTTTGTACTTTTCTATCATCATTGTGGTAGGAAGGATCATATTAGGTCCAAGTATAAATGTTTGATAAATGATACTAAATGTAATAATACTTTCCATATTGCATAACTATCATCTATCTATGCATATTGCATCATATTCTAGGATGAATGAAAATTATGGTAACATGTTCAAAAATCCTACTAGAAAGTATGAAGTTGTTGGCTCAAAGAGGCAAGTGAAATTTAATGCATTCAATTCTAGGACTAATTATCATTATCCTACCATATATGTCGTATCTTCGTTTAGGATAAATGAAAAATCTAAATATAAGTTCAAGAATATGCCAATGACAACTAGGGTGGTTGATTTCCAACCCAGAGATATAAAGAAACCAAAATTTGAAAAAGTTTGAGTTAGAAAAGATTGTCTCTTTTGGGTCACTTGGCTATCGTTCTTTATTGTTTCACCTAGATACTTTTGTTTGAGTGCTTAATTGACCCAATATGAAAATCTTTAGTTTGTTTATTTGTTTTTATTTTTATTGATGTTTCTTTAGTTAAAAACAAAGGATAAAACTAATAAAAAAAAGAAAAGTAGACTACTTTAACACTAACATGAACATTACATACCACCCTCAAAATTTTGACTATGTCTTTAACAACTAGATACTATGACTTATGAACTTACATATCTTATGCATCTCGTGATTGATGTCAACATGATTCTATTCACACACTTGTTAGAAATATATGTATATCATGCATGAAATATATGATTGATTATGTGAGTATTTAGGAACTTAGATAATTTTAACTGTTAGAATTATGTTTGAGTTCTCTCTTACACTTTATAAAATGATGCTATAGAGAGACACCTAGTATTGAAAGGGCTATCTACAGTGATGTGTGAAGCTATCGTAGTGAGCAAAAAGGGCTACCTCACAACTAATGTGAAAGTCATCATACTAGGTTTTTGGCTCGTGCATATTTTCTTAAAAATAATATTATTAAAGGAAAGAGAAAAATAATAGAAAAGAAATTACATGCACAAAAAGAAAGAGCCACAATTGGTTATGCGAAAAATAAATAAGTAATCCCCTATACAATATATAGTAGTAATAATGATGATGATGATGATGATGATGATGATGAGAGGAAATTCAAAAAATTATAAATAAATAATTATACTAAGCTCTCTCTTAGTTAGTAAAATTTTATTTTGTGTAAGTTTAAATGCAAATATAATTCTTACATGATTAGTGATACTTTTTCTTTAAAATTTTCATAACTAATCATGAATGGACCAACTGAAATGCTAGTGTTGTTCCAAAACTCAACTCACTTGTGATGATTGTGGTTATGTAACTATATATGTGATCATGTTTATATGTATTGCTTACATATATTTATGTTGTTAATGACTAGTCACACTCTGAACTCAAATTAATTTTTCTTATGTGTTTATAATGTTATAGTCATATTTGAATTAATCTACTACCCTCTGCTAAAAAGAAATCTTTTCATCTTTACTTCATGTGTGATTCATCTTTCTTTTTATATCTCTGTATGTGTTTGTTTATTCGTATGATAAAAAGGGAGAGAAAAAAATTGGTATAGAAAATTTTGAACTTTAATTGAAACATTAAGAAAAAGATAGTTAATTTAGAAAGAGATTTTTATTTTTGAATTACTTTGAATTTTTTATGATATTTCACATAGGAGAGTTATTGATGAGACAAAACCTTCATCGAGTTAACAATACTGATTTTGCAGATACTTTGGTTTTATATTTGTAAAACTTCTGCACGTGCACTAATCATTTATAAAAAATGACAAGTATACTCCCAAGGTCAATCTAAGGAAAATATGTGATTTTTAATTTATTATTCAAACTCTTAAAAACTAAATTAAATCTTAAACATCTTATTACAATATTTTGATTTATGTTTCTTAATCTAATAACATAAAAAATAAACATAGATATGGATTCAATAAACAATAATGCAAATTTTTATCATTCATAACAGTGCAGTATTTATGAGTATAATAATTAAGTTAATTATGTTTGCTCATATTATTTAGGTTATTAAAAATATAAATTAATATTTATTAATTTTTTTCTTTTTGGTATGAAAGGGTCCTTAGGTAGGACCCAAATTCTTTTATTTAATATTAATTAACTAATATCCTTAGGTGAGGTCTATTAATTAATTAATTAAGTATTAAATTCCAACTTTATTTATAAGAAAATTACAAACCATCTAATTATAGCTTTAGGCGAAGTTAATTAATTAGACTTTATTTAAGGTGTCAAAATTAAACCTAAGAATTTAATTATCCGAGTACTAACTTTCAAGTTTTAAAACCACCATTTAAAATATATTGTCTATAAATTTTCAAATAATAGTTTTTATAAAAACTTTTGAAATAGATTTTCACTCTAATTACCGGGCGATTGTACCAATAAATAAAACGACACAATTCTAAATTAGACCGGATAATTAAATCTTAAAATCTAATTTTTAAATTTAAGTTTGTGACAAAATCAATTTATTTAATAAAAATATTTTACCTATTTAATATTTCGCAAGCATAATAATGTTATTATTATATCATATTTACAAACAGTCAACCGTGTTAAATTTAATTACAGAAAAATTAAATATAACATATAAGAATAAAACATAAAAATTACTTTAAATAATTCATTTTAAAATTATACCTCAAAAGAATCCTTACAAAACTTTGATGCTAATTTTATTTTTGTAAAACCTGTAAACGGATTTGCATTTCCGTTTATTGAATCAAATATTAGAAATCTATAAAAGTATAGCTAGTTCTTCTCAAAAAGAGAAGAACTTTAAAACTAAAAAAACTAAGAAAAATTTCTAGAGAGAGAGAAGAGGGATTTTTAGGGATGCTTTTTATAATAGGGGAGATGATCCTTTTATAGATGAGGAAAATGCCAAAAAGAGTGAGAAAATATCTCAAAAATTGATTTTGGATAGGTTGGCACGCGTGTAGAGGTCGAGATTTATAGCAGATGACCGCTGGCACTTATGGGCGTGTGTGAGACTTGGCATGACATGCACGTAGGATAAGCACAGACATGTGCTAGACTCAATATTTTTGACCCATTTTGTGCATTTTTTTTCATTTTTTTACTATTCCTTATTTTTTCCAACATATATTGTGATATATTGTCTTTAGTATTTTTCTTCGAGTCTTTAAATTATTTTTGAATGAAAATACCTGAAAAATAATAAAAATAATCGAGATTTTGAAAATACAAATTTATATAAAATATGATAAAATCATACAAATATAAATTTATTTAATCAATTAAAGTACATTAAATCATGGTAATTTTAGTGCCTTTTAAGTACTCTTCACAACCCCCAACTAACTTCTTGCTAGTCCCTTAACAAGAGAAGCGATAAAAGCTAAAAATTAAAGTATCCTAAATCACTTCCGTGGATTAACACGATTGCATTTAGCATATGCAACAAATTGTTAAACCTCTAGGTTGCAATAATGGATGAGTTTAATTCTCGTGAGGGTTTTTAGTAATGATACCCACAAACATTAACAAAAAATGAAAACAAAATAAAACAAATAAAATAAAAAGTTAACTAAAATTTAAAATAAAGTAACAAGACTAAAATAAAATAAATAAATGAAATACAAAAATATCTCATGCTTATAATCTCTTTTAAATTTCATAATTAAAATCTTAATAATAGATTATTTTAACTTCTTAAGCATTTATGATTTATTATAATAATTAGTTGAAAATCATTTTCATATTTCATATAAAAAATGTATCAATTTACTTTCACCCAAACTTAGTATCAAGAATCCAAATTCACTTAGACTTTATTCCTCATAAGTCAATACTCTCAAAAAATTGAATCATATGGGTTCAAACACTCATACTAATTTATATGTGAAGGAATTGATGTATAGAAATAAACTAATATGTTCGCATATGTATAAAAAAGAAAGGCTCAAAGTGTTAATGTTGATCTCATGAAATGAATCAAATGTAAGGATTTATAAAATATTATACATTACTTTCTTGTATTTATCAAATTTAGCAAATAAAAATATCAAGTAATATGCCTTTTAGAAAATGTAGGAAAATGTAATGACTTCTTAAGAATTTACTTCCTATATTTTCTTTTGCATTAAACTATTTCTCACAATAGTTTAGGTTTTTGGGTCATAGTATATAGATTATACTATTCATTTTCCTCTCTTTATTTTTATTTTTTTCTTTCTCTTATATTCTTTTTTTATAAGAGAATTGATGAGTGCTTAAAAAGTACTAAAATTATCATGATTTAATATACTTTAATTGATTAAATATTTTTATATAAATTTGTTTTTTTAAGATCACATGTATTTTTATTACTTTTTAGGTATTTTTATTCAAAAATAACATAAAGACTCGTAGAAAAATAATAGAGCCAATGCATCAAAAATATGTTGAAAAAATATTGAGGAAAAGTAAAAAAATGGAACAATTGGACAAAATAGTTCAAAACGGTCAAAAATGTCGACTCCCGTATGTGCCCTACGTGCAACCAACACACACTCGCACATCCCACGTGTAGCCACCACACTCCAGCACCAAGTGCCACGCTCGCCAGCATAAAACCGTGCCTATCCCGTATGCTCGTCCGTATGTGCATACCCGTGCTAGCGCCCGTCTATCACAAATCTTAACCCCCACACGTGTGCAAGCATATCCAAACACATCCAAGATCAATTTTTGAGATATTTTCCCACTTTTTTAGCCTTTTCCTCACCTATAAAAGAACACTCTCCCCTATTGTAAAAGTTATCCCTCAAAATCTCTTCTCTTTCTCTCTTTAGGAAGCTTTGTTAGTTTTTTTAGTTTTAAAATTCTTCTCTTTTTGAGAAGAACTAGTTATGCTTTTGTAAATTTATAGTTTTTGATTCAATAAACGAAAATGAAAATATGTTTTGAGATTTTCCAGAAACGGAATTTGCATCAAGGTTTTGTAAGGATTCTTTTGAGGTATAATTTTAAAATGAATTTTTTACAGTTATTTTTATATTTTATTCTTATATTTCATATTTAATTTGTCTGTGATTAAAAAAAACCTATTAGAATAGTTTTAGCAAAATAAGAGAGAGAGAGATGACGAGAATAATTATTTTTTATAGTTAACGAAATTGTGAGTCAATTATATAATTAAATAGCATAAGTTAAAACCCTAGGTCAAAAGTTAATTAAACAATTATTCTTAAAAATATTTAGAAAAGCTTTAAAATATAAGGACAATATAGTAAAAATACTAATAGGTTCGAGTAAAAATTAGGTTAAATTTGAAAACTCAATCTATCAAGACTTAGCTCGATCGGTTGATTATGAACAATTCAATAGATGTAGTTAATTCTTGATTAATCTAGTAAAAAATTAATTGATTTAGTCATTAATCTCGATCGATCGAGTTATATTAACCATTAATTTAATCAGTTTTAATTAAGCTTGATTGATTTAGTCACCATTCGATCAATCTAGTCACCGCTCGATCGATTTAGTCACCTATTTCAACAATTTTCATATATGTCTAACTTGTACAGGAATAAAGATACCCTTAAATGTGATCGTTAAGGCTTGATATTTTTTTTAACTTGACAATATATTTGAAAGACACACCCAAAAACTAATATTACATATAAATGATTTATTTATGAATATCGTTTACATTTATAAACCTTACAGTTAAAAACAATAATAGGTAATATAAATAAAATAATTACTCACGAGACAATGAGTTTTTGGTTTATTGAATTTAAGACACGAAAAATGTAAGATAGTTTGTTATCTTATGATGAAATTCTTTTTTTTTAAATAATTCTAATTATATGTCCTTTTATCCTTAATTAATCTCACACTTTTATAATGTAATACATTTAACACAATTTTAATAATAAGATATTATTAAAAAAGTTAAATTATCTTTCAATTGCTCATTTTTCCTAATAAAGGGATCTAAAAATTACATTTTATAAATAATAATAATACTAAATGATACCAATGATGTAAAAAAAAGTATTATACTTACTTTTATTTTTCAAAATAATAAGTAATCTTATTAGTGGTGTAGTACATCAAATATATAATTTTTTTTCAAACAATAAAATTAGTACCTTTAAAAATTATAATTACAAAAATATCACTTCTTTTATTTAATTAATATATTTTAAATATTTAAAAAAAGTCTAATACATCATTTTATTTTAAATGTCGTCTAATTGAATGCTGTTTAATTTAAACAATGATCATTTAGACCCGTTTAATATTATTAGAGTATTATTTTTATTATGAATTTTAAGGATTTTATTTTTTGTAACTTATTTTTTCCCATATATATATAATTTGTTTAATTCTAATGTTTTAAGTTAAAAAATTATTTTTATACTAAATTGTTGTGTAATAATAATTCATCTAATAATTTATTATAAGTTAAGAAAAATTAAGTTTAAATATCATAACCAATAATAAAATGCTACTTTAATTATTTTTTTAGAATAAGTTGATACATGAGGTATTATTCATTATTTTTGAAATATATATTCATCAATTAAATTATTTTTTTACCCACCTCTTTTTAAATATTTATTTTAAAAAAAATTTATATTAATTTTAAATTTTATTAACTTAAATACCATTTTATTTTATACTTTAAAAATAATCAATATTTTTTATTTAAATATGGTTTTTGAGTTATGATATTTTTTCACAACTAAAGAATCTTGTATATAACGAGTGTACAGAAATATGGTAAAACGACGTTATATTAATTTTTTATTTTAATAAAAATAAGAAGATATTAAAGCTAATAATAGTATTAATGATTAATATTAATAGAATATATATAATATGATAATTTGTATTAGAAATGGGCACGAGGACGGGCGGGGACGGTTATACCAAAAACCGTCCCCGAACCGAATTATAAAACCTATAACCGAAACTGTTCAAAAATCGTTACGATTCGGGAACGGTTTTTTACCCGCGGGTAACGGTTCGGGACGGTTATGAAAAAAATCCAAAAAAAAAACCAAAATATATATATAATTTAATTTATTAAATATATATAATTTATTTTTTATTTATAATTTAATATATAATTTAATTAATTAAATATAATTAATTTTAGGTACGGACGGGTACGGTTTTTAGTATAACCGTAACCGATGTTTCATATTCGGTTTTTATCCGAAACCGTCCCATTTCCAAATTTTATCGGTTAAAAACCAAACCATCGGTTCGGATAACCGCGGATAACCGAACCCGTGGTTTTTTTAACCATCCTTAATTTGTATATAGGATTTCCCCATCATAACATGTGCAACGTGGCATGAGAGATCCACGAGACATTAACCATTGTATGCCACGTAAGAATCGGGCGTGTATAAGAATTCAGATTCTTATTCGTTATTCCCACCGGCTACCATCCCAACTGGACTTTTTGTCGCATCTCATTGGATTAACGGAAGACACCTCTTCTAAAACAACGTCATGTCTTCCCATTTCCACGCGCTTGTCCAACTTCACCGCCGACCCTTTTTTTTTAATTTGTAAAACATATTTCTTGAATAAAGAAAAAGCTTAGAAGAAGATTAAACAAGAAAGAAAACACAAGACTTGTGAGATCTGCCTTCAAAATTATACTATACTCCGATTGAATCCAGAATGGTGCTCAACTCCAGTAAACGACGCGCTCCATTGGCGGTGTCATTACTTGCGCTGTTTTGGGTTGTTGGTGTTCTCGTATCTCCGGTGAAAGCTATTTGGTTAACCCTACCCAGCTCAGGAACCAAGTGTGTTTCTGAGGAAATTCAGGGAAACGTCGTCGTTTTAGCTGATTACGTTGTCATCGATGACTCTATTGACGCTCCGCATCACTATCCCACCGTCTCTGCCAAGGTATGCTGATCCACTTTAAATTAATTCTCATAATTTTTTTCTTATTTTCTACTTTAATAAAGATTCTTCAACTATACGATATTCTGTATTTATTATTGTAATTAATTAATTTGGGAATTTTTTTTTAAATACGGTTAATTATCAAATCTATAAGGGGGGAGAAAAAAGTGGCGATGGCTATTGTTCTGGAATTTCGGAAGTATTGAGTCTTGACCATATAGATTCGCAGAATCCTGTGTAAATTTTTCGCTTCGAAATAGTGATAAGTGTGTGGTAAACAATTTACTACTTTAGCTGCTAAATTTTTGGGCCTGGAATTAGGTTATGATGGTTAAAATTCATTAATCAAGTTGTAGAATAACTATTAATTTCTTAACACAAATATTTTGGGAATTTCCCAAGTTAAATTGAATATCAGATTCTCATGTTTCATAATTGCAATCCCTATAGCCCTAGCTAATTTTTATAATATTGAACAGAAACAGGTAAAAATATATGCATAGAATTTATATCGAACTGTTGATGCCTGATGATATATTCTTCCAAAAGAGCAATCTTTGCCAATAAAAAGGAAATGGGGATAAAAGTAAATAGAAGAGATGAGAGAGTATGATTAACAAATGACAATGTAGCTAGAGGAGTAAGTTTTACATGTAACTCTCATAAAGGGATTGTATAAGGAGTGATCGAGAGCCAATTGTAATTGATTTTACTTAGCAAGTAGAGGCCCTCTGTGTATGAGCCAATTGATTCTTCTTGAGAATTTAAGTTACATCACATCTAATAATTGTTATACATTAAAGTCGTTCGTAGTTAGAGTGGTTTACATTCATATGTTATGGAAAAGACTCATGTTTGCCACCTTTTTTTCTTGGTATTCCCTCATTCATATTCTATTGACAGGTCACATCCCCATATGGGAATAACCTTCACCACAATGAGAATGTGACTCATGGTCAGTTTGCATTTACAACCACTGAGGCTGGAAACTACTTGGCATGTTTCTGGATTGGTGGTAAAACTAATGAAGGATCAAATGTATCTGTAAGCCTAGACTGGAGAACTGGAATTGCTGCTAAGGATTGGGATTCAGTTGCAAGGAAGGAAAAGATTGAGGTCATTTTTGAAATTTTGATAAATGCTGATCATTAAATGGGATTTTATGAGCGGTTGCCTTTTTGTTTTGTGTCCTTGTCTCAAAACTAGTTTATGGTATGTAGGGTGTTGAACTTGAGCTGAGGAAACTTGAAGGAGCTGTGGAAGCCATCCATGAGAACTTGATCTATCTTAAAAGCAGGTAATCTCTTTCTGTTTCTCTTTTATTGTGTTTTATATGGAGAGCCATTTTTGCTTTCGGTTCACCATTCTTGTTGTTTCCTTCTGGAACTGCTAGGGAGAAGAAGCTTTCTTACTGATGTACCCCTTCTTGGAAACATTTTCTTTCCGGGTTTATTATGTTTTTCTGTTGTTGTACCTGCTATGAAAAGACATATTACTATAGTCACTTTGTTGATAGAACTGGATGAACCTTAGTAAGCCTTTTCATGAAAAGACATGTTGAGCACAACGGAAGCTAAAAAAATGCCAAAAGCAGTAAAAGTGAATGTGGAAGCGAAAATCAATAAGAAAACAAGACACGATAAATTTTCGTGATTCGGTCAATTAGCCTAAACATAAAATCACAAATAAATCTAATTATATCACGTATTGAATACAAGTCTTAACCCAATACTCAATATGTTCTTATCTTAAGAATAATACTAGGATTCCAAAAAAATAACATTCAAAATCTGAAGTCTCATTAGACCCAAAATCACACATACACAGGTATAAAATAAAAAAACCCAAAATTTCTATAATGTTCTTTGCTTTTGGCTTTGGCCATGAACCACACCCCTTTACATAACTTGTGTGTTTTTTAATCCTTATGGTCATCTAATATCACATATATAAAAGGGGTCTTTAATTCAAGGCAACCCAAAACACATTTTACAACACTTACATATTACTATAGGCAATTAATAGACCATTATATCTCATTACAATGATCATTTATTTCCTCTTCCATCAACCTATATGATTTTTACTCTTCAACTCCCAAGAATCCTTTTTTTCTTCTTCTTAAATATATAATACCAAAAGCTACGTGGTTCTTATATTCCATAACCAAAAATCCATTTTGTTTTTCATATTTACTGGATTTTGAGCTACCATTCCCAACAAGACATACCATGGTCTCTTTTGTTGATAGAACTGGACAACCGTTAGATGGTATATACCACTAATATGGCTTTGAAGTCACAAAATCGAGTCTTGTCAAAAGCATGTGTGTACCTTTCTCAAGTAAAAAAAGAAGATAAAACTAGACAAATCGTAATAAGTTTTTTTCATTTACAAGCAAATGAGAGATTTGATCCCAATTATATCTCTTTGCCATGTTTACACAACACAAGGAAATATGACTTTTCTCATCTGAGGTTACATGCCTAACATTCACACTGCCAACTTTTCTTACCTGCAATCTGTTTGTCATAAACTGAATAACCTCCTTGACTTATGATACCTTGCCATTGTTTCTTGTTGAACTTTTGCTCAAATCTCCATCAAGTGGATAGTGCAGAACTGTAGCCCCATAGGAACAATTATGATACCTTTCATGCTCATCTGATACTAAGGAGCCAAGGCAAGGCCTTGCCTGCACCCCTCTGATAGTTGTAAACATTTTCATGAATTTTTTATAATACTTTTAGAAAGTTATAAGAAGATATACTTATAATTTTCTTTTGGCCCCCTCAAAATTTAAAGCTTTGAATTTGTTCCCCACTAATATTTATTTTCGAGTTTTGTCCCTTTGTCATACGATTTAGAACACATAAGTATGCTTGATCATGTACAAGTGATAAATAGTTTTAGAATTAAGGTTATCGTACCTATGAGAATTGGTAACAATATTTACTCTTAATTATTAGTTCATTAGCAAGTTAATTAAAATTAGTAAAAATGAAGGTTTTGTTATTTTTCTTCAAAAATAACATAAAATAATAAAAGTAAATTACGCAAAAATTATTAGAGATATTTTATTATGAGATTATTTTTATCACTATATTATAATTTAATTAATTATGTCATGAATGTAAATTAATTTTTTAAGTTTCAAATTATTTTCATAACTTAAAACCATTGTTAAGTTCTTAACTTTAACTTTAGAAGTCTAGGTCCACTTAAGATTTTTCACATTTTCTTAATTCGTAATTGATTTAGGTTATCATCATTAATCAACCTAAATTCTGGACAAACTTGGAATACCCTTATTAGATTGAATTCATTCATTAAATTAGGATTTAAAAAAATGATAACTAAACTAGGCAAAATTAGAACAATCGTCAATATACTCTTGAAAACATCTACAAGGTATCACTTTGAATAAGAATATTAACGATTACATATTATATCTTAAACTAAAAATAAATATATTCATGCAACAAACTAGTTGATCATCTTAATTCATGACATTCAAACATCGAATTAAAAACATTAAGAATCAAAAATTGAAATTAAAATTATTTATGGCATTAAATTAGTTAAATTATATTATAGGATTAGAAATTATCCACAATCACATTATTAAATTAGTTAGATTACATAAAAATCAACGTTATAATCACAGGAAAATTATATTGAGGAAGAGTAGAAAAGCTTATGATTATCTTTAAAATCTCCTCCAAAAGTTATCTTAGATGTGTTCTTTTATTTCCCATGTTCCTTGTTATAATTGTTATATTAGTATGTTAATTCTGATATTGATTTTATTTTATGAGGGTGTTGTTTTATATTTATAAGAGAGAAAATAAATCATAATGTAAATAGGACTTCTGGAATCATAATAGTTATAGAATTAGTGGGTCAAATGTGTCAAATTGTGTCAAGGGGCAAACATGACAGGTGTAGGTAGGAGTGTGCAACACTCGTCTGATGTGGCGAGACTGGATGGGCGGTGCAAAACAAGCACTGGTTGCGCGGAAAGAGTTGGCAAATGATGTGCCACAACTGGTGGACAACATGTAGCACGCTCTGTCCATGTAGACGCTGACTCGATTGGGCCTTTCTAAGTACATCAATGGACTTTCTAAATTAATCCACCTTATTCCAAAAAAATATAAAAAAATTATATTTTCTCAATAAATACAAAATAAATCATTTTAGTTCATTATAACAATAAAATATATATAAATATAGAAGAATTGATATCTAAAGATGTTTATAAAATAGTATTCATCAGGCGGCCATAGAAATTGGAATGTATTTTCATAACAATACATCAAAATTGCAGTTTAATATCAACTTCATTGTTTTCCTTATTAGCAAACATGCCATTAATGTAACGATTAGGTGACTGGTGAAATGTTACTAAATTTTAATTTCTTTTCTTTCTGTCATGGACAATCAAACAGAGAAGCAGAAATGAGGGAAGTGAGCGAACGAACTAACTCCAAAGTTGCATGGTACAGCATTATGTCTCTTGGTATTTGCATTGTGGTCTCAGCCCTGCAGTTGTGGCATTTGAAGCGCTATTTCCGAAAGAAGAAACTTATATAAAATTCTCTCATAGTTTCTTGGTTCGGCATTTTCCTTTCTAATTTTCTCCAGAGAAGGAAGGTGATTCAACTCCTCATTTCATGGTCTACAATATTCAGCTCTCTTTTCCTTCTCTCTTTCTTCATAGGGGGTGGCTGGTGGGTGGCCAAAAGGAGACGAGGAAGAGAAACACTGACAGTTATAATAGTGGAAAATGATATTGTTATCTGTAGGATGTATCATCTGTTGTAAGAATGGTTTTGACGATTAAAGGAAGTATCTGAATTTCTACGGGTATTTGTTTTAAAGATTAATTTTTTTAAATCTTCTTTATGATGAATATTAAAGATGCTTGACTAACGTGCTTTTATTTTAGGGCGCTATACCTTAATTAGAATATGCACTTTAGGTCATGTTTGTTACGCATTAATAAAAAAATTAATGATTGTATAATTTTTGTATAATTATATGTTTGATTGTAAAATGAGATGATTGTATAATTTTTATATAATCATATGTTTGATTGTAAAATGAGATGATTGTATAATTTTTATATAATCATATGTTTGATTGTAAAATGAGATTATATTATATAAAATAAAAATTGTACCGTTACATAGAAATTTATTATATAAAATAAAAATTGTACCCTTAAAGAAATTTATTACTAGCAATGAGTTTGGGTTTAAATTTTGAAGTTTTAATTTAAAATTGTCTTGATTTTTTTTATTTTAAATTAAAAATATATTTTTTACTTTCAAAATGTAAATAAAAATATAAAAGTAAATTAAATATTGATTTAAATAAATTTTTATTATAAAATTATTATGATAAGTAATAAAGTTAAATAAAATAATAATATTATTATAAATATAAATTATTTTATTAAAATATTTATTATTAATTTTATTCAATTATATTATACAAATTATCATTAAATATTATACATAATGATTATAATATAATTTAATCTAATTTATTTTAATATAATTATATTTAATCTATATAATAAGTTGTAGCTCTTAGTCATTTTTACTTGGTATGATAGTCATATAATATTTAGTTCAATTTCCTTTTTAACTCCTCTCAATCTATTCTCATTTTTCACATTTTTTTATTACTTTTTTTAGTTTTTTTATATATTAATTTTTTTATTAAATAAGTGAGTCACTAAAAAAAGGACGATTTTTATTAAAAAAAATACACTTTAGATGGATTATATAAAGTGGTAGAGTTATTATTTTTATTTTACATTTTATTCATTTTATTTTAAATTAGAATACTTTATTACTAATAAGGGGGAAATTTTAATTTTTTCCAATTTATTTTACGTATTTTAGTCACGATACAAGCATTTTTATATATCATAATCAAAATTAATGTGGTAGTTTTTCGTTTAATATAATCATGTAGGTATAATTATATTTACTAATAATACTACCCACATTAGTTATAATATATCACAAATTTTTTTATAATCCATTTTTTATAAACTTATAATACATAAATTTTTCTTTACTTTTAATCATTGATGTGAGTATTTTGTGAAACAAAATGGAAAGTCCATCAGACTCTATTTAATAATTTTCATACTTTTTTTTGCCTAAGTTTCTATCCGAGAAAGAAAAAAATGACTAAAAAGTCAAATTTGTTAAAACTAACATTAAAATGTTCAATGTAAAGCTATTGAAGGGTAAAAAGACAAAAAAAGAGTAAATGTAAGGAGTAATTTTTTCTAGTTTGTTTTCCATACTTCAGGTAGAGAAGAAAATTATGAAACTTTGGAGCTTGTTTGGGTTAGGACCTAGCTAATTTCAGATTATATAGCAAAGGGTTTCTCCACACATCAATGGATATTACTCACTATTTTTCTGAGGGGAAAAAGTGGAGTAAAAATGAAAAGGAGAATGAGACTAAAAAAAAGAATAAGAGAAAAGAGAAGAGTGAAAATGAAAAGGAGAATGAGAATGAGAATGAGACTAAAGGAATGAATGCGAGTAAAGAAAAGAGTGAAAGAAAAAAAAAGTGTGAACAAAATAAAATTAGTGACAAAGAGAGTGATAAAAAGAAATTGAGAGAAAATCAGAAAGAAAAAGAAAAGGAGATTGAAAAATTTGAAACAAAAGAAGAGAGAAAAATAAATGTCTATGCAAAAGCAATATTCCTTAATCATCCAATGATTGTACTTTTGTACAATGAGGCATTTTTGAATACTAAACAACTTGATGATTCTTTGCCTAGTTCAATTGTTTGTATCTTACATGAATTTAAGGATGTCTTTCTTGAGGAAATTCTTAATGGATTACCTCTTATCTGAGGGATTGAACATCAAATTGATTTTGTACCTGGTCAAATTGGATCAAATAAATTCAATGAAGAGGAGACATTAAGTTTGTTATTCTGAAATCTCCAAGTAAAGTCTTACTAGAAGATGATAAATTTTAGTCCTAAGTGGGAGGTCACCCATTATTGTATTTTCTTTTCTTTTTAGTTTGTTTTGTTTTGTTTATTTTATTTTAAGAATGTGTGTAATAAAATTACAATGAAATAATAAAAATTCATTTGTTTCAAAAATTGTATCCATTCTTCAAATTTAGCATTACAAATTTTTTTAACTTGATTCCTTGCATTTTTTTTTCTTTAAGCCTATACATTTTTTCAAGTGAGAAATATTTCTTAGATATTTATACCATTTTAAATTTAGGAGCTAGATGTGATACGTAAGAGGAGGAGGATCAATTTCAACTATAAGTAAATATGGGAGATGTTGGAGATAGGTAGAAAATGATGAAGGACTTTGCAACGCTAATCATTGCCAATGTAACTTCTGGAATATAATTGCAAGAGGCTGCAAGGAACTATGAATTGAAAAAGATTCATTATTCTTTTTTGCCTTCCTTTTATGGTATCTCTAACGAATACCCTTTGCATTTCATTAGAGAATTTTATGCTATTGTCCAAACCTTTCCACTGTAGAGAATTGATGAAAATCAGCTTAGGATAAGGTGTTTTCCTTACACCCTCAAGGATAAAGCTTGGTCATGGTTCATTACTTTACAGTCAGGTTCTCTAAGAACTTGGGAGGTAGCCTATGAAAATTTTATGGGTAGGTTATATTCCCATCAAAAGATTGTTGTTCTAAGAATGAAGATAACAACGTTTTCTCAAATGGATGAAAAGCCTTTTCATGAAGCTTAGGAAAGACTCAAACTCCTTTTCATTCAATGTCCTTATCATATCTTTCCATTATAGCTACAAAACCAATTTGTTTATGATGGATTGACCCTACAAATTCAATACATGGTTGATAATGCTACTGGAGGAGCTGTGGAAGAAAAGACCGTAGAGGAAACCTATAGTATCTATGATTTGTTGGGTTCTAATTCCTAACAAATAAGTACTAGAAGAGGGAGAACAGGAGTCAATGAAGTTCTTTCCAATAATGAGATGGCCTTGCAACTTTCTGAATTAACTAAGCAAGTGCAACTTCTCACTACCCACCAAATGCCAAATCAAGAGGTATGTGAAGTGTGTTTTTCAATTGGGCATGATGCTTATAATTGTTCATATACTTGTGATTATAGTGTGGATTCCATAGAGGAAGTGAATTCCTTTCAAAGGTATCATCCAAACACCAATAATCACCTTAACCATCATTGGACACTAAACAATTACCAAGCCTACACCTAATGTCAAACACTAATGCCAAATAAAAACCACCATTACCTATCAAATCAATTTTTAAGCCAACCTTAAAGGATAGCTTGAATTATTTTATTCAAGTTAGTCATAACAATCAATTGATGAATAATCAAAGGTTGAGCACCATAGAGGCTTCGATTAAAAGGATTGAAGCTAAAGTTTCAATACTAGTTTACATAAAATCTCTAAAGATCTACCTTGTAGTTCACGTAACGATGAAAGTGAAATTATAGTCTTGCAAAAAGGAGAGACAAGTGCTAAACTTGAAAAACCTTTGGAAAAACTCATTGCGGAGTCATCTGACATCCCCAAAATTCAAAAGATAATAAAACTACACTACTTGCAAGTACCTTTTCTACACTGGCTGAAAGAATCCAAACACAATAAGCAATTCTCTGATTTTTTTCATAATATTTCTAAAGTAAATATCAATTTACTTAGTAAGTGAGTAGTAGTATCAAAAATTTCTAGTTCTGTACTTCAGCACCAACTTTCCCTTAAGTTGAAAGACCTTAGAAGTTTTATCATAAACATAACTATGGGGGATAGGAAGGTCACTAAAGTAATGCTTGATTTAGGTGCTAGTATAAACTTGATGCTCTAATCTATATTCTCACAGCTAGATTTAGGAGATTTAAAACCCATAATTGTGTCCCTTCAACTTACAAATATATCTCTTAAGCATCCAAAGGGAATAGTTGAGGATGTGTTGATATAGGTAGACAAACTGATAATACCTATTGACTTTGTGGTTCTGGATATGTAAGAAAATCTAGCCTTGGATAGAGAGCACATAATAATGCTTAGTAGACCATTTATGGAAATGACCAAAACTATTATTGACATCCAAGAAGGAAATTTGACAATGACAGTATTAGAAGAAACTATTCATTTTAAAGTTTTTGATTCTTCGCATTTTCCTTCTATTTTTGCCATCGATGAAATATTTGATGTTGAACCTTTGGATAATCTTTTCCAAAGCACCTTTTCCCAAACCAGAATAGAAGACAAGCTTAAAACAATTCTTACACTTGAAGAGGTCGAAGAAGATTTAGATGAGGAAACTAAGGGGTACCTTGAACAACTAGATATTGATGAACTAATAACAAAATCTAGTACAATTTTAAATCTACCTAGTTCCCCATCTAGTAAAAAGGTGAATCCACCTGAACTTGAACTTAAAGACTTACCTAAGCACTTAAAATATGTGTTTTTGGGAGAAGGAAAAACTTATCCAGGGATAATTTCTTCAACCTTACCAAAACCCAAGAAAAAGAACTTATAAAAGTGCTTAAGAAGTTTAAGAAAGCCATAGGTTGGAGTATTGGGGATATAAGAGGCATTATTCCTACCATGTGTATGCATAAGATCAACTTGGAGGATGGTACTAAACCCGTACGAGAGGCCCAAAGAAGACTAAACCCAAACATGCTAGAGGTAGTTAAGAAATAAATTCTTAAATTGTTAGAAGAAGGAATTATCTACCCTATTTCCAATAGTAAGTGGGTTAGTCCAATGCATGTGGTACCTAAGAAATTTGGGATAATAGTTGTTAAAAATAACAAAAGTGAATTATTGCCCACTATATAATCACTAGATGGAAGATGTTTATAGATTTTAGGAAACTAAATTTATATACTAAAAGTGATCACTTTCCTCTTCCATTCATTGATCAAATGTTGAAAAGATTAGTTGGGCATGAATTTTACTATTTTCTAGATGGATTCTCCGGATATTATCAAGTACCTATAGCACTAGAAGATTAGGAAAATACCATATTTACATATCCTTTTGGGACATTTTCTTTTTGAAGAATGTCATTTGGGTTATGTAATGCCATCGCCACATTCCAAAGATGTATGATGTCTATATTCTCAAACATGGTGGAAAAATTCATTGGGATTTTCATGGACGATTTCTCTATCTTTGGAAACCCATTTGGTGATTGCTTACATAAATTGACTTTGGTTATAGAAAGATGCATTGAATGCAATCTAACCCTTAGTTGGGAGAGAAGTCATTTTATGGCTCAATAAGGAATAATATTAGGACATATCATTTCAAACAAAGGTATTGAAGTTGATAAGGAAAAAGTTGAACTAATTTCCAAACTATCTCCCCCTACATCTGTTAAGGGGATAACAAGCTTCTTAGAATATGCAGAATTTTATAGATGATTTATTAAATATTTATCTAAAATAAGTTGTCCCTTATGTAACCTGTTATCAAAAGATATTTATTTTTATTTCAATGATGATTACCTTATTTCCTTTAATACCTTGAAAGAAAAACTAATATCTGCCCTTGTTATTATGGCACCAAACTGGTCTTTAACCTTTGAAATAATGTGTGACGCTTTTGATTATGCTATCGGAGCAGTCTTGGGATAGAAAGTGGATAAGCATTTGCATATCATATACTACGCTAGCAAAACACTTAATGATGCCCAAATAAATTATGCCACTATTTAAAAGTAATTCTTGGCTATAATGTTTTCTTTAGAAAAATTCAAGTCTTATTGAGTAGGATATAAAGTGATTGTACATTTTGATTATGTTGCTTTAAGATGCCTATTATTCAATATTAATTGGGTAGGTCTCACTCTTACAAGAATTTGACCTAGAAATCAAGGATAAGAAAGGTAGTGAAAACTTAGTAGTTGACCATTTGTCTAGGTTGATTTTTGACTTCAATTCTCTTAAAGGTGAGAATAAAGAAGATATAATTGAAACATTTCCTGATTAACAGTTATTTTCAATAGGTCCATACTCATGGTATGTTGATATTGTATACTATATTGCCACTAGTGTTTTGAGACCTAACACTTCATATCAAGAAAAGAAAAGGTTCTTTAAAACTATCAAAGACTATTTTTGGGATGACCCTTATTTGAAGATGTGTACCTGAAGAAGAAAATAAAAGTGAAGTATTTTGACATTTTGTCATGAACTTCATTGTGGGGGTGGCTATAAGATAGCCTGTAAGGAATTATAGTTTGGATTCTTATAGCCCACTCTTTTTAAAGATGCTTATATTTTTTTGCATAATGTGATAGATGTCAACAAATAGGAAACATAAGCAAAAGAGATGAAATGCCTTTGACATCTAATTTAGTTGTTAAACTTTTCGATGTATACGGGATTGACTTTATGAGTTCTTTCCCCCCATCTAATGGTCTTCAATATATTTTGGTTTATGTGAATTATGTATCCAAGTGGGTATAAGTTATCCCCACTAAAACCAATGATGCTAATGTTGTAAAATTCTTGAAGGATTCAATATACAATAGGTTTGGAACGTCTAGAGCTATAATAAATGATGGAGGTAGCCATTTTTGTAACAAAATCTTTGATAAAGTATTGAAAAAGTACAACATCACACATAGAGTAGCTACTCCATATCATCCTCAAACTTATGGTTTAATGGAAGTAAGTAATAGGAAAATCAAGGGAATACTAGAATGCACTGTGTATTCTTCAAGGAAGGACTAGGCATTTGAGTTGAATGATACCTTATGGGTATACCACACAGCTTATAAAACTCCCATTGGGATAAGCCCTTACTGGTTAATCTTTAGAAAAGCATGTCATCTTCTCATTGAAATCGAACATAAGGCTTACTAGGCAATTAAAGAGTTAAACATGGACTTAGATAAAGTAGGATAAAAATGGTTACTCCATCTTAATGAGTTGGAAGAAGTTAGGAACAAAGCCTATGATAATGCCAAATTGTACGAAGAGCGTACTAAGCACTATCATAACAAGAGGCTTGTTTCTAAGACTCTTCACCTTGGAATGAAAGTTTTTTTATTTAACTCTCGTCTGAGATTTTTTCTAAGAAAACTTAGATCAAGATGGGATGGACCATTCAAAACAATCCAAGTGTTTGCACATGGACTAGTAGAACTATTGGATTCCAAGACACAAACAACATTCAAAGTCAATAGGCATTATGTGAAGCCTTATTTAGAAGAACTACACAACATTGTCAAAATTGATTGCATTTAGATGAGCAATCCTTAACACCATAATGATGCGTTTTGCTAAGACATTAAACTAAGCGGTGGATGAGAGGCAACCCATCATTGAAAGATAATTTTATTTTATTTTAAGCAATTAAGTTTGTTTTATTAATTATTTTCTTTTATGAGTACTTTGTTTATTTTATTGTATAAAATAATTACTTGTTAAGATGTGTTAGAGTACATGTTTGTATGATTCAAATATGATGTTGGATGCAACTAGTGTTCTTCATCAAAATCCTTAACACATAAAGCAATTCCGTAACTTTTATATCCCTTCTCTTTCTACAATTTGCATTTGTTACATTGAGGACAATGTAGATTTTAGGTTGGGGTGGTAGGATTTAAAAGTTACACAAATTAGGCAAAATTTAAAATTTTTATAAACAATGTGCCCTTATTTTGCTTATTTAGTTGTGTATTTTCTTAATAATTTTTTCCTTTGTTTTATTTGTTTTCTTTTATATATGTGTATTATTTTCTTTATTTGTGTGTTTAGGTAAAATAGAGTAGTGTTCAAATTTTTGTCACAAAAAAATAATGTCTTAAAAATTAAGTTTAAACAATGATTAGGTCTTTTTGTATTATTAGATTAATTTTCAAAACATTATCATGAAGTAATGCGATAATTAGTAAGTTTGTGTCATAACTAAGATTTTATGATAAAATATTAAAATGAAATGAACCCAAAATCGATGTTTAGGAATCAAATAGTGAAGATTAACCTTGTGATATATTAATCGAGCCTTAATTTCCTTTATTCTAAGTGAAATATTTTCTTTCTACTTAAAACCCTTATTCTATTTCTTCAAAAAATTAGATGATCTCTATAGGTATTAGCATTGAATATATGAATTTTCTTATCTTAATAGAGTGTCGTATATTTATTTTTCATTTGCTTAGATTAAATGATTTAAGTAGAAATTGATAGTATATGTCTATATCTCATTCATGCATGACTTCTACTAAAAAGAGACCTATTTGGGGTTACTTAAATCAAAATTAATAGAAAAGCCACAAAATTAACCACTCACCAAATTCCTACAAAAATACATAATTTGTACATGAGTCCACTCTCTAAAAAAAATAGTATAATCTACATACTACAACCTTTTTAGTCTTAAACATTTGTGAGAGTTGGTTAGTACAAAAGAAATATAGGAAATAATTCCCTTATAAGTCATTGCATTTATTTTTCCTACACTTATAAAAGGCATATATCATGAAATTTTTGCTTAATGAGTTTAATTGATACATAAAAATAATATATATGATATCTTTATAATTTATACATTCAATTCCTTTCATGAGATCAAAGTTATGCACTATTTTGAGCCTTTATTCTTTTACAAGTATGCATACTTATTGGTTCATTTTTAAATGTAAATTCTATTCGCATACGCCTTAGTATGAGTGCTTGAACCCATAGGATTTAGTGAATTGAGAATATTGACTTGTGAGGAGTAGAGTCGAAGCGAATTTGGATTCCTAACATTGAAATTTGGTGAAGTGAAAACGAAACATTTTTTTATTAAAATATGAAAGTGATTTGATTACTAATTATTGTAGTAAATCATGAATGTTTAAGAAATTAGAATAATCTATGCTTAAAGGTTTTATTTATAAAACTTAAAATGAAATTTTAAGCATGAAAATATTTGTATTTTATTTTACTTTGTTATTTTTGTTTTATTTTAAAGATTGTTTTATCTAGTTTAATTTTTACGAGTATCATTATTGAAAACCTTCACGAGACTTAAACTTGTCCACCAGGGAAACCTAGGGGTTTAAAGGCTTGTTGCATAGGCTAAATGCAACCGTGCCAATTCACAAAAGTGATTTAGGATAGTTTAAATTTTAGTTTTTACCACTTCTCTTGCTAAGAAACTAGCAAGAAGCTGGTTTGATATGAAAGATATGGGTGAGGCATCTTATGTCATTGGCATTAAGATCCATAGAGACAGACTTCAAGGCATCTTGGGTTTATCTCAAGAAACCTATATCAATAAAGTTTTAGTGAGATTTTGAATGAAAGATTGTTCACCAAGGGTTTCTCCTATTGTGAAGGGCGATAAGTTCAAATTAGACCAATGCTCAAAGAATGATTTTGAAAGAGAACAAATGAAGATTAACATTCCATATTCTTCTATTGTCAGAAGCTTGATGTATGCTCAGGTTTGCACAATGCCTAACATCCCATTTGCTATTGGAATATTGGGATGATATCAGAGTAATCCAGGTTTGGAATATTAGATGGCTGCAAAGAAAGTGATGAGGTATCTTCAAGGAACCAAGGACTATATGCTCATGCATAGACAAACCGATGATCTAGAAGTGATTGGCTAATGCAATGCGGACTTCGCTAACATTTGGTTACATTTTCATGCTTGTCAATGGAGCCGTGTCTTGAAGGAGTGTGAGGTAGACCTTGACTGCTACTTCCACTTTGGAAGCCTAGTTCGTGTCATGCTTTGAGGGTACATCACATGGTATATGGTTGAAGAGTTTCATTTTGAGGCTTAGAGTAGTTGACTTTATTTCTAGGCCATTGAGATTATATTATGACTACTCAACCACTATGTTAATGGTTAAGAACAACATGAGTGGTAGTCGTAGTTAACACATCAAAATTAAATACTTGGCCATAAGAAAACGTGTTAAGGAAAATAAATGGTCATTGAGCACATTAGTACTGAGTAGATGATTATTGATCCTTTGACTAAGGGCATGCAACCATTGAAATTTAAGAATCATGTAGAGTAAATGAGACTTGGTTCCACTTTATAAATGTATATATACATTTTATTATTGAAACTCTTATATATTGTGATATTTTCTCACATTCATATGTTGAGAAAATATATTTATATAGACCAAGAATAAACATAAGATTTATTCATTAAGTTTTGTTATCACATAAATTGTAAAACTTGAGAAACTAAATACATTGTAATACATGGAAGATAATACTT
Organism: Hippophae gyantsensis; assembly: GCA_030763125.1. Lineage (NCBI taxonomy): Eukaryota > Viridiplantae > Streptophyta > Magnoliopsida > Rosales > Elaeagnaceae > Hippophae > Hippophae gyantsensis. The sequence goes on along the minus strand of CM061032.1, from coordinate 20,235,551 downwards.
GCTCTTAAATGACCTATCACCATGATTCATGTGTTTATTATTTAAGAAAGATAATCGATGGAATTAAGTTGAACATTTGGACCAAGTGGGAGAATGTAATCGATTTATTTCTCTAATTTTCAATTTTAATCCATTTTTCTTTAACAGATTATTTAGTGATCCATATGTTTCTGAAGAGCCATAACTCACCGGTTATGGATGAAAGTTGGTAACGGTAACGGTGCCGATGCTTTGATGGAAAGTACGAATATAAAAAGGTTGTTATGGTCCCTAAGCTTAATACACAATTTTTAACGCAATACACAATTTAATTTGAGTGCTGTTGAAAGTTTAGAAGATCTAAACACAAAGAGTAAAGCAGTTTTGTTTGTTATGTAGCTTAAAGAATAATTTCAATTGCCAAAGGTAAGATCCTTGGCTTTACAAGTTTTCAATTCCTTTAGTTTGTTTATTCTGTATTTAGGTCATTAAATTTTATTTACAGATAGTCAACTATTGTCTTAATGACTATGCATTTAAGCCTTTGGGGATATTTTTCCTTCCTCTTAATTTATTCTTTTATATCAATTGGAGTATAATCAACTATTGGATAGCATTTGAAAGTGATGCAAAAAGAAAAAAAAAAGATAATGTGACTTGGTTAGCCTTCATTATTTGTGTTCATGTAATTTTTTTAAAAGAAGAATGCCTTTTTATTATATCATTTTCACCTTTTTCATGAAAAATTATTTTCATCGCAATTTGATCATATATGAATTAATAGATATTAAAAATTATAATTATTTTTTAATTAAGAAGTAATCGACTCATAATTATTTTAACATCTAATATATAAATAATGATATTTCCTTTATAAATAGGGGATTAAATTGATTGATTCTTTTGTATTACCTTTACATGACATTGATATTTTCCACATATTTTTTTAGCGTAGCGTTTGATGTAGAATAAAAAAAAACTAAAAGGATGATCTAACGTGTATTTAATTTAATTAAAATTAAAATTAGATTAAATAAAATTTATTTTAAAATAGATTAATTTTGTTAAAATAAAATTAAATGAGACTAAGTCTTAAGAAAAATTATAAAATTAAAGTATAAAATATATAAAAATAAGAGAATTATTATTGATGTCTTTAAACGTAAATAAAAACAACTTGGTGCATATAGGGTTAGAATGCAACTCATTATTAATCTATTATGAATTATTGTTCCCAATGGTATCACAGTACATTTAATCATTCCTGATAAAAGAAGAAGGTATTTTATACGTAAAAGTTTTCTCTCCACTTTCAGGTTATCTTTTCTGCTTTACTAAAAGTATATGGATTTTCATTACTTTAGATGGGTCAGAATCAGACAATCAATTTCCATATCTGTATCGTTTAAAATGTTTACGAGTTGCTCGTTTTTTGTTTTGTTTTATTACTTTTTTTTTCATTTATGGTTTGTTTGATTTGTTTATGATGGATAGCTTTATACTTATCCTATCAGGGAGGGATTCTTAACTAAAATGGTTATATTAACATCAAATTAATTTTAACTCTTCACTTTTAAAAAAAAAAAATATCGAGATATCAATAATTATGATAAATACACGAGGTCATAAATTATATTATATTTTATTTTTTTTTAATTTGAAATGTAAAACTTAGATGATAATTTTATAATTATATGATATATGGTTTTCATATCTTAATAAATTTGTTTTCATATTCATTTGTTAGAAAAATTAGAATATGTTTTGTGAGATGAGTGTAGAAAAGAGATAAGTGTAATAGACTCAGTGAAGTGTAGGATAGGGTTTACAGTATTATACTAATTTTGTAAATGGAAAATAAACTTTGAATTTTTTTTATTTTCCTTATTGATCTCTAAGGTCTAAAATTAAAACCAAATATATATTTTTGTTAAAATAAAAATAAAAAATAGTTATCATTAAATGCAAAAACTTAAATATGAAAATAGATTATAACAAACACAAGACGTTACCAAGTTGCAAGATTACCTTGGCACACGAAAAAGAACAACTTTCGTCATGTATTCAATTAATTTACATCAAGACATGAATCTCTATTTCTTGCCATGAAATTTTTCAAAAGGTAAAAGCAACGTGATTATCAGAGGAGATGGGGATGGAGATCATTGTGTCTTATACTTGGATGGAGAGTATTCAGGTATGGGAGTAAAAAGAAGAATACTAAATGTATACAAATTTACGTATACTTTTATATTTATATTTTTTGTATTGTGATACATGTTAATATTATTTAAAAATAATATATTTTTTAATTTTAAAATAATTTGATACGTTATAATATATAAAAAAATATAGAAAGAAATAAAAAAAATTGATGTGATGTAAAAAAAAAAAACAAAACAAAGAAAGAAAGTAGAAGTTTAATGTGCATCTTTCTTTGACCTAGCTTTTTTGGCACAATAATTCATTTTAACATCGTCCTGTCAATTTTATAGCACTTTCAGGTTGTATTGCCTTTTTTACTTTTTACTCATTTTTTCACTGTTTCAAACATTCAAGAATTGGTATTCTTCCTCTGTTATGCATTGTCTGTGGAATACAAGCTAATTCTTAAAGTATGCAATGATTGAAATTTAGCTGTATTCATCGATATATATCGAAAATTTAGTTATGCATATCGCAAAAATTCAAAAAATCTATGATATTGATGAATTTTTTTTAAATTTATAATATTTTCAAAATATATTAATTTTAAAAATAAATTAAAATTATGGATGAAAGTTTCTTATATATATAGATATCATTGTAAATATTCAATATTAGTCCTTAATTCAAGGAATAAACACAAGGACATTAATTTAAGGAATAAAACAATAAGCTTAATTCAAGGAATAAAACAAGAAGCTTAATTCAAGGAATAAAACAAGAAGCTTAATTCAAGGAATAAAACAAGAAGCTTAATTTAAGGAATAAAACAAAGAATTTTTAATTCAAGGAGTAATAAAGAATTCTTAATTCAAGGAGTAAAATAAGGAATTCTTAATTCAAGGAGTAAAATAAGGAATTCTTAATTCAAGGAGTAAAATAAGGAATCCTTAATTCAAGGAGTAAAATTTCCTTATATATAACTATACAATTGTAATGAAAACATGAAGAAAATAATACAAACTAAAGAGCTCTTTTGTGTAGAGTTATTCTTTGTGTAGAGTTATTTCTTGTTTTTTCAACATGGTATCAAAGCAGTAAAATTAACTTGTTTCTGCTTTATTATTATCTTAGCATCTTCAATCTTTGAAATGGTTGAAGACAAGCTGCTAGGATCAAAAGCTGAAAGTTCATTGGTGTTTTCCTTCATGAATATGCATGAGGTGGATGTCAACGCAAATCAAAGATTAAGCTTAGTCTTCTTGAATGAGTTTAATTACTTGCCTTGGTCAAGAGTAGTGTCTCTGGCTCTAAGTGGAAGGTCCAAGTTGGGGTTCATAAATAGAAGCATCGAAGTACCTGATGTTTCCTCACCAACCTATAAATCCTGGCTTAACAAGGATTAACTGGTTATGTCATGGCTCCTAAATTCAATGGAACATAAATTAGTTGAAATATTCAGGTACTCTGAATCCGCATACCAGCTATGGGAGACGGTCAAGGAAATGTATGGTAGTCAAAACAATGCTGCATGAGTTTTTCAATTAAAGAAAGACATCTCAAATCTGCAACAAGATGGCAAGCCTTTTGTACAACTCTTAGGAACCATGAAAAGCATGTGGAATGAGTTGGAAATATATTGTCCTCATACAATCGATGTAGCTCTACTACGAAAGAGAACAGGAGAAGATAAGATATTTCAACTTCTGTCCAATCTCGATTCAACATATGAAGATATACGATGCCACATACTCATGAATGCTAAACTTTTTCCTTCACCAATGTATGTGCGACAATTCAACGTGAAGAAGTAAGGAGGAAAGTCATGAACAAGGGTACAATGGCTAGTGTACCTGAGGCAAGAGCCTATCTAACCAACGAGAGGAAGTACAAAGGGAAGCATCCAAACTTGAAGTGTCAACATTGCAACTATACGGGCCATGTTAAGGACATATACTGGATTCTACATCCAGAATTAAAGCCTGATTTTATAAAGGACAAGGGTTTACAGAAAGTGAATCATACTATACACCGTGCAAATCATGCTTTTGCCTCTACCTCTAATGGGTCTGATCCATTCAAGAACTTCACAATGAATCCAGCTAAACTCATGAATGAGTTTATGTTGTATCTTCAAAGCAAGACAAACGGAGCTAGAATTGACTGTGTAGATAGCATAGAAGAAGGAAACTCAACAACATTGGTAGGAAAGTTTGTGAGTTTCTTGGCAGATACAAAACTCATACCACAAGAGGACATGCAAGGTATCATAAAAGCCTTTAAAACTACTCTTAAAATAAATATGTTGCATGATTTTTGGGTTGTAGATTCAGGTGCCACAGATCATATGACCAACCATGTGTCAAAGTTTCATAAGTTTGAAAAATTAGTAAACCCTTCTCAAGTTTTAATTGCAAATGGTGAGAATGTAAAGGTTTTAGGAAAGGAAAAAATAAAATTAATGTAAGATGAAATCGAGTCGACGATTTTATATGTACCTTCATTTCCCTTCCAACTTTTGTCTATAGGAAAAATCACAAATACCTTTGAATTGCTTAGCCATTTTTCTCCTCACAATGTCATTTTTTAGGATTGTGCCACCAAAAAAATGATTGGTGAAGGGTTTTACTTATATGGTCTCTATTACATATCCAAGGGCAATCCCAGAGGGTTTCAAGCCAAGTTTAACCCCATCCAAGATAATCAATTGTGGCATCAACGTTTAGCTCACCCTTTTCCACCAATTTTGTCAACTTTATTTCCAAACTTAGGAAATGATGCAATTGCATGAGAAACTTTCCACTTGTCTAAGGCCACTAGATTGCCTTTTAATTCTTCCTTGTCTAGGGCTAGTAAGTGTTTTGAACTAGTTCATTCAGATGTATGTGGACCAACTAATGAATCTTTTGATGGTTATAAGTATTTTATGATTTTGTTGATGATTTCTCTCGAGTCACATGGTTGTATCTTTTAAAGTCTAAGAATGAAGTTATGGAAGTATTTAAGGACTTTCATAACCTTGTTAAAAATAACTTCTCTTCTAAAATTCAAACCTTAAGGTTTGACAATGGCACCGAATACATGTCCCATATCATGAAACAATATTTGAGCATTCATGGCATTATGCATCAAATAAGTTGTGTTGGCACACCTCAATAAAATGGTGTAGCTGAATGCAAAAACCGAGACTTACTTGAAAAAACTAGAGCATTAATGCTACAAATGAATGTACCAAAGAGATTATGGTCCCAAGGGGTTATGGCAGCTACTTACCTCATCAATAGATTACCCAGCCGAGTTTTGGATTTCAAGTCTCCCTTAGAGGTCATGAAAGGAAGGAAAATTAACCTTTCACGCCTTAGAGTCTTTGGCTGCATCTGTTTTGTACATATTCAATCTCATCATCGAGATAAATTGGATCCTAGAGCTATTGAATGTATTTTTCTTGGTTATTAATCTACACAAAAGGGATATAAGTGTTATGACCCCCAACTTAGGAAATTAATTATGTCTAAAGATGTTCGATTTTATGAAACTAACCCTTTTTCAACAAGTCACTTGAAATCACAAGTCAAGGGGATGGCAACTTGGATGTGTTTCCATTACCAAGAATCGAACTTGAGGCTCCACAATAACAAGATCCCAGCCATGTCAACATTGATGCATCTCTCACTAAAAGTAACAATGAAAGGTCTCGTCTTGATGGTACATTACATGAAGATGGTGACAATTAAGATGATCCTCACAATATGGTACAAGATGTGAATGAGTGTGAGATATCTCCTCGTGCTCCATGACATAATCCAATGCATGTTAGGCAACCTCCCACAAGACTTCAAGACTTTGTCACCTATAAACCCACACATCCCATCTCAAATTATGTGTCATATAAGAGAGTGACACCAGCCCATGCCACATTCCTCAACACTATATCGAGTTATCGTGAGCCTTAAAACTTTCATGAGGCCAACAGCCAAGAGGTGTGGAAGGAAGCCATATAAGAAGAACTTAAAGCCCTAGATCAACACAACACATGGAGCAGCACCAAAATTCCAAAATGCAAGAAATTTTTGGGTTGCAAATGGATCTATAAGCTCAAATTCAAGTCAAATGGATCAATTGAGAGGTATCAAGCAAGATTGGTGGCTCAGGGATTCACTCAAACATTCGAGGTGGATTACAAAGAAACATTTACACCTGTTGCAAAAATGAACACAGTAAGAGTGCTACTGTCCGTGGCTGTAAACAAGGGGTGATCCATGTACCAAATGGATGTGAAGAATGCATTCTTGCATGGTGATCTCAAAGAAGAAGTCTATATGAAGTTGCCACCCGTGCATCCTCAAAGTAATGAATTGGATTTAGTGTGAAAATTGCACAAATCCATTTATGGCTGAAACATTCCCCACGAGCTTGGTATGCCAAGCTAAGTTAGTTCTCACTAGTATTGGTTTCAAAAGCAGCAATGTTGATTCCACACTATTTGTTCGCATAGGAGCTGTAGGAAAATTGGTTGTGCTAATTTATGTAGATGATCTGATAATTATAGGTGATAATGCTGACGAGATTTTCAACCTAAAACAGTCCCTCAGACAAAGGTTTGCAATTAAAGACCTTGGGCTATTGAAGTACTTTCTTAGTATAGAAATGACAACCTCACACAAGAGACTCTTTCTTAACCAAAGGAAATATGTCCTAGATTTGCTCAAGAAAGCTAACATAAGCGATGCTAAACCAGCCATTACCCCTCTTGACAACAAGCTCAAACCTAGCTTGAAGGGCACGCCACTCACGAATATAAGTTATTACCAATGACTGGTTGGTAAGTTGATCTACCTAACAATCACCAGGCCTGACATCACATATTCTATAAGTATTGTGAGCCAATTCATGCACTCCCCGACACTTGAGCATTTGACCCTTGTTAAAAGGATTTTACGCTACTTAAAAGGATCAATGGGTTATGGTATCATCATGAAGAAGAATGACAACACATAAATCATGGGGTATTGTGATGCTGATTGGGCAGGGAATGCAATCGATCGTAAGTCCACCACTAGCTACTGTACATTTTTCGGTGGAAACTTGGTCACATGGAAGAGTAAGAAGAAAACTGTCATCGCCAGATCAAGTGTTGAAGCTAAGTATCGTGCAATGGCTTCAACTTTGTGTGAGTTGATATGACTTAAAGGTCTTCTGTGTGATTTAGGTGTTCTTACAACTCTTCCTATGTCCTTATTTTGTGACAATTAGGCATCTATGCATATAGCATCAAACCCAGTGTTTCACGAGAGGACAAAATATAATGAAATTGATTGTCATTATGTTCGTGAACAAGTTCAATCATAGGTGATTCAAACACATTATACAAGAAGCTTCGACCAACTTGTTGACATCTTCACCAAGCCCTTGGCTTCTCATCAGTTTCAATGACTTCTGTCCAATCTTGGATCCATAAACCTTTTGGATCTAGCTTGAGGGGAATATTGGATATTAGTCCTTAATTCAAGGAATAAACATAAGGACCTTAATTCAAGGAATAAAACAAGGACCTTAATTCAAGGAATAAATCAAGAAGCTTAATTCAAGGAATAAAACAAGGAATTCTTAATTGAAGGAGTAAAATAAGGAATTCTTAATTCAAGGAGTAAAACAAGGAATCCTTAATTCAAGGAGTAAAACAAGGAATCCTTAATTCAATGAGTAAATCAAGGAATGCTTAATTTAAAGAGTAATTGAAGGAGTAAAATTTCCTTATATATAGCTATACAATTGTAATGAAAACATGAAGAAAATAATACAAACTAGAGAGCTCTTTTGTGTAGAGTTATTCTTTGTGTAGAATTATTTCTTGTTTTTTCAACAGTAAATTTGAAAATATCGTGAATATTTTGAGAATATTATGAATATTTTACTCAATAAAGGTAACGTTTAAGTAATATTATCTGCATCTTCCAATCTCCGCAAGCCGGGAACATTTGCCTCGTGTTCCTAAACAACAAATAAAGGAAAGAGCCTATGTTATGGAATTTTCATATAGATCTTACCATTCAAATGAAGGAATATAAACATACGATACAACTTGGGGGTTTGGTTCTCTTCCAACACGTTATCAAACATGCATGATCCCTATACTTTGAAGTTTCTCATATTTAATTAGAAAATTTAGGAGTTATTCTTATGCGTGGAAATTTGTGATACAACATGCCAACACCATTGGACGATGATTCAAACACGAGATGTTAGGAAATCATATTTTATATACTAAATTAGTTAACATATTTTTCCATTCCTTAATTATATTAGCTATTTAATATAATGAGCTTGATTAAATATTGGTAAACCCTTAGATTGCTTAAGTTAATATTAGTTGATTGAATAAATACTCATTTTTTACCTTAGTTATAGGATTATGTGAACCTTAATTGAGAAATATATAAAGATCATTTTGATTATGGTGTCCAATATATCAAATCATAAAATAATTTATTTTTTTCTCATCTAGAAGAGAGACGATGGTCTCACTAAGTAACTAAGGTGATTTGGTTGAGGAAAATCACAAATGATCCTCTTCATTCGTGCTCATCCATTCTTGATCAGTTGTTGTGGTATTTCTGCAATAGTAGGCGATTGTTTTCAATGGATTCAAATATCTCATTCGAAATCATAAATCCTTAATAATCTGTAATGATATAGATCCTAAATTTTTTGGTTATCTAGAATTTGTTTATGGCTTTCAGTACGATTTAGTTCCAACTAGTGATATTAGAGCGATAATTGTTGGTAGATTATTAGGATTTGTGAATATTCTTTTGTATGTTGTTTAAATAAAAAATATATATTTTGTGTAAAATTCCTTAAATTTTAATATTTTTTTTAATTTGGGATTAAAATATTTACCTTGGATTTTCATATTTCGTCAATTAATTTATTTTTTTATTTTTTAAGATCAAATTGTGTAAGATCTATATCTTTAATCTATTTTGATATATCATGGTTTTGATAATATTAATTTTTTTAAGTGCTTTGGTTATCTACTAGATAAAACATTTGATTCTTTGTTCATATAAAAAAAATACAATTTTTTTATGTTGTTATATTATTTTACCTAATTAGTTTAATATTTTTAATTAAATTGATTAAAAAAACATGTTGACAAAGTAACCTCTTTTGTGAAGATTACTTTAACTAAAAATATATAGATGTTATGTATGAAGTCATTTATGCGAACTATGCTCGACCTAAAGGAAGACATAGTTTGGTCAAATAACAACGTACGTGCGATGATAAATGTGTAATGATTACAAAGATATTTATTTATTTATTTTCATGTGAACAATAGTTCGTCTAAAGAAAGGTTATTGTTTGAAAGAACTAATTATCAGTATTTGATCATTGCACTAGGAGTACCACTTAAAGTTGATTTCTTTATGCAAGGACTAGGAATTAATGTTGTGCTGTGTATTTAAAGATGGTTTCTCAATTTGGATTATTTGTTCATATTTTAATTTATTTCTATGAGTAGGCATGTTTATTTCATTCTATATACAGTTTCTGTTGCTACTACAATGAATTTTTATGTCAAAGCTAATAACATTCCAATGTTGAGAGGGATCGTGAAGATTGTCTTCGGTTGTATGAATTTAGATCTTGTAATTCGATCGAATCGACCCACAACCACTCCAAAAAATCCCAATGAGTTTAAAATTGAAAAGTGGGATTAGTCTAATCGAATGTGTATGATGATCATGAAACGTTCCATTACAGAAGCGTTTCGGTTCTCTATTACTGAATGTAATAGATCCAAGAAGTTCTTCGAATAAATTGAGTAATATTTTGCCAAGAATAACAAGTTAGAGGCGAGTAACCTTTTGGATAAACTCGTTGCAATGAATTATAAGGGCGATAAGGGAGTACATTATAGAGATGGCTCATCTTGCATCAAAACTCAAGTCGCTTAAGTTTGAGCTATCTAAGGACTTGCTCGTGCACTTCATTTTGATCCTCTTCCTGTATATTTTGGGCAATTCAAAGTGAGTTATAACACTCAGAAGGACAAATGGTCCCTCAATGAGCTTATATCTCACTGTGTGTAAGAAGAAGAGAGGCAATAATAGGATAAGATTGAAAGTGCTCACTTGGCCTCAACCTCTTAGAACAAAAAAAGAAAGAGAGATATGGTTATTGTGGAAGGTTCTTATCAATAAAAGAAACAAAAGAAGCAGCATGAGGAGTTTGCTTGCTATTTCTGCAAGAAGCTAGGACACATAAAGAAGGAATGTTTCAAGTACATCATCTGGCATGTAAAGAAGGGTATGCTTCTAGCTTTAGTTTATTATGAAGTTAATTTTCGTTTTGTACTTAAGGATACTTGGTGGGTCAATTTTGATTGTACTACTCATATAAGTATGTTTATGTAGGGTTGCCCGTGGAGAAAACCAACAAGCGATACTAAAAGATCCACCTTTGTAGGCGACGATAATAAAATTGCAATAAAGGTTATAGGAATTTAAAATTGAAAACTAAATTTTATTTGGATTCATTTGAGACATTTGTTGCACCATCTTTTAAACAAAATTTATTTTCTATCTCTAGTTTGGAAAAATTAGGATTTTCTTATTCTTTTGAAAATAATAAAGTTAGTCTTTATCGAAATTTGAATTTTATTGATTATGGTTCTTTAATTGATAATCTATGTATACTTTATGGTTTTAGTTCCTATAATGATATATTGTAAACAAGTTTCCATGGTATAAAGTGAAAATGAAGTGATAATTCTACCACCTTATAGGATAAGCATTTAGGTCATATATCTAAGTAGAGAATTCAAAGGCTTGAGTCGGATGGAATTATTAAACCCCTAGATTTGACGGACCTTTAAGTCTGTGTTGAGTACATCAAGGAAAAATGAGCAGGCATCACAGAATTAGGTGCCAAAAGAGCTATAAACGTCTTAGAACTTATACATACTGATATTTGTGGTCCATTCCTTATGGCTTCATGGAATGGAAAAAAATACTTCATTATATTCATAGATGATTACTCTAGGTACAATTACCGACATTTGATAATGAAAACTCACAATCCCTTGATGTTTTCAAGTCTTCCAAAGCTAAAGTTGAACTTCATCTTGAAAAGAAAATTAAAGCTGTCAAATTGGACCATGGTGGCGACTACTATATGAGATATAATGAATCAAGAGAACAACGTCCAGGAGCTTTCGTAATTTTCCTTAATGAGTGTGGAATTGTTCCAAAATATACTATGCTAGGAAAACCTAGCATAAATATTGTTATAGAACGATGAAATTGAACTTTTAAGGATATGGTAAGATGTATAATTATCATTCTTCCTTCCCAGAGTCACTTTGGGGATAAGCTTTAAAGATCGTAATATACCTCCTTACTAGGTTACCTAGAAAAGTAGTTTCCAAAACCCCTATAAGCTTTGAACAGGAAAGAAGTTAAGCATTAAGAAGTTACATTTAGTGTTGTCCAATTGAGGCACAATCTTATAAGCCACAAGAAAGAAAACTGGACTCAAGGATGGTATTGCTATTTCATTAGTTATGCTCGATGTTCTCAGGACTACAAGTTTTACAATCCTACAAGAAGATCCTTCTTTGAAATAGAAAATGGGAGATTTCTTAAGGATATTGAATTTAGGAAGAGAGGGAAGAAAATATAAAGAATATTGTCTTCGAAGAAGAATCTATTATTAACGGTGATTAGGTCTATTCCTATCCTTGTTCAAGACAGATTTCCAGTACTAAATAAAAATGTTTGGGTTTCAATTCCTATCAATGTTCCAGACCAAGATAATAATGAGATTTTTCCTCAAGAACCATCTTTAGAATAGTGTCAACAACCTCAAGATGTGTCATTAAGGACATTCGTTAGAGAAAGGAGAAATATGATTCTAGATGATTATATCTCCTTTTCCCAAGAACATGAGCATGAAATTGGTTTAACAAATGATGATTGGATCAAGTTATGTCAAGCCATGTGTAGTTATTATTCTCAGAATTGGATTGATGCCATGAAAGAATAACATGAAGTCTATGAAAGACAATGACGTTTGGGATCTCGTCAAGTTGCCTAAGGTGCAAAGCCCATTGGTTATAATTGGACATTTAAAACCAAAAGGGATTTGAATAGTAATGTTGAGAGATATAAGGCACATCTAGTCATTAAATGCTTTACTCAAAAGATAGGCATAAACTACAAAGAGAATTTCTTTCTAGTATCTTTAAAAGACTCTTTTAGAACTGTAATAGCACTAAAGGCTTATTTTTAATAGAGCTGTATTAAATGGATGTCAAGATCGTGTTTCTCAATGGAGATATTAACGAAACTATTTATATGGTATAGTTAAAAACTTTGTATCAGGAAATCCAAAATCTATAGTTCGTAAGTTGAAGAAATCCATTTATGGTCTCAAAAGGCATCCCATCAATGGCATCACAAGTTCTATCAAGTTATAACCTCATATGGTTTTGAGGGAAATGTAATTTTTTGACTGTGTATATCATAAGTTTAGAGAGTATAAATATATTGTTATGGTATTACATATCGATGACATTCTGCTCGCTAACAGTAATATAAGCTTATGACACAAAACTAAGAAATTTTTGAGGAAGAAATTCGAGATGAAAGATCTTGGTGATACCTCTTTTGTATAGGCATTAAGATATTAAGAGATCATTCTCAAGGTATTCTTGGGCTATCCCAAGAGAGTTATATCGATAATATTCTAAGTAGATTTGACATGAAATATAGTAAACTAGGAGACACACCCGTGGCCAAATGAGTCAAGTTTAGTCTCAAATAGTGCCCCAACAATGAAATTGAAAAAAAGAAGATTCAAAAGATTCCTTATGTTTCAACAGTTGGGAGTTTAATGTATGGTCAAGTTTGCACTCATCCTGACATAGCATTTATAGTGGGAGTTTTTGAAAGATATTTGAGTGATCCAGGGATGTAGCACTAAAAGACATCCAAACATGTGATGCGTTATTTAAAAAGAATAAAAGACTACATGCTCACTTAGCGAAGATCAGATAGTTTAGAGGTCATCAATTCTCTGACTCTGATTTTGCAAAATTTCAAAATAGCAGTTGCTCCACATTAGACTATATCTTTATATTGATTAGTGGAGGTATCTCATGGAAGTCTGTAAAATAGACTCTCATAGCTTCATCAACCATGGCTACAGAGTTCATTACTTGCTATAAGGCATCTAGCCATAAGATATGGCTACAAAACTTTGTCATTGGATTACGTGTGATAGATGGTATTCACATGCCTTAAAGATTTACTATGATAATAATCTAGCGTGTTTCACTCCAACAACAACAGAAGCTCAACGAAGTCAAAGTTTATCGACATCAAATTTTTAGTCATTAAAGAGAGAGTTCAGGATAAGTAGATTTCCTTATATCATGTAGGAACAAATTCTATGCTAGTAGACCCATTAATTAAGGGCTTAACACCTAAGATTTTTCATGATCATACTGCTTATATAGATGTTATTTATGAGAATACATTGGTTTAGTAGGAGTTATTTTTTACGTTTTGTGTGTTTAATTTAATAATTGGATTGTTTACTTTGCTGCAGAATGAAGTTGATGGTTTATGATTTTATTTTTGAGCTTACTTATGTTTTCTATGTGCAATGTTTACATTGCATTAAGAACTTTGGATTGAACTCACTAAAGATTGAAAAAGGACTAGTTGAAGAAGGTCACAAACCACTCCCTTTATTCATGTTCATTTGTTTGTTATCGATTGTCGTAGTATTTTCTAATAATAGATGATTATTCTTAATAGATATGTATCTAACTCGAAACCATAAATCCTTAATAATTTGGAATGATGTAGATCTTAAAAATTTTGGTATTATATTCTAAAGTATTTATATTTAAAATTTATTTATGACTTTAAAAATGATTTAATTTCAAAACGAAAAACCCACACAAAATTAACAACCTATGGACAACGTTTAATAAATTTGTCAATTATAATATGACACGACAATCAAAATAAAATCCATATATTTTATTATTATTATTTGCCTCGTAAATTTAACATAAACATGTGAACAATTTTAACAAAAAAAAAAAAAAGAAACATCGGCAAAACATAACTTAATTACGTTGATATTTTTTAATTTGAAAATCCAAATAACTTATAAGAATGGAAACTTGAGTATATATAATGGATCTTATTTATTTATTTATTAAAAAATAAAGATGACTTGCATAAATTAAATTTAAATTTTATTTTAGAAAAATATCATTAAATTTTATTTTGTTACTCGCATATTATTGAATTTTATAATTCATAAATAATGATAAAAATATCATCAAATTATTATTATTATTTTTATATTATTAAATTTTATAAATTTAATAAAAATATTATCGAAATATGGATAATTTATCGTTAATTTTCGTTATTTAATTGATATAGATAATATGTTTATAATATTTTATAAAATTTAATAATATATAAGTAATGAAAAATTTGATAATTTTTTATAATAATTATAAAATTTAATGATATAAAAATAATAAGATTTTTTTTAATAATTTTTAAAATTTAATGATAAAAAATCTATTGATTTTTTATTAAGAGTTGGGAATACCTCATGTCAAAGTTGTCCCACGTACTGTCAATCTGTCATTGTTGCTGGGTAATTTTACCCTCTTCCTTTACATGCACCTTACTTTGAAAAGGTTGGGTAATTTTCCCTTCCTTTTGCTTTATATGTACCTTACTTTGACCAAGAGATGCTCTAATTAAAGAAATGCCAAATTTTAACCAAATATAGTGATCTCTTATCAGTATTACATCGTGTTAAAAAAAAAAAAAGGAAAGAAACAGTGAATGGAATTGAACATTTGGAGGCTTATTTAATCAAGTCTATATCACCAAATAAATATGTGTTTGTCTGCAGTTTTCATCTATGAAATCAACAATATTTCTTGTATATATTTTCATGGCACGTTAGGTAGACAATCCGGCATTGTTATGATTCCCACAAATTTCTAAACGAAAATTATTAATCAATTAGTGGTTTTAAATCAATAGTTTAATTTAATAAATTAATGAGGTAAAATATCACAACTCGAACAGTTTATGAGTTCATTTAAAATATATATTTATTAATGATAATATTTTTATAATTACAATAATATTATTATAAAAAAATATAATTAAAAGAATTTTTTTCTACAAAATATATTTAAAGATAATATTATTTTTACTTTTAAATAAAATTATTAATATTTTTTATTTGTTGTTTTTAAAGTGTTAATAAGTAGGTCTAACTCATTTAAAAGTACATTATATTAAAATTAATTTATATAAATTTAGATGAACTGAGTTTACTTCGAAATTAATTAAAGTGAACTTAATCTAATCAAATTTATTCAAATAATCTCATTTGACATATATATATTATTAATATAGGAGATAATGATTGACAAAATAATTGTGGCAAAATTTTTGTTATACCTAGTTTTCTTCTAGCTGAGATATAGTCACGATACAACTTATGATTTAAAAAGGAAAAATAAAATTTATAACACTCATAAAATTTGCAAGCATAAAATAATATTTTTATGTCTAATTTATATACTTTTATTAAAAAAAATCTCGAATAAAAAAATTTCACATAGAGTGTTGTCCAATTGGACAATGTTCAAATTGAACTCCGACTATTAAACTCATTCAATGTTGAACTCAAGTTTATTGAATATCGTTTCACGTTATCGAGGTGTTATGTTTATTGCTATAAGTTTTAGGGTGTTATTTTGTGTAGTTTCTAAAAACTTTTGGAAATATTATCTAAGATGACAACTTTTAAAGAAGTTTTTATTTTGACCCCTCACTCTTTTGAGTACTGTAAGTCCTGCTATACTTTGTATCAGTGTATTGGCTGGAGTGTATAAAATATGATCATGTCTGTTTATTTTACTCAGTGTATTTATCTTCCTCTATTTAAGGTTATTTACTGTGTATTAATAATACACACATGTATATAGTTAGGTATACATTGTATGTGAGCATGTTTACACACACCACGAGGTTGGTTTTTGTAATGTGCATGTTAGGTGGAGTGTTTTGGCTTTTAACGAGCGAGTGTGCAAGCGAGCCAATGTTGTCGCTCAATTTTTTTGGTTCTTTTCAAATGCAGATATTTATGAAAATTACTAGAAAATTTTGAAAACAAAAAATTGAACTTTTTAGCACCTCAGAAACCCCTTGCCACCACCCTTGTTGAAGTGGTTAGTGAGGCTTATGGCATGGTGGTGTCAATGTTGGCCATATCTTGGTTGGTTTTTATAAATACCTTATTTTTTCATTTTTTTCTATTTGGAAAATATATAAGAGAGTTTTGTCAAATTGACATCTTGATTTTCTATTTTTGGATCACTAATAATTTGTGTATTGTTTGGTATTAATGACTTGTGACTGTATGAACAGTGTGTCAATAGGTAGTTGCCCTTGTACAACTTTTCTTATGTGAGAACCTCATTGTGAGAGTAAGCTGAATTAAATTTCTTGAGTTATCATATCTCGGACTATATGTCCCTTAATGGTTTACGTGGACTATTAGTCTCACAAAGATGGTTGGTTATTAGTGATTGAGGGTGATCCTCATGGTTCACATTACTGGTCTATGATTTCTTATCACACTATGTCAAGTGGTGTTGGCTTTGAAGGTTAGTCGAGCTCGTGTGTCAAATTGGGTTGTTGCAGAAATAGGAAGCAAGATAAGCAATAGGTAGTTCAAACAGAGGTCATGACTAATAGAGGTAATATTGATTTTATTTCTTTTAGAGTTGTAACTTATTTGTTGTTTAATGGATTATTTACTATTAAGTGATTACCTTAAGCAACCCGAGGATTTTATCACATAGATAGGGTTTTTATGTGGGTTTTCCTCGTTATATCCAATATAATGCATATTCAAATATATGACTGGTATAAGTAGAGTTTAAATGGTGTATATTCTTATATATTAAATTTAAACTTTGATTAGAAAACTTTTAATATTTATCACATGCTTTCTATTTATTGAATTCTATATTTGTTGCTTTATTGTATTACCTGTCTATGTTTATTTATACTATAGTTATGATTATCTATCAGGTATTCTTTCTCCATTGTTTGCATGGTTGGGTTAAGTCCTTAAGGAGTTAGCTTCTCCTTAACCTAATTGTATATCAGGTCTTGGACTCCTTTTTAGCAGTCATGCATGTTCAGATTATGTGTTAGTATAATCTACCTTTTATATGCATACAAGTTTGGTGTAAATATCTAAGGAATCTGTATTATTTTATCCTGGATGTGTACTAGGTGTCCAACTCTTTGTTATGGTTTGCTATGTATGTTTGTTTGCATATAGTGAGAATACAATCATCATTCATCAAATATGTTCCCACATATGAGGTCCAAAGTTATTGGAAATCCTTTTAGCTTTTCGATATGTCTGCATGTATCACATACTCCCATGGCTATGTATGCATCTTGTTAGTCTAGACTGGAGCCTTTAAGACACACTATTACTAGTGGTTTTACTGTTAGGAAATTTGGATCAAATGTTATAATCACAAATTCTCCCTCCCAAGATCTTTCTTAGCAGAATATCAAATAACAGAGAAATAGATAATACACAACACAAGAATTATAGTGGAAACTCCAAATTAGAGAAAAACCACTTTCGTTATCAAAAGACAACCAGAGAAAAATTCACTATGTGGAAAATTGTTACAACCACACTCTCAGTAATTTTCTCACACACCCAAAAGACAAGAGCAACTACAAGCCCAAAAGAATTTTCCCACAAAATTCTCTCACTCAAGAACTTCTCATACAAGCTTTTCTCTATTTTTGGGATGATTAACAATGAAGAAATGAAGCCATATTTATAGCCTTCAAGTTTTCATTTCATATGCCAAACATTTCTTCATTCAACAAAATTAGGCTACCTAATTTTCCTATTCTTTATTCAAACAAGATTAGGCATCTCCATCTTTGACAATATGGTAAGCCACCTTCCATGAATTTTCTTCTAAATTAGGCACCTTCTATTTTGACTAACAAACCTAATATTATTTTTAATCAATCATAACAATCTCCACCTTGATTAAAATAAACATGGTTACCACTACAACACTGTCTATTCCAACAGTCATAATTCTCTACACCGAGAATTATCATACTCCACCATAAAGAGTACACCCACTTAGAATTAATCACCAATTCTAAGAATTTCACATCGGCTCATGTCGAAAAAAAAACTTGCTGAAATTTATGGTGCAACTCTCACACTTGGTTTTCCCGAGAGTTCATCAACCATCGACATCCTTTCCACCACACACCTTGCATCTATACCAAGCCAATGCCCGTGTGCAAACTTGTGGACCTGCTACCAGTAACACACCCTCTTTCATGGCAATATTTAGAGACTAGCGGCATGCCATGAGGATGTACACACTCTTTTCAAAGAGCATCACCATATTCTTCCAAAACAGACATACTGTTAGCATCACCGTCTGTATTTGAGCTTCTTGTCGAAGCATCTCCACAAATACCAATAACAGGAGCTGATTTCCCCTTTAATGCCTTGTGTAACCCGTATTGGACCAACAAATCTTTGACTTGTACTTCCCACAAGCCAAAATTGATTCTCCCATCAAATTTCTCAATGTCAATCTTGACTCCTGACATTTCTCCTTCTTTCTTTGAAATTGGCTCTGATACCAGTTGTTAGGAAATTTGGATCAAATGTTATAATCACAAATTCCCCCTCCCAAGATCTTTCTTAGCAGAATATCAAATAACAGAGAAATAGATAATACACAACACAAGAATTATAGTGGAAACTCCAAATTAGAGAAAAACCACTTTCGTTGTCAAAAGACAACCAGAGAAAAATTCACTATGTGGAAAATTGTTACAACCACACTCTCAGTAATTTTCTCACACACCCAAAAGACAAGAGCAACTACAAGCCCAAGAGAATTTTCCCACAAAATTCTCTTACTCAAGAACTTCTCATACAAGCTTTTCTCTATTTTTGGGATGATTAACAATGAAGAAATGAAGCCATATTTATAGCCTTCAAGTTCTCATTTCATATGCCAAACATTTCTTCATTCAACAAAATTAGGCTACCTAATTTTCCTATTCTTTATTCAAACAAGGTTAGGCACCTCCATCTTTGACAATATGGTAAGCCACCTTCCATGTATTTTCTTCTAAATTAGGCACCTCCTATTTTGACTAACAAACTTAATATTATTTTTAATCAATCATAACATTTACTACATATCGATATTTTTTTATCTATCTAGTGTTTTACTTATGTGTTGAATTAAACATGTTATTTTTTACTTTCGTTATATAATTTGATTAATTTACATTTGTGAGGTCGTCTTGATTGAATTGATATTAGTTCACAAAAAGATTTCATAGATTGGCACATCTACCCTTTAACTAGGTCCCAATTACCTATTTGAGACAGAAAAACAATTGATATTCGTGTAATTATTCCTACATATGAGAATCTTTAATTGATATTAGAATAGTACTCATATTTAGGCTCAAATGCCTAGATGCTCGATCCTAGAGTTCTATCTACACATACACACATCTTATATGTTTGTCTTTTAGCTCGTCTGGAGTGGGCTATTGTTGTTCTGTGAGATTGTTATCTCCATGAACCTTTTTGTTTGCATATTCCGTATTTTATTATTCATGCATATCTCTTTCTACTATGCTTGATTATTTTATCCTTTATTAATATTGTCTCATGCTAGTTGCTTTCACATGTTTTTTTTATGTGTTTGCATTATTTATTGCTTTATATTTTATGTGTTTGCATTATTTATTGCTTTATAGACACAATAAATTGCTGAATGTATAGACCATTCTCTCCTACTAGTTGCTTTCACAGAACCACTTATTAGTCACAAATACTTAGTGGAACTAAGATTAATATCAGCGTCTCAAATAATAGCGACCAGCAAAATGGAAAGCCTTTACATTCTCTATTAATTTGTATCGACATACGTCAAAGACATGGCCTATATATATATGTTTGTTTTATTGTCATATATTTCAATTGAATTTCTCCTCTTCTGTGGGGTTTCTACTTTCTAGTGAATGATTTGTTGTGTTTGCCATATTTTTTTCTTCTGAATCCTAAGGAAGACAATATCATCAACAATTCAAACTACTATAAATGAATGCTATTTTTAAAAGCTTATTAATACTCAGTTACGTGTAAAATTTACTCTTCAACTTTGGACAAAATTTCTTCTCTCTTAACCAAAAAAAAAAAAAAAAACTTTAGAGTATTAGCTTTTGTACATGTTTTGTTTACCCGAACAGTGACATATTCTCTCATTAATCGGAGAGTTGTAATTTAATCTATTATATTTACTCCTAATTTGATAATAATGTTTATCTATTTTCATAGTAATTAAATACTACATATTTTCACGTCATTGTGATTTATTGGTTCCTATTATTTTCATTTTCAAGTCATTCTGATTTATTGGTTCCTATTGTTTTCATTTTTTTTTTCAAATTTTTTATGTACTCATTTTGTTATTGAATGTATGTATATAACATGAAGAAAAAAAATATTTTTTACAAATATTATTTAATATGTGTTTTTTAACTAAATATTTTAGAACATATATTAATTCGATTATTTTGAGCATGTATTTGTGTTGGGTACGATGATATACGTGTAGTTGTACGCTTAGTTAGGTAGTTAACACTCAAGTCAATGGTTATATATATGATAAGTGTATTATATAAGCTTTAAGTAGCAAACATTGAACTGTTACTATTCATTGATTTCTACATCAATGGAAGTATTATTCAGTTTCCTCTATTTCTTGTTATTTTTGTTTTATTGAATGATATTAGAACCTGAGCTTTTTTAGGCTTTGAAAATGGTGAATAGAAATCCTAGAAATCAATAGTATAGAGACGTTGTTTGTAGCTCATCTCGGTCTTCTTCTGTTATAAAACTATGATTAATACTCAACATACACCATGTGTTTCTCCTAATTTGATTCATGGATTAATTTCTCAAGGACCAATTGATTCTTTGGACCAAAGTCTTTCTTAGTCTCTACCGATAAATGTATGTTTACATGTAAAGTTGGATGATCATAACTATATAATTTAGAGAGATCAACTTCTAGCATACATTAATATTGCATATGGATTTGAGGGAGTTATTGATGGCTAGTTTGTTTCCCCTCAAAATTTTCTTGAAATATTTTTAATTCCAAATCCTACTTTCTTGAATTCAAATAAGTTAAATTCAATTGTTGAAGGTTGGATTTATGGATTAGTGTCTTTTTTTATGCTTGAATTTTTGAGCAGTGGATTGCTTTGGAAGAATCCTATTCGGCAAATGTACGAGTAGAGATTATGGATCTTAGGGATCAATTTCATCATTTGCAAAAAGGATATTTGTCTATTTCTCAGTACATGATTAAAGCGAAGATTATTTTTGGTCATATTTTTTAAATTAGAACTCATATCACTGAAAAAGATTTAATTCATTATGTATGGGAGGGTCTTAGACCTTGGTAACTTCTTTTTGTATCAAATATAACCATTAGGAAGGTGAAACCTTCCATTAATGTTCTTTGTAGCCTTCTTGAAGGTTATGAGAAAACATTGTAAAAGTAATCTTTTGGTAATCAAGATTCTATATTTCTTACCGTGTAAGGCACATTTTCAACTAAAAATAGCAATACTAGGTCTTCTAGCCATAAACCTAGTGATGATGATAAATCCCCGTGCTAGAATTTAAAATAGTTTATGTAGCCTTGTCATAATTTCATGAAATTTGATTCTTCCTCAAATTAAAAGAAAGTAGTTTTCCAAAAACCATAGTCCGAGTAACCTATTTGTCAAATATGTGACAAGGTTGGGCACAATGCTAAATCTTTTTTTGTTATTCGAGATTTTATTTTAGGAAAAATAAGTATCTTTACAATGGTTTCTAGTCATGAGGGTATACTTCTATTGATAATTCTTCTTCATGGATTCTTGGCACTGGTGCCACTCATTATGTCACTTCAAATTCTAAGCATTTCTTTCCTCTACCTTGTATTCTAGTCATGAAGGAATTATGATAGGTAATGTCCAAAAGATACCTATTGCTAATATAGGTATAGGTAGTCCTAATGTTAGCAATTGTCACTTGTCTCATATTGATATGCTTCACATGCCTACAATTGATACCAATTTTGTTTTAGTTAAAAAATCATGTATTGATAATATGGTTTTTATTGAATTTGATCCCTTGGCTTTTCTGTAAAGGATCTTTAGTCCAAACAAGTAAAGGTCTAGGGTCCTAGTGTGCATGATTTGTATAATATTCACAATTCTATAGCTTTGTGAAGGATGAGGTTCTTAATTAGCAATTAGTTCCTCACTTGTTTCATGTGCCTAATGAGAAGTGGCATGAGAGATCAGGTCACCCTTGTTTTTCAACTAGTCATAATACTTTTAGGCAATATGTTCCTAATAGTTCTATTTCTAGCAAAGGTAGTGATAAATCTCCTTATTTGTTTAGTATGTCAATTGTCTAAGTCCAATAAACTTCCATTTTTTTCTCCTAATTTATATGCTATAGAGCATTTTACTTTGTTGTATCTAGACTTGTGGACTTCTCTTAAGCTATTTCTACTTCTCTTAAGTACTTTCTTTCTATATGTGGTGTTCATTCTTAGTTTATATGGCCTTTTCTTTTGAATTCAAAATATCAAACTCCTGATGATTTTCTTATGTTCAAAGTGCTTATAAAAATCAATTTGATTTTAAGTTGAAACCTATTCAAATGGATGGAGGAATTGAGTTTAAACCATTAACTCTCATTATTGAGAAAAAAGATGTTTTACATTGATTAACATATTCTCATACATAGGCCATGAAATAAAAGACTACAGGCCCTTAAAAAAGAAGATAGAAGAGTTGATGGCTTGGGGATATCAGAAGGACCTTATTGTATAAAATAGGGATAGAAGAAGCCACCAAGGTGGACGACGGATGCCAAAACCAATGAACCCGACAGACAATAGTAGAGAGCCACATGATGATCATAACGTTAGGACTATACATACCATACACGGAGAACCTAGGGTCAATGGGATTTGTAATAACTCATGCAAAATTTGAAAGGGATCTACGTAATGTTCCTTATGTATACGCCTTGGATAAGACGATACCTCTTGTAAAAATCATTTTCAATGAGAAGGATGAGACTTTGTCCTAATAAGATGACCTTTTAGTAATAACTCTGAGGATCTAATCCTTTTTCTGAGCACTACAAGGGCCCTAGGAGTAAAGGATTTTGACATCATTAACACAGAGCTCCCTCTCGTTTAATTCAACCAACAACAACATCGCCTGTGAAAAAGGGACGGTGGTTCTACCTATCATGGAAAAGGGGTAATAATAATGACCAATATGATCATTGATGTCCCTGCATATTACAACGCCATCTTGGGAAGGCCATGGATATATAGAATGAGGGAAATCTCATCCATCTTTCATCAGGTGATAAAATTCCCCACTGTCGAGAGTCCCGAATAGGTAAGTGGAGATGAAGATAAGGCCAAAAGTTGTTATAATGTCACTATGAAAAGAGTTGTCCCCAAATAGCAATCACTAATGCGTCTCCCTTAAAAGAGAACAAGGAGCAAAGGCTTGGTGATGTCAGTCTAACTAAATAAAGTGAAGGACCTCTCAATGAGTATCGAGGGATAGAACCACCCTTTGAAAATGGGTAATGATTTGATGGCAAAGCTTGATGAGTAACTCTCATAGTTCCTCAAAGCTAATGTAGATGTCTTTGCATGGTCTACAATAGATATGTTGGGAATTGATCCAAAAGTCATAACACACCAGCTAAACGTCAACCCAGAAGCTAGACTTATTTAGCAACAAAAAATAAAATTCCCTAGAGAGAAGAATGAGGTTATCAAACATCATGTGGCTACCCTTAAAGAGGTTGGGGTCATCAAGGAGATCAATTATCCTTAAAGGCTTTCAAATGTGGTACTGGTAAAGAAAATGTATGGGTCATCTCTTTTGTGTATGGCCTTCATAGATCTAAATGAGGCATGTTCCAAGGATTGCTTCCCCCTTCCAAGCATTGATCAGCTAATAGATGCCTCTTTCGGGTTTGGGTTGATGTGTTTTTTGGACGCGTACTCTGGATACCACCAAATCAGAATGCACCCTAAGGATTAAGAGAGAAGTTCTTTCATACAGAGGAAGGAACATTCTACTACACAAGGATGCCATTTGGACTAAAAATGTAGGTGCTACATATCAACGTCTCGTTAACAAAATGTTCGAAAAACAACTGGGGAAGAATCTACAAGCATACGTAGATGACATTGTGATGAAATCAACTTAAACCCTTAACCACATCAAGGATTTACAAAAGATATTTGAGCTAATCCGAAGGTATGGCATGAGACTTAACCCTAAAAAATGCATCTTTGGTGTTTCTGTAGGAAAATTCCTAGGGTATCTATTGTCAACAAGGGGGATTGAGGCCAATCTAGATAAGATACAAGCACTAGTAAACATGAAGCCACCCGCTAGCCTCAAGGGAATATAAGAGTTGAATGGAAGAATAGTGTCCCTAAACATGTTCATCTCCAAATGCATTGATAAGTATATACCTTTCTTCAAAATCCTGAGAAAGAACACGTCGATCTTTTGGGATGAGGACTGTGATATAGCCTTTGAAGGAATCAAGAAGTACCTTAGCAACCCCTCGTCTTGGTCAGCCCCTTACTATGAGAGTTTCTTTATCTATATTTGGCTGTGACACCCCAAACATATTGTGTCGTGCTCTTAGTTGAAAGGGACAAAATTCAGCACCTCATCTACTATGTCAGCCAAATTCTAAAGGAGGCCCAAAGCAAATATTCTATCATTGATAAATTGGCTATTAAGAATATTGTATGAAAGCTCAAGTATTACTTTGACTCGCACACAATCATAGTACTCACCTTACACCTTCTTATAAGTATCCTCACGAGACCATATGTTGTAGGAAGACTAGCCCAGATTATCATAAAATTGGGAGAGTATGATATTAAATACATGGCTAGAATAGCCATTAAAGGACAGACTATAATCGAGTTTGTGGCTGAACTAAGCAATAGGCGCAAGGTCATAACCAAGACAGAGTAGGAGGAGGTGTGTGGGATAGACCAAAGGGAAGCCACAACCTGGCAGGTATTTGTGAATTGAGTGTATAACTTTAATAGTGCAGGATTATGGGTAGTCATGGTTGATCACGACAACATCTGTTTTGAATATGCAGTCAAACTTGATTTCCATGTAACTAATAATGTCATAGAATATGAGGCTGCTATATTTAGAGCCATGACTGAAAAAAACTATAGGTAGATAGAATCACCTTACATAGTGATTCTAGGCTAGTGGTCAATCACTTTTTGGGGATGTTTGAAGCAAGGGATGGAAAAATGAAAGGGTACTTGAAAAGATTAAAGCAAGAATGCTCAAAATTGTCTATGTTCGAGATCAAGCAAATAGCTCGAAATGAGAATGGTGATGCCGACACCCTAACAACTTTAGCATTAGTAACAGAGATTAAACACAATAGAGTAGTGTAGGTAAAGCTTCTGCTAGAAGCATCTTTGAAAGAAGTCGAAAGAAATGTCGAGTGTGTAGATGCTCCTTTTAACATATGGTTCACCCCAATCTATAATTTCCTGAATAAAGGGGACCTACCAGAAGATCGTAAGGCTACAAAAGAAATCAAGGCCAAGGCAAGTCGATACATGATTGAAGTAGGGAAACTATATTAAAAAATCTCACTCGATCCTGACCTCTTATGTATAGCCAAGGAAGGATCTGAAAGGTTGATGTTTGAAGCACACGAAGAAGACTATAGTTCGCATTCTGGAGGTAGGAGATTATCACAATGAATTATGAGATAGGATTATTATTGGCTCACCATGCTAGAAGACTACACCAAATACACTCAAAAATGTGATAATTGTCAAAGGTTTGCCCCACTGTCACACACGCCTCTGAATACCATAATGGGAATGGTGAGTAATTGGCCCTTCTACAAGTGGGGACTTGACATAGTAGGACCCCTTCTCTTAAGTATGGCCCAAAAGAAGTTTCTCCTTGTGTCCACCGATTATTTTTCAAAATGGATCGAAATAAAAGGAAGAATACAAGAGGAATAAGTGATTCGATTCATATGAAAGTCCATAATTTATCGATTCAACTTGTCACAGATAATGAGAAACAACTCATTTGTTGCAACATCAAAACATTCATCCTCAAATACAATATTAAGATGTGTTATTCAACGTCATATTATCTCTCAAACAAGTCTTCCAAGGTTAGAAAGTACAAAGGGAAGATGGGTCACCAATTACTTTATCTTTACCATTTCCTTACTTTATTTTCAAGCTTATCTAAAATTCTAAATTAGTAATAATAATTATTATGCTTACATACAAACCTTGAAATAATTTGTATATCTTCATCCTTCACAATCATGGACAATATATATTTGCATGGATATGGATAATGGATTTTCACAATGTGGGAAAAGGGAAATCATATATTAATTAATTAAATTTCAGTTGTTTGTATATATAAAATGTGTAAGAATAACTACTGCATCTCAGTTTAAGGTACCTATTCACTTACCATGCATAGCAAACAAAACAAAAAAAAGATTGGAACGTTGCATGAGCAGTTAGGATGCACGAGAGGAGTCGAGGAAGAGTTACGGAAACTGGCGACGACACGAGAACTGACAACGGAACGGGACCTGTGACGGCAAAGGGAGCTGGCAACGTTGATAGGGACTAGAGAGCTCTTAGCTGTGAGAGGAGAGTCGATCAACGTTTGGGGAGTGTGTCTATGTATGTTACGTCTGGGTGAGTTGGGTCTCTGTGTATTTATGTGTAGGATAGGTGATATTAATTATGTGTGTATTCTATTGTGATGGTTACAACCGTCGGTAAAAGTTTAAGATAAACTTTTCCATGATGCTTATAGCCGTCACTATAGTATATGTTCGTAACTTATCACCCAAACATCACAATAAATCTCCGTTAATAGCGTGGTTTAGGGAATTTTTCTAGTCCTACCAGTACTGAAACTTTTTGTAAAACAACATATATAAGTCATATATGCATAAATATTGATTTGTCATTATAGAGAACTAAACCTAAATGGTATTAATTGGATAGTCAATATTGAACTTTAAAAACCCCACTTCACTTATTAAAAATAAATAAATAATTATATTAAAAAAATTACTTTCAAGGAGTTCCGTACTACATAAACCTCTTTCAGTTTTCCATCTTTTGATTTGGACCCGTGTGTGTTTGTGACTTGTGAGTGCTTTTGGACGTGTATTATGTACAAAAAATTGGGTCCCTTCATGTTATTTTCTACTTTTTCTATGCCTATAAGAAGCAATTTCTCATATTGAAGGTGGCAGCCAAAGAGAAGCTAATACTCATATTTTCTTATCAAGAGAAAGAGAGATCAGGAGAGAAGTAGTTAGAGAGAGAAACAATATGAAAATGGGAGAGAGAGAGCAATGGCCAGATAGGAAGAAAATGATGAGTCTAGAGAAACTAAACAAGGCAAAACCATACATGGCAATGGTGTGCTTACAATTTGGGTACGCAGGGATGTATATAATAAGTATGGTCTCTTTTAAACATGGCATGAGTCATTGGGTTCTCTCTGTTTATCGTCATGTTGTTGCACTGCTACTCATTGGCCCCTTCGCTCTCGTTCTTGAAAGGTTATCTCTCAAGTTAATTCTTCATTTTATTACAAATTTATCGTTATCTCAATTAATATTACAATTTTTTTTATTAAAGTTACAAAAATAACATTATTAAAACTTATAAACTATATAAATAGTATCATTTACGTCGAATTCATCCGTTTTTACTATAAAAAAACATAATATATCAATAAAATTTCATGTTAGTTAAGATATATATTTAAATCTTACTTTCACTTCTTTCTTGACACATTCATGTTCAGTCTATGTAATTTATGTGATATTTGGATTCTTATTAACTTGTTTTTGTACCCCTCTTTATTACAGGAAAATAAGGCCAAAGATGACTCTCCCAGTGTTCTTGAGAATAATTGCGCTTGGTTTCTTAGAGTAATGCCCTATTACTTACTTTTCTATGCTAACAAGCTTTTAATTAGTTTATGTTTTTAATGACATTAAATTTAATTAATTTGCATATGCTAATATACAAAGCATGGTTTTATTTAAATATTTTTGTTATTGTATATTTATAAATTATCATTTAGTTAAAAGTGGAAGAATTAACCATCGATTTTTATATTATCTATTTATTCACATGTTTTGCTTTTAATTTTTTTTTAAAAAAAACATGTTTTTTTATGTTATTAAAAAAAATATGGGCAATACATTTTTTTTTGAAATGCAAAAAATATTAAATTTAAGGATATATGTACAACGCATAGAAGAAATTTAAAATAAATTCTCATTTAGGAAGTGTCCATATACAGTGCAATTAAACCGAGAACTAAAGGTACTAAATTTCTGAGTGTGTTTGTCCACCAATAACAAGCAACCAAACACACTTCATATATGGGTTAGTTTGCTTGTGCCATAATAAGCATACCGATACGTTAATATCACTTTATTTTACACTTAAGCCTTTTATTTCGTATCATATGTCTTCAAATTATCTTGAAAATGTGAGAATTGATTACTTTTTTCAAATAATATTAACACATGTGATAATGTTAATATATGTGAACAACTGAGTAAATTTAAGTATCATTACTAACGTTATATTATAATTATGTTTAACTATATCATTGATCTACAAGCTTTAATTAATTCACATATAAGATCTTAAATTTTTACAACGTATGATTTGTTTATCAAATTTTTAAAATTTTACGTATATATTCCTTACACTTTTAAATTATTTACTCATAAATTTATAAAATTTTACATATAAGTTCTAAATATTTTATTTATAAATATGTATCTTTATAGCTAAGTTAGATTTGTGTGAATTTAAAAAAAAAAATTAAAAAATTTAAAATTTATATATCTATATACAAATTTGTTAAAAATTTGAAGAAAAATTAATTAATTAAGTATCAATTATATGCTCGATTTATTAGCAAAACTTTTTTTTCAATAGATTTTAATATCCATATTTTCAAGTTTCTAACGTGAGACTTCTACGATAGCATATATAATAGCTACAAGGTCATTGGTAATTTTTTTATTAGCAAAATTATATATGTACGTTATATCTATTTGGATCCTAAAAATATATATTTTGAACACAATATCTTTGTATTTTAAAATAATAACATATCTTATTCTTTCTATTATATTTTAAATTAAAAAAAATAAGCTAAACACTTTAAATAAAAAGATTTTCATAATATCTCATATTGTGATTTTTTTAAAATATTATTAGAAAAGAAATTGTATGCACAAGTTGAAAATAGTTTCAAATTCAAAGATTTAATTAACAATAGTTAATTATCTATCATATACAAATAATTAATATGTAAATGACTCAAATTAATTTTTAATTATTTATGTAATTGTTTGTATCATATATATAAATTTTAAATATGATTTATAAATTATACAGAGAGAAAATTAAGAAATTTGCAATAAAAACGTATCTTTGACTAGTATATATAAAGTATTCAATCGTGATACTTGCTTTTATATTCGTAACAATTTCATAAAAAGTTTTAGTTTAAATACAAGGAAAGTAAGCTAATATCATCTCTTTTTATTATTTTTTATTCTGAAGTGACATCTACATATTACAATATATATATATATAAGTGGAGTGTCCACTTCGATCTTCTTTCTCCTCACATATTTAAAAAAAAAACACTAATTCTATCTTTATTATTCTTTTTATTATAAGCATTAATAGCAATTTAATTATAAATTTGTTTTGTATTTCTAAATATATATTATTGAACTTATATATGTTAAATTTAATTAATGAAGCATTTATTAATATGACAGGCCAGTGCTTGATCAGAACTTGTATAATATGGGAATGATGAACACTTCAGCAACTTTTGGTTCAGCCACAGTCAATATGCTTCCTGCTGTTACCTTCATAATGGCTCTTGTTTTCAGGTATTAATAATATTAGCTATATAATTTTATTTGAAGTATTAGCTTAGCGCCTTAGCCAAAATAATGAAAACGACTTACACTGTCTTTTAGTTAAGGGCCAATGAAGTGAAAGACACTTTACTTTAAGCCACTAAATTAAAGGCCAATATATGTTTCATTAACACATAATAAATTAATGTAATTAATATATAATTATGATAATTGATATATTATTTTAAAATTAATTTTATTATATACTTTTATCATTTTAATTTACTTCAATACTCCAATTAAATTGAAAAAATACGATATTTTTGAAAAAAAATTAACAAAAATAATATCTTTAAAATAGTATATTTACGTTTAATTCATATATTTTACTTATTACAAAAAAATTAGATATTATTTTATTTTAAATATCATTTAATTGGATTTCGTTTAAATTAAATTACGGTTATTTAAACATATTCAGTATTAAATGTCGTTTAATTAGACGTTATACGTTTAATATTATTAAGTGTTATTTTTTGTTATTATAAATTTTAAAGTTGTTTATTTTTTATAATTTTCCGATATGTTTTTAAGTGAATAGTGAAATTTCGTTACATGTAAAAAAGGGGTGCATGTGAGTGTAAACATTTGTTAAAAGAATTTAATTTAATACAAACATAAATAATGATGGATCAGGTTAGAGAGTGTGAATGTGAAGAAAATAACAAGTATAGCAAAGGTAATAGGAACAGCAATAACATTGTCAGGAGCAATGGTGATGACATTTTACAAAGGTCCAATTCTTGACATATTTCATGGTGGTCATGGACATACCCAACACAACTCCAGTAGTGAGTCTTCTAATAAACATCGGTTGTCTGGAACTTTAATGCTTCTTGCTAGCATCTGTGGTTGGTCTAGTTTCTTCATACTTCAGGTACATACTTAATCACTACTTTTCATTATTAATTAACTAATTAATAAATATATTTTTCAGATTAATTATTTCTTTATATATTAACTTTATAAATAATTAATTAATATGGAAATCAACAGACATTCACATTGAGGAAATACCCAGCAGAGCTGTCACTCACGGCATGGATATGTATTATGGGTATTGTGGAAGGTGGTGTAGCTACACTTGTTATGGAAAGGAACTTGTCTGTTTGGGTTATTGGTTGGGACTCTAGACTTCTCGCTGCTGTTTATTCTGTGAGTATCAATATGGGCATTTTTTTAAACAATATTTCTAATAATATTTAAAACTTATAAATTATATGCTTCCTTTTGAAATAAACTTACCATGCATGATCCACCACTGATAAAGCATATGCATTTTGTGTATAAAACAGGGGGTTGTGTGTTCTGGTATAGCATATTATGTGCAAGGGATGGTGATAAGAGAAAGAGGCCCTGTATTTACGACATCTTTCAGCCCTTTGTGTATGATCATCACTGCTTCTCTTGGTGCTCTTGTTTTAGCTGAGCAAGTCCATCTTGGAAGGTACGTATATTCACTTACATTTATATATTATATATTAATTTCTTTCTTAATTATTTTTAAATTATGTTGACCTAATTGACTAATTAAGTTTTGTTTTCTTTGTAATATTTCAGTATAATTGGAGCAATAGTTATAGTGATTGGGCTTTACACAGTTGTATGGGGTAAAAGTAAAGACCGAACAGGCTCAAGTAGAATTGAAGAACCAGTACTCAAAGATGACGACAAGTACTTAAATGGTGTTATGCATGACTTGCCAATTACTGAGATCACTACAACAGCATTAACACCAAAATCAATCAATATTGTTCCAATTAAGAAAACCAAAAATGGATCTACTACTCCTCAAGGATTATGAAGAATCCAAATTAGATTTCCAGAAACACCAAAAGTTATTAAAAAATAAAAAAATAAACTCCAAAAGTGATTATAGAAACTTAGTATCTTAAGTACTAGCTACCAACTGTTTTTGACCTTTTTTTTGTTCCGCTCTCCTTCGAAAGTTGGGTGTAATTGCTTTTGGATTACGAAAACTCTATTTACAATAAATTATAGTAATATTATAATTAATATGACATATATCTATTAATTAAGAAAAGATAAAATTATATTAACTAATAAATAATTGATACGTGACATTACCATAAATTATTATAAATAAAATTACTATTAGGATAAAGTATTTTAATCATCTACATTGTGATATATGGTTACAACGTTAAAAATATTAAATCTTCTTTTCCCATTCACTTTTTATTTTTATTTTTCGTGAACCTTCGACTCTCTTTATTCAAAACAAATGTTAAAAAATTATATAAAATAACACTCATAAATTTATAACAATAAAAATAATAATCTAATAATAATAATGAATGAGATTTAATTGATCAAAAATTAATATTGAATGACTCTAATTTGTATGAGTTAAATTTCAGATATGTTCAATTAAATATTATTCAACTAAACGATATATAATTAAATGACATTTAAATTAAAAAATTTAAATAAGTGAATTCTTAAAAATAAAAATAAAAATTGGATAAAAAAGGTGATGTTTTGGTATTACAAATTCTAAAAAATATTATAAATGTTTTTGCAAAAATTTAAATTAAGAACAAAATATTGGAAAATCAAATCAAAAACAAAAGAATAAAGGAAAAAATAAATCTAAAAGCCCTAAACTTCACACTAGCAAAAATAAAACCCTTTCTATTAGATCTATCCCTTTCAATTTAAAGGAAGAATGTTATTTTTTATAAATTTAGAGCTTTATGGGTGATTATTTGTGTTATTTTCCAACAATATAATGAGATTGTAATGCAATTAAATATGGAACATAAATTTAATGTTACAGATTAATTAGATATCGGGGGATGAATATATAATTAATTAAAATTTTATTATTAATCAGATATGTAATCGCATGTAAATAACATAAAACAAAAATATAAATTGACACACGAAAGAATAAAGGAAAAAATAACTCTAAAAGCCCTATACTTCACAATAGCAAAAATAAAACCCTTTACATTAGATTTATTCCTTTCAATTTAAACAAAAAGTGCTATTTTTGTAAATTTAGAGCTTTATGGGTGATTATTTGTGTTATTTTCCAACAATATAAAGAAGTTGTAATGAAATAAAATATGGAACATAAAAATTTTATGTTACAGATTAATTAGCTAGAAGGGGATGAATAGATAATAAATTAAAATATGTGAAATTAAAATTTTACAAATGACTAGATGTGCAATCAGGTGTAGATAAAATAAATAAAAAATATAAATTAACACACGAGATTTTTAGGTGACAACAACCTATGCCACAACAAAGACCTAAGAAAAAAACCACTATTCTACCAGACCACCTAACTATCCACTACAAATATATGTTCGATTACAAGGTTAGGACTCAAACTACCCTTTAAGGTAATGCCTCCAAGTGACCTACTTACGAGCCTCTATTTTCTTTCAAAGTCTTCACAATTAAGGTATTAGGATCCAGATCAACGTTCTCACAAACTCGAGTTACACGAGTTATCAACCCGTTCAGTTGGCACCTGAAGCATTAACACAAAAACACAAATGCAAGGTATTGCCTATAACAGATTAAACAATTAACAATCCTAACTAGATAATTTAACAGAATAACAGATATACCAAAATCCCTAGCAAACTTTAGAATAGATGATTAAGCACAATATCACAAATAATATAGGCTTGCTAATTAATTAAACACAACCATAAAATATTTGATAGATTAACTATTGCAAAAAGCCTAGCAGAATAGTTTCTTCAAAACAGATTTAAAGAGAACATAAGTTGCAAAAATTGATTCAATTATGGTTAAATAATTGTATGATTTAGGTTTATTTAAATAGAAATTGTTGAGGCCTTAGATTAAAAACCTCTTACTATTATATCTATAAAATCAATTAAGAGAACTTTAAAGAATGAGGACAATATAATAATAAAATAATTTAGCTCAAGTAAAAAATTAAATTTAAAGTTGAAACCTTCATCGTTTGATAAATCTAAGTCAAGCTCAATTGATCAAACCAAAAGGTCAATCGATCGAAACCCTTTTTGATTGATCTAACCAATGATCAAAAGATGATCGATTGATCAAACTAAATCTCGATCAATCTAAGGTATTAAAAATAAAATCTGAGACCAGGTAGATCGAATGAGATCAATTCTTGATTGATCTAGTCCTTAATCGATCAAACATTAAACTTCAATCAATCTATCTCATTTAAAGATCAATTTGAGGAATTTTTAATCAAGATATATTGTTTCTTGACTGATAGATCGATCGATTAACCTATATGCAAAATGTTTCTATGTGTCTAATATAAAATCTAATGTGTATAAGAATAGAGATATACTTGAGATGTGTAGTTTGGAATTCGATAATTTCTTTGGCTTGAATAGTATTTTTGAAGGATTCACCTTAAAACTAAATTTCAATTAAAAGTTTTGTTCACGAATATTTCCAAAGCTCATAGACCTTACAATCTTCCCTTTTAACATATTCGTATGACAAAACCTCTTTCTCACTACATAGCACTCGTAGGGGAAAACTTACATAGTAGAACTATCCTATGACCCAATGAAATCATCTTCGCTTGAATTTTTATAGCTCATATGTACACTAGAAAACAAAAACATTGGAAAGATTCATTGTTCATTAGTTCAATGTATAAAACACTAGATAAGTGAAAGAACAATGATTAATCAAAAGATAAGAATTCGTAAATGATACTCTTCTTATCTGTAATCTCTCCAAAACCAAGAAATGTTACTCTCCCTATGTGTAATCTATCTAGGAAAAATATTTTTTTAATTAATTTTTCTCTCCCTAAAATAGATTTCACTATTTTTAATTTTTGGATTAATGATCAA
The DNA here is from genome assembly GCA_030763125.1 of Hippophae gyantsensis. Lineage (NCBI taxonomy): Eukaryota > Viridiplantae > Streptophyta > Magnoliopsida > Rosales > Elaeagnaceae > Hippophae > Hippophae gyantsensis. Next base: position 20,200,299 of record CM061032.1, on the reverse strand, counting down.
TAATTTCTACCCTTTTTTGTCATGGGAATAAGCAACACAATTAAAAAATAAAGAGATTTCTTTTTAACCAAGGGTTGTAAATTGAGCTAAACATGACTACAACATAATACACAAATTAGAAAATTAATTTTTATTCAAATTGTGACTATTAATTAACAATATAAATATGTGTAGACAAGGCATATGAACATACTAACACATATAATGATATATTGACAGTCCCCAAAAATGAGATAAATAATGAAACTACAATAGTTACCAACAGTATTTCACTAGACATTATGTTCACAAAATCTATGACAAGACAATTGGATGTTGACCCAAAAACTATGTAATCGACATATATTTAAGCTATGAATATATCCTCTTTGGTCATTTAAAAAAAAGAGTCTTATCAATTTCTTCTCTAACAAATCCCTTATCCAAGAGGTGGGTTGTAAGTCTCTCATACCAAGCTCTAGGAGCTTATTTCAAGCCATAAAGGACTTTGTTGAGTTCATAAACATGCTTTGAAAATTGTGGGTCAATAAAATATTTTGGTTGTTCAACATAGACTTCTTCACTAAGTAAACCATTTAGAAAACTAGACTTTACATCCATTTGGAAAAGTTTAAATTTCATAAAGAAAGCAATCGCAAGTAAGATCCTAATTGATTCTAACCTAACTACAGGAGCAAATGTTTCACCAAAATTATTTCATTCAACTTATCCATATCATTGGACAACTTGTCTAGCCTTGTTTCTAATCACAACATCACAACATCATATTTATCAGATTTATTTTTAAACATCCAATTATTTCTATGATATTCTTGTCATTAGATCTAGGCACTAATGTCTAAGCATAATTCCTTGTGAATCAAGCCAACTCATTATGTATGGAATTTATCCAGAATTCATCTTTTAATGCTTCATTAACATTTTTTGGTTATAGTTGAGAAACGTAACAAAGATGAGTTACCTCACTTACATGTCTCTTTGTTACCATGCTTGCATTTAGATCACCATTGATGCTTTCAATTGGGTGGTTTTTGATAGTACGTGTTGGCCTTTGAATTTAAATGTTATGCATGGTGTCCTCTTCATCTAAGGTTAACTATTTATTTCGCTCATTTTCTACCTTTTTAATGTCAGGTGCATCATCATTATGTCCCTCAGTAAGCAAGCTTGTGCTTAGAGGTTCATCTTTATCATCAGTAACTGGAGTATTAGTACATGCATCATCTATAACAACATTGATGGACTCCATTCCAATCTTAGTTCTTAGGTTGAACACTCTAAAAGTAGAACTTGTTAATGAGTAACCTAGAAAGATACCTTCATCACTTCTAGAATTAAATCTTCAAATATTCTCATGATTGTTAAAGATGTAGCATTTACTTCCAAACATATGTAGATGTTTAAGATTAGATTTCTTACTTTTACATAACTTATAAGGAGTTTGGTTTGTACCTGACCGTAGGTAGATAGGGTTTATCATGTAGCCTGAAGTACTTACTACTTTAACCCAAAATTTCTTGGGAATGTCCTTTGAATATAGTAAAAATATTGCTATCTTTTATAACACCTAATTCTTCCTCTTAAGTATTCCATTTTGTTTTGAGGTAATTGGTGTTAAGATATCATGTGTTATATCATATTGCTTGAAAAATTCAACATATCTTGAGGTCTCAAATTCCTTCCATATTACTTAGTCTCATTATATTGATTATTATGTTACTTGCTTCAATCTACATTTTAAGACAAGAAGATCTAAAGAAATCAAATGCATCTTATTTTACTTTCAAGAATCCAACCCAAGTAAAATGAAAAAAATCATCATCAACAACAATAATATATTTCTTATCACTTAATTTTTGTTCTCATAGGACCCATGAGGTTGATGTGAATTAACTTAAATATTCTACTTGTGTTAACTAATTTAATTTTTTTTTATAAGAGCGAGTTTGTTTGTCAAATTGGTGTGGTCTACAAAAGGTTTTTTTAATTTCAAAAAGTGTAGGTAGACCATGCATAATTTTTTTGTGCAAGTTAACAAGATCTTTAAAATTGATATGCCCATATTTTGATGTCATAATGAAACAAAATGATCATTGCCTAAATTACAAGTAGTAGTATTAGGACTTATATCAATGAAGTAGCAGTTATCATGAGACCTAGATCCTCTAATCATATATTTATCTTTTGGATCAGTTATAATACAATGATTATTAAAAAATTATACATTGTGATTTTTATTACAAATTTGACTGATACTTATTAGGTTGGATTTAAGCCCATCAATATAAAGTACATCATTCAACCTAGGTATGCTTTCAATCTTAATTGTACATTTACTAATAATCTTAGATTTATTTTCATCACCGAAAGTAATTGTTTCTTCATTATATGTGTTTAAAAGCTTTGAAAAGAGAATAATCACTAGTCATAAGAACAACCACTATTAGTAGATTTAGCTTTAAATGCAATTTAGGCAACAAAATAATTTAAATCATATTTTTTAACCCAACATTTCCTAGTTTTTTAAATGATGTGCTTATTTCTAGAAACATGACTATTGATTCTTGAATAGGATACATGCAAATTATCAACATAGTTATAGGTCATCAATAATCTATACTTAAGTCTAATATGTCTCTTTCTATCACAGTTATGATATATAGGAATAAATTTAGAAGCATATGCATGAGATATGTGTGTAGCATCTAAAGAGTAGGGATCAAAAGGTTTTACAAACTCAATTAATTTAAAAAAATGATGTAGTGTGTTCATCTATATATTTTAGTCTTATCTTATCTTTAACAGGCTTTCCATAATCTAGAACATTATTTAACCTTTTAGCTCCAATGATTAGCCTTTTTATAACTTCTTTGGATTGTTTTTGATTGTTCAAATTCCTACACCAAATTCCATTTTTCCTATTTTATACCTAAAAGATTTGAATTCAGACTATTAATACATTCAAATAATTCAAGTTTCTCTTTTTCTAGCACTGAAGAATTTATTTCATAGAATTTCAATTATTCATTAAGTTTAATTAATTCTATAAGCAATCTATCTTTCTCATTTTTACATTCTACAAAAATCTATGAACAATTCATCAATACTAATTGCATTAAATTTATTTAGTAAAAATTCAAAGTCATTTTCCTCATTATTTAAATTAATATCAAACTTACTAGAGTATCTACCAGTTATTAGTAAATGGTAGAAAGTTTGTACCACTATTCAATTGAATTGTCCTAGTTACTTTTAAAGTCAATAAGGGTAATGTAAAGGGCTCTTCTAGTTTTGTTCTTCTTATTTGCACAGTTGGCTGCATAGTAGCTATAACCCATATATTCAACATTGAGGTCTAGTAGGTTTAGATTTTTTACCATCGAAACTCAAAAATTTGAATTCTCTTAGATTCAAATCCTTTTAACGGCTTGATTTTTCTTAGCTTTGAGGATTCTTTTTGTTGAATATTTTCTTCAATCGTCTGGCTATGAGTACCAATTCTTCATCATCATTGTCACCATCTTTGATCATTGTTGTTTTGAAGGCAACACCTTTATTCCTTGTGGGAGTGTGAAAGCTCATCTCAAAGGTGAAAAGTGAGCCAAATAACTCAATTTTAATTGTGTCCACATCTTTGCTTTTATCTATGGCAATGACTTTTACATGGAAGTGATATGGTAAAGAGCATAGTATCTTTAAAACCAATCTCAATTCCTCAATTTTCTCATCAAGATAGCAAAAGAGTTAGCAATATCACATAATTGAATATAAAAATCAAGAAATGTTTCAAACTCTTAAATTCTCATATTTTCAAACTTAGTACATAACATGCAAAGTTTTGTTTTTTTAACTTAGGTGGTACCCTCATGGACAATCTCTAAACTATCTCAAGCATATAGGTAGTTTTGACATCAGATATACGATAAAATTTGTCAGAAGACAGCATTGAAGATAGTATTTATACATTTTTTGTTCCAGTTACTACTAGTTTTATCTTCAAAAATTCACTCATTCCTAAGTTTAATAGTGACTACATTATCTTTGGTAACCGTAAGTGGTTTCCAACCATAAATGACAGAATGCCAAGCAATTTTATCTATAAAACGTAGAAAGGTTTTCATACGAGCCTTCAAATAAGGATAGTTAGACCTAACAAAGAAATGAACACAGGTTGTAAATCAACCCTTTCTTAAATGATCCATAATAAGGTCCTAGAAAACACTAAGTGTCTTTAGTGACCAACTTTGATACTAATTGAAAGTTTTTATGTTACAAATCCAATTAGTTAGAGGGATTGAATATATAATTAATTGAAATATGTCAAATTAAAATTTCACATACGACAAAAATATGTAATTATGTGTAAATAAAATAAAACAAAAAGATAAACTAACATATGAGATTTTTAGGTGGAAACAACATAGGCCACAATAATGATCTAAGAGGAAAACCATCAATTCACCAGATCACCTAACTATCCACTATGAAATATGTTCAATTACAAGGCTAGGAATCAAATTACCCACCAAGATAATACCCCTAAGTAACCTACTTACAACCCTCCTTCTCCTTTCACACTCTTCAAAAGCAAGGTGTATAGATCTAGAACAATGTAACGGAAAACTTGAGTCACACAAGTTATCAAACCTCTTCAACTGGCACCTGAAGCATTAGCACAAAAACACAAGTACAATATATGTCCTAAAGTGGATTAAACAATGAATAATACTAGCTAGATGATTTAATAGAAAAACATATAAAGCAAAATCACTAACAAATCCTAGAACAAATGATTAAGCACGATCACAAAATGTTTGATATATTAACTAATGAAAAAAAATCCTAATTGAATAGTTTTTGCAAAACATATTTAGGGAGAGCATAAGTTGTAAAAATTGATTCAATTGTAATTAAAGAATTATATGCTTTAGGTTTTTTTAAATAGAAATTGTTAAGGCCCTAGGTCAAAGGCCTATTACTATTTTATCCATAACATCAATTAAAAGAGCTTTAAAGAATGAGGATAATATAGTAATAAAATAATTTGACTTGAGTAAAAAATTCAGTTTAAAGTTGAAACCCTCACCGCTCAATCGATCTAAGTTATCAATCAAAACACTTTTTGATCAATCTAAACAATGATCAAAAGATGATTGATATATCTAACTAAATCTCGATCAATCTAAGGTATCAAAAATAAAACTCAAGACAAGGTAAATCGAATGAGATCGATTCAGTCCTCGATTGATTGAACATCAAACTTCGATCGATCTACCTCATTTAAAGATTAATTTAAGGAATTTTTAGTCAAAATAGATCAATTCTTAATCAATCTACTTACCTCGACTGATCTAGATATTACTCAATAGATCGAGTAACATATATGCAAAATGTTCATATCTGTCTAAGATGAAATCTAACGTGCATAAAAGTAAAGATATACCTAAGATGTGTTCATTTGAAGCTAGATAGTTCCTTATACCTAAAGAGTATTCTTAAAGGACTCACCTAAAAATTAAATTACATTTACATTTTTTGTTCATAGATATTGTCAACACTCATAGACCTTATAGAATGTGATTAAAAATCACCAATGGGGTAAGAATCAAACTTTAAAACTATGGTAATGTTTTGGTTTAGAATGGAAGGAATGCGGATGGTAATAGGAATAAAATTCAATGAAAATAATAATATTATTATTATGTTTGTTTAAGCAGTATAATTAAAATAATGATAAATATTAAAATAAAATTTATAAAATTATAAATGAAGGAAAATTAGAAATAAGAGTTTTTTATTTTTAAATAAGAAAAATAATAAATGATTATACAATTGTATGATGAAAATAAAACATTTCAGTGTATTCATAAAGGATTTGGAAGGAATGTACATTCATGCTATTATTGGAATGCTTTACATTTTATTTCAAATTAATAATAAAAAACATAATAAATATCCTTAGTCATTTCAATTATTATTCTTATTACAATCAATCAAACATGATCTATGAGATAATGTGAATGATTTTGGATATTCATGTGTTTGGTTTGATTGTTAATCAACAATGAAATGTAAAGCATTCTAATAGTAGTAAAAATGTTCATTCATCTCGTACCTGTTAAGAATAAACTAGAATATTCTATTTTTCTCGAACATTTGTATAATCATTTATTATCTTTTCTTATTTTATCTCACTTAAAAATAAAAAATTCTCATTTTCTAATTTTTTTATTTATGATTTTTTAAATTTTATTTTAATATTTATCATTATTTTGATTACACTACTTAAACAAACACAATAATAATAATAATATTTCTATTAAAATTCTCATTCTCATTATATTTACATTCTACTAAACAAATATTATCTTAGGGAAATATTGTTGACTCACATGACAATTAATTAAACTAGCTTATGGATTTTCACAATATCTCGCGTATCAACGGTAAATACTCACATGACAATTAATTAGACCAGCTTATGAATCTTCAAAGTGTCTCGCATATCAACGGTAAATATATAGAACACCATTTGATCGTCAATTTACTATGTTTTTATTTTTTAAAATTATATTAAATTTATGTATATAGATTTTACAATTGAAATTTTTTGGATTCGAAGACTAGAATTCTAAGATTTATGTTAGGAGTTAAAAGTAAAAAGAATATGAAGAGTTTTTCTTTTATTATAACTTTTTTTTGTCTTTTAAAGCTTATTTATATAATTTTGTACATGTATCAAACATTAAATGAAAGGATATATCATGTCAACAAAATTAGTTAAACAAGGTTCATATAAAAGTTTCTCTTAATCTTCCCGTTGAATGTAACAATCTCTCAGCTACTAGAGCTGTAAAATTTGGTATTTACTCATGAAATACCGTAGTTCAAATCCCACTATCATTTGCTAAAAGAAAAGTGGGAAGTTAGCATAATTTGTTTTATGATTAACCTTAGACGTTTCTAAATGGCTTGAAGCCCATCAACAATATTTAGAGTCCATCCATATAACATAAAAGAGGTTTTGTAGGTGTCCAATTTTCACAACGAGATATTTCTATTCTCAAAGTTTTAAATAAGCACACTTCTCTTTTTAATCTAAGCTTTTATCTTCTTTTACTTTATTCTCATTACATATATAACAGTGTATTTTATGTGTTGTTACTTACAGTATGCACCGAGAACCACCAGATGGAGTCCTTGGTTGTTAAGAGAACCTCATCCCAACAACTTGGGATCTCTCATTTTCCAAACCCGAGACTTTGGCCCGTGACGTCAAAATAGAGAACAATAGGGTAGAGATCTTTTGTACCCGCTGCCAAAGGAAATACACACCAGAGAACTCCAATGTGTATGATATTCATTACAATTTCATCCTAGCATCAGAGAAACCCCATCTTTCAATATAGGAAAGAATATAGAAAAAATCTCGTTAGAAATTGTTGGAAAATCAAATCTTTCAAAAATTTAAACTAGTAAGAGAAATAACAACTTTGTTTTTATAGATCTATCACTCTCCATCACACGAGTGTTTCACCTATGCATCATGCAAAACAAACACTTACAATTTAACAATTAGGGTTATTAGGCCTTGAATACATGAACTCTAACTCTAATATTATGTTAAAAGTTGTTGGGAAAATAACTCTTCCAAAAACTTAAACTATTAAAAGAAGAAAAAAAATTTCTTTTATACATCTATTAAACCCTATATTCAAAATTTGATATTAAAGAGTCTACAAATCGATATCATTTTATAAAGATATTTGGGCATTAATTTCAACATTTTTACAATAAATTATTATTCCTTATGTGTTTTATGTGTTTATTTTATATTATAAATATGTTTAGGGATAAAATGAGCAAAAAGATATATATATATATATATATATATATATTTAGAGATAAAATAGAACACTCGATCATTCGAGCATTGATCGAGATTAATCGAACAGCTAGGGCAAGAATGAAAAGTAAGGTTAGATCAATCTAAAAGGGACTTGATCGATCGAGATCAATCGAGAAGTCAAGGAAACAATGATAAGCAAGGTTAGATCAATTTAAAAGGGATTCAATTGATCAAATCATAGCATGATCGATCAAGCGATCTCGCATTAGAAACCATAAATGTCAGATCGATCGAGACATCTAATCAACATGAAAAAGTGGCATTTTTCAACACAAACTTTTAATCAAGACTATTGGATCATGTCATTTCTAATCCAACTCAAATTACACCTAAAATTACAATATATAAACAAGTAATGGGTCATCAAGACATAACAATTGTAATAAGGAATAAGAAAGATCAAAAAATACATCTAAGGTAACTTTTAGAGGAGATTTAAAAAAAAGATTAAAACAAATTTTCTTAATTTTTCTTAATCATTTTTTATTTAATTTTTCATGATTATAATGATCATTCTTATAAAATTCATGTCTAATTAAACTAATAATGTGATTATGAGAAATTTTCAAACTCTAGACTATGATTTAATTAATTTAATGTCATGATAATTTTAGTTTCAATTTTTGATTATTAATGTGTTCAATTCTATGTTTGAATATATATATATGAATTAGAATGATCAACTAGTGTATTAAATGAATATTTTTATATATAATTTATGATGTTATTACGTAATCGTTGAGAATATTTTATAGTTCCTGCTATAAGTAGGGTTGAAAGCCTACGTTAAAGGTCATAAATGATTGTTGTAATCTTGCTTAGTTTATTTATCATCTTTTTATATCTTAATGCTAAATCTAGTAAGTATATCTCTAGATTATTTAAGATTTAAGTTGATTAGTAGTCGTATAAGAAAAGATGTGAAATTTTAAACGGACCTAGCTAGCCTTGTATTGTTTGAATCAACTACAAAATGTGAGAAAATTCTGCCAATTTGTAAACTCGAGATTTTTAGTAAAATTATTTTTTGGTGGGTTTAGTTAAAATTGAATTAAACACTAAGACATAGTTTTTATCTAGATACACATGCATGTGATTGCCTTTATCCTAGGTTGTATTGCTATATTAAGATCTAGATGATTGTATCATATCACATGGTGATAGGGCTCAAGTAGAGAGCTAGATTCCCTTGGATCATAATTATTATGAAAATGGTAGCGGGTGCAGTTTAGGCATAATTGAGGGTGGTGCTCCATCTGATAAATGCATTAGTATATATTTCTTAGATTGTGAACGGTGTATTTATTTTTAATAAATTGTTTACTTAAATAATTGTGGATATTACCACATAAGTGTGGAGCTTACGTAGGTTTATTATGTTATATTTTTGTGATCATATGAATGCATATATTGTTAATACAATTGAAATTTTATCTGAACATATGTTCTCACATGAGAGGTTCTAATTGTGATTGGAATTCTTTAATGCTTTCCTGATTATATCATGTTTATGTTATTAGGAAATTTGGATCAAATGGTATAATCACAAATTCCTCCTCACAAGATCCTCCTTAGCAGAATATCAAATAATAGAGAAATAGAGAATACACAACACAAGAATTATAGTGGAAACTCCAAATTGGAGAAAAACCACTTTCGTTGTCAAAAGACAGCCAGAGAAAAAATTCACTATGTGGAAAATTGTTACAACCACACTCTCAATGATTTTCTCACACATCCAAAAGACAAGAGCAATTACACGCCCAAAAGAATTCTCCCACAAAATTCTCTCACTCAAAAACTTCTCATATAAGTTTTTCTCTATTTTTGGGATGATTAACAATGAAGAAATGAAGTCATATTTATAGCCTTCAAGTTCCCATTTCATATGCCAAACATTTCTTCATTCAATAAAATTAGGCTAACTAATTTTCCTATTCTTTATTCAAACAAGGTTAGGCACCTCTATATTTGATAATATGGTAAGTCATCTTCCATGATTTTTCTTCTAAATTAGGCACCTCTTATTTTGACTAACAAATCTAATATTATTTTTAATCAATCACAACATATGTATGTCATGTTGAATGCTTCCATGATATATGTCATGTTGAATGCTTCCATGATATATCCCGGCTCTTGATATTTCTTATATATTGCAGTAATTTGAACTAATTGTTTCTTTAATGTATCATTTCTTGCCTGTTTGATTACTTGCATTGTATACCATTTTGCTACGTCCGAGAATTGTGTGAGTCTTGATGTGTCCATGTCACCTTCTTAATTGTGTGCCAGGTCTTAGAATTTTTCATTCTTGCTTGGATTTTCATTTTATAAAATTTATTGTTTATCATGATCTTACGGATATTTAAACAGCTGCAAATTATCAAATCTCACCCTAGGTGTGGTATGGTAAATAAATAAAAACAATATAAATAAATATTTTTTATCACTAAATGGTTCTTGTGAAAGTATCATCATATTTTTAAATTATTATAAAATTACCATCAAATTTTAGTTTTTATTACGCAAGTGCCATATCGTTAAAACTTGTTAAAATTTTTAAAAAAAGTCTCATAAATACCAACAATATTAAAATTATTCTTTAATATTTTTTACAAATTTAATGGTGATTGTAACTTTGTAACGATTAAATCTTAGTAGTATTTTGTAACAATTTAGAATTAGATGATATTATTATTATTGAAAATCAATACCAACCCAATAAATGAAGTGGTTGAAGGATGTGAAAAATAAATGAAGTGGTTAAAGGATGTAGGAAAATAAATGAAATGGTTGAAGGATGTAGAAAAATAAATAGAGTAGTTGAAGCAGGTAGAAAAAGGAAGTGTATAGATAATATTTGTATGGCTAAAATTATTTCGTAGTTTTATATTTGTATAGTGTAGATTGTATGGTGAGAATTATAAATAACCTACCTTGTATTTGATTTAATCATCACATACAAAAAAATAAGTATTTGTATTTTAAGTTTGAATGTGAGTTGAGAACTTTTATTTTGAGTGTTTGTAATTTTCTTCAATTTATGAGTTGTTTTTAAAAGGTGTTATAGTATCTTTTATTGTGAGTATAATACAAGTATTGTTTACTTGTTTGGATTCAATATTAGTAAATTTAAAGCCATATATTCTAAATTTTACTCACTAATTATAACTAGTTATCATCTTAATTGAAGAAAAAAAATCTATTTATTTCAAAAAAAATTTATTCTTTCTAATAATATTAATACGTTGTTCTATTGTGGTAAAATTGTGAGCGTCTCCGAATATAACTAATTATATTAAAGTTTCATCATCTTAGAATAGTTATATATGGATGAAGGACTAAAGGAGCCAAATCTCGAAAATTTTGTACTCCTCCAATGTTGAAAATAACTGTCATTGATTAAGCTAGTATATAATTTGAATAAAAATGAAATATATATATATATTTATTTAAAAATCTTTTTCATCGATCTTTCCAATATTTATTTCCTTATCATATCTTTCAAACAGTTTCCAAATTATCAAATCTCTTCAAAAGTGCGGAATAATAATTAAACTAAGTAATATAATTTGTTTTATGCTTTTCAATAATATTACGTATACCTAACATAAGTACACCATTTTTATATGGTGGAATTCCACAGCCCTGATACGTTGGAGTCCATACAAGAAAGCACCCAATTTTTGTTTTTTTCTTATGACTTCGATCGTCAGCTAATTGGCCCATTATTGCTTTTGCCCTAGTTAGGACTTAGGAGGAACAAACTCGAAAAATAAAAATAAAAAAAGAGATTTTAGTGGATAATACATAGACTAATTTACTTTTTAAAAATTTGGTTAAATGTTTAGAAAAATCTATGAGAAATTATAAAAAAATATAATACACCTAAAATTTATAATAATAAAAATAATATCTTAATAATATTAAAATTGATTCAACATTGAACGAGTAACCGTAGTTCAATTTAGACAGTATTTAAAATGAAATAATATAATAAAATTTTTTTAATAAAAAAATATCAAGTGAACATAAGAGGTGTTATTTTGTAGTTAGGAGTAGTGATAGATCTATTTAATTAAAGGTAAAGAGGGACGCATATTCAATCTTAATTTTTGTTAAATAAATTTTTAAATGTAATATTTATAAAATTATAAATAAATTACATGTATAAAATAAAACTATATCATACCTAAATTTTTAACACTAATAACTCAAAAAAACTCAACAATTTGAAAAAACTCAACAATTTGAATATATTTGTACTAAAATAAAAAATATATAATATTTTTTCAATTAAAAATAAATAATAACAAAAAAGTAACTAATATTATTTTTTATATATATATATATATATGATATCTTACTGCATGTAAATCCTAAATACTCATGTAATATTTTTGTTAATTGTTATATGTATATATATATGTATAAGTTGAGGTTAATTTCAATACTATATAAGTGAGGTTTTCTTATCAAATGAGAGGCAGTGGAAGTGCTTTCAGTGGTTGTGCAAAGGATAAATGGGAAACAAAAACAGTGTTAAGAGAAGAAAATGTGAAACACAATAATGATAAAAAGGATACCATATATATCATAGATATTGGGATTTCGTCATATGTACAGAACCGTACTTAAGAAGAGTACTGAAGTATAGGTCTATATCTTCACATATATATATATATATTGTTAAAAAATAGAATATTATATTTTACCTGTCTTCATCAACCTAGTCATATATTAATTGGTATCGTGAAAACCTAAGTATAGACTAATTAGAATGTTTCACGCCTTCTTATAACTTTATTATTTAACTTTTTTAAAATTTGCATTATTTATCAACTAATTAAAATATTATCAAGTCATATGCTTTAAACAATAGTAAAGTATGTAAATTTTGTTGACAAGTTAAATATTTATTTATTTATTATTTTATTTTAATATTTATTTTTAGAAAAATTAGAATGTATACATAAATAATTTTTAAAATTTTTTTTTCTTCTAATTTATATATATATATATAATATCATATTAAATTAAATTTTTATTTTTATTAAAGGCTTGAGATATTAAAAAAAAAATTTAATAGAAAATTTAATAAATTTTTCCTTAAATATTTTCCATTTTTTTTCCTTCTAAACAATAGAAAGTTTACAATATTTCTAATGTAAAGAAACAAATGATGGCAATGAGGTTTTCCCTTCGAGGATTATTAAAATTCAAAAGGGGCATCCGTAATTTAATAATATCTTTATTAAATAAAAAAATATTTTTTAAATTCATATTATTAAATTAATATACTATTAATTTTTTGAATTTAATAAAAATTATATCAATGATTTAATTTAAAAAAATTAATTTATAAAAAAATAATTTTATCTTTATGAAAATATTTATTATTTAATACATTTTCTCACTTATCAATATAAATACGAAAAATATCTTATATCATTCTAACAATTATCGTCAACCTTCACGATCTTATATCTCTTACTCATAGTGCTTTAGTTCTTTATCAACCAATTAACTTTCATTATTTATTATACAATAGTTTAAAGCAATAATTTTTAATGAAGTTGTATTAAATTACTACTAACTCATTTGAAGTACCTATCTCTATTCTTGACCATTACTACCACCACCTCATTTCATCTAATCTCACTTATTCGTTCATCATTTTCGATCACCCTATAACTGATCAAACTTAACACTATAAGAAAAAATAATATTTGGGACAAAAATTAGGGACATAAATTTTATATTTATCCTTGATAATATTAACCATAAATTTAACAAATAAAAATTAAAAAGGATAAAAAGTTAGGAAATTTTTTTTTACAAAATAATTATTAAGGACACTTTAAATTGGTCGTTGAAAATATAGAGGGAATTTTTCACTAAAAATTTGTTCTTGCAAATGGGCAAAATGATGAGAAATTTATTCCAAATTTTACGACAAAATTCTGTCTTTGAAAATCAAAATTATTAAGAGAAAAAATTTACAATATATTTAGAACAATATTTTTGTTCTTGAAAAGAACAAAAAAATTATTGCAGAAAATTATAACAATTTAAGATAAAAAATTGCAATATATTAGAGACAAGATAGTCCAAAAAGTATAAGAGATAAAAAAGATTAGAAAAAATGAGTTAATAATAGTGATAATTATTGATAAAGATGATACTTGAAATGAGTTAAGAATGATCTAAGTTTAATTTGGATAAATATTATATTTGTGAATTATTTGTAGCAAATAGTGGAGATAATTAGAGGGCGAAATAATGAGATGATATTAGGGGTAAGATAAATAAGACACCGTATGTAAATGTAATTGCTAGAATAGTTATGAATGTTTTTGTAATGAAATTGACAAAAAAATATACGAGATGACATAAATAAAATAATAAATATTTTGATAAAGATAAAATTATTTTTTTATAAATTAAATTTTATTATTTTGAAATTGAACTATTATTATACTTTTTATTAAATAAAATAATTAACAAATACTAATTTAATAATATAAATCTTAATAGATAATTAAGAAAACACTAAATTATCGATATAACCCATTTAACAAAGCCTTGACATTACTCTAATATGAAGTGACTAATTCTTTATGCATTAATTGTGTAACAACAACTATTATGCATTCATGGTTTCGATAATCAGGCCCTAATTTTATTTTTTAACAATAACCTACTATAACAATTGTTATTTAATAATATTTTGATACAAAAAGAAATTTTGTAAGTAATATATAGCTAAAATGTAGCGATAAAGATATACAATATGCTGTATAATTTAATATCATTTCATGTTTAATATCTTGATAAATTTATAGTATAATATTATCTTATTTTATTTAAATATTATCTTATCTCGTTTAAATTATAGCATAATAGATCCAACTTTAAACATGTCATATTTTTTTTATCAAACTTACATTTTAAATAATCATGTATCATATTTTTTATTATTTTTGTATTTTTATTTGTCTAATTAAACACATTATAAATAAATAAAATATTTCAATTAGTATCATTTTATTACCGTCTTATCTTACTAAAAATTAAACGAAAAAAGATGATATAAATTTTAAAAATTAATAAATTATACCATAAATTTTATTACCTATTCTTTCAATTTACATATCTGGTAAGAGATTTGAATCTTTCGAAATACTAATATTAATAAATATTAATAACAGTTAATTATTTTTTGAAATTTGGTATAGTTTGAACTTTGATTCGACGAAATGGAGAATAATAAATCTTATAACCATCGAACTAAAGACGCAATTATAATTATAACTGGTTTAAATTAAAAGTTGAATGTGCCAAACAAAAATTAACAGTTAAAGAGGATACAAGGTACAAATATATACAAAACTGGCAGTCCAAATTTATTTTTTCCTCTTTTTCGCTAAACGTCTTAGCAAATATGTTTTTTTTTTATTCTTTTTCTAATAAATAGTAAGAGTTTTATTTGATAATAAATAAAATTACAATCTAAAATAACATCCTCACTACTAAATACATCATATATGTAACAAAAATTATTGAAATGCAAGTTTGGCTCTTATTTTCGGAATTAATTGATATATTTGAAATATCTTTATTTTTATTATGATATCATTTTTAATCTTTATTTTCTATTCAAACACATAAAATTATATTTTTTGTTCAGACTCAATAATAATCTTAATTAATTGGGATAGTTTAGAGGTAATATTATTTTTAAAATTAATTAAAATTTATATTAATAATTTAAATAGAGATATTTAATATTTCTCGATTAATAATAAGAGTAAAATAGGGTATTAAATTAAGAATAAAGATAATAATATCTTATTTTCTATCGTATCTATAAAAAAAAATCCCATATATAATTAACAGAAGATTAACTCATGTAAATTGTTTTGTATTACAATAACATCTATGATTAAAAGTTCACAATGAAAAACGTCAAACGTGATTGAATTGGTCTTAGTTACTCTTCGAAACGGAGTGGAAGAAGGGAAGAGATTCTCGAACGAGGAAAAGGATCCAATGACTTCAAAAGAATTGAACAAGGAGCCGTATGAGATGAAAATCTTTGATGGGTCTTGCAATGGCCCTTTTTGCGGTATTCTTATCTATTATTTTGGAAATTTATAATTCTTCTATTTTACTGGACGAAATTTCAATGAATTAGATTCATAAGAATTATTGACTAACTTTTCAATACAAAGTGAAGCTGTAAAATATAAATGGGTATGTGATTGTATAAACGTTTACATTAAAAAAAAAATTAGCATCTATTAGAATCGAGTTTTAGAAAGCTTTCCTTTGAAATTTACTTTATTAATTAATATTCTCAAATATATTTTCTTAAATCTTTTAGAAAAATAAGTTAGTACATATATATATGCGACATAATTGTACTATATGTTTACTTATAATAACCTTATTCCAAAGTTCAAATAGGCAATCATCAATATCGTTAATTAGCTTATCCTTTACTAAGAAAGTCTAGAGACAAATTTTCACTTATATATTACAGATAAACTTCACCAAATATCTTAAAGTTTTATAATTAACAGATGTGATATGCCTAGCTTATTTTAGCTGAAACAAAGTTAAACACATATGCACCACTGTAAGCCACAAACATCACTATATATCCTACTCACTCGCACTAACTTTTTTGTTTAATTACTTGGTTGAGGTGATCTTCAACTTTGAAGTAATTTTCCAAAGTTGAATAATCCTCACTTAATTATAACTGTTCATTGAGTTAATTACTTATTAATTATCATGGCCTCTAACTTTTTTTTTTTTCCTTGAGTGGTGGCCATTCTTCATAGCACCAAGCAATTCCTAACCCCATAATTAATAAGCCATTAAAATATGTCATACTAGAACATAATAGTCAATTTTATTTTTTAAAGATATATTAAACCGAAATTAATTACTATGTTTTTAATTTGTGACGTGAAATCATAGATCAATCTACATGCATGTCATCCAGAGATGAACATGAACTCTATATTTATTTGGATTTTTGTGATATATTATAAGTTTTTCAAATTTTATTTATTCTTAAGTAAATTTATGTATTTTAAATATTAAGTTTTTATAGTAAAAAGTTAATAGAAGAATCATGTTACATGACTTAAGATGATACATTGTTTTTATTATTTTTTTAGAGTACTTTGCATATATGCTCTAATGATGTATCATGATTCATCTCATTTTAAAATTGTATCTTAGTATGTTTAAAATGCTTATTTCACATAATTAGTTTTATCTTAAAATTATGATTGGTTATAGATATTTGAGAAAATAAAAAAAATAACATACTTAAAACTTATAACCATCAAAATAGTATTCACCAAATCATTAGAAAAACCACGATCAATATTAATATATTAGAGTATATAAGAAAACTACCATTCATTAGAGCTGAAAATATTGTGCTAAAATTCTACAAGCATAAATAATGTGCTTTTTAAAATATACATAACCTACTCATAATTAGGGAAAATAGTTAGAATAATTAATGAATTGCCTGCCAATTTTAGACTGATATAGTGAAAAGAAGAAGAAGAAGAAGAAGAGATAATCAAATTAGTGATGATCAATAATATTTGAAGGGTGGGATTAAATGTTAAACATTTATCAATTATACTAGGAAACAGAGGACAATTATAATTTATTTGAAGGAAATTTTATAATATAACGTAACTAATTTTTATAATAATAAAAATAATATTTCAATAATATTAATTAAATATTATTTAATTGGATAAAATTTAATATTAAATAGATACAAATGATCAAAATTTAATATAAAATGATAAATTAAATTTTTTTAATAGTAAAAATATCTCAATTAAACATAAGGGTACTATTTTCTAGTTATAATTTTTAAGATGTGTTATTTTATTTTAATCAATGTAATTTATTTTTTTAAAAAAATAATACTCCAACATCCACTTGACAGTACATAACATAAATCAGATTAGGAAATTTAAGGGGAAAAAAAAAAGATAAGAAAAGATAAAAAAAGGGATTCGACGTTACAGAAAAAACACTTGTCAATATCACTTATCACATATAGTTCAAATTAGCATACTAATTGACGTACGTGTCTTCTTAGTTAGAATCTGGATATAATTTTTAAAGGATGATATAGCTTTTATAAAATAAGCATTTGATCAATTCTATTATTTTTATTTTTATAGCATTTTAATCTCATAATTTTTAAGAATAAGTGAGAAATAGATAATGGAATACCTATGGATTTAACTGTACATTACGTGGATGATCACACAAAATGGGCAAAAGGGGTTTGTCTATTTTATTAATTTATAATTTGTAATGTATTAAAACTCTAATATCCATAAGTCTATAAAAGGGTGTTCTCACGTTAAGAGCTATAGTAACACAACATAGATCCATAGAGAAATTGAGAGATTGATAATCTAGCTAGCTATATATATATATAGCTAGATTATTAAAAGTAATGGCAGAGAAGCATATTAGGAGTCAAAGTGAGATGTTGAGTACGGTATTGAGAAAAACAAAGCCTTACATGGCAATGGTGTCTTTGCAATTTGGATATGCAGGAATGTATGTGATTAGTTTAGTGTCACTAAACCATGGCATGAATCATTATGTCCTCTCTGTCTATCGTCATGCCATTGCTTGCTTGGTTATTGCACCCTTTGCCTTTCTTCTTGAAAGGTCTATTTTTGCCCTCCCTGTATCTCTATCTCTATCTCTATCTATATCTATGTGTGTCTCTCTCTCTATAAATTATGTCACTATTATATATATATATATATAATTTAATTTATTTTTTATATATATTTGTATAGCATATATACACATATGTGTTACATATATCCGATAAAAATGTAACTTAAATCTCTATAATTATTAAAGGAAAAAAAATTGTGCTACCTAATTAATAAGTAAAGATTTAAATACATTTTTGTTAAAAATAACATAATCATAAGATATTTCATTTTAAACAATCCAATAATATTGACTAGCTTCTATTAAACTTTAATTTGCAGGAAAATAAGGCCAAAGATGACTCTCCCCATCTTCGCCAGAATAATGCTTCTTGGCTTTCTTGAGTAATGTCAAATAACTAAAATATATATGATCATATAATATTGCTTCTTTATTTTATTTTATTTTTTAATATGGGTTGCAATAGTTTATACTATTTTCTATAACCAATTTTTAAGTATATATAACTCAATATAATTAATGTTAAATATAAATACGTACGTACTTACCATCAAATCCATTTTCTTCTTAAACTATAGCATATAAGAACCTGTAAGTGTCTGTGACTCATCTTATATATTACTATATATTAAATTAAATTCATGTAAGATGTGTATATAGTACTCGATCGACAATAAATATATATAGTACTGCATGTGTATAAATATAAGAAAATATTATATTATATGAATCCAATAAGTTTTTTTATTTATTTTTTATCATGAGATGAATCCCATAATATTATTAATTATATATGATCAAACGCAGGCCGGTATTTGCTCAGAACTTATATAATGTGGGAATGAAATACACCTCTGCAACCTTTGCATCTGCAACAGTCAATATTCTCCCTGCTATTACTTTCATTTTGGCCCTTATTTTCAGGTACTAAAATATTGCTTTCCCAATACTCTTTTTTAAAAAAATGTAATATATTTATTTTTTTAATTTTTTTTTTAAGATTGTATTGTAATCTAATTGAAATTCTATACACATAAAGACTGCATATTGGATTTTTTTTATTTTTAAGATATGATATTCCATTAATTTGGATCAATAATATATTGATCACGGTGGCTAATAAAAAAATAAAAAAATAACAATATAATCTAATTGAAAATTGTATAACTTTTTCACATGTGATGGTTCCGCTAGTGATTTACCGATAAAACTCGATCGCTTTTTTTAGCTTTAACATAATATGTTTAAATCACACTAAATTTTGTTCACATGTGTTATATTCAGAATTTATATAAAATGACTATTTAAACACATTATTATTATTATTATTATTATTATTATTATTATTATTATTATTATTATTATTATTATTATTATTATTATTATTATTATTATTGTATAACTGTGCAGTGGTATAAAGTTACCACGTACGGATGTACCAATGGTAAGACAGTATATTTTTTGCATGTTTAATTTCTTCACTAATTTTATAAAAAATAAAAAAGAATCTTCTACTAATTAGAATTTCATAAAATAAAAAAAGTAGCCATAATGTCATGACAGTTTTTGTTAACGATGGCATAGCAATGTTTATATTTTTGAAAATGTTAAGAGTATTAAATTGTGATGTAAAGTTTTTATTACTATCATATCAGTATATTATGTTAGCAATTTTCTAACAAATTTAAAAAAATAAAATAAATTCAAACAATAAAAACATTTGAATACTACTGACGCTTTTTTTTTTCGGGTGCATGTACAACACTGTAAATTTTATAATTATTTTTAAAAAGCAG
The DNA here is from genome assembly GCA_030763125.1 of Hippophae gyantsensis. NCBI lineage: Eukaryota > Viridiplantae > Streptophyta > Magnoliopsida > Rosales > Elaeagnaceae > Hippophae > Hippophae gyantsensis. Next base: position 20,179,845 of record CM061032.1, on the reverse strand, counting down.
TTTAGACCTAAAATTTGTAGTTAATTTAGACTTCTTAAGTCAAATAATTTATAAGAAAATATAAATATAGTTTTATTTTAAAATTTTCATTAAAAAACTAACAGCAGCGAAGAATATATGATAATCATGTGATATTCTTCTCAAGTGATATTTATGAGATAAAAAAATTCAGTTTTTTTAATGTTTCCTAACAATTTTCCCTCTTATTTTAGTATAATTTGTCTCTAAGAATTTAAATGAATTTTTCTTGTTTTTTAAGGTAATTTTATTATAAATTTTATTTAATTTTTGAGAATATGATATGTTAAACAGTGAATATAATTAAATGCTCAAAATAAAAAATGTTAAAAATTTTAGGTAAAAATGAAAAATATGGTTCACCATATATTCTATTTCTTTTTTCATTTTTTCGTTTATTTTCTGTGTTGATGTTATTATTATTATTATTATTATTTTGTAATCTCTCTTTTTTTTAGTTAGTTAAGAATATAAAAAAAATTAAATTAGGGGTAAAAATACGTCAAACCCTTTAATTATCTTATACATTTTAATAATTTATGAGATCATCTTACAATTAACGGGTTAATCTAACGCCATTACCTCTAAGAATTAATTTAGTTTATTAAAGAAAATAATGATAACCATAATAATTAAAGCAAACAGGACTTAATTGAATTTTCAATCACAGTTTTAAAACTAATCTAACACTTTTGACAATAATATTATGAATATTAAATGTATATATATTCATGTATCTGATAAAGCAAGTGAATTAAAATATAGGTTAGAGATATTAAAATTGAACAAAGTAGCCAGCATAGCAAAGGTGATCGGAAGCATAATAACTGTGGGAGGAGCAATAGTAACTATTTTATACAAAGGCCCCTCCTTTGCTATTTTACATGGCAACCCTGCTTCTAGTCAGAGCCATCACCACCACAACAATTCCTCCGACCAGCATTGGGTCACTGGCACGTTACTTCTTCTTGCTAGATGCTTCGGTTGGTCAAATTTCTTCATTTTACAAGTAATTTCTAGCCACTTTTCTCAATTGCTTATTTTCTTCCGTACGTGCATGAGTTCGAGCTCTGTCCATGTCTAAGTGAATATATATATATATATATATAACGTGATAAAGATACCTTTTTTAAAAATATATATATATATGTTTTTAAAGTTTATTTGTTTGTAAAAAAAATATCGGATAATAACAAAATTAATTTTTTATTAAATATAATAGAATATTATATGTAGCACATACATGTTTTTATATTTAATAAAGTAATTTTTAATTAAAAAAGTTAATCAAATTTTTTTAACAAATCTTTCGATCAAATTTAAATTAAATTTTTATTGTCTAACGTGTGACTTTAGATATTAGACTTCGAAAATTTTATTTAAGATTTATTGAAAATTTTGTTTAATTATGAAAAAAATTCTTAAAATATTGGAGAAATTTTTTTAATTAAATATTAATTTTTACATATATATATCTATCTATCGAAAAATATAAACATATATATTTAATGAAAAATATAACTTTGTTATTATCCATCTTTTTTACAAAAAAAAATGACTTCAATAACACATTTTTCACAAATAAAATGAATTTAAAAACAATTTCTCTAAACAAATGTATTAAACATCACATTTGCTTTTAAATAAAATAACCATTTAGTAACTTCACCCTACACATATATATGTATAATTTGAAGGAAAAATAATAATTTAAACCCATTGATTTCTTTTACCTATTAAGTATGACACTACAAGTTCATTTTGTAAAATAATGAATTTATATTGTTTTAATTTTGAGATAGATAAGTGAAAAACATAAATTCATTACTTTACAAAATGGATTTATGCGAACTTTTTTTATAAAATTAACAGATTTATATTATCAAATATAATAAATATAAATTTAAAGTGTATTTTTATTAAAAATAATATAGTTAACCCATTCATTTGAAAGTATATAGACTTGCTTATAATTAATTGCGTATGAATTTTTGAACACGTGATATCAGTCCTTTACATTGAAGAAATATCCGGCAGAGCTCTCACTCACAGCTTGGATTTGTTTAATGGGCGCATTAGAAGGTGCTGTGGTTACATTTGTTATGGAACGTGACATGAGTGTTTGGGTTATTGGCTGGGACACTAGGCTTTTTGCTGCCGCTTACTCTGTGAGTACTATAACATACTATATTTTATAAATACTTGATTATGTTGAAAGAACAAAATCAATAATTTTAAAATATTAACCAACTTTTTACACTCATTTTCAACTATTAATTTGATTTAAGTTCATGATACCATTGAGATTTAAAGAAACAACAAGTGGTGTGAATTAAGGGAGGAGAAAGAGAAACATGAAATGGTCCATTAAATCTCCATTATTGGTACATATAACTTAAATCAAATTATTAAAATGAGTATAAAAAGTTATTTAATATTTTGTAATCAGTATATATTCAATATATCCACTATTCTTTATTTTCCTATTCAAAATATAGGAAAGGGCAAAAAAAAAAATTAAATTTTTTTCTTCTACAATTTCTTAATTTTTTTGTATTAATAACAATATTTTTTATTTTTTAATAATAATATATATATAAATAGGGGGTGGTGTGTTCTGGGATTGCATATTATGTGCAAGGTATTGTCATAAAGGAAAGAGGACCTGTATTTGTAACAGCTTTTAGCCCCTTATGCATGATAATTACTGCTGCTCTTGGGGCTTTTGTTTTATCTGAGAAAGTCCACCTTGGAAGGTATATATGATTATTGTGAATTTCGTCATCATAACCAAATGTTTTTTTTTTATTATTTTTTTTAAGCTTATCCTATTTTTTAATATGTATGTTTCTCAGTCTGATTGGGAGCATAATCATAGTTGTGGGTCTCTATGCTTTGGTTTGGGGTAAAAGCAAAGATCCCAAAGGCTTATCTACACAAGCAGAAGATGAAAAGAGTAGTGTCAACCATGAATTGCCTATCAAAGATACTACCAAACCCATCACTGTTATTACTGATAATATTAAGAGTCAACAAGAAATGCCCAATATTAATGCTATGCCACAATAATATGAAACAAGTCCTCACAATATATATTTAATTGTGAGCAGCAATTTTGTTATTGCCAAGGCTTATGATATGAAAAAATAATATAATGGTTCCCAAGTGGAATGGTGTTTACATATGATCGATATAAGGAATTCTTAGCTTTCTTTGGATGTAACCTTGGAGAATTGGGATAAACTCTTCAATGCTTATGTTCCAAAGATGACAACATTTGCCTTTGTTGATTTTATCTTTTGATTCCCTGGGTATTCTACTTCTTTCCCATGTATGTGACATTTTTGGTACTACTAGTAATTGTGTTTTGTTGGCAAACTTTTTTAAAATACTCCCCCTTGGTTGAATTAAGGAAATTTATAAAGAAATATCAAGTATTTACTAACTGTACTAGAAACTATTCTTAATGAAACAGTTAAACTAGGTAACTTTTATGCATTCGTTTTAAATTTATGGGGTTTTTTGAGTAACAATTGCCATAAAATTACATAAAGTTATAGTATGTTTATGACTTTTGTACATTTTCTAGTCATTTACATCACATGTAAACTTGTACATATTCAAAACTAACAACTTTGAGATAATCTTCATTCGAATTTCAAAAACCTTCTGTAGAATCAAAACTAATTGACGCTATAACTCTTTTTCTTTTTTATTTTCGTTAACATTTGGACCTTTTGAAATTTATTTGAAAAATACAATGAAGTATGGATTTAAATTCTCTGCTCCATTCGCAGTTAAAGGGCCTTATGGATCGTACAATTGTGTTGTGGCCTCGTGGATGTGTTAAGAGAATCACAATATTAATACAAACTTAATCAAGCTCTAAACAACAGAATGAAATATACTCTTCTTTTTTGTGTAAATCTTTTGGGAAACAAATAAATAAAACTCAAAATAAAATATGTACAAAATCAACACAACCAATTTACGTAGAAAAACTTCCCAATGTAGGAAAGAAACAACTACGACACTCCATCTCTAAAACTTTCACTATCAAGAAAAAATTGTACGAAAGTTTTTTCTAGATAAAACTAGAGGCAAACAATCAACAACATCATCAAGAATACAACTTCTTAAAAACTAACAATTATTTCAAGAAAATAGAGAGATCTAACTCAATTTTGTAGTCACTGTTCACAGCCCAGATTTTTCCAAAACGATGAGCCAAATCCAAATCCAAATCCAAATCCCACCGTTCAAATTGAATAATCTTGAGTCGTGAATCTTCCTACATAAGTTTAGCTCAATCGGACCACAAATGACCTTTCATCATAGCACTTGATGAAGGCTTGCTGGAGAAGGAAAAACTGAGAGCAGTTTTTCTGCTTTTCTTTTTGTTGCTTCTTTCTTACAGTTGCCTCTTGAATTCATTCCACTATAAACCCTAAATGGATTGATTAATGAAGTAATCAAATAGAAAAAATTATCGTTTCTTTCTCTATGGGCCATGAGACCACATGGGCCTTTTTGAGCTCCTCCAAATAAGAGAGAAACCCCAACAAAACTCCCCATTTCTTGATTAGATAGAAGGATCCGTCATCCCAGCAATTAAACAACAAACTTCAAGTTTTTTCCTTGACACTACTTTTGTCATCATGTCAGATCCATTCTCATCAGTATAGATTTTCTCAAGTTCAAGCAACTTATTGTTAAGAGCATCCCTTATCCAATGATACCTCACATCAATATGCTTTGATCTTGAGTGAAATATCGAGTTTTTCACTAGGTGAATAGAAATCTGATTATCACAGAACAACATATATTTATGCTACTTGAAACCAAGTTCTCTCAAGAACTGTTTCATCCACAACAACTACTTATAAGCTTTCATTGTTGCAATAAACTCTGCCTCTACTGTAGAAAATGCAACACACTTTCACAATCTTGACTGCCAAGAAACTGTTTCAACAGAGAAAGTAATTAGATAACCTGAAGTAGACTTAATAGAATCTTCATCTCTTTCCAATTATGAATTAGTTTATCCAACTAACACTGGTTTTTTACTTCCAAAGCTAAGTGTTAAATTGGAAGTACCTCGAAGATATCTCATAATTTATTTTACTGTATCCTAATTCTCTCTTTTTGGATTCAAAAGAAAATGACTAACAACTCCAACTGTGTGAGCTATATCTGGTCTCGTACACACCATTGCATACATTAAGCTTCCTACTACTCAAGCATATAAGACATTTTTCATATATTTCTTCTCTTTATCTATTGAAGGGCTTTGACTCAATCTCAACTTAAAGTGGTTAGATAAAAGAGAAGAAACCACTTTAGCTTTATCCATATGAAACCTTTCAAGTACATTGTTAATGTACCGTTCTTGTGACATGTACAACTTCTTTCCTTTCTTGTCTCAACAAATTTAAATACTAAGAATGTTTTTTTCCTAGCCTCAAGTCCTTCATGGCAAAGGACTTACTCAATCCCTTCTTCAAATTATCAATCCTTGAAGAATTTCTACCAATAATTAACATGTCATCAACATAGAGCAATAAAATGATAAAATCATCATCAGAGAATTTCTACACAAAAACACAATGATCATAAGTATTCTTCTTGTAACCATGCTCCCTCATAACTAACTCAAACTTCTATTACCCTTGTCTAGGTGCTTGCTTCAACCCGTAGAGGTTTTTCTTTAACCGGCATACATAATCCTCTTTTCCTTTAACCTCAAAACCCTCTAGCTACTCCATATAAATCTCTTCCTCCAACTCAACATAAAGAAATGCAGTTTTCAAATCCATTTGCTCAATTTCTAAATCCAAGATTTCTACTAGACCTAGAACAACACGTATGCAAGACATCTTCACAACAGGAGAAAAAATATCATCAAAATCAATACATTTTCTCTGACTGAATCCCTTGACGACTAGTTTAACTTTGTATCGTGGTTGTGAATTGTGTTCTTCTTACTTCACCCTATAAACCCACTTGTTCTTCAAAGCTTTCTTACCCTTAGGCAACTTTACTTGCTCAAACGTGTGATTGTCATACAGTGACTGCATCTCATCTTCCATAGTACCAACCTAGTATGCTCTATTTCCATCTTCTATTGCTTCTGCATAACATTGAGGTTCTCCATCATCTATCAATAACACATATTCATCTGTATCATACCGTGTGGAAGGACTCCGGTCTCTAGTAGACCTCTTGGGTAGAATTTTTGGTTCTAGCAACTGATCAGTAGTCTGGTGATCTGTTTCAGCTTGCATAGGAGTATCTACATCATCTAAACCCTTCATCTTAAACATTTTGTTCCATCTATAACGACAAAGGAACCAAATCTAGGTCAATCAAATCATTGCTATACTGATGGACTCTTTTTTCTATCTTCTCAACATCTTGTATAGTTTGATCTTCTATAAACACAACATCACGACTCTTTACCAGTTTCTTCTTAACTGGATCATAAAATCTGTAGCTAAAATCATCCAGACCATAACTAACAAATATACACTGTCGTGTCTTCACATCGAGCTTAGATCTCTCAGATTTTGGTATATGCATAAATGTCTTGCAACCAAACTCTATTTGGTACATCAAATTGAAGAAGAACACATAATGTGAGATTAATAACATGTACAACTATATTCAAAGCCTCACACTAGAAAGATCTTAGCAATTGAGCCTGCGAAAAGAAGACATCTTATTCTATCAACCAATGTCATGTTCATTCTCTCAGCCAACTCATTTAACTAAGGATTCTTGGGAGGTGCCTTTTGATGTCGAATGCACTGCCACCTACAATATTCATCAAAAGGACCTGAATACTCTCCCCCATTATCTGTTCTAATGCATCACAATTTCTTTCCAGTCTGTCTCTCAACTAAGGCCTGAAATTGTTTAAACACATCTAATACTTGATCTTTGCTCTTCAAAGTGTACACCCATAACTTTTTTGAACAATCATCTATGAAGGTCAAAATATAACTAGCACCACCCAAAGTTCTTGTCTTCATAGGACCACATAAATCTGAATGTACCAAATCAAGTATGTATTATTTTCTTAAAGAAGGGAAACTCTTGAAAGAAACTCTATTTTGCTTCTCTGCCAAACAATGAGTACATCTTCTTAAACAAACATCCTTCATTCTAAAAAGAAGATTATTTTCAGTCAATACTTCCAAGCCTACAAGTCTCTTATGCCATAATTCTGCTATGATCTCATCTGTCATAGCATTAATAATGGCTTTAAAGAGTATTGCCTATAGTATATATAAACTGGAATACTTGTTCCCACGAGCAACAACCATAACACCTTTAGTAAGTTTCCATTGACCATTACTATAGGTATTGCAATATCCTTCGTCGTCAAGTTTACCTGCAGAGATCAAGTTCAAGAATATGCTTTACCCTTCTAAGAAGTATCCTCGTGCCATTATTCATCTCCAAATACACATCTCTAATACCAATGACTTTAACCAAGCCATCATTACCCAACTTCATTGTCCCAAAGTCACCTACTATATAGGATGTAAAGAAGTCATCTCGAGACGTAGCATGAATAGAGGCTCCACTATCAATAACTCAACTGATCTCGTGACATGCAACATTGACAACATCTTCATGATAAACAACGAGAAAGTCTTCTAAACTAGCAGTGGTAACTCGATCATTCTCCTTGCCAACATCACCCTCTTGTTCTTTGTCTTTCTTCTTGTTATCTCACTTCAACTGTCTACAATATTTCTTTATGTGTCCTTTCATGCCACAGTGATGACACTCAACATTAACAAATCTATTGGACTTGCTTTCTTTGCTCTTGAAACCTCTGTTTTTATTCCTTCCTCTTCTTTCTGTAACCAAAATCTTTGATTATTGAGAAGACCCATGTGATTTTCTTCTCATTTCTTCATTCAAAACATTGCTCTTAGCCAAATCCATATTGATTATACCATCTGGAGTTGATTTACTTAATGATATTCTAAATGTTTCCCAAGTGTCCGACAACATACCCAACAAACACAACCCCTGAATCTCATTATCAAACTTGATACCCATTCCAAATAACTGGTTGATTATTCCTTGGAATGTATTCAAGTGATCTGTTAAAGGAGTTCCATCGTGGTACCTTTAAGCCATCAACTGCTTTATAAGAAAACATTTTATTATTTCCTGTTTTTTGAGCATACAATTCCTCAAGTTTATTCCAGAGTGACCATGCATGTGTTTTCCCACTAATATGATTCAAAACATTATCATCTATCCACTATCTTATATACCCACAGACTTGTTGATATAACAAAATTCATTCTTCTTCAAACAATTTTTCTAGCTTCTTAGAGGCAAACACAGGTACATGAAATTGTTTGACATAAATGAGATCTACCATTTTTTATTTCCAAGTGTGATAATTAGAACCATTCAAAGTAATCATTCTACTCAAATTTTCTTATATTATTCAACACAATAAATTCAAAAATAATAACCACATATCTGATACCACTTTTTTAGGAGAATCACAATATCAATACGAACTTAATCAAGCTCTAAACAACGGAATGAAACTTATTCTCCTTCTTTGTGTGAATTTTTTGAGAAACAAATAAATAGAGCTGAAAATAAAACATGTACAAAATCAACACAACCAATTTACATGGAAAAACCTTCCCAATATAGGAAGGAAACAACTATGGTACTCCATCTCTAAAATTTCCACTATCAAGAAAAAATTGTACAAAAGTTCTCTCTAGATAAAACTAAAGGAAAACAATCAACAACATCATCAAGAATACAACTTCTTGAAAACAAACAATCAACAACATCATCAAGAATACAACTTCTTGGAAACAAACAATTATTTCAAGAAAATGAAGAGATCTAATCAAATTTCGTAGTCACAGTTCACGGCACAGATTTTTCCAAACCAGTGAGCCAAATCCAAATCTCATCGTTCAAATTGAAGATTCTTGAATCGTGAACCTTCATGCAAAATTTCAGCTCAATCGGACCACAAAAGACCTTCTATCGAAACACTTGATGAAAGCTCACTAGAGAGAAAAAGCTGAAAAATTTAGGGTAGTTTTTCTGCTTTTCCTTTTGTCTTTGCTTTCTTAAAGGCGCCTCCTGAATTCATTCTAATATAAACCCTAAATGGATTGATTAATATAGCAATCAAATGGACAAAATTGTTCATTAATTCTTTCTCCATGGACCATCAAACTACATGAGTTTTTTTGGGCTCTTCTAAATAAGAGATAAAACCGAATAAGATGTGTCAACTTTTTTTATAACAGGAGGTTTGGTGTTGGACCTTTGTTAATATCTTAATGTATAATTAAATTGTTTATATTGGTTTATGGCTTAGTAAAATTAAGTATGATGTTGTTTAGTTTGGGATTGGCTTGTAGTACAAGTTATATGACGTATCATCACATTATTATGGACCTAAATTTGAATGTTACATGCTTAAAGTTTCTTTTGTATAATAAAAAATGAGACTTTAGTGCTTCATTAAAAAAAATTCCTTATGTACCACCAATCACATTGCAACACAATATACATGCTACAGTATTATCCAAATAGCCAAGGAGGCTTCTCAGCTATGGTATCATGCTTTGAAGATGAATAAATTGTTTCAAAATTAAACAAATTAAAAAAAATGAGCTAAATTGTACCACCAAAAACACACATTATAATGTTCATGGAACAATGCTGTCACTCACTCTCTTTTTTCCAGTAAAAAGTAAATAAAATTTCTACTTTAATAAAATTATATCTAAGATATCACAAAATTATAGTTTTCTTTCCTTTTTTGGGAGAAGTGTTTTCATAAACAGTAGTTACATTGTTGTTCTGTAGTACTATAAATTAGTTCTCAATACTTCAAAGAAGAATGGGGAATGGTGCAATGAGATTGATCAAATTGCTACTTTGATCCAAGACCACTTTCTTAAGGTGGTGTTCAATCTGAGGAGTGTCAAGGTTTGGAGGAGGCTCTACTGGGAGCTTGTGGGGGTAGATGTGGTTGAGGCTATAAAAAATTTCTTTCGAAATGGCTTTTGCTTGATTCTGTCTGTGAAACTGACATAGCATTTATGCCAAAGGTCGCTATGCCTGTAGAGCCCACGCAAACAATTTTTGCCTTGGTTTGACTGTATAACCCACACAAATACATTTTTATGTAGGTTATTTCTCACGTAAATTTCATATATTGAAGTATTATCCTAGTCAATTTAGACCTATTGCTTTTTTTTAATATTTTCTACAAGATTATAATCTAATCAATAGACTCAAACCAGTAACGAAAAATAGTATCTCCAAAGAAGAAGGTGCTTTTATTAGGGATAGATATATTCACAATAATATCTTAATAGCTCAAGAAGCTATTTATGTCTTGAAGAGAAGGAAATGTGGGAAGAAAGGTTATTTTTTTGCTCTTAAGACTGACATGGCTAAGAAATATGATAGGGTTGAATGGAGATTCATTGATGCCCTACTTAGAAAGCTTGGCTTTTGTGATAAATCGGTTTTATGGGTTATGAAGTGCATTACCTCAATAAAATACAGTGACATCTTTAATGGAGGAGCCTTTGGAGAAATTTGCAACTCAGGGTAAGACAAGGGGATCCACTATCCCCCTACCTTTTCATATTAGTAGCTAATGATCCGAGTAGAATTATTAAGAATGTTGTCGCTAATAGGGAGTTAAAGGGCCTGATGATCAAGAGATGTCCTGTGATATCTTACCTGTTTTTTTGCATATGATGCCATTTACTTTGGGGAGGCTACTAAGGACAATTGCAGGTGCTTGTTAAGGTGCATTGAGTAATACTCTCAAGCATCTGGACAGATGTAAATTTTAGTAAAAGTTGTGTGTTGCTTAGAAAGAATGTTGGTCGGGAGGAGCAGCAAAGGCTAGCTGATATACTTGGTGTGTCCTTGGTATCCAAAGTTGGGAACTATTTGGGGCTGGCCGCTGATTGGGGTGCTTAAAGGGCTTCCTTGTATGGTCTATTGCAGGAGAAAATGCTTACAAAATTAGGTCATGAAAAGCTAAATATTTGTTGCTCTTCCAAGCTATGTAATAAGTGTATTCAAGTTACCAAAGAGAGTATGCATGAGACTTATGAGTGCTATCTTGGACTTCTGGTGGTCCAATAAGGTGGAGGACAAAGGCATAAGGTGATGTTCTCAAGACAACCTAACTAGAAGAAAGGAGATGGGAGACCTAGAAGTGTTTAATGGGGCAATGATTGCCAAGCAGGCGTAGGCCATCTAGTTTGGTGTATAGGGTATTAAAAGGACTTTACTTTTCAAATTGTCACTTCTTGCAAGCCAAGAGTCATTCTGTTAGTTCTTGGTCTTGGAAGAGTATTTGTTATGGTAAAGTTTAGTATTTGAAAGGATAATTTTGCATGAAGCTAAAGGAGGTTATGGAGTGCATGTTGCCTCTGGATCAACCCAAACTAATCAGTGGTTTTGGAAAAAGCTTTGGGGGCTAAGAATCCCTGAAAAAATAAAAATCTACATATGGAAAAGTTGTTAGCAATCTTCTTCCTGTTAAAAGCTTATCAAAGAAGAGAAGATTTGTGACGATGACCTCTATCCTGTTTGCTTGGCACACGAGACTTTGGAGCATGTGCTTAATTGTTGTCAAGGTAGTTTGGAAATGCGGTTTGTCTTAAAAAAAAGGGACGACAACATATTATACTCGATAATCGATAAACGGAAGAAATAGAGGTAGATAATGATTTTTGTAACATGCATGCATCACTAAATGCAAAAATAATCCACACAACAATCGACAAATGCCCTTGAGGCATAATACACTAAGCAAAATCCAATCCTCCTCCGTCCCCAAAATGAAATAGTACAAAGAAATGATAATAACATTACAATATTAGAATAAAAGTTTTAAGCATAGTTACATGTATAATTATGCATAAATAATCATGGAAGCTCCTAATCAGTAATCGTTAAAATTTGTTCTACGCATTCAATCGTTGTCCTCTTCATCATCTGCATCTGCACCTGCACCATATATGATCTTCTTTTCAGAGACAAAGCAATAGATACTAAAACGATTTGACATAACTGATAAAAGAAATGCAAAAAACACACAAATTTGCATACATTTTTGCACCCACACCATTTATATCGTGATATTTGGCAAAATTATTTGAAAAATGAATAAATGATTCAATTTTCTAGATAATTCTGCTACATGACACAATATAAGTTGTATGGATATAAAAATGTGTGCAAATTTGTGTCCTTAGCATTCCTCGAGAAGAGAAATAAGTACTTATGAAGCAACCAAGAATGAAATAATAAATGGCATAGTACCAAGAATGAAAGACTTAACTATTATACCATAAACCAAAATGCAAGTAACAGGTCTTTAATGGGGAAATATGAATAAATAAACCAAATATAGGAGTAAGCAACATCAAGATATGACAAAACCCATAAGATAGCCTATTCTTTACAAACCCCATTACATATTCCTAAGATATGCAAGCAACATCAATTGAAAACCACATCAACATAAACCTAAAGGCGATTCTATTGGTACCTTAAAATGAGAGCAAATATGAGGAGCAAGAAAGAAGTACTTGCCTTCATTGGACTCTTCACTTTGGCTGCTGTTGTTCTTACCATTGTCCCCAACAGCATTCTCCTCCCCACCATCATTGTCCTCCTCTTCTTCCTCCTCGTCATCTTCATCATCGGAATTTTCTTCATCGTCACTATCACTTTCAATTGGTAGTTTGGGCTTTGGAGGAGCAACATAGCTTGTTGTTGACCTTCTGCGAGAACTTGTGACAATATTGCTCATGTCAATTCCCTCAAGCTCTTTAGCTCTTTCCTTCTTCTTTCTTATTTCCTTAATTTCTAACATAAGAAATGGAAAGGGAAATCTCAATCCTTATATATACACCACATATAACGACAATAAAGCTATCAAACAATATTATGCTTCTATTCATTTGAAGAGGATTTCATGTCCAACTCTGACTCCGGATTCTGAAACTTGTATTGATATTAGATTTTGTGGAAACGGTCCGTGTCAGTTGGTCAGTTCATAGATATGTTTGTGGGAAGGAAGGGGGTGAGGGTGGTAAGGTAACAGACCAAGATGGATAACGCAATTTACAAGGCTTGGGTCTATTTTTTGTAATTTAAAAAAAATAAGCCTTAATCCAAGAACAAAATAAATTGGCACCAACTTCAAAAACCCAAAATCCAATACTGAAGTTGCTCCCTAATAACTAAATAACAACCTATAATAACAATCCTAGAAGGGTTTCAGCAATCTAAAGGCTTTTTTAGGTATATAATAAAAAATGGAAACAAACCCCTTGTGATTGGAAAAAGAAATACGATGTAGGGCCTATTACAAGGTAATGAAACTTCACTTCAGAAAAAATGAAAATTAAATAACGAACAGACTTCATTCTTCTTCTCCACACAACTAACCCAAAAAAAATATACAATAAAATAAAATAAAATAAAAATATTAAATAAACTATTTTTCTCAACCAAATAAAACAAAGAAAGAGGAAAAATTAAAGTTGTGGTTGGAAAAAAAATCTACTTGGCATCTCTTTGGTTTATGGAAATTGGAGCTAATAAGGGCATTTTTAGACAGTGATTTAGTGGCTTTTAATGCATCCTTTGTTGTTTGAAAGATAATAGAATGTAAAATGTTAATTAAAAAAATAATAATATAAATCAGAAGCATTTGATGTGATGTGGGCATTATTTTTGGGTGAGGGTTTTTTGAAGTCAATTTGCTTGTGTCAAATGGACACTTCAGTCACATTGCTTTCAAAAATGATACATAAGTCACTTATTAAAAATGAGACAGTTTAAGTCACTATTAAAAAGGTAAAATAGTATGTTATTATTAAAATTGGGGCCAAAGTTGTCAATATCATTTTATCCCCTCTATTATCAACTTCCCTCACACCATTTTCTTCTTTTATCATTGTTTTTTTTAAATAATATTACTATTATTTGACCATTTTCTCCCTCTCTTTTTTCTTCCCTTCAAATTAACTATGCATTTTCCATTACCTGAAAATATAGCCACTTTCTTTTGAATTTGTTCAAATTTTTGGTTGACTTTTGATATCTCCTAAGCTACAGCAATGAATAGACTAGACCGTCATTCTATCGGCGTACAAAAATTTTAGGAAGTAGGCGATAAATTATATGTATCTTTTTCCGAAAAATTATGTCCTATTCCTTTTTTTTATGGGAAAAAATATATGTATCAATTTTGAGCAGGAAGAGGTTATTCATTTACTTCAAATTTGTCATTTTATTTAGGATCTCTCTCTGGTAACTTGTACATTTAATTCCTAACAAGTAAATAAAAAAGAAATAATACAAATATAATTTCAAGGGAAGAAAAAAAGAGAGGAAATGACTAAATAATAGTAATAGAATTATTTTTAAAAAAAAGGATGATAAAGGAGAAAAATGGTGAATGGAAAGGTAATAATAGAAGAAAAAACTAATATTGAGCATTTTACGTTTATTAATAAAATATTATGTCACTATTTAAACAGAGACTAAACTATCACAACTTTAATAAATGAGTGGCTTATATGTCCTTTGTGGAAAAAAATAACTAAAGTGCCCTGTTAATACAAGTAAAGTAACTCTTGGGATACTTAATCCATTATTTTAGTTGTTATGCTTTTGTTCTATTGTTTTAGAAGCTATGATTCTTTTTCAAACAATCAGACCGTTATTAGGTTAGCCAATTTAGAGTAGTGCATCATCTTGTTTTGATTTGAAGTTTCAGACTTACCATTTTCTATATCAAATAATTACCTGCTTGACTTTTTTTTAGTTATTAACAATTACCTTTTTCTGAGGGATTTGAAGATAATCCTTCTCTAGATAGTATTTCCTCCAACTCCTTGATCAATTGGGCTTCACGTTTGGATTCAGGCACCTGCTTGACTTTTTTGTAAATTACAGGGGGGACACTGAAAAAAAAAGGAAGGTAGTTATGGTATGTTGAAAGCTTTTATAGAGGTATAACTGTGCAACTGAAAAAATAGTGTTTCCAAGAAATGAAACCTCATTCCACATGCTTTGATTATAGATTTAAGATGCTCCACACGCTTCCCATATACTGGGGTTGAAACCTCTTTCTTCTGGGTTACATATAACAGTATGATAGACAGAGATAAGTAACTTGATCAACTTTTGGAAGTTGCAAACGTTAAAAAGATGAGACATATAACATGTATTTATGTATGTATGTATTATGTAAGCAACCTTGATGGGTTTTTCTTCAGATGATTGAGAACCACCATTTTCAGATAAATTTCCACTGTCTCCTGCACTAGTGTTGTCTTTAGTTGTTTCTGCAGGCTTGGCCCGCTTCTTGCTGGAAACTTTTGCATCCTTTGCAGGCCTTTTCCTGTTTTTTATTCCATCAGACTTTTCCAACTTTCTTTTCGGTACACTTTTCTTTCTTGGTCTTACATCATCTTCTTCTTCGTCACTCTCCTTAATCGAAGAATCAGAGCTCTCTTTGCTGCTGACCTTCTTTGAGACTTTCTTTTCTGAGGTTTTCTTAGCACCAATAGCAAGTTCAGAAGCTTCCTGAGATTGTAATGCCTGACAGAGCAGAAAATTAACAATAATAATAGCTTATTAATGACACTTCTAGATTCAACAATGAATGATAACATATGACACGCACCTCATCTAAATGTTGGCTTATAAACTTCTTAAAGGGATCCAGAGCATACTTATCAAGCTTAAGGTCTTCCTCCAAGAGTCTCCGAAGTCCAGCCATAGTAACATTTCTGGAGGCATATGGGACACGAAATGCCATGTTCTTAGAATATCTTTTCCAGAACCATGCATGCATAGATATATGATGTGATAGCATTTTGGCACAGAAAAGCAGTAAAATGATAGCAATCAAGGATGGAGTAAAGTAACATACTCAGAATTAGCCTTGACATATGGAGCTCGTTTTGTGAGGGCTGCCTTTATTAAGCTCTCATTTGGAGTCTTTTTATTACTGGTTTCTTTAAATCCTTCGGCCTCTGATTTAATGGTCTTATGTCCTGTCAGAAGGCCTAACACAGGAGAGTCTTCCATTTTCTCATCTTCAGAGAAAGATTCCTTTACCTCTTTTTTTGCTTGGAAACCTTCAGATGACTCTGTTACAACATTATTTTCATCAGAAGCAGAAGATTTTTTCAAGTCATTGTCACCATTGGCACCTTCAAGCGACTGGCACAATAAATAGAACAGATAAGTTAACCATATCAAAATTCAACAAAGTAAATACACCTGATCAAAATATTGCACGAGACAAATTGACAATACATATCCAGCTATCCACATGTAGATCAAACATTGATAAGAAACAAGCATATTAACAGATGCATGATTCTCAAAATATCTCAATGGCATGTACTTCTAGACTCTTAAAACAAGGTAAAGATTTCTAAAACATAACATATTTAATTTACAAGCATTTCAAATAAAAAGCAACTACAGAGTGCTGTGTGATATAGTAACTAATGATCATATTGCTTCTTTTGATTTAATCATGTGACAAATGCAAGGTACTTTGTAAGCAAATGTAGCCATGATATACAAAAATTTCCTAATGATTAACTGGAGGCACAAGGGCATATCGTATCTAGTTAGAAACTATGTTACATGGATTCTTCATTTTTCATGAAGTACCCATGTTCAACGGACACTACATAGACATAAGTGTGGGTGCTCGACACTCCAAATTGGTGGAAGATTTAGGACACTTCCCTTGTTCTAGTATTTCAACAATTTTATCACCATAATCAGAACTCTCTATATAGCACTACACAATGAGAAGATAAGTGACATCTCAAACATAAATAACTAGAAATCGAGGTATCTTCCCACTAACAAGCAGATATGCTAGAATCATTCATACAAGCTAGTGCAATCAACCACCAGTTTCTTTGCCTATTTGGTATTTTTCATCTATACAGTCGTTCTTTTCCACAAGACAACTCAACAAAAGAAAGGTTTTGAATACAGCACTGATTCAATGGAACTGCAACCAGCAACTCCAACAAGGACATCAACTGAAGTGCTTATGTAATTTCCAAAGGACCATATCTACATGTTGAAATACAGAAGATTCAGAAAATAACAAAGGAGCCTCCTCAAAATTCATGGCCATTCCTGCCATACATCAGGAATACTGGAAGATCCCTTAACACTTGTAACTCTCATCCCCAACCACCTCAGCACTTCTTTTCTAGTGTTTCACTAATAAGAGTTGCAGAGCATATAAATATTATTACAGGTGCAATAAAATTACTATTGATACCGGTGATACCCCTAAAAATGAGACTGCATGCAGCGAAAATCAAGAGAACAAAAATAAAAAGCATGCAAAAAGAACAATGGTCTTCCCTAGCTATGAAATATTTCATTATATCTCATATAGAAATTTCAATGTCTTAAGGGATACCTCTAGCAAAAGCTGCTTGACAAGTCTCTTATGCACATCCAATGCACATGTCTCCAACCCCAAGTCTTTCTCCAACAATCTTCGAACTCCCTCAAAGGTCAATGAACTGCATTTCAAAAATGATAAATAATGCAACAATCAATGTCATTTTCTCATATTAAGGAATCCAAAAAACGCATTTGGAGAAATGGTAAATGCAAAAAAGAGATATAATATCAGGGTTAGTTTTTAAATTTTTGTGACCTAGAATATTAGGGCTCTTTCATAAGTTATCATTTATTATTATTTTTATTCAAAATTAGAGTCTTTTTCTTAACTTATCATTTCAATATAGATTCTTATTGTTATCAAATCTTCAGCTGACTAGTATTATAAATTAATAAGTTTTTTATATCAGTCAATAATCTATGCCGCACTCATCTCTCTACTATCTTCCTTTTTTCTTCTCTAGTTTCCCCTCTTGTCTTTCTATCCGTTTCTTCTTTCTGTTTCACTCAGCATTTTCGTCTTCCCACAACTTGCTAACTCAGGATGCACAACAGTGTGATCACCAAGACAAAGTCATCGGGGAATCCAAGATTTGGACACATAACCACACAATTTTGAGCTGTATTTCATACCAATCAAATTGTAATTTAAGGCAAAGTGGTGGACTAAACATAATTGAGGCATCTTAGAGTTTTTCATCATTACCTTTTTCTTTAATCATAATGTATTTGTAGTAATGTGTAGACGCTTGAAATGGGGAACATTTTAAACTCTTACCCCACGTTTGGTTGGAGGGAATGGAATGGAATGGAATCAGAATTGATTCCTTCCATTTTGTTTGTTTGGTTGGACGGAATGAAGGGCGGAATAAAATCTGATTACTAAAAGAGAAGGAATCACAATTCTTCTCCCACCTTTGATAATCATTATTTCATTCCCATCTAAACTTTTTTTTCAATTTTACCCTCACATAAAATATAACCTTAAATTCAAATCCCAAATTCCTAAACCCAAAATTCCTAAACCCTAAACCCTAAACCCTAAATCCAAATCCTAAAATCCTAAAACCTTAAACCCTAAACCCTAAAACCCTAAACCTTAAAACATAAATCCCAAAACCCTAAAACATAAATCCCAAATCGCTAAACCCTAAACCCTAAAACCCTAAACCTTAAAACATAAATCCCAAAACCCAAAACCCTAAAACATAAATCCCAAAACCCTAAACCCTAAACCCCAAATTCCAAACCCTAAAACCCTAAACCCCAAATCTCTAAACCCTAAACCCTAAACCTTAAAACATAAATCCCAAAACCCTAAACCCCAAATTCCAAATCCTAAAACCATAAACCCTAAACCTTAAACCCTAAAACCCTAAACCGTAAATCCAAAATTCTAAAACCCTAAACTATTTTTAGAAAAATAATAATTTTAACCCTAAACCTTAACCTACAAATATAACCCCAAATCCTAAATCCCTAAACCCTAAATCACACATCCCAAACCTCAAAACCCTAAACCCTATCTAGAAAAATAATAATTTTAATAATATATTTCTTTTTAATTAAGTAATACTTATTTAGAAAAATAATGATTTCAATAATGTATTTTGTCTGACGAAAAAATAGTAATTAAATGACATTATTTGAACTTTACAGCATGTAGGGGTATTAAGGTCATTTACAGTTTTTTTCATTCCATTCTGGTGGCAAACCAAACACTATAATCCTGATTCTGAGCTTGATTCCAGTGGTCAAACCAAACAAAATTGTTTCCATTCCATTCCGATTCCGATTCCCATTCCCATTCCATTCCATTTCAAACGCCACCTTAGTTCTGTTCAATAACTTCATTTTGTTTTATTATTTCTCATACTCAAACTACACCTAGCACCCAAAATCCCGCAAACCCCAATCAATGTTCAGAGGTTCAAATACCCAAATGTCTGTGGGAATAGTACCCAGTAAAAAATCGAAACTACATGCAAAATCAGGAGAGAAAAAAAAAGAATTTACTTTCGAATAATAAAAACAAGTGTTTGAATTTCCCATATCCTCAATCTCTTGAAATGTAACCGACAATACCTCATAGTTTCGCTTGGAAAATAAATTCGTCTACACAAATTATCGAAACGAAAAAACAAACAAGCAGAAAAAGGAACACAAACAGACAGATAGAGAGAACGTACTCGGCTTGTTGCCTGAAGTGGCTGACGCGAGCACGCATAGCTGCTTTAATCTGAGACTCCATATCAAGGGTCTCCTCTGGCTTCACGTTTTTCTGGAGGGTTTCGCTCTCCATAGTCTCGTCTCCCGCCATCTCTGTGAAGTAGACTCGCACGAGGGTGACTTTCAGAATTTCACTCAGCAGCTTAGCTACTGTTTGGAAGTGTTGTAGTAGAAACAGTGGAGTAGAACTAGAATTTGCTCCTAACACCTTGCTTTCAGGGCATTTTACCTGTGTTAGTACAAAATGTTCTTTAGTACATAGTGGGCTCATTCCATTTACCGCACAAAACCTCGGCGACTTTTCATTTATAATCCCAAAAAAAAAAAAATCTTTTACACGAATAACTTTACTTTTAATAAATTAATTAATTTTTCTAGATTAATTAATTTTTCTAGATCTGTAATAACTTATTCCACTCATAATTTTATAACAAATTACATAATAAAAAAACAAAAGACTCATTTCATGATTTTAATAAAATGATATTAATGTCATATCACTACATCTCTAACAACCACAATTAACTATTCTATGGAGCTTTAACAACCCATCGGATCTCCAAAAGTGAATATCAATGACTTTATCAGAGCTCTAATTAATGTAACATGTTTCATCCAGTAGATCGTTGTAATTACAGTGAACATAACAATTACATATAAAGATATATATGGATGTAACATTTAGCATCATGTGGATCACCAACGATGGTCGTCAGAATTTTAATGGATTACTGGTGATGGTCGTCATAATTTTAATGAATTATTGGTGATAATCGTCAAAACTCTAATGGATCGTTAATAATAGTCTCTAAAACTCTGATAATTCGTTAAAGAAAATGTGAGATCTAATTTTATTTTTATTTTATTGAATGATGTACTAAGTATATCTTGATATTTATGAGTATGGAGTTATAAGTTTTTAGATAAATTTTTACTAGTTTGAGAAAATTGATAATAAAAAATATGCTTTATAGTGGGCTAAACGAGTTAATATTCTTAAGAAGTTATGGTTTAAAAGTATGAAACTCGTGGAAAAAGTTTGAAATAAGGACCTGACATGGAGGCCTGATGCCTACAATTGTGCATTTGATGATTATCGATTCATGGTGTCTATTCAAAGTGTGAATTTACTTTTTTGTCCTCATTTATTTTGTATGTTTAACCGTTGATTTTCATGTTCAATAACTCCTTTCGCTTCTTCAAATCTCTTGTTTGTTGTTCAAATATTCTTTTATTTTCTTGATAATGATTTGTTCTTCTTTTGCTATAAATTGTTTGATTTTGTAGTCACTATTCTTTTTCCATATTTTTCAATTTCTTTGTTATGTGTTTTGTTTTTTTTTTTTTTTGCATTTTCTTCTTTCAGTTATTTTCTTTCGCTTGCATGTTTCTTTTGCTTTTTTTTACTATGTTTATATTGTTTCATTTGTGTTAGCTTTGGTTACTTTTTTTTATTTTTGATCTTTACGTGACTTTTTTAATTGTTTGGTTTCATATTGTTTGATTGCCAAAGTCATTGTGATTTTTTCTATTTTGTGAATGATTTTAACCATTTTCTCATATTTTTCATTTCATTTCTTTATAGTTTTCATTTTTTGTTTATAATTTTATAGATTTTTTTTCATTGTGTAATCTTATAAATCCTGTGTCTTTTTTATCGGCATTCTCATATACAAAATATAGAATTTGTTTTATTCTACTTAGTGTTTTATATATCTTCTTTTATAAATGTAAAGCCAATTAATGACGATTTAGGATTACATACACTCATATAATTAAAACACTTTGTATATTAGCATGTTTACATACATAAGTATGGGTTGTGTTATATAGTTTTCATGATAGGTTGTATTTTTGTGTAGTTTTATTTTTCTTAATTTACAGATATTTGTAGAAAACTATCGGCATTTTTTTGAAAGAAAAAAACAAGTTTTTTAGTACTCATCAAGATACTTGTTAACATGGTTGGCGAGGTGGCTAACGAAGTGATTGGCGTAATTTAATGGATATTATTTACGTTGTAATGGCTATTATTCTCACTAACGTGTTCGATGAGGTCTCATCGACGTGGTTATCAAGGACTCACCCACATCGGCATGAAGCCCAACACTTTTATAGTTTTCTATAAATATCTTATCTTTTTAAAAATAAAAACTAAATTAAAAACGTGAGGAAACTCTAACATTTTTAAAACTCAAATTTTAAGTTGGAAAATTATTATCTAAATTCTAGATCATTAATGCTTTGAGTGTTGTTCAATCTTAGTGATTCGTTGAGTGGCTTGAAAATCATGTTTTTAGGGTTAGATTGATTGAAATTTAATTAATTACCAAGACATATATTGCATTTAGGTACATTTGAGTAATATTTCTATTACCATTGGTGACTATACCACATCACGTAGTGTTGGGACTCTAAAGAAGATCCAGATTCGACTCAAATTAAAATTGTTATGGAGACAGCAAATGAGGAAAATTTAGGCTAAGTTTATAGTGTGTTTAGGTCGTGAATTGTTGATTTACTTTTATAATGAATTGATTGTTGTCGAGTGGTTGCCTTAAGTAGTCTGTGGATATTACCACATAGGCTTGGATCTTTTGTGGATATATCATGTTATATTTTCATGTTTGATTGACCGCATGACGTGATAGTACAATTGTGATTTCATCCAAATATGTTCTTACATAAGAGAATTTGATTGTGATTGAAAAATCTTTCTTTCTATACATAGCATTTTCCCTTTTTCTCTCTCTATTATGTTATGACATGCCTACTATATATTAATTTGTTAGTTTGACTTGTTAATATTTCTGACTATAGTATTCTATGTTAAATATTTGCTTTTATTATTTGATTTATTTTTCATGTTTTCGTTGTGTGCAAGTTAGGAGAAAATCCTTAAAAGTCCTTATCTCCTTTGACACGATCATGCACCGAGTCTTAAACCCTCTCATTTGGTATCAGAGCAAGTACACCCTATTGAGCTTAACCTCTTTAGTGTTATTTTTCTTTCCTTTCCTTGTATGAGTTTAACTTTTCATTTTTCTAATGATGTCTGCTATGAACAGAGTGGTTTGTAGACCTCATCAGTTTAATATCACATGTTATATCTTCTGGAGATCTCATATATGCTCTTAGAACATATAATGATTATGTTTGATATGTAAGCAGAAAAGATAACTGGGTTGGCACTAAGGAAGATGCAAATACCAGACATAGAGCATCTTATGTCTAGGTATAATTCTCAATCTTAGTCAACAAAACCATTAATATGTAGTGATATTAAAGGCTTGAATTCTAACCCATGATTTTATAGTGCCATTGAGATAACGAAGGATTCCTTTTCACTTGTCCAGTGTGAATCTTAGGGAAGACTAATGTATAGACATACCATGTTGATAAAGACATGAGAATTCATCAGTGAAATGTACATATCACTTGTAACCATAAGATTTTCATCAATCAATGGTCCAAAATGTTCTTAACTTATTATGTTACTTATTTATATTGTTTTAAGCCCCATTTGAATGTATTTTTACACAAAAATTTGAGTGAAAGACACCCAAATTGCAACAATAAGTAAGAAAAAAATATCTATCATTATAGGACAATTATTTCAAGCTTTTGCAGAAAAAATATCAATCAATTCAAGAGTTTGGGTATAATTATCATCAAAGGTATTCTATTCTTTAGTTTTATTTTGATTTGGACTATAAAGATGATGTCTTTAATAATATTTTCATAATTTTGAGTTTAATTATGTTTGTCTAAATAAATTTATGGATATTAGTTATGCTGTCATGATTATTTTGGATTGTTAGGTTAATTATTTTTAATAAAAGTTGAGATTATTTATTATTCTTGTTTCTTGATATCTTAAATTATGAATAATTAATAGATAAAATTTTGATTTATGATTAAAGAAAATATTTTTGAATTAGATCGTTAGAAAAATCATCTAGCCCTAATTGTGTTCTTTTGATCAAGAATCTAAATTAATTATATGCTCATTGTGTTAGTTTAGATGATTTTATAATTTCGTTGTATTGATTCTAATTAATTAATTAATTGTAAGTGAAAATTGTCATGATCATTGAAATTTTCTAGTTTTAGTTATAAATAAGTAATACCAACTTAGGGGCAATTGTTAAATTAACTTAAATAATCAAAAAAATATGATTGGTTAGATAATTAAAATTTTCATTAATTGTCCTATATTTTTAATTAAAATTCTCCCATCATTTTTTGTTAACTTAGTTATTTATTCTATTTATTACTTTTTCAAGAATTTGTTTAGAGTTTAAAGAAAATAAGAAGATTTTAAAACCATTGTAATTCGACCAGAGATCAACCTTAGAGTAAACTTATCTCTAAGTTATTAGTGATTCATACACTTGTGAGTGCTTAAAGTTTGCACATCAATTGCTCAGAATCACATCATTAAATTAGCAAGACATAAATTCTATAAAAATCAACATTATTTTCATAGAAAACAAAATAGAAAATATTAAGAAAGGCTTATGAATGATAGAAGATTAACCCAATGTTATTGCAATTTTCAATCTTTAATCTTCTATTCAAAATATCCTTTAAAAGTTGTCATTCATGTGTTTTTTGATCTTTTTTGTTTCTATTATCATTTTTTTCTACTTACCATTCATGCATTCGTTGTCCTGACTCCTCGATCTATCAACCCATTTCTCAACCTATCAAGTCATGTCTCGATCTATCGACCAATTTCTTGATCTACCAAGACTATTGATCCATACTTTTCCATCAAAAG
This sequence comes from Hippophae gyantsensis, assembly GCA_030763125.1. Taxonomy (NCBI): domain Eukaryota; kingdom Viridiplantae; phylum Streptophyta; class Magnoliopsida; order Rosales; family Elaeagnaceae; genus Hippophae; species Hippophae gyantsensis. The sequence continues at coordinate 20,155,307 of CM061032.1, read as the reverse complement.
ATCCTCAATTGAAGCTTAATCGATCGAGTTTCTTATTTTTGCTCTAAATATATATTTTTCTCTTTTGCTCATTTTATCCTCTAACACCTATATAACATAAAATAAATACATAAAACGCATAGGAAATAATAATTCATTGTAAGTATATAGGAATTGATACACAAATTAACACCGAACAAAACATGATTGATTTAATCTTCTTAGAATGCATCGATTAATAACTTTTTGTAGTTGAATCAGATCAATAAATTGATGCATGATGATTTAGTCTCAATATTTGAGCTTTTTGTTAATGAATGAAGGAGACCTACTCGGATTTTTCTTTATTGATGATGTATTATGTCAGACTTCTAGTTTGGCAATGATACTGAACGATTAATGTCTGATTTTATGGATGTTGAAGAACGTCATAGGTGTGTTGGCAATGATGATTAATGAAAGAGGTATGGGTTTTTAGCTGTGGGCTATGCAAGGGTGAGTGACAATGTTTTCAGCTCCATTTGTTTCATTTATACTTAGAGGAGTTTTGTAATTTTGTATTCCATTAACCCTATAAAACACAAACTTTTTGCCAAACTTCTTGATATATTTGTCAAAATTTCTTATTTATAACAATTTAACTTTATATCAATCCTAAATTTAGAAAATCTTATATTCGAATCCGTATGTGAATAGTGTAATTATTTTTAAAAAATAATAATTAGTATTGGTGGGATAATAAGTGTCCCACCGAGAAGGTCCTTTTTTCAAGTCTTACAATAAGCTATAACTTTGAAATGAGAGGGAAAGAAAGAAAAAAGAAAAAAAAATAAAAGAAAACTTTTTTTGTTGATACTCAAGCTCTTAATAAATAAAAAATCCTCATTTTTTTTAGTTACTAGCACTAAATTCCCTACCTTAAAATAAAATAATACAATAAGTAATTTTTGACATTCAAAACTAAAGAGAATATTATGAGTGCCCATTGCTAGATATTATTAGAACGCAATACCCAAATTCACTCTAAGTAATTGTGAGGCCAATATCAGTAATTTAAATTGGGTAAAGTTTCCAACACCTCCAAGGGGAGGAACTTTTTATACCACAGTTTTGTTTTTTGTTATTTTTTTTATTATTTGTCTCTATATGATTAGCTTTATTTACGAGGAGATACGTTGGAAATTATGTTGTTGTGCTTTATGATTAATTACATTTACAATAAAGGAATTTGTTTTGGTTGAAATTAATATGCTAATTACATTATTTAAAATTCACATCATTACGATACTTTTATAATATATAACTTATAACTTCTTATATTAAAAACACATAGTTAATTACGTTTTATACTCCAAAATATATGATAATTTACAAAAATATCTAAAACATTTATTTTGTTACAATTATGTCCACAACATAAGAATATTAATAAAAACATGCCCAATAACGTGTATTTTTAAAGTTATAATTATACTCACTGATGCAATTATGCCCAAAGATGTGCATGCTTTTATAGTTACCTATATATTGTTGACATAATTGTAACAAAATATATGTTTTAAATATTTTTGTAAACTACCCATACATTGTGAACTTAGAGCATAATTAATTCTAAAAAATATCTGAATGGAAGTTCTCATTTTAAATCCATACAATCCACTTTACCATAACCACTGACTAACCATACAATCCACTTTGATACCACCTTTACCATCAGTCTAGGGTGATAGGCGAGGCTTCCCAATTTCAAAGTTGTTCGATGGTGTCACAAATAGTGGTTCTAGTCAGTTCTCCATTGATAAAGGGGTTTAGCTACACTTCCGCAATATCTTTTTCATAGAAAACATGGTGAATCTGAATCATGCATGAACATACATAAAAGCTATCCATGGAAAACACTTCAGAAACGCATAATCACTTCCTTTACAAACTCAAACATTTTTTATCACACAAATCTTACATACCCACACATGGGACAGACACATGCTGTAAACTTCAGCGCATTGATATGTAACACCAACAAAAGGCAAATATACAATGTTTTCGATCAAAAACTCCCCTAACGAAAGGCCCTAACTTCTAAATAAAATAAATAAATTTCCACATAATAGCTAACAATGGTACCCCTCAAACGTCAACTGAACCTGGTACTAGCTTGATTAAAAGTATGCCTGTCCCATCCATGAAGCTTGCTTTACAAACAAATCATAATAATCCTTACTGCATAAATAGACTATAGTTGAAGAGAAAGGCAAGCTATCTGTATTCTTATAATCAAAGAAATCACACACAACAATAGCAATAAAACACAAAAAGAAACTAGAAGTAAATTATAGTTGCAAGGGAAGCTTCAATATTCACTTGAATTATCACTATCTGTCAATTTAAGGAGGTCCAAAATGGAAATTTAGACTTTATGAAATGTAATCATTAGTCCACTTTTTTACTTAATATTTGATCGTTTTATTCAATAAGTAGTATTTTTGGGTTAAAAATATTAAAATATAAACTTTCTAGTGAAAATATAATTTTTGAAATTTTTATGAATTTTTAACGCAAGAACAATTAGAAGCTGCTAGATGGATGTCATGCATGCAGGAGAGCTGATCAGACTAACTACGTAGACGTCGCGTAAGTAGAGAGAAAATCATGCAAAACTGTGTTCCTAGTGATGCAATGCATACCACGTGTCAGCATGACATTCATTTCGAGTTTGTCATTTGGTCAACGTGCTCGCCATGTATTCTAACCTGATTCATCTATTAGTTCCACCAGGGGGTCATGCTATCTGTAACAGCGAATCACGTTGCGACACGTGACGATGACTCAACATGCGCTTACCGGGACCAATCCTCCTATCATGCGTCGCGCTCTAATTCGTCCTGAAAATCCTGCATGTCACTTGTCACTCTTCTATTGATTGGCGCTGTTAACTTCTCTTTTTTTCATCTCAGTTTTTTATCTGAAACTAATCTGACGGTCCAAATCCTACTTGAGCTATATTTAACCGCTTAATTACCTCGTAGACCCAAATTAACATAATTTTTATCAATTTTTGGAGTCAAAAGAGAGAAAAATACAAAAAAATTTAAAAAGGTATACAATTTTGGTGGACATTCAAAAGGAGATTGGTACTACAATTCAAGAGTTTGATTATATTTATTTTTCTCATTTTTTATCAATTTTTATGTCTTTATTTATGAAAAATATGAATTTTAAGAACAAAATTATGTTTAGTTAATTTATTAATCTAAGGGTCTTATGAACTCAATTTTCATCATGTGATAATCTAATATTTTATCTCAATTATGATTTTAATTTAATTATATTATTTAATCTGATTTTCATACTATTAATTGTTTGACCAATAATTGATCTATAGAGGCAATTAAATGGATTTGAGATAATTATTTAATTGTTTATCTTGATTAAATAACATGCATAAATTTTATTCAGAGATTTATGATTTATATGTATGTGATCCATAATTGACGTACTTAATGAGTAGTATATAATTTAATTGACATGAGAGTGTGATTATATTAATTACTATATGGTGTGTAATTTACTTTATTGAGAAATGCATGCCAAGGTAAATTCAATTAATCATGTAATTAATTGATAATTATATTTGAAGAATTTTAGTGATTCACATGTTTAAAAAATTTAGGGATTAAATATTCCTAGATATTTTCTCATATATCTTCTTAACTTCTAAATCTGATTTAATTAATTATTGCTATTTATTTTTAGTTCTTTTAATCTTGCTTTCTTAAAATATAAAAACACAAAAAAAATTATTTTTATTTTTAATTTTAAAAATTAGTTTCTAATAACATAATCTCCGTAGAAACGATCTTTTCTTATCATTATATTACTTGTTGTAATACATATACTTGCATATTCATTGAACAGAATTCGTGTCTGATCAAAAATTATATCTTGCAATAGAACCACTCAGAGGTCAAATGCATTTGAATTGTACCCAAGCATGAATTCATCCAAACATACAAATTAACTTATCAAAAAAACATAAGCAAGAAAAGGATAAGAGTACATTCGAATATTTGAAACCAAACCCACAAACTAAAATCCACTATCAATGTTTTGTCATTCTGAAACAGGGAAAAATAATAAATTTCTCAAACAGGTGCATAGAGTATAACATTTTCTTTTAGGTCATTCGATATTGGGGATGGGTGATCCAAACTCCTTTCTCTTGGGAAGAGGTCTTGTTCTCAACCACCCTAAGTAGAATAGAACCCAAAAGCAAAAAAATGTTGTATTTATGCAAAGTATTTGCCCCCACCCCCACAAATGGAAAGTACTGTTACATGGGAGTAAGGCCTAATCAATGAACAATAACCAAATTCAAACTCCCAAAACAAATAGAATAAGATTAGACAACATGACATTTAACCTCTCTATTTTTTTATAATAAAGAGCACTTTAACACTCTAATTGAAATACACACTATTCTTAACTTTCCAGGAAGCAAAGCACCATTCAATGTATTTTCACTTTTATCTTCCTTGAATTGAGACAGATGAGGAAAGTTGTTACCCAGCACCAAACAAGTTTTCATTTTCACCTATATTATCTAACAAAGATTCCATAATGGCCTTAAATTCAGCATCTGTGATATAATTAGGCTCATATTTATAAGTCATAATTCTTTCATTACTAATATCAAGCAAGAGGCCAAACATAGGGAATGCAAGAAGACAAAATCAAGAATTAGATGCACAAACCCGTTCAGGGAACAGAAGACGGTGGAAGGGGATCTGGTGGACTCGATGACAATGATTCTCTTTTGAGTTCTTTGACAACGGCAGCTAATGCCTCAGGGTTGAGACCCAAATCACAAAGAGCAATGAGCACAGAGAGTGTGTGACGATCGAGCCCAGTGTCAAGTAGGTTGGACATGTGAAATGCCAGGTCCAGAGACTCACGGGCAGTTTTTGCAGCATCCGCATCCATAACAACTTAAGCTGGAACAACGAGAAATTGATTAAAATTGAACAATTTAAACACTGAAGAACAAAATAAAAGAACAATAGCTTTTGATTTTGAACAAGAGCTAAAGGGACTAGGGTTAGGGTTCCTTGCGGAGCAAAAATCGAACAGGAAAAATAGGTTCCCTATAATCTTTCACTTCTTCAAAGGTAAGGTACAAATTTTGGAGTAAATCCTCGAATATAAAAGTGGCTGTCAAGGGATAATATCAATAATCGATATTCAAGCTCGAACATCAAGCTCAGAAAAAGTTAGCAACTGCTTTCTATAACGTTTTACCAATGGATGATTGTAATGTGGAAAAGAGAGGATCTATACCTGAAACGAAAAGAGTGTGACCGAGAAAGTTGTCGGCGACCTTGCTGGAGAGTGACGGCAGCTACGGAGGACGGCGGTTGGATGTTAGATAGCCTGCGGTTTAAGGGTAGAACCGTAGAGACTGCTTGGATTTTGAGAAGCAGAACGCCGTAACGTCCCAATATCTTCTTTTTATTTTTTATTTTTTATTTTTTTTGTTTGTACGTTTCTTCGTACATCAAGTTTCTAAATCTAATTAACTGTTATTATTGTATAACAAAAACTCTTCGTATAAATATATAAATAATTTTTCTGATAGGTAACGTCCATATCTCTAATACATCAAAAATATGGATTAAATGTGTTTATGATCAAACATTTTAAATTAACTTAAAAATACTCCAAATATTTAATTTATTTTAAAAAATATATCAATAATATTTAATTTTAATATATTTATGTTAATTTAATTAATTTTGTTAATAAAATTTATTTTTAAAATAAGTTTAACATTCAAAATAGTTTATTTTTAAAACAAGTTTACATATATATATTTTCTCCCTAAATTGATGATGCATATCTAGATTTTAAAACTCTAATAAATGAAAATTAAACAATTTCATTGATTTGAAGGTATGCAATGACATGGATTATACAAAAGATTATTTTATTTACTTTAGAGACTATTATCATTTATCTAAATTATTTCTTCATTATTTAATCAATATTTAAGGTTATATTAATTTAATAAAAAAATTTATTTACAAACATAATATTTTTTAAAAAAAATAACTTATTTTTAACTATCACACATGTCTATGTAGCAAAAAAAATAAATATCAGGCACATACATTAATATAAAAAATCCTAATGATAAGAATTAGAGACTATATGTGTAGTAGTTATTCATCATTAATTTATGTGTAATTGATGTGTATATTGTTATCTAACAATAATTAATTTTTCACATATTTACTTTATCGTAATAATAAAAGGCAAAGAGAATATATGTGCAAAAAAATAACATTTTTATTTAAAAATGAAATTATTGATTAATTTTTACGTTATTTTATTTATGTAAATTAAAATCATAAATTAGAAGTTTACATGGTTAATAAATTAGCAAAATAATTATCAAATTATAAAATAAATTAAAATAAATTGCACATAATTCAAAAAATATGACAAAAATATTCTTCAAATAAAATGCTGCTAAAGAATAATAAAAAAAAACGCATAAAATATAAAAAAATTGTAAAAAATAATGACATTATCATAAATATTAAGAAAAATTGAAGATTAAAAAAAATTAATATACAAGATAAAATACATTATTTGATTTTTCTTTTATAATAATGATAGTAGTTATAATTAAAACAAAAAAAATTGAACAAAATCATTCAAAATAAAATAAAACATATGCAAATATATATAGTAAAAATATTTAATCAAAAAAATGTTTAAAAGATGTGGATTTAGGAGAGGCTAAAAAGGGATCCTTCTTACCCTTTTACAAAATAATTGTTTTAATAATAAGTAGTAATTTTTTTAATAAGGAATTTTATAACATTTTGTTACGAAGTAAATGTAAAATATTAAATTATAATAATTTAAATAATATTTATCATATTTATGAGTTGTATTTTATGTTGCTAATAGATATTTGATCTTTACCATTTGATAGATTTGTATTTAAATGAAGATTTGATCTATATTTTAAGATTTGTATTGTATCTTGAGAGTTTTATAAATAAGATTTATTGCATTGTATTCAATACACAACAATAAAAAAAACATAAGATCAGATTTATTATCTTTTTTCTCTACTTTTGTATTATTAAGTGTATTATAAATTATAGTCTTCTTTTCTTCTAGTTTATAATAAGTTACCAGTATGATAGTTTTAGTTAAAATTCATAGTAGTCTTTGCTTTTTAGATCTTTGATTTTAAGTGTGTGAGATGACTTTCGTCATATTTTATCATAATATTACGGTATCAAAGTCGATCATATAAAACCTTATGCATTGAAAATATTTTTGTGTTTGACATAAGTCTACTTTTATGTTAGAGTGTTTTAAATGAATTATACATGATGGGCCTCAATATGTACACTAGGACATCCTAACTAAGTTGTCATATGCATAGCACCCTCCTCATCTAGCCTCTCAACTACGAGTATTATTAAATAAAAAAAATATACAAATTAATTCTCATAAAAACTATAATTAAGTTTGTTGTTATCATCCGAATAAATGAAAAGGTTAGTGAATAATAGGGCATCCACCATGTCACGATATAAAAACTAAGAGCCCTAGAGGTTATACTATCAGCTACAATATTACCCTTCTCGTTTAAGTATGAGAATAATGAAACCTCATGTAAGCAATTTTTTCTAAACAGTTAATCTAAGAGAATATCATCTCCTTAGCACCAAAAGTGATTGAATTTGAAAATGAGTGACAACATAAAATGAGTCCAACTCTAACAAAAGTTTTTGCCACCCAAAAGGTAGTATCATACATCATTGCATTAATGGTCATCACTAGTTCTGCCTCAAAAACATATGAGATCTCATGTGAGATATAGAAACATCCATTAATGAAAGATCTTAATGTCCAAAAAACATGCGCATAACTAGATAACCTTGGCAACCCAAAAGTAGCACCATTTGTGTTAGCCTTGATCCATGGATGACAGAGGACTTGAAGATCATTCACTGTATTCCATATGGATCTACACTATGAAAGTTCTCCCTTGTGAATCAATCATAAAATTGTGGAAAATGCAAAGCTTGGAGTCATTTATCTATCCTCAAACTGATAATCAATTCTAACTGTCGATATCACTCAGATGATTAAAATAATCCTTATTTTCCATATGTTACCAAGTAGTAACCCAAGTCAATTTTCATTGTGTTTATCCATAAATCAAGGATGGAAGAATTTATAGGCTACCTACTAAAAAATAATTCCATAGTACACCTACAAAATGACAACTCAAAAAAAGGTGAAAGATAGTTTCCTTGCCACACAAGGCGTATCTAGAATGGTAGGATTGTCCTCTTCTTTTTCCCTACAAGTCGTAGGAAGTTTGATTTACATAACACACTATATTAAGATGGATTGTAAGGATGGCATGAAAGGGGCCCAAATGGGCCTTTACAAACTCTTGAGTTCCCTAGCCACATGTAAAAAAGCATTGGTGTCGTTAGTTGTGAAACTTTCCTTAATTAAGTGTGTCCAAATTTTGGTGTATGTACCTTTCGCGATAACTATCAATCGAATCTCTGAGATTACATCAGGATAAAAGTCTACACAAGTATGTGACAGATGTCATCAATCTGTCTATAAATAATCTTCCATGAAAGAATGCTTCAATGAATCCATTGGGGTTGTTGATTTTCTTAATTAGAAAAGTACCCAACCAATTATCCATCAAAAATTGTATTGAAGAGTCTCTTCCAACTAACCATCTTGATTCCTTCAATATAGTCAAATAATGATGTGTAAACCGAGCTAGACGAAAGAGTGAACATAATAACTCTCTGAAGTTTTCTCCCCATTCAAGTACCGTCTACGTAAGTAAAGTATCATGCTTGAGTTTTTAGTGATAACTCGCCAAATGAACCTTCTTAACATGGCCTCATTTAAAAGGTTGAGGTCATATAAATAGTGACATCATTCATCTAATGGTCGACAATAATCCCTCTATACAACCTAGACCAATTTAAACTTATCAATCTTTTTTGACCAAAAGAAGTTCTCAATGGATTTTGTTAGATTATCTAAAATTACCTTTGACTAATTATATATTTGAAATGAGTGAAGAAAAATACTTTGAATGACTAAGGATATCAAACATTTGCATCTTACCAAGGGAGTGAGTTATTTCCATGCTTTTATATTTTTCATGAATTTTATCGGCTAATCCTTAAAACCAATATTTTATCGGAATCCCCTGAAATAAGGTGATACCTAAGTAGGACAAAGAGGATATCCTAGTATACATCCCAATGAAGTGATGAAATATTGTTCCTAGGTACACCTTTACCTAAGTAAGAGAAAGATTTATCCAAATTAATCAATTGACCTGAAAGATGTCTATACAAATGAAAAACCTTGGATAAAACTTAGAGGTTTGATGAACATGCATGCCAAAAATGAGAAGATCATTAGCATATAAAAAGTGGGTATGTGCTAGAATGCCTTTAGGTAAAGCAATTGGAAAAAAATGCTCGTTGTCTACCAAAGACCTAAGGTATTTGCTTAGAAAATCTTCAACAATACGAAACAATAGCGGAGATATTGGGTTTCCTTAGCAAATGCTTCTATAGTAAGAAAAATAACCCCTAGGTTAACCATTAACCAGTATCAAGATTCTTACTGACACAAAAAAATCTCAGATCCAACCCAAATGATGTTGTTAAAAATATAACACTACATCACTTTTAAGATGAAATCCTAATGCATTGTATCAAAAGCCTTACGAATATCAATTTTGAAAACAACATTATCTCCTCGATTAATGGACTGCATTATGTTGAAGTACTAAGAAACACTAGCTATATAATCACTAATATTTTGGTACGAAATGAACCCAAACTAACTTTGGGACAGAATACGAAAATAGATATCTCACAGACATCCGAAAATGATCTTTGTGGTTAACTTGAATATAAAGTTTTCCAAAACAATTGGTCTATATTTTTCAATAGTACTTGCTTGTGGGTATGGGTATAAGAATTACAAAATTTAGTTCAATCCTAAATGCATATGACTCATTCTAAAATAGTTTGAATTATCTTATTACATTTGTACCAATAATTTTCTAGCATTGTAGAAAGAATTTACCTACAAAATCATCTCACTCAAGAGCATAGTCTTCTAAACAAATATCCTTAGATCTTTAATTTTCATGCTATTACACAATTATTTTTTTAAATAAGTTTAAAAATTAAAATTAAATTAAAAGTTAAAAAGTTTTTTTTAATTTTTTTAGAAAATAAAATAATTAAACCTAAGAATTTAATTAAAGAATAAAACATAAAAAATAACTATAAAGAATTCATTTTAAAATTATACCTTAAAAAAATCCTTATAGAACTTTGATGCTAATTTTATTACTAGAAAACCTCTAAACGGATTTACAATTCCATTTTTTGAATCAAAAATTAGAAATCTATAAAATCATGACTAGTTCTTCTCACTTTAAAACTAAAAAAAACTAAGAACTAGATAGAGAAGTTTGTGATTTTTGTGATTTTTGAGGGATGATTTTTACAATGGGAAAGAGAGTCCTTTTATAGATTAGGAAAGGCAAAAAAAAGAACAAATATCTCAAAAATTGATTTTGGATGCATTTAGAAAGGTTGGCACGCATGTAAGGGGTCAGATTTGTGTCAGAACTTGTGACAGTCGTTCACGCGATGATGTATGCGCCAACTTTGGATGGAGGAAACTTTGGCTAGAGTCAGACTTGAGTTATATCGTTACTCTTTCATGGACTGGGTCACTTTTGGTGCTATGGAGGTGGTACCCTGCTTGGGCTAACTGTTTAGAGAAAGTTGATCACATAAAGTTTCATTGCTCACATATTTATAGAGAGAGTAATGCTACAACTGTTAGTGTAACTTCTTAGACCTCTAGTATTTGTATAACAATTTGGTGATGGAATGCCCATCATTTATTGCAACTTTTATTTATTCGAATGTTATCATTAAACCTAATTATAGGTTTTGTTGAGGCTTTCTTTGTATTTTTTTATATATTTAATAATCCTTACTGTTGAAAGGCTAAATGAATAGGGTAATAAGGAGATGTCAACCTAGTAGTGATATCCTAATACACTCAAAAATACGTTATTGTAATTATAAATGATCATGTTTATATTTTAAATATGCATAAATACTTATCTTGAATAAGTGAAATAATATCTTCAAATATTTTTTATGCTAAGCATCTTTATACATGTAAAAAGCATTGAAATATTTTTATGAATAACATATAACATATTTATATATAATTCATATGATTACTTGACAAAAAGAATTATTACTCTTGATATGATAATAAAGTATCATAAAAGTTGATATAACTAATATTTATTGATATTATCTTAAAGTATCATAAAATACAATATAACTAATGGTTATTGTATCTTGCATGTGTTAATAACTAATAAGATATATTTAGTATTAATAAAATCAAGAGCTTATTTTATTAAAGATATATTGTAATCAATTAGATGTATAGAAGAAACTTTACATATTTTATTATTATTATGATATTTTGTGAATGCATAGTATTAAAGTTATATCATGCAAGTTAATAGCTTGCTATTACATGTGGTTGGGATAAAAAAAATATGCTCAAATGTGATGAAATTTATAGAAGTGATACTATGAAATGAGTTAAGTGATGTTTGTGTACTTATTGAATGGATTTCCATATATTTTAACAAGAGTGTTGAATTATAATTAAAGTATCAACCTATCATATTATATGTTATGAAGTCATCACTTTCGTTTTAATTATCGAAAGGTTGGCATTATGGAGCTAAAATGTGAATTTTTATCACCAATTGTATTAACTATGAGTCAATATCCTTCACTTTAACAATTGAGAGAATGCCAAACTAATGTTGAAGGTGATAATTCAAAGTTATGTCATGCAAGTTAATAGCTTGCTATTACATGTGGTTGGGATAAAAAAATATGCTCAAATGTGATGAAATTTATAGAAGTGATACTATGAAATGAGTTAAGTGATGTTGTGTACTTATTGAATGGATTTCCATATATTTTAACAAGAGTGTGCTGAATTATAATTAAAGTATCAACCTATCATATTATATGTTTTGAAGTCACCACTTTTGTTTTAATTATCAAAAGGTTGGCATTGTGGAGCCAAAATGTGAATTTTTATATTTTTACATGAGATAATTTTTATCACCAATTGTATTAACTATGAGTCAATATCCTTCACTTTAACAATTGAGAGAATGAATTTCTAATTCCACGATTGCATAATCAATCATTAATGATTGCCAGATCATTGATACAAAAAATATCCAAATACTAAATTCATCCTCTATATAACCTACGAAAAGTAGAATAAGTTTTTGGAAAAATAAAAGAAAGAACCTCTTCTTCTTCTGTAAAGAATTCTTCTAATAATCCCAAACTTGGTCTTTTCAAAAAAGCGCGTACAATACTTTTGTGTTTACGAGACAAAGTTTTAACACAAGAAAGTCGAAGTATATATTTTATTCGATACAAACCTTTTTTTTTAGGATCCACTGTAATAATGAAAAAGATTTCTACATATATGTACAAATCGATCGATAATATCCAAATCCGACCAATCGGTCCAGATCGACTTACTAACCGGATGTCCTAATCCATTACAAAATTTCATTTTAACTAACGATCCAATTAAAGGACTAATTGGAATGCCAAACTAATGTTGAAGGTGATAATTCAAAGATGTCTTTTTATTGAATGTTTCTCATTATCAAAGGAGTAATTTACCTTTGCAAAAACATTATACTCTATTTTCTTTCGCAAAGGTTTTATCTCACTAGATTTTCTTGAAAAGGTTTTTAACAAGGCAAGTCTAGTATGCACATGAAAATAATGTACTCTTTTTTGTTTCGTTAGGCTTTGTCCCATTGGATTTTTCTAATAAGGTTTTCGATGAGACATATTTTTTTATGTGACTGACATCTAACAGGAAGTGTTATGATATTGATGTCAAATATCATACTATGATAACTCAAATACTATATATCTTATCATTATTAGTTTTATTTGATTTTTAAAATAAAGATTTTATCTTTACCATATCATGAATTTGTATTCAAATTAAGATTTAATCTCTATCCTATCTTGTATTTTGAGATTTATATTTTATATTGAGAGTCCTATAAATAAAACATATGACATTACATTCAATACATGACAATAATTAAAAAATAACATAAAATCAATTTTACAATTTTTTTATCTCTACTTTTGCATTATAATATGTATTGTTATATTGTATTATATTATTGATTTTTTCTAATTTTATTATTCTTCTTAAATAACTAAATGGTATATGTGTGAGGAAAAAAGTTAAGTTTAAGGGACGAAAATATTTTATGTCAATATTGTTTGACAATATTCATATTTTAGAGGTTATCACTAATACAAATTGTTTGTGACAATGTTAAAATATCAATAGAATAATTATTATTATGAATATTTTAGTAACATTTTCATTAAAATATCTAATAATATCCATAAAATATTATTTATAGTTATTATTTGAAACATTTTAACTATCTATAATATTTTGATTTATTTATTTAAATAAATAGTACATGCATTTATATATATTTATACGTAGTAAATAACAAAATTAATTTAAAAGATAAATAATTGATTTTCAAAGTTTATTAAAATATTTATAATTTTAATAATTCATAATTTTCTTGATTTTTTTCTAAAATTTCGATAGATGAAATTTAAATTTCAATATTTTCACCCAGAATAATATTTTAAACCTTGCTTTTAAATATGTCAAAAATTCAATAATTGGGTATAAAATATCATTTACCCCTCAATATAATAATAGTTACTAAATAAGCGAATGGGAAGCGTGGATGCGGTGACAATCAGCTTTTTCCTTTTTGGAGTGTATTAGACATTCTTAGTCCACTAATTTTAGATCATACAAAAACTTTCGTTTTTTCAAATCTTCTCATTTTGGGTTTTCATTTTCAATGGATTCATATATTAAGGTTTAGAATTTAGGCAATTCAACAATGCATAATTGAAAAATTGAACTTAAAAACACAATAAATAGCCGAATGTTGTCCTAATAGAGTATCAAAGGAGCTTCTTAGCACCCAAAAAACAATGTTGCTGTATAAATAGTGAATTCAGAAGTCCGATACCGATTTAAAAATGGTAAACATCAAGAAAATGCAAGTTACAGATAATTAACAATATAAATGATAAGAAGGGATGACCAGAAGCCTATTACTAGACGACAGCCGCGCGTACAGCAGCTAGTTTTCTTTTCCTCAAAACAGCTTATCTTTTGCATCAATTTTTTGTTGTTTTACCGAGAGAAGGAATTTCATTGGTGTACTCCCAAATTGTCTTCTGACTCTGATCCAAGGAGATTCGGTTTAAAACATCCTGTAAATGAAGAGGATTTCTAGAACCTAATGACATCTGACAACGTATGGGAATTAGCATAATTTAAAAACAAGCCCGTGCTAAAACAACAGTACATGAAACACACACAACATACAAATTTGTGAAAGATACCAGACATGCTGTAGGAAAAAGAGATCATGTTGCGTCCAAAGGCTTTCTCTTCCTGTTTACAGTAGATGCAGTATCTGACTGCGCCTGACCAAATACTGATCTGCATGATGCATAAGAACACAAGATAACATTTAATGATGTTACCTCAATCAACTAACAAAATACAGCTACAACATTTGAAAGAACAATTTTTATGTTTCTCCCCCCCACCCCAAAAAAAAAAAACAATTTTATGACGGTAATAACAGGATACCATGGTTACTGGAGTTCCAAACATCCATCCCAATTAAAACCAAGAACTATAATGGGCGACAAGTTCCTAAATGTTCCGAAGCCAATGATTCCATCATTAACATAAGTGATTTGTAATTTCCATGGACAAGGATAAATATAATTATTCTGAGTGTTTACCTCCTCCCACAGCATGCTAGAATGGCCCATTTCCATCATAAATACATCACTAAAAGCTGTAAAAGACCTCACCATAAATAATGAAAAGTGGTTTATGCGATTAATCTGACTCGCCATAAACCAATATATTGAAGGCATATAACAAATTTTGGGACCTACACTTGCTATAAATAAGACAAACCAAGAATGGGAGCGAGTAGCGACTTCTTTCCAAGACTAACAGAATCAAACATCGTAACTACCAGAAAGAAGTCCAAGAACATCTCCATTACTGCAAGCTTCTACTTATTCTTCCTTTGCACATAGTAATGCAATAGCTGAGTTAAGCAAATGGCTATAAAATGATTGGAAACAAAACAAAAACAACAGGTGGGTGGAAAGACACGGAAAGGAACCCACAAGAGAACAGGAATTCTATTATATGCAAAATACCAAAAGTTAGAAAAGAAAATATGCTTACCCACAGGTTGAACATTTCTTGTGATGCTTGCAGAATATGGATAAGCAAACCGAGCATACGTAGCCCATGTCTATTGTTTTCTTATGGCAAAAGCACCTGCAGATTTGATTTTATGACAAATGCATTGAAATAAAGGGGGGAAATAGATATCCCTTGAATAAACATGTGACCAAATATTTAGCCAAACATCTAAAAACTGACAAGAAATAAATATGAAAGAATCCATCCAAACAGCATGAGTTCTTTTTAACACGGCCTTTACAGCTATTTCTGCTTCAATTAATTTGCATTAAAAATAAAAATAAACTATTGGACAATAACACTATGATGAGCTTCACAACCTTGCCGTTTAGAATTATTCAATGTGAAAACTTTAATGAGACAGAAGTAGAAATAGATCACATACGAAGCACGGAAATCCACACCAACAGACTTAGGAAGCTGCAAAAAGCTTCGGGAATGCAAGTCAGTTGCAAAAACTGTCTGCATACAGAAGAGTAACACATAAGCTTCAGAAAGAATTAATTCCTATGTAACTCTAATTAAAAAAAAATGACAGAAAAAGTAGAGCAAGAATGATACAGACAAGATAAAAGAGACTAGTAAAAGATGGAAATTTTAAACTAAGGAGGTATTTTAAAGATCTAGTGCATTGTAGAGCTTTGAAAAGCAGTGAGTAGCAGCTAAACAAAAAAGAACTCAACATAAATCAGAAAGGACAATAAGCACTCAGCAGGAAGAATGATGAGAATAATGTGTATTGAAATTTCTTAAGAATTACAACAAGAATTCCTCAACAAGTTTACACGATGATAATATATTTAAACATCACATCTCAACCCCTCAAAATATTTTAAGACTTAAGACGATATTATACCCAAAAAGGGTAATCCAATAAAGTTGTACGTACTGAAAGATACTGAAACAGTCCATCATGTTGTTGAGGCTTGAGATAAACCCCACCAGTTATGTATGAGGCCTGTACAAGTCCAATGGAAGCATTTAGTCAACAAAAAAAAAAGTGCTACTAATGCATCATATTCATAAACAGACCTTAAAAGAAAAACAAAGCATAAAGATACCTGCTGAAGGAAGGCAGAATTGTTAGAGCCTATATAGCAAGAATCTATAGGAACCTGGAGAAAATATCAAACTAGTATATATTACCAAAAATATGACACTTCAAAGTAATAAACTTAATATAATTGGCAGACAGAAACAGATCAAAGAAACTATATGATGGCATAGGGAAAACCAAAATAAATAAATAAAATGCATACCATAGATCGTTGTGCAGAAAATATCGCGTTCATGATTGCAACATACCTGAAAGGGGAGGAATTTGAACTTAGGCGCTGGAGCGAAAGAAATTAGAATTGAGAAAAGATAAGAGAGAGGAGTCATGCATGACATACTGTTCAGGCCCATCAGGAGATCCGTGTAAACATAAAATCTGCCAATGATATAAAATTGGTAAAAATACTGAAGTACATTGCATTTAAAATATGGAAAGAGAATAAAACAAATTAAACCAAAACCAATAACAATAAAGAAAATCATTAACAGTAAACAGAACTTAAGTTGCTGAGGACAAATTAGCTCAAGTCAATGAGCACAAACAATTGGCTGTTACAATAGCTGCTAAGACAACAACTCTTTCATTGATTTGCATTCAATGAACAACTAACTCCTACAGCAAAAGATCCAGCTTCCAGAGCAAGATTCATTAGAATTTAGAACAACCATTCTCAGTGGAAGAAATCCAAAATTGTGGACGTACATTGACATTAATACCATACATAAAAAAATTGCAAGTTACTTAATGGCTTGAGGCATACAAGAATCACTGAGAACTTGATGAGTATCATTTACACTGCTGCCTCTAAAAATGCAGTTTACAATGAATGAATCAGTCAATAAAAGTGAGGCATAATTTTACTATCTAAAAAGATTGTCATGGGTATAGATGTGAGGCCATTCAAGAGCATATGAGCATCATTTAATCAAGATAGATGAAAATTTTGTGAACTAAATAAACCACCCTAAATATAAAATCAAAAACTCACCCTAGGATGTGGATGAAGTATCCCTGATCGAAAAATCTTCTGTATATCTAATCAAAAAATCAAGTCAAACAAACTCAAATAGCTTCATTAAGATGTTCCCTGAAAATCAAACAGTTTCAATTTTATTAAACATAATTTAATGTTTTGCTACCCCTATCTCCATATTTTTCAATTATTGCTATATCCAGCTTTGAGACTCTAGTTATATAGCCTAAAATTTTCGTGGAATAACAAGTTCTGTATAAATACAGTTAAACGCCCAACAAATACTTTTATAGATCAAACTCTACTCGAGGCCAAACAAGCCCATAAAACGATAATAGGCAGGGCAATTCTATGACAAAGCCAAAAGCACCAAATTCAAACAAATAATAGAAGGAAAAAATCAGAGACAAAACAGAAACAAAGAAAACAAGGATACAACATAGAGCCATGGACAATGACCCAGATAGCAACGAAGAACCATGCCCTCCTTCCGCGCCTTTCTTGCACAATTGCTCGTCTCTGATCATAAATTCTTCAAGTTTCTGCAACAAGTTAGAGCAAAGTGCAGGCATTCTTCCATTTCCTGAACCTCGATTTGTAGCCAAAGAAGAATCATAGACGTAATCGCATGAATTATATCCAGTAGCAATAACAACCACTTGATTGAGTTGATTAAGAAGCTGGATCGAGTTTAAAAAAGAAAGTACCTATAATATAAATAAATACGTGTGAGAATAAAAAATGCACGTGTAAATACAAGGAACGATGTTGTAAAATTTGAATCAAATCAACAATGTTAAATTCCACCAGCTGGTTCAGCGACATGGAACTTATTGATTACAGTTTGAATTGTTATAAAGGAATCGAAAAGAAAATATATGATCAGATGTTCGGTTCAGATAATTATCCGCACCAAAAAGGGGTTTAGGGTTTATCCATTGGGATTTTAATAACTAAAGCCAGAGAAAGCGTACATGAGAGAGAAACTTGGAAAAAGGGAGAGAAGAGGTGCTCCAAAAGAAAGGATTCGTGTCCAATAAAACCGTGAGAAGGCTAACATCATCTGCGTATACCCTTGAAGGAGCAGAAGCCATAGCTGAGTTGTGTTTGTTTCTCGGGAATTTTCTTTAGACGGCAATTGTAAACGCGATGTTATTATTGTTTACTTGCTTAATCACCTGATTCAAATGCTAATTATAAAACAGGACGTTTATAAGGATATAATTGAAATAGTATTTAGGAAGGGAAAAAAAATTGATAAATTTTTTCAAAAAATAATCATAATTTTCATAAATAAATATTATAATAAAAATAATAATTATCGTAAATACTCTTGAAGTTTTGCTTTTCATCAAAATTATCCCTAAATTTTATTTAATATCAAAACTGTTCTTAAACGTTATCAGCGTTATATCTCTGTTTAACATTAGAGGCAAAATGGTAATCTCACTCCTATACATATATCACTCCTGTGTCACTCTTTTTCTTCACGCAAGCTTGTTTCTTCTTCTCCCAGCCTCACCGCCACACTTCCAACCTTCCCGGTCGCTTGTTCCAGTCACTCATTCCCTCATCGGACGACTCATTTCAGTCCCTAAACCTCATAGATATCTTTCTAGCCACAAACCCCTCTCGTCATTATCGCAAATACCCCAGTGAACCACCTTCACGAACCAATCATTTCAACCACCAACTCCCTCGCCGTTATCGCAACTCCCTCGTCGTTATAGCAAATACGTGACTCATCCTCATGCGGAAATAGAACGTGTCACCTGCTGCCCTAACGCGACCCATCATTACAATATAACAGATATAAGTTGACTGATTTCATATTATTTCATATATATTCTGTATTTGGTTCGTTTGGATAAAAATTTGTTTTTTATGCACACTTGCATATATTGTAGCAGAATATCGTTTCACCATATTTGATTTTGTATTTCATCTTTTTTTAATTTGTATTTTAGAACTCATTCTTTAACAATATCCTACTTGTATTGATGATATATAATATGTATTTCAGAACCCACTGTATGGTAGTTTGCTTTGATATTCTAGTTATAATGTTTTTTTTTTCTAAAATAACTGATCGTTTGTATGATTTTGAAGAACCCATGGGTATTTTTAAAGAATAGCAAAACCTCTCGGATATTTTTGAAGAATAGCAAAAAACTCAGGGGTATTTGAGATAATATTACATATTTTGACCATAGTATTATTTAGGGTTTATATTTTGTGTGCTTTGTTTTTGAGACGATATATTAAAAAAAATCAAATTTTGATGAAGATGTTTTCAACAATTATGATTTAACATAATAATGCTTATAAACAAAACTAGGTTTGATATTGTGTGCTTTGTTAACATAATATTGTGTGGGAAAATGGGCCCATTGTTGACATTATATTGTGTGCTTTGTTTTGTATCAAGTTCTTGATCATATGTTTGATATTGTGTGTTAATGTTCATGAGTAATAGATTTTTTGAAAATACTTTTGTTTGTTATATAGGGCGATAAAAATGAGTGAATGAGCTAGTGTGTATGTTCATCTATTTGGTGAAGTTAGATGGGCTGGTCATATAACTGCTGATGAATATAATCTCATTTGTTGCTTCCATGATGCTAAAAGGGTCATTATGAATAAGGGGTTGACGCTTAAAAAAGAAGACTTTAAGATTGAAGCAAATAAAGTTGATAGTGATGAACGAAGTGTATTAAAAACCGATAATGAATTACATGAATTGACGAAGGATTATAGGGATAATAAAAAGCAAAGGTTAGACTTGTTTGTAGAATTTAATCCTTTGGAAGTGGTTTTCTCACCTCCCATGTTAGAATATCAGAGTTTCAAGGGAACACGAGCTATATTACCAAGCAAATCACAAAATGAACCACCTTTTGAACCAACAAATGAATCACCTTTTGAACCAACAAATGAACCACCTCACTTTGACATTGATGAACTTCACCTTGACTCATTTGAGCCATTCCTAACTAGTAATAGTTAAAACGAGGGTGAACCTTTAAAAAATTGTGAAAGATTGAAAAAATATAAAGTAGGAATAGTTGTTGAAGTTGAAGACGAACATTACGATGGAGATGAGAAATTTTTTTGGAGCAGTGATGAGGAGGATCCTGATTGGCATGATGACATTACAAGAAATGATGAAGAGGATGATGAAATTTATGATACTGATGATAGTCTTCAGGACTTAGGGGATGAAAATTCCCATCATATCAGTGATACTGACTCAGAAGATTGTCGAGAAAAAAGTGCTAAAAAAGTCAATTGTCAATATGAAAATAGGGAATTTAAGAGAAGAAGTGATGATAGCATTGACTTCAACGTCGGAGATACATTTAAGGATGATAAAGAATACATTGTTCAAGTTGGGTTCCAGTGTGAGAAGGTTAAAGTTGACAAAACCTGAGTAACTGTAAGGTGTGAAGCACCTGATTGTGGTTAGAGGATACATGCTTCTATTGGAACTGATAAGAAAACAATTATGGTTAAGACACTTGAGCCAGCATACAATAAAGGGAGACATAGTTGTCAAAAAGTTGAAAAAGATCTGCTATATCCTCTTGGTTAGCTTCTCAATTAAAGGACTTAGTCATGGGAAGCCCTAATGTAAGTATCCTTATATTATCTACTGAGTGTAAAAGAAGATGGGGTTTATTTGTACCTGACTTGACATTGTATAGGGCAAGAAAAATTGCTTGTGATGGAGAATTGGGTGACCATATTGGTAGTTTTTCAAAAATAAGGCAATATTGTCATACAATTTTAAGAACCAACCCTGGATCAATGGCAGTTGTTGATACTCATATTCCAATACCAAATGCCAACCCTTGTTTTAGGAGATGTTTCATTAGCTTATCTGCTTCAAAACAAGGGTATTTAAGTGGATACAGGTCTTTCCTTGGTTTGGAAGGATGTTTTTTAAAGGGTCCATATAAAGGTGTCTTAATGGTTGCTATTGGATTGGATGCTAATGGAGGTTTGTTTCCAATTGCTCTTGCTTGGGCTGAATCCAAAAATAGTGAAACTTGGATGTGGTTCATGGCTTTATTAGACCAACATATTGGGGAGTTTGAAAAAAGATAGATGTGCTTCATGTCTAATAGACAAAAAGGTCTCGTTGCAACAATCAATAAGTTTTTCCCAACTTCCCATGTCAGATTTTGTGCTAGGCATATTTATGCCAACTTGAAATGTAAGCATCCAAGCATGAAAATGAGATCTTTGTTTTAGGTAGCATTTAAAGCAACTAGAACAACTGAATTTGATGATGTGATGAATGAAATTAAGAAAAAAGAGCCTGAAGCACATGAATATTTAAGTAAGATCCAAGCTTCACATTGGAGTAGACATGCTTTTGATGATGATGTAAAGGTTGAGCATATGACTAATAACATGACTGAAAGTTTTAACAACTGGTTGAAAAGAGTGAGGTCTAGACCTATTGTGAATTTATTTAAAGAGGTCAGAAAAAAATTGATGCGGCTAACAGTGAAGAGGAATGAAGAGGTTTTGAAGTGGACTAGTCCTTTTCCACCAAATGTAATGAAATACATTCTTCAAAGACAAGAAGAAGGAAAAGTTTTAAAGGTCTTGTATGTTGGAGATGGAATATTTGAAGTATTGGATGGTTGCAACATGTTGGTTAATTTAATAAGTGGACATGTAGTTGTTATAGGTGGCAATTGAGTGGTTTACCTTGTAAGGATGGTGTTGCTTGTATTATGGATAGAAGGTATAAGATTGCGAACTATGTATATCCATATTTTACAAAAGCTTCGTATTTGAAGACATATTTCTCTTTGATTCACCTCGTTCCATGATGAGCGAAAACCGGCATCGCCAATTCTCGCAAATACTTTGGTTTTAATATTTGTAAAACTCTCGCAAGTGCACGAATCATTTCGTAGAAAATGATAAGTATACTCCCAAGGTCGATCTAAGGAAGGAATGTATGTGGTTTTTAATTTATTATTCAAACTTTTAAAAACGAAATTAAATCCTAAACATCCTGTCACGATATTTTGGTTTTTGTGTTTTTAATCTACTTACATAAAAATAAACATAGATTCAATAAACATTTATGTAAATTTTATCATTTATAATGGTGGAGTATTTATGGATATAATAATTAAGTTAATTATGCTTGCTCATATTAATTAGGTTATTAAAGATATGAATTGATATTTATTGATTCTCTCTTTTTTATATGAATACCACCTTTGGTGGGGTTAGATATTCTTTGTTAACTAAACAAATCAATTAACACCTATGGGTGGGGTTGATAACTAATTTGGTTAATTAAATTAATTTCTTTTTCTAAGAGATTGAAAATGAACCATTTAAATGCCACCTTTGGTGGGGGTTAGGCAGATTTAAACTTTATTCAAGGTGTCCAAATTAAACCTAAGAATTTAGTTATCCGAGTACTAACTTTCACGTTTTAAAACCACTACCGAAAACATGTTGTCAATACATTTTCAGGATAATAATTCTTATAAAAACTTTTGAAATAGAGCTTCACTCTAACTAAGGCGATTGTACCATCAAATAAAAGAGCACTACTCTAAATCAGACCGGATAACTAAACCTTAAAATCTAATTTTCAGGTTTAAGTTTGTAATGAAAAATAATATATTTCTCTCTAACATTCTTAATATAAAATCTTGAATAAAAATAAAATCAATTTATTTTAGAGATTTTTACCTATTTAATATTTCGCAAGCATAACAACGTCATTATTACATCATTTTACTAAATGTACAAGATAGTTAAATTTAACCACAGACAAATTAAATATAACATGTAAGAATAAAGCATAAAAATAACTGTAAAGAAAATAAAATCCTTACAGAACTTCGACGCTATTCCCGTTGCTGGAAAACCTCCAAGCGGAATTTGCACTCCCATTTATTGAATCAAAAACTAATATATTACAAAAACATAACTAGTTCTTCCCAAAAAGGGAAGAACTCTAAAACTAAGAGAAATTAACTAAAAACTAAGAAAAACTAAAAAAACCTAAAAATCTAATAAAAGAGAGAAAGAAAGAAGAGAGAAGTGTGTTTTGAGGTGTGTTTTGAAGTGAATGGAAGGGGGGTATTTATAGGTGAGGATGGAGAGAAAAAATGATTAAAAAAATGTTAAAAAAATATTAAAAAAAATAAAAAACGTGTTTTGGACCTGCTGAGGTCATCAATGACGTCAGCATGACGTCATGGGGGCGGCTGCACGTGAAAAATGGGTCAAAAACGCGTTGAAGCGGCAGGGCGGC
The DNA here is from genome assembly GCA_030763125.1 of Hippophae gyantsensis. Taxonomy (NCBI): domain Eukaryota; kingdom Viridiplantae; phylum Streptophyta; class Magnoliopsida; order Rosales; family Elaeagnaceae; genus Hippophae; species Hippophae gyantsensis. The sequence continues at coordinate 20,131,481 of CM061032.1, read as the reverse complement.
TGGGCGCTGCGCGCGCGTGAACAGTAACCCGCGCGCAGTGCTGCGCGCATGAACAGTAACCCGCGCGCAGTTTTGGGCGGAGTCTGGCCGGCGCGGCAGCGCGGTGCTTTTCTCGCTTTTTGACATTTTTGACCTTTTCGACCCATTTTGTCCAATTTTTCCATGTTTGTTGACCTTTTTCCACTTATTTATTAATTTATTTGTGATGTATTGCTTCAAGTATTCTTCTTTGAGTCTTTAAATTGCGTTTTTAAGCCAAAATACACGAAAAACAATAAAAATACCCGTGATTCGAAAAAGACAAATTTATATAAATATATGATAAAACATATAAATATATATATTTTTAATCAATTAACGTGCATAAAATCATGGTAATTTTACTGTTTTTTGAGCACTCATCACAACTCCCCAACTTCTTGCTAGTCCCTTAGCAAGAGAAGCGATAAAAACTAAAAATTAAACTATCCTAAATCACTTCCGTGGATTGACACGGTTGCATTTAGCCTATGCAACAAGCCTTTAAACCCCTAGGTTGCCACAGTGGACGAGTTTGAGTCTCGTGAGGGTTTTCAAGAATGATACCCACAAACATTGTACTAAATGTAAAAACAAAAGAAACAATAAAAACAAACAACTTAAAAATTAAATTTACAAAAAAATCACAAATTATCAACATTTCACAAAAATGTCTCATACTTTTTAATCTCCTTTAAAAACATAAATAAAATCTCAAGCATAAGTTATTTTAATCTCTTTAAACAATCATGATTTATTATAATAATTAGTCGAAAAATCATTTTCATATTTTCATATCAAAAAATGTATCAATTTAATTTCACCCAATTTCAAGGTTGTCATGAATCGAATTCGCCTTGACTCTATTCCTCACAAGTCAATACTCTCAAAACACCGAATCCTACGGGTTCAAACCCTCATACTAATTTATCTGCGAAAGAGTTGATGTATAGAAATGAACTAATATGTTCGCATATGTATAAAGAATAAAGGCTCAAAGTGTTATTTTAACATTGATCTCATGAAAGGAATCAAATGTATAAATTATAAAGATATCATATATAAAAATTATTTTCATGCATAAATCAAACTCATTAAGAAAGAATTTCAAGATATATGCCTTTTAGAAATGAAGAAATTGCAATGACTTTTTGGGAATTACTTCTTATATCTTTCTTTTGTAATTAGCCTTTACTCACAACTTTGTAGGCAATGTGGGCTATAAGATGTAGATGATACTATTTTTATCTCTCTTTTTTTTTTTTTTTTTTTTTTTTTTTTTTTTTTGTAGATATTTTTCAATACGTGTGTATTTCTGTAGTCAACCCATATGTGATTGTACATATTTTGGATTTTAAGTAGTGGTTAATTTTGTGGCTTTTTTGTTTGATCTTGGTTTAGGTAACCCTGCATATGTCTCTTTTTTTTTTGTAACTCACATGACGAATGAGATAAAAGGATATACTATCAATTTCTACTCAAATCATTTAATCTAAGCAAAAATAATAATAAAAAAAATACGACACTCTATTAAAATGACAAAAAAATTCATACATTCAATATTAATACCTATAGAGATGATCTAAGAATTTGAAGAAATAAGAAATGTGTTTGGAGTAGAAAAAATATATATTTCACTCAATAAAGGAAATTAGGCTCAAATTATATCTCACAAAGGTAGTCTCCACTAAAACAAATTCATAAACACCGATTTTGGGTTTAATATAATTTCTACATCTTATCAAGAAATACTAGTTATGACAAAAATTAACTAATTATCAAAAACAATTACATAATATTTCATGATATGTTTTCAAAAATTAATCTAACAGTACAAAAGACTTAACTATTTACGTAAATTTGATTTAAAGAAATGATAAATTTTTGTGAGAAAATATTTTTTTTAATTTTTTTTTTAATTTCAAAAATTACTAAATCACAAAAAACAAACACAAAAAATAAAAATGTAAACATAAAAAAAAAAAAAAAATTGTTTTTTTTTTTTTTTTGAATTTTTTTTTTTAAATTGTTAAATCTTTTTTTTTCTTTTCTAATTAACCATGATAACCTTTCACCACTTTAACCAAGAACTTACATTGTCCTCAATGTAACAACCGTAAATTAAAGATAAAGAGAAAAGAGAAGAAAGATTACCTATTTCTCGAGAATGTGTAAGTAGTAATGGAGAAATGCAGTGCATTCATCATATTCATCATTAAAGTGTATACGTATGCATTGTCTTTGTGAACTTCTAACAACTCAAAAAATATTTTTTAGTTTTAACAATTTAAAAATTATTCACATATAATTAAACCAAAATAAACAATAAAATTAAAACAAATAACAAAAAATTACCTAAAATGACGGGTTGCTCTCCCATCCAAATAAGGTTAGTTTAACGCCTTAGCAAGACGAATTGGGATTGCCTTTTAAGTAAACTCAATGTCCCCTCATCATTGAGTCAATCAAACCTACAAGTAAGACAATGTTGTCTACCTATCTTTGTTTCAAACACGCCTCTATTGATTTTCAAATTTTTCCGTACTCAAAAACTAGGCATGCTTGAGGGTTTTAGATAACCTACATCTAGGTGCAAATCAAATAATTAAGGCATCAAAACACAATTGTACCTAGAACAAACAAAACAACTAACTCTCAGATTGGGTGTAATTAAAGCTTTAAAATTTTTGGAGATAGTTTGAATTTTTTTTTTTTTTTAATTTTTTTGAAGTTAAAATAACATAATCAAGATTAACCAAGAGTGCTCCCAGGAAAGAATGGTGCGGGCAAAGGCTCCTTAAAAACCATCCTCCTAGACAGAGCAACGTTCTAGAAAGACTAATGGGCACAAAGGCTTCCAAGAACTAGCCTCGTATTTAACTCCCTTAGATCTTTACTTTTCATGCTATTAAAATTAAGTTAATTAAGTTAAGTTAAAATTTAAGTTAATTAAGTTAATAAAAAGGTAGGTTAATTAAGTTAATGAAAATCTAAGTTAATTAAGTTAGTAAATTAAATTAATATAAGTTAGTAAATTAAGTTACTAAAAACCTAAGTTAATTAACTTAAATCTAAAATTAAAAAAAAAGTAGTTAAAAAAAATTTGAAAAAATAAAAATAAAATAAAAAGAGAAAAAAGAAAAAAAATAAAAATTAAGCCAAAAAAAAAATAATAATAAAATAAAATAAATTGAAAAAAAATAATTGAAAAAGGTAAAAAAAAAAAAAAAAAAAGAAAAAACAACAAAAATAAAATAAAAAAAATTGAAAATAAAGTTTTTGATTTTTTTGATTTTTATTTTTTTTTATTTTTTTTATTATTTTTATTTTTTTTATTATTTTTATTATTTTTATTATTTTTATTATTTTTTATTTTTTTTTTTTATTTTTTTATTTTTTTATTTTTTTTATTTTTTTATTATTTTTTTTATTTTTATTATTTTTTTTATTTTTTAATTTTTTATTTTTTTTTTATTCTTATTTATTTATTAATTTAATTTAAAATTTATTTACTTTTTTTTACTTCAAATTTCAAAATGCAAAATTATTTTATTATTCATGCTATATTTTTTTATTTATTATTTAAATTGAAATTTGAATTTTTTTTACTTTTCACAAACAACAAAATTTTTTATTTTTTTTAATTTTTTAATAAAAAAAAATTCACAATTATTTATAACACAAAAGGTTTTTAAAATTTTGATAAATAATTTAAAAAAGCTATTCCATCCCCAAGAATTCGCCAAAACTTGATCACAAAACCTAAGCATCGCTAATTCTCGCAAATACTTTGGTTTTAATATTTGTAAAACTCGCATAGTGACGAATCATTTCGTAAAATGATAAGTATACTCCGGTCGATCTAAGGAAGGAATGTATGTGGTTTTTAATTTATTATTCAAACTTTTTAAAAAGCGTAAATTAAATCCTAAACATCCTGTCACGATATTTTGGTTTTTGTGTTTTTAATCTACTTACATAAAAATAAACATAGATTCAATAAACATTTATGTAAATTTTATCATTTATAATGGTGGAGTATTTATGGATATAATAATTAAGTTAATTATGCTTGCTCATATTAATTAGGTTATTAAAGATATGAATTGATATTTATTGATTCTCTCTTTTATATGAATACCACCTTTGGTGGGGTTAGATATTCTTGTTAACTAAACAAATCAATTAACACCTACAAGGTTGTGGGGTTGATAACTAATTTGGTTAATTAAATTAATTTCTTTTTCTAAGAGATTGAAAATGAACCATTTAAATGCCACCTTTAAAGGTGGGGTTAGACGATTTTAAACTTTATTCAAGGTGTCCAAATTAAACCTAAGAATTTAGTTATCCGAGTACTAACTTTCACGCTTTTAAAACCACTATCGAAAACATGTATGTAATACATTTTCAGATAATAATTCTTATAAAACTTTTGAAATAGAGCTTCACTCTAACTACCTAGGGCGATTGTACCATCAAATAAAAGAGCACTACTCTAAATCGAGCCGGATAACTAAACCTTAAAATCTAATTTTCAAGTTTAAGTTTGTAATGAAAAATAATATATTTCTCTAACATTCTTAATATAAAATCTTGAATAAAAAATAAAAATCAATTTATTTTAGAGATTTTTACCTATTTAATATTTCGCAAGCATAACAACGCCATTATTACATCATTTTACTAAGCAAAGATAGTTAAATTTAACCACAGCATAAATTAAATATAACATGTAAGAATAAAGCATAAAAATAATCAGAAGAAAATAAAATCCTGCTGCACTCGACGCTATTCCCGTTGAAGAAAACCTCCAAGCGGAATTGCACTCCCATTTATTGAAACAAAAACTAATATATTACTAAAACATAACTAGTTCTTCCCAAAAAGGGAAGAACTCTAAAACTAAGAGAAATTAACTAAAAACTAAGAAAAACTAAAAAAACCTAAAAATCTAATAAAAGAGAGAAAGAAAGAAGAGAGAAGTGTGGTTTTGAGGTGTGTTTTGAAGTGAATGGAAGGGGGGTATTTATAGGTGAGGATGGAGAGAAAAAATGATTAAAAAAATGTTAAAAAAAATATTAAAAAAAATAAAAAACGTGTTTTGGACCTCGTCGAGGTCATCAATGACGCCAAGATGACGTCACGGAAATGGCCCGCACGTGAAAAATGGGTCAAAAACGCGCTGGGCGTGGGCCCGGGCTTGAAGCGCTGCGCGCGCGAACAGATAACCCGCGCTAGCGTCGCGCTGCATTTAAACGATAACCCGCTGCCATGGGAAATGGTGCAGTGGGCGGCCGGGCGCGCGGCGGCGCGTTTTTAGTTTTTGACATTTTTGACCTTTTCTTGACCCATTTTGTCCAATTTTTCCATGTTTGTTGACCTTTTTCCACTTATTTATTAATTTATTTGTGATGTATTGCTTCAAGTATTCTTTCTTTGAGTCTTTAAATTGCGTTTTTAAGCCAAAATACTCGAAAACAATAAAAATACCCGTGATTCCGAAAAAGACAAATTTATATAAATATATGATAAAACATATAAATATATATATTTTTAATCAATTAATGTGCATAAAATCATGGTTATTTTAGTGCTTTTTGAGCACTCATCATTCCATCTGAAAAGGAATGGGTTATGATCCCTGGTGAGCAACAAATACTTCCACCAATTTATAAACCAAAGAAAGGAAGACCACCAACTGAGAGACATAGGGAAGCTACTGAACCAGAGAAACATAAGAGGTCGCAAGGATTGAAATGTAGGTATTGCAATCAATTTGGTCATAATCAGAGGACATGAAAGTTAAAGAATCCAACTAATGAAACTCGGGTAAAATTAGGTCACAAGGATTGAAATGTGGGTATTGCAATCAATTTGGTCATAATCAGAGGACATGTAGGGAGAAGTTAAAGAATCCAACTAATGAAACTCAGGTAAAATTATAACTATTCATTTATTAAATATATTTGGTTAATTATATTAAACTTTAAATTATTTGTAGGAAACAACTTCAAAGAATGTAGTCAAGAAAAAGCAAAACAAAAGAACTAATCAAATTCAGGTAATGTATTGTATAACATATTCATTACGCATTACTTCTTATACCATAAATTTATTTATTGTTCATGAATTAGGTGATAGATAATGGTGATGCAATCAACAAGAAGCAGAAAATGAGAGAATCAACAAGTCAAAGTGAGCTTTCTAAAATGGGGCTTTGATTTGTTTTATAATTTTTATTTTAAAATATGTAAGTAAATGGGACAATGAATATGATTTGGAAGGAAATATTTTGTAACTCAAAGTTCATGTATACACCAGGTTTTAGGGGATATGACATGAACTTTGTAGTTTTTTGTGTATTTAAACTCATTTATGGTGTCCCTTTTCCTTAAATATTGTAAGAATTTAGATTGTGAATGTGGATGTGAATTGTTATTGAGCAGGTTAGTATGAAATATGTCTGTGGATGTGAATATTAACTATTATTGAGCAAGTTAATATGGTATGAAAATGAGAATATGGATGTGGATGTATGATTTGTAATATAAACTATAAAGGTGGATGTGGATGTATGATATGCATTGAAATGTTATTGAGCATGTTAGAGGTACTTTTTGGTCAATATTTATAGCTTATTATTAATCATGAGTTTTTTTATGAGTATTTATAGCAGGTTATTGAGTATAGGTATTTTTGAAAAAAATTATATCGTGTTATTGAGAAGTAGAGGTATTTTTTATGAAGATAAATTAAATATTAAATTAGGGGTATTTTTGATGAATTTAAATTAATTATTATATCAGGGGTATTTTCGATGAAGTTAAATTAAATATTGTAGCAGAGATATTTTTGATGAATTTAAATTAATTATAATATCAGGGGTATTTTTGATGAAGTTAAATTAATTATAATATCAGGGGTATTTTCGATGAAGTTAAATTAATTATTATAACAGAGTTATTTTTAAAGAAAACAAAACTTTAAGAGTATTTGTGACAATATTTTCAACGGTAATATTCAAAAAGCTATATAGATAAGGGTAGAAAAGACTTTTTTAGATATTGATGTCATCTTTCATGGCTTTTTGATACTTCGGTTAAATAATAAGTGCATTTTTGAAGATACTTTAAACCTGAGGAGCATTATAATTTTTTTTAAACATTAAGGATATTTTTGAAGATATTGAAAACTTCGGAAGTATTTTTTATTTTTTTCCAATAAAAAATATATGATAGATAATCTATCATATATTAATATTATCTTATAAAAGCCATTCTTAACGTAACTAATTTAAATAAAAAAAATTATCAAATAATCTCAATTTTAAATAAATAAAATCTAACAATATATGTATTTATAGTTATAATTAAATATTTTTCTTGATAGTATAAATTATTTATTAATTTAAGTTTATATATTATTAACATTTATATCTTTATATAGTCCATTCTTCTTACCTAAATAGCATACATAAAATATAAAACTCACTTTAACAAAGAGTGTTTAAGTTTTACATAAATATTTTTGAAAAATAATATCTACGCTTTACATATATATTTTTTAAAGAATATGTAAGATTCACATATATATTTTTAAAAGATTATATAAGCTTTACATATATATATTTTAAATAATAACATGTAAGATATATACACATGATAATTATGCAAAATTGGTAGTAGATAATAACAAAATAAGATTAAAAAAAACCAAAACTTTATAAATACAATTTAAAATAAAATCTTAAATTCAAAAGTAATCATTAATCAATTTCATCCAAAAACTTCTATGATCTATTAATACTACTTGTTTAAATCTTTTCTTATTGAAACAATTCCATTATCTTATTTATTATACATATTTGTCTACGTAGCATTTTTATTATGGACAATTTTTCCTCGTTAATTTTATTTTAGATAATTTTATCCAATTATTTATTTTTGTTAAAATATTCTTCATTCATATTCTAAATCAACATCTTTCATTTGAACGATGGTTATCTTGTGATGGTTATCTTGTGGACATTAATCTTTTTATTGTATATATATTAGGTCAATACTATGCATATGCATGTGTTTCCAACCTTTTATTTAAAGGATGTTAAAATTGTTTTATTTGATAACGATTTTCATTTATAATTAATTAAATAATTTTATAATTTATGATTTTTTGTAAAAATAATCAATAATATTTTTTATAGCAATTTTTTAAGAAAAAATAAAAAATCACGTACAAATTGTTTGGCAATACTATATTTTTTTTCAAAACTTAAAGAATAAAGAAATATTTTTGTTATTATTTACAAATTGTATGTTTTTAATCATTTTTTTAAATACTTATAAATAAAAAAATCATAAGACTTGATTCATTCTTTTAAAAAAATGATAGATGAAAATGAAAAAAAAATCATAAATTATAAATCTAATTCAAAAATATCATTTTTTTAAATATTTATGAATCATGTCATATTTTGATAGTAATTTATTAAAAAAGTAAAAATTAAAATAAAAAATTGTTATCAAATTATACTTAACTGAAAAAACATTTGAAAAAAATAATAAATTTATATTTAAAGTCGTTATCAAACAAATATTAAAGAATGTTTGATAATCTTTAATATAATTTGAAATGAATTGAGAAAAAATGATTCAAAAATAGTTAGAATTGGAAAAAATAAGATTTGAAATTAAACTTATTTTTGGTTTTGGGATTATTTATTTCAAATACTATGAAATCGAAATAAAAATAATTATTTTACTAAAATTTGTTGTTAGTGTAATAATAATTATTTTTAAAGATGTTAATTAAAATAAAAATTAATAATAAGAGAAAATTTAAAAATTAATAAATATTAAAATAATTGAAAGTTTTAATATTTCAAAATAAAATGAAAATTTGTACTCTATTTTTAATTATTTTTTATATTTAAAAATAATAAAATACTAATTAAATCATAATATGTTGTTCTATATAGACCAATATTTAAATATATAAATTATTTTTGATTTTATATATTTCTTATTGTTGTTGTTATTATTTTTATTATATGTATAACTTCAACTATTTTTTTGGTCACATTTCTTATGAGGAGTTAATTTATAATTTGTGTGTATAGAATTATATGAGATAAAATAATTAACAAATGCATTAAATCTTATATAATTAGAAGTATACTTTTTATCCATATTGAATCCATGAAATTAGAATCGTAGTAATATGTTATGTCTAAATATTCATGTTTTGAGAACAAAATACGGACTTGGGGAGGATTTCAAATAGGCGAGAATTTTATTCACAACTTTCATGTGTCGATCATTCAGATTATGCATGAACTGACTTACCATACTCACAACATAAGATAAATCAAGTCGAATATGAGTCAATAAATCCCTTCTTATTAGTTGGAATCTAATCAGGATAAATAGCTAAACTATTATTCACCTTAATAGGTGTGTCTATAAGAATACAAGTAGAATTACCAGTTTCAGTCAAGAAATTTGGTACATATTTTCGTTGAGAAAGAGAGAGAGAGTTCTTGCTTAATTAGATTTAAAAACTTTAATACCTAAGAAATATTTTAAATTTCTTAGATCCTTCATTTCAAATTCTTTGATTAAATAACTACGTAATCTTTCTATCTCACCAGCATTACTACCTATAATGATCATGACATCAACATAAACCTAAGGTAAGGTAATATCATCACCATTTCTTTTATAGCAAAGAGTTTGTTCTTCTTGTGTCTGTTTAAAACCATATTCTTTCATTGATCGACTTAACTTGTCAAACCATACCTTGGTGATCGGACACGAATCATATGCAATGAATACATAAGTATATGTATCACAACAAGTAATATAATGATAAGAAAATATCGTTATCACGGAGATTATGTTATTAGAAACTAATATTTAAAACTAAAAAATTAATTTTTTTAGTGTTTTTATAATTTAAGGAAGAAAAGTTAAAAGAACTAAAAATAGATAGTAATAATTAATTACCTCTTATTTGGAAACTAAGAAGATATCTGAGAAAATATATAGGAATATTTAATTCCCTAATTTTCTAAATATATGAATCACTAAAATCCTCTCAATATAATTATCAATCAATTACATGAGCAATTGAATCTAACATACCATGTATTTATCTCTCAAGTAAACTGCACACCATATAGTAATTAACCTAAGTACACTATCATGTCAATTAAATTGCATACTACTCATTAAGTTTATCAAATATGGATCAAATACATAAGAATCATACATCTCTACCTAGAAACTATGTATGTTGATTAATCAAAACAAACAATTAAATAATTCTTTCAAATCTATTTAATTGAGTATTAATAAATTGTTGGTGAAACAATTAATAGCATAAAAATTACATTAAATAATATGATTAAATTAAAATCATAATTGTGGAAAAATATTATATCATCACATGGTGAAAATTGGGTTCATAAGACCCCTAAATTAATAAATTAACTAGATATAATTTTGTTCATAGAGCTCATATTTTTTATAAAGAAAGACATAAAAATTGATAAATAAATGAGAATAAGAATAAATACAATTAATCTCTTGAATTGCAATACCAATCTCTTTTTGAATCTCCACTAAAATTGTATCTACTTTTAAATTTTTCTATGTTTTTCTCTCTTCTTTGCTCCAAAAACTAATAAAATTTATGTTTATTTTAGCTTATTAGGGTTTATAGGACAATTAAGGGATTAAATTAAGCCTAGGTGAAATTTGGACAGTCATATTAGCTTCAAATCAAGGGCTGAGATGAAAAAATGAAAAATTAATAGTGTTAGCCAATAGAGACATGACATATGGAATGATGTAGATTGGTTTAGGTTAACGATGCTTTGTCATTTCCATGTATCAATCTATGATTCGTGGTTACGGCTTGCGTGGCACACAGTTGGAAGGAACAAACAAGTAGTGTGATGACACGTAGAGAAATGTTGATCGCACGATGAACTCGAAATGAATGCAGTTTTGACACGTGGTAAGGTTTGCGTCACTCTATACATGTGGATTTTTGTGATTGGCCTTCTCCCCTTATGTGTGGTCCACGTGTCTTGCTTCATTAACTTCGTTGCTTACATGACATCCATGTGATAGTTTTTATTGGTCATGCGTTAAAAATTCATAAAAATTATATTTTCATCCTTTTTCACTAGAAAGTTTATATTTTCATCCTTTTTCACTAGAAAGTTTATATTTTCATCCTTTTCTACTAGAAAGTTTATATTTTAATATTTTTAATCATAGAAATACTACTTATTGAATAAAAAACAAATATTAAGCAAAAAAGTGCAATGGTGACTCTACTTTCATAGAGTCATCACACTTTCAAACTTAACTCTTTGTTTGTCCTCAAGTAAAATCAAATCTAACTAAATAAACTAACATGGTTAGTATATTCATACATATATATATATATATATTAATACGTTCATATGTAGCGAAAACTATCTCTTTCAAATATTGTACAATTCTATGACAAGAAGGTTCACATATTTATCAATCAATATTCCATCAATACAAAGATATGCAAGATTTTTGATGAATTGATTCGTGTGTTTGTATTGCACATGATATCATCTAATGCACTTATGAAATAAACCTATATGAGCATGTTAATCAATTCAGTATTAGAACAAGTCTCATAAGTCTATTTTTCACATCCCTCTCCACTAATATAAATATGCACTTGGCTAAAATTCAATAAGGCCTTTACTTGCTTGTAATGTAAGACTTAGGTGGAGGGTCGATAAATGAAGACATTTATGCTTTTTTTCACACTTTATCTTTCTTTTTATTCATCATGCACTTTTTAACTACAATTGAGTTTTTACTTGATGTTTTAGTGCATCCTCTCTTTTCAATCTTTTCATATTCTTTTATTCCACATCTTTTTTTTGTAACTTCACAACACCCATAAACTTATTTTCAATCTTTTTTTCAAAGGGATAATTGTGTTGTGAGTTTTTATTTTTATTTATTTTAATTTATTGACTTTCTCTCTTTTTTTATAAGGTGCATTACATTTTATCTCACTCTATAACTTAACATATGATTGTTTTTTTTTTTGTTTTCATACAAGCTAAAGGTGTAAAGGTAAAGGTAATGCTTATTGGTCAAGCATAAAATGTGGCTTAAAGATATGAAAGATTTTTTGTTATGCTCAAATGGGTAACTAAAGATATTAACAATTATTAGCTTGAAAGGCTCAATGGATCCAAATAAGACCTAAATATTTCTTTTGCTAAATACTAGTTAGGATTTCACCTCAAATAATGATCAAATAGATTTTAAAACATTATAAATCTTATGAAGTGCATAACTTATTAAAAAGTTTCTCTCAATAAGAACACCAAAATCAATCATGAACATGTACATAAAAATTTGGATCAATTCAATCAAAACTAACGATCATATCACATGATTAATTTAAGTATCTTAATGAGCATGTTACATTCCTTATTCTAGTCATGACAACCAATTTTTATCATTGAGTTCATGTTTTTCATATCAAGCATGTATGCATTTAGTTTCATATATTTATTAATTTCTACCCAAATCATGATTAAAAACATCCTAAAAATAAAATAAAATTTCTAAAACTTGAAAATACATACAAAATATTAAAGTAGAGAATGAAGTTTCCTCCCCAAACATAAATTACACATTGTCCCCAATGTGCACATATAAATATGAAAAAGTAAAAGAAAAGAAAACTCTCTAGTCTTGGCACACCACATCTGTCATCAAAATGCTCAATCTTGTTGGGTCATTACTCTTCACATTTATTTACCTACACAACAAAAATAATGAAAATATAAGTAAAATAATGTTGAGTTGCCTCCCAACCAGCATCACATTTAACGTCCTTGACTAGACGTTCATATCCAATCCTAAGGTATATTCCTTTATGTCTATTTACTTTTGAGTTTTCCCGAAAACATTTTAAGTCTTGAGTTGTACCCTCCAAATTGTTCACACAATCAACAATATCAATCATAGATTCCATACTTTCAAAATTAACAGAGATTGAGTTGCTTCTTGATGAGTTTACTTTATTATTCATAGCATCATATGTAACACTCTTAAGCGTGGATGACTCAACAGATTCTTTTAAGTTATCATCACAATTAGTAACATTTATCATAAAGCATTCATCCATATTAACAATATTATAGGGTTCAGATGCTTTAAAAACTTTAAATGTTACTTGTTGATCTTATACTCTCGTTGTAAGCTCACTTTTTTGTACATCAATGAGTGCTCGGATAAGAATGGATGAACAAGTATGATAGAAATGTTACGATACTCTTTCATGTCTAGTACAATGAAATCCTTCAAAAATATGAACTTGTCTACTGATCAGGCAGAATCGACATCGTCGATCCTGCCGTTCATTTTGTTTTATTTATTTATAAAACTCTCGCAAGTGCACGAATCATTTCATAGAAAATGATAAATATACTTCCAAGGTCGATCTAAGGAAGGAATGTATGTGGTTTTTAATTTATTATTCAAACATTTAAAAATGAAATTAAATCCTAAATATCATGTCACGATATTTTGGGGTTTTGGTTTTTAATCTACTTACATAAAAATAAACATAGATTCAATAAACATTTATGCAAATTTTATCATTTATAATGGTGGAGTATTTATGGATATAATAATTAAGTTAATTATGTTTGCTCGTATTATTTAGGTTATTAAATATATGAATTGATATTTATTGATTCTCTCTTTTTTATATGAATACCACCTTTGGTGGGGTTAGATATTGTTTGTTAACTAAACAAATCAATTAACACCTATAGGTGAGGTTGATAACTAATTTGGTTAATTAAATTAATTCCTTTTTTCTAAGAGATTGAAAATAAATCATTTAAATGCCACCTTTGGTGGGGTTAGACAGTTTAAACTTTATTCTAGGTGTCCAAATTAAACCTAAGAATTTAATTATCCGAGTACTAACTTTCAAGTTTTAAAACCATTACTGAAAACATGTTGTCAATACATTTTCAGATAATAATTCTTATAAAAACTTTTGAAATAGAGCTTCACTCTAACTACCGGACGATTGTACCAACAAATAAAAGAGCACTACTCTAAATTAGATCGGATAACTAAACCTTAAAATCTAATTTTCAGATTTAAGTTTGTAATGAAAAATAATATATTTCTCTCTAACATTCTTAATATATAATCTTGAATAAAAATAAAATCAATTCAATTTAGAGATTTTTACCTATTTAATATTTTGCAAGCATAACAACGTTATTATTATATCATGTTTACAAATAGCCAGCACAGTTAAATTTAATCACAGACAAATTAAATATAACATGTAAGAATAAAGCATAAAAAATAACTGCAAAGAAAATAAAATCCTTACAGAACTTCGATGCTATTTCGGTTGCTGGAAAACCTCAAAGCGGAATTTGCAATCCCATTTATTGAATCAAAAAGCTAATAAATTACAAAAACATAGCTAGTTCTTCTCAAAAAGAGAAGAACTCTAAAACTAAGAAAAACTAACTAAAAACTAAAAAAAACTAAAAAAAACTAAAAACTAAGGAATGGAGAGAAAGAAAGAGGAGAGAAGTGTGTTTTGAGGTGTGTTTAGAAGTGAAGAGAATGGGGGTATTTATAGGTGAGGAAGGAGAGAAAAAGTGGGTGAAAAAATGTTAAAAAAATGGTAGAAACGCGGAGTAGTGATTGCTGACATCATTTGATGACATCAGCATGACGTGGGGCGACTGCGCGTGGATTGGGGTGCAATTGGCAGTGGCGTGCACGGAAGGTAGGAGTAGCGCGCGTGGGAGTAGGAGTAACACGTGTAGAACTAGAGTAAGGCGCGCGTAGGCTGGGCGGCTCGACGGCGTGATTTCCTCCTTTTTGACATTTTTGACCTTTTTGACCCATTTTGTCCAATTTTTCCATATTTGTTGATCTTTCCTCATTTATTTATTAATATATTTGTGATGTATTTCTTCCAGTATTCCTGTTTGAGTCTTTAAGTTACGTTTTTAAGCGAAAATACTTGAAAAATAATAAAAATACCCGTGATTCCAAAAAAGACAAATTTATATAAATATATGATATAATCATATAAATATATATATTTTTAATCAATTAATGTGCATAAAATCATGGTAATATTAGTGCTTTTTGAGCACTCATCATCTACTTTTACTAGCACATCTTCTACCACACGTCGAGATCACTTAATTTATCTATCTGCCATCTGTAATGTTACTGAAGTGGAATAGCTTTACAAACCCTTCATCTCTTGAAAATTGATAATGACATAAGGTTAATGCCTAAAACTAAGTCACATAATGCTTTCTCAAAATGGATGTTTCCAATTATGTAAGAGATGTCAAAACTACCAAGATCTTTCAATTTTTGGGGTAGTTTTCCAACAAGGATAACACTACAAACTTTAATCAGTGTTATTATTTAATTCTTTAAGCATCATTTTCTTAGACAAGATGTCCTTCAGAAATTTGGCATAAGAAGGGGTTTGTTCTAGTGCATTGCAAATGGTATATCTATGTGTATCTTCTTGAAGACTTCCAAAAATTTTAAAAACTACACGTCTAATTTTTGCTTTTGTAGTCTTTAAGGAAAAATAATAATAGGTTGTAAAGGTTTCTCTTTTTTGGCTGAATTATTTCCTTTTCAGTGCTATGTATATCCACTTGTTCCTCCTCATCCTTGTTAGTTTCTAGTTTCTCCTCATCATTTTTATTCTTATGTTCCTCCTCTAAAGTTTTTCCACTCTTCAAGGCTATTGCATTGCAATGCTCTTTACCTTCTCTTCTTGGATTTATAATTGTATCACTTGGAAGGTTACCTTGAGGCCTTTGACTTATAGCCTAGGCAAGTTTCCCCATTTGAGTTTCTAAATTTTGAATTGAAGCCTCTTGAGTGAACACTTTTGTATTTATTGACTGGATGAAATCCTTCATCATCATTATTAACGCATTTGTATTATCCTAAGTAGGTGGCTTTTTCTCTTAGGTTAGTGATTGTTGTGGTTTTTGAAAACCTAATGGTGGAAATGATTGACAATTGAATTGATTATCACCTTGATTGTTGTTATTCCAAGAGAAATTCAAATGTTTTCTCTTTCCTAGGTTATATGTGTTTGAGCATGGATTATTGTTTCAATTCACATTATGCATATAAAATAATGATTTAGGACTATTTGGACAATTATCAAACAAATTAACTCCCCCAGAAAACACACACGAAACTCATGAATCTTGGACCTAGGTTTATACTCGCTAAAAAATTTTGAACTTTAAAAAGATTAACCAAAGATGACACTTGAGTTGTAAGTGTCGTGTCATCATTTACCTCATGTACTCTAGCTACTCTTCTTGTGGCTGTCATTTTGTCCATTGGCCATTGATAATTATTGCTAGCCATTTTTTCAAGTAAATCATAAGCTTGATTGTAAGATTAGGTTAGCTAAGCTCCATTTATGGATGCATCAAAAATGGTTTTTGTTTGAGTATTGAGACCATTGTAGAAAGTCTCCATTTGGATCCAATGAGGAATACCAAAACGAGAGCACTTCCTTAATAATTTTTTGAATCTTTCTCATGCTTCGTATAAAAATTCTCCTTCATATTATTGGTAGGAAGTAATGTAATTTTTAAGCTTAGCATTCTTTGTTGGTGAAAAATATTTCATCAAGAATGTCTCCGCTAAATTATTACAAGTTGTAATGAAATCAGGTGGCAAAAAAATAAAAGAAATTAACTAAAATAAATAAAGGAAATTAACTAAAATAAATAAATAAAATAACTAACTAACTAGATAATTAAATAAATTAAAACTAAAACTAAAATTATGAAAAATAAATAAAGTAAAATCATTACAGTAAACTAAAATAAAAAATTAATTGTTAATGTTTAACATCCTCAACAATGACACCAAAAACTTGATCGGATATGAATTGTGTGCAATGAATACGCAAGTATACATATCGCAACAAGTAATATAATAATAAGAACCACGAAGATTATGTTATTAGAAACTAATTTTTAAAAATAAAAAAAACAATTCTTTTTGGTGTTTTTATATTTTAAAGAAGCAAAGTTAAAAGAAATAAAAATAAATAGTAATAATTAATTACCTCAAATTTGGAAACTAAGAAGATATATGAGAAAATATCTAGAAATACTTAAACTCCCAATTTTCTAAACATGTGAATTCCTAAAATCCCTCTAATATAATTATCAATTAATTACATGATCAATTGAATCTAACCTAACATGTATTCCTCTCTCAAGTAAACTAGACAACATATAATAATTAATCTAATCGCACTTTCATGTCAATCGAATTATATACTACTCATTAAGTTCATCAATTATGGATCACATATATAAGAATCATACATCTTTGTCTAGAAACTATGCATGTTATTTAATCAAGATAAATAATTAAATAATTCTCACAAATATATTTAATTTCCTCTATAGATTGATTTTTGGCTCAACAATTAATAATATAAAAATCATATTAAATAATATAATTAAATTAAAATCATAATTTGGATAAAATATTAGATCATCATATGGTAAAAATTGGGTTCATAAAACCCCTATATTAATAAATTAACTAGACATAATTTTGTTTATAAAGCTCATATTTTTCATAAAGAAAAACATAAAAATTGATATAGAAATGAGGAAAAGAAGAAGAAATACATTCAATCTCTTGAATTGTAATACCAATCTCTTCTTAAATCTTCACCAAAAATTGTTTTTTCTTTTGAATTTTTCTATATATTTTCTCTCCATAACTCTAAAAATTATGTTAATTTTAGCTCATTAGGATTTATGGGAAATTAGGGGGTTAAATGAAGCTTAGGTGGATTCTAGATCGTCAGATCAGCTTCAGATCAATGACTAAGATGAAAAAAGGAAAAATTAATAGCTCCAGCCAATAGGTAGATTGGTCTTAGTCCAAGGGGTTGTATCATTTACACATAGTGATATATGATTCATTTTTTATGGCTTGCGTGGCATACAGTTGGAAGGAATGGATGACTACTACGACGACACATAAAGAGACGATGATAGCACGATGAACTCGGAATGAACACGATTCTAATACATGGTAAGGCTCTGTGTCACTTTGTACATACGACTTTTTGTGATTGGCCTTATCCCCTTGCATGTGGTCTACGTGGCTTGCTCCATCAACTCTGATGCTTGCGTGGAATCCACGTGGTAGCTTTTGATTGGTCCTACGTTGAAAATTCATAAAAAAACCAAGAAAATTCTAAAAATTATATTTTGATCCCTTATCACTAAAAAATTCATATTTTAATATTTTAATCCCAAAAATACTACTTATTGAATAAAACGAGCAAATACTAAGTAGAAAATTACACTGATGACTTTACTTTCATTGAGTCATCACTTGGGTAACTGTTTCAACCTATATAGAGCTTTCTTCAACCTACATACATTTCCATCTTTTGTTGGTGACGAACGAAATCGGGGATAATAATGATTTCACAAATACTTATCCATTTTAAATTTTATTAATTCTCGCAAGTGCATGAATCATTTATAGAAATGATAAGTATACTCCCAATGTCGATTCAAGGAAATATTATTGTGTGGTTTTTAAATATTATTCAAGTTTTAAAAACAAAATTAAAAATAAACCTTCTAGTCACAATAATTAGTTTTTTGAAAAAAACTAATCTAATGCATATAGATAAAGATAAACATAGATTAAACAAATACTCATACAATTTAATACATTCATAAACAGTGAAGAATAATGAATATAATAATTTGGTAATTATATTTACTCATATTATTTAGGTTATTAAAGATATAAATTAATATTTATTGATTTTCTCTTTTTGGTATAATAGTGTTCTTAGGCAAAGCCCAAATTCTTTTATTTAATATTAATCCCTATTAATTAATTAAGTATTAAATTTTAGCTTTATTTCTAAAAAAATAACAAAACATCTAATCACAACTTTAGCTAGAGTCAGTTAATTAGATTTTATTCAATGTATCCAAATTAAACTTAAGAATTTAACTTTTTGAAAAATAACTTTCAGGTTTTAAAAATATTTAAGAAAATATGTTGTCAATATATTTTCAAATAATAATTCTTTGTAAAAAAACCTTTGAAATAGAACTTTGCTCTAAATATCCAAATAATTAAATCTAAAATAAAAGAGTATTACTCTAATTTAAGTCTAAGTAATTAAATATTAATTTCAACTCTCATATTAAGTTTGTTATTAAGAATAATGTACTCCTTCAAATAACATTCTTTATAAAAATCTTGAATAAAAATAAAATTAATTTATTTTAAGAAAATATTTTACCTATTTAATATTTTACAAGCATAATAACGTTATTATTATATCATATTCACTATCATCCATACATGTTATAATTGATCATAGAAAAATCAAGAATGACATAGAAATAACACAGATATATGACTACAAAAGGAATATAATTAATACCTTAACAATATCCTTGCAGAACTTATAAGAGTTGATTCTAAGATGGAAAAAATCCGATAGTAATTGAACTCCAGAATTTATTGAATCGAAAACTAGAAACTACTAAAACAAAAACATGTTTTCCTTAAAATTGAGGAAATAACTAAATAAATTCTAAAAGCTAAAAATATAAAAATCTACAGAAAAGAGAAAGAGAAAGTTACTAAAAACGTAACTTGGAAGCTTATTTTCTTGGTATACTGGGGTCTTATTTATAGGAAAGAATGTGATAAAAACTTGTGTTTTTGCCGCAACGGGATCAGATTGCAACCAGATTTTTGACCAGTTCAAACCTCTTTGTGTCGCGGCATACAATTATTTTTTTTCTTTATTTTTCATTATCTTTTTTATTCACTTTGGATAATATCAAATAAATAATATTCATTTAAGCTAAAAAAATGTGATAAATATGATTCAAATATTTTCTTTATTTTAATATTATATATTAAAATACTTGTAAAATACTACAATATACCCATTAATTTTAACAAATTGATTGGTCTAAAATATAATAGAATAAAGAAAATACAAATCCATTTTATTAATTAAATGACATTAAAACATGATATATTTAGTGTTTTCTAAGCACTTATTAGTTGGGAAACCGGAAGAAAGATCCATATACATTTTCGCTGACAAATCTCTATAGAGAAATGCATTATTTATGTCAAATTGAAGTAATGGTCGGTCTAAATTCATAGTAATCGAAAGTTTAACTCAAATAGTAGTCATCTTAGACACCAAAGCAAATTTCTCCTAATAGTCAATCCCATAAGTTTGAGCATATCCCTCAAAAAGTCTCTTGATTGTCAATCTTATAAGTTTGAGCATATCTCTTAGCCACTACTCTAGCCTTATTCCTATTCCATGTTCCATCAAAATGAAGCTTGATAGTGAATACCCACTTGTAACCCACAGTCTTCTTTCTCTTTAGTGATTCAAAAAACTCCTAAGTACTATTCTTATAGAGAGCTTTCATTTCTTCTAACATAGTTGCTTTCCATTTGAGATCTTGAAGAGCCTCTTGAAAATGACTAGGCATAGGTATAGAAGAAATCTGAATTGCAAAAACTATATGAGGTTTAAACAAAGAGTGATGAGAAACAAAGTCAAATATGGAATAAAAAATATTATATGAAGGTTTATAAAACCCAATTTATCAGGTTATTTATGAGTTCTACGAAGATACCTCCTACTTTGATCATTATCTAGTGGATTTAAGATAGTGTGCTAACACTACAAGGTCCAAAAGTATATTAGAAGTGAAGATATCAATAATAGAAGATGAAGGATGAACATGTACCTCATCGTCAATCTCAGAAGACTTATTTGAAGGCATGGTAGTATCATCAAGAGGAACATTTGAGTTAAAAGGTGGGGCCATAGCAATAACATACTTATTTCTCCTACCAAATTGCATGTCGAAAATATGAGGTGGTCTAAACTAATTAGCTAGTTTCTTTTTTTCAGGTTCGGGTTCTCTTGAAGGAGAAGAGTCCTCCCCCTCACTATAATTCCATAATTTTTTTCCTCCAACCATAATTTCTCATCTTCCTTACTCTTAATCTCCCTCTGAAAAAGGAATCAATGAGATGTCGTCAGAGAAATAAGACTTATGTTTAGAGTGATGAATATCTATAGACAGAAAATATTTATGGTTAGGTGGGTGAAAACATTTATATCCTATATGTGTGTCAAAATACCCACACAAAAAAATTAAGAACACGTGGATCAAATTTGTCTTGATGAAGTGCATGAATATGAACATAACAAACATAGCCAAACACCTAAGGAAAGATACTAAGTACAGAGGATAAAGTGTGAAAAAGAGATAATTTCCTTAAAAGAGTCTGATAGTCAAGAATACGAGTAGGCATTTGTTGTCTCTTTTACGAGAACATAAAAATGTGCAAGTATACACGGTCACAAATAATAAAATTGATAAGTAAAATTATCGTTCTCATAGAGATTTATTACTACAGTTTATGGAGTACTAAAATTGTTTCACTCTGATTTTATCCAAATGATCAAAAAGTTGGAAGATGTTTTAACTAACTAAGAGTTTTATAATAAAATAGAAGAAAAATCTAGGATTGAAGTTTCACCAAATTAATCCACTCGAATCATATTATTCCCTCTTGATTTATATTTTTTGTAAATTTAATTTGTCAATAGAGAACTACTAATTTTATCCATATGTCTCTTCTGATAACAAATAGACACACTTTGCTAAAATAATTCACTATATTCCTCTGAGAATTAAATTTACCAAGATTCATTACGTTCAAAGTTCTCTAATAGTCACACATACAATAAAGAATGTTTCTCTCCTTTCATCATACATGTTACCCTAAACACGAGCAATACACACAAAAATTCCTTTTCCAAGTTTATTTAAGTGTCACGGATCAATTGATAAATTTTCCAATAATCAAAAGCATTAAGCGCAAATAAAATAAACAACTTAAAAACATTTCACAAATCATTCCAAAATAATTAAATCCAAGCTTCATAAATTTAGCAACACAACAACCCTAGAAAATATTTAAATTATTTCATAACAAATATTAAAATTACAATACGCAAATATTAAAGCATTTAAGGAATATTAGATGAAAAACAACACAAAGAAAATAAAAAATGTTTCGTCTAAGCAGAAACACAACAAAAGCCAAAAATGGCTTTTGCGTGTTCCACAGTCACCTCTCCAAGTATCACAAAAAAAATACATATTTATAGCTTCGAGAAAATATAAAAAAATATAACAAGTAGGAGACAAAAATTATTCTTCTCACAGACGCGTATAAAAAGTTTATCGCGCAAAATAGTGGACAACGTGCGCTGTTTCTGATTTTATTTTTAATTAAAATTGCATGCCACGTGTTTGCATCTGATTCTTTGAAAGAAATAATGAGACACGTGGCAGCTTCGTTTTCAGTGGAATGGGAGGTCGCATGCTGGTTCGATGAACCGCATTGCACGGGAAATAAGCATGTTGCTCGGTATACGACAACTTGATTCCACTCGTGTGGAGCGTGGGACCAATGCACAATTCTAGACCGTTCAAAGTTGATCCAACGGTGAGCGATGAGATGTACCTCAGGAGAAATTTCTACGACCTACAAGGATAGGTGGGCCCCACTCTACAGGCCATGCAACGTGCAATCCGAGAAACCAGGTCCAATCGCCTATATCGTGTCTATATTACATGCGCCTGATCCTCACTGTTTATTACCTGATCGGACGGTGCGTGTTGCACGTTGATGATGGCGCGCGTGGTCCTCCTTTTCCTGCACAAAAAAACAAAGATTCTCTAATTGTATTTTAGCCCTCCAATTTAATTCAAATTAACTTTTAAACTTTTGTTAATTGTAATTAAGCCCTTTTTCTAATTTAAATTAACTTTTAAACTTTCGTTAATTGCAATTAAGCCCTATTTTAATTCAAATTATATTTTCAAACTTTTATTATTTGCAATTAAGTCCTTTTTTCGATTCAAATTCTTTAATTTTCTTTAAAATATATTCCTTAAAAAACTAACAGTAAATATTAATTTAATTAATTAAAATTAACTAAAAACATTAAGAACATAGCAATTGTAATTAATAAAATGGACAAAAATAACTATATAACATACAATTATCAGCATTCAGTTATAAGAAAAGCATAAGTCATAACAACCTCAGCCCAAAAATTCTTATGCTTAGCTACACTATTCTGTTGTAGTGTATAAGCACATGTTGTCTAGTGAAGGATTCCATTGATTTTTAAGAAAGAAAATAAGGGGAATAATATGAGTAACATCACTCCTAAGTTTCAATAAATAAATCTCAGTGACTCAAGTATAATCATCAATAAAGGATACAAACTATTTATGACTAGAGGTAGTAAAAGTAGAGAAAGAACCCAATACATTAGCATTTTTTAACACTAATTTTGAAAGTAGTCCGTGTATTTTGGGCAAAGATGCATTGTTCACAAATTAGACTGAAAACAAAAATATTAAAAAATAGTTTAGGAAACAAACATTTTTTAATAAGCAAATGGTGGATATCTTGGACGATAGTGTCATAACATAATTCTTGTTCTATCACTTTTTCTATCCACTTTAAAACCATAACTAGGATTATCAATTCCTTTCTCCAAGTAATAAAGATCTCATCTCTCTCTAGTATCAATCATCATCTTCATTTGATGATTCTGAAATACACAATGAGTATAACAGAAGGTTATAGAATAATCCATATTCTTATTGAGTTAACTAATTGACAAAAGGATATTCTTAAGAGTACGTGAAAATAAAATAGAGGACAAAAAAAGTGGTTGATAGTGAGATACTATCAGCTCTCAAAATTAACATTGGTATCCCATTGGCAACCTGAATAGATTTAACATGAAAGGATGTTAAAGAATTACAAAATAGAGAGGTTACTAGGCATATGATCAGTGACTCTTGAAACAATAAGCCAATTGTCAGAAGTAGAAGAAATAAATGCGAAAAAATTACCTCCTTAAATAGTTAACATATATAATGTAATAGGAAGATATATATATATATATAATATAATATAATAATTGGGATAACCCAGAAAGAAAGAAAACAATCTAATGCCAGCATCGAGGAACAGATCTATCAAGTGAGGCTAATCCATCATCGAATGAGGCTGATTTGTCATCATAGAGTGAGGATGTAAATAGAATCATGGCTATCTGTCATTGGCTAAGGCAAGGACAAGGCTCAATGGAAAGTGTAATGCTCAACAACAAGGGTAGGGCTCGATGAGAAGGATAAAGTTTTATTTCTCTTAGGTTAGGATAGCAATTCCCCCTTCTACCTTTGATGCTAAATTGTATTTAGAATAGGGAAAAGCTCTTGATTATTTCATTAACCCTAATAGGGTTTTATACAAATATGTTAATCATATTAAGGAAATATGATAAATACAATTATAAATACAAATATTTATAGAATAATAATGAATAAATAAATACTCCTAGAATTAATTTTAAAAATAAATGTAATAAATTTACATTTCAATGGAACCCAATTTTTCTTTAACTTTACTATCTTTAGCGGGTATAGTTTCTAAGAGTTAAAATAATTCAATAATTTTAAAGTCTTGAAATATATCTAATAGTGCCTTTTCCCATTGTAAGTTATGGAAATATTTCACTAAATGTGATAGTATAATCCTATTTGAATATTCAAGGGACCTTATATAGTGATATGAAGAATACTAATGCACGGTCTCCATTTACTATATTGTCTTTATTAAATTCTTCAAATTAATCATATATATTTAAGATAATTTATGGAAAAAATTCCAATTAGGTCCAAAGAATGGAAATTAATTTCTAAACCTATTTGGAAAATAATAAAAAGCATGACAATTGTCAATTTTAAAATAGATGTACCAAGTATGGGCTTTTTAGGGTTTTGGTAGGAGAAAACTTGATCTCATGCTTGAGTATAATGAAAATAATTATTGGTAGTAGCATGAATCCTATGATCTTTCATTCTTTCTCTGGAAAAGGACCAATATCTTAATTGTGTTTTGAAATAAATCTTTAAATTTCAAGAGTCGAAAACAATTTCTCTTTCGTTCATCATATTATGAGCGATTTCAATGAAATCTGATTCTTTTAAAATTGTTTCATAATATTCTCTTGATTTGGGGATGGTTAATGGAGATAAGTTATTTTTATGATAAATAGATGCGACTTGATTTGTAATTTATTAGCATCTTCAATCTTGATAAGAATAACTGTTTTTCTTTGAGCTTGTTTTAACTCTTCCTTTTTAGGAAGTTTTATGAGAGATCTTTTTATATTATTGCTTGAAGGAAAGGGTGGAGTGCTCCTCTTGAAAGCTCATTTTACCTACTTTCTTCGTGGCCTTGTAATTACTCTCTAGTTAAGAAATCTGGAAGAGTTTTTTATTCTTCTCGAATAAACTCGAAGTTGAAATCAAATACTGATAGTATTACCTATCATCTAGTAAAAATTTGTTTAGAAGTTAGGTTTTTGACGTCCTTTTCAAGGACCTCTTTTGCAAAATGATAATAAATTCTTAATAAGAATTTTTTATTAAGGATCCTGAAGCTTTGAGATGTTACGCACTATCATCAAAATTTATTTTTTTATAATAGAATAATCCTTTTGAGATGACTTTTATAGCCCTGAAGTGAAGCACACTAGGGCCTATTTTACGTCTAATTTCTGTTTGAAGATTCCTCTATATCGAATATTAGATGCATTTATTTCTATTATTTTAATGTGTTAGGATCTGGTAGAGACAAAAGTGAAAATTCTTTTGTTTAAGCCTTATTTTTCTGACAATAGTAGTACAAGCTAGACTCAATTTGGGTGGATTCTTTCTTAATCTTTCATAGAGAAGTCTAGTATCCTGTTGAAGTTCTTTACTGTAGAAACACATTCATTCGAGTGCTGATTGGAACTATATCGATGAAGGAAGAGTGCCTATAAATACTTTTCTAAAACAACACTGGTATTAAATATTGCAAATGGAGGAAGAATTCTTATTAACTAAAACCTCTTTAACATTACATTTTGTAATAAGAGTATTTGTCTATAAACTACTTTCTTACCTAATAAAAAGTTATCTAAAATGGTTATTTTAGGAACCCCATTTTTAATCATGTTTTATCCGTTTAAATCACATAAGAAGGTATAACTTCTGATCTTAAAGGTCACACAACAAATTCTAAATTCTCAAAAGAATCTCAAAAGAATCTCAAAAGCATGAAATTAATAATATTAACAGCAAGGTTAATGGAAACTAAAATATTCTTTAATTCCTTAAAGATTGAAGTAGGGTACAAAATGATAATAGATAAAATTATGCCAGCATATATGCAAAATAGAGTCAAATTTCTAAAATAGAAATTTGAAAGAAAGATATTTGTTGAATTGAAAAATGCCTTATAGTAAAGAAAGAGATGTCTGGTATAATTACCATATGAAACAAGATTTAAAGAGTCAAATTTCCACCAAAGCTAGGTTCATTTAAATGAATGAGCGCCATCTATAAATTTGCAAAAAGGAATTAAAGATCTCTTAAAAAAGAGATTGATTAGCTAAAGAAAATCTTCCTCATCTTGCCTAGTTTTCTACGTAGAAAACACCTCTTCCTCATCTTGCCTAGTTTTCTACGTAGAAAACACCTCTGAATTAGAACTAGAAGTACTAGGATTGGTAATAAATTATAAACTTTTAAATAAGTTTTTTATGTGGATTAAATATCCAATCATTAATAAAAATAACATAAATTGTCTTTATAAGGCGACGAACTTTTCAAAATTCAATTTAAAAGGTTATTATTGGTAGATTCACTAAAAAATATACATATATCATTCTCATTGTACACTTTGGGAATTATAAGTGAAATATCATGTCCTTCGATATTAAAAATGCTCTGTCAGAATTCTCAAAAAATATGAACAATTTTTTTAATCCTTATATTGGATTTACCATCATTTACATTGTTGATGTGTTGATGTTCTCTAAATCAATAAATCAACACTAGAAAGATATAAATATGTTTTTTAAAATTTAAAAATAAGCAAGACTTATTATTTCTACTAAAATGATGAAATTATTTCAAATGAAAATACGTTTTTAGGCAATATTATTGATCAAGGATTTATAACTCTCATTGATCAATCTATAATCTTTGTTAAAAAGTTTCTTGATGAGATTAATTATAAAAAAAATAATTGCATAGATTTTTAAACATTTATAATTATTTGGTAGATTTTTATAAAAATCTTTAATAAGGAACCATACCTCTCTATGAAAGATTAAAAAAGAATCCATTTGAGTGTAGTTCACCTGTTACTATTGTTGTCAGAAAAATAAAGTTTAAAGCAAAAGAATTGTCATGTTTATCACTACAAAATCCTAACACATTAAAAATAGTAGAGACAAATGCCTTCGACATTGGATATGGAGGAATCTTAAAAAAAAATAGGTATAAAAAAGATCTTAGTACGCTTCACTTCAAAAGTATGGAAGCCACATCAAAAGAAATATTCAAATATCGAAAACAAAATTTGGTGATAGTTCTTATCATTTCAAAGTTTCAGAATGATTTCTTTAATTAATTTTTTTTATTAAAAATTGATTATCTTTCTACAAAAGAGGTATTTGAAAAGGACGTTAAGAACCTAACTTCTAAACAATTTTTTGCAAGATTTCATACAATACTACTGATGCTTGATTTTAATTTGAATTTATTTGTAGATAATCTAATTCTCTTTTAGATTTCCTTAATAAATAGTATTTACAAGGTCAGAAAGAGAGTAGGCAAAAAATATTTCAAAAGGAGTGTTGCAAACTCTCTTTCAAGTAGTAATATAAAAAGATCCCCTACAAAACTTCCTAAAAGGGAAGAGTTTAAAGAAGTGCAAAAAATGGAAAGGGTTATTCTTATCGAGAATGTAGATGCCAATAAATCACCTGATCGTGTAGCATCAATTTATCTTAAAGATAACTTATCTTCATTTATTGTTAGTAAAATGAGAGAATATTATGAAACAATTATAAAAGAATCAGATTCTGTTGAAATCACTTGTAATATAAGGAATATAAGAGAAATTGCTTTCTTAAATCTCAACCTTAAAAGAGTAATTTCAAAACAGGATTGGATATTTTCCCTTTTGTTAGAGAAAGAATGAAAGATCTTAGGATTCAACCAACTATCTACGATTGTTTTGATTATATTCTAGCATGGGATCAAGTTTTCCTTTATCAAAACCCTAAACAAGCCCATACTTGGTAGAATTGGACTTCAGTTTTGAAAAAGAGTGAGAGTGTGTGGGCGATAGTGTTTAATGCAAACAGAGCCTTGAAAATGAGAGGGTGTTTATTGGGCTTAATAGAGAACTCAATTGTGTGAAGGGGAAGATCCTTGGTCATCAACCATTATCGTCGATGTGAGAAGTTTTCTCAAAGGTTCATCATGGGGAGAAGAGTAGTGATGCTTTGTGAGGTTAGGGATGACTTAAATAAGGCTAGTTCGAATGAGGTTGGATCAACCCTTATCACATGAGGAGTTGGGCCAAGCACTTCAAATGGGCATGTAGGCTATGAAAAACTAGACATGGATAAACGCATGGAACTGGATAATACTAACCGTGTGTCCAGTTATTTTAATTTTGGTGGGTTGAGTGGATATATTCCTATACAAAATAATTATGGGCATGTTGGGATAGAAATAAATGGAATGCTATTAGTGGTTCTCAAATGGGTAACAAACATAATCAACAAAAAGAAGTCTTTGATGTGAACATTGTTATAAAAATTGATACACAAAGAACACCTGTTAGGAACTACACGGAAAACCTTTGGATTGGAAACCAAGGTAGAATTATAGAAATCGTGGCTATCAAGCCACTATGCATCACTAAATTAAAATATCTCAAAGAGAAAAGAATTTCAATGTAGAAAAAATGGAGCAACTTTATAAAATATTTTCTAAATTTCAAACATCAAGTTAGTCTTCCAATTATGTTCCCTTTGGTTCACTTGGTTATGAAGGTAATTTATAAAAACATGAAACACTATATACAAAATTGAAACTCACTTGATCATTGACTCTGATGCATTAGAACACATTATCGATGGTTGTCACCTTTTTTCTTCATTTTACCTTGTGTTGGAAATCTTAAAATGAAAATTACAGATGACATTCTTTCATCCATTGTTATTAAATGGAGTATTAAATTTTTGACTCTATAACTCTTGAATCAGTCCTCTATGTTCCAAATCTATCATGTAATATATTATATATTAGTAAATTAACAACACATTTAAATTACTCTGCTAATTTTTTTTCTCTCATCTTGTATATTTTAGGGCCTATAATCGAGAAAGATGATTAAGAAGGGACTCTACAACTTTGAGGCAATAAATATGAGTGAACAATGTTAAATTATAAATTATAGTTCTACATATTTCTATAGGAATAGTGAAATTTTGTTGTAGTACTTTAGATTGGGTCACCCTAATTTTTAGTATTTAAAACAATTTCTTATTCAAAATAAAAGATTGGTTGATTTACAATGTGAAGTATATGAACTTGCAAAACACCATTGTACCTCATTCCCAAAATCCAAATATGCACCATCTAAGTTATTCACCATAATCCACAGTGATTTGTGGGGACCATCTCAAACTCTGAATCGTACCTATATGAAATTGTTTGTCACCTTTATTGATTATCATACTCGCATATGATTGGTTTATTTATTAAAAACTGATATCCATACTATGTTTATTAATTTTCACTATATAATTCAAACATAAATTCAAATTTTGTGCACTAATAATGGTATCAAATATTTTAATAATACCCTTGGAATTATCTTCGACACCATGGAATAATCCACCAAACTTTTTGTGTTTACACTCCTTAATAAAATGGAGTTGCATAACGAAAAAATCAACACCTACTAGAAGTTACACATGCCCTAATGTTTACAACCAATATGCCAAAAATGTTATAAGGAGATGTTTTGTTAACATTTGCTCATCTCATAAATAGAATGCCTAGTCGTGCTCTTTCCTTTGAAACATCTTTCCATAAACTAAAAAAAAAGTTTTCCTACCTCTCGTCTCATTTCAAATATCTCCCTCAAAGTGTTTAGGTGTACTACTTTTGTACATATTCATTCCCATAATTGAAGTAAACTCATTTTATAGCTCTCAAATGTGTGTTTATTGGATGTTCTTCTGTTCAAAAAAGATATAAATGTTATGATCCATCAAAAGAGGGTCTTTACTAGCATTGATGTCACATTCTTTGAAATCACCCTATATTACAATAACTCTTCAGGTGGAAAATATGAATAAAGATTAATTTTTTAACTTTGATTTCTCCTTTTCCAAGACTACTATCCCAAATACTAGTGTTGAACCTACTACACCATATCATCATAATGAGCCATTTATAAAAAAAAACTTTAACCCAAGAGAAGATGCTGACACACAAAAAAACAAGGAGATACCTATTTATTTGAGATCAAAATCAAAGTACAAGGAGAAAACTCATACTTGACACTCTAAAAGAGTCCAATTTGATGATGGATTCCAGAAACCTTGAGTCTTCTTTTAATCTAGAAAATATTGAGCCTGCTATTGATAATTTATCCATTGCTCTCGAGAAATAGAGTTGATCTTATACTCTACATCCTATATCAAAGTTTGCATCGTATGATACATTATCTCCTAAATTTCATCCTTTTATTTCTAACCTTGGCAGGATAAACATTCCAAAAATTATTGACGAGGCATAAACAACCCCCAAGTGGAGAGAAGCACTAATGGAAGAATTGCAAGCTTTAGAAAAAAATGGAACTTAGTATGTGATTGATTTACCACAAGGAAAAAAACATATTGGTTGCAAGTGGGATTTTACATTTAAAATATAAAGTCAATGGAACAGTTGAACATTACAAAGCTTGCTTGGTTGCTAAAGGTTTTACCCAAACCTATTGTGTTGACTAAGTTAATTTCAGTTAGGTTTCTATTGTCTTTAGCAGCGAACCTGAATTGAACTCTTTAACAACTAGACATAAAGAATGCATTCCTAAATGGTACATTAGACAAAGAAATTTTCATGACATTATCACCAATATTTTGTGAACATGACAAGAAGAATATGGCGTGCAAATTGAATAAAGTCCCTTTACTAACTTAAACAATAACCTAAAGCATGGTTTGATAGATTTATGAAGGTGATGAAAGGCAAAGGATATCAACAAGTACATTCAGATCATACCATGTTTTTTAAACAATCCCAAGATGGGTTGAAGATAATTTTGATTGTATGCATTCATGATTTAATACTTATCAAAGATAATTTAGTGGAGATTGAGAGATTAAAAAGGTTTCATGCCACTTGGGACAAATGCGTTACTTATTGCGTATGAAATTTGCTAGGTCAAGAAGGGGTATTAGAGTTTCCTAATGGAAATTATTCTTGATCTCTTAATGGAAACTGTTATGCTTGGAAGTAAACCAAGTAACACCTTAATTGAAGAAGGAAAGAAACGAGAAATGATGGAAAACCAGCTGAGAAGGATAGATATGAGAGACTGGTTGGAAAGTTAATCTACCTATTGCACATAAAAATTGACATTACATTTGCAATTAATGTGGTAAGTCAACATATACATTCTCTAAAATAAATTCACACAGAGTTAGTATACAGATTTCTTAGATATCTCAAGAACTCCCCAAAAAAGGACTATTCTTCAAAAAAGTCAAAGGAAGAAAAATAGAAGTATTTATAGATGCAGATTGAGCAGGTTCAATAGAAGATAAAAGATTTGTTATTAGATATTGTACTTTTGTTTGGGGAAACCTAGTAACATAAAAAAGTAAAAAAAAAAACAAAACATAGTTGCCAAAAGTAGTGCCAAAATTGAATTCTGAGTTGTTGCACAAGGGATATGTGAAGGGTTATGGTTGAAGAAACTCTTGGAAGAACTACAGATCAAAGAAAAAGTTTCACTCAAATTCTACTATCATAACAAAGATACTGTCAATATTTTTCTCAACTTAGTTCAACATGATCGGACCAAACAGGTTGGATAAGCATTTTATCAAAGAAAAAGTTGAGAATGAGATCATTTGCATGACCTACGTTCTCACACAAAAACAAATGATAGGTATCTTTACCAAAGATCTTTCTTAACAAAGTTTTGATTTATTTGTGTACAAGTTAGACATGATTAATATCTATGATCCAACTTGAGAGAACATAAAAATCCTAAATTATTAGAGATTTAGTACTCAAAATAAATAAATCAGTTAGAGATATTATTTGTAAACAACTTGCTGTTAGGATATTAATTAAGAATATCTTTTATTTTAAAATTCAGTTATGATTTTATTTTGCTGTATTATAAAACTACCAATGTACATGTACTTTGTTAAGATGAATACAACAATCAGAAACTGTTTTACATTTATTTAATCTTCATTTAACCTTGCTTTCGTTTAGCCCTCAATTTTTCTAGTTGGCTATGTAGCAAGGAAAATGCAACGGAAGTATGGCTCACTGCCATTTGATCTTGAGGCTTGCTGCTGCCTTCTGCCAAAAAGGATACCATGGGATTTGCCTTCTAAGTTATCTTAATTAGCTAATAGAAAAGGAGATTAAGCAGTTGCTATATATGAAAGAAGATTCTAGCTTATTGGAGGTAGTTGAAGAACTTGAAGATACGGAAACACAACTTAGATTGGATCCGTATAATAGTGACCATAAAGTATACAGGCCAAGAAGGCAGCTTTGTTAAACCGAAACTGATGTACTGTTTACCAGCTGTCCACTGATGGGTGTACGTATCTTGTTACTTTTTGTATTGGGCATTAAAGGACCCTTTATTATCTGATATACATGTGTCTGATATGTTATCATAGGTGCATCTGTAGTTCTCTAGGATTTCTCAAAACCACTGATATTATCTGAGAAGTTGTCCGCCTATTGCTTTTGGCATCCACAACTGTGCGGCATGGATTTTGCATGTATTCAAAACACATCTCTGCCTTCGGTTCATCCACTGACCGTGTAAGCAATATTAATTTAGCCTCAGAAATGTTGCCTTCTGGGTTGATGGCCTTGGGTATTGTTGAAAAAACAAAAAATACCTTTCCACAGAAGAGTTCTTAAAGTTGTATTATTGTTTTTATATTAAATTCATTACAATTGTATATCTATCTATAAGAAAATTATCTTGATTTACCTTTGCTAATCTCTTGGTTTTTCATCGGTTTCAATAACTTTTGTCCAAACTTGTGGAGTAATTTAAGGAGTAAATTAAGGAATGTTAACTACTTTATTCAATGAGTAAATCAAGGACCTTAATTTAAGAAGTAAATTAAGGAGTAAATCAAGAACCTTAATTTAAGGAATAAAGTAAGGAGTATTAACTACTTACTTTAATGAGTAAATCAAAGAGTGTCAACTCCTTATTTCGAGAAGATCTTAATTCAAGGAGTAAATCAAGTACAATATCCTTATATATAGATGTACAATTGTAATGAATTAAACATGAAAGGAATAATACAACCTTGAGAGCTCTTTTGTGGAGAGTTATTTCTTGTTTTTTCAATAACAAAAGAGCTCTCAAGGTTGTATTATTTCTTTCATGTTTAATTCATTACAATTGTACATCTATATATAAGGAGATTTTCTTTGATTTACTCCTTGAATTAAGGAGTTAACACTCCTTAATTTACTCCTTGAATTAAGGTCCTCGATTTATTCATTGAATTAAGGAGTTAACACTCTTTAATTTACTCCTTATTTAATCCTTAAATTTCAATCCAATACTCCCCCTCAAGCTAGATCCAAAAGTCGTTGAAACTGATAAGAAACCAAAACAGCATAGGTAAAACTAACAAAAATGCTGATTACGATAGCAAAAAAAAGGGTTAAGGATGGACTTGTATCCCAAAGCAAGCCCAAAGATAACATTGGTTGCAGCTCTAGTTCTGCAAGAGTTAACAACATCTTGCATAGGGCTGTATGCATTGCTAGTATAATACTCGAACACAAGATCAACTCCAACATTAGCAACTTTAGCAACATTAACAACATCTTGCATATGACCTCTTCTTCATCATAAGACTCTCCCTACACATCGGGTAGGCAAGAGCTACAAAAAAGATTTAATCCATCATCGCAGGGGCTTAGTGTCGATGTTAGACCTTTCCTTTTACCAAATACAGAAAGTGGAAGTCACTACATTGACGTGAGATCTCTCTATGGTCAATATGATAGTGTAGAAAGTTCTTTAAAAGCTAAACTTGATACTTTGTTTCAAAAGACAATAAAATTGGAAGAGAAATTAGAGAAATTTGGTTTGAAAAAAAAAGGAACATGAAATCACCTTGATAGAGTGCCAAATGCACTTTGAGACATCATAGACTCTACTGTTGGAAGTAGGGATAAAATTACAAGAGCTACAAAACCAGTTGGTTCATGTAAGAGAAACAAAGCTTTATTTCTCTTGCATGAACCATTGGGTCAGAAATTCTCGAAACAGGAGTAGAAGGTGAACTAGGCTATGACTTTCCTCCAAGTATATGCAGTTTCAACAGAGGAATAACAATTGTTCACGAAGATCGACTTGCTCTGATTTCATGTTGAAAAAACAAGAAATAATTCTCCACAAAAGAGCTCTCAAAGTTGTATTATTTCTTTTATGTTTAATTCATTACAGTTGTACATCTATATATAAGGAGATTGTTTTTTATTTACTTCTTGAATTAAGGTTTCCTTGAATTAAGGAGTTAACACTCTTTGATTTACTCTTTTAATTAAGAAATTTACACTCCTTAATTTACTCTTTAAATTAAGATCATTGATTTACTACTTGAATTAAGGAATTAATACTCTTTGATTATACAGCGTTAATTTATTATTTAATTTATTCCTTAAATTTCTCTCCGATAGGTATATTAATCAGTGAGGACTCGAGAACAAACAAGCCTTTGTACGAAGAGAAATGTTTGGACTTAATCCAGTTAAAAACTAATGTTTCATATAGGAGGTATTGGCCTCGGCCTCCTTGCAGGCTTCTTTCTTTTATTGTTTAGATTCATAGTTTTATTTTTTTTAAAATTACAATTTTCCGGCAAGGTTTCACAGCCTGAAACCCACTTCTGGAACATGCTGGAAACAAACTGACTTTTTCTTCAACATAATGATTGGACTTTTGACCTTGGACATTCCAAACTTGATTGATCAATTACTGATTGTGGACACGTGATAGACATATTGTCTCATTTTTACGTTTGTAGACGCTTGGTGAGTATTCTAGTTTTTACTACGTAGGTTGAGCATCTTTTTCCTTCATGTCCATTCTTATTTTTCAATGAGCCGTATGTCTTACGTGAACTTGGTGATCAATTGAAAACCTTGTCTTTCATGACATCATGCGGATATATTTGGCGCGGGTATGTTTGGAGACTATAATAACTTTCTGGGTCTCTTCACTGCAGCGAAACCTAATCAAGTCTTTTTAATGTAGTTCAATCTATTGCTTCTTCGAAATCAATATTGGCACTGAGAGGTGCTGCATATCATGAATATCTCTCTTCACTGTGACGTATCTCAAAATCAGAGGCTTTCCGTATATTGCAAAACAATGACATCATAGGAAATCCAAGAAGGTTTTGTATTTTGTGTCACCAAATTAGTATGCATTTCTCAAATCAGATGCATGAATTGCAATAATTGATATGGTTTATATGATTTTCAGGTACAGGTTAGAGAGCTCGACACTAATTAAGTACAGGCAAAATATTGCATTCACGTAAAAAATATGAATAACAATTTGTAAATTGTATAAAAAGTTCATACAAATTTGTCTAACATAAATATTACAGAATTTGTACAAAATTATGTACAACGCATAAAATCTAAAAAATAAATTAAATTATATGAAAATTTTGTACATATTTACCTAAAAAAATAATATAAAATTTGATTAAACTTTTGTACTTCATACAGAAATTAAAATTATATATTAAGAAACATAATATTGAAATAAGTATATATATATATTATTTTATATGTTACACACAGTACATAATTTTGTACATATTATAAAAGTATACAATTATTTTATAAGTGGTGCAGAATCTAAAAAAAATTTATAAGTCTTACAAATTCATTGAAAATAGTCATCGATATTGATCGTTGGACCTTTAAAACTGAAAAATATATTAAATTATACATAAATTTTGTACATATTTATATAAAATAAATAGTATAAAATCTGAACAAATTTTTGAACAGCGTACATAAACTGAATATATCTTAATAAACATAATATTCAAATAAGTATATGCTCTTACCCAACCAAACTTAATAGTACATAATATACATATCATTTTGTAAGATATATACAAATAGTATATAATTTTGTTTACGTTATATACAATTATTTTATAGTTGTACAAAATCTAAAGAAATTTTTTTAAGTCTTATAGATTGGATGGAGGTTTGATGGTGATATGGGTGAAGACTAGATGTATGATTATTTGTCTTTTTAATATGTGTTTTTTTAAAAGTAAATTATACTTTTCGTCTATAAACTTTATCACTTTTAATACTTTGGTAACAAAAATTTTTGTAATTTTTTTATCCACTTACTTCATATTTAATAATTTCAGTCTAAATTTAAAAATAATGGACTAAACTTTTTAAATTATAAAAGTTAAGGGATCAAATAATTCAAAAAATAAGTTTCTTTAATATGTTAATTAGTTTAATTTTTAAATTAGGACTAAATGTGTTAAATATGAAAATTAAGTCCAAGAAAAATTACAAATATTTTGTTAAGGGATGAAGTTAAAAGTGTTAAAGTTAGTGGACAAAAAGTATAATTCATCCATTTTTTAACTGTGCCTTTTATTTATTAAACCTGTTATTTTTGTTTTTTTATGTTAGATATAAATACTCTTTATATTAGTCTCATACTCCTCGAAACCAAGAATAAGTAAAAAAATTTAAGAATGAATAATAATCCAAATTCATTACCTTTAATGAAAATATACTTAATATTCGTACTTATTTATTAAGACAATACAAATCCATTATTTTTACGAAAAGAGTATTATAAGTTTATTTTCAAAAAAACAGCTAGACATGCACCACATGTCACAGTTCGTAACTAGACACATGATGCATGTTTGGTGCGTGTCTGAGGGCTTTTTTAGAAAATGAAATTCTATTACTCTTTTTGTAAATATAATGAATTTATGTTGTCACAACAAATAAGTACATGTTTAAAGTATAATTTCGTTAAAAGTAAGTATTTATACTACCTTTTCCCCAAAATTTATGTACGGGCAATTTTATAGTTAAAGATACACATTTTTGCACATTTTTTCTCTACTAACATAGTGTTATCACATATCATTATTATTTAGAAAAATAAATCACTTATCCATTTAATTTTTCAAATAAATATACCATGTAACACGATATATGGAATAGAGACATGTGTATTCTAAGAGATGCCATGTGCCCCTCTCAATTTTAAAAAAAATGTATATTTTGTTTGCATTGTATGTTTAGCATTTGTTTTATGTATAATTTGATTGTTGTCCACGTAAAAAATTATTCAAACATATATTTTTTAGTTTTGAAGAGTTTTATGAACAATTATATTAAAATATTATTCTATATATCATGCTTTTATAGAAAAGAGCTAATAAAATTGTTACATTTTTCTTTCATTTTAATTATTGTACATAAAAGTTATATTTTTGAATATATTTTTTTAAAATTTTCAACATTTAAAAGAACAGTCACTATCTAATAGAGAACAAAAATACTTAGTTTATTATCATAAAATATCCCAATTTGAATAATTTTGACAAATTATAGCTCGATATTTCCTGAGCCAATCTCAAACTATCATATAACTACATGTTGTGCTCTAGTTTATCATAGGCTAGCTGCACATCTTGACTCCTCTAATCTCTCTAGCTTCTAGCGAGAAACTATAGCAACATATTTGGCATATATTGTCTAATGTAAAGACTTCTTCATGGACTCCATATTTCCCTTAAAGTCAACCTAAGCCTCCTGCATAAATTCCAAATCTTCAACCAACTGCCTCGTCTTGGCTACTAGGTTACGAACATCATCCCAAGTAGGCCTCTCAAGCTCTAAGGTATCGGGTGCATAAAATGATATCGTTAGGGTCATGATGGGAGGATCCAAATCAATAGACTCAAAGCCCATCTCATATGTCATAAGTATAAGTGGTCTACTAGCACAACTAGCGATGAGCCTACACTCTTGGGAGGTAACTCTAAAATAATAACCTTTCCCTAAATAGTATTGGAATATTATAGATCAAAACTTAATAACACTCAAGAACAATTTTCCAGAAATTCTTAGAAACTCTCAAAATTTTGTTTCTGATTTCTTTAACTTGCTTATTACATTACTACTGAGAAGTATTTATAGAAACAACTAATAAATCTAAGTCATACAACATAAACCTACCAAAACAATCTAAACCATACACATATCTCCTTACCTAACCCATTTCCCACCAACCATGAGTTGTATCCTTATCAATCCAGATCATCACCATAGAAGCTTCCATGAGCTGGACTTCAAATGGGCTAGAATATTTCAAAGAACTTGGGCTTGTAAACAAGTTTACAAAACAACACTCCCTTTTAAACTTGTTTTATGATGCCAAGCAAATTTCTCAATTTGACAAAGTCTTCTTGCTTGAGCGGTTTAGTGAATATGTTGACAATTTGATCTTGTGATTTCACATACTCGAGTTGTACATCCTTTCTTGTGATGTAATCACTGATGTAATGATATCGAGTATTTATGTGTTTGCTTCGATCGCGAAAAATAGTATTTTTGGCTAAGGCAATAGTTGACTTGTTGTCAACAAATTTTGATTGGCTCTTCTTGTATCATGTTTAGCTCCTTCAACAAGTTTCTCAGCCAAATTGCATGGCACACACATGAGGTAGCTGCTACATATTCTACTTCATAGCTAGATAAGGTGACAATCAGTTGTTTTTTCGACATCCATGAAAAAGTAGTATCTCCCATGAAAAATACAAACCCAAAAGTGTTTTTTCGATCGTCTATATCTCCACCAAAATCGTTATTACTATATCCAACAAGCTTGTAATCATTAGAAGCCAAATAGAACAAGCTAAAATTAATTGTACCTTTTAGATAGCATAGGATTCTTTTTGCAGCTTTGAAATAGGTGATTGTCGGTTTCTCCATATAGCAGCTAATCAATCCAACGGCATACAAGATGTCAGGCCTTATGCATGTGAGATAACATAGACTTTCAACTAAACTTTTGAAAAATATTGGATCCACACTTTCACCATCTTCATGCTTGGATAGTTTGGTTCCACATTCCATTAGTGTGTTGATCGGCTCGCAATCGTTCATCTTGAACTTCTTTAGTATCTCCCTTGCATAACTTTCTTGAGAGATGAAGATGCCTTCTTCTTTTTGCTTCACTTCAATTCCAAGGTAGTATGCCATTAACCCGATATCTGTCATTTCGAACTCTCAGGTCATCACCTTATTAAAATCTTCAAACAGCTTCAGATTACATCCGGTGAATATGAGATCATCTACGTATAGACAAACGATTAGAATATCATCATCTTCAAACTTGACGTAGAGTGAATGTTCATAGGGACACTTGCTGAAGTTGTTCTCCAAAAAGTACTTGTTGATGCGGTTATTTCATACTCTTGGTGCTTGCTTTAACCCATAAAGAGATTTCTTTAACTTCAACACCTTATCTTTGTGACATTTTGCTTCATAGCCTGATGGTTTCTTAATGTAGACTTATTCTTCAAGGACTACGTTTAGAAAAGCAGATTTTACATCCATTTGATGTATCTTCCACTTATTTTGAATTGCCAAAGAAATTATTAGTCTTATAGTTTCTAATCGAGCAACATGAGCAAATACTTCATCATAGTCAATTCCATCCTTTTTACTATATCCTTTTGCTACTAGCCTCAACTTGTGCCTTTCAATCTCTCCCTTAGCATTCCTCTTTGTCTTGTACACCCATTTGACACCTATTGCCTTATGCCCTTTGGGAAGTGGAACAGTCTCTCATATGTCGTTCTTCTCAATTGCATTGATTTATTCATCCATCGCATCTCTCCATTTCTTCTCTTGTACAACTTCTTGAAGGCTCATTGGTTCACAATCATCAAACAAAATAAGGTAATATTATCTTGTCGTTCTATTACCTCAAAAAGATCTTGGAGATTTCGTGTACGTGTCATGGCTCTTTCACTTCCACTCGAAGATGATGAAGGTGATGGGTCTTCTTGAGTGGTTGGCATTGGTGAAGTAGGTGGAGTCATTGGCTCTTGTTGAATTTCTATAGGTTGATCCGTCATTGTCTGCTCATCTTCTTTAAACTAAGGAAAGAAATTGAAGTTATCTGCATGAGAGTTAAAATCCCATTCTCCTTCTTCGTCGAATACCACATCTTGACTAATCGCAATCTTCTTATTGTGTGGGTTGTACAACTTATAGCCCTTTGAATTAGCATCATAACAAATAAAGATAAAAATCTTTCTTGTATCATTAAGCTTCGTTCTTCTCTCATCTAGTACATGAACATGGCTATACTTCCAAAGACTCTTAGGTGGGAAATACCAGGCTTTCTTCCACTCAATGCCTCTTATGGTGTCTTTCCCCATACATTTCTTGTTAGAGATCGGTTTAACAAGTAAACTGCACATGCTACTGCTTCTGCCCAAAACTCTTTGGGTAGTTTATTGCTTTTGATGATGCTTCGTGCCAAGTTGAGGATTGTTCAGTTCTTTCTTTTAGTTACACCATTTTGTTGGGGGGATCTTGGTACTGTTAAAAATCTATGAAATCCATTTTCTTCACAGAACTCTTGAAACTCCTTGGATGTAAATTCTCCACCTCGGTCAGATCTTATGGCTTTGATATTTCTATTGCTTTTTCTCTCCACTGTAACTTTGAACCATTTGAATACTTCAAAAAATTCTCATTTCTGTTTCAAGAAATATAACCAAGTTTTTCTTGAAAGATCATCAATGAAAAAAAGAAAATAGTTACTGTTATCGAGAGAGCTAGGCTTGATCGGTCCGCACACATCAGTATGGATTAGCTCGAGTGGCTTCTTGGCTCTTGAGTCTGACTCATTTGGAAAGCTTTTTCTAAATTGCTTCCCAAGTAGACACCCTTCACAAAGTTGATCAGGATGGTTAATGCAAGGTATTCCCTTCACCATCTCCTTCTTAGACAGTAGCTCCAATCCTCCAAAATTGAGATGCTTGAATCAAAGATGCCATAGCCACGATGCATCTTTGTAACAGGCTTTCAGACACTTTGCAATGTCATTTGTATGTTGATCAAGAAAATTCTATTCTTTGACATTGACACGTTAGCAATGAGGTTATTCTTATCATCTTTTATAGAAAGATTACAATCCTTCATATGAATATCATAATCTTTCTCTAACAATTGTCCTAAACTCAAGATGTTACTTTTCATATTTGGGACATAGTAAACATTGGAAATAAATTGATATCGCCCATCTTTCAAGCGAATAAGAATGCTACCTCTTCATTTCACTACTATGTTAGAATCATCTCCAAATGAGACATTTCTTCTTACTCACTCATCTAGTTCCACGAACATGTCTTTCCTTCCACACATATGGTTGCTTGCACCGCTGTCAAGATACCAGGCATTTGGTTGACTACCATCACCCTCTTTCCATACTAGAAAAAGAGTTTCTTTCTCATCGGTCTTCTCCTCTATGTAGTTGATTTTCTTATCTACTCTATTGTTGAGACCTCTACATTCTGAAGCATAATGTTCAAATTTCTGACAATTATAGCATTAAACTTGAGATTTTCCATACCTTGAGTTCATATTGCCTCTTCCATTACTTCTTGTTGAGCTTTTCGCTCTCTCAAAGTTGTTGGAATTATTGTTGTAATTCCAACCTCGTCCACGACTGTGGCTTCCACCTCGTCCACGGCCTCTACCTCTACCTCGTCCACGTTGATTTTTGTCATTGCCTTGGCTTTCATGCTTATCCTTGAATTGCATCTTGAAGGGTTGCTCAGTGATCCCTTGCTTCTTCTTATTCTTTTCTTCATATGCTTGTAATTACCCATTGAGTTCATCAATAGTCATTTCTTCTAAATCTTTTGTTTCCTTAATCGTCACGATGATGTGTTCAAATTTGGAATCTAATGAACGAAGTATCTTTTCCATTATTCTGACATCTTTCAACATCTCACCATTTCTTTTCAATTGATTAGAAACAACTACGACTCTCGATAAATAGTCGGAAATAGATTCAGAAGCTTTCATATGTAGAGATTCAAACTCACATCTTAGTGTTTGGAGACAAACCTTCTTCACTTTCTCGGCTCCTTTGAAAGAAATTTGAAGCTTATTCCACGCTGCTTTGGAAGATGTTGCATCTGAAATTTTCTCAAACCCATCATCATTTAAGGTTTGATGGATAAGAAAAAGGGCTTTCTTGTCTCTCTTTCTCAAGTCCTTCAAAGATTTTTTTTGCACTTGCGTTAGAGTAGCTTCATCATCTAGCTCACTTAAGCCTTTCTCTACAACTTCCCATACACTATGCGCACCTAAAAGAGTCTTCATCTTGATACTCTAATTATCATAGTTGTCGTTGTTGAGTGTCGGGACTTGAAACGATACCATGCCTCCATTTGACATAACTCTCAATACAGTGAGAATTTACATATTTTGATCGCAAAAATGAATTCAGAATGTCAAAAACCCTTGGGAGGAACTCCGGAAAAAATCTGAAATTTTTCAGTCAACGATCAAAGTCAACTTTTTTGGTCAACGCTCAATTAACAGGCCCGATGGCTTGATCAACTCGGCTCCAACTCGGCTGGACTCAGTTCCAACTTGGCTGACTCGGTGAGTTAACTCACTTTCTGGCAAAACCTTCTGGAGGAACGTGGCGGCGCATCCAAACTCTGATGGAGATGATTCTCACGACATTGGATTCGTCTCGTCGAGAGCTTCGATTTGATATACAATAATATATATTTATATTTCCAACTAGAGCTCATACCACTTTGTTAGAATATTATGGATCAAAAATCAAGAACACCCAAGAACAATTTTCCATAAATTCTTAGAAACTCTCAAACTTTTGTTTCTGATTTCTTTAACTTGATTATTACATTGCTACTGAGAAATATTTATAGAAACAACTAATAAATCTAAGCCATACATCATAAACCTACCAAAACAATCTAAACTATACACTTATCTCCTTACCTAACTCATTTCCCACCAACCATGAGTTGTATCCTTATCAATCTAGATCATCACCATAGAAGCTTCCATGAGCTGGACTTCAAATGGGCTAGAATATTTCAAAGAACTTGGGCTTGTAAAAAAGTTTACAAAACAACAAATAGTTATCTTTCTCTTAGAACCTTCCAAGCGTTGAACTACTCTAGTTTGTGTTGGAGCTCTATTCAGACTAGATTCCCTGAGAAACTTGAGAGCATAAATGCTCTTATTCTTTTAACCAGAGACATGGCGAGAAGCCATGATTGTAAGAGAAAATAAGAAACAAGATCAACATTGCAAAAGTTATTTAAAGAATGTTGAAATAAATGCTTAAGTGTTGGAAAACAACTTACAAACTAGAATTGTACCCTACCACCCCATAAGGAATCAATGGTTGGATCTAGGTCCACTAGGAAACTCTCTCCCGAAGGATAAGTCTATCCCTATTATGCTTCACTTCAGAAAAGTTGAAAAGTGAGTCTATGAACTCATTCTGGTCTTTAGAAGGATTACTATGTGGCCAATGAACTTTAAATACATAATGAAAACTTGTTAGAAAATGGCAACCAGACAATAAGACTAAGTCTTAAGAATTCTACCATTTCGTTTGAACTTGGTATGAGTTGGAGGAACATCAGAAAGAGCAAGATCAAATTCCTCTATGACAATAAACAAGGTATCCTTCCACCCCTTGTAAGTTTCTAAAATATCCTCAATAAGGATCTAATTCCCCAAAGGTTTCAAGTAATACTATCCACCTCACGAAAATTGTGAATGATA
Organism: Hippophae gyantsensis; assembly: GCA_030763125.1. Taxonomy (NCBI): domain Eukaryota; kingdom Viridiplantae; phylum Streptophyta; class Magnoliopsida; order Rosales; family Elaeagnaceae; genus Hippophae; species Hippophae gyantsensis. Next base: position 20,087,191 of record CM061032.1, on the reverse strand, counting down.
ACAATAAGTGAATTCCTCCATGGTCAATTCCCTCCCATGCTCCTTCTAGAGCTATTAGAAGAGAAATATCATAGAATCACACCATAATAATCTAGAAACTCCCACAAAATGCATGGAAAAGGAAATCGTGAGGTGGAGAACAAGTAATCTATAGAAAGTGTAACAATACCAAAAATTGAATCACTTTAAATGATTCCAGGACCCTAGGGTCACTACTACAAAAATGGATATTTAAGTCGATATGTAAAGACGATTTTTGAAAAAAAACTGACTTACAATGAATTTAAAATCGGTTCGGTGTAGAACCGACGCTATCCACGTGGATAAATTCTTTTCTTTTCTTTCTTTCCAGACAGAAACTATTCCAAGCGCTGCATAACTCTCAAAAACTCATGCACTCTTTCTCATTTTTTAGCCACCTACGACCACCAATTCCAGTGTCGGTTTGTGGGTTTTCTTCCTCTCTAACTAATCTTTTAGATCCTCTATTTTTTTTGAGAAAAATACTCAAATTTTTTATACCCATTTCTCACTTACAAAACACCATTTTTTCTTCATTTCTCTCATTTTGTCACTTCATTTACTCTTGTAAGTATTTCTATTTATTCTACGCACTTATTATTCATATTTTTTCTATTATTATGTGTTATTATTTATGTGTATAAATTTTTGTATTATATATGTAGGTTTGTATTATAACATCAGGAGAAGAATATGATGATCTTGAATAATATAGAATAATACCATGATAATTTTTTTACTATTAATTAATATTTTATTTTTTAATTATTTGTATTATTTTAACTATTTGTTAAACAGATTTTTTTCCTGCTAGTATTTAGTGATCGGATATAGGTTTTAATTTGAGTATAATAGAAAATGAGTAAATTTTGTAAAAAAAATTAAAAATTTTAAATCAGTTCATTGCGTAACCGACTATAAACGTAAAGTGGGTTCACGCGTTGAACCGACTTTAAATTTTAAGTCATTTCATTTAAAGTCGGTTCAACGAACCAACTTTAATACCACTTTTTGTAGTAGTAGGTATTAAGATGATGGACTCAAGTATCTTAAAAATCTCTCTAAGTCTATCAATCTAAGAAACGATTTGTCATTTTGGACCTATACTTATACACGTACGGCAAAAAAAGTTCATTCTCATTAGAATCCAATTGGCACAATGGAATGCCAACAAGAATAGCATCATAATCTCCATCATCACAAGGGCCTTCACACACCAAACGAGCATCCAAACGAACATCCAGACACATCGCCCAATACAGCCCACACTCAACCACAGCAGGACAAAAGACTTTCACACGAACTACTGTCGGAAGGAGAAGTCCTAGGCAAAAGCTCACCGGATAGAGGATTGTCGAGCAAAGCCCCATCGGACGAAGCATCGCCAAACAGAGCACCACTAGACAGGATCCAACCTTGCATACTCTATTCAAATAGCACCTCATCGCACACATCCATATAAAACATACCTCTGTCAGCCACAACATCACGCATATCGCATTGATTCATCCCTACTCATACCAATGATTATCAGACTCAATAGTGTACATCCATCATTCTTTCCTCCATAAAATCACTCCTTACATAGGAAGGTGTGGGTGTAAGTGTATTGTTAAGGAGACACGAGGGTTGATGTTGCTAGTAGCGATGACTCACAATATGTGTTAAATTATCAAATAAATATTTTTTTTTTTAAGAAATAACTAATCTATATTATCTCTAAATATAAACATTGAGATAACTTGAAACATAATTTTACATACATTCTATTTTCTTATAAACTCAAAGAAAAACTCTAATCTGTTTTAGATTTTATAGCTAATTTAAGGATAGATAATTAAAAATCATCACTCTTATAACGCCTAATGTATTTTCTTTGATTGTAGGATTACAAGAAGAATAAATACATTCTCCTTTTTGGCAAAAATAGTCCCAGTACTTATTAACAAATATCAATTACATTATAACATAAGATTTAATGATATTAAAAAGAAAAATATCATTTACATTATAACATAAGATTTAATGATATTAAAAAGCAATTTCCTTAAATAATAGTTAGAGGATCCATTGACGTTTGTGCAAGAGCTTGTAGAATGGTAATGTTTATCTCTCTATTTCGGAGGAAATCATTCTAGATTGAATGATCTGTGGGACCCGGGAGCAATAGTTTGGAAGTCCTGCCTTCTCAGCTAAACCCCAAATTCTGAAACTAATTCAATTTTTGTTATTATTCACTGTGCTCACTGACCTCACTCCTCAGTCTGATAACTGACGAGTAAACAATAATAATAACTCAACCTATTCAATTCAAATTAAACCTAATTTTATGTTTTATATGTTTAAATAAGTTAGTTTTATTTTAAAAACTCGATTAAAATTTTAAAATTAATATTTATTGGAATCCATTTATATATTATTAATATATATATATATTAATTGAAATAAATTATATTATTCTTTTTTATGTTTATTTAAAAAATTAATAAAAAAATTAATAAAAAAATTAAATTATTTTTTATTATTAACAATTTATTTATTTTTAAAAATTACAATGTAATTAAAACTTAATAAATAATTATATTTTAAATATTAATATATAATTTTTTAATAAAATTATTAATGAAATAATAAATATTATTTATTAATTTAACATTAAAATAAAATAAAATTGTTTGAATTAATTTTAAAAATAAATTTATATAACACAAAAATTGATATAAATAAATTTGTCAAATATACTCTGATAAATATTTTATAAATCGATTTTCATTTTTAATTTAACAAGTAAATATATATTAATTTAATTAATATTTTATATCAAAATCAAATCTCCCTCGCTCTTACATTAAACCTAGAAAAATTAAGTATTTTTATTTTGTGACATATTTAAAACAACGTGATATAATTTTATTAATAAATATATTTAATTTTATATAATTATATTTAAATAAAAATTATTATATTAACTATAATTATTTGTGATATATGATTATACGTTAATTTTTTCTTTTTTTCATACCATTTATCATATACTTTAAAACAAATTATAAAAAAAGCATTTATTTCTTTAATTACCACCTACTCGTTTGCAGACTTCAATTAATTCATTTTCCATTCTATTTTACTTTTCTTTATCATTTTAAGTAATCAATAGTGTTCTAAAAATAAAGGTTTATTTTAGATAAAGATGTAAATATCTTCAAAGATAATCGATAATATTCAATAATATTTATATTTTAGAAGATTTAATATCAATATACATTATATATAATAATATCAATAAAATATTGATGTTAGAAAATATCAATAGAATACTTGTTAATAATATAAATATTATAGATAAAATATCATTTATAATTAATGTTATTTATTTTTTAAAATAATTTATTATTAAATATTTTTATTTAATTTAATTCACCAAAAAATTATTAAATTAAAACTATTTTAAACAGTTTACCTATCTCTTTTATAGTTTTTTAATTTATTAATCAAGATAAATATGAAATTTATTTATAATTATTTGTAATAAATAAAATAATTAATTTAATAAATTTTTATAATATTTTAAAGTTTTATTAAAAAATTTATATTTTATTCCTCTATAATTTTTATTAATTTACTTTTAATATTTTTGTTGATAAGAACAATATTTTTCGTCATATTCTCAAAATTAAATCACGATATTTTATCATAAATGGATATTTCAATCCTATTTGAGATACAATGAGCTTGTTATAGGTAGGTAAGCTTCTTAAATGGCATATCCTGAAATGGAAACAATGATTGTATGACTAGAAGTTGAATTAGCAATAATTACTACAAATTATAAAATTAAATCACGATATTTTATCATAAAATGGTGTTACTCATTCTTGGAATTTGGTTGGAACCTTTATTTGATTGAATGACTAGAAGTTGAATTAGCAATAATTACTATAAATTATAAAATTTAACAATTTAAAATTATTTACTTATATTTCGGACTGACATATTTCTAACAAAATGATTACATTACTTCAAAAAAAAAATAGCATAAATTAAACAGCTAAAACTAGCAATCTAGCATAAATAAAGCTCAGTGCGTTTTCTCTTGACACTTGTTGTGCTAGCTATGAAAATATATTAAAAACAATTTTTATAAATATAATATTAAAATTATAATATAAATCAAAATATTAAATTAAACAACAATTATTAAAATTATTATTTAACATTAAATACTTTCTATTGAAATTTTATTTAATATTATTTTTATCCTTAAAAGTTTTTTTTTAAATTTTTTTAAATTTTCTACTTGATTAAGTCAATACTGTCTTATTTAAATATAAAAAATAATTTCTATAATAAAGATATCTAAATATGAACATATCAAAATCAAAATTACATTACCAAAAATCAAAATGTACTATTTCATGTAGGATCTATATTGATTCTCATAGCTCTCTAAAAATAAGTCATTAACGTACTTTTTTACTTAATATTTATTAATTTTATTCAATAAATAATATTTTAAGATTAAAAATATTAAAATGTAAATTTTCTAATAAAAAGTGGTGCAAATTTAATTATTGAGATTTTTTATAAATATTTAACGTTGGACTAATCAAAAGCTGCTACGTGACCTACCACGTAAGAAGCAGAGAAGTTGATTGGGTAAGGCACGTGGACGCCATTAAGGGTGTACACCGTCCTGTTTAGTCCGATTTTGAGTATAAAAAAATTAACCAGATTGTACCGTTTGGTTATTAAAAATGTTGTAACCGAACGGTTTAATCCGATTTGGTTAACAATTTTTAACGACTTGGTCCGATTAATAATATATAAATATGATACACCTAATGATACACCTTTGATTAAAATATATAAAATTTAATAAATGGTTTGCGAGAAGTGATATGAAAAATTTAATATAGTATTAAAACCGATCAGGTCCAACCAAATTAAAAATTAATATAATTAGACCGAACCGTTTGAAAAACAATTTTAGTTAAAACAAACTACACTGGACCATTTGATTTATAAAACTGTTCAGACCGATCCAGTCCAGTCCGATCTGGTCCGGTTTTCTAGTTTAATTCGATTTGGTCTGCTTTTTGGACACCCTTAAATGCCACGCAAGTTGAGACAACGAATCGTAAACTGTTGCATATGAGGAGTAACGAACTGCATATCATGTGTCTGCACAGTGTTTGTTTCGAGTTTAAGCACGGTCAAACCTTCACGCCATATGTCACCAATCTACTCATCCAACTGTTCTACCCATGCACCACGCCATCCATTATCACTAATCACGTTGCACCGTATGGCACTGATTCAACATGCGTTGACTCGAATCGATCTCCCTTGTCAAGTATCACGCTCTGATTCTCCCAGTGAATTATGTGCCACGTGTCTCCCTATGATTGGATAGCACTATTTATTTAGCTTGTTTTGATCTCAACCCTTGATCTAAAGTTAATCTAACGGTCTAGATTGCACCTTAGCATATTTAAGCCCTTAATCACCCCATAAACGTTAATCAGTCGTCATTAGCATAATTTTGGTCAGTTTTTAGAACTAAAAAAGGAGAAAAATTTAAAATGATATACAATTTTAGTGGAGATTCAAGAGAAAATTAGTATTACAATTCAAGAGATTGATTGTATTTCTTCTTCTACTCTTTTCTTTATCAATTTTTATGTTTTTCTTTATGAAAAATATGAGCTTTATGGATAAAATTATCTCTAGTTAATTTATTAATTTAGAGATCTTATGAACCCAATTTTCACCATGTGATGATCTAATATTTTATCCCAATTATAATTATAATTTAATTATATTATTTAATCTGATTTTTATGCTATTAACTATTTGGCCAATAATTTATCTATAGAAGCAATTAAATAAATTTGAAAAAATTACTTGATTATTTGTCTTGATTAAATAACATATATAGTTTCTAGATAGAGATGTATGATTCTTATGTATATGATCAATAATTGATAAACTTAATTAATAGTATGCAATTTAATTGGCATGAGAGTGTGATTAAATTAATTACTATATGATGTGTAGTTTACTTGAGAAAGGAATACATGCTAAATAAGATTCAATTGATCATTTAATTAATTGATAATTATATTGAGGAGATTTTAGTTATTCACCTGTTTAGAAAATTGGGGGATTAAGTATTTCTAGATATTTTCTCATATATCTTCTTAGTTACCAAATATAATTTAATTAATTATTGTTATTTACTTTTAATTATTTTAATTTTGCTTCCTTAAAATATAAAAACACCAAAAAATTGATTTTTATTTTTTTTAGTTTTAAAAATTAGTTTCTACTAAAATAATCTCTATGGAAATGATATTTTCTTATCATTATATTACTTGTTACAATATGTATACTTGCGTATTCATTATATACACAATTTGTGTGTCGATCATGTTTTTGACACCATTGTCGTGGATTATAAATATTATAAATTAATTTTATTTATTTATTTTTCATAAGTTTAGTTTTAATTTAACTTTTTTAGATATATAGTTAGTTAGTTATTATTATTTTAGTTAATTTTATTTACTTGTTTAATCTATTTATTTAGTTTTTATTTACACATCTCCTTTAATATTGTAGAAATACACTTAGTATATTGCATAAGCAAAGTTGGTGAAAGAGAAATCTTGCCTTTAGATCTCGAAATTGTGCGTATTTTGAAGTTAATGAGGAAATAACAAGTTGTCGCCCAAGAAAAAAAATGGTTAAGCCATTAGACATAAACAATAATGAGCTAAACTTGAACAATCAAATGCTTTTGATAGATGATAGAGATAAAACTATGAATGAATATGTAATACCTACGTTGGACGGGCTGAATCCAAGTATTACAAGGCTAAACATTCAAGCTAATCAGTTTGAGTTAAAGCCAGTGATGTTTCAAATGCTACGAACAGTTGGACAATTCAGTGGACTACCAACAGAAGATCCACATCTATATCTCAGATTGTTTATTGAATTTAGCGATTCATTCAAATTGAGTGGTGTGACCAAAGAGACATTCAAGCTTAGATTATCCCATTACTCTTTATGAGACTGTGCTCAAGCTTGGCTAAACTTTTTTCCAACTAATTCCATTACAACTTAGAATGATTTGGTAAAGAAATTCTTAAAGAAATACTTCCCACCAACAAAGAATGCCAAGCTTAAGAATGACATTACCTCCTACCAATAATACGAACGAGAATCTTTATGAGAAGCATGGGAAAGATTTAAGGAATTGCTAAGGAAGTGTCTCATCATGGTATTCTTCTTGGATTCAAATGGAAATTTTTTACAATGGTCTGAATGCTCAAACAAGAATCATTGTTGATGCATCCATTAATAGAGCTTTGTTAACTAAATCTTACAATAAAGCTTATGATATACTTGAGAAAATGGCTAACAATAATTATCAATGACCAATGGACAGAATGATAGCCATAAGAAGAGTAGCTAGAGTGCATGAGGTAAAAGATATCACAACACTTACAACTCAAGTGTCATCTTTGGTAAATCTTTTGAATGCTCAAAACTCACCACGAAGTATAAACTAGGTCCAAAATTCAGGAGTGTCATGTGTGTTTTATGATGGAGCCCATTTGTTTGATATTTGTCCAAATAATCCTAAATCAGTATTTTATATGAGTAATGTGAATCGAAACAATATTCCATACTCGAACACATATAACCCAGGATGAAGACAACATTCAAATTTCTCTTGGAATAACAACAATCAATGTGGTAATCAATTCAACCACCAATCATTTTCACCACTTGGTTTTCAACAACCACATCAATCATAAGCCCAAGATAAGAAGCCACCTACTAAGGATAATACAAATGCCTTAATAGGGATGATGAAAGACTTTATCCAATCATTTAGTGCAAAAGTGTCAACTCAATAGGCTTTAATTCAAAATTTGGAGAACCAAATAGGGAAACTTGCTCAAGCCCTAAGATAAAGTCCTCAAGGTAACCTTTTAAGTGACACAATTGTAAACCCACAAAGAGAAAGTAAGGACTAGTGCAATGTCATAGCCTTAAAGAGTGGTAAAACTTTAGAATAGGAACATAAGACAGAAAAGGATGAGGAGAAATAAGAAATTAACAAGGATGGGGAGAAATAAGAAATTAACAAGGATGAGGAGGAACTAGTGAATAAAGAGAGTACTAAAAAAGAAATAATTCAACCACAAAAAAACAACCCTCACAAACCCACTATTATTTTCCCTCAAATACGGCAAAAGCAAAAGTTTGCAAAAGCATTTGAACAAATACTGTCTTATTCCAAATTCATAAAGGATATATTATCAAAGAAAATGAGGTTGGGAGACATTGAAACAATAACCTTGATTGAAGGTTATAGTGCCATCCTAGACAGAGAACTACCATAAAAACTAAAATATCCAAATAGTTTTGACATCCCTTGCACTATTGGGAACATCCATTTTGGCAAAAAAACTATATGATTTGGGTTCCAACATTAACCTTATGTCATTATCGATCTTCCAGAGATTGGGGGTTGGTAAAGCCGAGTAACATTACAAATGGAAAACAAGTCAATTATAAGACCCAGGGGGTGCTAGGAGATGTGCTAATAAAAGTAGAAAAATTCATCTTTCCAGTAGACTTCATTATGTTAGACATTGTGGAGGATCGTGATATTCCTATCATATTTAGTTGTCCTTTCTTAGTAATAGGAAAAACACTCATTGATGTACAAGCTTACAATAAGGGTGCAAGATGAGCAAGTAACATTTAAAATTTTTAAAGCACCTAAACCCCCTGATATTAATAATGCTAATTAATACTTAAAGATAAATGTTACGGATTGTGAGAACAACTTAAAAGAGTCTGTTGAATTTCCCAAACTTAAAACTTTAACACATGATGTTGTAAACAAGAAAATAAACTCACTAGAAAACAACTCAACCTGTTTTAACTTTGAAAGTATGGAATCAAAGGATGATATTGTGGACTATGTGAACTTTTTGGAGGACGCGCCTCTTATATGTGTATCAAATGTATTTATGGAGAGTTTTGAGATAGAATATAAGCTTAAACCATCAATTTAAGGGCCACTTAGTTTAAATCTCACACTTTTACCCTCTTATCTCCAATCAAGTAGGCAAGCAAAATAGTCTAATAAAGAGGTGAAAAAGATGTTGAAAATATATAAATTGGATGAGTTACAGTAGAGTGATTATAAGAATGCCAAAAAGTTAAAAAAAAAAACAAAAATATGGCATGGGAAACAAATTAAGCATCATGTTTACGAATCAGGACATAAATTATTATTGAAAAAATCAATACTCAAATTGTTTCTAGGTAAACTCAAAAGTAAATAGACACAAAAGGATGTGCCTTAGGACTTGATATGACCGTATAGTCAAGGACATTAAACGTGACATTGGTTGGGAGGCAACTCAACATTATTTTACTTATATTTTTATTGTTTTTGTTTTATAGGTGAATAAATGTGAAGAGCAATAGTGCAACAAGATTGAACATTTCAACGACATATGTTATGTCGTGACTAAGGGAGTTTTCTTTTCTTTTACCTTTTCATATTTATGTGTACATTGGGGACAATGTGTAATCTAAGTTTGGGGGAGGAAACTTCATTCTCTACATTATTATTTACTATGGAAACTAAATGCATGCATGCTTGATATGAAACATATGAACTCAATGATGAAAATTGGTTATCATGACTAGGATAAAAAATGTAACATATTTTTTAAGATATTTACATTAATCATGTGATATGCTTGCTAGTTTTGATTGAATTAATTCAAATTTTTATGCACATGTTCATGATTGATTTGGTATGCTTTTGAGAGAAAATTTGTAGTAGTTTATGTGAGTCAATGAGATCTACCAATTTTTAGAATTTATTTGATCATCCTTTGAAGAAAAATCCTAAATGGTATTTAGCAAGAGAAATGATTTAGGCCTTATTTGGATTGATTGAGTCTTTCAAGCTAATCATTTTTAATATATATAGTCACCCATTTGAGCCTAACAAATAACCATTTATATCTTTAAGCTACATTTTATGTCTAACTAATAAGCATTACCTTTATCCTTGCACCTTTAGCTTGCATGAAAAGAAAAAAAAATACAATCATGTGTTATGCTATAGAGTAAGGTGAAATGTAATGCACCTTATAAAAAAAAGAGAAAAAAAGAAGAAGCAAAACTCACAACACAATTATCTCTTTAAAGAAAAAGAAATAGAATTGAAAATAAGTTTGAATGGTTGTGAAGTTATAATAAAAAAAAGAAAAAATATGGAATAAAGGAATATAAAAAGAACGAAAAAAGAGGTTGTACTGAAATATTAAGTTAAAACTCAATTGCAGTTAAAAATATATGATAAATAAAACGAAAGCTAAGGTGTAGAAAGAGCCTAAATGTCTTCATTTATCGATCCCTCTAAGCCTTACATTACAACCATGTAAATTTCTTATTGATCTTTAGCTAAGTGTATATTTATATTAGTGGAGAGGGATGTGAAAAATATACTTAAGAGACTTTGTCTTAGATTGAATTGATTAGCAAGCTCATATAGGTTGATTTCATGAGTGCATTGGATGGTATCATGTGCAGCACACACACACAAATCGATTTGTCAAAAACCTTACATATCCTTGTATTGATGGAACGTTAATTGATGAATATGTAAATCTTCTTATCATAGGATTGTATGACTTTTAAGAGAGATAGTTTTCGTGAAATATGCATGTACTAATAAAAGTATATTTATGAATATACTACCCATATTATTTTATTTGGTTATATTTAGCTTTACTTGAGGACAAGTAAAGAGTTAAGTTTGGAGATGTGATGAGTCTATGAAAGTAGAGTTATTAGTACATTTTTTTTACTTAATATTTACCTGTTTTATTCAATAAATAGTATTTTAGGGGCTAAAAATATTAAAATATAAACTTTTTAGTAAAAAAGGGTGAAAATATAATTTTTGGGATTTTTTATGAATTTTTAACACATGACCAATCAAAAGTTGCCACATGGCCTACCACACAAGCAAAGAAGCTAACTGGACAAGTCATGCGGATTTCACGCAAGCTAAGACAATGAATCATAAACCTCCGTGTGTGAGGAACGACGAAACGCGTGCCATGTGTCGACATGGTGTTCATTTCGAGTTTAAGCATGATCAAACCTTCACGCCACGGGTAGCCAATCTACTCGTCCAGCCGTTCCATTCGTGCACCACACCATCCATTATCATGAATCATGTTGTGTTGCATGGCACTAAATTAGCATGCATTGAGCTATTTTTAACCCCTAATCACTCCTTAAACCCTAACCAACCATTATTAGCATAATTTTAGTCAGTTTTTAGAGCTAAAAAGGGAGACAAATTCAAAAGGAGATGAAATTTTGGTAGAGATTCAAGAAAAAATTAGTACTACAATTCAAGAGATTTATTACATTTCTTCTTCTGCTATTTTATTTATTAATTTTTATGTCTTTCTATATGAAAAATATGATATTTATGGACAAAATTATGTCTAGTTAATTTATTTATTTATAAATCTTATGAACCTAATTTTCACCACGTGATCATCTAATATTTTATCCCAATTATAATTTTGATCTAATTATATTATTTAATCTAATTTTTATGCTATTAATTATTTTGCCAACAATTTATATATAAAGCAAATTAAATAGATTTATATACAAATGATGAGTGCTCAAAAAGCACTAAAATTACCATGATTTTATGCCCATTAATTTTTTAAAAATATTTATATGATTTTATCATATATTTATATAAATTTATCTTTTCGGAATCACGGGTATTTTTATTGTTTTCAGGTATTTTCGTTTCAAAAGGTAACTTAAAGACTCAAAGAGGAATACTGAAGACAATACATCACAAATATATTCATAAAATAAATGAGAAAAAGCCAACAAATATGGAAAAATTGGACAAAATGGGTCAAAAATATCAAAAAAGAGGAAATCGTGCCTGTCGCGGCAATCTGCCGCGTGTATGCCCGGCCGTGCGTGCGTTTTCCCTTAGTGCACGCCCACTGCTCCGTCTGCGTGCGCACTGCAACTCTTCCCATGCGTGGCGCTGCATTGACTGCTACCATCTACGCGCGTTGCCGCGCCCACATCAATATGACATCATCATTCACTACTCCACGTTTTCCTAATTTTTATGAATATATTTGTGATGTATTGTCTCCAGTATTCCTCTTTGAGTCTTTAAGTTACCTTTTGAAGCGAAAATACCTGAAAAACAATAAAAATACTCATGATTCTGAAAAGACAAATTTATATAAATATATGATAAAATCATATAAATATTTTTAATCAATTAATGTGCATAAAATCATGATAATTTTAGTGTTTTTTGAGCACTCATCAACAAACAACAATATGAGCTTGATTACTTTGATACTTATTTTCATGTGATGAGAATAACTTTTATAAGGATGATAATAGCAATCGTGGCTTTGTAAAATCTTGAGATATATCAAATGGATATAAACATAGTCTTTCTAAATGGAGAGTTAGATGAAAAATCTAGATGGGATAACTAGAGGGTTTTTTTGCCGAGGGCAAAAAGAAAAGGTTTGTAAATTGGTAAATCCTTATATTATTTAAAACAAGCACCCAAATAATGACATGAAAAGTTTGATAATATCATGAGGATAAATGACTTTAAAATCAACGAATGTGATAAATATGTATATGTCATGGACATGAAGATGATTATGTCATTTTGTGTCCTTACGTTGATGACATGCTAATTATGGGTAATAATGATCAAACGATCAAATCCAATAAGAATATGTTGAATTCAAGGTTTGATATGAAAGACATGAGACCTGTTAAGTCAATATTGAGGATATCGAGTGGTCTCATTCTAAGTCAATATTACTATGTTGACAAGATGCTTGAGAAGTTCGACAATGGTAGATTTAAATCTACACCTATCTAATAATAGAGGTGAGAGTATATCTCAACTAGAAATTAAAAACTAGAATATTCTAGATTGATAGGAAGTCTTATATACTTGATGAGTTATACATGAATGGACATAACTTACGTTATAAGTAAACTAAGTAGATATAACAACAATTTAGGATTTGATCACTAGAAAGTATTACAAGACTACTTAGATATTTAAGATACACACGTAGTTATGAATTACACTATACAAGATATCCAGTTGTATTAGAAGGATACAATGATGCAAATTGGATATTTGACATGAAAAACTCAAAGTCTACCAATGGATATATATGTTTACACTAGATGGTGCAGCTGTTTTATGGAAGTCCTTTGAATAGACGTGCATTGTTATACCCATAATGAAATCTGAGTTTATCTCTTTGGATAAATGTGATGAAAAAGATGAATGATTATGTAATTTTTTAGAGGATATTCATAAGTAGCTTGTACCTGTAATATGCATCCATTGTGATAGTCAATCAACTATTGACATAGCAATATATACAATTGTAAGTCTCAACATATAGGTCATAAACATAATACCATTAGACAATTACTCTCAATTGGGATTATCTCTATTGACTATGTGATGTCAAAGGATAACATAGTGGATTTGCTACCAAATGATTAAATCGAGAGTTAGTTGATAAGTCATCGAGAAAAATAGGACCGAAGCCCATGAATGAATAAGGATTTGTAAATAAAACTCAACTTAGTTGACTAGAGATCCCAAGATCTAAATTCAAAAAGACAACTTAGTTGAATCATTGTGGGAGTTACCCTCAAATTCATTCCTATGATGGAAAACAGTGATACCCATAAGTAAAGGTTAACCTAAGGCTTTTAATAATTTTTATGAAGATAATACCGAGCAGAGTATGCAGATTATTTTTTGTGAATTACTCTTATAAATAAGAGATTACCTATGTGACGAAAAAGTGTGGCCGTTTTGCAAGAGAATTTTATAGGATCAAATTCCTTAGAAACTCTCATAGAACCATATGTATATTCAAGACTAAAACGAATATAACAGTGAGAATTAAATTATGTCAGAAAAGATTCATATGTGAATTATGTCATTAGTTACATAAACGACATAACACTTAAAAAACATTGTATCTACTATTCAGTCAATAAGTTAAATATATTCTTACAAGGAAAAGTTTAAAGAATAATACATATATATCTTATACAGATTTTAATCCGTTGAACTCTACTTTCGTATCAAATATAATTTAAGTCATATTTTTTTAAAACTCTTATCAAATTTTCATTAGGAAGGATTGTTATAAAAAAAATTATGAATGAAAAATTGGTTTGTAAAAGAAAGAAAAAATTGTGAAACAGTTGGCTGGGTGAAATTGCCACGATTTATGTTAATTAATATTTCAAACGTATCACCATCAGCTTTATGGCGATTTATTCTTCAGTTTTATAGCGATTTAATAATCGGTTTTATGGCTTGTGCTGTATGTATTGATGTGTAGCTTTAAAAGGACAAAAAAAGAAAAGCAAGGGAAAGCAGACAAAAACTGCTATTATTTTTTATTTGTATTTTTAATTTAGAGTTACATTGGTTCATAATTTACACTTAAAAGTTTACTAAAATAGCATATAATATATATTTATTATTATTTTATGATTATATATTAAAATATAAGTTTTAAAATTATCATACATTCGTATTGATCGAAATAGTTATCTTATAGTTATCTCAAAAAATATATCATTTTTATATTATATTATTTAAATTTTATATTTATAATTGATATATACATTTTATTCATATAATTTTAATTTAAAATAATATATTTTAATTTTTAATTTATTTATCTTTATATTATTTTCTAAAAGTTAGTTACTTTATATTTTTATTTTTTATATTTTTAAAGAATTAAAAATATTTATTTTTTATAATAACAATAACAATAATAATAATAATAATAATAATAATAAGATTAAAAGTATTTAACAGATTAAAATATTTACTTTTAAAAAATATAAGATTTTTTATACTTAATTTAACAATTAATAGATTAATATATTCTTTTAATAATAATTATAATATCACTAAATTTGGTAATATATATATATATTATTAATTGTCAGTATAATTGTGCCAAAATTTAAATTTTGACGTATCTCGTTTATCACCTCAGATCATTGAGTAGAGATTTGGGGAAAAAGAAATAGCAGGAAAAGAATCTCAAATGCGTGCAGGAGATGAGATTGTACACAGAGTCGTCTTGTTTCATCATTAAAACAGAGCATAGTGACTTGCTTATTGCCATCTTATGCAGACTAAATTATTCTCACTCTATTAAATAAATTAGTATAATTATTTTAATTTTAATTATATTTAACTATTTTATATATTATTTAGTAATAATTTATATAATATAATTAGAAAAAGTTAATAATAAATATTTTAATAAAATAATTTAATTTATTTAATGTAATTTTTTTAACTCATCAAAATAATTTTATTTTAAATTTTTATTTAAATTAATATTTATATTTTAAAAATAAAAATATTTTTAATTTAAAATAAAATAAAAAACTCAACACATAATTTTAAAATTTAAATTTAAATAAAATATCAAATACATAATTATTATTAATATTAAATTTATAATTATTCTATAATTTTATTTTATAATTATTTTAATACTACACGTAAAACATGACAGGCAGTGAATCTCGTGTACTTTAACCTGCATAAAGCTACCAAGTTATGTAGCATGGGACATCAGGATCTCCCGAAATTTGTATATATCATTAATACATTTATAATAAAAAGGTGGTGAGTGAAACTTATTCTACTAAATCCCAATTATTATTAATATATAAAAGTATAAAAAATTATTTAATATTTTGTAACTGTGAATGCTAAATTTTATAAAATGTTGGATCACCCGTATATAAATATAATTATTATATTTATATTAAATAAAATTGTAAATATTAGATGATAAAGTGATTAGATGATTAGTTAAATTGTTACTTGCATTAATTTTTGATAAAAAAATAATTTTTCTCGGTCCCCCACAAGGCCATCACACCCCTATCTCCCTCTCTTCGTATGTTACCTCGTTAGAATAACCAAGACCCTTCCTATCATTGCATTTCTCGTCTCTTGCTAAACAGTAGATCAAGTCAAGACCCACTATAAACACACTTCTCTTTTTTCTTTTTTGGGTAAAGGAGGTTTTAGTGAAATGCTAAGTTCAGTTCATTATTGAGGTAACCAAGTGAAAAAGAGGACCGGAAATCCACCTAAAAAAAGGTGGGCAGGAAATAATAGCAAGCAAAGTTGTGTTGAAGGAAGTTGGAAACAAATGGAAGGACTTAACATGTATGGAAGTGAAAGTAACAGTAATGGTGGATTGGCAATTAGGAAGAGAGTTATGGTAGTTGTAGATGAGTCTTCACATTCCAAACAAGCTATGATATGGGCTCTCACCCATGTGGCTAATAAGGGTGATTTACTCACTCTTCTTCACATCATTCCTAATTCTTACAACACCTCTCACTCTTCTTCTCCTTATCTTGCCAACTCACTTGGGTCACTTTGTAAGGCTTCAAATCCTGAGGTATGATATTTTTTTTTAATTTTTTTGTTCTTGAAGTTTATGATCCAACAATACCCCTCTCAAATGGGTTTATCCTACTTTCTGTGCTCTCTCATCCCTTTCCTATTTCTCCTGTTTTTCATAGATCAAGGGTAAGAGGGATTAACTTAGGACTCTCCTGTTTTTCATAAATCAAGGGTAAGAGGGATTAACTTAGGAGGGAATGTTAGAGGTATAAAAATAATGTTAATCCTTCTCCGATAGTTTAAGATTTTGAGAGAGTTATTCTAACATCTTCTAACAATTCCTTGTTATATTTCATGGGTCTTCTTCGTATTTGTTTTTCTTTCATTTTTCAAACGCCTTCTTTTTCATTTCTTTTTGTTTTTACTATTTCTTTCTGGTATTTTTCTCTTCTTTAGAGGGAGAAAAAAAAAGAAAGGCAATGACTTTAAATAGTAAGAAAGAAACAAACTTTTGTAAATTTCTTTTGATTAAATCCAATTGGTGTTGATGGGTAGTTTGAATCTGTGATTTAAAACACTTTTGTAAATTAAAGTTTGTGAAATGGTGTTGAATCTTTTGATTAACATTCAGGTAGAAGTGGAAGCACTAGTAATCCATGGACCAAAACTGGGCACAGTGATGAGCCAAGTGAAGAAGCTAGATGTCTCTGTTCTAGTTCTGGGTCAGAAGAAGCCTACTCCTCTCATCAGTTGGTAGGTTCAATCTTTTCATTTTAAACCGGTTGATCTAAAAATAATAATTTCAATTTAGTAATAATGGAAGAGAGTTTGTGCAGCTTTTGTGGGATGAGTAGTACAGAGGAGTTTTTGGAGAAGTGTATTAACAAAGCAGAGTGTTTGACCATTGGAGTGAGGAAGCAGAGTAGTGGAATTGGTGGCTATGTTATTAGTACCAAATGGCAGAAAAACTTTTGGCTCTTGGCTTGATTATTAATTGTAGTTAGCTAGCTAATTATAGTTAATAATAGTTCATCTCATAAATATGCATTATTTTTTTAGCTTCTAATTTTACTCTCTGTAACTACTGGTTATATCTCTGTATTAACAACAATAAATAAGATTGATGTGTTTATCTCCCGTCTTTCCCACTTGTGAGAGTTTGCATTATGATTGTAGAACATGATGACTTATGTGTATTTACTTTTTATTTTTATTTTTATAATAATATAATCTAAATAATGTTTCCAAACAACGGTATACTACATTGAAATTATCTAAAAAAGATATGGTTCATTACTTGGGTTCTGGAAATAGGAGTCTAAAAAATTTAGGAGAAAATGTATTAAAAATTGTATCTTAATTACTAAAAAATGTGTTATTTGAATATTTTAATAAAGCAGTTTTTATCTAGGATACGTAAATAATTAAAAAAATTATATAGATTGTTTTAATAACATAAATTTGTATCTTAATTACTTGATTATGAATTTTTTTATATTAAATTATATATTTTTTTATAGTTATTTGATTAAAATATTTATTTTTTTTACATACAAAATAGATATTTTAATCATATAATTATATTATTATGTTATAAAAATGTCTTAATTTAAAATTTATAATTATTTATATGCTTCATGTAAAGTTTTATGTGATTAAAATATCAAAAATAACTTATCACCCTAAAATTTACTGTAACCCATTTAACTTATATTACTTAATCAAAATAATATAATATTTTTGGTTTTAAATTTTTATTAATTGGGAGATATATGTTAAATTTGATATTTATTACATAATTTTATAACTATACAGATAAATTTATAGTTATATAATTAAAATATTTATTTTTTTATAATTATATAATAAAAGTATTTATTTTTTATGTAATAAAAATTACATAATTAATAATTAATGGATTATAATGACATAATGATCAAAGCATCGTAGTAATGACAAAGTAAATAATCTTAAAAATTAGTGGTCCCAAATTTTATTATAACCAATCTAACTTATATTATTTGTATCAAAACTAATCTAATATTTTTGGTTTCTTATTTTTAGAGTCTTAATTTTATATAATCAATTTATATTGAGTAATTCGGTTCATAGAATCTTTTATGATTATCAAACAATCCATGTATTTTTAATTTTTTAAAAATTTGACTTAGGGTTTTCTTTCCCCTTCATTATTTTTACTATCTTTTGTTTTGTTATTTATTGGTGCGTTTTTAATTTCATTTAAAATAATAACCTTTTTAGTTAGATTATTTTCCATAATATTTTAGAATTGATTTTTACTTTCTATTTTATTAACGTGGTATAATAGATTTTTGAATTTTTAGACCAAGTATTTTATCTCATATTTGAGACATTAATTTTATATTATTTATTTATTTATTATAATTGTAATGTTTTTATATAATTAAAGGTTTAATTTATATTATATAAATAACTAATTTTATCGAGTAAGATATTATTATTATTTTTGTTTATTTATCTTATTTTTAAAATATTTCTTCACTTTCTTGACATGGATGATAATCCCTAGTTTATTTGTTAATATTTTTTGTATTTTAATTTTTAATTTTTAAATTTTAATTATTTAACTTGAAGATATTATTTTATCAAAAAATTTTAAATTAACTTAGAAAATAATAGACTATAATTCAAGAGTTAAATAAAAATGCTTATTAATAAAAAAGAAAAACAAATTCATAAAATTGGATTTATTTTTAAAATTTATTGGTTTAGATTAATTTTTATTTTTTAATAATTAATTATATTAATTTAATACTAATTTTAATCTAAAATCTAAAAAGCATATGTACTCAAGTTCTTATCAATTATCAATTATATGACGTAAATAAAATTATAATAATTATTTAAATTAAAATTATTATTCTTTAAAATATTATTATTTAGTTTTTACAATCGTCTAATTTATTATCCCAAAAAAATGTTCTATTTCTTCTTTCTCATATTTTACATAAATTTTGTATTAGAACAAAAATATTTTATTTTCTAAAATAAAATCATATTATATCGTTATTTAAAATAAAAACGTATCCTCTAAAAATATTCTTTAAAAAATAAAATAGGTTGGCCAAATATTGTTTTTTCGCTGAAATCAGACCAAAAATAAATAATAATTAAAACAGGCCCAGCCAGATCCATCATCAACCTACAACACAGCCACCAGATCATCACCGCTATCTCCACTGGTCGTCGTCTTCACTGGAAGCTGACCCATTAACCGTCTCGCGCCATCACTGCCCTCCAAACCCCTCCCCTCTAGTGCCTCGAAACAGGTGACAAACACCTATTGCAACGGGCGAACAAGAAGCCCGATCTGTTCAACTACCTACCACCATTCCCGATGTCAAAAATATACATCGTTGGCACGTGGGAAACCGGAGACCACCGATTAGCCAAGCCCAAGTATTTATGTCACCTCTCGCCACTGATTTCATCCTCCACTCGCCGCCGCTATTCTGCAAATCTTTAGAGTACTGTTCCACTCGCTGCTTCTGTTGATTCTGAAAACTATCACGACCAAAATGTTCCCCTCATCGTGGACTATCCGGTGACACCCCATTCCACAAAAATACATCGCCACTACTTTCGATCAAAGTGGTTAACCTTGGTCAACTCTAGGAAGTGTTGTAAGTCTTATTGTTGGTATCTTTGGGGACCAAAATAGAATCATGTTCTGTTATTATTACCCTCACATTCATTATTACACGTTCAAATAGTTATACTTTATATGTTTATGATAGACGCTATTATAGGATTTGGTTAGGATTAGATAAAAGCATAAATTAATCGATCTAAAAATAAAATAAAATAAATAAAAAGGTCGAAAACAAGTAAAGTAAAGATCTTATCTCTAGTTATTAAAATTGTTATTAGAGCTTCAAATTGATAAATAAATGATTTGTTTTATGTGTTAAGAACTTCTAAGTTCTTAACAACACTCAAATAGATAGTGTATTGTGATAGATTTGTACTTGAATTTAAGGACCATAATTCTCCTTTTATAATTGTATTTCCATCAAAGCATTGACACCATTACTAATTTTTAGTCATAATCGATGAGTTATGGCTCTTCAATGGCATAAACGTTTGGATCACACTTGAATGATCCGTTAAAAAAACGGATTGAAAATTGAAAATTGGAGAACGGACGGATCAGTTACATTTTTCCACTTGATCCAAACGTTTAACTTAATCTCATCGATTATCTTTTTTAAGAAATAAACACTTGAATCATGGAGATAGATCCTTTAAGAGCGAGTATTATCTTCCATATATTACAATGTATTTAGTTTCTTAAGTATTACAATTATATGGTTACAAAAAATGAATAAATCCTATATTTATTTTTGGTTCTATATAATATATATTTTCAAATAAATTAAGGTACACATGAATATGAGAAAATAATATATAAGAGTTTCAGTAATAAATTGTATATGTATACCTTTACAAAATGGAATAAATTCTCATTTTCTCTACATGATCCCTAAATTTTAGTAATAGCATGCCCTTAGTCGAAGGATCAACAATTATAAACTCAGTGTTAACGTATTCAATGACCATTTTCTTTTTCTTAACATATTCTCTTATGGCCAAGTATTTGATGTTGATATGCTTATTACTAGGGATGGGCACGGGGACAGGCGGGGACAGATTTGAATATAATCGTCCCCGAATCAAATTAAAAAATCTGTCCCCGAAACCACCCGAAAACCGTTGTAGTTTGGGGACAATTTTTTACCCACAGTTAACAGTTCGGGACAGTTATTAAAAAAAACAAAAAAAACCGTTTTTCAAAATCCTATTCAATCGAGCTCTTTTTAGCAATGCAATCCACCTAAAACAAATGGTTGATATTTAATTTGTTATTTTAAGTTTATAATAAAAAAATTAACATTTAATAATATATATTTCTATGAATCTAGATAAGATTAAATACATATAAAAAAGAAACGCAAGATATAAATAAAATATTATAAACTAATACAAATATTGATATCTAATTAAATAAATTTAAGAAAACTTCAATTATAATAAATCAAAACTTCTTTCTTCTAATTATTCATCAATTGTACGTGTTTCTTGCAAAAATCAAACATATAAAATCACTTTAATAAACCAAAATAATAAATTAATTAATCAATAATGTAAATTTTTTACCTCAACATCATCTTCTGCAATATTAATAGTGGAGGTGGATGAACTAGGAGATAACATATGTGAATACATAATTAAATAATTAATATATAATGCATAAAACAAGTGTTAATAAAATATAATATGTACAAGTATTAGATATATTAGCCCATAATCAATCTTGAGTACACATCAAAGCTTCCAATGTGTTTTCTTTGAGTCTACTACGATGTTTGCTCATTACTCTACCACTTGTACTAAATGCAAATTCTGAAGCAACTGTGGTAACCAGAATAGCCAAGATATCTCTAGCCATATCATGCATTATTGGATACTTATGTTTATTACACTTCCACCAAGATAATATATCAAACTCTTCATCCGAAATTTTTACATCAGCCTTCTCTAAATAAGAGTCTAACTCAGATTTCAAAGATCCAACTTTATTTTGCATTAATTTCCATTGTTTATACGCATTTATACCACTAGGATTAAGAACACTAATACCTTTTGAACTTTGAGATATATTGGAACGTGTTGAAAATTTCATTTGTCCACTCTCTTCTAAAATTTGTTTATTTCGGTACATATTTATCAAATCATAACACTTTGTTCTCACCTTTTCAATTTCAAAAATGACATTCTCTCCATATATTCTTGGAAAATAGAATTCGAGATAATTCATCTTAAATCTAAGATCCAAAACAGCTCCTATAGCCATGACAATATTAACTTCTTGCCAATATTTATCAAATTTTACAAGCATGTTTGACGCCATTTCCTTGACCAAATCATCCTCATCATTAATCCAATTATATAATGACAATTTGATGTCACAAATATGAGAAAATAACATGTTTATGGTGGGATAGTTGGAACTAGAAATCAATTCAGTAACCTTGTAAAATACTTCTAACTTATCACAAATTGTACTTGCCATTTTTCAATCAAATGCATCAGGAAGACTATTATAATTCTTATCCAATTGTTTTAAACGAGGAAACACATTCTCATAAAACAATGTATTTTTAAGCATTAAAAAAGTATAATTCCAACGAGTTTGACAATCAAGAGATAAATTCTTACAAGAAGACTTTCTCTTGAGATGAAATTTTTTTAAATTTTTCCTCCCTCTTTTGTGTTGATATCCAATATGCAACATTATCTCTAACTTTAACAGCATTTAGAAATTATATTTAACCCATCTTTCATTACCAAGTTTAATATGTGAGCAGCACAACGCATGTGAAAAATATCTCCATACAATAACATTGAAGTTATATCTAATGAATCTAACAGATCAGGTAGCATTGAATCATTAATAAAACAATTATCTAAAGTTAAGGTTGAAATCTTACTATCAATGTTCCAATCCAAAAAGCAACTCATTAATTCTTGAACAATAACTGCAGCATTGTGTGGAGCAAGAACATATATAAACCTACAAAAAATTATATAGTATCAATAAAATTGTTATATAAAATCATTTAATATATGAAATCTCTAAAAAAATATTTAATAGGAATTGTATAAATTTCAACAATAAACTTAAAAATTACCTTATTATTTTACTATGCAAATACCAATTGTCATCAATGAAATGACAAGTTACAACCATGAATCCTTTGTTCGGATTTCCAGACTTCCATATATCACTCGTGATTGCAACGCGACTTTTGTTGTTCTCCAACATATCCATAATTTTTTTTCTCAACATCATAAATCTTTATAATGTCTCTTTTAACTGTCGCCCGAGAAATAGGCTTCCATATTGGTTGTAATGAATGTGAATACTCCCTAAATCCATGATGTTCAACAATACTAAGAGGATACTCGTGTAGAATTATCATCTTTGCACATTTATCATGAGAAACTTGAGAATCAAAATTTCAATGTCTGAATTCAATTCTATCCCTTTTTTTGTTAGGATTTAACAATGATTGACTGATACCCCTCTCTTGCCGTTTGAATGGACAACCTTTTGTATGTGCTTTCAAATGAGATGTCTCATTCCTTGTATCACCTCCTAACCGTTTTCCGCAATAATTACATATTGCCTTCCATATCCCATTAATTTTCTTCCTATCAAAATGAACCCATGCTTCAGACTTTAATTTAGTCTTCCCATCTTCTTCCTCACTACATTCATTTGATGGTTGACTTTGTGTATTTTCAGGTGAAAAGGTTGATGTAAGGAGAGGAACATTTGTATGTTGATCGGTACTTGAAGTTCCACCACTTGTTACCTCCACATTAAGTTCAATGTCATTTACTCCTTGAGATGATTGAGGTGAAATTTTTTGAAAAAATAACTTTCAAAATTTAAATTCATATATAAAAAATATATACATATACTTTCTATTATCTCACATTACCTTTTCAACATATTCACTTGTCATGATATTTAAAGTCTATGTCTTCTTCACAAATCTCTAACTCTACAAGACATGATAAAAAATTATCATCATACTATATTCCATATTCAATATGAATCGATAATAAGATTTTACTATATACACTATGAATCGATAAAAAAGTAGCACTAATCTCACAACAGGGAGGTTCATACACAAAACAGAGTAGTCACTTTATTTCATATACTGAATTTTCTCAACAGATCATGCTACTTTACATACAGAAAATCGAAAAAGAAAATTTGCTACACAAGATATTCAAATTTAAATCTTCATCACACAAACCTCCTTAATTAAGCCTATGATTCAAGTGTCGTCGTTGGATAGTCTTGATATGATAGCCTCTAATGTCAGTGATCCTTATCTTGGTACGTGGCTGCATGATTGGATCATAATCATTACCAAACCAAATCATAAGGAGCAGGACTAGACGACATATGTGGAGATGTTTAAAGCTAAAAGCCTAAAACCTCAAACCTACATTACTACGATGATATACAGCTAACTGTAAATTATAGCTTTTCATGTTTTATGTGAGAAGTCATAAGTTCTGTTTTGTAAAATATGTATTCTGTAAAAGAAGTACTCCATGAAAATAGATGAACCAAGTTTTGAACCTACAAAAGAAAGAGAATGTTACCATGCATCGAGTAAAGCTACCGAATAAGTACAAATTCTAAAATACATGATGGTGCATAATATATAAAAGAATATGAATATTAGTAAAGTGATTATCAATGAAAAAAATATCAATAATTACTTCAGCAATCAGATATAAGTTAACCATATTTCAACATCTACAAATAGATGTTCATGTTTCAGAAACAATACTAAAATTAAAAAAGCATAGTTTCTCAAGGTTCTGTAAAGCCATGGAAAAGAAATATCAATAATTACTTCAGCAATCAGATATAAGTTAATCATATTTCAACATCTACAAATAGATGTTCATGTTTCAGAAACAATACTGAAATGAAAAAAGCATAGTTTCTCAAGGTTCCGTAAAGCCTTTCACCATAACAATAGCATCATGCTTCTATTTCTTTGGCATTTAAATATATCGATTTGGAACCTTCAAAATACCTTATAGACAAGTAAACACTTAAACAATCGTAGTCCTCAACACCAATTATAAGTTTCTTCATAAGTAGTGAACAACGACGGCTGACGCTGTGAACGGTGATGTGAATAGAGATGGTTGGCGTTGTGAATGGCGATGGCTGGCGTTGTGAGCAACGACGACTGGCGCTGTGAATAGCGATGGCGCAGCGCTATGAATGGACTGGTGACGACTAGTGAAGACGCAACGACTGGCGACTGGTGAATACGGCGCTGTGAGAGAACTGAGCAGATCTATAGATGGAAGAAAAATGAGAGAAAATGAGAGTAGGGTTGGCCGGATGAGCTCTGAGAGATTAAGAAAAAAAGAGGCGCTGAGACTTGAGAGTATGGATGGGCATAAATTAGGTTTATATATTAGGTTAAAAATAAATAAATTTTAATTAATATATAATTTATTTAAATAAATATAATTAATTTCGGGTACGGGAGAATACGGTTTTGAGTATAACCGTAACCGAATCGTACTCGCTCCTTTATGTTTGGTTTTTACCCGAAACCAAACCCGTCCCCGAAATTACACGGTTAAAAACCAAACCGTTGGTGTAGTTATCTGCGGATAACCGAACCCGCTATTTTTTTTGCCAATCCTTACTTACCACAACTTCCACTCTCGTTGTTCTTAGCCATAAAAACAACAGTTGAGTTGTCACAGTACAATCTTAATGGCCTAGAATAGAGTCAACTACTCTAAGCCCAGAAATGAAACTCTTCAACCATACACCATGTGATGTGGCCTCAAAACATGACACGAACTCAGCCTTCATTTTAGAAGTAGTAGTCAAGGACTTCTTCGCACTCTTCCAAGACACAATTCCACCGACAAACATGAAAATGTAACCAGATGTTGATTTGCATGAATCAACACAGCCAACGAAGTCTGCGTTAGAGAATCCAATTACTTCCAGATCATCAATTTGTCTATATATTAGTCTCTGGTTCCTTGAAGGTACCTCATCACTTTCTTAGCAACTCTCCAGTGGTCCAAACCTGAATTACTCAAATATCGTCCAAATATTCCAATGACAAATGCAATGTTAGGCCTTGTGCAAACCTGAGTATACATCAGGCTTCCGACAACAAAAACATATAGAATGTTCTTCATTTGTTCTCTTCCAAAATCATTCCTTGGACATTGGTCCAAATTAAACTTATCGCCCTTCACAATGGGAGCAACACTTAGTGAACAATCTTTCATTCGAAATTTCTCTAAAAATTTATTGATATAGGTTTCATGAGAAATACCCAAGATACCTTGAAGTCTGTCTATATGGATCTTAATGCCAATGACATAAGATGTCTCACCTATATCCTTTATATTGAAAATTTTAGAGAGGAATTGTTTTATCTCGTGTAGCAAACCTTTATCATTGGTTGCAAGCAAAATTTTATTCACGTATAAAATCAGAAAATATATCTTACTCCCACTAACCTTTTGGTATATACATTGATCCATGGGGTTTTCAACAAATCCAAATGAAGAAATTACTCCATGGAATTTATAATACCATTGACGTAATGCTTGTTTTAGTTCGTTTATGGATTTATTAAGCTTACAAATCAAATGCTCACCATTACTAGAAAGAAATCCTTTGTGTTGTTTCATATAAACCTTTTCTTCTATATCTCTGTTGATAAAAGTTGTTTTCACATCCATTTGTTGTATCTCAAGGTTAAAATGGGTTACTAATGCCAATATAATGCACAATGAATCTTTTTTAGATATAAGAGAGAAAGTCTGTATAACCAATTTCTTTTTTCTGAGTGAATCCCTTAGCAACTAATATGGCATTGTATCTCTCAATGTTGCCCAACAAGTCTTTCTTTGTCTTAAAGGCCCATTTACATCCAATGTCTTTTGCACCATTAGAAAACTCAACTAGATTCTAGACTTCATTACTCTTGATGGAACTCATCTCATCTTTCATAGCATTATACCAAAATTCATATTATTTGCAACTTATGGCTTATGAAAAGAATTCGTGATCATTCTCAACTCCAATGTTACAGTCAGATTCTTATAGATATACAACATAATCACTAGAAATTATTGACCTTTTAGTTCTTGAAGATCTTTTTAATGTCACGCCATCATCTTCTTGGAAAGTATGAGGTTCAACTTGTTGTTCAGAAGTTTCAAGAATCTTTTGAACAGTCTGATTTATTGGAATGTTGTCAACAACTTGTGGAATTTCAATGATTGATTATTCAACACCAGCTTGTACTCGAGGGGTGTTTTGAGCAACAATTAATCTATCTCCTGAAGTGGAAGGTTGAGACTCTAAATGATTAGTATCAAAAACTATGTTTTGATTTGATCACCTCCACTAATTAGATCATACTCAAGAAAATTTTCATTTCTTGATTCCACAAACTTAGTGCTAAGAAATGGACAATAAAATCTATAGTCCTTAAACCATTCGACATATATGACGAAATACCTATCAATGGTCCTTGGGTCAAGAGAAGAAGCTTTCTTCTCTCATGGATTATAAATCCTTACTTCAGACAAGCATCCCTAAATGTGCATATGTTGCAAACTTGGTTTCCAACCTTTTCATAATTCAAATGGTGTCTTTGAGATAGCCTTGGTTGGAACTCAGTTTAATATATACACAACCGTCTTTAAAGCTTGAGTTCATAAGGATTTAGAAAGATTAGAGTAGCTAAGCATACTCCGTACCATGTCTAATAATGTTTGGTTTTTCCTTTCAGCTACACCATTATGGTTTGGTGAACCAGGCATAGTGTATTGGGCAACTATTTCATGCTCTTGAAGAAACTTAGCAAACACACCTGGTGCTTGTCCATTCTCGGTATATATACCATAATATTCACCACCTCTATCTGATCTCATACGCTTTATTTGCTTTTTGTATTGCTTCTCTATTTTTTCCGTAAATATCTTGAAGGCATCTAATGATTCACTTTTATTATGAAGTATATAGAGACACATATATCGAAAAAAATCATCAATAAAAGTGATAAAATATTTCTGACCTTGTATGTCCATGTATGGATAAAATATATCAGTATGTATGATCTCTAATATGCTTGAACTCTTATTGGCACCTTCTTTTGACTTGTTAGTCTACTTTCCCTTAATGTAGTCCACACATGTCAAAATTAGTAAAATCTAGAGTACTAAATACCCCATCTTTCACTAGTCTTTTAATTTTTTCTATAGAGATATATCCTAATCTTCTATGCCATAGTGTAGAAGAGTCATCATCAATAATACACCTTTTAGTGTCAGCTTGAACATGCATAGCATTATGAGTAGCATTATTTCGTAAATTAATGCAGTAAAGACCTTCAGAAAAAATACCATTCCCAACACAATCATATTTATTAAATAAACTGAAAGATGTTTATGAAAAGTGAAAGGAATAACAAGAAGGTGCAAGTCTTGAAATTGAAATCAAGTTTCTAGAGAAACTTGGAACATAAAAGGTATTTTCTAATTCTAAAACAAAATCACTACTTAAAATTAAAATGCATTTTCCTACAGTATCTACATGTGAGCCCATCTTGTTTCCAGATAAAATTTATTGCTCACTTCCCATTGGCTTCCTTAGGTTTCGCATACCCTATAAGTAGTTTACAATATGGATTATAGATCCATAATCAATCCACCATATGTTAACATTAACATTAACCATATTAGATTCATAACAAACAAATGAAGTTGGATTACCTTTACCCTTAAGCCATTTCTGGAATTTAATACATTCCTTCTTCATGTGTCTCTTCTTTTTACAGAAGAAACACTTGGCTTCTTTCTTAATAATTGAACTATCCCTTTTCCTTTATGTTTATTTTGAGATTTTCCTTTCCCGCGTGTTGTACCCAACATAGCACTTTTACCAAGCCCCATAACAAACCTCTTTTCCTCTTGAACATATATGATCAGTAGTTCATTAATTGACCATTTATCCTTATATGAAACTAGAGACGCTTCGAAAAAAATAAAGAAGAAAGACCTCATAATCCTTACTGCTCTAACAAATTCTTTGAGGTTTTCATAAAAAATAAGAAAGACCTCATAATAGCTTAGGTGAGGAGAAATCCAAGCTAGAAAAAGTGTTAACCCAATCAGAGAGCATAGGTCAAAAGATGATGTTGGTTGCTCATAAGTTGGATGAGATTTTAAGCAACAATAAAGCGTTAGGAGACAAGCATAGACTAGGTTACGAAATAAGAGTTTCTAACTCTACTGGTGTTGTACCTAACTTCATCGAGCCTACATTTTTTGATCCCATGATGAAGATTATTACAACCATCCCTAAAGTTAAGTTGGTGGCATCATCTCAGCCACCCTGCTCCAGTAAAGTGAACATCTCACCTCCTGATGGTAGTTCTTGTTATGGAGGTGATGGCCACTTACGTGTGCCTACTCATTTCATTCCTATGTTCCATCATTGTGGTAAATATGGGAATTTGAGGACTCATTATGAGAAATTAACTACTCATCCTCATATGAGAGTTAATATTAATGTTATCCCTCCTTGTATTGCTCCCTAAAGTCAAAGACCACAGATCCCTTCCTTCTTTGCTCGTTTTTGTTATCTTTACTATACAATTGGACACTTTTATAGACAATGTCTTAGATAGGTTAGAAGCAATTATATGAGATCTTCCACTCGCTCTCCTCATTTTGATTTCTTATGTTATAACTATTGTGGTTCACTTAAGCACTTACAATATAGGGAAAAATTTCTTCAAAAAGCCCATCTGGTCACGTGTATGAGGACCATTTGGCTTGTTTTTGTAGAATCTCAAAACAAAAAGGTCCTCAAATGCCTCATACATCCTATGCTTTTGTGACTAGCTCTTGGCCTTTCGATTGAAAAATAACTTCGATGAAGCCGTGTAAGTGGACTATTACGTGGTAAAGATTGTAATGTTCCATGAACTCAATGGTTAGAATAGTACTTTCATATGGAGAAAGTTATTGATTCTAATGCAATAGTAGGTAGAACTTATTATATACCATCTTTAACCATATCAAATAAGTTTTGTATCTATAGGGATATAAATAGTTAATACATAAAACGATATCTAAATAAGATATATAGTATAAGATAGAATCAAATTGCAATTTGATCACTTTTTCTTGTGATTAACTTTCACACAAGGATGAATAGTTAATATCTCACAAAGAGTCCTCAAATTCCCACGTTATCCACAATGGTGGCCAATGGGAATGAAATGAATAAGCACAAGAAAGAACCCATCCCTATTGCAATGATAATTAGTAGTAAGAGGTGAGATATTCGCCTTGATGAAGGAGCATGGTTGAGATGATGCCTCCAAATCAACTTTAGAATGGATGCAATAGTCTTAATTCTATGATCAATAGATGTAGGCTTGATGAACTTAGGTGCAACTGTAGTAGAGGTAATTTCTCTTTTATAAGCTAACTTTGCTTGTCTCCTGGCGCTTTGTTATTGCTTAAAATCTCATCAAGCTTCTAAGTACCCTTTATCAGCTTTTGAACTATGCTCTTGGTTTGGGTTAACTCCTTTTTTAGCTTGAATTGCTTTTCACCCAAAGCTATTATGAGGTCTTGCTTCTCTTTTATGGAGGCCTCAAGGAATTCAATAGAGCAACCAAGATTCTTCACTTTTTTCTCAGAGTATCTCTAGCTACACAACATTTTAAGAAAGAGTATGTTCCAAGTACACTTTGTCACTTTCCAGCATGGTCACTTTCTTTCCAAGAATAGTGATTTGGTCCACTTGATCATCAGACTAATCAATCTTTATGATTCTATGAGTCACATGATTTGAATCAATTTTCTTTGATTCTATCTCTAGATGTTTCATTCTTTAGTGGTTAGCATTGCATTCCACTTAAAGATCCTTATATCTCTTCTGAATGATCTCATACTTCTTATTGAGATCATACTGATGACAACTCAATGAGAACTTTTTTTTCCTCAATAATGCCTTTTCATAAGCTCAGCTCTTTGTTTGTTTCTTTAAGGTTCTCCAAAACCTTTTTTCTTTCTTTCTTAGACTTAATATGCTCTCTAAAGAGAGCATTGTAATTATCGAGAAGTTTATTGTGGTCATCCTTATCTTCTTTAGAAAACCTTTTGGCCTTAAGGATTGCAATGGAATTTTATTCAATATACTTTGAAGCCATAAAGGCAATGAAGTTACAATAATCCTTATCAGTACCATAGCTACTATTCAAAATAGTAACCTCTACCTTCATCACTTTTTTCCCTTAGTGATTTTGCTTAGAAAAGGAGTTTATAGCAATATGTATGGGATTTCTACACTTGAAACACTTGATTTGATTGATATGATTCTTAGTCTAATGTTTATCATATTTTTCATTAGAGTCATCAACTTTCGTCTTTAGATCTTAAGTCTTTCCTACTCGAGTCATATCTTTTGAAACCACTAGAAGAGTTCTTACTTTAGAAGAACTTGTTATATCCTTTGGAAAGTAAGGTATTTCCTCTTCAACTAGGCTAGAGCTCTTAAACTAGCCATAGATTTACTTTTTTGTTGATTTCAATTCCTTTAGTGGACTTAAGAGTAATGTTTTTTTCTCTTTTCAACAACGGCTTTACTTTTCGTTCTTAAGAAATGACGAATATCATAGGCTTAGAGATCACCAATTAGCTCATTGATCTTTAATTCACCAAGCTTGAAGAAAGTCTCTATAGTAGTAACTTTTTCTCTAGAACGGGGCAGAAAATTGACAAGATCTTTTTTGATTTACTTTTCCTGGTCTTTAGGGTTGAAGTTGTCAACTGATGATAAACTCGATGTTGTTAAGGATAAAAGCTTATTTTTTTCCAACAAGTACTTTAGTGAGAATTGTTCGATTAGATATTTAAAATTTTTAATTGATTGTATTGGCAATTCTCTCACTTCTAAAAGAAAATCATCAAAAAAATCTTAAAAGAAATTTAAGTAAAAAAAATCATAGATAGGAAAATCTTTTGTTAGATGGGTTAAGGATGGTGATCATTTTAATTTTGCTTGAATTGAACGTAATGATGTGCTATTCTAAGCATGATATACTTTCTTCAATGCGGCCTTGTTGGAAAGTTGAAGAATGTATCTATTTAAGGAAAGTATTGTATTGGTTGATAATTGGGAGAAGTTTAAAAATTATAATTGGGGAGATTATTGTTTTAATTTTCTTTTTGATAGCTTGAACAAAAAATATTATGATATGTGAATTTCTATTGTCGCTTTGGAGAGTAAGAAAAACCTTGGTCAATTCAAACTCTATGAGAATGATCGTGTTTGTCTTCAAGTTTCTAGTTTTGGAATGGCATTCCAACTTTAGAGTTATGAAGCTATCCCTGAGATTGGTTTAAAGTTTGCTCATGCTTCGTATCCGTTGGTGGTTTTCCTATAGTGGTGAAAGGGACTTCTCAATTTTAGCCTGCATTTGGCCATATATTATGTATTCTTTCAAGTCATGAGGTAATTTCAATATTTGTTTTTTTTATGTATTGCATTATCCAACATGCTTGTGTATTTAATTTCTTATGTCATATTTGTATTACCAACTCCCACTTCAACCAAATTTATTTTTCTATAAGAACTTTTTTTAAATAATGTGTTCAATAACTATTACATATTTTTTTTCTAGAAATTATGTAAACTATTTAATGTCATAGTTTACATTAGTAAATTTAGATTGAATGTGAAAATTGTATGTTGTGTAATATGTTTAGAAATCAATTTGAATCTAAATTATTAATTTTAATTTTGTAAAATATGCAATGACTTTAATAAAATAGTAGTAGATTGAAACTAATGAATTATATTAGTTTATTTTGAAAAATGTTTTTTTATCTTTTCAATTGTGGATATCAAGTGTTATTGTTTTCTTACGATTTAGATAGTATGTAATAGTGCAAGTTAGTGAATTTAGATTGAATTTGGAAACTGTATGTTATGCAATATGTTTTAAGAATAAATCTGAATGTGAATTATTATTTTTAATTTGAACGTAAACTATTAATCATTAGTAAATTATAGTTTAACATTGAATTTACAATAGTAGTTAATAGTAATCTTAAACATAAGATACATATAATCTAAAATGCACTTAGTTTTTTGTTTTCTTTTATGTAAGTCCTTTCATGATTACGAGGGTGCTCCATCTTTTATCTCCCTTATTGGTTATGTTCCCGAGGTACTTCATGATAATGTTACCTCCTCCCAAATTTCCAAAGTTGATCCAAATATCATTCAATTCCTTCTTATGGAATGAAGGAGAGTTTTGGAACTAGCAAGTAGTTTGTTTGATTTTTGTCTGAATCAATTGTAGCGTTAGAGTTTTCATCTCCTACTGTTGCTCTTGTACATAAGAAACTTAGTGTTCAAATTTTGAAGCATTTAATAGTGTCTAATCTCATGGGTGTTTGAAAAATACTATAATTTTGTGATTTATTTGTACTTAAATGAAATAAATGGATTTAAATTTGTATGATTTTATCGTTATTTTAAGAAATTTATGTTTTCAAAATCACGAATATATTCAATTGTTTTTCGAGTATTTTTTACTTTAAAATTATTCAAAAAATAAAAACTTGAATAATCATGCTTGAAGCACTCATTTTTAACTTAGAAGAATAAAATAACAATACATGTAAAACTTACATGTGAACCAACCAATTTTAAGGGGTGAAACAATAAAGAAAATGAAGAAAAATAAATGTTAGTCGGAGTGCGATCTTTTCTAGACATATTAAGGTCAACTAAAATGACACAAAGTTGTGGCATGAATAAACATAGGTTACACCATGCGAAAATTTCTCCCTTACAATCTATTATTTTCTCCAATTTTTAATTACAAATAACTGATTCTGGTGTGTTGAAATAATAAGAAATTACAATATGTTATTTTCTCCCTCACAATCTGTTATTTTTTTACAATTTCAAGTATTTCACCATCATGTAAAGATACAGAAAAAAATCCTTCAATTGTAAAAACAATCTAAGATTTTGAAGAAGGTAGCGACAGTTCATTCAAATATATGGAGTCATTTTTATCAAGAAAAGGGTAATTTTATGATTGTATTTTTTATTTTTATTTGTAATTGAATTTTAGTCTATTTTCAATGATTGAAAGAACAGTTTTGTAATTTAAATAAATTAAAGTTTAGATTTATTTCTTATTCATGATTTTTAGATCTTTAACTATAAATTAATGATGGATAAAATCTAGATTTATGATTAAAGAAAATATTTTAAAATTAAGCATTAGAAACATCATATATGATTAATTGTGCATAAGAAAATAAGATTTTAATTTAATTTAATTTATTAATTTCAAGTCCGATCAAAGAAATTATTGATTAAATGAGATTAAATTCGATGGTTGAAAAACAACTTTAATTATAAGTTAAAGATGGGTCAAATATTTATTTATAAATAATAAATATATTTACGTTAGATTTATCAATTAATTATAAATTTTAGTATATATATTTCTTTAGTTTATAGATTAATCAATTTCAATTTCGATAAAAGAAGAATTGATTAATTGATTATAATTAAATAATTTAATTTGTTATTTTTATGAAGAGTTATGCTCATTAAAATATATTATAATAAATAGTATAGTTTTATTGCTTTCATATTTCACTTTAATTTATTACTTTCATTTGTCTACTTTTATTTACTTGTTTTCTTTATATATTAATTCAATTAATAATTTACATTTTTTTTCTTACAAACTTACAATTTGTTAAAATGTTTAGAATATATTTTTCTTAACTAAATAAAAAAATAATTTAACTTTTAAAAACAACTACATTATTGTGAGTTGTTTATAATGACAAAATCTAATGATCAAGTTTTTGTGTATTAAGTTTTAAGTACTATTATTAGAGAATTTGTGTTTTAAATTATTTTTTTGTTTTTTAAATAGTTATTTTTTGTTATTTTGTGTTTTTTTTATTTCTTATTTTTGTAAATATTCGGGATTTGTTTTATTTAATTTTAAAAAATCAAAAATTTGAAATATCTTAAAATGAATTCAAATAAAATTTAAAAAATTTAAGATCTAAAATAATTTTAAAAAGTAAAACCATAAATAGTAATAATAATAATATATAACTAGAACTAAAAATCAATTGAAAAAATTGAAAAATTTTATATCAGAAAAAAATCAAAACGTAAAAAAAATTAAAAAATAAAGTGATGTTATAAAAAATACAATTTTTTTGACAAATTTAAGATCTAAAAAAATAAAAATCTAAATAGATCTTAAAACAAATTCAAAAAAATTTAAAATTTTAAAATCCAAAAATATTTAAAAAAAAGGTCAAAATATGAAAATAAACAAAATGAAGAAATCTAAAAACAAATTGATAAATTTAAGTATTAAAAAAATATAAAAAAGGTCAAAACATTAAAAACAATCTAAAGAAACCTTAAAACAAATTCAAAAAAATTGAAAATTTAAGACCTATAAAATGTCAAAACATTAAAAAGGTTATTCTTGTTTATTTTTAACTTTATTTTTATTATTAATTTATTTACTAACTTTATTTTCTTTTTAATACTAATTTTTGTTTTTAGTTTTTGTATCATTTTATTTTTACTTTATTAGTAATTTACTAACTAATTTAATTTCTTTTTCTTTAGTATTTTAGTTCACTAACTTTTATATTAATTTTATTTTATCTTATTAATTTTATTTCTTTTAGTGTTTATGTGTACTAACATTTTTATTTATTTTTTTATAATTTATTTTTATTAGTTTATTTATTTCCTAAATTTATTTATTTTTATTATTTATTATTATTACTTTTATTTTATTTTTATTTTTATTTCTTTTTTTAGTATTTTTCGTTTACTAACTTTTGTTTCTTGTTTATTTTATTTTATTAATTTATTTTTAGTTATTTGTTAATATATTATTTTTATTTCTTTTTATCATTTGCTTTTATTTTTATTTTATTTTTGCTATTTTATTTATTTATTTTTCCTTTTATTGTCTTTGTTATTTGCTTTATTTTTTTTGTTTATTTTGAAAATTATTATTTATAAAGACAATTAACGAAGGTTAATTATTCTTCTTATTCAAATAGATAATCGAAACCTAGATAAAAAGTGAAAACGTTAACCTATAGAATCTTTTTGCGAGCTCTATATCAATTCGATAAAATCAACTTTACAATATGAATTAAACAATTAACATAACGAAAGTACAAAATAACATGTTCACGTCAACACACAACAAAAACAACTAGCAGATGTAACAATAACAATCTGTAGAATACGCAATATTGATGATGTGCCTCACATTCTCTTATCCAAACTAGCCACGTGCATATATGGTAAACAATTCTCAACTTATGATACAACCATGCATATCGAAAAGCTAAAAGAATTTTCAATCACTTAAAGATCTCATATGTGGAAACAGATTCGATAAATGATGATTGTATTTTCACAGCATGTAATCAAACATACATAGCATTGTGAGTTGTGAGTGTTATAAATCTTATATAATTTCTCCACTTTTAATAAAAAGATTTGCAGTAGGTTCGGAGACGTAAGCAAGATTGGTGAAACTCCGTTATCAAATTTGTGTGTTATTTTTTATTCTTGTTTTCTCATAAATCTAACTTATTGAGAATTTGCGTAATTTCCCAACAAAGAGAACAATTATTCCTTCATGAGTTCTATGTAGTTCTTATATTTTCCCTCTAAAGAAGACTATTGATGCTACACATGGTAGAATTGAAGTTGCATGCAGTAAACCAAGTCTTAATTCTTCGCAATCATTTGATGAACATTTGAAGATAGTGGAAATTATCGAGGAAGAGTAGAACCTTGAATTGCCAACTATGTTTTATACCAAACTTCCTTCTGGATGGTTATCTAGATTTGATGCATGGTTGTGTCAACATGGGAAGTGAGTTTTTTCATTAATATCTTCCTTATTTTACTATTTCATTTTCTCTTTTATTAATTATATCATTATATTTTTTTTCAGCGCATCAGTTAAAGTTCACTACATTGAATTGTCTTGTGATAAACAATCTTTCTTCAAAAGTTTTAAAAGTGCTATTGTTTTGCATCCTAGCACTGTGAGATTTGTTTTAAGATTTATTATACTATTTGTCATTGGTTTATTATATTATATGTTAATATTTATTTGTTTTTAATTCTTTTTTGGCATATTGATATTGTTTTATATGAACTTAGTGCATGGAAGGATCGATTTCCATCAAGTTTTGGAGCCAAAAAGTGTACTACATTGAATACATCTTTCAGTGTATGTTTTTAGTTATTTTGTTTTTTATATATTTTTTCATATTTTGGAATGTCTGTATTCTCTATACCATGTTAAACTTGAATCATATTTGAGTCCTTTCCCACAATTTGCTAGTATGTAAAGTAGTGCATATTTTTCTTGAAATTTTGTAATGGTGTACATTATTAGTAAACTTAGATCGAATGTGAAACCTATATATTATACAAAATGTTTTAGGAATATATTTGAATGTAAACTATTAATTTTAATTTTGTAAAGCACGCAGTAACTTCAATTACATAGTAGTAGATTGAAACTAATGAATTATATTAGCTTATTTTGAAAACTATTTATCAAGTGTTATTATTTTCGTCTTATCATAGTAGTATGTAAAGTATTACATATTTTTTGTGAAAATTATGTAATTGTGTACATTAGTAAATTTAGATTGAATCTAAAAACTGTATGTTGTGCAATATATTTTAGGAAAATATTTTAATGTAAAAAATTAATTTTAATTTTGTAAAATATGCAATGACTTTAATAAAAACTATAGTAGATTGAAACTAATGAATTTTATTACCTTATTTTGAAAACTGTTTATCAAGTGTTATTGTTTTCTTCTTATTTAAGTAGTATGTAAGTGTTACATATTTTTTCTGAAAATTATGTAATAGTGTACATTAGTAAACTTAGCTTGAACCTAAAAAGTCCATTTTATGCAATATGTTTTAGGAATCATTTCGATTGTAAAAATGTTAAATGTAAATTTGTATATATTGTAATGGAATACATATTGATGGATGATATAATCTGCTTGTCTACTTTAATTGTTATTTATTTAATTCAAGTAATATGATACATACTAATTAAACGTTAGTTTATTTATTAGTTTTAATATTCTTTATATATATGTTTTCCTGGTGGTTGTTCAAAATGAATGTAAGAATATACTTGTTCCAAATGATGGTGCTTCAAGTTCTCCCCAAGTTCTATTCAGTTTTTAGATTCTCATTATATGTGTAAATTTGCAATTGGGGCATGTGGAATTGAGATCTTGGCTAAGGATTTGAAGGATCCAAAAGTAGTATATGCTCAATGTTGATGGGAATCGTTGGGTTTGTTGTGTAATTTATCTTGTAAGGAGGCGTACTAAAGTATATGCTTCTTTGGATATTGTTTGTTACTTGGAGTATCATGGTTATGATGAAGACTCACTGTTTGATCCTAAAGTTTCTTGGCCTATATATATTGTTGATGGGCTACTTAAGCAATCAAATGGGTATTCGTTTCAAGTTTTTGTTATTTGTTTTTGTAATGTTGGTTTGTAGTGTATTTACTTCTTTTTTGTGGAGACGTGATTGTAGTGTTTGAGTCTTGTAGTTTATTGAGTTTTTGATTC
Organism: Hippophae gyantsensis; assembly: GCA_030763125.1. Lineage (NCBI taxonomy): Eukaryota > Viridiplantae > Streptophyta > Magnoliopsida > Rosales > Elaeagnaceae > Hippophae > Hippophae gyantsensis. Next base: position 20,048,250 of record CM061032.1, on the reverse strand, counting down.
GAGGCCAGAGATTGGATATGATTAATGCTCTACCATTTGTAAAGCTTACGCAGAGATATTGTGTGAAACTTTTTTGCTACAATGGGATATATAACTTCCATTATCTTCTAAAATATGTCAACGTATACATCAAAACTCCAAAAAAAAAAAAAAACCGCATTTCAATTGAAAACGTAAATATTTTTTTTAGAAAGAAATTCAACTTCACTTGCTCCAATGAGTTTTTAAATGAGTGACAAAAAGAAAACTATACCTTCGCGCTATATAAATATTGAGTAATAATAGTATGGAATTTTGAATTCCATATGAGAATTTAATTTTTTAACGACAATGATTGAATTGAATATTCATGCATGAGAATACTAGACCTAGTATAAAAGATTTAAAATCACCACAAATCTCCTTTTTTTCTTTTCTATTATAATTTCTGGATTATTATATGATGATTTTTAAACTTTTCATATATATAGAAATAGAATAGAAACTAAAAAAGATAGACTAGACTCAACATTTCTTATCTCAATGATACAAAACGGATATTAAATAAATAAATTTGGGATATGGAAGAAATATAATGAAATAGAGCCACTTTGAGGTTTCCTATGAAATGAGGCATGAAACAGAGCCACTATGAAGAAATTTTGGGAGTTACAAAGGAAACTTCGAGCTCATATTGGTCATGGGTTCAGAACGGGAATTGAACTTCACACTTGCTTTTTACATATATCTCGTTATTTAGGGCCCTATTCATCTCTTTGGGCTTCTATTGAATCGATAAATGGGTTTGATTGTCTATCTTTTTGATATAATAGATAGATAAATAATATATAAACAACTAGGTCACCACAAAGAATAACATAATTTATTTACTTTAAAAAGTAAAATTAGAATTATAAGTCTCTACTTGACTTGATTGAATTTGTATTCAAAGGAAAGAAAGCATAGAGTTTAAATAACTTCATGGTACATAGAACCAAATATTGTAATATAGCCAGAGAATCTATAGTTTTAGCTACCTTAATAGTGTATTCTATTGCACCCCTCTTATGGAAGAATAGTTGTTACTGTTGAGATAAGTACGTTAAAATAGTGTTGGAACAATATTATAGATAACCTGAAATGAACTGCTTGGATTGAGTCGCGGATTAGGTCGCTCTCTTTAAGATGTTTCGTGGTTCTACCCAAATTTGTGCAAACAAACACAGCCTCATCGTCTCCAGGATAAAACATCCCATAATCTTATTTTTCTGTCTCGAAACTTCACTGCACTGATGAAGACCGAAATGTTACACCTGAAAAATTTGTTGCTCGAAAAACTTAAAAGTAACTTAGGATTACTAAGATAATATTTTTTTGAGTGAGATAAGTTTGCATATTGTTGTGTGGAAACTGAGAGCTGAGGCCTTCTATTTATAGGTTTCAGAAACCGTGTGGCCATTATGATAATAACGGTAATGTCTGGGGATGGAGAGTGTAACAACCATTCTAAGTAATGAAGAGTAACAGTCATTTTCTGAGTAAAGAATAGTAACGGCCATTTTCTAAGTAAAGAAGAGTAACGGCCATTTTCTGAGTAAAGAAGAGTAACGGCCATTTTCTGAGTAAAGAAGAGTAACGGCCATTTTCTGAATAAAGATGAGTAACGGCCATTTTATGAATAAAGAAGAGTAACGACCATTTAACGGTCATATTCTAAGTAAAAGAAAATAACGGTTGTTTTTCTAAGAAAAAAATGTAACAACCATTTTCTGAGTGGAAAAGTATTTTAAAAAAAAATTCCAAAAAATAAAATACCACCTCACCTCACACACACGCACTCGGACTCGGCTCGACACTACACGGCCGATCAGTCGGACGGATAACGGCTATGGCGGCACGTGCGCATGTGTGGTATCACATTTGCCTAGGTCCTCTCCCCTTCCACAAAAGTGTGTACCCCTTGGGGTCCAATCCCAATAGTCAACTTTTTACTATTTATACATCTTTTAAGTAATGTAAAAAGACAATGTGGGACAAGGCTTCACTAGTTTTTTTTTTATAAACATTCATCTTTTCCAACAATCCCCCACTTGAATTTTATATAAAAATAATTTTCATTGAGCAACCGATCAATTAAAAATATAAGATTGTACATAAGCAAAAGGTGTCTATCGACTTGAACCTTTGCATAGTATTGATGCTTTAGAATATACTAAAATAACTCGTAGTTTTAAACTTTATCTCTAACAATCATTACACACACAATCTTTCCAAGGTGTAGTTCGAAAATCCTGTGCTTTATGGCCATGCACGTGTATCCCAGTATAGTGAATGCTCTAGTAAATTTTGCCCAAAAAAACTCCCATAGGAAGTGATCACACTTCCACATTCACATAGGTGAGTCTATCAAGAGCACTCATGTAGCTATGTACTCCACTCCACATAGAGTATATAACTTATTAAGAGTTTTACAATTAATTGATCCTTTTCTATCGCTTCAGGACTTCATGCTTCTAACAATATAGAATGGGATTTCAAAATAGCATGATTCATCTCATATCACTTCATGACTTGTTATTACCCTTTGAACTTATTTCTTGAGATCTCCAGTCTATAATTTTGGTTACCATCACTAGTGACTCTTCATTCTAAGGGCATTAGTCCTATTCCTTTTGAGGTTTTGAAAACCTTCTCTCTCGGTAATCCTTTTGTCAAAGGATCTGCCAAATTTTCATCAGAATGTACATGATCAACTCTAAGGATCTGTCAAATTTTTATCAGAACATACATGATCCACTCTAAGGATCTCCCAAATTTTCATCAGAACGTACATGATCCACTCTTATAGCTCCCGTAGAGAGAAATTTTCTAACAGTACTATGCTTACGACACATCTTTCTTCTCTTGTCGTTGTAGTAATGATTCTGAATCTTTGCAATAGCCGCGGTACTATCATTGTGGATCAAGACAACTAGTATCGATCTTTCCCATAAAGGGATCTCAACTAACAGACTTCTTAATCAGTCTGTTTCTTCACTAGCAGTGGCTAGTGTTATCATTTCAGACTCTATTGTAGATTGAGCCAATATTGTCTATTTTTTAGACTTCCAAGAGATAGCTCTACCAGCTATGTTAAATATATAACCACTAGTTGCTTTGGATTCTTCTGATAAAGTGTTCCAATCTGCATCGTTGTATACTTCTAGAACAATGGGAAACTTTTTATAATGTAATCCAAGATACATAATTCTCTTAGGGTATCGCATAACCCTTTCAATAGCATTCCAATTCTCTACACTAGGTCTACTGCTAAACCTACATAGTAGTCCCATAACATAAGCTATGTCTGGTCTAGTGCAATCAGTAGCATAACGTAAGCTACCAATGATGCTCGCATACTCAGTTTGTCTAACACCGTCTCCAGTGTTCTTGAACAACTTTACACTAGGATCATATGGAGTACATACAAGTTTGCAGTTAAAGTAATTATATTTCTTTAAGATCTTCTTAATGTAATGAGATTGATCTAGAGAAATTTTCTTTTCAAACCTAGTAATCTTTATACCAAGGATTACACTCGCTTCTCTGAGATCTTTCATATCAAAATTAGCACACATTATTCACAACATGAATATTTAATCCAAAAATAAGTATGTCATCCACATATAAACATATAATAGTGCAAATGTTATCTTCTAATTTATAATAAATACATTTGTCACTTTTATTTATTTTGAATCCATGTGAGATAACTAGATTATCAAATTTTTCATGTCATTGCTTAGATGCTTATTTTAGACCATAAAAGGGATTTATCTAGTTTACAAACTTTATTTTCTTGACCTGGGATAACAAAACCTTCAGGTTGATTAATATAAATTTCTTGTTCTAAGTCACCATTTAAGAAAGTAGTTTTAACATTTATTTAGTGTACTACTAAATCATGGATAGCAGCAAGAGAAAAAAGTATATGTATGGAAGTTATTCGTATGACTAGTGAAAAGGTATCAAAGAAATCTACATTTTCCCTTTGCCTATACTCTTTAACTACAAGACGAGCTTTGTACTTTTCAATAATACCATCGCGTTTTAATTTCTTCTTTAGTATCCATTTACATCCAATGGCTTTGCAACCAGGAGGTAAGTCAACTAAATGCCAAGTCTTATTATACTCAAGAGAGTCCATTTCATCATTTATGGCTTCTTCCCAAAATTTGGCATCTAAAGAATATAATGCTTCTTTAAGAGTTTAGGGATCTTCCTCTAAGGTATAAACATAAAAATTAGACCCAAAATCCTTAAGGGTTTGAACTCGTTTACTTCTCCTAATTTTAGTGTTTAATTCCTCATTTTGTTCACTAGTTCTAGTTATGGGTAAACTATTAGAAGACGAGCCCCCACTATTTTTAAATGGAAACCTATGTTCATAGAAGTCAGCATCATTTGATCTATAACTACATGATCATTTAAGTCATAGAATTTATAAGCTTTACTATTCACAGTGTATGCCAAATACATCAACCTTCCAACAAGCCTTTGGTATCTTTCTTTATTTGTTGGAACTTGATCAACCTTGATACATAACTTTAATCCTTCCTCTACTGGTGTATTAGCTAGTTGACATACCGACATGCCAGTTTATTTTAATAAATTTAAGGCATACTTTCTTTGAGATAAGAAGATTCCTTCTTTTGATCGAGAAACATCAATTCCAAGAAAATATTTTAAGGAACCAAGATCTTTCATTTCAAATTCTTTGGACAAATAACTTTGTAAAGCTTCTTTCTTCAAGATCATTTCTTGTTACTATCATATCATCAACATATACAATAAGTGTAGTGATCTTACCATACCCTTTTTTTCAAAAATAAAGTATGGTCTGAATTGCTTTGTTTGTAGCCAAATGCCTTCATTGACTTTGTAAACCTACCAAACCGTGCTCTTGGGGATTGTTTCAATCCATGCAGTGATTTTTTTAATTTGCACACCTTTTCATCATGGATTTTGGATTTCTTGATTCCTGGTGGTAAATCCATGTAGGCTTCTTCAATTAAATCTCCAGTTAGAAAGACATTTTTTTACATCAAACTGATATAATGGTCAATCTAAATTTGCAACTAGAGATACCAAGACTCGAAAAATGTTAATTTTGGCTACAGGTACAAATGTTTCTGTATAGTCGATCTCATATGACTGAGTGTATCCTTTTGCCACCAATTTTGATTTATAGCGTTCAATCATACCATCTGCTTGATACTTTACTGAAAAAATTCATCGACATCCAACAATTTTCTTTTTTGGTGGACGATCGACAAGTTCCCAAGTTCTATTTATTTCTAAGGATCTTAGTTCTTCATTCATTGCATCTTTCCATTTTTGGTCAGTTAAAGCTTCCTACACACTGTTAGGAATAAATACAGCACATAATTGATTCACAAATAACACGTTTGATTTTGACAAACGATGTTTAGACATATAGTTACTCATGGGATATTTGACTTTACTAGAAATCTCAGGTTCATACATGGCTTTAGGAATACCTCCGTTAAGACGTGGTGGAAGTATTTTTCTGGCTGGTTCAATAGTTGGAACATCCTCTACAAACAATTGGTTAGGTATATCAGCAACTTATGGAGAAGGAAACTTGTACTCACTTAGTGGTAGTAATGAACTTGCTTGATAATCTTGAAGTTGATGAGGACTTGATTCCATTTCCCTTGAGTCTTTTCTATATTGGGAGTTATTACCATCTGAATTCAAGTTATTTGTATTTTCCTCACATATAATTTGTCTTTCTTCATAAGGAAACAATTTATATGTAAGGGTCTGAATTTCAGCATGGTTGTACTCCCCCTGAAATTCAAGTGTAGAAGAGAAATACATTGTATCTTCATGAAAAATAACATCCATGGTGGTAATAATTTGTTTTGTAAGAGGATGATAACAACGATAGCTTTTTTGTTATGTGGCATATCCCATAAAAACACAGTGTATTGCTCGTAGATCCAACTTTTTACGTTGTTGTTTATGTAGGTGTACAAATGCACACACCCAAAGACATGAGGAGGTAAATTGGGAACACTTGGTGCAACAATTGCTTCAGTGATGGCTTGTAGTGGTGTTTGGAAGCTAATGGAACTGAAAGGTACCTGATTGATCAAATATGCAGCAGAAGTAAGTACTTCTCCCCAATAAGATAATGATATATGAGCTTCGATCAATGAGGCAAGAGACAACTTCCAACAAGTTTCGATTTTTTCTTTCTGCAACTTCATTTTGCTGAGGTGTATCAACACAAGTAGTTTGATGAATAATCCCTTCTGATTTAAGATATTCTTGAAGCTCGGAACTTTTATATTCTCCTCCATTGTCACTACATAGAACTTGAATCTATGTTTTATACTAAGTATGAACCATTTTATGAAATTTTATAAATAATACAATTACCTCACTTTTAGATTTCATTAAATAGACCCAAGTCATTCTACTAAAATCATCAATAAATGTAACAAACCAACATGATCCTCCCAAAGTAGAGACTTTGGAAGGACCCCATACATCAGAATGTATAACCACAGACATCACACTTTAAAGTAGAAAGATCTAAGCTCAAAAATAAACTTGGAAATAATTTCTTTAAATATCCAAAAGAAGCATGACCCAATCTTCTATGCCATAGCCATATATTTGATTCATCCTTCTTAGATCCAATTATTACCAGTGCATGATTTGTTGAATCCAAGTCCAAATAATACAGGTTTCCTTTCCTAACATCACGACCAATCGTTTGCTTTGTTTAGATGTCCTTGAACACACAAAAGTCAGGCCAAAAAATAACAAAACAAGATAAAGTAGTGGTTAAATGAGAAATAGATATAAGGTTATACTCTAAAGAGGGAACAACTAGAACTGAATCTAAATTCAAAGTACTAGTGAGAGATAAAGATTTTTCCCCAATAACTGAGGTTGTGTTACCATTGGTAGTGCAAACAGTTTTGTGTGAAGATGGTTTTGAGATTTGTCTAGAATCGAATGTCATATGATCAGTTGTACTTGAATCAATTATCCATGTATTATTAAAAACAGGAGAAAAAACTTTAAGCATCTTACCAACATTTGCTGACACTACTATAAAAATGGGCATTAACGAACCGACTTTAAATTGAGTGACTTAAAATGTAAAGTCGGTTAAAGCAATGAACCGACTTCGCTTGAACCGACTTTACATATACATTTTATGAATTTTTTTATTTTTATTCTTATTTTTCGTATTCAATATTCAATATATATAACATAAAAAAACTAAAATATAAATAATAATACAAATAATTATAAATTTAAATATAATTAATTACTTGATAATTAAATTTATTGCAAAAACAAATAATATATATACAATACATATAGTTAACTTAAATTACAAATAAAATAATGTCGTCAAAGTATAATTGGATTGTGCGAGCAAGCTTAGTTGGCTAAGAATCACCAACATTATGACAAGGAAACTAGACAAAAAATAGCTAATCCATATAACAATTCATTCCCCTACATACATAAGCACGTAAATATCCATCAAACAAACAATCTAAACTTCAAAGACATAGGAATGGAGAAATTAAATCATTATAAATATTACCATCAAAAAGAGATTACCACGGCGACATCCGAGTGATATAACCCATCGACGAACTCATATTAGCACTTTATTAATTATTTGTTTATAAATATGAAGTTATCTGGAATCTCTGCTAGTATTTTTAATACTATAATGAACTCTAAATAAGAAATCAAGTGTAACTCTGATTTCTTACTTGGCTTGTGTGAGTTTTGGTGCCCTTAAACATATGGAACATGTTCATGAGCACCAAAACTCATACAAACCAAGAAACAAATCAGAGTTACACCTGATTTCATATTTAGAGTTCATTATAGCATTAAAAATACTAGCAGAGATTCCAGATAACTTCATATTTATAGACAAATAATTAATAAAGTACTAATATGAGTTCGTAAGGAAAGTAGGCAAGAGAGATGTGATGTAGTTTGGGCCAAAAATAGGTCCATAAAACAATGCATTCTCCTAAATACATGAGCATATAATCATCCATCAAACAAGGGACTTCAAACACAGGAATAGATAGAGAAATTAAATCATTAAAAAAATTACTGTTATGTTGTCATATGTTATTCAAGGTCATCAGAATCTTCTCCTGATTCTTCTTGTGATGATATAATTTAAACCATGTGTTCTGCCCATTTCATTAGTTGACCTCTATCATTTCCCTACCTTAGTAAGTTTTCTTTCCATCTTTCCATATCGTTTGAATGTCATACCATTCAATTGCTTTAATATCTCAACACCTCGCAAAGGTCTAGTTGCATGATCATGATCTTCTTCACCATCGAACGGTTTCTTTTAGTATCTAAACTTGTGTCCAAATGGTAAAAATATTCTATGTCTTCTATAAGACATCTTTCGTCCGTGAACAAGATAAGTAGCAGAAGTTCCATCACTACATATAGGGCCTCCCTTGTAACCTTTTGTTGCATGTCCTGATAAGTTTCCATAGGCAGGAAAATCATTAATTGTCCATAAAAGGACCCCCTTCAAGTTAAAGTGTTCTTCTTTATGTGCATCGTAAACATTTACACCATCATTCCACAACATCTTTAAATCATCTATCAGAGGCTGCAAATATACATCAATATCAATACCGGGTTGTTTCGGTCCTGAGATCAATAATGTTAACATTATGAATTTTCTTTTCATACACAACCAGGGAGGAAGGTTGTATGTTACCATAATTACTGGCCAATAGCTATATCTACTACTAAGGGAACTATATGGATTAATTCCATCAGCAGCAATGGCAAGACAAAGATTGTGCAGATCAAATGAAAATTGAGGAGATAAATTATCTACTACTTTCCAATTTGGAGAATCACAAGGATGATGTAGCACCCCATCATCAGATCGATTATATGAATGCCAAGTCAACATCTTTGATGTATCTTTACTATTGAACAACCTTTAAAAGTGAGGAATCAGAGGAAAGTACCAAAGAACCTTTCCAGGCACGCCTTTCTTATGTGTTGTCTCATTTGTACCATGCTTCCATCTCGATTCTTTACACATAGGACAATCATCTAATGTCTTATATTCTTTTCTATAAAGAATGCAATCATTTGGACAAGCGTGAATCTTATGATATTTCATGCCAAATCGACTAATGGATTTCTTCACTTCATACATTGAAGATGGCAATTCAATAACCTCAAGAAACATATCGACTAGTAGATTTAGTAATTCTGTGAATCCCTTGTCAGAAAAACCATATTTTGCCTTCACATTGTACAAATGAACCAATCCAAACATTTTAGTGTATTTTTTGCATTTTGGATACAACGGTTTTTCGACATCTTCTATAAGTTTTTTAAAGGTTTCGGGATCATCCTCGCGTAATTCATCTTCAACACCATGAAACATATTTTCTGTCTGTACAGTATGATAAGATGTATGTAACCCACTCACATTCTTATTTATCTTTTCCCAATGAGTATTATCAATATTTTCTCCATGATAATACCAACATTTATAGCTCAAAAGAATACCATTACGGATAAGGTGATACTTAACCTCGTCAAATTCATGAAATCGCTCATTTTTACATTTAACACATGGGCATCGAATCATACTAGTTCCAGTATTACTATTTCTACAAGAAAATTCCATGAAACTTTCAACTCCAGAAATATAATCTTGCTCAATTCTACACTTTGACATCCAAGATTTGTCCACTTTCTATTAATGACATTAATTAAACATATTAATTAATTATGTATCCAATGAATATATTTCAAGTATTATTATATATAAATAACTTTGGGAAGGATAATAAGGTTAGATTTGGGAATCAATCTGTACCTAAAAGAGCAGGAATAATGAAAATATAAAGTTACAAACAACCTCATTTCTATACAAATTAAAAAATAAGCAGCATGCAAGCATGAATATATAAAAACCAATCACTTTGGTTGATTCTAATTTCTAAACATATTACTATATCATAATTAAAAAATAATATTAATTACATGTATATAACATTCTATAGAAGTAGGGGCTACTAGTAACATATTTAACATTTTAACTCATAAGTAACATATATAAATAAAAATAATAATACTACTTAGATTTTAGTTATTATTTGATTTTTATTAAAATATATATATATTATTTAAATTATTGAGTTTATAAATATATATTTATAATCTTTTTAAGAGTCAATAGATAGCACGTATATAATTTCTTAAAAATTTAAAAAAACATATTACTTTTCCTCTATTCACTACTTAATAAAATATAATTATTTATATACAAATAAATTTATCTACGCACGGTAAATATATATAATCTCTCAAACCCACAATATTTCAGATATTATTTCCACAGAAAATAAGTCAAACATATAATAATTAACAAACAAAATAAAAAATTTACCTAAATAAAAAAATTATACAAAAAAAAACTGAATAATAAACTGCAAAATTAATAGAAATACTTACAAGAATGTTATGAAGTGACTAAATGGAGAAAATAAGAAAATTGTGTTTTGTAAGTAAGAATAAGTGAAAAAATAGGTATAAAAAATTTAAGTATTTCGCACAAAAAATTAGTAGATTTGAAAGATAATGAGAAGAGGAATATAACCCATAAAACGGCGTTGCAAATGGTGGTCAGAGGTGGCCGGAAATTGAGAAAGAAGATAGGTGTGAGCTCGGTTTTGGGAGAAAATAGAGAAGAGAAATGAAGATTTTTGGTTTTTGTGTGAAAGAAATGAGCCAAACGGATATATTACGTGGTTAGCGTCTGTTCACCACGTCAACCGATGCTATCCATGCAATTTAAAATTTATTTATTTATTATCAATTATTATTGTATTTAAACTATGCATATACGTACTATAGAAAAAGAAAAAATAATAATTTTACAATAATATTTAATTAAAATAGATTCACAAAATTAAATAAAGATATAATGTACGTACATATATAAATTTAAATATCCAAACAAATAAACAAAATTATATAATTTAAAAAACTAATTGTCTAAAAAAAAGAAAAATTATATTATTTATATATATTTATATCCAACTTAAATTCTAAAGAGTCAAATAAAATAATAATATAATTAATGACCTAAAAAAATTTCAATTGTATTTACTGCATCCATTTTTTAATTTAAAAAATAGGACGTAGCGTCGGTTGACGTGGCGAACCGACGCTAGCCATGTGAGTAGCGTCGGTTGATGGGCCAAATCGGCGTTATCTAAGTGGGTAGCGTCGGTTCTCCACGTCAACCGATGCTACGTCCAATGTGGATAGCGTCAGTTCCACACTGAACCGACTTTAAATTCATTATAAGTCAGTTTTTGGAAAAAACCAACTTTACACAACGACTTAAAATACCCCTTTTTGTAGTAGTGTGAAGAGTTTGCAACATGATCCTTTGTTGTTTCAGCAATGGTGGCAGTAGACATCTATCGTGGATTTTTCTTCCGAGAGTCACGGTTGTGATCCCACCAATCAGGATATCCCATAAGTTCAAAACATCATTCTTTTGTATGACTTTTTTTATGACAATGGGTACATTTAAATGATGATTTATCAGCCACCCTTCGTTCTTGTTGATTAAAAAAAGAACGATTTTTAGATATCATGGCGGAAGCATCAACGTTTCCAGATTTTTCCTTCAATGAGATTCGACGTACTACCTCTCGTTGAATCAAGGAATAACAACATTTAAATGATGATTTATCAATCACCCTTCGTTCTTGTTGATTAAAAAAAGAACGATTTTTAGATATCATGGCGGAAGCATCAACGTCTCCAGATTTTTCCTTCAATGAGATTCGACGTACTACCTCTCGTTGAATCAAGGAATAACAACCTTCTAAATCTGAGATGGTTTCTTTTCACAAAATTTCTCCATGAACCTACTCAAATTCATCATCTAATCCAACAAGAAAAATATGTACCCTTAGTCTTTCAACATACTCCTGATATGATATTAGATCATGAGGGTCTTTCATAACCACCTTATCACAATGGTCTAGCTCTTGAAAAATTTCAGTCAACTCTCCATAAAACTCTGAAAGTGATTTTCCATTTTGTCTGAAAGTAAAAACTTTTTGGTTTAAGACAAATACCTGTAATTCATCACTTCCATCATAGAATGCTTTTGTCAAAGCATCCCAAATTTCAAGAGCAGTAGGTATGCATAAATAATACTTCATGATTTCTAGACTCATTGACATAAGTAGTCATCTCTTCACTTTTTGATTTTATGCATACCACTTGTTATAATTTTTTGATGTTTTTTCTGGTTGCAAATTTTTGTCATGAATATAAAAGAGTTTTTCTCTCTCTACAATATGAATTTCTATTATTTGAGACCAAACATCATAATTAGTCTCAGTAAGAATAATTCCAGCATTAAAAGCACCTTCAAAATGGATAGATTGTACAATAACTGGAGTTGATTGCTCCACAGGTAATGAAATTGTGCCATTTTTCATGATATTATGGTAAACAAACTAGAAAATGGTGTAATAATTTTAGAACTGGAAATAAAAAATGTAAGAACCGATATAAAGAATATTGAACTAATGTTTTTTTAAGAAGAAATGGACTAAACATGATAAAAAAACACAAAACTGGGTAAAAATATTGGTTTAAAAACCTTGAAAATTGGACCAAACTAGTTTTAAAAAGTCAGAACTGGAAAAAAAAACAGATTTAGACCTTTAAAATGGACCGAATTGGCCAAATTTGAAAAAACTATGAAAAACTGAGAAAAAACCGGGTTTAGACCGAACCGAGCCAAGTCGTATGCCATGTCATCGTCTTCAACCTCAAGATGGCGCATGGAGGCGCGTGAAGTGTTTTATTTCCTTCGGGTGGTGCGTGTGGGCGCGTGCAGTACCTTTCTTCTACCCTATTTTTACCAAAATGTTCAGAATTGTGTTTAGAGTAATCTAGTAAAATTAGGTGGAACAAATACCGCTTCAAAAATGATGTTTAAGAGAAAGAAAACTATGTTTAAGAGAACAAGGGTTTCAAATTTGTATAGAACAACGACTTGGTTTTGATACCATGAAGAAATCAATATTTGAAGAAACAATCAGAAGAAAAAATAAACATTTTCTTCGATATATTTTTTTCTTTTTGTATAGGACATGTATATTGTTTATATAGAAAAATATTAATTACTATTTCAACAACCACCATGATTGAATCACATGGTTTACAGCTTCTTGGTAGGCGTTGATATCGGTGCAGTATTTGTCGAATGATTTACAATATTTGTTGAATTCAACAATTGCATGACTACATGTAGCTTTAGTTGTTGGAATTTTCCACATGTGCATGTATCATTGTTAAAGTCGATAATGTAGCTCACAATCTCTTTCCTAACTTCTACTAAATGTCTGTTGATTACAATAGTTGTAAACTTCTCTTATTTTATTCTTCTTTTTGATATTTTTTGCTCGTCCCAATACGTTAGGAATCCGATTTGCAATGTCGTTTCTTGCCTTCCTGAAAACCAGTTTTGTATAATTGATTTTATTTCTTCTAGCAAACATATTACCGAGTATCTCTTGCATTTCTAAATATTACATTAACGTGTTCTACATTGTTGGATGTCATAAAATTATATCTTGTCCTATGGAGATGAGTAGCTCGTTACTTTCAAGTATTTCATAGCTAACTTTTTCTTCTTGAATGAGTGATACATTTCTTTCAAATTTTCTTGTGTGTATGTATAAGCTACACTTTTGAAGTATTATTTCACTACCTGATTGTGGAATCTAGTAAGATTCTATTTTAGGTGATAATAACAATTGCAATGGTGTGTTTCATCTTTAAAAACTATTATGATTGCTGATTTTATGATTGCATTTTTATCGGACACAATAACCAAATTTTCCTTCTCTCCTATAGACTAGTTTTAATCTTCTAAAGAACCACTTTCATGCTTTAATTGTTTCTCCACCTTCTACTCCAAATGCTAATGGATATATCTGAATTGCAAGTTAAAAAATATTATTATTAAGTTTTGAATATGATAGAACTTCAAATTTTAATATAGATTGAACTAAATATAAATTGTTACATATATATAAATTTATTATGTAATACATTACATAGTATAAGCAATACATTTAAGCCAAATTATTTAACTTGTTATATATGTTACATGTCAATTATTAAGTATAAAAACAATCTAAATAATTAATATCATATTTATGTTTTGTTCGTTTAATTTGATTTTGAATAAAATAAGTAGTGTATTTTAAAACCAAAACAAGCATATTTTAAAAAGTTAAAAATTTATTATATTGTGAAATACATGTATGAGTACTTGGTTGTTTCTATCTTTGGTAACAGCTACCAATAGCACACCTCTTATTCTTTTCTTGAGGAATATACGATAACAATAACTTAAATCCTTTTATGCACGCACCAATGGCCATGAATCCATATTTGAAATTGGAATCTATGTTTGTTTTAATCTTGATGTATGAGTTTGGGTTATTTTTCTCCAATATGTAGAAGAATGTTGGTAGTTTGCTATAAGATTCTTCGGGATTTCCTCTTACAATTTTGATTGCTTCCTTTTTTGCCAAAAAAGTTTTCTATAACTTACATCAAAGCCTATGTCTTGTTTTATGTCGCTCATGACATATTTTTGCCTCAATTTTCTACCAATATCTTTAAACGCTCCTTTATTTTTTCTGCAATACACTTGTTGCTTATCAGTTTGTTGTTTGTATTTTTCAGTACATTAATGTTCTGTTTTGTATTTTGTGACTTTAAATGCCTCTGAATTTCTAATTTTTTGTACTACCAAACTCCACTCACAATGATCTTCTTTGTACTTTAGTCTGATTGAAGTCTTGTTTGAGCTGTTGATTTTGTAATAGAATATGTTGTTGATGGCATACTTGGAGACTAGTAGCTTTAATACATCCTTGCTTTGTATATTTTTTCCAAGGCATATGTCTTCATCTTCTATTGATTTTGCAAACGAGTCAATGTCATTATTTTTTTGTTGTAGTTGGCTTTGGCACACTTATTTCTTCTTTATTTTGTTGGATCTTTGAAGTTATATATAGAATTGAAACTTGTACACTTTCTGTTTTTCTTGGTTGGTTGAAGAATAACTCTATGTCTACATTGTCACTGACATTGATAGCTATATGAACACCTGAGCTAGTCATCTTCATTGAAATATTTGATTAAATTTGTAGAGTATCTGAAATTTGTATCTTTAATTCTTCATTATTTTTATCTTTTTTCGTGTTTATACTTTATGGTATACCATTAACATATTTGTCATTTTCATCCTCAAATATCCATTTTTTATCATGCATATATAAGTACTACTCATAAGCTTGACCCTCCTGAACTATGTTACAGTTTAATTAAATAATATTATCAATTTAAGGTAAATAAATGAAGAGAATAGATAAAAAAAACAAATAACATATATTAAAGATTCCTGGTTAGTTTATTATAGTTTTAAACTAAACAATTTTGGTATGTAAGGATTAATATGTAAAGTATTATATATTGTTTCATTATTAAGTAATATACTACATACAATCTATTTCACTGAAGTTATGTTGTTTGGTTGGGATAAATAATAACATGCTACAACATTCTAAATATATTTTCAATATTTATTTGCAGATAAAATAATATAAATTTCCTTCAAATATTAAAAGTATTATGTTTGTGTTTGACATCATATTCATGCAAGGACTAATATGACTGGTATGTAATGTATTACATATTGTTTGAATATTAAGTAATACATTACATACAATCAATTACAATCATGCCATCAGTACAACATTTTTGAATATTACATGCAAGGACTAATATGACTGGTATGTAATGTATTACATATTGTTTGAATATTAAGTAATACATTACATACAATCAATTACAATCATGCCATCAGTACAACATTTTTGAATATTACAGTTGTTTTCTTAAAGTACTTTAGATAGACAAAGAGAAACAATTTCAAAGAATACATACGTACCAGATTATAAACAATTTCAAAGAATATAAACATACCATATCACAATTTCAACATTCTGACTACTACAAGCAGTCTTGTTAAAAAAATATAAACACTCGGATTATAATTAGATTTTGAAGATATACGTATCAGATTTTTCTTGCGTTTGATCCATTGTTGTTTCTTTTTCAAAGAATGATGAAGAAAATAGCTGAGAGAATTGTTCAAAAAAATCGATCAATTAAATTGCTAAGAGAATCTCCACTGATGAAGATAGTCGATGATCTCAATCCGTTGTCGCCAAACATACTCGCTGCTTCGTCGTCGCTGGTTAGCCATTGCTGGTTCGCGATTTTCCTCGACAATGCCATCGATTGCTTCTGTTTTTTCGAAGAGGATGGGCTGCTCTAATGAAAGTTGAAAGAGATATTGCGTTAATGTTGTTTCTAAAAGTGCTATCAGCTATTGATAGGTACCAGTATATTGTATTTTCATCTATATAGCTAATGTTTAAACTGTACCCTTTTTTAAATGTATTGTTCTATTTTAGTAATCTTGTAGGATTTTTCATGTATTTAGTCTTTATAGGTGAAAAACTGCATGTACATCGAGGTTGAGAGAGTAGAGAGAAGAGGAGATTTTTTTTTGTTCTTGGAGTGAAACAGTGTTGTAACAAGTATTTAAAAAACAATGTAAAAATAATATTATCGATATATTGAAATGTATTATTTGGATTGAGTCGCGGACTAGGTCATTCTCTTTAAGACGTTACGCGGCTCTACCCTAACTTGTGTAAACAAACACAATCTCGTCGTCTTTAAGATAAAATAACCCAAAATCTTTGTTTTCTTTCTCAGAACTTAACTGCATTTATGAAATCCAGAATGCTACACTTCTAAAATTTATGTTGCTTGAAAAACTCAAAATAATTTAGTATCTTCTTCTTCTAAAATGATCTGTTTAAACTGAGAACCAAGATCCTCTATTTATGGTTTGAGAAAATGTGTAACAATTATGATAAATAACAGTCATGTTTAGGTGAAAAAAATAACGATCATATCTAGGTGAAAAGTTAACAGTCATATCTGAGTGAAAAAGTAACAATCATATCTGAGTAAAAAAGTAACGGTCATATCTAAGTGAAAAAATAATTTTAATAAAAAAAATCCAAAAAATAAAATGTCACCTCACACTCGCACTCAACTCTACTGGTCGAACGGCAACAACATACATGTACGTGGAATCACATTTGTCTAAGTTCCCTTCACTTCTACAAAAGTGTGTACTCCTTGAGACCCAAACCCAATAATCAATCATTTTTTATTTATACATATCTTAAGTGATGTAAAATAACAATACAGAACAAAATTTTAAGAGATTAAAATTTGATACTTATTCTCATCATTTGTTTTTATTAAAATTCATTTCCATCAAGTAATAAATTAATGAAAATTTCAACAAAATTTAATTGAATGTAAATGTTATTAAATTAAAAAAATGATAAATTTGGAACAAAAGTATTATTTTTAAGTGTGGGTAAATTTCTAAAAGAAACTGAATTAGGATACAAATGTAGAAAAAAACAGTTAATGTCAAGTGAAGAAACATTTGTGATAAAAAAAATGTTATGATAATTATATGACTAAGGATGACCTTTTTAGGCCAAGAGTATTTAAAGAATGCTTCAAATGACAGTTTAGTAAATATCTATTTAAAGAATGCTTCAAATGATAATTGTTTTGTTCTGTAGGATATCCAACCGCCTGTAACAGGTCTTTAGGCACAAGGTTTTTATGTTAGAGCCGGAGGTCGAAGAAGATTAAGGTCCACTGAAACTTTTTAAAAAAAAATAAATATATCACTGACACTGACACTGATATATATAAAAGAAATACAAAAATATAAATATATAAACATATATGCTTGATTTAGTAAAGCCATATGTTAAAATCTTCAAGTCATATAATGCAAAGTCTAAAAGACATAGAAGTGGAACGTTACCTTTAATTTTTCACCTATTTCCTCTAACTTACTCAAACGCCAATAACATCATCTTAACAGATTTAGACTTTATCGTCTAACTTATCATTTACAAGGGGTTGTAGCTCCATACGATTTTGTTGTGTGCGGGGTGTTCTAGGAGTCCCAGGCAATTGTTGGGAGAGCATGTTTCTAACATAACCATAAAATGTGCATCCCACAAGTGTCACTCCACATCCAACGGCATTCAATGGTGAAATTGGGTTCCGGAATATCATCCATGAAACAAAAACAGCTGCCGCAACCTGTGCAGAGCATATGTGAGATATGCATATTGTGATATCATATTTCACAATGGGTTGCAATAACATTATGGTCAGTTTGTAATTATTAGTATATAAGAAGAATATGGGACGTTAATAAAGAAACATAATAATATAGTATTTATAAATAATATGAGATTTATTTTAAGGTTAATCTTTTAAGATTAATCTTTTAAGATTAGATTTCTCATGTTGCTTATACACCATGTAAAATTTACAATATATGAGAGCTTCAATCGATCAATATCCCAAGGAAAAAAACTAATGGAACTCCTACACATAAAAAAGAAAAATAAATGAA
This sequence comes from Hippophae gyantsensis, assembly GCA_030763125.1. Taxonomy (NCBI): domain Eukaryota; kingdom Viridiplantae; phylum Streptophyta; class Magnoliopsida; order Rosales; family Elaeagnaceae; genus Hippophae; species Hippophae gyantsensis. The sequence goes on along the minus strand of CM061032.1, from coordinate 20,029,577 downwards.
ACTTGCTTAAAGAAAGAACGATAAATGACTGAAATAGAATTATAATATAATAAAAATAACTTAAAACTACTAATATTGGGTCAAACAATCGATATTTTGAGGAACATATTAATGTATAAAAAGAATATGTCATATTAATTAAGAAAAATATTAGTATAGTGTTTATAATTAGTACGAGACTTAATTTTCTTTGGGTTGACCTTTTAAATTTGAATGTTTTATATTGTTCGTACACTATACAAAATTTATCGTGGCTACTTCTCCTTTTAGTTGAAAGTGGTTTCTAAGAGCCCAAAGCACTTCTTAACGTACTTAGCAATTTCTAAGAGAAGTGCTTCCAAAAAATTTAGAAGCATTATTAATACTTTTATGAGAAATAATACTTACTTTTAAAAGAAATAGTTTGAATGTATGTTTCTTTCATAAATGCTTCTCTTAAAATCATTTTTAATCAAACCACTCCATTTTACACAACTTCTAAAAGAAGCTCATCTAAAATGAGCCCTTAGTTTGTTTTTTATTTGGATAAAACATATCCTAGTCATTATAGTGTGTTGGTAATCGATCCTCCAAGAAGTTTAAACTTACTGAAGATGGACCAACATATCTTGCAGAGTCTAACACGTACTATAAATTCAACAGAGGCATTCTAAGTTAATAAGGTGTTGCATAGTCTAACACGTATGATAAATTCAACAGAGGCATTCTAAGTTAATAAGGTGCATGAAGATGGAAGAGGAAGAAGAGCAATTGCTAGAATGTATGCAACTAAATGGAAAATTAAATATGCTACAAAGTGCTTAATAGAAAGGTTGAACTTCTTCTAAGTCCCAAACTTTAATCATGGTTCATTTAGGTCCCCAAACAAAAAAAGTTACACTTTGGTACCAAACTTGTTGAGCGGTTAGCGAAATTAGTCATACTTAAGTCCCAAACTTGTAATTTAGAACTTAGTGTGACAACTCAACAAGTTTACGACTTTTGTAAGTTCGGGACCTAAGTGAACCAAGTTATAAATTTGGAGAACTTAAAATAAGTCTAGCCTATAATAAATGCGGGAGACTATTTCTCAGTTTAAAGGGACAATAACTATGCAAACAACTTGGATACTCACTCCGCTAACTATTTTTACCTTTAGGTTTCCAGCAACATTGAATGTTACAGCAGTTGTGGAATGAATGACGTAAAAAATGGAGAAGTTTAGACAGAAAGCCAACACTCCAGAGCCAAAAATTATGATAAGGGATGAGCCAAGAGATGGATAAGTGTGAAGCCATTCCAGAACCCCATTACCCTCAAGCAGCATTGCAGGAATAGCCAAAATCATTGTTGCAAAAGGAGCCATGTAGTACACAGTGTTTATGCTATAGGTACAGCCATGAAATTAGCACGATTAAATCATAAGAAATAAATGAAAATAAAATATCTATTACAGATTAATTAGCAATTTTAAACTTCCATAATTTTAGAAGCTGAACTGTAACAGAAACTCAAAAGAAGACTCTTAGGGGAAATAAGAACCTGTTGACTAACGACATGTTTTTACCACGGGTGAAACTGCTACGAGAATGGAGGCAAGGCAAATATAAAAGAGAATTACAGGGGAAATAAAGGAAAACCATTTTTCTAATTTCAGATGAGATCTCATGCTTCATTTACTAACGACAGAGGAAATTAGTACACCCCTAATGACTGGTAAACAACAGTCAGCTCTTTGGTTATAATTGGTTGATAGTAACAAGAATTATAGGGGAAATAAAGGAAAACCATTTTTCTAATTTCAGAGGAGATCTCATGCTTCATTTACTAACAATACAAGAAATTAGTACCCCTAATGACGGGTAAATTTACATTTCTAAACCACAAAGGATAGGAGTGGACCAACAACAGATTTATGAGAGCCATGTGCCCATCCCTTAACCTTGTAGTCAGCTCTTTGGTTATAATTGGTTGATAGTAATAAAAAAGGTAATATGAAAGAATTATGAATATTCATATAACTATTAATCTAAAATGACATGAAAAGCATAAGAAAAACTTATTCCTCTCACACTTCTCGAGAATACGTTAATACATTTGAATACTTTATTTTCTTCACGTTAATACATGGCATAATCCAGCAGACCTACCCAAGGCTAAATAATGTTTTGCATTCGTTTGATCCAAACAAAATTTGAATATTTAATTCACCCAGTCAAGTAACTTGCAACCAATAACATTACCCAAAAATGTCAATAGAGAAAACAAGAAACATGCATATTAAGGAAGCTCTAGCAAGGGTGCTTTTCTTTTGGATCTAGCCGTGGATCAACAATCACAAAAAAAAATTCCGGTGTTTGAACAAATATTTAAGTGTATAATAATACTCTGGGCTCCATATTAGGATTGGGTTATTATCTTCTACATAAAAGAAACACGTGTTCGTATATTGTATATGACATTTCACAAGAAAATTAACAAATTTGTATGATTTCTCAAATTTCTTTGGTAATGGACATTGGAAGAGACAATATGATCTAAATAAATGTAGAAGTTGAAGGCTTGGAGCTTCTCTAATTTATGGAGCTAAGGATATCACACACATCTACAGCCATCAAAGGGAGAAGAGGGTAAATTTCATAAATCCTTGGATGAAACAGAAAGAGAGAACTCTTCAGTAAATGGAAATACAACAAAAATGATATCCGAGACAACGACAGAAGGAAAGAGGGGAAACAGTAAGAGCTAGTTAGTTACCTGTCAAACTTGTACCCATGCAATAATGATTCTGCAAGTATAGTTTTTGTGGAGGTAGCCAAACAGCCAAACAAGGCAGCACAAAATCCAAACATGTTAAAACTGAGCTCTGTAACAGAAGTAAGAAGAATCCCTCCAACGATAGGTATCAAAGAAACCCAAATACGCCATTCAAAGTGCTTTCTCCAAACCAACCACTGCAAAACAACTGCTCTACCCCATTGACATCAGATGAAATCACAACCTTTTAAAGAAAGGTGCAGAAAATAATGAACTACAAGTTTATTTGAACCTGACCTGTGGTTGCAGGGGTGAATGATTTTATAGTTTGCATGAATGAAACTGGAATATAACGCAAGCTCACATTCCCGAGGACTATATTAATACAAAACACAAATGACATGGGAAATATCCTCCTCCAGCGATCTTCCGGGTCAACTACTATAAGTGGTTTAAGCTTTAACACCTTAATTACCAGATATGCTCCAATGGCTGAGCACATAAAATGTATGCATGATACAGACAGGGGAAACTTAAAGTCCAGTTTCTGAAAAAGAGGAACAGATGAAAGTCAAAATTCCAACAAGACTGGTTCTTGCAATGCAAACTCCAAAACAATCACAAGGACCAACTTCTCCATTATGGGGGGGGGGGATTAATTATGATCAAAAGCTTTGATTTAATAAACAAGCAGTAGAATTACGTTGGCAAGTTGATACAGAAAACTCCTAAAATACTCACACAAAATATTTGTTACATTAAGGCCAAAACTGACACAGATCAAATATAGATTGGTAGCTATATCCATCAAACACACTTCTTACTTCATTACATAGTCCTTCAGCATTTCAAATGCAAATAAAAAATATAATGCAAAATCTGTTTCCTGTAATACGTATTTTTGAAGTAAAAGTATTACTGGGAAACCAGTCCACCCCGATTGCTACTAATGGTTTTCAACCATTGCCACCAGGTACCACATTTCGAGGACCAGAAGAAGCAAAAACAAGAATTGCTACTCGACAAAGATAAACTTAATGAACTGCTGGTCAGAAAGGATGCAGGTTAATCTCTAGCCCAAACAAAAAGCTACAAAACAATATGGGATACAGAGTGATATTCTACGATCTTGTCAATCTTTATTTCTAAAATCCTTTTATTCTTACAAGAGTGCTGCAGTAAGGCTTCAAAGGCATGTGGGGTGAGAGCTATCCTTTTGGGTGTTATAGATCGAGAGAAATAAGAGAGTTTTTTATGATAGTTCCTTTTTGTAAAAGAAAGTTTTATTTTTAACGTCCTCTTGGACATCAACTTCAAAAGAATTAAAAGATAACTATCAATTTCTCATTAGTTTTAATTGGGAAGCTTGTTCATCCTAGTTAGGTTTTTGATATATGTTTTGGATGGAGATTATAGTTTTATTTCGTATAATTTGGTATCTCTTTTTGTAAATGGATTACTAATCCACTTCGTGTCTTTATAATTATTAATTAATTAATATAAAATATTGTTTCTTACTAAAAAGAAAAAAAGAAAAAAATATATTTTCTACGTTCCAACCCACGTACCAAAACCCAAACAAGCTATCCTTTAACCCAGTACAGACCTATACATACAAATCTACATGTGTACTTTCAAATTTTAGTTACCTTAAGAAAATTGACCGAAGGAAACGAGGAAACCACAAGACCTATTCTTTAAATGACTTTGTTGGTAAAATCTTCAGAGTATTTAACTTCTAAAAAATCATGAAGAATTTGAGACACGAAGCAGACGAATTAAAGGCTGAATAAAGGCCATCAAATTAAACCACAATTTAAGGCAAAGCAAAGCCAAAAAATTATCAGAACTTTTATCCAATTATAAGTATAAACCATATTATCAACTGAGATATCAATCATATTATTTATATTTTTATTTATTTTATTTACAGAGATTTTCATAATCCATATTCTACAATTCCAGACCTTAGCAACATAAGAACTGGAGGAGGATCTCATATTCTCATAGTAATGTAAGAAGAATTAAAAGAGTAATGAACACACGGGCTGTGTGGCAGTCTGGACAAATGGTGAACTTAGGGCCACGAAATACTAATCCATTAACATAATGCGAGCCATTAGAGTAGAAACTTAGCACTGAACCACTAGAAATCACTCTAAGCAACAAATAAATAATGACCCACTAGAAACCACAGAAAGATAATCAGCGAGAAATTTAAGATGGAGTTTCATCGCAGGCTACATAAGTAGTTTCCTTCCATAATCCCATTAACTAGACATATTACCTCTTTGGAAAGGATGGGATGGGAGGAGGAAGGAAAAAACAATAACAATTTTAGTGAAGAGCTAATGCAACTCCCTAAAGCTTTTAATGCTATGCTGCCTCTGACATTAAGCATTTCAAAGTTACAAGGTCAAAGGAGTAACGTGGTCTTCTTTGACAAATAGATGTAACACAAATGTGAACTTAATCATTAGTTTGTTCTTTTAGTTCATGTTTATTAGATTTACTTCAGAACTACTTTTTATTCTTTTTTTCTTAAGAGAAGAGTTTTAGGCCGATAACTCCAATTATGCAGCGTCTCATATATCATGGAATTTTAGCAGATAAAATATATCAGAGATGCTTTATTAAATCTTAAGTGACAAACTTAACGAGTGCATTAAATGAAAGTTGTAATAGACTAATAGTGGGAATAATAAAGGAAGGCAAAATCGAAGGTAACTTAAAAGGGTTCTCATACCATCAAATTGTTCACTGTGATATTAGAATATCACAGAGAACAAAAACATGCACATTTATAGAAAATAAATCCAGTAATTAAAATAAATTTCAAAAAGTTCAGTTCTTTATCTTAGAAATCGATAAAACAAAGGATAAGCTCATAAACATATCGAATTATGACAATCAAAAGAAAATACAGATCAAGGAAACCAAATTGTGGGGAAAATTCGACATACAAGCTAAATTTCGCAAAATCCAAAACAATTCAAAAGAGAAAAAACAGACCTGAAAGATCCACTTGTTCATGACAATAACGGTGACATTGAAACACCACCACTGAAGAATTGCCAGAAGAGATCTAATGGTGCTCCACTGACAAATCAGAGACTCGTCCATTCCTCTCTGTCGCTCCTTTTTTAACTCGGATTCGAGCTTTTAGTCTCCTTTTCTATATAGTCAGACCCAGATCACCCCAAAAATCACCTCAAAATTAATCCCAAAACTCCCCCAATTCCAAAACCTCTGCAGCTTTCCTAGTTGAAAACGAAAGACACTGAAGCAACTGAGAAGGACCAACACAGAACGAGTAGAAAATAAGGTGTCTAACAGTAGAGATATAACTCTTCCACGGTCCTTTTCATGGTATGCGATATATTTTCGCTATTCCCTTCCGTTATGGCTACAAGTTTCCTCTCGCCATGGGAATTATGTTTCTAATTTTCAGTTGATGGATAAAAGATCCAATTGAATGGATATATCTAATAGGAAAAAAAAAATATATATATATATATATATTATGAATAATAATTAAAAAATATAGTTTAAATATATATATTAAAACATCAAAACAATGATGATTTATTAATAATATTTGCTTGCGTAATGTTATATAATATTAATAAAAATGTTTTTATATTTAGGTTTGTGGTTAAGATGTGAAATATTTTTAATATAATAAAGAAAAAAATTTATAAAATTTTAATAGTTAAATAATATTAAGTAACATAATTAATACAAAATTTATTTTCTCATAATTAATTAATTATATATATTAAAAGGTCATATTGGCTAATGATGATTTGCTTGGCTAATTATAATCCGCTATTCGTTTTTTTTTTTTTTTGTGCGTTTAAACATGGATCCCACATCTGAGGAGGTCCAAGGTTTTGGGGCCAAAGATAACGCAAGATCTCGTTCATTGAATTTAACCAGATAAATATTCTGATCTTTTATCTGTTTTTATACTTTTTTGTATATATTATTTCTTTAAAATAAAGGTTTGGTATTTTTTAAATGTGCATGATAGAACAAGTTTATTACTTATTATAGATAATAGTTTAATTTTTTTTTATTAATTTAATTTTTTTTATTTGAAAAAATTAAAGTTCAAATATAAATTATCAATTTTTTTTTATTTTTTCGTTTTTTTTTAATTGTTATTCTATAGATTTTATAGATTATCTTTAATTATATATAATAGCGATCATAAAATTTATTTAAAAAATTAAAATTTGATTTTTTTTAAATAAAATAATTAAATTATTCTAATTATCGTAATTATGAGGCATGAAATTAGGAATGAGATTTAGAAATTAAGTTTAAGAATAAAATTTTTAAATTTTAAGTGAAGGAATATAAATCGGAGAGAAAAGAAGGTAGTGTAACATGATTAATAACGATAATTAAGTAGAAAAAAATTGTTTTGTATAAAGTTATTGATTTTTGCTATTAATATAAATCTTTGTGGTTATTTTAACATTTTCTTAGTACTATTAAAACTTACATATTTTATATGCATCAATTTATTAATTAATTGTTAAAAAATAAGTTAAGATAATTAACTGGATAAACAATTATTTATGTTATTTAAAATAAAAAGTGAAATTTATAGAATTATTAATATTTTAATTATTAATAATTTATTATTTAATTGATAAAAATGATAATTAATCTAAAAATAATAATTATTTATGTTATAAATTATTTTATATAAAAAAATATTACAATTATAATGTAGATAATTATCAGTATTTTAGTAATTAATAACTAAAAAAAATAGTAGTCATTAATATAAAAGATGTAGATAATTTTATCCACAAATTTATAAAATGTGATTTACATTTATTTATTTATTTATATATATATATAAATGAATATCTGAAGTGAAAATATTATATTGAATAATAAAAATTAAAAGTATTAAATTTACCTTAATAATACACCATTTCTTTTCATCAACGACGAAGACACGTACATAAATAATAATAATAATAATAATAATATACACCATTTCTTTTCATCAACGACGAAGACACGTACATAAATAATAATAATAATAATAATAATAATAATAATAATAATAATATAGTAGAAATATTAAAGTACGTAGCACACCCAGAATATGGGGCCAAAAATTGCAGAGAAGAAAATAAAAAAGATAAATAAAGTGATATTTTTCGTTCATATTAATATTGAGAGATTAAATATATATTTATAAGATAATAATACTAAAATTATAATTAACTCTAAATAAAACTACTAAATGAATAAAGAAACATATTAATAATAATAATTTAATATATAATTTTAATAGTTTCGAAACTAAATATTAATAATTAATATATAATTCTAAGCATGGATAAGTTGAATCTCAAGTTGCTTATAGTAGTACGATAAAGAGCGTAAAAATAGTTACTAAATCAATAAAAATAACTAAAAATAATAAATTATTTCACTTTATTAAAAATATTAACATTAATTAAAATTATAGATTGCATATAATAGAAAAATTCTAAATGTGTAGTATAGAGAAACACAGAAAGTAACAAAGAATATGGTAAACAATATACAGGATTGTTAATTTTTCTTGATGAGAAAAATTCCTATATAGATATCCGATTGGAGACAATAATGAAGACAATAAAATGAAAAATGAGGATGGGAAAGGGATATGTCTTCTATAATATGAGACGAGTAAGGATAAATATTACATTTTTTCATTTTTTAAAAATATATACCATATTTTAATAAATATATAAATGTATTTATATTTTTAATTTTTTTATAAATTTAGTTACATTTAAACTCAAACTAATAATAAATAATGTATCATATATTTATATTTCATCTCAAATTTATGTTTTTATTATATTAAAATATCAATAATTTTTAAGTTATATGGTATGATACTACATATTAGTCAAAAATATATGAACCCTTCCCCTTGACTTTTTACACAAAGTGATAAAAATGTCATTAGTTTTTATTAACCAATTGTAATTTAATTTTGACTAGACACTTGCTCAATTTGACTAATCAAAAATGAATAATTGTCTAATTAGTCAAAGTTTAGTCGACGTATGATCCTACACGTCAAAACTGAGTTGAACACATGTTCGACTAAACTATATAGTTGTTCAACTGGTATGAATTTGGTCGATTGGTGATCGTACTCACAGGAACCAAGTTGGACATATTGATAATTGTGCAATTGGTCGGATTTTAATCTAACGGTGACCCCACTCATAAAAATAAATTGTACATATGTCCCCAGAATAAGATTCTTGATTTTTAGTTTGACATGTTTTTAACTATATTGTGTCATGTTAGATATATGTCCAATTGGGTATTCTTTAAGGGTATCATATGAATAGTAATAAAATTACAAATTGGGGTCCAATTTAGAATAAAAATAGTGATAGACGTCATATGATCCTATCTCCCATAATTTTTATTTTATAAAAACTATAAGTTCTATTGTACTCCATGTTTTTGTGTTGGCTTCTCGTGTACAAAACACAGTGTCCATTTAGTTTACTCAATGCTCTATTTTCATCTATGTAAGGTTGTTTATCATGGAACATTAATGTACACAAGTATATAGTTAGGAACACTGTGATTGACAACATATTTTTCACACACTACAAGGTTGGTTATTTAGTATGCATGTTAGACCATGAGTGGCGACTTGTGGCTCATTTTGGTTCGTTTCGGGTACAGATATTTATGAAAATTATTCGATAATTTTTGGAATAAAAAATGTGTGTTTTGGCACCTTAACAAGGCCCTCGCCACACACCTCACCACACCCTTGGCGAGGTGGTTGGCAAAGTCTGGTGTGGTTGGCTGGCCGTTGGTAATGCTATATAAATATCCCTATTAATTGATTCATTTCATTTAAAAACCCTATTGAAACTCTTCCAAAGTTTTTGATCATTTTGAATTCCATTTTCATTCATTATCTTGATTGTGTTTCGATGATAATGATACGTTTGTGTGAGCATAAAATAGTGAGGTACACTATTTTACAATATTTGTGAAAACTTTACTGTGAGAGTAAATTGAGCTGAGTTATTAGAAGTTTTCATTCCTCTGGTTATGTGCAATAAGAGATTAGTTGTAAGTACCACTTTGATTGTGTGCAATAAGTATTTGCTTGGTTTGATAAAATCATCACCTTTGTACGTACGTGGTTGGATTGTATGTCTTTCGTACACTATTTGTAGTTGGTGGTGAACTATGTTTCCCTAGGTATTTATTTAGTATTTGTGCTCAAGGGTGGTTCTATTGTTTGTTCACATAACACAATATTGATTTGTAGTTCCCAATTACACCATATTTGGGTGATGTTGGCTTTAGAGGAGAGTCAGGTTCATGTGGTAAACCAGGTTATTATAAAAGTAGTAAGTGAGGGCAATAATGGGCTGTTCGAACAGAGGTTCTGACTGATAGAGGTAATAATGGTTTTATTTCTGTTAGAGTTGTAATTATTTTATTATTTAGTAGATTATTTGATGTTGATTGATTACCACAAGCAACCCGAGGATGTTACTACATAAATAGAGTTTATATATGGGTTTACCTCATTATATTTCTTGTTATTCATGATCTACTGTTATGCTAGTACAATTTGAGTTCAAAGTGTGTATGTTACAACATACTAAAGCTTAAAACTTTGATTGTAAAGCTTTTTATTATTTACATGCTTTCCATTTATTTAACGACATCTCTGTACTAAAAGTTTTTGTTTAAATGTTTATTCCTCTATTGCGAGTTAAAGATGAGTACTTAAGCAATTTGTATCTTCTTACCCTGATAGTGAATTGGGTTGTAGAATCTTTCAATTAGTATTAGACCTAGTACACCATTTTCTCTCTAATGGACACAGAGGAAGGAGGTAACGTAATTATACCTCTATAGTTCAATGGGCTAAAATATGCTTATTGAAAATCTCAAATGAGGGCCTTTTGTGGTCCTTCGGAGACTATGTTTGGTTTCAAGTTGAAAATGGCTAGACGTATACGTATCCAACCAAAACTCTCCATGATAATATTGTGATTCCTAAACCTATGAAGAAGAAAGTAAGGAATCTAAACAAAATAGCAAGGGAATTTATGCAATCATCAAGGCTATCACACCTGATGAATATCAAAGAATCCAAAGTTGTACTACTTCAAAACAAGCATAGGATATTTTGAAAACTATTCATAAAGGTACTTCTACAATAAAAAGATCCAAAATTCAAAAGTTAAATAGATATTTTGAACTCTATATCATCACTTGTTTATCTTGAAAGTTTCAAGTAAAAGTTATCGTTCTTGAGTCCATGTACAAGCTTGGTGAGCTTACTGTTAATGAGTTAGTTGGTGATCTATAAGTTTTCAAACAATGTGACCTATTGCTAAGACAAGATCAATTTTCGTGGAGAAATGAAAGAGTTTAGCTCTCAATACCATTGACGACAATGGTCTCAATGAAGAAGCCAAAGCCACTATTTTTTGTGATGATTTTGACATTGATAAGGAAGAAATGACTTGGCCCATAGATCCACAACATTTTTTATAAAGAAGAAACCTTTTCTAGGGGTATTGGAAAAGAAATCTCGAGCTCTAAAGGCTCAAAATTAATATAAATGGATGAAGACTCAGATAATGAATCAAAAAAACCTAAAAAAGGTCACCTAAACAAGATCAAATGCTTCAAATAAGAGAAGCACAGTCACATTGCTTCCAATGTTTTAAAAAAACTACATGAATAAGCATTCTATAAAGCTAAGGTTACTATTTCAAATAATACTAGCAGTTGTGATGAGGATGATACTAATTTTCTTGCTTTCAATGCTATAAGTAATAACATTAACCCTCCAACTGTTACCTCAAATGCTCAAGATATTATTGCTAAAGATGAGCAAGATAAGTTGCTTGATTCATATAACTCGCTCCTATTGGAGCACATCAAGTTAGAAAAGGATGAGAGAAAGGCTTTGCAAATCCTAAATGAAAAGAAGCTTAAGATAAGCAGTTTAAAGAAAACACTTAAGGATAAGAAGTCATCTAATGATAGTCAATAACATGGCCTCATAGGTGTGAGGTTATTCAAAAAAGATATAATAATTTGCAATAAATGTTCTAACATAATATGATAAAATAAAGAAACTAGAGGATCGACTGAAGTGTCCCACCTTGGGTAAAACTACTCAGTTATTTGTAAATCTTAATCCTTGGAATGATCAAAAGGTTGAAGTTGAACAACTAAAAAAATAGATTATTGTCCTTGAAAGTGCCAAAGATTATTTTACTTACTCTCTCACAAAAAAAAGAAACTGAGGTTGACCAACTGCATGAGAGAGTTGGGATTCTTAACACTTTCGTTGCTTATCTTAAATCATTTCTTAAGAAAAGGAATATTTGATTAAAGTTTTGAAGGACAAACTCAATGTCAGTGAGAAGGAACTATCTCATTCTACTTCTACAATCAACCAAATGATGACTAATTCTAAAAATTTAAATGAAATACTTGATAGTTCAAAGACTTTTAGAGACAAATGTGACATTGAGTATAATTAAAAGGTTTCTATTTCAACTTCAAAAGCTCATAAGTTTATGAAATCAAATGCACAAGATTCAAAGTTGAAATCTATTATTGTCACTCCTAAAGGTAAGTCGGTAGTTACGTTCCAATCTGATTGAAATACATATTGATTTCTACCTCAGTTGGCATTTACATTAATAGAGAGAGGGACTAAATGTGGACTTATGAAGCTTGATATTATTTGAGACTATATTTATAATTGCATGGTTCACATGAGTTTATCTTGATGGCATATAGAGTAAACAAATTTGACATATAACACCGAGTATGTCATTAAAAATTTAGTCATACACTTACATGAATGCACTATGAATTAATAGCCATTTGGATATTTACATTAAGTGTTTTGATAATATATAAAGACCTTTTAATTTATTAAGCATGCTTGAAACTAATATTACTTATAATTATAAATGTGTTATTAATATCATGAATAGAAATTAATTTTAGTATGTTTAGTTTGTGTGTTGATTAATGAGCATGTCGTGTTTCTTGACTTTGTTTGTATATGATTGGATCATTTTTACTTGCTTTACTCTTATTTACCATGTTGCATGAATGTTAGGATTAGTGCATATTTGTATGCCTTCTCTCCCTCATATATGGGTGTTTATTGGATTTTTTGTGTCAAAAGAAGGAGAAGTTTGTGTGCATAACTATGTGTTTGATCTTGTGCTATGTAGGATTGTATTATATCTTATTGCTTGACTTGCCCATACTTAGGAGGAGTGTTGCATAAAGTTAGAGAAAATTATGTACTTTGCATGTGATTTGCCTATCAATGTTTACTTGTGTATGGGTAATACGATAGTACGTGATAGATTACACGTTGTTTATGCATGATACATGATGAGTGCTTAAAAAGCACTAAAATTACCATGATTTTATACACATTAATTGATTTAAAAATATATATATATATGTTTTATCATATATTTATATAAATTTGTCTTTTTCGAAATCACGGGTATTTTTATTGTTTTTCAGGTATTTTAGCTTAAAAACGTAACTTAAAGACTCAAAAAGGAATACTGGAAGCAATACATCACAAATATATTAATAAGTAAATGGGAAAAGGTCAACAAATATGGAAAAATTGGACAAAATGGGTCAAAAATGTCAAAAATGTCAAAAAGGAGAAAATCGCGCCACCGCGCGCTACTTCCCACTCCCGCACGCACCGCTGCCCATTTCGCCCCATTTTCGCGCGCAGCCGCCCTCATGACGTCATGCTGACGTCATCAATGACATCAGCAATTACACTCCGCATTTTCACAATTTTTTAACATTTTTCCCCCACTTTTTCTCTCCATCTTCACCTATAAATACCCCATTTTCTCTTCACTTCTAAACACACCTAAAAACACATCTTCTCTTCTCTTTCTTTCTCTCATTTCTTAGTTTTTTTAGTTTTTCTAGTTTTTCTTAGTTTTTAGCTTTTCTTAGTTAATTTCTCAATTAATTTCTCTTAGTTTTAGAGTTCTTCTCTTTTTGAGAAGAACTAGTTATGTTTTTGTAATTTATTTGTTTTTGGATTCAATAAATGGGAGTGCAAATTCCGTTTGGAGGTTTTCCAGCAACAGGAATAGCATCGAAGTACTGTAAGGATTTTATTTTCTTTCCAGTTATTTTTTATGCTTTATTTTTACATGTTATATTTAATTTGTCTGTGATTAAATTTAACTTTACTGGCTGTTTGTAAACATGATATAATAATAACGTTGTTATGCTTGCAAAATATTAAATAGGTAAAAATCTCTAAAATGAATTGATTTTATTTTTATTCAAGATTTTATATTAAGAATGTTAGAGAGAAATATATTATTTTTCATTACAAACTTAAATCTGAAAATTAGATTTTAAGGTTTAGTTATTTGTTGGTACAATCGCCCGGTAGTTAGAGTGAAGCTCTATTTCAAAATTTTTTATAAGAATTATTATCTGAAAATGTATTGACAACATGTTTTCAGTAGTGGTTTTAAAACTTGAAAGTTAGTACTCGGATAACTAAATTCTTAGGTTTAATTTGGACACCTTGAATAAAGTTTAAACTGTTTAACCCCACCAAATGTGGCATTTAAATGGTTCATTTTCAATCTCTTAGAAAAAGGAATTAATTTAATTAACCAAATTAGTTATCAACCCCACTCATAGATGTTAATTGATTTGTTTAGTTAACAAAGAATATATAACCCCACCAAAGATGGTATTCATATAAAAAAGAGAGAATCAATAAATATCAATTCATATCTTTAATAACTTAAATAATATGAGCAAGCATAATTAACTTAGTTATTATATCCATAAATACTCCACTGTTTTAAATGATAAAATTTGCATAAATGTTTATTGAATCTATGTTTATTTGTATGTCAATAGATTAAAAACACAAAACCCAAAATATCGTGACAGAATGTTTAGGATTTAATTTCATTTTTAAAAGTTTGAATAATAAATTAAAAACCACATACATTCTTTCCTTAGATCGACCTTGGGAGTATACTTTCATTTTCTATGAAATGATTCGTACACTTGTGAGAGTTTTATAAATAAATAAAACCAAAGTAACGGCAGGATCGGTGATGTCGGTTCTGCCCGATCAATACATTCACATGATATGTGTTTATTTCATATGTGGAGGTTACATGTGTATATTGAAGTCATCGAGATTCTAATGTGTCGTGTGCAGTGATGCTGAGATCCTCATGTTTCAAAGTGACAAAGGTTGGATGAGTTAATGCATAAAGATGGATGGAATGCACAAGATGAATGTAGTTGGTTTTGGTACGTGTTTTCGGGTTTGGGTATGTGTCGATATTTTGTTCATGGGAAAAACATTTTTAGCTGTGCAATGTGTCGATATTTTGTACTTAATTGTGCAGTGTTTTGATACGAAAAACCAAAAGAAGAGAATGTAAGTCTTATTATACTCCATGTTTTTGTGCTGGCTCCCCATGTACAAAACACGATGTCTATTTAATTTACTCAATATTCTGTCTTCTTCTATGTAAAGTTTGTTACTGCATATCAGTAATGCACACATGCATATAGCTAAGAATATTGTAATTGATAGCATAATTTTCACACGACATGGGATTGGTTGTTTAGTATGCATGCTAGTTAATTAATGGTGGATTTTGGCTCGTTTCGAATGCGAGTGTTCTTGAAAATTACTCTGGAATTTTTGGAACGAAAAAAATGTGTTTTCTCACACCATGACAACAATGTTGCTTTTTTACACATCTTAACATGAAACGTGATGTTCATATCTTTTAGTCAAATTGTCGTAAAAATGTCGATAATATCATTAAAATATCATTGTCGTTAAAATATCGCTTAAATTTCTTTTTTGACTAAAATATCTTGAATTTTGTGGACATTGTAGCTAAAATATCGTTAAAATGTTGAACAAAATTTCAAAAATATCATTTTTTCTTTTTCTTTTTTCTTTTTTTCTTCTTATATTTTAATAATCATTTCAATTCATTTTTTTCTCATTAGATAATATATTCTCTCTTTTTTAACATATTTGATATATATATATATATATATATAAGTACTTTTAAAAACAAATAATCAATGAGATTTATCTATTTATAGTAATTATAATTAAATAATTTATTTAATTATTTTAAACCTTTTAATTACTTATTTTAAAATATTTGGCAAAAAAAATGTATTTTATTATATAATATTTTAATTAATTAATCAACTTATTCATTAATATAAATATTTTATGTATTTATATGCATTAAATAAAAAAATAGTTTAAAATATAAGTAATTAATTGTTTTGATATTATATAAAGTTTTATAATAAAAAATTCATATTTTTGATAAAATTTTCATAATTTTCATGATTTTTTTTTCAAAATTTTTACCGACAACAACAATATCTTCAATATTTCCATAAAAATTATATATTTACATCTTCACCAAAATCGATATTTCAAACCTTGCACATGATTACCTTCATTTATATCAAAAAGTTTTATATGTTAAAGAATATGACTTGAATTATTGTTTGAGACAATTAATAATTTATCTATGCAATGTTGTACCAATCACTTGTGTTCATCTTGCATAGTATAATATATATAAATTGATTATTTTTTTAATTGTTATGTTATGATTTTAAACGAAAATTATAAGTTTTGTACAAATATTAATTGACCATTATTTTAGTTGTTATGGACATAAAAACGATGAGTTCAACTTGAACCAATAATTGGATCGAAATGAATGGAAAAAAATTCAATTTGTTAAGATCAAATTTTTAATAATATCTATCATTCGGTACAATCCAACCCAAACTGATTAAAATTAAATAATTTATATATTTTATACATATCTCACATGATATTTGCCAATTTTTATCATACATTTTATTTTCATTTACTTAAATGGTGAAAGATTTCTGCCCCTTAATATTTTTAATTTAATTTATATTTAATTTTTTTATTCTTGATGAATTTAAGATTATAATATTATTAAATTGTAGCATTTGTATTGTTATCGTGACTTTATCATATAATCAACAAGAGAGAGGATAAGAAAAACACAGGTATTTGAGGTTGAATAAAGCACATGCGTTGATGCGAAGTTTGGATAAAGCGACCATAGAGTTGAACAAATATTGTGAAGTAAAAAAATAAATAAAAAGAGAGTAGCAGCGGATCCAAATGGTATTTGATGTTTCAGTTTTCATTTTCATTGTTTCCAGTGGTGTAAGGAGGAAAGGAATAACCGTGATCATGCTCTAAAGGTAGGTTCCATGCTTTCACCTGTGTCTTGTAGGGCGCTCTCATACAATTGAAAAGACATATATATAATCAACAAGAAAGAGGATAAGAAAAACACACAGGCATAGAGAGCACCGTAAGATCTTAAATCTATCATCGTGCCAATTGATTCCGAAGCTCAAGAACTTCATCAAACCACCAACAAAGAAGAAAGTTCCACAAGGGTGTGATGTTTCTGTGGAAACTAGAAAGAGGTTTCACATGACTCTAGTATAAACCAGAGATTGAAATCTAGGAGAAATTTAAAATAAAGAAAGATGCACTATAACTGAAATTTTTTTGATAATAGTTGTAGTAATTCAAAAGCATATAAAACCAAACTTTCTAAAATTATCTCAAATTGGCATAAACTCACCGAGTCCCTATTCAATAAAATTGTAATTTAATACATCATATGAGAAATCAAGATGAGGTTTGAGCCTTACCAGACATAGAAAACCCATGAGTCCATCACTCTTTTTCTATATGATTGGGGCATGTATAACTAATGTTGACCCTAGGACCTAGCCCCTACTACCAGTCCAGTTTACATCAATGCTTATCGAAAATTACTGACTTACTCAGTAGGCTTAAGAGTTTCTATCGAGTTTTATTCAACAGCTCTTCCAGATAAGTTATCTGGCATATGCAAATATCATACAACAAAGTTGGACCCAGAGGAACTTGCATCTTCCTTTACTGCATTTCCTGACAAAATCCAAAGAGTAAACAAAGTAGATAGTAATTGATTTTTGGAGTAAACATATCTAAGAATTCAACAAAGATTAAGATCAAGGAGATTTAACATTTGAGTCGAGCTGAGAAAGCATATATCAAAGAGCAAGATTTCACTTTCACTACAATGCATCATATCAATACATATCAAATTCAACATCAAACTGCATCATATCAATACATATCAAATTCAACATCAAATTGCATCATATCGATATATATCAAATTCAACATCAAATACATTAGCAAACCTCAAGACAAGTTCAACCACCAAAAATACAAATGCACCTAGCAAAAATTGCAAAATGACATCTTATCCAAACGCACAACGTACAAATAGGTTGCAATTTTTCTCTTTTATCATAGATTGCTACTCAGATTCCAAATTTCCATTACAACCCTCAATTGGCAATTACTGACATGACCTGTTAACCCAACATGAAAACAATATTTAGTTATAATTTATTATTAGTTTTATATTATTTGTTTTTCATAGGTCAACAAACATGATAACCCAACATGAAAAACACTACAATTTGACACGATAACACGATATAAACCCAACACAAAGTAAACATGATTTGACACTCCTACTATAAGCTTTTTCTAGTACATTCCGGATTCAATCAAAACCCTTGCATCCCATCCCAATTATTCATCTCAGCTACGTTAGTTTAGTCCTAACTCCTAATTGTTCTTCAGCATGCTCAATTTAGTTCTGAAAGTGGTAAGAAAAATTTACTAAAATTTCAACGTTTATTAGCAATCCATTTAACATAACCATACATAAACCAAGAAGGTTATTCACAATTTGTTCATTACCCAGCTCAAATTTCCTCTCCTTACGCACTCAAAATTATCACCATTTCTCCAAAACAAATCGATATATATATATATATAGAGAGAGAGAGAGAGAGTACCAATTGGAGCAGTAGGAATGTCACCATATATAACTTTGAGCCGAGCAAGGGGGACCAAAGAAGAATCAGTATCAGCCTCGGCGTAGAGCTGTTGCTTCCAGTCCCACATTGTCTTCTTCAAGGCCTTGTTGGTTTTGATCAACGAGTTTTTCTCGGACTCTAGGGCTTCGATGTCCTTCTGTTGGTACACTGATCTTATTCCCAAAACCAAGAACAATCCCCCAAGGCTCGCGTTGATTACTGTGTTATTGTTGGCTGCTCTCGACGCTAAGCTCACGATTTTGTTTCCAATTTCCATTTCCTCAGATACCAGATTCCGGCGTCTGTTTCGAAGGTTTTGGGTTTTAGGATTTTATCCCGTGCTTTTCTTCTATCCTAACTAACCGCAATTCCGAAAGAAATCGTTGATTTAACTCTAAGGAAGTGAGAACTGAGTTGATAGGTTCGAGTAGAGTTGTGACGTGGCTCGTGAATCACTTCCTTATTTTCCCAAATTTTTTATATCTACTTAAAACTAAAATTCTTGCGTGATCATATCTAAAACCAGAAAACAAAAATCTTAAATAAAGAACAAAAAAGTTTAAATAAATAAAGTGATTCAAATAATATTTTAAATATTTTTTTTTAATAATTTTTTAGTTTTTATTATAAAAAAAATTCATAAAAAATAAATCGATAATTAATATTTTGTAATAAAAAAATAAAATTTTGAGTTAATAAATAAAAAAAATTAACAATATTTACGTAAAAAGTAAAAAAATAAAATATATATAATAATAAATATATAACCTTTTTATATTAAACATAAAATCTTATTAAAAATTAATTTGAAATAATAGTAATAATAAATTCTAAAATAATTATAAGATTTTAAAATAAATATTTTACAAAGTTTTTATAAAAACAATTACTTTTATTTTAATAAAATAAAAATATAATTTAAAGATAAAATATAAGATATATAAAGGATAAATTTTTATATATTTATTTGAATATGTTATATAATTTCAAAGAACGAGATAAATAATACTTATTATCTTACTTTATATTATAAAATACAAATCATCATTCTTCTTTCTTTGTTCTCTATTCACCATTTTGTTATCCTATATTTGTCTTCAACTAGATAATCTTTACAATAATTTATCCTATTAGAAAAATTCAAAACCTTAAATCTAAGTGTAGAGCTTATGTTATTGAAATGGGCCTCTTAGTAAAATTTGAATAACCACGTATATCTCGTTATGTATATCTTTTTTTCATTTTACTTGATGTAAGGTTTACAAGTTTTTTATTAATTTTCTTATAAAAATAATGATATTTTCTTATTTTATTTCTTATGATAAAAATAACTCTGATACAAATTATGACTAGATTCTAGTTGATCATATATTGAACTTAATTCAATATTTTTTATATTAAATTTATTGTCTAACCAATACCTTAATTATTATATTTCATTATTTTACTTTATATATGATATGATTATATCCAAAATGACTTTTAGATTTAATTTTTTTATTAAATTCTTTTACTAGATTACGTCTCTTTTCTATTTTAAAAAAATAATTAATTAATCATTGTTACTTTTCAATTACTTTTGATTTTTTAGTACTAACAATAAAGTTTTCTTTTATAGTTTTTTAAAAATATAGCAAAGATACTTTAACATATATAACATCTTCTAAGCTTTATTTGGGGTCTTGTTTTCCTTTTATTTTACTTTTATATAGATTAGTTCTTGATTTCTTTTTTTCAACATATTTTCCTTTCAAATTTTAGGTAAATTATTAAATGAGTAATAAATAAATTAATAAACAATCAAGATCGTTAGTATCCTCATAGTATGTAATTACAACTGACCTGATAAATATGAATCCATCTCGATCTTTTACTTCGTGATCTCCTTCTTTTCCTTAAGATAATGTCTCAACTAGATCCAGCCCTATATCCTCCTTGACCTATAAAGATTTATAGTATCCATACGTTCCTTTTGAGGTTAGAGTGACAAATAGGAGTCTTTGTTTAAGATGGACTTTTACTTACTATAATAGTTTATTACAACTGAAGTACTAAGAACATTGAAGAAGGTTTTAGTTACTTATTACTATATGAAAGATTACAAAATATAAAAAGATATCAGTTAAGAGAATAAGTTTCTCAAAGAGTTTAAGAGGTGTGTTTTCCCTTGAAATAAGAGTTTCCGTTATAAACATAAGGGTTCTCTTTTACAAGGTGTGATTTCACTATTTCACCTAAGTTTTCTGGTTAACACCTATATTATTGAGGTTGAAGTGCCAATTTCTTGTGTAATTGATGAGTGCTCAAAAAGCACTAAAATAACCATGATTTTATACACATTAATTGATTAATATATATATATATTTATATGTTTTATCATATATTTATATATATTTGTCTTTTTTCGGAATCACGGGTATTTTTATTATTTTTCAGGTATTTTGGATTAAAAACGTAACTAAAAGACTCAAAGAGGAATACTGGAAGCAACACATCACAAATATATTAATAAATAAATGGGGAAAGGTCAACAAATATGGAAAAATTGGACAAAATGGGTCAAAAGGGTCAAAAATGTCCAAAGGAAAAATAGATCCGCCCATTAGCCTGGCCATGTAGAACCGTGCGCGCCGGTGCCCGGTTCAGCCCGCGGCATCAGCGCGCCGATCCAGGTTCCGCGCGCCGCGCGCCGTATCTCTAACTCCGCGCGCGCGTGCGCGCGGCAACGCACTGTCTTACTGCGCGCGCTGTGCGGCGCCCGGCCTACCCTCACGCGCGCCTTGCCATTTCGCCCCATTTTTGCGCGCGGCCGCTTCATGTCATGTTGGCGTCATCGGTATGGCGTCGGCAATTACCCTCAGCGTTTTCACATTTTTTAACATTTTTTCCCCCACTTTTTCTCTCCGTCCTGCCTATAAATACACCACTTCTCTTCACTTCATACCACACCTCAAAACCATTCTTCTCTTCTCTTTCTTTCTCTCATTTCTTAGTTTTTAAGCTTTTCTTAGTTTCTTTCTTAGTTTCTAGTTGTTCTTAGTTAATTTCTCTTAGTTAATTTCTCTTAGTTTCTAGTTATGTTTTTGTAATATATTAGCTTTTCGATTCAATAAATGGGAGTGCAAATTCCGCTTGGAGGTTTTTCAACAACGGGAATAGCATCGAAGTTCTGTAAGGATTTTATTTTCTTTACAGTTATTTTTTATGCTTTATTCTTACATGTTATATTTAATTTATACGTGATTAAATTTAAGCTGTGTTGGTACATTTAGTAAACATGATGTAATAATAACGTTGTTATACTTGCGAAATATTAAATAGGTAAAAATCTCTAAAATGAATTGATTTTGTTTTTATTCAAGATTTTATATTAAGAATGTTAGAGAGAAATATATTATTTTTCATTACAAACTTAAACACGAAAATTAGATTTTAAGGTTTAGTTATCGTCCCCGATTTAGAGTAGTGCTTTCTTTTATTTGATGGTACAATCGCGGTAGTTAGAGTGAAGCTCTATTTCAAAAGTTTTTATAAAATTATTATCTGAAAATGTATTGACAACATGTTTTAGGTAGTGGTTTTAAAACTTGAAAGTTAGTACTCGGATAACTAAATTTTTTAGGTTTAATTTGGACACCTTGAATAAAGTTTAAGTTGTCCCCAACCCGCCAAGGTGGCATTTAAATGGTTCATTTTCAATCTCTTAGAAAAAGGAATTAATTTAATTAACCAAATTAGTTATCAACCCCACCCGTAGGTGTTAATTGATTTGTTTAGTTAACAAAGAATATATAATACGCCCAAGGTGGTATTCATACAAAAAAGAGAGAATCAATAAATATCAATTCATATCTTTAATAACCTAAATAATATGAGCAAGCATAATTAACTTAATTATTATATCCATAAATACTCCACTGTTTTAAAACCACTACTAAAAACATGTTGTCAATACATTTTCAGATAATAATTCTTATAAAAACTTTTGAAATAGAGCTTCAACAACCTCTAGGCGATTGTACCATCGAAATAAAGAGCACTACTCTAATCATAGGATAACTAAACCTTAAAATCTAATTTTCGGGTTTAAGTTTGTAATGAAAAATAATATATTTCTCTCTAACATTCTTAATATAAAATCTTGAATAAAAACAAAATCAATTCATTTTAGACATTTTTACCTATTTAATATTTCGCAAGTATAACAACGTTATTATTACATCATGTTTACTAAGCTTGACCAACACGAGTTAAATTTAATCATAGACAAATTAAATATAACATGTAAGAATAAAGCATAAAAAATAAGCGTACAAGAAAATAAAATCCCTTCTGAGAACTTGATGCTATTCCCGTTGTTGAAAAACCTCCAAGCGAATTTGCACTCCCGTTTATTGAATCGAAAAGCTAATATATTACAAAAAACATAACTAGTTCTTCCCAAAAAGGGAAGAACTCTAAAAAAAACTAAGAGAAATTAACTAAGAACAACTAGAAACTAAGAAAGAAACTAAGAAAAGCTTAAAAACTAAGAAATGAGAGAAAGAAAGAAGAGAAGAATGGTTTTGAGGTGTGATATGAACTGAAGAGAAGGGGGGTCTTTATAGGTGAGTATGGAGAGAAAAAGGGGGGGAAAAAATGTTAAAAAATGTGAAACGCGGAGTGGTAATTCTTGACGTCATACGTGGCGTCGGCGACTGACATGCGAGCGGCTGTAAAAAATGGGGCGAAATACGGTGGCGCGCGCGAGAGCCCAGTAGGGCGCGCCTCTGGCGCCTATGAAAGACGGCCTAGCACGTGAGAGCTTGAGGAGATCTGGCAGGCCCAGAGGCAGGCGGTGAAGGTGCCTTGGTAGTAACACCTGCAGATACAGGCGCTAAGCCTTGTGAGGGCTTCAGCGGCTGGGCGGGCGGGCGGTCTTGTGTGCCTTGATTTTCTCCTTTTTGACATTTTTGACCCTTTTGACCCATTTTGTCCAATTTTTCCATATTTGTTGACCTTTCCCCATTTATTTATTAATATATTTGTGATGTATTGCTTCCATTATTCCTCTTTGAGTCTTTTAGTTACGTTTTTAAGCCAAAATACCTGAAAAACAATAAAAATACCCGTGATTCCGAAAAAAGACAAATATATATAAATATATGATAAAACATATAAATATATATATATATTAATCAATTAATGTGTATAAAATCATGGTTATTTTAGTGCTTTTTGAGCACTCATCAGTAATGATCCTATATTTATTCAGAGTCATTTGCAAACATTTATTCTTGTGAAGTTGAACTCTTCATGTCTTCTTCCTTATCTTTAATGCAATAAATACATTTGTCATCCGTCGCCTGTTTATATTTTGTTATTGAATGATCTAAATATTATTCCACTAAACCCTACTACGATTTTACTATCTTCTGACCAACTAGTATAGGTTTATGGTGTAGGGTCATTGTAGACTATATAAAGCTTAGTCTTTAAAGATTATTCATTTTCTATTCCATTTGCCCAATTGAGTTTTTCTTTATTTTTCTCTATAAAGAGTATATTTTCTCCTTCAGTTATTTTAAGAATTTTGATTCCCTTTCTTTTATTTGTGATAATCTCATATTTTTTGTAGTTTTGACATTTAAGTATTTATTTCTTAGTCGAGAGGTTAACCTTTTTGATGTTATTCTTTAAAGATTTCTTAAGATATAATATCTCAAGTTGATTCTGTAGGATTTTGGTTTCTTTTTCTTTAATCTTGATGTCCATATCAAGAGGATCCATTCCTGATAAATTAAAAATGATTAAAGGTGTTAATTTTCTAGTCAATGCATCAGCTAAATTGTTTTTATTTCCTGATAAATATTCAACATCAAATTTATAATGATTTAACTATTGATATCATATGATTAATTAATCTTATTTATAATCACTTGTAATATTAAACCTTGAGAAATATCAAAAGTTTTATTATCAATTCTAACAATAACCTTGAACTAATAATATATATTGTAAATATCATTATAGCTTTTTTAACAGCTAAATATTCATTTTCATTACTATGATAATTTAATTGTAGACACTAAAAAGATTCTAATATGTATCTATAAAAATACTCATCTTTATCATCTATTTTTGCTTTTAGAACTACAATATAATATTCATGTGAAGCATCCGTTTCTATTATCATTATATCATTTGAATCTGAGTGGTATAAAATTGACAAATTTTTACTTATGCTTTTACCTTGCTCATGTATTGTGTGTAATGTTCTGTTCATTTTCAAACATAATCTTTTTTTAGTGTAGTTTATAATGGTTTTCACATTTTTACTAATGTTTTTCAAGTATGCTTCTACATAAGTCAAACATCCTAAAAATCTTTGTAAGTGATTTGTATATTTGATCTTAATGTGAAGTCCTTGTGTACTATTTAATAAGAAAATGTCAGGTCTACTAGCAATGAGGTACAATAAGCTACCTATAATACTTCTATAAAGTGTTTGATCAACGCTTTTATGATACTCATCCATGGAAATTTTGGCACTTGTATCCATGGGAGTTCTCAAATGCTTACTTGATTCAAACCTGAATTTCTTAATAAGATTATATGCATATTTAGTTTGAGTAACAAAACTACCATCATTTAGTTGTTTAATTTGCAAATCACAAAAATTTGTTAGTTCATCCATCATAGACATTTCAAATTCACTAGTCATTACATGCCCAAAATATTTGACAAGCGAGGTGGAGGTTGACCTAAAAACTATGTCATCAACATATATTTGGGCAATGAATATATCCTTTTTGATGCTCTTAATGAAAAGTGTCTTATCAACTCTCCCTCTAATAAATCCATTGTTTAAGAGATAAGTTGCAAGTCTTTCAATCTAAGCTTTAGGAGCTTGTTTCAAGCTATAAAGAGTTTTATTGAGTTTATAAACATACTTGGGATATTTTGGGTCAACAAAGCCTTTGATTTTTTCAATAGAGACCTCTTAACTAAGAAAATCATTTAAGAAAGTAGACTTCATATCCATTTGAAATATTTTAAATTTCATAACATATGCAATGACAAGTAAGATCCTATTGATTCTAATCTAACTACAAGAGCAAATATTTCGTCAAAGTCAATTCCTTCAACTTGTTTATACTCTTGGGAAACTAACTTAGCTTTATTTATAATCACAACATCATATTTATTTTTAAACATCCATTCAGTTCCTATGATATTCTTGTCATTTGGTCTAGTTTTTAATGTCCATACACCATTTCTAATGAATTGAAATAACTTTTCATGCATAGCATTTATCCAAGATTCATCTTTTAAAGCATCATTTACACTTTTTGGTTCTATTTGGGAAATATAGCATAAATGAGTTACATTACTTACTTATCGTAGACTCTAAAAGCATGTCTTGGTAACGAGTAACCTAGGAAAATACCTTCATCATTTCTAGAGCCAAATTTACCTAAATGCTCACGATATCTAAGGATATAATATTTACTCTCAAATACATGTAGATGTTTAAGATTAAATTTCTTACATTTCCATATCTTATAGGGAGTTTGGTTTCTACTAGGACATAAATAAACATGTTTCACTATGTAGCAAGAGGTACTTACAACTTCACCGAAACTTCTTTGAGATGTTCTTTGCATGTAGTATAACTTGTGCCATCTCTTGTAACACCCAACTCTTCCTTTCAACTATACCATTTTAATTGGGGTAATTGGCGCATAAAACTTATGAGTTATTCCATGCTCTTTACAAAATCTAGCATATTTTGAGTTCTCAAACTCCTTACCATGATCAATCCTTAGTCTTATTATGTTGACTATTTTAGTACTTGCTTCAATCTGCACTTTAAGACAAAAGGAAATGATGAAATCAAATGTATCATATTTCTCTTTTAGAAAATTTACCCATATAAAACGAGAGAAATCATCAACAACAATAATAATATATATTTTACCACCCAAACTTTCAGTTTTCACTAGACCCATAAGGTTGATGTGAATTAACTCAAGAATTCTACTTGTGTTAACTACTTTAATCTTCTTATGAGAAGAGTGAATTTGTTTACAAAGTTAGCATGGTCCATAAAATGTTTTTACAGCTTTAGAAAGTATAGGTAAACCACGCACAATTTTCTTTTTGCTCAAGTTTACAAGATCTTTAAAATTGATGTACCCCATTTTTTTATACCACAAAGAAGTAGAATCATTATTGTCTATACTGAAAGTAATATTAAGAACTACATCAATACAATAATAGTTATCATTAGACCTGGTTCCTCTAGGCATATACTTACCTTTAGGATCAGCTATAATGCAATGATTATTGGTAAATTGTACACTATAGTTTTTATCACAAATTTGACTCATGCTTATTAGATTAGCATTAAGTCTATCAACATATAAAACATCATCCAACCTAGGTATGCCTTCGACCTTAATTGTACCTTTTTTTCATAATACTATATTTGTTTTCATCATCAAAAGTAACTGTTCTTTCAATATAATATTCATAAGTTTTAAAAAGATAACGATCATCAGTCATATGTCTAGAACATCTACTATCAAAATAAGAAACAACAAAAGATTTAGCTTTAAATGTAATGTGAGCTATAAAACAATGCAGATCAGAATTCTTGACCCAACCTTTCCTAGATTTAGCTATACCTATAAAAAGTGATTTAGATGTTTGATTTCATACTCGTGTATTTATTTCTAAAAATGTAAGACTTTTTCACATATTCATGATTATTGGTTCTTGAATATGGTGCATGCATGTTATAATCAAAGTAGTTAGAAGACAACAATAATCTACACCTAAGTCTAATATATCCCTTCCTAGCACAATAACATATATGAATGAATTTAGAAGTGTATGCATATGTAGCATATGAACAAGAAGGGTTAGAGGGTTTTACAAACTGAGTTTTTTTTAAGATGATGGCATAGAGTGCTTATCTATATAGCTTAATCCTTTCTTGTCTTCAAAAGATTTTTTATAGTCAAGAACTTTGTTTAGCCTTTCAGTTTTAATAGTTAAATTATTCCTAAATTTCTTTCATTGTCCAAGTTTCAGTACAAATTCTTATTTTCATTTTTAAGATTTACAACACTTGAATTCAAAACATCAATAAGTTCAGACAACTTAATATTTTCTTTTTCTAAGATGGAGGAATTAATTTCATGGATTTTGACTTTATCACTTAGTTTGATTACTTTAACTTGTAACTAATCTTTTTCTTTCGTACAATCTGTTAAATCTATAAATAGTTCATCAAGAATATTAGCATTAAATTTTGAAAGTATAAATTCAGAATCACTTTCTCACTATCTAAGCTAATATCAAACTCACGGGAGTGTCTACCAATAGTAACAATAAATGCTAAGTAGTTAGTGCCACAATTTTCAAAGTCATTAAGATTGTTATTGTAACTTTCTGAGTCACTAATGGTAGCATTGAAAGTCCTTATAGTGCTCTTTTTTTGTTAGCACACTAAGCTAGAAAATGACCAATCACATTGCATTCAAAACATTATGGTCCAATGTGTTTAGTATTCTTACCTTCGAAACTCATAGAATTGAGTTCTCTTGATTTCTTAACCTTTGTATGGCTTGATTGCTAGTTAAATTATGAACTATTATAGTTGAAGATTTTCTTGAGCCTTTTGGCTATGAGTACCAATTCTTCATCACCATTATCGTTATCATCGTCACCAGCATTAGTCATGACGTTTTTGAAAGTGACACCTTTGTTCTTTCTAGGTGTTTGAAAGCTCATTTCAAAGGTCTGAAGTGAGCCAACAAGTTCATTAATTTCGATGGTGTTTACATCCTTGCTTTCATCAATGACAATAATCTTTATATGGAAGTCATCTGGCAATAAGCAAAGAATATTTCGAACTAACCAGAATTCATCAATTTTCTCTCAAAAATTTGAAGAGTTGTTAGTAATATCACACAGTTTAACATAAAATTCAAATAAAGTCTCATTTTCTTTCATTCTAAAATTTTCAAACTTAGTACCAAGCATACGAAGTTTAGCTCGTTTAACTTGAGTAGTTCCCTCAAGAAAAACCTCTAAAGTATCTCAAACAAGCTTAACAGTTTCAATATCATAAATACGATAAAACTCATTAGATGACAAAGCACTAAAGATGGCATTAATGCCTTTTTAATTTCAGTTACTATCAGTTTTATCCTCAGTAGTTCATACATTCCTTGGATTAAGTGTGACTATATTATCTTTGGTAACTATAGGTGGTTCCCAAACATAAATGACAGAATTCGACACACACTCATCTAGTGAATGTAAAAAGGCTCTCATACAACCCTTCTAGTATGGATAGTTAGATCCATCAAAGAAATGAGCACAGGTTGTAGAAGTACCCTCTTTCTAATGATCCATAATAAGATCTTAGGTAACATTAAGTATATCTAGTGACCGCTCTGATACCAATTGAAAGTTTAAGTTATAGATCTGATTGACCTAGAGAATGTTGAATAGGTAATTTTGCTAATTATGTCTAATTAAAAATTATCAGACGATTAGACATGTAATCATGTGTAAATAATAAAATACGAAAATAAAGATAAATATGACACACGATATATTAGGTGAAAACAACATAGGTCACGATAATAACCTAAGAGAAAAACTATCGATCCACTGGACCATCTACTTATGATCTTTCACTTTTTCATAGTCTCCACAAGATAAGTGTATGGATCAAGACCAACATTTTGATCTCTTGGGTCACACGAGAAATCAAACCTATTAAACTAGCACAAATATCACAAGTACAAAGTATGTTCTAGAGTAGATTTAACAATGAAAAACATTAACTAAAAGATTCAATATGTGAATCATATAAATCATTCTAGCAAACTATATAACGAAAGTTAAAAGTACAGTATCATAAAAACGAATAGGCATATGAATTAATCAAAAATAACCACACGATATATTTGATAGATTAAATCAAGAACATGTCTAAAGAAATATGATATAGTTTTTAGAAAATATTTTAAGAGAAAAAACATAAATAATGAAAGATGAATAGAATGAGTGTAGTTAGTTAAAACAAAGAGCATTAGTTAGTTAAAACAAAGAACATTAGATTGTTTAAGTAGGAAAATTAAAATCATATTGCTAGATCAAAAGGTAATGATCCTTTTATCCATAAAAGATTTAATAAAGTAGTATTAAATAAGAGTAATATGGTAATCTAAAAGTTTGATTTGAGTAAACAAAAAGATTTTAAATTGAAAACTTACATGCTCGATCGATCGAACTAATAGGTCAATTGATCGAAACTCTTTTCGATCGATTTAATAATAATTAACAAAAACCCGAGAACAGGTAGATCAAACACGATTAATCCTCGATCGATCTAGCATAACTTTGATTGATATAATTCAATTAGAATTCAACCTGAGAGCAACTAAATCGTACACGATCAATCCTCAATTGATCTAACCCTTTGATCAATCAACCTAAGACTCGATCGATCAATATATATACCATATATTTCCTATGTGTATAAGTTTAATTTTATATAATTAAGAAATAAGTGTATGTCTAAAACACATCAATATTACCTATACTCATAAACCTTACACTAGAAACCAACTATACTAGCTAAAAGCAATGTCAAATTGGGCTATATCAAATGTCACTAAACTATATACAATGTCAAATAAAATATGATTAAACACCAAATCATTTATACCTTTCCAAATCCTCTATATCGAATGCATAACATTTGCAAAAATCTTGTTGCCATCCATCCTTTTTCTTCCCAAGTTACAAATGCTCGATAAAACTTCATGAAAGACTCACTTCGATAGTAGGGAAAATCAAACCACGAACACAGAGTAATTAAGATAGAGTTAACTCTGTATAAGTTATATATCCAATATCACACCATCATTCAAATTACAATAATATTTTTACTATTATGGCTTCATGTGTGCAGTGCCTAAAAAAATGACGGATCTTAGGAAAGATCTTGAGTTTCCACCTAGATTTTTAAATAAGTTTGTCAAGGACAAGTAGCCACTAAAGATGGGTCTACAAAAACTTCACAAGTAACTGGATACCTAAAATGCACGTAAGAAGTGGTTAAAGGTAAATGACCAAAGTAAAACAAAATGGCCATTATTGCCCTTTAGGAACAATAAACTCGTGAACATCCAACCCCACCCACCAGTATGCAGGGACAGAACCATAACGAAAATTTAGAGGGGATTGATTAAATAGACAAAATAAAAGATAAAAACTAGTAGTTAATTTATATGATTTTGTTATATTTTTTTTATAGATGAAAATAATACTAAGGTTTTTTATGTTTATTAAATAACTATTAAATTGAATAAATTTTGATATTTATAATTGAACATCCAACTCTACCGACCAACACGCATAAACGAAACCGTGACAAAAATTAAGAGGGAGCTAATCAACAAAGTAAAATAAAAATATAAAACTAATAATTCATTTATTTGGTTTAGTTATATTTTAAACATAAACGAAAGTTATAGTAAGGTTTTTGATGTTGAATAAATGTCTACTAAAATGAATAAATTTTTATATTTAGTCACAAATTTGAAAATTTGAGAAATATTTTGTAAATTTGAATCTCTGACTACAATAGCTACTTAAATTGTCGAAATTACGAAAATGTAAGAGAATTTATATTATTAGAATAAATGTAAAGGATACAATTTGTTTTAGTTTGGGTACGTATGTCAATGTTTAATATTATACTCTCTAAAAACACACGTCTTAGATTATGTTAAAAGTATATTACTTGCAACTTTTTCAAAACGTAGGGGTAACCATGGCTGCCTCTAGTCTCAAGGTGGGACGATCCCATGATCTTTTGTACAGTAGGGTTGAATTAATGAATAGCTATTATATTTTATTTAATTAATTTAATCCATTTAATCTAAAAAAATTAAATTATTCATAAGTTTGATCCAGATTATCAAATTTATAACACATTATTTATATAATTTAACATAATTATTTATCACATTTATAATTTTACAAATATTTTAATCAATTTTAATTTAGTTAAAAATTTAAAGTTAAATTTTATAAATGAAACTATTTTTTTAAACAAAATAATTAAAATATTACTAGAATAAAAAATCAAAATGATTATATATTCATTTAGTTACATTATTTAAAACTTATTAATAGCTATTAATCTATTATATATGCCACATCATTGTTATTGCTTTAAAAAAAATCATGAATCTTTTCACTAATTAAAAAAATTTAAATCCATTTT
This sequence comes from Hippophae gyantsensis, assembly GCA_030763125.1. NCBI lineage: Eukaryota > Viridiplantae > Streptophyta > Magnoliopsida > Rosales > Elaeagnaceae > Hippophae > Hippophae gyantsensis. The sequence goes on along the minus strand of CM061032.1, from coordinate 19,997,491 downwards.
GACTAATCTAGATTTTTTAAGATATCAAATTGGATAAATTTAATACAAAATTAGTTAATATTAATCTCAATTAAAATATGTATGAAATAGTATTTGTTAATTAGATCAAGTGGTAAATTTCCTACTTTAATTTAACTAATTTTTGCTTAAAATTTATACAGAAATTACAACCCCTCCTGGCAGGTTCCTTATTACAGTTCACCCCTAGTCTCAAGGCAGGTTCGTTCCTGATAGTATGATAGCACCTCCACCCACCTATTACCATCAACTACCACAAACCCTAACACCAGAATAAGAACCCACCGTTGTCCGAAATCCAAGTCATCAGTGCCTCGAGCGATACCCAATAGTGGTAGGTCCATAATTTTTCTTATGGTGGGGCTCAAATGATTTGTCTACTAGGAGATTGAAATTAATATTGATTTTGTGGGTTGAAATTAATATTCATTTATAAGGTTAGGTTTTATATTAATTTTAAGATAAAATTCACAAATTAATCTACTTATAAACTTTTATATTTTTCACGATAATTATAAGATAGATTTATAGATCCGGACCAACGTTTCAATCTCTTGAGTCGTAAGAGAAAGCAAACCTGTTTAATTAGTATTTGAAAAGTTATCACAAATATCACAAGTACAAAGTATATTTTATAACATATTTAATAATAATAAACCTTATCTAAAAGATTCAAAAATAAAATAGTTAAATTAAATCATCAAACAGACCTTAAAATAAATAATTTAAGTACAAGTTTAATAAAAATATTTTCTTTAAAATTAAATAGTTGTGATCTCACACAAAATTATTTGATCTAAATATGTAACAATTTAATTAAGAATAAGCTACATGAACATTAAATCAAAGTATCATATAACAAATAAGATTATTAATCAATAATAAAAATATTTTCTTTAAAATTAAATGGTTATGATCTCACACAAAATTATTTGATCTAAATATGTAACAACTTAATTAAGAATAGGTTACATGAATATTAAATTAAAGTGTCATACAACAAATAAGATTATTAATCAATAAAACATAACAACACAATGTTTTATAGAAAAAACCTACCAGAATATGATTTAGATTTTCTAAAACGTTTTGAGAGAGAAGGTACAAATAATTAGAAGAATAGAATGAGTCTAGTTGTTTAAAATAAGGAGTATTAAGTTACTCATATAGGAGAGATGAAACCATATGATAGGTTAAAAAGCAATTTTCATTGTGTTCATTAAACAAATTATAAAGTAATAATTAATAGGGATATGCTAGGTTAAAGAGTAATTGTTATTCTGTCCATTAAACAAATTATAGAGTAATAATTAATAAGGATAATATGATAAAAGAACACTTTTAGCTCATACTCACATTTATAGAATATAGAAAGGGTTTTATACAAACTTTTTAATATTGGTACTTAGACCCATCAAAGAATGAAATACAGATTGTAGATAAACTCTCCCTCAAATGACCTATAAAAAGGTCTTAGACAAACACTAAGTATATATAATGACCTACTTTGATATCAATTTAAAGTTTAAAGTTACGTATCTAATTCACCTAAAATGGGTGAATAAGTAATTTTTTAAATGATGTCTAATTAAAAAATTACAAACGATCAGATATACAATCATGTGTAATTAGTATAAAGCGAAAACAAATAAGAACTTAAGACACAATGTTTTAGATGGAAACAACCTAAGTCACAACAATGACCTAAGAGAAAAGCTATCTGTCTACAGAACCTCCTAATTAACCACTATGTAAATCAATATTCAATTATAAGGTCGAGTTTTATATTACCCTTCAATATAAAGGTCTAGAGTAATCTAATTACAAGTCGTTGTTTAATTCACATTTTCTACAAGATAGGTGTACATATCTAGGCAAATATTTTAGTCTTTCAAGTCCAACAAGAATTCAAACTTATTTAATTAGCACCTAAAAACTTAGTACAAATAAAACAAGTACAAATTGTATCATAAAACATGTTCAATAATGAAAAGTTATAGCTAAAAGATTCAAGAATAAATCAATTAAATTAAATATTCTAGTTAACCTTAGAACGAACTGATTAAGCATGAGTTCAATAAAAATAGTTTATTTAAAATTAAATAATTAAATCAAATAATTATCATCACACACAATTATTTGATCCAAACATGCAAGGACCTAATCAAGAAGAAGTTATATGAACATGAAATCACAATATCATAAAACAAATAGACTTATTAATCAATGAAACATAACCACACAATGTTTGATATGCCAATTCAAGAAAGAGCCTAACAAATTATGATTTAGATTTATAAAATATTTTGAGAGAGAATGCACAAAACAATTAGAAGAATAGAATGCATGTGGTGGTTTAAAATAAGAAACATTAAGTTGTTTATATAGGGTAGATGAAACCCTAATGCTAGGTTAAAGAGCAATTATCATTTTGTCCATTAAATAAACTATAGAGCAATAATTAATAGAAACAGTATGATAAAATAATATTTTTGTCTCGAGTACATAAAACCCTAGTCGTTTGATCGATCTAGTTTAGGCTCGATCGATCCAACAACGATTAAAATAAACGAGAGACTAGATAGATCAAATATGATCGATTGATCCAATACTTTGATCGATTAAACCCAATTTCGATCAATTTACACCAATTTGAAAATCAAACCGAGAAGATATAGATTGACATACCACTTCGATCGATGACCAATATATATACCAAAATAACTGTTATAAATTAGCACTTGCGGAAGCAAAGATCGGGTCCAATTTTGGTTGCACAAATTAATAATAATGGGTAACGGCAAAAATAATAAGCAGTAAGAAATTAAATGGCACACAATGATTTAAGTGGTTCAACTTTTCAATGTGAAAAGTCTACTCCACTGACGACGGCACATCGAGGAAAATCCACTAATAATCAAAATGGAGATACAAACACCAATTTCATATAGCTTCACAAATTATACCAAAATCCAAAATCAACCCACAAAATATTCCCTCTAATTTACTAGTAATATATATATAGCAAGATAAATTAAAAAACTTGCTATTAAATCAAATATTACCGTACAAATGGGAGAAACACCACAAATGACAGCTAAAATGGACAGTTTGTCCTTGGGCTGATTTCCTCTACTCTCTTAGTCGGTTACTGCAGTTTTTTTTTCTTTTAACTGCTGCAGTTTTCTTCTTCTCTGCAACTGCTTCTATTTTTTCCTCTCTAGCAGTTTAGAACTGCTTAATTTCTTTTATGCGGTTGCCTTCATTTGTCTTCACGCAGGAAGATATATATATATATGAAGGGAAAGACAAAAGGGTTTAATTTAACTATATGGGCTTTGGGCTATTTTGGTTTTGGGCCACATTTAATAACAAATCTCCACCTCGGCTCAAAACAGAAAACAAATTCTTTGAATGAAATTTCTCGGATTACCAAATAACTGTCGTCCAAAGCCCCGAAGGGTGATCATCTTTTGCAAATACCAATCAATTCCAAACAATGCTTGAACTTGTTAAATGGAACTGGTTTGGTTAACATATCAGTTGGATTCTCTGTAGTGACTATCTTATTAACAACAATAACACCCTGAGAGACAATGTCACGAACAAAGTGATATCTAACATCAATATGTTTGGTTCTTTCATGATACATAGTATTCTTAGTCAAATGTATCGCACTCTGACTATCACAAAATACAACAGAAGTATCCTACTGTAAACCCAAATCACAAACCAAACCTCTAAGCCAAATGGCTTATTTCACTGCTTCTACTGCTGCCATATATTCTGCCTCTGTTGTAGACAAAGCAACTGTAGACTGTAAAGTAGCCTTCCAACTAATGACACAATGATAAAGAGTGAAGACATAACCTGTCAGAGATCTTCTTCTATCCAAATCACCAGCATAATCGGAATCCACATAACCAATAACACTCATGAACCGGTATTAGAACTCTCATCATATACCAAACCAAAATTAGATGTACCTACTCAAACACCGAAGTATCCATTTCACTACTGCGCAATGACCCTTACCGGGATTACCCATATATCTCACGACAACACTAACGGCATGTGAAATGTCCGGATCTAGTACAAACCATAGCGTACATCAAACTACCAACAAAGACTAGCATATGGAACTCGAGACATGTACCGCTTCTTCTTCCTCGACTACGGTGACAAATCCAAAGAAAGCCTCGAAATGCGCAGCCTAACGGCTGCACTCCAGTGTTTAGAATCTTTCATACCAAAGCGTTCAAGAACTTTTTCAATATAACTTTTCTGAGTCAAATAAAGCTTGCCCGCTTGTCTATCCCTATAAATTTCCATACCCAAAATTTTCTTCGCTGCACCCAAATCTTTCATCTCAAACTCACCATTAAGTTGAGACTTTAATTTCTGAATCTCAAACTTATTCTTAGAAGCAATAAGCATGTTATCAACATAAAACAACAAATAAATGGATGAACCATCATGAAATCCTTTATGATAAACACAACTATCATAATCACTCCTAGAGTAACCATGATCAATCATAAAAGAATCAAACCGCTTATACCACTGCCTAGGAGATTGCTTCAGCCCATATAAAGACTTTTTCAATAAACAAACATGATCTTCCTTACCTGGAACAACAAACACCTCTGGTTTATGCATATATATTTGTTCCTCAAGCTCACCATGTAAGAATGTTGTCTTGACATCAAGTTGTTCTAATTCCATGTCAAACAATGCAACCATAGCAAGCAACACACGAATAGAGCTATGTTTCACAACAGGAGAAAATACTTCATTGAAGTCAATACCTTTCTTCTGACAATAGCCCTTTGCAACAACACGTGCCTTGAACCTAGCTGCTTCAACCTCAGGTATACCTTCCTTTTTCTTGAAGACCCATTTATTTCCAACAATCTTCTGCCCTTGGCTTTCACCAATTCCCAGTATGATTCTTATGGAAGTGATTCAATCTCTTCATTCATATCAACCAACCATCGAATACTCATCACAAGTGACTGACTCATGATAACTAGAAGGTTCATACACCTCAATGACTCTACCACGTACAATGCAAAAGAAACTAAGTCCGCACCGCGTACCTGAGGCGTCGAATCACTCTTATTCCTTTACCCTTAGCGACACTGTATGGTTGCTCATGTTGCTCTTCTGCTACATCACGAAAGCGAGAATCATCTATCTCATCCCTGAGATCGATCCGGAGTGCCCTCTTGCATCTGACTAGGAGCTCCACTCTCAAGCTCCACCTGCTCACTAACATCGTGGTCTTTATCTGAAACAATAGACTATTTTTTCTTTTCCAACATGGAAAACTCATCAAACTTAACATCTCTGCTAATCAAAAATTTAGACGACTTGGGTTCAACACACCATAATCTATAACCCTTCACCCCAGAAGGATATCCCAAAAATATGCATTTCAATGCCCTAGGCTCAAGTTTACCATCATTAACATGAGCATAAGTAGGACAACCAAAAACTTTCAAATCAGAATAATTAGCAGAAGTACCAAAGAATACCTCAAACGAAGTCTTCAACTCAATTGCAGTTGATGGAGACCGATTCACCAAATAGCAGGCATGATTACAAGCTTCAGCCCAAAAGGATTTATCCAAGTCAGCTTGAAAGAGCATACAACGAGCTCTTTCTAAGAGAGTCCTATTCATACGTTCTGCTACTCCATTTTGCTGTGGTGTATGACGCACAGTACGATGTCTCACTATGCCATTTCTTTCATAGAACTCATTAAACTGACTGTCACAAAATTCCAAACCATTATCAGTTCTCAAATGCTTGATTTTCTTGCTTATTTGATTTTCTATACAAGCCTTGAATTTCACAAATTTTGAGAACACGTCATTTTTATTCTTCAGAAAATACACCAAAACATGACGAGAGAAGTCATCAATAAAAGTCAACATATACCGGGCACCACCCTTAGACACAACACGAGAAGGACCCCAAAGATCTGAATGAATATAATCACCGCATCTTCGTTTTACGGATGGTCAGTTGTCTTGAACTTGACGACCTGCGATGTTTTCCATAAACACAATGCTTTCATAGAAATCAAGCTTCCCAGCTTTCTCGACCACAGCAAATCTCGTTTGCTCAAAATAGACATCCTCGCCTCACTTTCATACTGACGCGTATGCCATAATCGAGTAGTGTCCGAATCTTGATCCGACGAGGATGAAAGCGATACACTGCCAATAACGGTGCTACCTTGAAGCATATAGAACCACGCGACACAATTGCCCTTTAATAACAACGCGTGAAAGCACTCTTACTAACTTTTAAAACTCCACCTTCAGCTACATACTTGTAGCCTTGTGAATCAAGAGTACCCAAAGATATCAAATTCTTTTTCAAATCTGGAACATGGCGAACATCTTTCAAAGTCCTAACAATACCATCATGCATCTTAATTCAGACAGTACCAATACCAACAACCTTACAGGACATATTGTTTCCCATCAAGACAACACCCTCATCAATAGACTGATAAGAAGCAAACCAATCTCTACTGGGACACATATGGTAAGTGCAACCCGAATCAAGAATCCAAACATCTCCAGGAGAACCAATAGATATTGATAGAACATTTTCACCATCGGAACCAGAACTATCTGCAACACCAGTAACATCATTTGTACCAGAAGACGTTGTGGTAGATTTTCCTTTACCTTTGAGTTTCGAACAATTTACTTTTCAGTGCCCTTCTTGACGGCAATAGTTGCATTTATCTTTTCTTTTTCTAGATTTGGATCTAGACTTGTCTCTATTATTGCTTGTGCCTTTTTCTTGATTTCTACCTCTGACAAATAAACCACTGTTATTATCATTGTTACTAGTAGACACTTTTTTCTTCAACTCTCTAGAATTCAAAACTGCTTTGACATTTTCCAAAGAAATAGTGTCTCACCCATATAGCATAGTATCAACAAAATGTTCAAATGAATGAGGTAAAGAACATAATAGAACTAAGGCCTGATCCTCATCATCAATCTTAACACCACCATTTTTCAAATCACGAATAATTTTAGTAAATTCATCAAGATGATCGTGCAAAGGTGTACTTCCCGACATAAGAATGTATACAAACGCCGCTTCAAATATAACCGATCGGTCAAAGACTTGGTCGTATACAAATTCTCCAATTTAAGCCATAACCCAGCAGGAGATTCCTCATCACCAACTTCGCATAATACCTCATCAGACAAGGATAACTAAATTGAACTAAGAGCATTTTCCATTAATGCATCTTTTTCTTCATCAGTCAATTTTTCTGGCAATTTATCCTTGCCTTCAAGTGTCTTAACGAGCCCTTCTTTAATTAATAGTGTCTGACGCATCTTCATACGCCATAACCGAAATCATTTCTAGCATTGAATTTCTCAATTTCATATTTTTCCGCCATGACGTAAAACCCAATATTAAATAAGCAAGGCAACCCAGAAAATATGAAACCAATCAGATAACCAGAAGCTCAAAATAAATCCAAAAAGAGAAAACTTGATGAGTTCCAATAAATAACAGAATAACCCAATAGCTCTGATACCAATTTGTTATAAATTAGCACTTACGGAACAAAGATCGGGTCCAATTTTGGTTGCACAAATTAATAATAATGGGTAACGGCAAAAATAATAAGCAGTAAAAAATTAAATGGCACACAATGATTTAAGTGGTTCAACTTTTCAATGTGAAAAGTCTACTCCACTGACGACGGCACATCGAAGAAAATCCACTAATAATCAAAATGGAGATACAAACACCAATTCCAGATAGCTTCACAAATTATACCAAAATCCAAAATCAACCCACAAAATATTTCCTCTAATTTACTAGTAATATATATATAGCAAGATAAATTAACAAACTTGCTATTAAATCAAATATTACCATACAAATGGGAGAAACACCACAAATGACAGCTAAAATGGACAGTTTGTCCTTGGGCTGATTTCCTTTGCTCTCTTAATCGGTTATTGCAGTTTTTTTTTCTTTTAGCTGTTGTAGCTTTCTTCTTCTCTGTAGATGCTTCTATTTTTTCTTCTCTAGCAGTTTAGAACTGCTTAATTTCTTTTCTACGACTGCCTTCATTTGTCTTCACGTAGGAAGATATATATATATATGAAGGGAAAGACAAAAGGGTTTAATTTAACTATATGGGTTTTGGGCTATTTTGATTTTGGGCCACATTTAATAACAATAACTTTGTATATAATATGATTTCTAATGTGTTAAAGAACAAATATATATCTGAAAACATATTGATTTGAAATTTGGAGGTTTATTCAACTTGAATAACAATTAAGAGAGTGCTCTTGGAAACTAGTTTATACTTAAATGTCTTAATGTTTCACTTCTAATCAATTAATGCACCAACATGGTTAACTTGGTCAACTAAAGTCTATATCTATTAATGTTTCACTTCTAATGGCTTTTATATTTGAGTAATTATTACAATCATAAAGCTCTAAGGGCTTAAAGAATAATGCAAGGTCAACAAATTGCTGCACTTGTCCAACAAATGAAAACACAATTTGTTGTTAATTAATCAAAATTGAATGTCATGATTCAACATATAGTACTAGCTACCAACAATGTGCACATATCAAAACTGCAAAGTTTTTTTTATTAGCAATTTGGTGCAATCCATGTTTAAGCATTATTCACAGATGATTTCAATTCCATCTAATCCTACTCATTACACTGTGGATTAGCTTGAATGTATCCATATAATTTGTTATTAGGTTTTTATGACTATTTTTGGACTTAACTTTTTTTAAATACTTTATTTTGTTTCAAAAATGATTGTGGGTGTTGCCGTGCAAATTAAAAAATAATTAAAGGATTTGTTTAAGAGTTGTGAGTGGGTGTGGTAAAAGTGTTTTAAACTTAATAAAAATTTATAGAAACGTGACATATAAAAAATATAATACATTTTTAAAAATTGTGGTTAGAGTCACTTAATTCCACCATCTTCAACCTCTATTCGCTATGGTGTCTTTGTTCTTTTGAACCTCAGCTCCATGTGCTACTAAGAGTTATCCGAAGTTATAATCCTTGTCATGACACTTTTATCATCACAGACAGTCTAGTGACATCCCCGCCATCACCATAATACACAACAATTTGTGTTTGTCAACACTGCTGTGAACCCTGATTAACTAAAGTTTATCTCAATCAACTTATGACTTTTCCTAATTGTTATCAATTTTAATGTTATTTGTGTGATTATTGCAATCATGATGCTTCAGGGACTTGAGAAAGAATGCAAGGCTCTCAAGACATAATTCAAAGGATTTGAAATTTTTTATGGTATATTTGAATAAAATTTGAATCAACAAACTACGAAACTTAATAATGAAAACACAATTTGTTGCTATTTATTAATAATTAAATATAATGAATGATAAAATATTATTTTATACACATTTTTAAATATCGATTCATTTATATTTATATTTATTTTATTTTTTTCTTGTCTTAACGTCGTTCATTTTATATTTTTTGGAAAATATAAATTTCTTTGAATTTTTTAATCAAATGGATTAATATATAAAAACCCAATCAGTGTGCCTCTGTCCAACATGCCATGTATGATCCAGACTGCTATGACATATGGTGCCACGACATTCTTCGTAGTCCCGTCCATGCTTCACATCTTCCTGACGTACCGTACCGCCACACCCAAAGCACGCCACGCCAGGAACGTGTCTCAAACCATCGCCTGCGTGCATGGATTTTGCATATGAACAATGCTGATAATGTTTTGATCATTTGACTACCTTTTCTCTCTCTCCACGTGGCATAACAAATCTGCATCTATTTTATTTCATCTAACGGTCCTAGTTTGCTCTGAGCCTAAAGCCTAAATTTTCCCTTGTAAATACCCAAATAGCACCATACTCTAAGGAGATAGCAGCCTAAACACAAAAAAATTGGGAGAAAAAGTTCATCTTTGTGTCATTTTTTAAAAATTCTTGAAGGAAGATCGAAAAAGAAGTTGAAGATTGATATTTTTGGTTTCTTTATATCTAATAATTCATCAAAATTATATTTTTTTCTTTACCATTTCTTTATTTATAATGAAATATTTAGTTTATTTATTGAATTTGATGATTTTCATAGATAATTAAATATTTAATGTGATTGTGTGCAATTTTTAAGGCTTAAATTTGATTTGATTAATTTAATGTAATAAATGATTTTATTTCAATTCTTGATTTGTTCAATTCTACATTAAAATATCAAAATTATGCATGTATGAATTAGAGTGATTAACTAATTTATTTTATGATTTTTTCTATTGCTAATTTAAAATATTAACTTGTAATTGTAAATATTTTTATTTAAAGTAGTAATTATTTCTTTTGTTATAAGTATAATTGAATACTTAAGTTAAAAATTATTAACAAAATTAATATTACCTAGTTTAATTAGTATCTTTCTAGATCTTAAAAAATGAATGAATTATATCTAATAATTATAATTCTAAGTTATTCAAGAATTAGGTTGGTTAAAAATCAAATTATTAATCAATTATACGGTAAAAAAAATGATAAGAACTCTTAAGTATGCATACATTTTTAAAACTAAAATTAGTTATTAAATAAGGGTTATAATTTATGAAGTTCATTTAAGACTTAAGAAATTAATTTTAATTAATAACATAATTAGTTTAATTGTAAGCTAGTGTGAGGTAATACCATAATTACACATTTCTCATTATTTATTCTAAAAAAATCATGTTTTCACCATTCTCTCTATTTTTATGCTATTTTATATCTTTCAATATTTACCCAAAACTTATTTCTTAACTTAAATTAACTTACTAATAAATTATTAATTAAAAATATAATTGTTATAAATATTCTGCAAGTTCTACTCTTACTTAAATTATATTACTACACATATATTTTTAATAAATATAAAATGTAATATTTAATGTGTCCCTTCAATCAATAACTAACATATTGTAGCAAGCAACGGTGTGCAAAGAAAGAAAGAAAGAAAAAAAAGGCACACAATTTTGTCAAAAGGGAAAGGATCCAATATGTGAACTTATGAATTGAAGCATTCACATTCAATTCGCAAATTACTTGAATCTGATCAAATCCAATTCATGATTTTGTGGGTTTGTTCAAATGGATCCACACATTCTGCGCGTAGTTTTTTTTACTATAATTTTTTATAACATTCGTTAACTTCTTCTTTTTTTTTTTTGTAAATGACTGTGGTTGGTGCAGTGCAAATTAAAAAATAATAAAAATATTATGAGATCATTTAATAAATGCCGAACGATTTAGTTTTATGTAAATTTAAAAATATGAATCCAATTTTCCAAACCAAATTCATAATAATATTCAGATTAAAACCATGTGTGTTTAATAATATTGAACACTTGTAAATATTATAGGATATTAAAGTGAGTGTTTAAAATTGTGATATCAAACCTTATAAAAAAATGTCTAAATTGTTGAATTTGTGTCTAAATAAATGTAACTCATTCAATTTATTTAATTTAAATAATTTTATTTAAAATAAAATAATAATTTTTTGATAATTATGAAAATAATTTTCAATGAGTTTTGTTTTCTCTTCTTCGTTAAATATGTTCCCTTTGTTAGAAAGTAAAAAAGAAACAGACCAACAAAATAGAGAACAAAATGATAGAAAAAAAAAATAAGAAAACGTTGACATATATTTATTATTCTCTCTACGAACGACCAAAATAAAAAAGAGATTTTTAGATCGTAAATTACAGATTTTAATCCATTTTTGATATTTGAATTTTGTTTTTGTGTATTGTATTGAAATTTCAAATTAAGTAAAACATTTAATAATCGGTCGTACCCTTTTTTATTGGTACACATATTGATATAATAATTATTAATTATTTTACATTGTTATTAGAGTGAGTGTTTTCGTGATTGCATATATTTTAAATGCATAAAATAAGAAGAAATTTTCTTTAATAAAATCGAAATCTTTAATTAAAAAGTTTTGTAATTTAAAAAAGAAATTGAACGAAAATTATATCATTTGAATCCTTATTTTATAAGTTTTCTAATAGTATATTATCTGTAATTTTTGGTACAGCTGTTAAAAAGTTTTGGCTTTTTTAAAATCATTATTTTGATATTATTTACGAAGAATATGAACAGTAATAAATGAAAAACGTCAACCGAAAAAAAGAATGGTAATTGGAGGAAGAAAAGGCTGTTAATGTAACAAAATATGGTAACTCAAATCAAAATATAAAAAAAAAATTAGATTTAGATTAAAAAATTGAAAGAGGATATGACTGTTTGAAAGCGATTATTATGAGTTTTTATTTTTTATTTTTTTTAACAAAAAGTAAGAGATTAAAAAAAATTAAAAGGATTCAAACACATGTATATAATGTTCATGGCAAAATATGTTAACCATTTGTCGTATGCCAAATACTTCATATTACAAATTCAAATATTAAGAATGTGATTAATATTTAAAATTAATTATATTTTTATATAGATATATATTTCATGATTATTTATTAATTATACAAGTTAATATTTTGTTATTAGAAAATATTTACAAAGCATGTTTCAGAAGCTTCTAAAGCTACGCATCGCGAGTTAAAAACTTAATTAAAGGAGACAAGACTGGAAGTTTCTATAGCAAGGAGGATACAAGCGAAGGCCATAGCAACCTAGGGGTAGACGAGAGAGAGGTTAGTCGAATAGATACTCTCTTAGTGGAAAAACAGGTTGTTTGGGCCATGAAAAAGGAACAGACTAAAAAGTTGTACGAGAGTCTACGCTTGGTATAAGGGTAGCTACAAGCAACCACCGCAAAGGTAAGTGCAGTTAGGGTTCGAGCCATTGTTGAATACCGTGACTATGACGGATATGTTAGAGATACTTTGGATATTTGGGCTTACAATTTTTAGACTGCGAGGATATAGTTCAGACATATCTTCTTATAGACTATCCTTGTTGAGATTATTTTCCCATCTTTAGAGAGACATACTTTTCGATACAGTGTAGTCACCTCTGAGTGGAAGGGTGATGGTTCTAGCAGTTCTGGGAACTTTGGTAGTTTCTGGCAGTAAAGATTTCAAGAAGACAAAATATGATGATGTGATGGGCTACGATGCAACTCTAGGTCCAAACACTAGTGCCACTAGCCTTTTACTCATTTTAGTCTTATGTTAGTTTGGAATTGATATATTCCTCTACTAAAGTGTGTATTTAGTGAATTTATTTTTATTCCCTTACTTGTCTTTTTGTATAGACTTTTTGGGCTTTAATATGGTAACGTGTTTCATTGACTTTTATATTACTTTATTCACTTTATATTTTACCAATTTTTATAGTTTATTTATACTTTATCCTTTATCCTAGTAATTTAAGATTATTTATAAATGGTACTATTATTTCATTTATTTATGAGATCGTGGATCATTAAGTCAATATACAAATGTAAAAGGATGTACTAATGTAGAATGGAGTGTGGATCTTGGACTTGAGGTGTATGGGATAGTGCAAAATTTCTTGACATATGATTTGAGCCCATTTGGCCGACCACACATTTATCGGGTCTTTTTCTTGGCCGATCATGTCCTTACCAACCATTTCTTGCCCATTTGATCACATTCTTTTTTGGTCACACTTTTGGCCAACCGTACTTCCTAATCCTTTCCAATCGCATCTAATCTTGGCTTATCTTGCCAAATAATGATTCGATCTCTGGCCATGCATTTATGTGGGTGACTTTCAACTTGTGTACTCGTGGTCTTACTTTTTTGTTTAGGCCTTGCCATATTTGCCTAATTTTTTTCTAAATTGGGGTAATTTTTTTGTCCAAGTATTACTTAGCTAAGCCTTCAATCTATTAACCTTTGCTTGGAGTATTGAATTTGTTCAAATGGACCAAGCATAAGATAGTTCTTAACTTAAGGAAATTTTGGTAACCATTTCATTGAAAATCTATTGTCTCATTATTGAAATATTGTAAATTTGAGTCCATATTCTTGATGTTGTGTAGGAACTTAAGATGAGTCTTGAGCCTAAAGTAGTGTGGATTTTGAGTTGTGGCTCTTTTTTAGGTCTATGGCCAACTAATTCTAGTTGTCGTATGGACTGCATAATATATGGTTAGGGTGTATCCAGTTTTAAACTTAACATGCCTAACTTTTATAGGCTATTCGATGACTTGGCCCTAAAAGTTCAATGCTTGCCTAATGAGATATTTCTTATTCACTACCTTGAAAAGGATGCATGCCTTGGGGGGATGGGGACATTGAGGATTTTATTGCTCTCAATTCTAAGGTGGCATAACTTTCAAGCCATAGCCCCCTTTCAAGGTTTATGGTCAACTAAGAGGCGATTAGACCAAGTTAAGCTATTTTCTACATTAGTTATGTTCTAGACCACATACCTTATTATTAGGATACATCCTTGTTGTAACTTAAGGTGCCCTGGTTTTATAGATCGTTCGATGATATGGGCTTTAAGGTGCAAAGTTTACCTATCAAGATGTTTTTTATCCATTGCTTTAGCATGAGTGCATGCCTTGGTAGAGCATTGAGGATTTATTGCACTCAGTTCCAAGATGGTAAATCTCTCGAGCCATGACCCCCTTTCAAGATCTATGTAAGAGGCGATTAGACCAAGTTAATTGTTTTTTCATGGTAGTTGTAGTTTAGACTGTAGAGCCTATGCTTAAGGTGCATCTTTTTCTATTAACTTAACGCGCCTTAGCTTTTGTGGATCGTTTGATGGTTTGGGCTCTTAGGTGCAAAACTCACTTATCAAGATGTCTTATTCACTGCTTTAGCAGAGGTTAATGCCATGGTTGGGTATTGAAGATTTTATTATGCTCAAACTCTAGCATTATTGTACTAAGGTCCTTGAACTTTTTAAAGTTGAGGTAGCTCAGACCCACTTATTGATTTGATGTTGACTTTTTATCCTACCAAATCTCTCAAGCGTAGATTCATGATTGTAGACAAATGTATGTATTCTAATTGCTCCATTTATTAATAACTAAAAATTTAAATTATAAAATAGTTGAAAATATATTAAGAACAGTAATTGAAATATAGCCGATTAAGGCTATTTATTTTACTTAGTTTAATAATAGTGGAAATTGTAAAAATTTAAAGGAAAAGCAAAACTAATAACGTAACCATTTTTTGGTTCTTGCTTAGTATAACTTTTACTTCTAGCCTACTTTGATTCGTTTGGCATAACATTCTCTAATTACCTTTTACTCTTCACCCATATCTATTGGGAACTTTAAGGTATAGTGGTAGGGTAAAGTTATACACCTAGCCCCATGCAAGAGAGTTTGCCCAAAATGCAATTGTATGAGGATGGGTAGTTCATAATGATGAAGTCCATCATAATTTTTCTATTATTGGTACCTTTTTCAATTGTGATTGGTAAGGTCACACTACCTTTTGGTACAAGTGAAAATCTAGAGAATCCTACCAAAGGGGTAATCACTGGATTGAGAGGGTAAGATAGCTTCATTTGCTTAAAAACCTCAAAGAATAAAATGCCGATCAAGTTGCTAGTATCTATCAATATTCGATGTAGAGTTATATTGGCCACCAGAAGGATGATTACTAGGACATTTATATGAGGATGGATCAACCTACGGGCTTTTCTTTCTAAAAATGTTGTGTTTGACCCCATGAGTCTAGGATATTTGTCTAGGTTGCGTGGAGCAACAACCTGTAAAATTTCATGGCCAAAGATGGTTTCGTGGATGAGTGCTTTACAAAAATTGTTGGAACTACCCCTAATTGGACCTCCCTTGATCACTCTAACCTCTCGAACTTTCTATCCTTGAGGTTAGTCTCTTTCTTTGGGTGGGAAAACTTGTCGTGGTAGCCGCTGCTGTTATAACTTTAGGTTGTTCACAAATTCATCCAAGTACCCTTTACTGACAAGGTACTCAATTTCATTCTTAAGCTATTACAATTCTCAATTGAGTGGCCTGTGTCTTTATAAAACTTACAGTATTGAGACTTGTTCCAATTAGGTTTTTTTTGTTGGCATAGCACAACCTATCTTATTACACTGATAGAGGTGTAAGTCTGGAAATTTTTCAAGGATGGATGAGACTTATTGTCATGAAACGAAGCCTCATTCCTACCCATACGTTTCAATCCCCCAACCTCTCTTCTCTTGGCAGAGGTCATGTATGATATTAAGTTATATTTTTATTATGTTTGATTTTGGACTTCAATCTAAACGAGTCGTTCATGTGTTTACCCGATCCAACTCATTTAATTATTATATAAATAATTTTATTTAAAAGAAATAATTTTTTGGATTATTAAGAAAACAATTTCAAATAGTTTTATTTTTCTATTATTCTTTAAATATGCTTTATTTGTTAGAAAACATATAGAAACAGAGAGATAGAATAGATAACAAAAAGATAGAGGAAATAGTAAAGTTGACATAAATTTATTATACTATACCAAAGATCAAAACAAAAGGAGAATTTTGGATGGTGAATTACAATTTCTAATTTATTTTTGGCATTATAATTTTTTAGTTGATTATATTAGAATTTCAAAGTACGAATAACACTTGGTAAACGATCATACCATTTTTATTGGTGAAAGGTATTCCATAAATATTAATATAATAATTATTCATTAGATTATAGTTTTATGTGGTGGTTTATATTATTCTTAAGTTAATAAATTATTTTTGGAAAAATCATAGAATAATATCTTTAAAATGTGTAACTACAAAAAATAGCACTATTTATATATAGCTCATATAATTTGATAAATAAATAAATAAATTTAACCCATTATTTTACATTAAATATCGTTCAATTAGATACCATATAGTTATACCTGTTCAATATTATTGAATATTATTTTTGATATTAAGATATAATTTTATATGATTTTTCAATTTTTTTATATACTTATTTAATTTTTTTTCAAATTTATAAATATACTCATATTTTAATAAAAAATATATTTTTTGTATACTACTTTTTTTAAATAACAATCATATTGTCAAGATGAAATATCTTGATGTAAAGTACTAGATTAATCAATGTCCTAAATTTTAAAGGAAAAAGTTGGATGACTCTAATTAATTTAACTTGATTTGAAACTTGATTAGGTTTGAAAAAATATAACCTTACTCTATTAAAATAGATTTAGGACCAAATATTTAAATTATGAGTTCGGTCTAAACTCGACCCATTATCCGATATAAGTTTAAATTTTATAAAATATACGTAGTTTAATATTATATGTCATTATTTTATAATTTATTGAATTATTTAAACTTGAAAAACAACTTAGGTCAATTTAAAGTTAAAAAAATTATATATCTCAATATTTAATAAGCAAATTTTAGGCCTATATTTATTTGAAAAATATGATTCAACTTGAAAATATACATGACCCATCAATACGCATCCTAAATCCTGCTCGAATATGAAGTTTTGGGTTTTACCTAGCACGACCCGCTTGAATTAATCACTTTCACTCCTTTATGCACTCCCTTGTACACTATGTTACCTATTTGAGTAATATGTTTCATTTCATTCTAAAACTATATTTTTCTTAACAAGATAAATATATGTTATGAAAATATTAATAATAAATGTCATTCAAATAATGTTATATAAAATTTGTATTTTAAAATAACTCGCAAGTGTAAGAATTACTTTATAAAAAGTAATAAGCATACTTCTAAGACCGGTCCAACAAAAAAAAATATACCTAAACATTATGCTACAATTATTTGAGTTTTCGAAAAATCTAGTTTAATAGTATAAAATTAAAGATAAGAGTAAAAATAATTCAAAGATATTAGACAAATAAACAATTAACATTTAATGGAGAATTTATATGATATGTTAATTAGTTAATCGTGTTTGTTTAAAATTAATTAGGTTATTAAATATACAAATTGATATTATTGATTTTTTATGTATGAAAATATATTAAGGTGGGGATCAAATTATTTGTCAATAAAAACTAATTAATATTCTAAGACGAGGATCATCAATTTATTAATATTAAATTATAATTTGTTTATAAGAAAATAATAAAACATCTAAATTAATGCTTAAAATGGAGCATATAAGGCGCATAATTTATATTCTTATTTAAGGTGTCTAAATTAGATTTTAGATTGATGTATTATAACCTAAGTTTTAGATTTTAAATCTATTATGAAAAATATGTCGTCAATATATGTTTCATTAATAAATCTTAAAAAAATCTTTAAAATAGAACAAATTCTAAAAAACATGTTGTAAATATATTTTTTTGTAATAAACTTTATAAAAATCTTAAATGAATAAATAAAAATCAATTTATTTAATAAAAATATTTACTTAGATTAATATTTCACTAACATAACAATATAACTAATATCATATAGTAATTTTCAGTCAAACATATAATAAATAATCACTAAATTAAAATTAGCATTCAAAATGGTACATAAAATTTATTCTATAAATAATAAAACATAATTAAAATTAATACCTCAATTATATTCTTAGAGATAATTTATGTAATAATATATTATATAGAAAATTGATAAGTGCTTAAAAAGCACTAAAATTACCTTGATATAATGTATTTTTATTGATTAAAAAGATTTATATTTATATGATTTATAAATTTGTCTTCAAAAATAATTTAAAGACTCGAAGAATAATACTGGAGGTAATACATTACAAATATGTAAAGGAAAAATGAGAAAAAGTAAAAAAAAAATGTAAAAATGGGCAAAACTTCCCAACATCGCACCTATTCACGCCGAGATCCATGCCCACGTTGAGATCTACGTCCATGGCAAGCAGCGCCCACGCGTGCTGGTTTTTTCTAAACGTATCCAAGACCAAATTTTGAGATATTTTCCCACTTTTTAGCCTTTTCTTCACCTATAAAGGGACCCTATCTTCCATTGTAAAAAACACACAATTTTCTCGTATCTTTTCCTCTCTAGAAAGCTTTCATAGTTTTTATTTTTAAAGTTTTTCTCTTTTTGAGAAAAATTAGTTATGATTTTGTAGATTTCTAAGTTTTTAATTCAATAAAAGAAAAAACAAATCCATTTGGAGGTTTTTTGAAAACGGAATTAGCATCAAGGTTCTATAAGTATTCTTTTGAGATATAATTTTAAAATAAATTATTTACAGTTATTTTTATGTTATATTTAATTTGTCTATGATTAAATTTAACATGGTTAACTGTTTGTAAATATGATATAATAATAACGTTGTTATGATTGTGAAATATTAAATAAGTATAACATTTCTATAAAATAAATTGATTTTGTTTATATTCAAAATTTTATATTAAGTATGTTAAAGATAAATATATTATTTTTCATTACAAACTTAAATTTGAAAATTAGATTTTAACATTTAATTATCCGATCTGATTTAAATTAGTGCTCTTTTATTTGTTAGTACAATTATTCGGTAGTTAGAATGAAGCTTTATTTCAAAAGTTTTTATAAGAACTATTATTCGAAAAATGTATTGACAACATATTTTCAGTAATGATTTTAAAACTTAAAGTTAGTACTCAGATAATTAAATTCTTAAGTTTAATTTGGACACCTTCAATAAAGTTTAAAATTTCTTATCCTATCAAATGTGTCATTTAAATAGTTCATTTTCAATCTCTTAAAAAAAAGAATTAATTTAATTAACCAAATTAATTATCGACTGTACCCATAAATGTTAATTGATTTGTTTAATTAACAAAGAATATCTAACCCTATCAAATGTGGTATTTATATATAAAAAAAGAATTAATAAATATCAATTTATATATTTAATAATCTAAGTAATATGAGCAAGCATAATTAACTTAATTATTATATCCATAAATACTCCACTGTTATGAATGATAAAAAAATTGCATAATTATTTATTGAATCCATATCTATATTTATTTTTATGTTATTAGATTAGGAAACACAAAAATCAAAATATCGTGACAGGATATTTATGATTTAATTTCATTTTTAAAAGTTTGAATAATAAATTAAAAATCACATATATTTCTTCCTTAGATTGACATTGGGAGTATACTTATCATTTTTTATAAAATGATTCGTACACTTGCGAAAATTTTACAAATATAAAACCAAAATATTCGTAAGATCGACATTGCCAGTTTTGTTTATCAAAAACCTCTAAATAAATTTGCCTATATTATTATTGAATCAAAACTATGGCATGAAATTAAAGAAAATTCTTAAATTATTACAAATTCTTTAGGAGGATTTGTTTATTTACAAACTAATTATTTATTAATTGTGGGATGGTTTGTAAAAGAGATAAGTACTTGTTTATATAGCTGCAAAAATGCTAAGAAAAATGAAAAAATAGTGGATCGTGAGATATTTTTCTTAACGTGTTGTGCCATACTTTTATCCACGTCACAACCCACGTCTATTCAAATATGCGTGAAATCATGATCCTAGAAAGTCACATTGTGGCACATATATTTCTTTATCATGACCTGCATTAATATGTATTTCTTTAATTCTTCTGTGATTTATCCCTTTTAAACTTAGTTGGATTTATATGTAATGTTTTATACGTATTTGTTCTCTTATTATTTTTAGTTGTAAATAAGTACTTTTAAGTATAATTCTTAAAGTGTTTATCATTTAAATTATTTTAAAATAAAAAAATACTTAAACATTACAACATATTTATGATTTCGAAACATAAATTTATTAAAATAATGATAAAATTATACAAATATAAATTTATTTTTAATATTAAAATATAAATAAATTACATAATATTAATATTTTTTAAATAATCATAAAATATATATAAGAGTAATGTTCCCAACATTCATCTAGAGAGTAAAGATATTTTCAAAGCATTTTTAAACATGTAAAATATATTTAGTTCGAGTTTAAATTATGTGTATATTATTATATTGTATAATTTTTTTAAAAATATATGTTTATTAAAAATCTGAAAAAAATATGAATTTTTAAAAGAAAAATATAAATCAGTCACATAAATTTCTCTATAGAAGATAACAAGATGATTTGACAAATGAATATATTTCTTATAAAAAAATGTAATTTTTGAAATAAAAATGATCTTTTTAGATATTTTGAAACGCTGTTTTTCAACAAATTCCATTCAAAAAAACAGTCGCGTACAAGTTACGTGTACCAAAGGCGGGGATGCTAGTCCGCTCAAAACAAACCTCCCATTCTCTCTTGCTTTGTTATTGCACTCCCCAATCTGCTTTTGTGTGAGGAATACCCGAAACTAACCACCGAAGCGCTCACTTCGAAGCTTCTCCTGCAAGAAATTAGGGTTTTCGTCAAGTCTTTGCCTCTATGGACGAGTCCGCTTTGAAGAAGATTCATGAAATCGGCACCCAACTCGGCCGACAAAGTGGGCCAAACAAAGATTTCATTGTCAAATTGCTTCGAGTAAGCCCAATTAATTCACTCCATATATGGACAATGCATGAGTAGGGAACATTTATTTCTTAATATGTACAACAGGTTTGAAATCCAATTATGCTTCATTCTATTATATACAGGAAATTCCGGTGGTTAATTGAGCATATTGCCAAGTAGATAAAGCTATTCAGTTTCATTTTGTAAAAGTAGAGCGAACTTTTTTTATACATATTTTTTTTTCTTGGTCTTTTTGAATTTCACTCATGTTAGTCTGATTGATCCGTGTATATATATATATATTTATTTTGGCTGTTGAATTTTGCCCTTGCTAAGCATGTTTTACTTTGCTTTGGCTTCTTTCACTTTAACTAGGCTGAAACTAGAAGCTCCACTGTGCAAAGGAAAGTAATGAAATTGTTATTTCTTGTTTCAAACTGGGTAAAAGAGAGGCATATAGCAAACTTTAATATGGCGAGAAAAATTTCAAATTCCTGCCGGGAAAAAAATTAAAGTAATTCTAACCAAGCGAAAAAAGGATTTTCTTCTCCATTTTCAATATGTAGGTTCCAAACTCAGGACTATGACACTATCATGGCCGTGTTGTTTTGTTTGTTACTTGTTCACATGGCTTAATAATAAGTAGTTCTGAAGTCGTTTCTCTATGCTTAGCTAAGCAGAGAATTTACATTTTTAGCTCAGGGTAATATAATTTTAATCACATGTATTTTCATCTAATAACCCCCGCCCCCCCCTTCATTTTTTTTCCTTTTTCCATCGCAGCAAGCAGCAACTGCTCTGTCACAGTTAGAACAACCTTCTCAGAGGGACAATGACCAAAAGTCGAAAGATATCAAGAAGCTAAATGCTGCTCTATATCCCTTGAAGAAGCCTATCATTCAAGACTTGCTTTGTCACGAAGACAAGGATGTTAGGTTGCTGGTGGCAATTTGTGTTAGCGAAATTTTTAGGGTCCTGGCACCTGAACTTCCGTTCAACGATAAATATCTTAAGGTAAAATAGTTAACAATGATTCATGAAATTTTTTTCCTCAATAAGTGCCTGTCTATGTTGAATATTCTTCCTTCTAGCCTATATTTGAGAATTTGTTGCATGACTGCAGCATATGTCAGACTTCATTACATATTGATTATCTGAGTCTTACAAATCTCTTTCCAGGACATCTTTAAACTTATTATTAGCATTTTTGGGGAGCTAGCTGATACCACCAGTCCTGTCTTTTCAAAGAGGGTCAAAATATTAGAGACGGTCTCGCGATGCAAATGCTGTCTGATAATGTTAGACTTGGATACGGATTGCAACAAATTAATCTTGGAGATGTTCAATATTTTATTCTCTGTTGTGAGGTTATTGTCTTTTTGCTTGCTCTGTTGCTCTTCATTTTAGCTCATAACTTGTTTCTTTATTCTACTTAGAATAACAGGTAAAGTAGTGTTATACTTTTTTACATTATTTAAGTTTTCATTGGAAATATAAAGTGCAATTATATGAAAATTTATGAATTTCAAAATTAATTCTCACTGAATTTTTTCTCTATATCTTAGAAACTTATCATTTGTTTCTGGCTTGTATTATCACATTACAGAATTTTATTTTCATATAATAAATGTTTTGGTAGTTTGGCCCAAGTCTAGTAGTGCTAAATTATTGATTTTTTAGCATTATTTTTTTTCCATTCAGAAAGCATCATGAGCGGAGTTTGATTAATGATATTTTGTCTATAATGAGTGATATTCTACTCGAGGAAGCTTCTCAGTCACTTGTGGATGTGATCCTACAAAATCTTTTAAAGGAGGAAAAGGTGATATTTTGTGTATGATTGTTTTAGCATCAAATCTTTTAAAGCAGTATTATGTTGCATGATGAAGTTGTTATCCGTGTATGAACATTTGTTTGTTTAATGGCTTAATTGAAGAGGTTTTTTATTTATGTTTATTTCATAAGAGTTTTGTGCAAATCGTAGTAGTTTATGTGCAGAAGTTATTGATTGACAGAAGCTAGCTTTTGAATTGGAATTTCCGGAGAGACATATTTCTTTAGTTCATGCAGATTTTTCCATTTTGTTTGTCATGTTTTTAGTTAAAAACTGAGTTCTGATAGCTTCCCTTGTTTCTCCATCAATCTTATTGTTCTCCTTCTTCCCATTGGTCATTGGTACAGTGAAGTCTCTGATGTATCATTTTCTTTTTAATTTATGCAGTTGGTTTGATTTTAAAAAAAGAGTTGAGTTTATAACTCAATTTGTCTCGTATGAAAGTTGTTAGATGCATATGTCAGAAATTTTTTGCTAAGCAAGTGTCACAAGACTTCTGAACGATATGTTCTGAAAATTGTATAACCTACCAAGAATACTTTTGATTATAGAGTGTGGAAACATGATTGCTTTGCATTTTATGTATTATGTGTGTCTTATCTTATTTTGTATGGTTCATATGTAGCGGATGACTTGATATTTGCATTTCCTTCTGAATTAAATTTTTGTCCCTTTTCCATTACAGGGAACACCGTCTGCTTCTTCTCTACTAGCTAGCTGTTTGATCCAGGCTTGCTTAGAAAAGCTTGAGCCCTTTGTTTTTTCATTTCTATCATCTTGCATTCTAAATAGAGATGAAATTGAGAATGATCTCAAACAGTTTTACCACGAAATTATTTTTAAAATATTCCAATGCGCTCCTCGGATGCTCTCTAATGTCATTCCAATCATTACTCAAGAGTTATTGGTATGTATTCTCTTCCATTTATCACAACTGGTGGAACACGGCTGAAGACTTATGTTTATTATTCCTTCACCTTTAGATATGCTGTAACTCTGTATTGTTTTCGGTAGACTGATCAGGTTGATGTTCGAATAAAGGCGGTTAATCTGATTGGGAAGTTTTTTTCGCTGCCTGAGCACAATATTGCTAAAAATTACCATAGTCTTTTCCAAGAGTTCTTGAGAAGGTTCTCCGATAAGTCTGTTGATGTCAGACTTAGTTCTCTCCATTGTGCTAAAATTTTCTGCACAAACAATCTCTATGGGATGGAATCCCAAGAAGTTTTGAGTAAGTAATTCATTGATTTATTATTACTATTTTTAATCTTTTGGGTTTGATTGGCAATCAATAGAATCTGATTCGGACCTCATTTGTGACTTTGACCAGGTGCAGTTGAAGGTAGACTATTAGACGTTGATGATAAAGTGAGAATGCAGGCTGTGATTATTGCCTGTGATCTTGCTAAATCTAAACTGAAAAGTGTGACACCTGAATTTATAGAACAAACTACTTTAAGACTTCGTGATAAGAAGGTATGTTTTCTGCAGAAACTCTTTAGTTGGTAAATACATCTTAGGCTATTTACTATGCATTATTTTATTTGCTCTTCGTACAGATATCTATTAGGAAAAAGGCCCTGCAGAAGTTGATGGAAGTGTATCATGATTATTGTAACAAATGTTCTGATGGCATCATGGAAATGTGGGATCATTTAGAAATAATCCCATGTAAAATATTAATGCTTTGCTATGAGAAAGACTGTAAGGATTTCAGGTTTGTTTATTCGCTTTCACTGGCTATGTTTGT
Source organism: Hippophae gyantsensis (assembly GCA_030763125.1). Classification (NCBI taxonomy): domain Eukaryota; kingdom Viridiplantae; phylum Streptophyta; class Magnoliopsida; order Rosales; family Elaeagnaceae; genus Hippophae; species Hippophae gyantsensis. The sequence continues at coordinate 19,972,428 of CM061032.1, read as the reverse complement.
TTCCAATTCAAAGTCTATTGTTTGACAAACTTTGATGTAAAAGTTTGTACTTTGTTCAGGTCACAAAATATGGAGCTTGTTCTGGCAGAGGATTTATTCCCAGCATCTCTATCAGTTGAGGAAAGGACAAGGCACTGGGTTCATATTTTTTCTCTTTTTAATCAACATCATTTGAAGGCATTGAAATCTATATTATCTCAAAAAAGAAGGTACATGGAGATAGGATGTTTAATGGTGCCATTATTTCCACATCATACTTTTTCTCTTTTCCTCTCCCTTTCTTACAGTTTTGTATTATTTTAGGTTGCAAAATGAGATGCAAGTTTATTTAGCTCGGAGAAAGAAAGATAAGGTAATAATTGTTTTCTTTGGCTCTTTCTTACTCTCTCCTAGTTTCCTCCTTCTTTCCTGTACTACAATTTTCGAGACAAATAATTTGATATGCCCATTATATTCTGTCTGTCTAATTCATTTCATGTCTTGAGACTTCTTTGTAGTTTTCACCTGTTTAAAATGATGACATTTGCCTGTTAGAATTTAATTCTACAGGAACCATTTGGTGTTTGGCATCACTTTTGCTTTCCAATTTTGTGGATTTAATCCATATGAACTTTACGATGTTTGGGGTACAACTTATCTTTCTGTTAATTTTGATTCATCTTTATTAATTAACAATCAACTTTGTAACAAATGGCATCCTTACAAAGTTATGCAACAATAGTAGGTTCATGTTTTGAGTTGACCTGTTTTGGGTTTTTTTAGACGCATAACATGCCTAACTCACAACTTTTCTAAAGTTGTAGTAAAATCATAGATTTGTGGATTTTTTTTCATACTTCATGAGCCAAAGTCCTACAACTGACTCATGCAATTTTGGCATACAATCCACGGTAGCATTCAGGTTTTGAGCTATATTATATCATGCACTAGTCAATGGGTTGGCTATATGCAATCCTTATTATTGATTTGATTCATTCAATTTCAAGAACCTCTCTTCTTTTCATTTGTTTCTGTCTTCTTAACGTATAAAAGTATAGTCTTTTAAGTCACTTGGTCGATGAATTGCTATAACGATTAAAATGAAACATTCAATATTTGTTGCAGGAGAACTGTTCAGAAGATAATGAAAAGATTAGAACTTCATTCAAGAAAATGGCTTTGTCTTTTCCTGACCCTTCAAAAGCAGAAGAAGGCTTTCACAAGTTAAACAACATGAAAGATAATCATGTTTTCAACATGCTGGCATGTCTTCTCGATGAACTAGAGTATACAAGTTCTCATACCACCAGAGTGAGTTGTTTACATTTTACCTGCCTTTAGTTCAATCAAGAGATCCTTGTCTTGCTTTGGATATGTGCCTTTCCTGAATAGCATGGCATACTACTGGATGTTGTCACTTTGATTTTTAATGTTAGGGTGTCAATGGTTATGCTGATTAACTCTTCTATTTCTATAATTATGGTTTTTAATAACTTCTCTGTTTCCTTTAACAATATTACAATCCTTATACCCGTGCTTGTAGTTAGCTTGCTTAGTATGTGGGCATCTTGCCTTTATGATCTTGTATCTGGCTACTAAGTTTGATTTTTGATTTAGGTGATAAATTAGGGATAGCATCGAACATATAACTTTTCTTTGGAAAAAAAACCATTGAGTTTTAACTTTTTTTTTCCTTGAGATTTTTTCTTAAGAAAAATGTGCACTTTGGATCACTTTCCTTTCACAAATTAGACATATTGGTCACCTTTTTTTAAATTGGTGTACTTTAGTCATCTTACTGTTAAATTTGTGGATGCTTCAATCACCTTAGGATAATTTTGGTCATTTTAATTACTTTATATTCCACTTTATTTTTATTTTTTGCTTTTTGAGACATTTTCCTTTTCAAACATTTACCAGCTTCTATTAGTAAGGTTCAAATGGATCTAATTTAAGTTTTTATGCTTAAAAGTATAATCAAAATACCAAAATTGGCTAGAAATGACTAAAGTGTCCAAAAATGTAATAGTAAGGTGATTAAAGTGCATAGATTTTTAGAAAGGTGACTAATGTGCTTAATTTGTGAAAGTAAAGTGACCAAAGTATCATGCTATCCCTTTCTTAACATCAATGCCTTTAATCATTAAGTTTAATAATAGATGCCTAATTTGGGAGGCATGTAAATCGCTTTTTGTCCAAGTACTGGAACAGAAGGAAAGAATTGATCCATCCTATTTGCAAATGAAACAATTGATCATCATGAAAATGTATTTGTGTTATTTTTGGTTCAGCAGGCTAAGTTATCATAATAACTGTTGAGACAGACAGAGAGGAAAGATATGGAGAATTATTTGAGAGAATTGCAATTATTGAGAAGTATGCTTATTTATATAAAAGTAGACGCAGGAAAACACAACCACAAAGCTACTCCTATCAGCTAGAGTGCATAAGTTAATAAACAGGATCTTGCTAGTGTTTAGGAGTGTGTTTAAATTGATAGGCTTTATCAAATCTAGAAAGAAAAGGATTCTTAAACTCTTCATCTTGTTGGGTGTTGATAATAAATAGGTAATTCTCATAATCAGCATCAGTAGTTAATTTAGAGCAAATTTTTATAATGTGGGAAGTCTTTTTATTCCCCTTTTTAAAATTTAAAATTTTAATGTAAAACTTGTTAACTATGAATTTTATTGGTTTTCTCTTGTTTTTAAAGAGACCAACTTTTTCTCGATATTATGAGATTGTTTTACTTTGCTCAGTTTTTGTTTTCGTCAGCAGTCTTTCTTCCTTCCGTAATATCTTTAATATCTGATAATAAATATTAAAAGTTCCTGTCTGTATTAGCTTTTTAATCATTACTTTATCATTGTCTTTCTAATAATTACTTTATCATTGTCTTTCTAATAATTACTTTATCATTGTCTTTCTAATAATTACTTTATCATTGTCTTTCTAATAATTACTTTATCATTGTCTTTCTAATAATTACTTTATCATTGTCTACAAATGTTTTATTTTCTTCTTCTTTTTAGGATAAGTTTCTGAATATCATAGGTGACAAACATCCAAACTTTGACTTTCTACGAGCACTCTCCTTGAAATGCTCCTATAATATATTCAACTCAGGACACGTCCACTGTATCTTAGATCATCTTTCTTGCAAGATGGATGGAAGTGAGCAATTGGAGGCTTCTCTCAGACTTCTTCTGGTATAGTTATTAAATTAAATTGTTCAAATAGTTCCGATTCATTTTACTAGAAATATTCAATTATTCCCAAAGGAACAGGAGGTAGTGTTTAATGTCTCTTATACATTGTAATCTCTCGTATAAATGAAACTGTGCCAAATAATGGAAAAAATTATCCTATAATTAGAATTTTCTTTTGATTGGATTGCCTGTCCACATTTTGTATTTTTGTAACTTTTTTTATTTATAAATATATTATGATGTTTCTTATGAAAAAGAAGGAAAAAAAGCTTATTTTTAGCAAGTACAACTGCATTGGGATATGCTTTGCCATAGATGCCTGGGTCAGTTATGAATTTTAGTGTATTATTCATTGCATTGAGTTGAAGGTACAAGAAACAATGACTTATAAAACTAGCACCATGCCAGCTGCAGTTGTGTCTCGCTGGCCCTGAACCAATCCAAACTAATTTCTTCTGATGCTGACAAAACATACTGAAAGATCAGATCAGGTCACAACAACAGGTTGTAGTAGTTCCAAAGCTTCTTTGGACACAAAGGGGATCATATCATTCTTTAAAATCTAACATAGTGGCTTTAACATAATAACAATAGCATAAGGAAGAATGTTAAATAGGTTATAGAGGTTTATCAACTATACAACTAATACTTCCTCTCATGTTGAATGCTGGTTTTGTTATATTTATTTATTAAAGGTGCCCCTCCTTTATTTCTTGTGGCACGTAGTTGTTCATTCTAAACTTTTGTAACTTGAGTATTATCATCTTGCTCAGGCTATCACCAGCATTTTTCCTATGCTCCTGAGGGGGTCTGAAGTTCAGTTTCTTAAGTTACTGAGCGAAGACAACAGTGATAAGATGATTGAAGTATTAGCAAAAGCAGGCTCTTATATTTCTGTCAAACTTAGGTAAATCTTGTGAGCTGGTTTTGGTCGATACTCTTGGGATGTAATGGTTTGCTAGGCCCGCAAGTTTTCTTTAAAAAAAAAAAAATCTATCAATGCTTCAAATATTATCATTTTTTTGACAGCGGTGACATGGTAAGTATATTTTCAGTTTAACTTGTGCACTCTCCATCTTTTCTTTGCATTTTTTGAATACTGTGCTTAATATTCATTTCCAGTTTTGAACTTATGATTTATTAAATGCAAATGTCTTCTATTCTTAGTATGTGTTTGAAGGGATTGATAGTGACTGGTAATTTATGAAGGGATCATACAAGGTTTTGCTGTTGATATGTTTTTGAGAAAAGTACTCTATAGACCTATTTTTTTAGCATAATACTAGTTCTCTCTCTCTCTCTCTCTCTCCCCCCGCTCCTCTTATATGCCTACTTTTTGCTCAACTCCTATTTCTATAGCTGTATATTAATTGTGAACCTGTACAATTGTGTATAAATTCGATGTATAAGGGAAAATTAATTTTTGTGCTAAAAAGTGGGTGCATGACTAATCACGCAATTATTATGGGTGGTTGATCATCCACTATTTGTTCAACAAAAATGAAAATTTGATATTTTCTTGGGTGGCCATATTTTTATTTATATTTATTATAATAAATAATCTATTTGATGTCATTCATTACTCTCTTAGTGAAATTTACCCTTTTCTGGAGAGGCTGTGTTTGGAAGGGACACGGAGGGAGGCCAAGTTTGCTGTATCGGCAATTTCTGCTTTAATTAAAACTTCTAAGGAATCAGTTTTTTCTAAGCTTTGCCAGGTATTAATTTTGAATTTTATTACCTGTACTTTGTAACATCTCTAAGCATGCTTTTCAGTATTTGCGCACAACATGAAACATAGTACAGTCCACAAATCTATAGACCATTCAATAAACAAAATTTACAATTATTTCTTTAGAGGCGTAAATGATTCGTATAAAACTTTGTCCAACCCTTTCTCTGCTGTATAACCCACATTTTGATCATTCCCCTGAAGCTGGAGTACAGATTCTATTCTTCAGCATAAAGAAAAGAATTAAAGTATAACATAGAGATTGGTTAGCTTAGATGGTCATATCTGGGAAATATGCATTTGTCCTCTGCATATTTCCTAAAACAAATTGGGAAAATTACACAAATCGTCACCCCAAAACTTTAAACAACAAAAGTAACACCCTCACCTTGAGTTGGAAAGGAATATGGCTCTTCCAAATACAAAGGGGGTGCTATTTTTGTTGTTTAGAGTTTTAGATCGTTAGAAATGTTATTTTTCTAAAAATGTTGCACCTGGACCTCTGGAAGGGTAATATTCACCATTCTGCAGAATGAAATGACAATTTTTTTTTCTTTCAAAGTTGTGATTTGACAAAGTTATGTCAAAACTCAAAGGATTGGCTGATTCTTACTTGTTCAGACATTAGCTTGACAACAATTCGTTGCCCATTGTAGACCACTACACCCATCTACCACGAAAACCAGTATTCCATATACTTGGGCCTTTTGAAAATACAAGAATTAGTGTGGAAAGTATCTAAGTGCTACTGTAAAAACATACCCACCTATGTATGGCATAGATCATACCTTGCTATGAGTGCTAAGGAGTATCTAATTAATGACGTAATCTTTTGATATTAGCATTAGGTAGTTAGTCTACAGTAATTAGTTAGCAGTCTTATATGTCATCCTTTGAATGTACCACCATTTACAATATTTCCTTAATATCTAATTTTTTAAAGGTGCTGGTCAACATGTGCTATGTCTATTTGTCCAGGTACTTGTGGATGCTCTTCATTGTAGGATCAATGTTCCCACGGTGTTGCAATCTTTGGGTTGTCTGGCACAACAGTCAGTTTCGACATTTGAAGCTCAAGCTGAGGAAATCACACAATTTATATATCAGAATATTTTCCAAGTGAGTGTATGCAAAATTGTTCACTTGTATAGGGTAATTGTTGAAATCCTCGACTAATAAAGAAATCCCTGATTTCTTTCACTAACAGTGATGGGAAAATTTTCCAACAGGTCAGAGGTGATTAGGATATGGTTAGATGTGATTAGGAAATAATTATGAAATATTGTGTAATTAATTAGCTCCCATTTTTTATTCCTTTTTCTGTATTATAAATTAGCCATTAATCTCTGTATAAAATATATACCAAAAATAACAAAGAACACATTGCCTACATTTCATTCATTTCAATATGGTATCAGACCATAATTTCTTTTAAACCAGCTTCCAATGGCAAATCCTACAGCCTCAAAAACCCCATAAATTGATATTCTTAATTAGAGTTATGAAGCCCTTCCCACTCTGAATTCAAATGATAACCTATTCCTACAACTCTCATTAAAAAAACTAAATAGGAGAAATTTCAGAGAATAGGTTCAATCAGTTAAATTAGTAATTAATAGAAAAGCTAAAATGGTTACCACGTTAGAGAAATTACTAAGCCAGAATCCACCAACTTCAATGTTTTTCAATGGTGGAGTTTTGAAAATTCAATGATCATAACCTGACTCATTCACTCCATTGTACCCTCCATTGGTAATACTTAACTCTTTCTATCTACAGCCAAAGATGGGAGACTTACTTCGACGGTGAAGATTCAGCCTACATCTTTAACCTAAAAACTCATCTCTGGCAATTGAAATAAAGAGAGAAAGATGTCCCTGATTACTACATGAAAGTGACATTATTATAGAAATAATTTGATCTGAGTTATGAAGAAGAATGGAGATGTATAGAGGACAACATACATTATCGAAAAAGGATGGAAATCAAGAGTGTGTTCGAGTTCCTTGCAGGGTTATAACCTAGAACTCGACAATGTTCGTGGAAGAGTCCTCAATTGTCGCCTACTATCGTCAATCCGTGAGGTCTTCTCGAAAGTACGACGCGAAGCTCATCGGTGCAAGGTAATGCTTACCTCTTCGCCTCTTGATGGGTCTCCATCTCTGTTCCACGAGGAACTGGCTAAGAAATCAGCCCTAAATGCTAGATTGAAGGTTGGGAGAAATAAGCCGAATGTAAATGGACCAAATGTATTAAGTGAGCTTAACGGGCCTATGGATTAAGTAAATCTAATAGGCTTAGTGGTGGATGGGGTCACTCTAATTATGAGTTGGGTCATTCTAACCAAATTAAAAATAGTGTTGGGCCTTGTGCAAATAATTGGCCTCATGGATATTAGTCTGGGCCAAGTCCAAATTCATAACGAAAGCACATTTTTTTCGAACACTGTTGAAAATACGGACACTCTAAGGATACTTGTTGGAAAATTCATGAAGAACCTATAGATTGGAAACTGAGACAATGCAAATCTCGAAGTTATCACACATCAATCGATAACCAAATAAGAGAGCATTCAATCCGGAGCAATTGGATCAACTTTACAAACTTTTTTCGAACCCTTAAAGTTTTGATCAGTCATCTATAAATGCATCTTTAATGATACAGGATGGTTAATCCGTCCGTAGCGGGACAAGACCCATTCTACGTGGCATAAGATTGTTCGCTTTGATCCATAACTGTAAGTTTAGCGGGCCTATGGCCATGACTTGACAATTCAACGAGACCTTATGGCTTTGCTTTTGGGGAGAAACCCTAAAACGCGTCATGCCATTTAGAGAATGCTCACCCCTTATAAGCACATCATCACTTAGCTTCCTAAGCAATGTGGGACCTGTGCAGGCACATTGCATCATACACCCCTACTTAGGGAGTCTTATGTCCTTGTAAGAATGCAAGCCCACATGGATCAATAGGGTCATGGTTTTGATACCAACTAATACAGGATGATTAATTCGTCTGGTTACAGCTTACAGTGTGATGAGACCCATTTCACGTGGCACGAGATTATCCGTTTAGGTCTATAACTACAAGTTTAGCGGGTCTATGACCATGACTTGACAATTCAGCAGGATCTTACGGTTTTGTTTTAGGAAAAAACCCCAAAATGCGTCTTGCCATTTAGAGAATATTCACCCCTTATAAGCACATTACCACTTAGCTTCCTAAGCAATGTGGGACATATACAGATACACAACATTATTTAGCCTATAAAGGTAACCACTTAAGTGCTCTTGTAATCACTTCCCAAACAAAAATATCATGGATTGTTGATTCTGGATCATTAGATTATATGATTAATGCCTATCAATTATGTACCACTTATTTTTCATGCGCTAAAAATCTTAAAGTTAGAATTGTAGATTAATCTCTCTCATCCGTTGCAAGAAAAAAATGGAGTATTCGTATCTCAAATTCTATAACACACAATTTTGTACTTCATGTCCTAAACCTTTCCTACAATTTAATTTCCATTATTCAATTGGCAACAATCTCTTGTTGTTCTGCTAAATTTTTCCCTCTTATTGTGTATTTCAAGACTTATTATTGGGGACGATGATCGACAGTGTTAGAAAGTGTGGAAGACCGTATTACTTTGATGAAGCCAAAGTGAGTCAGTATTGCCAAATCATTACTTGTGATTTTGTTTTTGTTTCTAGGGATAGCAAACTTTTATTTTGACATTATAGAATAGGACATCCAAACTTTCAATATTTAAAACAGTTATTTACTTCCCTATTTTTGAATAATAAAAAGTTTAATTTTCAATGTGAGATTTGTAAGTTTGCAAAACATCAGCGTACTTCGTTTCCACAAGTGCGAGATAAACCTAGTAAACCGTTTACCCTAATCCATAGTGATGCATGAATGCTATCACGTATCCCTAATTGCACTCACAAAAAATGGTTTATCACCTTTATTAATGATCATATACTTGTATGTTGGGTCTACCTATTACAAGAAAAAACTGAGGTTTGAAATATTTTCATTAGTTTTCACACAATGATTCAAACCCAGTTTCAAACACAAAAACAAATTGTCCATACTGATAATGATACATAATATTTTAATCATACCGTACAAGATTATATTCAAAAGTATGGGATAATCCACCAAAGTTCATGTGTTGACACTTCTCAACAAAATGAAATAGCTGAATGAAAGAATAAACATCTTCTTGAAGTTGCTCTAACTTTAATGTTTATCTCGAATATGCTAAAACAATTCCGGGGAGATGCTATTCTAACCTTCGCATATGTCATTAATCGTATGCCTAATTGGGGGCTTTGTTTTGAAACTCCACTTCAAAAATTAAAAATCTTCTTCCCCACAACTCATCTTTAGTCGAACTCGACTCTGAGAGTGTTTTGGTTGTACTACATTGTACAAGACCATTCCAAAACCTCATCCAAACTTTATCCAAAAGCTATCAAATGTGTTTTTCTTAGGCATTCTCCTCCTTAAAAGGGGTTCAAGTGTTATGATCCTACCACCAACAGGACTTTTGTTAGTCTTGATGTTACTTTCTTTGAAAACGTCTCCTTCTCCTCAAAGTTCTTTCCTCAGGGGGAGAATCGTACAAAGGAGGATAGAACTTTTGACCCCTTTGATTTTGGCCTCACTTATCTCACTCTTCATGATGATGCCTATTCACCCATTACTCAGAATTAGAATAATAAAACAAACATAGAATCTGAGCCAAACACACTTTTACCATTGAAAGAGAGTAACTTGATCTTAGGGGGAGAAACAGAGAAACAAAATAACAAAGAGATAATTATTTACTCACGAAGGTCAAAATTAAAAGGTAGGAAGAACTTCACACTTAAAACACCAAGAGAGTCAGAACCATTGATAGATCCAAATATCTATGAGCCTACTGTGAATCCAGGTAACTCTGAATCTCCTCAGTCTCTTGAGTTACCTATCACTATTCGAAAACAAACACGATCTTGTACATTCCATCCTATTTCCAAATTCATTTTAAATAAAAACTTATCCTTTGGATTTTGTGCCTTTACCATTAATTTTGACAAAACAAAAATACCAAAGAACATTCGTGAAGTTCTGGAAATCCTAGAATGGAAAGAAGCTGTTATGGAAGAAATAAAGACATTTAAAAAAAATGGAACATGGGATGTAACAAAACTACCAAAAGGGAGATTCCAGTTGGCTGTAAATGGATCTTCACAGCAAAGTACAAAGGTGATAGGACAATAGAATGATACAAAGCCCATTTGGTTGCAAAAGGATTTACACAAACTTACGGGATTGATTACATTGAAACCTTTGCACCTATGCTAAGCTAAATACAGTTCGGATCCTTCTATATCTAATAGCAAAATCAGATTGATCGCTTCACCAACTGGACATAAAAAATGCAATCTTAAATGGAGAATTAGAAGGAGAAGTCTTTATAACCATGTCTCTAGTGTTCGGCAAAGGAGAGAATGTCGTATGTAAATTGAAAAAATCACTCTACGATCTTAAACAATCACCTAGAGCTTGGTTTGCCAAGTTTGTAAAGGTGATGGGGAAATAAGGGTACCACCAATGACAATCACATCATACAACGTTTTATTGACACATTGGCAATGGTACAAAAATAATTTTGATAGTGTATGTTGATGATATAATCATGACTGGAGACAATCTAAAAGAAATTGAAAGGTTGAAGAAAACCATGGTCTTAGAATTTGAAGTCAAAGACTTGGGACAAATAAGGTACTTCTTAAGAACAGAGGTTGTAAGGTCAAAAAAGGAGTTAGTGTATCTCAACAAAAATACATATTTGATCTCCTTATCGAAATTGGCATGTTTAGATGCAAACCTAGTGACACTCTAATAGAGGCTAGAAAGAAGAATGATGATGGAAAACCAGTAGACAAAAATAGATATAAAAAATTAATAGGAAAAATTATCTATTTATCTCACACCAGACCTGATATTGTATTTGCAGTTAGTGTTATAAGCCAACACATGCATTCTCTAAAAGAATCCTACTTTGAAGTTGTGTATAAAATTCTAAGGTACCTTAAAGGGTCATCATGTAAAAGATTGTACTTCAAGAAAAATGAAAATGATGATATAGAAGTCTTTTTAGATGTAGACTAGGATGGCTTAGTAGAAGATGAAATATTCACTACTGGCTATTGTACCTTTGTTTTTGGAAAATTAGTAACTTGGAGAAGTAAAAAACAAAAATATAGTAGCCAAGATCAGTGCTAAAATAGAGTTTAGAGCAGTTGCACTGAGAATTTGTGAAACATTGTGGTTATAAAAAAATCTTGAATGAACTTCAAGTTGTAGTAAAGTCTCCAATTAAACTTTATTGCGACAACAAAACAGTCATTTATATGTCTCATAGTCTAATTCAACATGACAGAACCAAACATGTAGAAGTGGATAGATATTTCATCAAAAAGAAGATTGAAGATGAGACTATTTGTATAACTTATATTCCCACAAAAAACAAATAGTAGATATATTCGCAAAAGGATTTCTTTGATCAAACTTCAATAATTTCATTTACAAGTTGAAAATGATTAACATTTATGATCTAATTTGAGGGAAAGTGTTGAAATTCCTAAGAAATCCTTGATTTCTATTACTAACAGTGATGAGAAAATATTCTAGTAGGTTAGAGGTGATTAGGATATGATTAGATGTGATTTGGAAATAATTATTAAATATTGTGTAAGTAATGAGCTTCCATTTTTTTATTCCTTTTTCTGTATTATAAATTAGGCTTTTTTTATTCCTTTTTATGTATTATAAATTAGGCCATAATTTCTTTACAAAATATATACTTAAAATAACAAATAACATATTGTTTTACATTTCCTTCCTTTTAATAGTAACTCCTTGCTTTTGTAGTATGGTATCTTGCAGTAAAAAAAAATGTTTTTATAGGTTATCGTAAATAGATTTTTTTTACCACCAATAATTATAGTTATAAAAGTACCATTAAACTTTAAAATGTTACAAAACTATCACCAAGCTTTAAATGTTTATATAAATATCATTACCGTTAAAATTTGTTAAAAAACTAACGGAAAAGGTCACATACGTATCATCACCCTTAAATGTTTTTGTTAGTTTTTTTTTTATAACAAATTTCATGGTGATGTTATTTATGTATCAACAACAAAAGTTCGGTGATAGTATTGTTTTAAAGTTGGTGATACTTTTGTAATTAATACCATATTTTCGTTATAAAAAAAAATCTATTTATCCTATATTAATATTTTTTTGTTCAGTTCAATCAATTTTTCCCCCCTTCCCATTGATAGAGTTTTGTTCCTCAATGTAATTGTTCTTCGTGCCCTTATGGAAGTTCTTTGCCTTGTTATATTGATTTGCAGATTGACTCATCAGATGATATGTGCTATTTTGATGACTCTAATAGATGCAGCAATTATTGCAAATTAAAGGTAACTTTTCGAATAAAGAATGTTCTTTTCTTTTATGCTGATTGGGCCTTGGTATTAATTGTATTTTAAAGGGTATTACTTCCTAATTATATATACATTAGCATAAAGTAAAATACAGAAACTATCTTTAAACAAACTCCTAGAAATTAGTGATTTCTAATAGTGATCTAAATTCTAGCTAGTTTGCAATATTATGCAGCAAGAATACACAATTTTCCTTATATTGAAAAGCTTGTATATTTCACACTCTCCTCAAGTTGGTGAATAGATATTATACATTCTTAGCTTACTACAATTACTTGAAATGTGATATTGGCTAACCCTTTGGTTAAGATATCTGTTGGTTGACTTCTTGTAGATACATATGGAGTGAAATGTTCGATGTTGATAGTTAAGTTATCACAATAGAATCTCATAGTTGCTTCCACTTAACTCTTAAGTCATCCAAAATAGCGAGTAGCTCAAAAATTTCTTGAGCCATTACACAAAATTTGGCCTCTACACTCGATCTTGCTACAATATTTTGTGTTATTCCACCAAGTCACTAATTCGATATTGATCTTCTATTAACCATTGGTTTGGCATAGTCTACATAGTATATGCTTCTAACGTCAGTTCGGCTTCTTTCTTGAACAAAATTACTTGGATGTGGCCTTTAGGTAGTGTAAATTAGTGTGCATATCATGCAAATGGACTTCTTTAGAGCTTGGAGTTGTGCTTGAATTGACCACTACATTAATTGCACAAGTTGTCTGATCATGTATGCGACAGTTGACTTAATATTCCGACCAATCATGACACATACACTTGTGCATAGCAATACCCTCATTAGCTTTTCCAAGTTAATGATTCAGATCAATTGGTGTATTAGCTGGTTGGCACCCGATCTTTCTTGTTTCTTTCAATATTTAGTATATTTGTTAGGAAACAATAATCCCTTTACTTGGAGTAAGCCACTTCAATCCCCAAGAAATAATTCATTTTTCTCAACTCTTTTTCAAAATCATTTTTTAAGCATTGTGTAATGCTTCCTCTATAAGGTCTAGTCACTATTGTATCTAGGGATAGGCACGGGTACGTGCGGGGAAGGTTTTTGATATAACTATCTCCGAATCAAATTATAAAAACTGTACCCAAAATCGCTAGAAAACCGTTACAATTCGGGGATTGTTTTTTACCCGTGAATAACGATTTGGGACGGTTATTAAAAAGTACTCGAAAAAAACCTTTTTTTCTAAACCATTTATTCTAAAAAGAAAGAAATCAGAAGAAAAGCAAAAAACACATTCTTGACGCTTGATGTCGATGGGGAAAATAAAGAAGACCTAGACGGCGACGCAGATGGGGAAAATAAAGGAGACCCAGACGGCAGACGACAGACGACAAACGCAGATGGCAAAAGGGGAAACTAGGACGACAAACGCAGATGGTAGAAGGGGAAACTAGGATGACAAACGCAAATGGCAGAAGGGGAAACTAGGACGGCAAACGCAGAGCGACAAAATTTCTGAATCTCAAACTCTTTGTTTGAGCAGAAAACCCTAAATGACACATATAATTTAATTATTTCAAGTACGGGTAGGTAAGGTTATCAGTATAACTGTACCCGAACCGTAACCGTTACTTTATGTTCGGTTAATACCCGAAATCGTAACTGTTCCCGAAATTTATCAGATAAAAACTGAACCGACGGTTCGGATACTCACCGATAATCGAACCTGCAATTTTTTTTACCCATTCTTACTTGTATCATCTACATAGACTAAAATGGTAATAACTTCCTCTAAAGTTAAGTGCTTAATTAAAAATTTTAAGGTTGCCTTAGCATTGCTTTTATCCTACAACCATCATTATCTTAGCAAATCTTTTAACCCAGGCCCACGTGGATTGCTTCAAGCCATATAGGGCATTCTTTAGTGTATTAATTGCTTGAAATAGTAGCATAATAGAGAATAACTTATATTTTATTTAAATAGTACTATGATTTTGTTTTGAGCTTTAGAGTTTACTGTTTTGTCCTTAATTGTCTTTATTCATTTATATGTTAAATTTTCTCAATGTAACTCACGCATATTGTTAGTTTTAGTTGTTTTTTTAATCTTATTTTGTTCTTATCTAACAATCATATGTGTGTATGTTTTACATATTATTTTTTCAAAAATATGCATGTAAAGCGTAGATGTTCTTTTCAAAAATATGGATGTAAAGTTTATATACTCTTTCAAAAATATGTATGTAAAGCTTACATACTCTTTCATAAATATGTATGCAAAGCTTTCATACTCTTTCATAAATATGTATGTAAACTTTACATACCTTTTCAAAATATTTGTAAGCCTTACACATTCTCCATAAGGGTGGTCAGAGATCTGATGAGGTCGTCGGCAAGTCATCAGAGGCTTGGAAAGGTCGCCAATCATTGTTGTTAATGTCATATTTATTTAATTTGTTAGTAAGATATCACCGATAATTTGATCTTTTTAATATATATGATATGTCAAAACTGAGTTTTATGTTTTATTTATGCTATTTAGGCAAAATTGACATTTTTTAACAAGTATATTCTATAAGGTAAAAAACTGGTCCATATAAATTTCTTCCTTAAGCTCTCCATCAAAAAATACATTTATGCTTTGCTCTCTTTGCAGCTCAATTTTATTAGGACTTACGATGATCTCCCGTTCTAATACCATGCTAGAGTGCGTTGACATTAATCCTCCTAAGAGCGTAAAAATTTTGGGAGGTGGGTTAGCAATTCATTTATACATTCTAACAGTGTATGTATTTTATGAAGTTTTAAGAGTATAAGTATTTAGTCTAACACAATAGGGCGATTATAGTGTAGTCTTGGCACGTGGTCCACAAATATACAATCGTGCAAGTAATATAGTGCTAAGCACGAGTATCGACACCCAAGGAGTGGGGTATTTCGTAGTAGAGTATTAGTAATAAGTATTTATAATATTATTTAGGTGAACAATAAGGAAAAATTAAGCAATATATAATACTACTATAAATTAAAACGTTACCAAATATACGATTTCAACAATGAGAAAAACTTAGGATTTTAGAATCCCTTGACCGTTTTAAATGTAATTAAAAACGATCTTTAAATGATTTCTCTAAATGCGATGCCTAGCTACATGATTTGAGGTGTTCTTGAATCTTTTTCAAGTAGTCATATATGGTTTCACATGAACAATCACATTCTCATGTTATTTCACTTACACGATAATTAAACTTACATGTGATCATTTGACACATACATTAATCATACGTTCGCACTATTTCAATGCATACGTTAATTAATTAATGAATAATCCATATTTTATTTTTTCAAGCAAGTACATAAATCTCAATATCTTGCAATCATGGTCAATTAATTGAATTTTCTTATCGTAATTCGATCGATCGAGCGGCCTAATGACGTCCAGAATAGTGTATTTTTTACTATAATTTTTTATCCCGGTTGTTGTATTGAGTGGATTACATTCAATGGTCAAGATTATGTCCTTTTTAACTCTATTAGCAGTAGTTTGGGAGATGAAAGATTGATTTTTTTATTCTTTAATCAAGAGCAAGGAGAATAACCATTGAGAGCCATAAGAGAGGAGAGAGTTGAAGATTAATCAATACCGGAGCTAGATTTCATGATAGAATTCTGTAACTCTTTCTTTGTTGATTTAAATTCGTTACATAACTCATTTAATTCATTATTGATCATGTTTAGAACGATGAGTAGCTAGGTTCATTATTTAGGATTTTGGTTGAACTTACTATAAGAAAATTCACCCTAGAACCCTCGATCAAAGTCAAGCGAAGCTCGATCGATCTAGTGGCAATTTTTTAAAATTTTGCTTAAAACTCCAATTTCTTATTAGGGGGTACTCATTTGACGTCGATTGAAGTTTGATCGATCAAGTGACAGTTTTTGTAATTTTATTGAAAGTGTTATAACTTGTTTTTTGTAATTTTATTGAAAGTGTTATAACTTGTCTATTTGAGCTTCGATTTATGTCGCTTTACCTACATTTGCACATTTAGACATAAGATAAGCCTTTTTGTTAATATTCACTCCAAAACAAGATAAATAGCTAGTTTCGAGTGGTTAAATAACTCTATTTTTGTAGAGTTATCAAGTCTACTCTTTAATTACTTTATAGTAGCTGGAGAACGAAGACTCTGATGGTAAGTAATTATGAAGTAGAATGGCATATTGTTTTAGTCCTGTCAACTATGGTCTGTATGAATACTAAAGGAGGTTTAGAGTGTTTTCACAAGCATTACTTCTGGTCTTTCTGATTTGACGGAGACTCTGTAATAATGTCAATTTATGTTTTGGTTCAATGTGGGGCAAATGTTTTCTTTTGTGACCCTACGTGGAGTATGTGGGATTTGGTTTTTGGATTTATCCGTATATAATGTCTTCGGAACAGCTTAATTGATTACAAAAATTAAGTGGACTAACTCAAAAGTTAGAATATTTATTTTTCTTTAGACAAATAAATAAATAAAATAATGTTTTTGTTTGGCCAGTTTTGAAAGAAGGGTCCACATCCATGCCAAAGCAAGGATTGACCCATATTGGGTTCAAGTCTACGTTGTGCTCATTAAAGCTTTGAGTTTTCACTCTAGACAAGTGATACATTATTTCTATCAAATGACTCCTATTGGTTATGCTAGTTTAGTTTCTTATTCATTGCAGATTTTTGGGCTCAAAACAATTGTCAAGAGTTTTTTGCCTCATCAAGGGGATCAGGTGAAGAGGCAAATCAGTGAAGTGTTGGGCTTGTTGAGAGCTGTTCTTCAAAAGGACGATCATTTTGATGGTGTCATTTCACGCTGTGGTTTCAGGTGCCTGTGTTTCTGAAATCAATGTATAGGTTTGAATGTATAGATGATAGTGCTGTCAATTTCCTGAGATTAGTGGATATTTGCCAGAGGGGTGCTTTCAAAAATTAACTTTCAAACTTATTGAAAGGTTGCTAGTTATCTCTGATGTTTTCAGTATACTGTATTGCTTGCCTATATCATTATGTTCATATTAGACATGTCAATTATCTGGGATTTTATATTTCATTATTTTCATTATTGTTTACCTATATCATTTTTGGTGGTCTTTGTTTTCTGATGCAGTGAAAATGATAAGGTCTGTATGATGCTTGGTGCTGCTAAATCTGTGCTCCATCTTTCACGAAGATGGGATTTGCATATTTCTCCGGATATTTTTAGGCTGACCGTTTCAATTGCAAAGGTTTGATAGTTAAATTGCTCCATATACTACTGGCTGACACGAGCATAACAATAATGATTAAGACGTAGCACCAGAAAGATTGTGTTGTAGATTTTTTGAAGCTATTTGTAGATTCTATGCTCTAGACTGGATTGTGGTTGTAAAAATGAAAAGTTGCAGTGCATTCTGACTCATCAATTATGTCACTTTATATTTGCATGTATCTTCAAGAAAATATTCCTGTAGCTGACAAGGCCATAAATATCATTTAGTTCTTTTGTCATCCAAATTATCTTTTAGAATAAGAGTGAGGTTTTCCACTCTTTCATGATCTTCTTTATTGATGAGGTGGTTTCACTTAATGCATTATGAACCATGCTGGAAACATGATTGGTATCGTTATTATGCCTTTTCCATTCATTTTTATCCCCATATAATAATTTGAATGATGATAGTGATACTTGAACATTATTTTCCAATTCTCTTTCACCATATTAAGTAAAGTGAATCTTCTAGCCTGATAATTCTTTGAGTGCATGTCTAGTATCCATGCTTATTATCATTATATATATATATTTGGAAAATAGATCAATTAAATAAGATTTTCAATGTAAACAATGTTTGGTCAAAACAGCCAAAGGCATTAGTGTTTTATGCCTTATTGATTATTTACTGAATGATTGCCAATATGGCCAACCTTGCTATTCTTTTTTTAAAAGGCTTTTAAAAAATATTTCATGTTGCTTTATTATGTCTATTTTTTTTTGGTCTCATTATGTTAATCGTCCAAGAAATCTTGTTTAGAACATTTTGGTACTACTTTGCAGGATGAGTCTTCTTTTGTCAGAAGATCATTTCTTGAAAAAACACACATATTATTAAAGGAGCGAGCCATACCTATTAGATATGCATGTGCCTATGCTTTTGCTACCTCAGATTGCCTCGAGGATATACAGAAGGATGTATGCTAATCTTTATTGCTCTTACAATTGTATTGTTGTTTCTTTTGTTGCTTTGAATTTCCATTAAATAATGTCTACTGATACTGTTCATTTCAGTCATTTCAATACTTGGCAGAATTTGTCAAGGAATACAACCGAGAAGCTCAAATCCGTCAAACTTCTGGAGTTCTGAATGGAATTATTACCGAATTTCCTGCATACATTGTGGTATTCTTGATTCATCTTCTCGCTCATGATGAAGGATTCCCTCACGAAGATTGTCAAAATGAAGAATTGCATGCTCGGTTTTTCAGGTTCATTTAACTTTTGCAGTTGTATTGTATGAATGCAATTATCTATCATTGTGCTGGTGCTAAATGTATTTCTTTCCAGTCCACTTCTTTTTGTACTGCAGGCGTTAATCAATGCTGATAATGTCAATGGTGATATTAATATGGTTAAGGATGCTGTCACTTATTTGCTCTGTATTTTCCGTGCTATTAAGAGAGCTGAGGATGTTATTGATAGTGAAAAGACTCTTGTAAGTGTTTCTCACGAAGGATACTTCCTTATATTCATTTACTTGCTTTCTAGTGATCATATGAAACTTATTTTAAAAAAAAAAAAAAACCATTGCAGAAGCTTCACCTTCTATCAGACATTGGATTCTCATTTGTCACTTCAGTACATCATGGTGGCATCTCATCACGTGCTCCTGGACATCTTTTCCTACCATCAGCATTATATAGGGTAAGTGTTGCAGGGTAAAATGATGAGGCAAGTTTTCAAGATAAGTTTTTGAAGAAAATATTGAGAGATGTTGAAGAAAATATTGAGAGAAAAACTGAATATTAATTTTTATTTTTTCTCATATAATTTCAAATGTATGTACAACAGTATAAATAGGATTAGAAGTTAGAAAAATGGACTGCTAACCTAGGGATACAGTTGGATACAACTGATCTAATCTAGGGATACAACTGATACTCCTACTTTTAGTCAATATAGAAAAAAGAAACTAAATCCTAGTTAGTCAATTATCTGATTTCCTTCTGAAAATAAATTTCAGAAATTCTACACTCCCTCTCAAGGTGGGTGATAGATATTAATCATTCTCAACTTGCAACTTAGTTCTTCAAAGATGGTTTAAGATAATGCTTTGGTAAGGACATATGCAATTTGATGACGAGTAGATGTATATAGAAAGTCCACAATTTTTTCATCTAACTTCTCTTTAACGAAATGACGATCAATTTCTACATGTTTGGTTCGATCATGATGAACTGGGTTTCTTGTAATTCTTATTGCAGCTTGATTGTCACAATGCATGCTGATGGGTTCAGTAGTTATGAAGTCTAGTTCATTGAGTAGTCTTCTTAACCATATTCCTTCACAATCTTATGGGTCATAGCTCTGAGTTTAGCTTCTGCACTGCTTCGAGCAACTAGTGATTGTTTCTTACTTCGCCAAGTTACGAGATTCTCCCACACGAATGTACAGTATCCAATGATATATTTGTGATTCACTATAGAGCTTGCCCAGTCAGCATTTGTAAAGACTTTAATTTTCTTGGTGGGATTCTTATTGAAGTACAATCCTTTTCCTGGTGTCATCTTGAGATATCCGAGTATACGATGGATCGTCTCCATGTGTTCTTCAATGAGATTGTTCATAAATTGACTTACAACACTCATTGAAAAACCAATATCTGGTCTAGTGTGGGATAGGTAAATAAGTTTTCCCACTAATCTTTGATAACGGCCTTTGTCCACAAGTGTACTATTTTTTTTATTCCGAGTTTCATTGCAGAGTTCATCGGAGTTTCTATTAGTTTACACCCCATCATTCTAGTTTCCTTGAGAAGATCAAATACATATTTCTTTTGAGACATAAAGATGCTTATCTTTGTTCGGCCTATTCCATCCCTAGGAAATATTTGAGATTTCCTAGATCTTTGATCTCAAAATTCTTGGTTAGGAACTTTTTGAGTTTATTCATCTTAACTGTAGAATTACCTGTCAAAATAATATCATTTACGTACATAATTAGGATAACTATTTTGTCATTGGAGAAATGCTTGACAAAGAGTGTGATTTATTTGGCATTGATTGTATCATATTTTTTCAAAACTTTAGAAAACCTATCAAACCAGGCACGTGGAGACTGCTTCAATCCATAAGGATTTTTTAAGTTTGTAGACTAGATTCTATTAGTTGGAGCAGGAGATTCAATTCCAGTAAGGATGTCCATGTAGATTTTTTCTTCGAGATCACCGTCGAGAAATGCATTCTTGACATCTAATTGGTAAAAAGGCCAATCCAAGTTAGATGTCAGGGAGAAGACACGAACAATGTTGAGCTTTGTTACAAGTACAAACGTTTCGTGATAGTCAATCTCGTATGCTTGAGTGAATCCCTTAGCCACAAGACGAGTCTTGAATCTTTCTACACTTCCTTTTGCTTTATTTTTGACCGTAAAGATCCATTTACACCCGGCAACTCATTTTTTTAGTAGTAGTTCTGTGAGCTCCCAAGTCTTGTTTTTCTCTAAGGCACTTAATTCTTCAAGAATAGTTGTCTTTCATTTAGATACTTGAAAAACTTCATGAACAAAATTTGGAACCTGTATCTGATCAAGGTTGTTGATAAATGCTTTATAACCTGGTGAGTGATCGGTGCAAAACTGCAAGTGCACAATATCGTAGTTTTATAATAAAGTGATAAGAAAAGTATCGTATTCAAGGATTGGTAACTTATTTTTGAAAAATATCAAAATTATATTAATCTCAATTTTATCTAGAGAAGTCACTAAGGTTGTTGTAATTGGAATTTAAAATAAAATCAAATTAAAGAAAATATGCAAAAGAAAATAAAGATGTCCAAAAATTAAATTAATGGGAAGAAAACTTCTAGGAAATCGATTTCATTTAATCCCTTATTATGCCTTACTCATCTAGCTAATTAAATTTAATTCTCTCTGTTTATTAGCAATCCCCAAAAATATTCAAAAACCTTTTTCGATAGTCAATTAGAAACATTCTTGTTCATCAATTTACACAAGAGTATGCAATTTAATAAAATAAGAAAACATTAAAACCAATGATTTTAATACTACATAGGTTCATATAAGTTTTTCGATCTCTATATTTACCTATGTGGAAATATTCCAAATATATCTTATAATTTTCTTTTTCGATAGTAAATCATAAGATTAGAATCATCTAATTAATGATCAGTTAATTAAAAACATTAAATTCAGAATAAATCAGATAAATATGAAGAGAAATAATTTAAATTAACATAAAAAATCAATCATAGTTTAGAATTAAATTACCTTTTTTTCGTAGAAAAAGAAAAATTAGTTCATGCTAAAAATTAAATTTAACATAAACTAATTCACCATAATTTTCTGAGAGGAATTGAAAGAAAAAATTGACTCGCAAAAAGAATTTGTTTTCGTGTTTCCCTGTTGCACTCCAATATGCTTTTGCATAAGCTTGTGTCGCTGTTCTTTCTTTTTCTTTTTTCCCTGGCAACGCTATGTGCTTTCTCTCTTCTCTCTCTCATTCGTTTCTCGTTCTGCTGCTCCTGTATCTCTTTTTTTTTTTGTTCTGTTGTTGCTCTATTCTTTTTTTTTCTTCCTTTTGTTTTCAATCTCTCGCCCCCCACTCTATTGCAGTCCTTGTTCGGTTATATATATATATAAATGAACTTCCCCCTGCGTTGTTTTTCTTTTATATATATATATATATCTCATTCTGCTTTCTTTTTTTTCTTATATATATATATATGCTAAATTATGCAAGTCCTCAGTGAAATATTTTTATAGGAAACAAAGTTGTAAATGGGGTGGTTTGTACAAGATCTTACACCTTTTCTTACAACAATTGTCAAATTCAAATCATTAGGAGGCAGTTCAATATTTGGAGGTTCAGTGATGTCACCTTGTGAATTGTCAGAGTGGCCTGTACTCGGTTTGGACTCCTAGACTGGCTCAAGATATGCTTGGTTCTCTATTCCCTCTTGAGTTCTTCTCCTCCTAGAGTAGATAAGAAGATCACTGTTTGGGACAAAGAAGTTTGGATTTGTTAGCATAGGAGTTAAGGGTTCATTGGGATTATTAGGATCATTTGTTTGAGACAGTGATTCACTCTCGAGAATTTAAGGGATATGATTTGAGACAGAATTCCAAAGCTGGTATTCATTGCCTATGTTCTCCCTCTGAATGACAGATTTGGGATAGTATGGATATTGTTCAAAGAAGATGACATCCATTGTATTGTAGAACTGTTTTGTGATAGGAGAGAGACATTTGTATCCTTTCTAGTGTGATGAATACCCTAGGAATATGCATTTGATGGCTCTAGGATCAAGTTTACCTTTATGATGTATGTGGACCTAAACAGAACATTCGAATATTTTAAAGGAAATGTTGGACATGATTTTGGTCTGTGGGTACTCAAGTAGAGTGTTAATAGGTGTTTTGAAAGTGAGGACGCGAGAGGGTATTCTATTGATAAGATAGGTAGAGGATAGCTTTCTCCCAGAAATATTTAGGAACATGAGTTGTGAACATGAGAGATCTAGCTACCTCGAGAAGATGCCTATTTTTCTTTTTAGCCATCCCGTTTTGTTGAGGTGTGTCAACACAAGAGCTTAGATGGACAATCCTATTACTTAACAGATAATCACTAAGAATTGAAGCGAAGTATTCCTTAGAATTGTCAGTTTTCAATACTTGAATTTTTGTTTAAAATTGTTTTTGAATCATGGTATTGAAATTTTTAAAGATTTGATCTGCTTCTGATTTTTCTTTTATGAGAAATAACCAAGTGATTTGAGTATGATCATCTATAAATGAAATGAACCAACGTGTCCCTGTTATGTTTTTTATTCGAGAAGGTCCCTAAATATCAATGTGAACTAATAAGAAAGGATGTGATTTTTTATGTG
Source organism: Hippophae gyantsensis (assembly GCA_030763125.1). Taxonomy (NCBI): domain Eukaryota; kingdom Viridiplantae; phylum Streptophyta; class Magnoliopsida; order Rosales; family Elaeagnaceae; genus Hippophae; species Hippophae gyantsensis. The sequence goes on along the minus strand of CM061032.1, from coordinate 19,948,892 downwards.
GAAGATTGGGATATAAATTTCTAACATGTTTTGAAAATTGACATACTTCACATTGAAAATCCTTTGAATTTTTATTTTTAAATAATGAAGGGAAAAGTTTTTCCAAATACTGGAAATTAGGATGACTTAGGCGTTAGTGATTCAACATGATTTCACCATTGTCATTGGACTTAAGATTTAACAAAGCTTTATTCTAATAAGGAACCTCAGATATAGTTTGGAGGACTTGTCTTTAAGAGGGTCTTTACTTTTGAGGAAATGAGCCTCGAGCACTCTTTAATACTGTCAATCATCTTTCCCGAATTCAAGTCCTATAATTCACACAGATTATGAACAAATTTAGCCACACACTTCTTATCACGAGTGAGTTTAGTAATTGATAAGAGATTACAATCAAGGGTGGGAACAAGAAGGAAAAAATCGACAATAAAGGAATTTGAAATTTTTGCTGAACCAACCCTGTTACTTTAGATACTGATCCATTGGCAATTCTTTCAATGTGTCATTCTTGGTAGGTTTTAAGATTCATGAGAATAAAAGCACCACCTGTCAAGTGGTTTGAAGCACCTGAATCAACAGTCCATGGTCTCTTAATATGTTTAACACTAAGAGCGTTGAGGGTGTTACCCGATTGAGCTACAGTAGTAGATGATGTTGGCAAGGATTGTCGAAATATTTTCTAGAGGAGATCAATCTATTCCTTGCTAAGCAAGGCAGATTCAGGTGAAGCAGTTCTATGGGTTGTGGAGGTAGTATTTCCATGGCTTTCTTTGTTGGTGTGCCATGCGGAGGATGGCTTCCAATCAGTTGGCTATCTATGAATATTCCAACAGGTTTCCTTAGTGTGATCAGGTCTACGACAATGGTCACACCAAGGTCTTCCTCTTTGGGGACGGTTGTCTGTATTCTGAGATTGCTGGTGCCCTCGAACAACAAGTGTAGACCCTTCTCCAATAATTGAAATGGTAGATTGAGGACTCATCATCATTTTTTTTCAACTCTCCTCTTGGTGAACTTCGGAGAAGGCTTCACGGATGCTTGATAAGGACTTTGTTCCTAGAATTTTGCCTCGCACATCATCAAGATCTTTATTGAGCCTCATAAAAATTTGAAAACCTGTTTCTTTTCAAAAATATTTTTGTACAAGATTCTGTTTGCTGAACACTTCTATTCGTGAACCTCAAAGAGGTCTAATTGCAGTCAATACCGAGTGAGAGAGTTAAAGTATTGGGTAATTGAAGACTTCCCTTGACGAAGATCATGGAGGATGCTTTCGGTCTCAAATAGTTCGAACATATTATCATAACTGGAATAAGTATTTCTGGTAACGTCCCATATTCCTTTGGTAGTATTGGAGAGAAGAAAGTTCTCTTCAATCTCGTTCGTCATGGAATTTATCAACTAAGACATCACCATTTTGTTTTCGGATTTCCATGTTCTGTATTTCGGATCATAGGTAATCATCTTTCATCTTTTCGCATATAAACATCATGACAGATTGGGACCATTGAAGGTAATTGTACCCATTTAATTTGTGACTGACGATGGGCAAAATATTGTTCTCGGTGGAACCGGTCATGACAGGTTTTCCTTTGGCCATTGATGTTAGGTTTCGGCAAGACAGTGGATTCTGCTGTTAAACGTTGGCAAGGGTCCTCAGAGTTTGAAATGGAATACAATACAGAATGAGAATGGGAATGAACCAGGTGGAGATGAAGTCAATCGATGCAAAATTAGATTTTAGAAATGCTCTGATATCATGAAGAAAATATTGAGAGATGTTGAAGAAAATATTGAGAGATACTATAGAAAATATTGAGAGAAACTGAATATTAATTTTTATTTTTTCTCATATCATTTCAAATGTATGTACACCAGTATAAATAGGACTAGAAGTTAGAAAAATAGACTGCTAATCTAGGGATATAGTTGGATACAACTGATCTAATCTAGAGACAACTAAAGTCAATATAGAAAAAGAAAATTAAATCCTAGTCGGTCAACTATCTGATTTCCTTCTGAAAGTAAATCTCGGAAATTCTACTGTTTTAATTGCATGCTAAAGATGTAAGATGTACTGAAGTTATTTTATACAGGCTAATTCCGGATCATCTACTCAAACTTCTTTCAACAAATGTTACACGAAAAGAATCATTGACATATTCAACTCTGGTATCTCTTTGGTATGTGTCAGTAAGGTGCTTTATATTGATCTAAGTACTTAACCATATGTCTACCTTTATAATATAGATGACTTTTGGTTCTTCTTTTTTGCTGGTAAACGTTTATTTTATTATTTCAGCCTGGCAGCACTCTTTGCCATCAAGAGCATAGAGAGGACATCATAAAATCACATATTAACGAGGATGCCAATGTCATATTTGACTCCACACGTTGCAAGCAAGTAAAATTGCCAGTTGCTGGAAAAGTAAAAACACGGAGAACTGTGACAAGAGATAATAATTTGGGATGTGGAAGGAAACGGCCTATCTCTCATAGTGTTTCTGAATCATTTGGATTGCAAAAGTGTTTTGGCAATGAGCTCCAAAATGCATCAGAAAAAAGCAAAATAAGTTTTGTAAAAGAAAGACCTTCATCCTCTTCTGCTTCTGTACCCACCAATCTTTCTTCAAAAGAATTGCATGTTCCAACCCAGAATGTACATTATAATGGAACTATTTCAAAAGAAACTGTTGGGATGAGTGGCAGCATAGGTATTGTACATTTCAAAGACTCTGAAGGCAAGCTTGAAGATTCTTGCGGCTTGAAAGTAATAATAAATCATGGGAACTACAATTCATTAGGTTATATTCTAGAGCATTTATTTACACACAGTTGTGATGTATGTAGGAAAATGGCGAGGCACTAGTCGGAAAGCGTATCAAATTGCTGTCTCCAGTTGAAAGAAGGTAAGGATTTTTATTTGGGCAGATATTTCTGTAGACTTTTGTTATTTGTTCAACTAACAAAATTCTTCTGTTCTTTCAGCTTTTATTCTGGCACAGTAAACAGTTATAACTCTCAAAACAGTACTCACAAGGTGAGTAATTGCTGTAAATGCAATGTGATTCTGTTTTCCTATATTGAATAGATCTTCTTTCTATAATTTTGGCAATCATGTAGAAAATGTGGATAGGCGGATTGATGGAGGTCTTTTAAGTGTGTGTTTTTATTTTGCTTGTTTTTGGTTCCTTTGCTATTTGCTTCATTGGTACTTTGGTAGCTAGGTACAATCACTTTAGTAAATCAGATTCTAAAAATACAATGTTAGTATTATGATTACTATATTAGGAACATGCGAGGGGAACTGATTGTGAAAATTCTCTGCTCTTGAGAACGTCTTATTAATGCAAATACGTAGAGAGGTGTGGAGTGAGAGAAAGCGAAAAGAACAGGGCATGAAAAGGGGAAATAAAAGAGGAGATATGAGATAGTAGATTTGTAGTTTCACATTTCTGTTGGATAGCTTAAAAAAGAATTGGAATGGTGAAAAAACTGCGAAACCCTAATTATAACACGGCGGTGACTGGGATAATGCATAGAATCCTGCGATATATCACAAATTCAAAACATAGTAAAGCTCCCTGTTCCAAATAAGAAAGGCTTCCTGTCCCATGTTGTTTAATTTGACTGGCCTATGGCTTTGCATTAGAACCCAGAGCAGTTAGCAGCCAATCAATAAGACCACATTGGTGTGTACATCTATCTTGATTTGGACAGATTATAGATTCCTACAATATAAGTATTTATAGACTCTAAGTCCTCTGTGGTTTTAGCTTGTTTTCATCCAATCTCCCCAATGGCCTACGATATTAAGCGTGTTTCGGTTATCTTAGCATATCTTTGTCTGTTCTATACGATAGTAAAAGGACAGTTTTATCTCTGTATAAGTTGGTCCAATAACACGTTAAACAAATTGTGATTGTTATTTTATAATTGTTGGATAGCAATGGTCATGTTTGTTCTTTTGCTGGACAGGATGAAAGGAGTATTTTTGCTTTACTTTGTCTCTTACGTGAGAGAAAAGAGAACTTTACTGTAAAATAGAAAGAAGATTATGTTTTTCTCCATGTTCATAGAAGGCCACATTGATTTAATTCATATCATTTTAAGGACTTGCTATGGGCTGAACTTAGGAGGAATATATTCTGAATATTTGTATTTGATTGTGTGTCTATACATTTACATTACTTACATATCTATAGGTAGAACAATATGCTAGAAAAAGAAATACAATCTTCTAATTATAAAAATCAAATCTCTTATAATATCTCAGATTTCTTAATAATTGTATGATCAAAACATATCCCATAATATTTGGGATTTCAACACTTTCTTCAAGTTGGATCGTAAATATTGGTCATATCCAACTTGCAAATAAAGTTATTGAAATTTTATTGAGGAATTTCTTTGGTGAAGATATTAGCAGTTTGCTCTTTCGTTGGAATACAAGTCATACAAATTTTTCCATTTTGACTTTCTTTAATGAAGTGTCTATTTACTTCCACATATTTTGTTCTGTCATATTGAACTGGTATCACAGTAAAGTTTGATTGGAGATTTTACTGTAACATGGAGTTCTTTCAAAAGTTTTCTTAGCCATAATGTTTGACAAATGCCTTGTGCAATTGTCTTAAACTCGGCTTCAACGCTTCTTCTTGCCAGCACATTTTACTTGTTATTTCTCTAAGTCACTAAATTTCTAAATATGAAGGTGCAATATTCTGTAATGGATCTTCTATCTATTGTTGAACTAGTTCAGTTGGCATAAGTAATTACTTTTATATTGTTACTTTGAGTTTTCTTGAAGAACAAACCTCTGCCAGGTGTCCATTTTAGGTACCTAAGAATCTTGTAGACAGTTTCAAAGTAAGCTTCCTTTGTGGAATGCATATGTTGACTCATTATATTGACTGCAAGTGTAATGTTTGGTTTGGTGTGAGACAAATATACGAACTTACCTACTAATCTTTGTCTACTAGCTTTTCCAACTCTTATGATTTCTTTACAATCACGATTGGAGTATCACTTGATTTAGACCTTAGCATTTCAGTCTCAGTGAGAAGATCAAGTACGTACTTTCGTTGAGAGATGTTAATTTTTTTTTGGACCTTACAACCTCCCTTCCTAAGAAGTATCGCATTTTTCCCAGATCTTTGACTTTACATTTTGTAGCCAAGATTTTCTTTAGTTTTTCAATCTCTTCCATGTTTTTTCCAGTTAAGATTCTATCATCAACATATACTATCAGTATTGTTTTTCTCCCATTTTCAGTGTGTTGAAAGAACATTGTATAATCTGATTGTTCCTACAGGTATCCTTGTTTTCTCATCTGATTGTTACACATTGTGTTCTTCCCCTTGGCAGGAAGACTGGTGGTATGGTCATGCAGACTTCTACTAATTCTTTATTTGGGAATGCATTTTTTGTCTAGTTATTGAAGAGGCCAATTCAAATTCGTTCCTAGTAGAAGGAGAATTCGAGTTGTATTTAGTTTGGTCACAAGTGCAAAGGTTTCAGTATAATCAATTCTATAGGTTTGTGTAAACCCTTTTGCAGCCAGATAGGTTTTGTACCTTTCTATTGTACCATCATCTTTAACCCATTTACAACCAATTGGTATCTTGCCTTTTAGTAGCTCTGTCACACCCTAAACTTCGTTTTTTTATAATGCTCTTATTTCTTCGATAATAGCTTCCTTCCATTCTAGAATTTTTAAGGCCTCATTAATATTTTTTGAAATTTCTGTTCTATCAAGGGTAGTAGTAAGTGCATGAAACTTAGGAGACAAAGTATTATATGAAACATATTTAGAAATGGGATGAAGGGTACATGATTGAGTTGGTTTTCTAAGAGCAATAGGTAACTCAAGATAGTTGGGTGAATCAGAATTACCTGGTTTTGTGGCATAATCATGAATAGTTAGATCTAATATCAAATCCGACTTTATTGGTGCCTCAAGTATAAAGTTCTTTTTGTTCTTTAATTTTGGCCTCTATGAATAAACAATCTCTTGATTTTCCACATCTTGTCATGTGTTCAAGTTATCTCTTGTAAATGGTGGACTAAAACAGGATGATGTAGATGGGAAGATAGGTTCGTTATCACGAGTGTTCGTGATGGACTCAAGTGGATTAGGTGATTTTAGAAGTTTAAGATCAAAATTCAAGTACTAATTAAAAGAGCAATCTTTTCTCAAATTCTCCCCCTGAAGATAGAACTTGGTAGTACTAAATATTCTCGAAGAAAGTAACATTGACTTTCAAGTATCTTTTTTGTAGAGAGATTATAGCACTTATAACCCTTTTTGAGTAGAAGAATAACCAATAAAAACACCTTTAATAACTCTTAGGTCTAACTTGGATGGAGAATGAATATGTGCAAAAACAATACACCCAAATACCTCAAGGGAGAGGTTAGATTGAAGGTGAGATGTCGAAAAGAACGTTTGGAATCTTTGTAGTGGTGTTTCAAAAAAAGGACTCGATTAGGCATTTGATTGATGAGATAAGTGGAGGTTAAAATGATATTATCCCATAATTGTTTTGGCATGTTTATAATGAACATCAATGATCGAGCTACTTCAAAAAGATGGCTATTTTTTCAATCAACAATCCCATTATTCTTGGGAGTGTTAACACAAGAACTTTGGTGTACTAACTCATGTTTCTGAAGATAGTTTCCCAAGAAATTGTTAAAATATTTGGTGCTATTATTAGTCCGGATGATTTGAATTTGTGTAGGAAATTACGTTTAGATCATTAAATGAAAATTGATGAAAACACCACGAATCGCATATTTTTCTTTCAATAAATAAACCCAACAAACTCTAGTATGATCATCAATAAATGTGAAGAATCACTTCGAGTGAGTACGATTAGGTAAACAAGAAGGTTCTCATATGTCATTGTGAATTAAGACAGGGATTGGATGGTTTGTATTGGAATTTGGAAAAAGAAGTGTATGGTGCTTTACAAATTCACAAATTTCACACTAAAAGTTGACAATTTTATTCAAAAAAAGAGATGGAAATACATATCTCAAGTATTGAAAATTTGGATGACCTATCTATAATGCTATAATTTAATTTCACCATCCTTGCTAATAGATGTAGAATCACAAGTTAATTTGAAAATGTTCACTCACATTTGTGTCATCAAAGGAGTAGGGCTCTTCACACTCTTTAGCACTTCCAATTGTCTTTCTCGATGATAGGTCTTGAAAGATACAATGAGATGGAATAAATTTAGCACCGGAAATACAGAAACAAAGAAATTCCACGGTCGAAGAGTAATGTGAGCCTTTTGTTAACTGATTAATGGTCATAAGATTATATGACAAATTTGGGACATGTAGGATGAATTTAAGGACAATTAAGTTGGAGATTTGAATACTCCCTTTTGTTGCCATGAATGAGAGAAATCCATCTGTTACTCTAACTTTAGGATTATTAGTACACGGTGAGTAAGGAGCAAATAAATAATATGCATTAGTCTCATGATCTGATACACCAGAGTCAATAATCCAAAGAATTTTTGACTTGTGACATGGTTACTAGAGCATTAAATAATTACCTTTGTTTGCATATGAAGCCAAGGAAACATTTGTCAATAATCCAATTCCAATTTTAGTTTCATAGGGCCATGAGTGAAATTTGTTGAACACCCATTAAATCCACTTGGTCCAAACTCATCACGAAGCCCTACTTTCCCATTTTGAGTTTGCCGAGAATCCAATTAACATTTCAAGTGCAAACCCACGTCCACCTTTAGATGCCCTAACCCTTTTGAAATTACGTCTATTGAGTATGCTCATTTTTGAAGTTGCAAGAAATGAAGTTGCGATGGAGGTAAAACTATGTAATGCAACACCAGCGGTGAGGATGGTGCATCACCAGTGGCGGTGAGGGCTGATGCGTCATTAATGGCGAGGATTGATAAACCACCAGCGAGGGCTGAAACTTCACCAGCTCCCTTTTGCATCACTTTTTGTCCTATTTCTTCTAGTCGGGCTTCGGAGCTTCGTCGTTGCAGAGCATTCTTGTTGGCTGAGTTGTTCTTTGTTATTTCTCTGGTCTGGTATCTACTTCTCCCTTTACCATTGATAACAAGCTTAATGGACTGTGCCCATTCTTGGTAGTTTTTACTATTGATAGTTTTTTTTTTCTTGTTAAAAATTTCATAAGTTGTTCTTGATTCGTGTTTAACATTTAGATTTATACATTACAAGTTAAGCTAGGATTATCCTTATTCTGATAACATATGGACTTGTTATGGATTGAACTTGAAATATAATCCGAATATTTGTATTTGATTGTGTTTGTACCTTTACATTACTTGCATATTTATAATAGGCAAAGTAGAACAATATGCTAGAAAATAAAATACAATCTCCTAATTATAAAAATCAAATCTCTTAATAATATCCCAAATTTCTTAATAATTGTATGATCAAAACATATCCCACAATATTTGGGATTTCAACAATTTCTCATTCAAAATCTGTGCCTAGTTTTGTATTGTCCTTTTACTATGCCTTGAGATGTGAAAGGTAATTTTGATGAAGGGAGATGCTTGTAATTTTTTTAAAGTTTAGGAGTTGAAACGGTCCCGAACTAAACCTCAAAGGAGGGGTCATATTTGTCTGATTAAAATCCTAAACCACGATGTTAACCAAAGTAATTAATGATGCAACTTTGATCTCCATCAAATATTTAGGAGTCTTAAGAGCCTACTAGTGTTGACCGGACGATTTTGACATGCAGAAGAAAAGCAAATTTTAGAGTGAAAGTTTGTGGATTCGTTGATGTCTTTCCTTTTCCCATTTCTGCTGCTAATCTAATTATTGTACTCATTTGTGGGATATGGGTAGTTTTCTAATCTGTGTTCCATGGACAGTTTTTGCTATGATTTCTAGCATACATGGAACTTTTATAGTCACTAGTGTAGTGTAAAATTGGTCCCTTTTTTATATTTATTTATTTTGCATAACTAGTGTAGCCTGCCCGTTTTCCATCTCACTTGAATTGACAGGACTTTGTTACTTCTGTAATGAAATGGCAGATCACCTGTGATAATGGGGACATTGAGCTGTTATGTTTGGAGAGGGAAAGTTTTGAGACCATAAGTGATGATTCTCTAGTTCAAAGGGTAAGAGCAAAATACCATTTGTGCTTTCATGGCATTAAACGATGATAACCGGTTAAGAAAAATATACTTTTTTGTTAAATACTGAATAATATTATTATTAATAATACTATTCTAATGCTTGAGACATATGAAGAGTCTATATTTGGTACAATGCTATTATGTTCAGGAGACAAATATACCCAAGATCCTTTAATTATGTTTGAGTAATTTAGTCTCTTTATTTTTCGTACCAGCTTAGTACTTTTGTTATGGAAAAGTGATAGCACAAGGACAAATGATTAAATTTTAATTTTTTTTATCAATTCCGTAGACATCAAATCTTCACGGGATAATTGTATCAATTTTCCTGTGGCTGTGCAGGTGGAGGATTCAGAGGCCTTAAATTGGAAGAGTTGGTAAGTTTCTGATAAACTTTTTGGTGTTTTAGTATTAGTATTTTGAAGTTACTGTTTGCATCTGCAAGGATTATACAGACATTCTTCACCTGGGTATCTGTTCCTTCTGTGGTTAGGCAATTGACTGTAGTTTCAAATGACATTTTTCAATGGAGTAGAATATTACTTGTCTCTGTGACAATCTAATGTGGATTGAAATGTCATTTTGCCCACAATATACTGCAGTGATGTAAGGAAGCAGTCATCTTCTTGCTGTCCAAATAAAAGCTTGGAGAGTGTTGGTCAAGTTGTTCTACAGCCAAAAATCTTCGCAAATAAGGAGAGTATAAAGTCTTCAAAAGAAGTGCTCTTAGCTGGTAATGTTCCTCAAGACTAATGTTAGGATTGGACAGAGTGTAAATCTAACGGTGAATCTCAAGCATGTTCAGGCTATAATGTACCATCATTATGTTGTTCTGGAAGTTTTTCTTTGAAAGACTTGGTTGCTTAATGCTTAATAATGTGAATTTTTTCGGGATATTATTTTTCAAATGAGGCCATGCTTTTGATAAACTTTCATCCCCTTCTATTATCGAGGTTTTCTCCTATCTATTTTTTAATAAGAATTCGCCCTCCATTGACGCAATAGATTAATGCTTGATAATGGAATTTTTTTTTATTGATATTTGATTTTATTTTTCAAATGATGTCATGCTGTTGATAAACTTTCATCCCCTTTTATTATCAAGGTTTTATCCCATCTTTTTTTTTTCAATAAGAATTCCACCTCCTCCATTTATGCATTAGGTCATTTAACATTAATTTTGGCCCTTAAGGATTGGCCGGTTTCTTAATTGTCAAAACTGTGCCATTTTTCAGAATCTTTGAAAGAAACACTGTTGCGCATTTCCTCCCACCCCCCACACACTGATACACATGTGTATAGAATGTATACTATACATACAAACAAATAAGTTGCTTATTGAATCTCCTTACAAGTATTTTAGTAATGAGGTGAAAATCTTTGTTTTCTAGATGCAAAAAGAACAAAGGGGAAGAAAGCTTCTGCAAACACATCAGAGTCAGAAGTTCTAGATTTGAAAGAGAATGCGGTAAGTGTTAAACTTGTTCTAATGCATTAAGAAACATAAATTTTTAAGATAGTTTTTAAAACTTTCTGCTTTGGCTTCCACTTAGAAAACATTATATGCCCTTCATAAATAGACTGAAACGAGAATAATTTCTTATTTTAATTTTTGGGGTATTTTTCTATTTTGCTTCTTGTGCTTTCGTACTATACAATGTTTTACTTCAGGGTAATTCATGTTACAGATTCTGTAAGAACCATTTGATTTTTTAAAGTTTATCTTATTCGTAGAGTTTTTTTTGGAAAAGAAAATATATAATTTAGCAGCCACCCAACATATATGGGATAGGGGTGTATGCATCATACCGATGATGTAAGATAGATTTTTCCTTTAGTTACAAAATAGTTCTCATAAAAATAATTTTTTTTGGAGTGAATGCTTCATTCATAACGTCTTGAGTGCGGCAGGAATAATATGTTTGGATATCATAATCAAAGCCTTACGATGTAGTTGTATCAATGTACTTCAATTTACCTTTTCTAGGGTGCTTATTAATATTTTTCTTATTTCTTACTGTAGTTTTCATTTATCCTAGTTAGCAACATGCCTTCTCAAACAATATTTATTATATCCTGCTTTCTGTTTCAGGTTCTTAGAAGATCTAGAAGAATCAAAGTTTAATTCTGCTACGTTTTAATTTAGTGGTTCCATTATTGTATTCGACACGTAGGTCCAAGTTAGTTGACTGGCAATGCTTGCTTAGATTTCTAGGCAATACTTTTAATTAGAATCAGAAAAGTGTCAACTGTCAAGCCACAGTTTGCACCTTTAATGTAAGTTAGCGTTTTAAATGTTGATTTATATAGTATTCTGTATTAGAATTAAGTAGCTTCAGAAGAAGTTGCTAGGAGGAACTAAACAACCTTACAAGTATTTGGAAATTTAAGAAGCAAATGAGCATGACACCCCTTAGTTTTGCTATCTTTATTCACTCATCTTTTGCACAAAGGCTCTTTCATTCCCCCATTTCGTTGCTCGATTTATCTTTTAAAGTTTAGGCAAATGCTGGGGGTGGAAATTACTTTAAACAAGATTTATTCATTTATTATGTCCTTAACATCATGAATGTATTGAGGCATTAGAAATTTATAATATATGTTCAAAGTACTGGTAGGATACTACTTTCTTCGTGGCTGTAGCACTTCTTGGAGATACAGGGATTCAAGAGATCTGTCTACATTGCTGCAGGATTTCTGATACTATGAGCTACCAGTCCAATTCTCATGTGCAAATGTATTGTGTCATCAATACGTGACATATACGTGGGAAGAAGTGGTAGAAAATGTTTACATTTGTTAGTTCAAGTGTTTGGTAACTATTGGTGGCACATAAAGTAGCACACCAAAACTTGTACATAGTAGAGTCATGAGCCATTTGCTACGCCCTCCTCTCTTTTTTTTGGCTTTATTATTTTTGGTTCTAAATTATTACCTCATACTGTTTGGGAGAGAAATTCACCTTTCATGTTTTGGCATGAATAGATCGAAAACGAATAATAAAATATGCATTTTGATCGAAATTTCACCGTAAGATCTTACAACCTGCAAGTTTTGGGTCTTGCAAAGGTACGTTATGTCAAAATTTGTAGTTCAGAGTCCTTTTATAAAAGTACGACTTTGTATGTAATTTTTTTTTTTTGTAATTTTCTCGTTAGATCTTATTTTTGCTACTATTTTGGTACGTAGATAATGTTGATGAGATGTTAGACATCTCACGTGATCGTGAGATATCCATTTCTTTTGGTAAAAATATCAAGAAAATGTAGAGAATGTTGTAATGTTGAGAAAATGTCGTTCAAAAAATGTTGATTTTCGCTAAACTATTGTAGGTACTATGGAAGTTGTTGGAACATTGTGATAAAATGACAAATATTGATAAAATGTTATTTCTTATTAATATATTATATTACCTTTTAAAATAAATAATATTAAAAATTTTATTTTGTAGTTTTTATATATTCAATCAAAAATTATTTTTTAAAATTTTTGGGATAATATTTTGTACTTATCATTATTATATTTACAAAGCTAATTTTACTTATATTTTTTGTTTTTTATAATTTAAATTATATTATGTATTGTTGATGTATATGAATGTATACAATTTACTCAAAATAATTAGTTGATGTTTTAATTGACTTATTTATCGAAATGAATTTTACAAGATTTTTTATATGTATTGAATGAGAAAATTAATTTAGAATATAAATAATTGATTGTTTTGATGTTTTATTAAATTTAATAAATAATTATAGAATTTTGATAGAATTTTAATAATTTTTTTAAATTTTTTGTCGGTAATGACAAAATTATCCATATTTTCATAAAATTTAAGTTATGATATTTTGAATGATGTTGATATTTTAATCCTTGTTGCCTATGAGCATGCCTTTTGTATGACCCTAGGAGTTGTACAATTTGTGTTTAGAGACCACTTTATTGGTTTATAATTAAAATTGCAGTAAAATTCGTAGGTGAGATAGTTATAATAAATTTAAAATAATAATTTATTAAAATAAAATTTATATTAATATTTTATATACACGTATTTATAAAATACATTTATTATTAAACACAACATTTTGAATAATTGTATTGATTTTTTTTATAGAAAAATAACAAGAAACTACAGGAAATTTTGAAAAACAAACTGTATACAAATAATCTTTGAAGAAGAAAAACTGAAGAAATGTTTTATTGATTTATACTCTGATAACAAGCAAGAAAAGTGATTGAATGAACATAATTCACAGTTTAGAGCTATATATAGCTGGTTGTACAATTGAGTTAGTTACACTCCAAAACAGGAAAGAAAAGAAAATAAAAGAGAGTTCTCGCGCTTGTTAGACTCTATTAACAGTAGGCTTACTGCTATTGTATAATAGCTTATACCCTAATTAGCTTCTAATCTCGCAAGCGTCGTTGACTGACATGTGGACACCTCGTAAGTCATAGGCTACCTGTGAATAAGTTTTACTCCTTCGCAGTCTTTGCAATGCACCACACTTCATAGCAAGTATATCTGCAGCCACTATTTCAGTGCTGCTAGCTTACTAAACAACTCAAAGTCTTCATGTGCCTCTACATCCCCCAACAAACTTAGTGGCATTTTAATGACATTATGTTTGGTTCAAAGTTGACAACACTGTTGAGTGGGAAGAGGTTTTTTAAGAATATCTGTCTTTTGATCAATGGAAGGAATAAACTGAACAAGAAGCTGGCCATTAGAAACCATCTCGCGAACATAGGGATAATCTAGTTGAAAGAATTGGATTGGAGGTATGAGCTATATAGCAATGGTGTTATCACACCACAACACTAGCTTCTCAGACAATGAAAAGGTGAAGCTCAGTAAGCAATGGGTTTGATCCAAGCAATTTCAGCTGCAGTAGAGGCCAAGCATCCATACTATGCCTTTGCACACTGCACTGGACCTTGTAACGGTTGGTTATTTTCTGGCAGACAATAGAACTGGATTTTCTCCAAGAAACACACAAAGACAAGGCAAGAGGCCTAATCAATATAAAAAAATCCATTGATAGAGGGCTTCAAAGACTTGTGAAACTGCATCCCAAAAATCAAGAGTACCAGCCAAATATTTTAGGATCATTTTGGTTGCAATCCAATGAATGTCCAAGGAATTAGACATAAACTGACTCACTTTATTGATAGAGTAGCTAATGTAGGTCTTGTAAGAGTGATATATTGCATTGCTCCCACTATACTTTTGTAGAGTGATGGATTGTCAAAAACATTACCTTCTTTAGCAAGAGTTTGAAAGTAGACACCATAGGTGTAGTAACAGGCTTTGCCTCATCTAGCTTTAGCTTCAATCAACAAATTATGTATGTATTTGGACTATTTCAAAAACAATCCACCACCAAGAATATGAGGCCTTAATACCCAGAAAGTAATGTAGAATATTAGCTTTGGACTTCTTGAACCCAATGGCTTTGCAAATCTCAGTGTTCTTCCAAAGGAACTTGTAATCTCATGGAATTGCAATGTCTGACGTTAAAAATTACAAATGAACAATGGAAAAAGAATAGCTATTACATTCTTTAGTCTAATGTGACGAATTGAACATCCCATAAAGGCTTCAAAAACCTAGATAGCAAACTGCATTCTACTATGGTAAGATACTAAGAATATAGGAATACCCCATTTTAAGAAATGAGAGTTCCTTCTGTTATAATTTCCTAATCCAATGCTTGATTTAGAATTATATTTGAACATATTAACTTAACACGAATCTCCATTTTCAGGGATGCACATGATTGTGCATACACGCACTTGTTATCTATCATTTTCCTCCCACTAGGTGGCACAAGAATCCATGTCTTATTCCTCACAAAAGCATGAAACTCATCCTCCATTGCTGTGTACCATCCATTGTGCTTAAGAGCTTCCTTGACTGTCTTGGGTATTGGTATCTCATGAGTTGTAAAAAAGAATTATGGGTAGATGGATTAGATGCATTAGGATTAGAGCCATTAGATGAAGTCTGAGATGGGATTGGACTAGTAATATGACTGTCAGTAAGAACACTTTCTCTGAGATGCTGAGAGGAATTGGCATGTAACTGCTTAAATTGAGAGGATGGTGTACCAGAAGAGTTTGAACTTTCATTAAGACTAGTGGGTAAAAGTGCAAGGCCCTGGTGTATATTTAATTCAATGTTGAGGTTATAAGTGAATAATTATTAATTTTAAACTATAATATAAAGTTAAATTTATTTAAAAATGATCTGTTAAAGTTTAAGTAATTTGAGTTTTAATGTATCTAATAGGGTGTAGACTTTTAATGTGTAAGGATAATATTTATTTGAATGATGAACTAAAATAGATATACAATTATTATATTATATATATATATATAGTGGTTATATTCCCTAGATCACGTACATTATATTCTTCTTATCCGATATTTCATCGTCATGGAAAACAGAGAGAGAAAACTAAATAATTCTTTAAGAAAAATATGTAGATTTGAAAGACTAATTGCTCAACCATTTAATTAATTAATGATTATAGATTCAGTTACGTTTTCGTCAATTTGTTTTTGATTCTTAGTAATACAACATTAATGTTCTTATGTTATTTTTAGGTGATGTTTTTTTACCAAAGGTTATTTTATTAACTAGTGGTATCAGAACCTCTTTACGTTTAATCATTAAGAATCGAATTTATTTTCTATTTATGATAATTTTAGTGTTTTTTAAATATGATAATTTTGGTTTTGGTATTATCTGATTTGAGAATAATTATTATTGTCATTTAAAATTATGGATTCAAATCCAAAAATATTTTATATGAATTGTGGTTATTTGATATTGGATTTGAAAATTTTTTTTTCATTAAAGAAATCTTAAAAACGCTATTTTCGATACCATTCATGTTTAGAAACAAATTCAGGTTTGATAAAGTTTTTATTTTTTATTGTTCATTATATATATATATATATTGTAATTATTTGATATATAAATTTTCAGTCATTAAAGAAATCTTAAAAAAACTATTTTCAACATTATTCATGTTTAGAAACGTTTTTATTGTTTTATTGTTAATTATATATGTGTGTTTGGACACGTGCGCGTAACTAGTCTTCATGTTCTTCGAATAGATCTCATAGAACAATTTTCAATGCTTATGGACCCAAAGTTGAGTGATCTATCCATGACTAGGATGAAGATTGGGTAAACCTAAATGGAGGTCCAAATTGATCGATGTTGAAGAGTCATCAGATGAGTTGTGGTATATATATATATATATCACAATTGTCAATGCTTATGGACCCAAACTTGAGTGATCTATCCATTGAAGAATCAACGAATGAGTTGTGGTATATATATATATATATATATATATATATAAAGAAGAAGAAGAGTTCAGCGTAGCTTTAAGGATTGGTTTGTAAAAAAGTGATTGTAAATTTGTTTGTGGTGGCACAAAACAACATTTGTGCTAGAGTTGTTAATTTGATATTACAATTAAGGGTTTTTTCTGGTATTACAATTAAGTCTTCCTTTTGGTCGCAACTAAAGCTTTAGTTACTGTATAATTAAAAAAAAGGCCCATAAATATTTTTTTAAAGGGCAAAAATAACCAATAATTAAAAGTAATTATTTTTTAAAAAACCCACGAATATTTTACAGACTTAATTTTTTTTTGTCTTTGATAGTTCGAGATGTATTGACCATACCAGTATCTATTGTAGAATCTAAATCTTCATTCTCTACTAGTGATCGTACAATTAGTTTGGATTTATTTATCTTCTAAATATTAATGATTGGAAAAGAATGAATCCAATTTTGAGTGTAAATCAGATGCTACAATAGATACCGATATGGTCAATATATCTTGAGCTGTCAAAGACAAAATCTTAAAACTTGAGGAATAAACATTCTACCAACTTAAAAGATCAAATTTATCATCGTCCATATCAATCAATGCTCCTTGCAAGTATTTTTCCACCTCAGATTTGTTTTCTATAGTATGAACTTCTTTTAAATGTTTTCTCTTACGAGAAGCATAAAGTTGAAATGCATCTACTTCTAAGTCAAAACCTTTTGTACCCATTTCTAAAGGTTGAGAAGATTCTTCTGTGCTCGGTGAAAAATAAGTTTTACGATACTTCTCATACATATCTTCCAAAGTTTTTTTTACCCTTTTTGAACTTATTGATGCCTCAATCTCATCCTCATTACACAATTCTAGAAAACTTAGATGTAAAAAACACTCTTTGTGCCTAGGATCAGGTAAAACAGATACAAATAACATCATATTCATTTTAGCTACTTCTCTATAATATTTGTCAAACTTTACCTTCATTTCACTTGCCATCTTCATCATAATGTAATCCTTACATTTACTCTACATATCAAGTTGATCATGAATAAAACAAATATGATCCATGAATAAATTAGAAGTCATATACATAGATCCAGAAAACATTAAAGTTGCTTCATAAAAAACTTTCAAAAATTGGACAAAATGTCTAATATTATCCCAATATTTTATAGTTAAAGCTTTTTAATTTCACCACCACAAAACTCTTGATAGTACCCCAAATCAGTGATCTCTAACCTTTTAAATACCTTTTGAAAATACGTTGTAGAATCCAACATCAAATAAGTTGAATTCCACCAAGTCGTAATATCTAAACAAACAAGTTTTTGAGTATAGAGTTTTTCCATTTCAGCAACACTCTTAAATTTTTGAACTTTAATTGGTGATCTTTTCACGTATCTTACAACATTATGAATCCTATTTATTGATATATTATACTCTTTCAAACTTTGCTCAACAATTAAATTCAAAATATGTGCATCATATCGCATGTGCAAGTGTTTTGATTCTAAAATTGTATTACCCCAACCATTAACACATTTTTTTAAAATAAGTAAGTGTAGTATCATTAGAACTTGTATTATCAACTGTAATACAAAATATCCTATTAATGCCCCAATCTAATAAACATGCTTCAATAGATCTACCAAGTGTATCACCTTTATGATTTGGAACTTGACAAAAGTTCAAGATTATCTTTTGTAAACTCCAATCACTATCAATAAAATGAGCAAATAAACACATATAACATAATTCTGACAAGATGTTCATGTATTAGTAGTAAGACATATTCTTTTACTAGTTCTATTCAACAACTCTTTCAGAATGTACAAATTCAAGCAATCTCTTACAATAGTCTACTGAGAAGAGATTTTAAACAAAGATTGCAACTCTTCAATAAACTCCTTAAATCCTTCATCTTCTACGATAATTAATGGTAATTCATCTTTTATTATCATCCTCACCAATTTTTCTCTGCATCTTTCAGCATTAAAAGTGTGAGGTATAAGACTTCCTTCCTTATGGAAAGCTAAAGTTTTTTGCTTTTTAAGAACTCTACCAAGAAACTTATCACATCGAATGACAATATGTGCAAGCAAATTTGACGTGCCAGATTTGCTTGACACGTACTTATATTGTTTCTTACAATATTTACATATAGTTTTGCGATGTTGCCCAACCCCTTCTATTGTAAATGAGCCCATGCTTGACTACTAAATCTAGATAAAATTTTTTTTACCTTCTTCTTTAGAAGAAATGCAGAGGTGAGGAATTGGAATACTTACAGAATCTTCTGCTTGAGTTGGTTATGTTGTACTTTCATTTTTATTTACTTCTTCAATCACATAAAATGTATCATTATCTTTATCTAAAGCTATATGTATAATTATAGAAAAAAATATTAGACATTAGCAATAAATAATATAAAAATTAGACATTAGCAATAAATAATATAAAAATTAGACATTAGCAATAAATAATATAATTATTCAAATAAATAATAAAATATATATGAAATTGACGAAGAATCCGTTGTTTTGTTTTTGCTAACTCTTCGATTGTTACAAATTTGTCGTCAAATGATACTGAAATATAAAAAAATATCTATAATTCATTAAGATGTTAGAAAAAAAATGATATTATACGATGATAAGTTCTAGAAACTCTTGACCTTAAAAAATAATTTTTCCAAAAAAAATCAATTATATCTGTAATGAAATAATTTTTTCAAACAAAATCAATTATATATGTAACATAGATAATCCTAACATTTGAAGTAATTACTAGATCCATGAAAAGTTTCATACCATAGGAGGTTCCAAATGCCACAGAAGATGTAGAGGAACAAAAGGTTGAACTAGTATATATTTTTGTAATCAAACCCAACATATATCAGTTATAAAGTATTTTGCTACTAAAGAACTTATAACTCACTAAGTTGGCTCTGTATTTTCATATTTTTACATACATTTGAAACAAGTAATAACTATTAACTTGAAGAGGTTGCAAGACTTGAACAAGTGCACGATTTTGTTTAACGGGGAAGCTTTACAACAAATTCATTTCACTCTCTATGTTTTATGGTTGATATTGATGTTATTATTTTGACTAATTTATGTGGGCAAGCACAAAAGTCAGGCCAGCTTCCTACAGATTTTAGATTGGACGACAATACTCAGTCTCTTAGTGTTATGAAAAGATGAAAATATGGTCCAAAGCACAGTAAAGATGTGGTTGATATTGAGCATGAAAAGCAAACTATCATTTTGCCAAAGCATCATACCCACTCCACTCGGTCACTCATAAGAATCCAAATATAGAGTAGCCAAAACATTATGAACTAATATCAATAGCACATCATAAAACAAAGCATTTGAATATTGGATCTGAAATCAAACTTTAGAAAAAGAAAAGGTTCAAACAAATCTAACCTTCCGTTGAAGAACGATGAAGAACAGTGATTGGAACAGGTGAACAACGATTGGGAATAGGAAAACAATGACTGGAAACAGGCAAACAACGATTGGGAACGAGCGAACAACAATTGAGAATGGGGAAAAACGATTGGGAATGGGCAAACAATGACTGGGAACGAGCAAACAATGATAGGAAATGGCTTGAGTGAAAGTATCGACCGTGGAGTCGAGTATGAGAGATAGAGAAAGATAGGGTTGAAAATTTTAATTTAGATTAAAGTTTTGTAATTTTTAAGAGGCTAAAAGCTGAGAGGTAATATTAATATATTAGGTTTAATTATAATATTATATTATATTATTAATTATTATTATATATTTATATATATATTTTTAAATAATATATTAAATATATCGAATCAGAGTGGATTATACGGATTTAAATATTTTAATTTGAATTCGAATCCAATCGAATTGCTAAAATTCAATCCGAATCTGATCCGATTTTGGATCAAAATCAATCCATTTTTTTGAATTAGATCGGATTTTTTGGATATTTTGTTCAGCCCTAATATGTATGTGTATATATATATATATATATATATCCACACACATATATATTAGGGCTTAACAAAATATCCAAATATATATATATCCATAATAAGTAAAAAAATAGTGTATTTTAAAATGATACATACAATTAGCAATAAATTTTAATTTTGTAAAGTGATAAGAGTAAAGTAAAAAATGTATATAAAATTATCATGAGGGGTTAAAATTAACTTTAAAAATACCATTTAATAACTATTATATCTAACATCTGTTAAAATTGAAAAGTATATTTGATATTTTAAAAAAATTAGAGATATTTATAAAAAAATATAAACCTTCAGAATATTATTATTATTATAATTTTCCCACAAGTGTAAGGTCAAAGGTTTGGGGAAGGTTAAGTGGTGTATGAATGATGATTATGAATTAATTCTAAATAATGTGAGGTTTATCCCCAACTTGAGGAGGAATTTGATATCCTAAGAAATCGTAGATAAGGATAGATATATAATTAAGATAGAAAATGGTAGTTTTAGAGCTAGTCTTGAGTCTCTTGTTGTTTTAAAACATGTAAAGAGTAAAGAAGTATTTTTACTTTGCAATTATGTTTGTGATAATGCTATTACTTCTAATGATTATTATGTTACTACTATATTGTGTCATATAGTTTAGGACATATCAATTCAAAAGGATAGTATATTTTAAGAAAATAAATGTTTTAGTTCTGATAAAATATGTAATCTTAAATTTTGTGAACATTATATTTTGAGTAAACAAACTAAACTTAGTTTGAAAACTACAAAGCATACAACTAAAGGTACATTAGAATACATTCATTTTGATTTGTGGGGTTCTGTTTTTGTGGTGTCTTTAAGTGGTAAAAAAATATTTTTTACCTTTAATTTATGATTATTTTAGAAAAGTATGGATTTATTTTTTAAAACATAAATACTTTTAATTCTTTTAAAATTTGGAAATTAATAGTTAAAAATTAAAAATGAAAGAAATTAAAAAATTTAGAACTGATAATGAACTTCAATTTTATAATACTGAATTTAATGATTTATGTTTTGAGTATGACTTATTAAGACATAGAATAGTAGGATATATACTACAACAAAATGGTTTATATGAAAGAATGAATAGAAATATACTTCAAAGAGTTAAATGTATGCTCGCTTATTCTAATATGCATAAAAAAAATTGGTCAAAGGCTTTCTATACTATTAATAGTATAAATGTCCTTTTTGTTTTAAATTTTGAAACACTTAAACATATTTGGTCTGGTCATGATGTTGTTTGAACATGTTTGGTACCTTGTACTATATTTTGTCATATTAATGAAGGAATATTAGATTCAAGATCTTTAAAGTATTCCTTTTTTATTTATCCTAATGGTGTTAAAGGTTTTAAGTTGTGGGATTATAAGTCAAGGATATGCATTGTCTTTTATAAGTCCCAAACTTATGCTAATGTGTTTATATCTAGTAATAAAAACAATGTTAGTTCATCTGTTGATGTGGTGGCTGAAGCAACCCTTCATAATAAGAGTAGTTATTCTCAAGTTCAAGGGGAGGTTTCAACATCCATCAACTAGATATAACTAGTACTAGACTAGACACTACACACATTGTTGAGGAAACTTAGGTAATTGAATCACTTTATGGAAGTCCACATAATCTAGATCAATACCAATGATCAATGTCATTATATATATATGGATCAATTCCTACATATTTATAATGAATTACTGTTTGTTATGCATTTTATGTGTTTATTTTGTGTTATAGAAGCATTCGAGGATGAAATGAGCAAGAAAAAAATGTGTATTTAAATAAAAAACAAGACATTCGATCGATCGAGGTTCAGGACAAGAACAACAAGCAAGATTTGATCGATCCAAAAAGGGACTCGATCATTCGAGTACTAGGTCGATCAATCAAGCATCGATTGAATGCTCTCGGGTTGGAAATCACAATAGTTACATTGATCAAGAAATTGTCTCGATTGATCAAGACATCTAATTAACACTCAAATTTGGAATTTTTTGCACCAACTTTAATCCTTGCTATTGGATCAAGCAAGTTATAATCTAACTTGATTTAGGCTCGAAAATACACTATATAATAACAATTACTACAAAGAATAAGAAAGATCAAATAACAAATCAAGGATAACTTTTAAAGTATATTTTAAACAGAAGTTTAGAGATTTTGCATAAGCTTTTCTTATTCCTTTTCTTTATAGCTTTCCATTATTGTAATTATAATTCTTATCGAATACCTGTCTTGCTAATTTAATAATGTATTTGTGGGCAATTCAAATCCTTAGAATATGGTTTGATAAACTTAATGTTATGATAATTTTTATTTCAATTCTTGATTTTTGATGTGTTCAATTCTATATTTGAATGCCAAAACTATATGAATTAGAGAGATCAACTAATTTATTATATGAATATGTTTATTTCTTGTTTAAAATGTTAGTATGTAATTGCTATTATTTTTATTCAAAGTGGTACCTTGTAGCTAATATCGCATATAGAGTGGAATGACTATGCTAAAGGCTATTAATAGTTTTAATCTTACCTACTTTAATTATCATATTTTGAAATCATAATGCATTAAATGAATTTAATATATTAATTAAATTTTTAGGTTGTTCAAGATTTAGGTTGATTTATAAATTGAGAAGTATTAAGTGAGCCTAGACTTCTCCAAATTAAAGTTATAAATTCAAGAATGATTTTAAATTATGAAAGTGGTTTAGACCTTAAGAAAATAATTTACATTCGTGACATGATTAGCTTAATTGTTGGCAAGTTGTGAGGATAATCCCATAATATCATAGCTCTCATAAAATCTTATACAATTCATTTTATTGCTTTACGTTATTTTATTGAAAAATAATCAAAACCTCATTTTCTAACTTTAGTTAACTTATCAATTATGAAAGTGGTTTAGAAGTAGATATTGTTATAAATTCTCGTTGGTATGACAACACTTTTTCTTTAATTACTTATCACTTATGTATAATCACTTATATTTACGTGTGTTCAAACGTGTCAACCAACTGGCTAGAGATGGGAAAAGGATACATGTAACTCCCTTTAAATATTTTACAGATTTTATATACCTTGCTTTAAATGTAATTAATGATTGAATTTCTAAGATCTATTCTATTTTACTTATAAGCATTGAATCTAAAAAATTGATTAAAACAATGTAAGATGAATATGATTCTTTAATTGAAAAAAATACTATGACTTTAATAAACAAGCCAAATAACTATAAGGTTATTGGTTCAAGATGGGTGTTTGATTAAAAAGAGGCTATGTTTAGCAATGAATCTCAAAGGTTCAAGATTAGATTTGTAGCAATAAGGATTTTCTTAAAGAGCATGAATTAATTTTAATAATATTTTTTCTCCTATTGTAAAGTATACATCTATTAGGATTATGTTATCCTTAATTATAAATCTTGACATGTATTTAGAACGGTCGGATGTTAAAACTACATTTTCAAATAGTGATTTAGAAGAAATTTTTTCATTAAACAACATGAGGGATTTATAGTTAAAGGAAAAGAGTACTTTGTATGACTTAAAGGAATCACCTGGAAAATAGTATAAACATTTGGACACTTTGATGTTAAAATAAAGATTTTCTAGATGTGAAAATTGTGTTGATTTTAATGAAAATTTTATAAATGCTATTTACTTGTTATTATACGTGAATAACATATTAATTGCTAGCAATAGTTGGAGTGGTATTGTTAAAATGAAATCACACTTACATGCAGAATTTGACACGAAAGATTTAGGTTATGTTAGGAAAATTTTAGGCATGAAAATAGTAAGAAATAGGAAACATGATTTGTTACTAATTTCATAAAAATCTTATTTGAAAAAAGTAATTTTTTAAACTTTTTATTCATAACTCTAAATTTTGGAAATCTTAGCTGTTCATTTTAAAATATCTAATGCTAAATGACATTTTACAATTGAGGATAAGTAACTTATGAAAATGTTCTTATTCAAATTTTGTTGGCTCTTTGATGTTTGCGATGTATTTACTAGATTTGATTTGGAATATGAGGATAAGGAACATATGAAAATGTCATTCAAATTTTGTTGGTTCTTTAATGTTTGCAATGTATTTACTGGACTTGATTTGGAATATACTGTTAATGTTAGTGTAGTTTGCAGGTACATAGTCAACCCAAGTAAGTTCAAGCTCTTAAATGAATATTTAGATATATAAGAGGTACTATTGATATTGATTTGTGTTACGAGAAAAGTATTGATACTACTAATATTATTGAAAACAATATACATTTTAATGGTGATAGAGATAATAGGAAGTCAATTTCTAGTTATCTATCCATAATATATGACAATCTAGTTAGTTAGAAAGCTAACTTTTAATCCAATATTATTGTATTGTCTACCACTGAGTTTAAATTTATTACTTACACAAAAGATATTAAAGAGTGTTTATGAGTTAGAGGTTTCACTACACAATTTGACTTCTCAAAAGATGATAAAGTTACTCCAGTAGACTATAATAAATAAACATCTTTACATGTTTTTAAGCATCTAATATTTCATAATCTTTGTAAAAAATATTGATGGAAAGTTTTAATTTGTAAATAATATTAAAAATAAAGGGTTAATTAGATTAGTAAAGATAGATACAAAGGATAACCCCTTTGACATGTTTACCATACCAATATCATTAACTAAGTTTAAGCATTACTTAAGCCTAAAAATCTTAGAAGGGTTAAACCAAATCATTTCAATGTTGGTGTCTAAGGTGGATAACTATGAAAATTTATCCACCAACAACCAAAGAGATGGTATTACGTAGGCTTTTTTGATAGGTCTTTTTATTTATCTAGGTCCAAGTATGATTTTGAGAACTTACGGAGAGGAAAAGCAAATTAAACGAAAAGCTTACGCTTATGCTGGGCTTCCTTATGTAGGTTGCGTAAATGTTGGGCTTTTCATTGGGCCTATTCTAAGTGAATCCTAGTTACTTACTTTATATTACCCCAGAAATACGAGCCATATAAATATATCATATTCCCTAGGGCTTCACTCGGTTTTATGTTTTACTATTCACTCTTGCCATTCTCTAGTGTTTTCTCTTCTGAGTTCTCTTTGTCTCTTGGTTTCTCAAGAGTTTCTGGGTTATATGGTGTAAGGTTTATGCATTTCTATAAGGTCTCTACCTTAAAGGTTTAAAGGCTTTGTTTTGAGTCTATTTATGCGTTTTTCTTTATGCTTGTAATATGTACTCGAACTATTTTTCATAATGTATGATTCTGTGGCCCTTTCTGTGGTTGTAGCAAATGAACCATGTAATTTTTTTTATGTTCTTGCCATTTTTCCTTTACATTTTTCTTTAATCTGTGCACTATTGTTGTTTAGATTTTTGATTCATTTTAAGTTTATTTTAAATATCTTTCTGAACAAAAATGTTAATTTTCTTGAATTTGTATTAGTATTTTCAAGCAATATTCCAAATAGGCTAATATATATTTTAGTCAAATGAGAGTTGATTTTTACTCTAGTAAGGTTTCCCTCCTCCTTCCATTCTCCGACTATAAACCCTTGATTTTGAATGTTCAATCATTGTCCTCTTTTTTAGTTTTCCTTCATCAACTCCTACTTTAAGAAAAATAATTCTAAGATTTAGTTAGATTTCAATTTTGAGAATAAAAAAGTAATTTGGGATTTTCTGTTATGCTTGCGATGCTCTCAATTTGGGCTAAGATGTGGTGTTCTGATCTTCACCCATACTATATTTCCTCTAATCTGTTTTGTACATGTGCTTATCTATTTTCGCCATACTAAGATGTCTTTCTACATATCATTTTGTCTTGCCAACTATTCAATCATTATTGGTATTTGTGCTTTCTAATCTTCTCCACTCTAGAACTAATATAATAGTGCCTTATGTTATGAAAGGTTCTGTTAGATTGAATTTGATAGATACTATTAATGAAAATGAAAACGTGGAAGAAGATACGATGATCATATTATGTGTAGATGATGCTTAATGATAATGAAAGCATTGGCTTCAAATATTGCTTCTGGCAGTTAGATATTTTATTCTTCATTTCTCATTCTCTTTCAGATTTTGTTTATCTTTGGCTTTTTAGTTTCAAGTCTAGAATGTATTTTGTTATACTAATTCATACTTCTAATTGATCTTCAATTTGCCATTAAAAATTAAAACAAAATAAAATTTTTTATAAGAACCATTGTTCATTGTGTTCTTCACCAATTATTGAACGAATAATCCTATGGAAGTTTCTAACCTACCGCTACTCTGATCATCCCCTTCAACCTTGTCGAAACTGGCAGAATTCATTTTTAGTAGGTTTCCAAAAGACATTATCTTCTAGAAAGATGAAAATAGAACATTGAAATGTTTCTAAATGAGTCATTGAGAAGAAGACAAAGTTGATAAGAAATTTTGATCAAATAGTATAATTATAAATTTTTTCTCCCAATGTCCTCTTTAGCACAATATCAAAGAACAAAGAAATATAAAATACACAACATAAGAATTATATAAGAAATTTTAAATTGAAGAAAAATTACTTTTGTTGTCAAAAGATAATCAAAGAAAAAATTTATTAGGTGAAAAATTGTTATAATTACACTTTGAGTAATTTTCTCATATACCTAAAAAACAAAAGCAATTACAACACTATAATTTTTTATATAAGTTTTTCTCTATTTTGGGATGATAAATAATGAAAAAATGAAGTCATTTTTATAACCTTTAAGTTTTCATTTTATATGTCAAATATTTTTTATTAATTAAAATTATGTTATTTAATTTTCTCATTCTTCATTCAAATAAGGTTAGGTATCTTCATATTTGAAAATATGATAAATTATTTTTTATGAATTTTTTTCTAAATTAAGCACATTCTATTTTCAGTAACAAATTAAATATTGTTTTTAATCAATCACAAAAATCTCTACCTTGATTAAAAATAAACATAATTACTGCTACAACATTGTCTACAACAACTTTCATAATTCTCTGTACTGAGATTTATCATACTCTACCATAAAGAGTACACTCATTTAGAATTCATCACCAATTCTAAGAATTTCACATCGGCTCATGTCAAAAAACTTGCTAAAATTTATGGTGCAATTTTCACACTTGGTTTTCCCGAGAGTTCTTCAGCCATCGATATCCTTTTCACCACACACCTTCCATCTATATCAAGCCAATTCTCATGTACAAACTTGTGGACCCACTAGTAGTAACAAACTTTTTTTATGGTAATATTTGGAAATTAACGGCATGTCATGAGGATGTACATGCTCTTTTCAAAGAGCATCACCATAGTCTTCAAAAACAAACATACTATTAGCATCATCATCGGTATTTGAGATTCTTGTTGAATCAATTCCACCCTTCGAAAAATTTATTTTAAGGTGCCTAGATCGTCCACACTCCCAATATACTATCTTCTTTTTCATGAAATTATTTTTCTTCCGACTATCAACTACCAATGTTGAATTTTCAAACAAAACATTATTTCCACAACTCAGCCTTTTTTCTTCATTAAACAATTTGCTGGTAATTTTTGAAAAAAATATTTTCTCCTTTCCATGAATCAAGATGGGTTCATGTGTTCATAAGAAGATGGAAGAGACCAGATGAGTCTTAAAGTTATATCTTCATCAAGTTTAACTCCAATGGTTTTCAATTCAGAGACAATATCATTGAGAATACTGAGATGGTCAAACATAGTAGTTCCTTCATTCATACGCAAAGTATAAAACTGCTCCTTTAGATACACCTGATTTGAGACGTCTTTTGTCTAATACAATTCTTCAAGTTTTTCCCAGAATTTTTTTGTCATAGATATTTCATGTACATTTGTAAAAATATTTTTGGCCAAACAAAGCCGAATTGTACTTGTAGCTCTTAGATCAAGATCTTCCTAATCTTCATCACTTATGCCGATTTTACTAGACTTAGTATCGATAAGAGGGGCTAGTTTATCCTTTAACGCCTTGTACCCTTATTAGATCAACAAATCTTTGACTTGTACTTGTCACAAGCCAAAATTGATTCTCCTATCAAATTTCTCAATGTTAATCTTGACTCCTGACATTTCTACTTCTTTATTTAAAATTAGCTTTGATACCAATTGTTAAGAAATTTAGATCAAATGGTATAATCACAAGTTTTCCCTCCCAAGATCATCCTTAGTAGAATATCAAAGAATAGAGAAATAAAAAAATACACAACACATGAATTATAGTAGATACTCTAAATTGGAGAAAAACTACTTTCGTTGTCAAAAGACAATCAGAGAAAAAATTCACTATATGGAAAATTGTTACAACCATACTCTCAATAATTTTCTCACAAACCCAAAAGGTAAAAGCAATTATCAGCCCAAGAGAATTTTTTCACAAAATTCTATCACTCAAAAACTTCTCATACAAGTTTTTCTCTATTTTTGATGATAAATAATGAAGAAATAAAGCCATATTTATAGCCTTCAAGTTTTCATTTCATATGCCAAACATTTCTTCACTAACCTCTCATTCTTCACTCAAACAAGGTTAAGCAACTTCATCTTTGATATTATAGGAAACCACATTTCATGAATTTTCTTCTAAATTAGACATCTCTTATTTGGACAAACAAATCCAATATTATTTTTAATCAATCACGACAAAAGCTTCTCCTCATTTGTTCTCTCATCATCATAATCTCATATAGATATCTCTCTACACCCATTTACAATATGCGAAAAGCCATAAGAGCAAAATTAGTACTAGAAAAAGTAGCTTCTGACTCAAAACCCAAAAATGTTAGATCATCCTCAAAACTCCATCTTCATATAATAAAATCAACACAACCCAGAATAGAGAAATTGCATTGTTTTCTATTCTTCCACACATAAAAATTCAAACATAAAGCACTTTCAAATTAAAGAAAAGTGATGTGTAAGAAGCACCCTTGTGATCTTAGTAGCATCATCGATGGTTGTGCTCTTGTCTCTTAGAATGCCTCTTTTGTCTAATTATTGCCATGCTCAATCCCAAGCTCAAGTCCAATTATCCTCACTAGTTCACTCTCGTACAGTTGTCAAAACAATTTCAATAAGGTTGAAGGGGATGAGTAGAGAAAAAGAAGGTTAAAAATTGGCATGAGAGGGTTAATTGTTCAAAAATAGGTGAGGAAGACGATGAATAATAATTTTTATAAATTTTATGAATTTGTTTTCAATTTTTCAACACAATGGACAAAAACACTAATAAAGTCTGAAATAATTTTATAATTCAATATTAGAAATAGAATAAAAATTAATTTAATAATACAAATGATATAAAAGTAAAATTCGTGTTATATTTGTAGATTTATCCTCTTTTAATGAATGAATTATTTCTCTTGTTTATAAAAAAACAAATATAATGTATATTTGATGTCTTTTATGGAGTAATCAATAGCAAAATAAAATAATTAAAATAAAAGATAATATTATACAATTAACAAAAAAATTGAATATATTTGTGTATTTGCATCCATAGAGACAATCGTATAGAGAGCCTTCTTACACTATTAACTTACTATGATATGAAAGTGCATTAGTATATAAAGCCTTTAATATAAAGTTTTATTTCTTGCAAGTAAAACTTTATTCTCAAATATTTGAAACTTAATTTTTTTTATTCTAATATTATTTTGAACATATATATGATCTCAAAACACTTATAAAAGAGAATATAAATTAATTAAAATAATTTACTTATAAAGTGAATCTCACTCAAAATAATATCTCAAAATAACATTTTATCATTATTTTTTCAAAAGCATACATAAGAGTATCATGCACCATATCTTGTATTCATACTTATCAGCAACTCTCATTCCTTTGTAGTTTAAGAGTAAGAAACAAATAAAATCGACGTATCTATAAGGCACACGTAACAATATCATGCATGGTGCCTTTTAGGCCTCAAGTCTCCGGAGCCATGTTCAAATAATTGCATGTCATCCAACTGTGTGGGTCTTCAAATAAAATTCAATTTTTAAAAGAGAAAAATATAATCGTAAAAGTTTTATATTTATTCTAAAATTAACACTTAAATCATATATTTATTTTTTATAATAATTTAATTTTATTATTATAAAAAAATTATTGAAGAAGAATAGATAATTATTTTTTTATATTTTTATTTATTTATTTATTTATTTTTCTTTTGTTCTTTTACTCATAATTTATTTAAGTTACAATAATATTTATTTTTTATAATTGAAAATTTTAAAAATAGAAATAAAAAAATTATATTTATCTTTATGTTGTCATTTTTACTATAAATAAATGATTATGTGGTATTTTATTTTTTGAAATGACGATATTTTATTTTTAAAAGAAAATAATTACCTAAAGTTACATGCTTATGTATAAATATATCCAATTAGGCCTTGTAAAATATCACTTACACTTATGGAGTTTAAAAATTAACTACTAAAATAAGAAAGCAAACAAAGAGATGGGTTTGGTGATAATGTACTTTCGATATTTTAATTACTTTTTTTTAAATGGTATGTTTAATATTTAATTTTGTTTGATAAAATATTTATATCAATTCTAGAAAGCAATTATAAATGTTTCAAAATAACTAAAATCTTCAACTTATTAAAACTAAATGCACTAAAATACAAGGTAAACAACTAAAGTGAAAAAAAAGTAAAGTGACAATATAAGTAGTTTTTCGAACATCAATTAATATATATTAAGTTTTGTTGGGTTAGTTTTCTAAACACTTCTCTTATTCATCTCAATTTTGAAGATTGAGTTCACACATATTTTTGAGACTAAGAACAATTTTTTTACTGCTATTTTCAGCTTCTTATTGCATCAATTTATAAAAAATAAACTACTAAAATTTCAACAGTTTTACAGAATTTAAGGAGTGGAGAACACCACTCCTTAAAACTAGAAACTCATGCTTACACCACTCATGAAAACATGGAACACACCACTCATGAAAACATGGAACACTCCATTTATGAAAACATGGAACACTCCATTCATGATAACATGGAGCACTCCATTCATGAAAACATGGAGCACTCCACTCATGAAAACATGGATTGTTGAAAACAATCATAAAATTAAAGGATTTGCTATTGAAAAAATAGTTTAGGGTTTTCTTAATTGGTCTTCAACTTTGAGCAATCCTCTATTTTTCAAGGTCGAGGACTGAGTGCATTCCAAGCAACTTCCTGAGTTTCTCAAAACTTGGTTGCTTGAAGGGTTTGGTTAGAATATCTGCTATTTCTTCTGAACTCTTACAATACTTTAACTCAATAACCTCAT
This sequence comes from Hippophae gyantsensis, assembly GCA_030763125.1. NCBI lineage: Eukaryota > Viridiplantae > Streptophyta > Magnoliopsida > Rosales > Elaeagnaceae > Hippophae > Hippophae gyantsensis. Next base: position 19,917,033 of record CM061032.1, on the reverse strand, counting down.
CTTGACATAAGTCACGAAGAAAATGAAATCTGACATCAATGTGTTTACTCATCCCGTGCATTATTGGATTTTTGGACAGTTTGATAGTAGACATGTTATCACAATAGATTATCATAAGACCGTCTTGCTTCATTCCTAGGACTTCAAACATGTTCTTCATCTAGATCCCTTGACAGGAGCATGATGTTACTACCACATACTCAACTTCAGTAGTTGACAGAGTGACTATAAGTTATTTCTTTGAGGACCATGAGATAGCTCCTGAGCTTAACATATAAGCATGGCTCGATGTGCTCTTTCTATCATTTAGATCTCCTACATAATCACTATCAGTATAAGCATAGAAGTCTGAGTTATCACCTTTCTTATAGAACACTCCATAGTCTAGTGTCCCCTTCATGTATCTTAGAATTTTTCTTATTGCATTCAGGTGCAACTATATTGGATTTTCCATGTATCTACTTATCAAGTTTACACCATGCATGATGTCTGGTCTAGTTGAAGTAAGATACATGAGACTTTCCACGATTTGTTTGAAGAAAGTGTTATCAACCTCTTTTCCTCCTTCATCCTTGCTGATTTTTAATCCAGGTTCAACTGGAGTCCCAATGGCTCGACATTCTACCATCTAAAATATTTGAAGCACCTAATGTGTGTATTTCTTTTGGTAAATTAAGTTACCAAAAGAGTTTTGAATTACTTCTATCCCCAAGAAGTAGTGCAACAGTCCTAGATCTATCATCTCGAATTCTTTCATCATTGAGTTTTTGAACTCATCCAACATTTTCTAATTATTTCCTGTATAGATTAGGTCATCAACATAGAGTGACACAATTATAAGTTTACTTCAAGTTCCAGCCTTAGTGTACAATTTATGCTCTGAGGGACATTTCCAAAAACCTAACTTGGCAAAATAGGTGTCGATTCTGTTGTACCATGCCCATAGAGCCTACTTCAGGCCATAGAGTGCTTTCTTCAGCTTTAGCACTTTTTTTTCTTCCTTTTGAACAAAACCAGGAGGTTGTTCAACATAAACCTTTTCCTGTAATTCTCCATGGAGAAAAGCAGACTTTACATCCATCTGTAGAATCTTCCAGGATTTCTTGACAGCTAAGGATATGAGCATCCTTATGGTTTCATGCCTTGATACAGGTGCAAAGACTTCATTATAGTCTATGCCATGTTTTTGTTTGTATCCTTTAGCCACCAAACGGGTTTTATACTTGTTAACTTCTCCTCTTTCATTCACTTTTGTTTTGAACACCCATTTTACCCCAATTTGCTTTTTCCCTTTAGGTAAATCAATGAGATTCCAAGTGTTATTTTTCTTAATTAATAGTATCTCAATGTCCATTGCCTCCTCACATTTATCTTCCTTCACAGCTTCATCAAAGGTGATGGGATCACTGCCAATAAACAAGGCAAAATTGGCAGTCTTCATCTGAACCACTAAAAGTTGTCTCATAGTTCATCATCCATGGAGGCCTTGTCACTATTTGAGTGTTTATCAAATTGTAAACCCTCCCTTCTTTAGATTCCTCATCACTTTGAGTTGATGTGTGAGCTTGAGACTCTTGTGGTGATGATAATGGCTGAGTGATTTGAGTCTTAGTCATTTGAGTTGTCTTTTCATCATTTGCTTCACTTTCCATCAGCACATTCGTTGATGTTTCTGGTTGTTCTTCTCAATTCTACCTTTTGTCCTCATCAAACACCACGTCACGGCTTATCACTATCTTTCTTAAAACTGGGTTAAACAGTTTATAAGCTTTTGACAATTCACTTACCCCTAGGAACACACATTTCTCAGTCTTATCTTCCAGCTTTTCCTTCTTTGATCAGGTATATGTGCATATGCTATGCAACCAAATACCTTGAAATGATCTACAATTGGATTCTTTCCATTCCATACTTCTTGTGGAGTCATGTTCTTAACAGAAAATGTTGGACTTCTATTAAGAATGTAAACTATCCAACAAATAGCTTCAGCCATAAAGCTTTGGGAAGCTGTCCTGTTGCATGTAAAATCTTTACCATATTGACTATGGTACGATTCTTCCTCTCACATACACCATTTTTTGTGGTGTATAAGCTATGGTTAGTTGTATCTTAATGCCTTTCTCATTACATAACTCAAAAAACTCCTTAGAATAGAATTCTCCTCCTCGATCTATTCTTAGACATTTGTTCTTTTTTTTGTTTGTGTCTCCACTAGAAAAGTGAAGTTTTTGAAAGCTTCAAAAGCTTCTAACTTTTACTGCAAGAAATACACCCAAACTTTTCTACTGTACTCATCTATGAAGGTTATGAATAATCTTTTACCTCCATTAAATGTAGGGGACATTGGACCACAAAGATCTGAGTGAATCAGTTCCAGGATCTTGTGAGCTCTTGTTGATTTTACTGTAGGAAACATATCACAATCATGTTTCCCTATGATGCAATTCTCACATGTTATTGAGGAAGGAATTGTGATTTCAGGTAGTCCTTCCACTACATGTTTCTGTTTTAGGGTCCTGAGGCCGTTGAAATGAAGAATAATGTATCTCTCATGCCATCTCCACACTGAAATATTTTCTTTGGCCATCAGACATGTTTGCATTGATTTAATTTTGAGAGGAAAGAGTCGATTTTTTGTCATCTTCACTATTGAAATTGATCCACGTTTTGGATCATAAATCTCACACTCTCTCTTTTTAATTGTGATCGTGTAACCCTTGTCTTGCAACTGGCCATTACTTAACAGATTTATTTTTAGGTCAGGTATGTAAAATACATTAGATACTACCTCAATGAACTCATTCTTAGTTCTTATTTGAATAGTTCTTTTTTCTTCAACCTTCACAGTTGATCGATAAAAAAAACTAACAAAGTGGTGAAACTTTCATTTAGATTAAAGAATGATGACTTACAACCCCTCATATGGTTGCTACAACCTGTGTCCACGTACCAGGTGTCTTCATCTGTGTCTTCCATTGCATGGAATGCCATCAAAAAAGTCTCATCCTCTTTCTCCTTTCCCTTTTCTGTAAAGTTGCATCTCTTACTATTCTCTTTGGTCATTTTTGTGTAACACTTATTTTTGCAATGGCTTAAGTTCCCACATTTGTAACATTCGACCTTTGATTTTTCGAAATGTCTCTTCTTGTTTTGATCATCATCCCTTCGAGTCTGAGAAAATGATTTAGTTTCTTCTCTACTCCACTCCCTATTTTCATCTTTTTTGTAGTTTATGTTGTAAGAGTGTTATCCTCGACCTTTTCCACTTCCATCACGATCTCTACCTCTTCCTCTTGTGTTTGAAGACTCATTAAAGGTGGAAACCTTCAGTGCCTGCATTTCTTCAACTGCATTGATCCTGTTAATTATTTTCTCATGTATGAGCAAGGAACTCTGCAGTTCATCTATGGACATATCTTTAACTATATTAGCCTCCTCAATTGAGCAGACCACATAGACGAACTTGGGAGTCATGGACCTTAGTATTTTCTCAACCATAATGTCATCTTTGGTTTTCCAAATTAGTCAGTTATTATTTCTCCTTTCTTCATCTGAAGATTTTCAAAATCTCTTCTGAAAGTTTGAAGTTGCGCCCACTTCACTCTATTGAAGCCCTGGTACTTCTTTTTCATAGAGTCCCAGATGTCCTTAGCCATATCCTTGTTAAGGATTGTCTCTAAAATAGACTTGTCAATTTCCTGATATAGGAAATTCTTTACCTTTAGATCCTTTAATTTTAGTGCATCATTTTTCTGCTTCTGTTGAGCAGAAACCTCTGAACTGTCCAGTTTAGTCTCTCCAACCCTAGTTTTTATAAGATCCCAAAATTCCTTGGATCTTAGGAATTTTTTCATTAGTATATTCCAATGATCGTAGTGACTAGGGTTGAGCATCGGTTCGAAATTGACAATTTTAAGGCAATCCGAATCTGATCCGATTCGAAGCAAATTATGAATTATTCAATCCGAATCTGATCCGCAATAAATGTCAATCCGAACAAATCTGAATCCGCCAATTTTAAGACAATACGAATCCGATCCGATCCGTTGTAAATTATGAATTATTCAATCCGAATCTGATCCGCTGTAAATGACAATCCAAACAAAAATGAAAAATATTTTCCACATAAATTCAAAAGTAATTTACAACATGATTAAAAATAATTCAACAAAAATGATCAAAAAGAAAAAAATTCAATATAAATTACATAATTTAACTCAAATATCTATAGTAATAATTTAACTCCAAAAAATTTAATATCAATTGCATAATTTAGCTTCTTTTAAGTATGTTTCAAAGCCTAAAATGTAAATTCCAACAACAAAATCTATGTATTCTTTAGGAGCATCCAACTCATCAGTTAATTTTTGGATAATGCTTTCTTTCTCAATTGCACAAGATTTCAATGAGTTAGTATCATGAAGTGTCTTTCTATGCTTTCTTTAAAGGTTCAAATAAACAATCTTATCCAAAAATGCTTTCCCTTTTAGTTTCTTGTTGACACAAGAAATAACTTGTTGACAAACTTTCAACTTCATATTTCAATACTTCCTAGGAAATTTATTGGCTTGGGCTTTGCTACGTTTGGACTTGAACAAGTTTTGATCTTTTTCAAATTCAGAGTGGAATTTGATACGTCTTTTTCTTGGCCTTCTTTGTCCAATTTTCTCTTGATTGCCATCTTCAAATCTTGGTGACATCCTACTCCATTTATAATTAAAGAGTTAGAGATTAAACACATGAAGCATTATAAACCAAGAAAATAAAGTGATATGAGAGATGCATGACTCATAATGAAGGTGTTCATAGAGTGTCCCATTAGAAGCATATTCAAAAACAAGTATATTAGCCACAACCAAAGGCACCAAAGCATGTTCTGCCACTAGGAGATCCAAAAATAGATCCATGATACACATATAAGAAGCCAAGAATGATAGCTACAACAATAAGAGAAGTGATTGCACGGTAATGAGGACACTTTATGAACAAAAAAAGGAAGTATAGATACACGGTAATGAAGACGAAACAAAACTGAACTCTCATTGTTATGAAATCAATGCAACAAAAAAACTGACAAAAGCTCAAGCAACTCAATGAATTAACAATACTTATAGATCTGGGTAAAATGAATCTCCATTTTGAATAAATCGATTGCATAATCTAATGAAATTCATCCATTTTTCTCAACAATAATGTACAATCAAACTCTCACTTTCAAAACCCATCAAATTCACATCTCTATGAATCAAACCAATCAAATTAACAAAACCTATATTGTAAACCGAGCGAGATCCAGAAAAGAATGAAAGAAACTAATAAGACCCAGAAAGCTAAACATCAAAATAATAAAAACCCAGCTACAAAAGAGCAAAATCTTACTCGATTTGGAAGAAAGAACGAAGCCGAAATAGTAATGGTATCTAAAGAGCTAAGGGGTACAACGAACATCGACATGCGACAGACGATAGACGATAGGTGAACAACGAACACCGAGTAGTGACAGGTGAACATCGATTGGAACAAGCTACTAGAACTAGCAACGGGGGTGGAGTCGACTCGAGTATGAGAGACAGAGAGATATGGCGACTGAAATTTTTTTAATTAGGGTTTCAGTTTTGTTAAGACTAAAGTGATGGAGTCGCGTAGAGTATATTAGCTTAGGTTATTAATTATTATATATATATATTAAATATATCGGATCAAATCGAATTATATGGATTTGAATATATTTAATCTGAATCAGATTGATAAAATCCAATCCAAATCCGATCTGACTTTGAATCGAAACCACTTAATTTTTTTGAATTAAATCGGATTTTTTGGATTGATCGGATATTTTGCTCACCCCTAGTAATGACCATCGAATTTGGGAATAACTGGTTGGACAAAACTTCCATTTTCTGTAGCCATCTTATTGCTGCAAGGCTTTGGTTTGATGTGATTTTTTTTATTCAACCCCCTTCTTGGCTCTGATACCAGATGTTGGGTTAGTTTTCTAAGCCCTTCTCTTATTCATCTTAATTTTAAAGATTGAGTTCACACACATTTTGGAGACTCAGAACAATTTTTCTGCTGCTATTTCCAGCTTCTTATTATATCAATTTATAGGAAACAAACTATTAAAATTTCAATAGTTTTATAGAATTTCAAGAACGAAGAACACCACTTCTTAAAACTAGAAACTCATACTCACATTACTTATGAAAACATGAAACATATCACTCATGAAAACATGGAACACTTCACTCATGAAAACATAGATCGCTGAAAACAATCATAAAATTAAGGGAGTAGCAGCAACTACTTTCAACAAGTTTATCGATTTTTCCTATAGGATAAATCTTTTATAGTATTATTTAATTTAAGATAAGTAATGCATTATTTTTTTTTGTATAAAAATTATATAAAATCCAAAAATTTAAAATCTTATAATTATTTTAAATTAGTATATAATAAGAATCTATCAATATTGTTTAATATAAAAAAGTTATATATTTATTATTTCATATATTTTATTTTTTTACTTTTTACATAAATATTATTTGTTTTTATTTTTTTATTGACTCGAATTTTTTTTACTTCTATTATGATTTTTCTTTTATAATAATATTTAAAATATTTAATAGATACTCGTTTCTATTAAGAATTTTTGATATGTATTTATAAAATTTTTAAATGAAGATAGAAATTAAATTTTAAATTGTAGATGAAAAAGAGAGTGATAATGTCTATGTATGTTTTTGGTTTGAAAAGGAATGATTTACTAGATCTATAAGAATTATTTTTATACTACCATAGTATGCACTATTACAAGGATTAATTTGTTACTTTCTTTTTATCAATTATCAAAAAATTGATGAATGTCTTTTAAAAAAAAAAAACACTATTGTCCTCCTTTCGTCTCATTCATACACAACCTCGACATTCCTTTGCATGAAAACAGTACAAGTCCAGATTTTTCAATTGTCATTCGTCCAGCTCACTGTTGTCACCATCCGTAGCTCAATAGTCAACTCCTCTTTTTTCACACACCACTTCAGTCCAAGTGAGTTCTATTAATCTTAAAAAATATACTCTGTGTTTCAAAGTGAGTGAGTTCAAATTATCAATATCATTTTTTTATTTTTATTTTTTGCAATTTAACACAATTTTTTAACTTTTTTGCTAGGTAAATTGTAAAAAAACTCTTCTATGATATCTATAAAATAAATTTAACCAATAATCTTAAATTTATTAATTTTTATTATTAACTAACATAATAAGAGGGGTTTTTTTTATCCTAATTGATAAAAAGTACTAAATATTTTTTATTCTAACAATATTTTTAAAATAAAATAATAACTATAATAATATGAATAATAACTAGTATCCATACGTATTTGTATTTTATTATAATATTATATTTTTAATTATTATAATATGTTTAAAATTTAAATAAAAATTAGTATATAATATATAAGAGAGTTAGAGGTGAAATGATTCTATAGATCTATTTAAATTAGGAAATTTGATTTGATTTATCCGATTCAAATATGTTTGGATCGATAATTTTTGAAATCGAATTGTTTGGAATTAAAAATTATACAATTTGTTTGGATTTATATCGGATTCAAATTGATAAATTTTATAATCTGTTGTATCTAATCTGGATCAAATTGCTATTAAATTATAAATAACTACAAATTTATTTTATAATATATTATATTTAAATATTATACATATTATAATTACATTATATTACTATTTTATCTTAAAAATAAATATAAATATTTATATTTAATAATTATACAAACAAACTTGTTATTCTTTTGATTTTTTTAATTGTGATAATAAATAATAAATTTTACTACAAATACATCAATTTGAAATTTAAATATTATGTATGTTATGTTTTATATATGATAATAATTTATAAATAAATTTCAGTATCAATATGACCTTATTCAATCCCAAAAATTATATTTCTTCGAATATGTATTGATTTGGATTGAAATTTTTTAAATTTAATTCATATTAATAAAAAATAAACAATTTTGATCTGTTACTCACCCCGAATAAGAGCCTTATAATGAGCGAGGACTCCAAAATTACTTGAGACAACCCTATTATGTAATGAAACATTTGAGTCTATATATGATGTATTCTTACTTTAATGGAAAAATTTATTTCAAGATGAAATAATTATTGCACCATTTAAATTATAAGGTTATTCTTTTATTATTCAATCAGAATATTTTTAAAAAATAATATTTTTAAAATTTATAATCATAAAAATAATAATTTTTATGTTCACTTCATATATTTTTACTATTAAAAATATATTGGATATTATTTTATTTTAAACGTTTTCATATTAAATATCATTTAAATTAAATTATAAGTATTTAAATATATTTAATATTAAATATCATCTAATTAAAATTAGATTAATATTATTATCGTGTTATTTTTATTGTTATAAGTTTTAAAGATATTTTTTAACATATTTTTTTTTACGTAGGTGAGGTATGATATCGGTAAAATATAATGGTTAAGGAAATGAATGCTATCAAACCATAATTCGTTATTCAATTTACCTATGATTAGAAAAATAAACGAAGGTTATTAATATTATCCTAATTATTTTTGTTATTACAATTTGCTTGAAATGATTGTTTTATTAATTTATGAATTATTGCTTGATTGATGTGTCAACAATGAAATGGGTACGGCGGAATTATTATTTACAAAAATAAACTGTAATTTCTGAGTCAAGTTTAATTAGTTCCATACTTTAAGTAAGAGATAAATAAATTTAAATTGTAATTTTTTATTTACATTGAACATACTAATATATGGGAGAGATACTTAGATTTTTTTCCTCAAAATATTAGATAAATCTTACTCAATTTTTTGTTAAAAATAATTATAATATCCTTAAATTCTAACATTTTTTTATTAGAATATTTTTTCAATTATAAGATAAGGAATTTCAAGCTTTTTATTATATATAATTTTTTCCCAAAAATTTTAAGTTATAGTTAATTAAACATTTGCTAACAAATGCATTTTCAGATAACATTATTAATTTTGTATTAATTTAATTATTTTTATTAAATTATCAAGTTTAATTAATTTAATTTAACAATTATAAAATTAATATGTTTATTATATTATTGAATATTTTTTAGATTATTAGTTTAATTGAATAGTGTAATATATTTTATAAAATATGTTTGTTTTTAATTCTTTATGCTTGTATATATATTAATTTTTATTAGAAATAAAAATATATGCTTTTCTCTAAAATATAATATATATTTATTTTTATAACATCAAAAATAGATATATAGAGATTTTTTGAAATTTAGTTTTAGGGTCATTAAAGTTTGCTAGGATGTCTTCTGATACTCCAAACTTGTTTCCACTCGATCTTTCCGCCTAGTGGGTCGTCAAACTTCTCAATGTCAACTCTTGTCCCATTCAGACCTTTAAAACACCTTCGTTTTAATATCCGACCCATATAGCCTCTCGATTATTATCTATGGCGTTCCTTCTCACAATGATGATTAACTAAAACCTCATTCGCTCATTCTCTCCATACTTTTGGTTTCAACCAGGTACTCCTAGGTTATTAATTTTGTATTACTTTCTTTGTTTCCTTAATTCTTTTTATGTTGTGATTTCAAGCAGTTTTTTTCTTTTATTTTTTAAATTATTTTCTATGGAATGTGTATTAACTTCGTAAAAGTGCTTTGAAATCTTAGCTTTGTGGATTTAGTTTATTTGTACCCGAATTCTGAGTATGTGCTTGAAATTTTTAGCTCTGTTACGGTTTTTTTGTATTTTTATTTTTAATAGGCAGTTAGTTTTGCTTCATTTTCCATTTTCTAGTGGTTCTGCTACAGTATCAAATGCATGTTTATAGAACTCACAATTAGCAGTAATTATGATGTGAATCTGCAAATGTTGGAAGTTCTTGATTGCATTTATTATTTTTGTCTATATTGGTTTTCAAACCAACTTTGTTAGTGCATCAGGGCTTATTAGTTTCTGGTCATTTAGATGAATGAGCACTGCAAGTAGAAGTTGTTATCTGTTTTTGTAGCTTACTTAGTTTAACTATTTGATTTGACTTTGTGTTTGCTTTCTGGTTAAAATGCCGCATCATAAATTTTTAAAAGTTAGACTTTTAATCAGCTAAGTTATTCTGAATTTTGAAAGTATTTTGTGCATTGCATTAGTTTAGTTATAAATGTTTGATTGGTTCCTCCAGGATGCCATCTTAGTCTATGTACTTGTGTGACAATTTGGGGAATGGAATCATGTGTGCTTATGCCTATCAGTCTTTCTGTGTATCTTGGTTTTCTTCTTATGTATGAAGACGTAAAATTTGACTGAATTATGTTCTATTATCAGAGGATTTGAGTTGATAGGTTCAGTTAATAGCAAACGGTCTCCAAAGGATGAGTGCTTATATCATAGGCGTGCTTGTTCCTATAGTATTTACTATAATTTTTCGGAGTACTAAGCCTACTAAGAAAAGAGGGCTGCCTGTTGATGTTGGTGGAGAACCTGGATATGCAATCCGAAACCGTCGGTTCACTTCCTCCATACAATCACATTGGGAGGGTATATCAACTCTTGCAGAACTTTTTGAGCAGTCATGCAGGGATTTCCATAATAAAAGATTGCTTGGAACCCGGAAATTGATCTCTAGGGAGATTGAAACCTCGAAAGATGGACGATCCTATGAAAAGCTTCATTTGGGAGATTACGAATGGCTTACTTATGGGAAAACATTTGAAGCTGTGTGCAATTTTGCTTCTGGTCTAGTTCAGCTTGGGCACAAAATGGAAGAACGAGTAGCTATCTTTTCTGACACTAGAGAAGAATGGTTTATTGCATTACAGGTGACACTAGAGAAGAATGGTTTTACTTGTGAAGATTAATCCTTTCCTTTTCTGCATTCTATGATACTGATCATTATATTTCTATGTATTTCTCATATAAATATCTTGAACTTTCCAAGAACTTCCTCTAGTTAAGCGAATGGCATGTTTTTAGATCATCTCAATTGCATCTTCCATAAGTTAAATTTTGCATTGTGCAGTGCTTTGTTGGCTACGATGGTTCTTCGATAGCTTGTATGCATAAAAAAATTTAAATTTTAGATTGCGTCATTCACTCTAGCAAAGCTGTAAATGCATTTCTAATTTGGTTTTCTTAAATCAGGGTTGCTTTAGACGCAATGTCACTGTTGTGACTATGTATGCATCTCTTGGGGAGGAGGCTATCTGTTACTCATTAAACGAGGTTCTCTCTCTCTCTTTCTCTCTAGCATTTCCTTGTAATATGGTATATTGTTGAAGTCAAAACAGTGCATTTTACATGCCCTTGGAATCCCACTTTTGCCTTTCTACTAGAGAGGAAGATAGTTTTCCCATATTTATTTTGTACAGGCATCGCAGGGCATAGCTGTGGGATAGTATTCCAATAAATTTTGCTAGCTTTTGCTGCTACCTCCATGCGTTTTGTTTACTTTGAAATTATCTCCTCATGTGTACTTATACTTAAGTCTCAAAGATGCAAATGTGTAAATTGTATGCGCTTTTTATTGTTTGCCCTTTTGATGTAGCCTTTAACTTTCCAATGTAAGATATATGTTTTTTATGTGGACAACTTTGTATTCTGTTTTTCTTTGTTGTTTTACATTGAAGTAGATTCTCAATTAGAAGCTTAGGAAAAAAAAGAACAAAATCAAAGGGATATGCTGGTATATAGACAGTACACGTTTTTCACTTTTATTCATGTTCTTCATTCTTGTATCACATTGCATTTTCTTTATATTTATTTTCCAGACAGAGGTTACAACTGTAATTTGTGGGGCAAAAGAGCTGAAGAAACTTGCGGAGATAAGTGGACAAATTGATACTGTGAAACGCATCATATGCATGGATGACGAAGACCTATCAATTGACTCATCTGTACAACAGAGCTACAAGTGGAGTATAACTTCATTTGCTGATGTGGAGAAACTTGGCCAAGAACATGCTGTTGATGCTGATATGCCTCTTCCTGCTGATGTTGCAGTCATTATGTATACTAGTGGGAGCACTGGATTACCAAAGGTCAGAAGCATCTAACATATACTTAGCCTCATGTTCCTGTAGATTCTTTGTTTCTGACTGGGATTTTTCATCTTGGTTGGTTTGCATATTTTAATTATTGAATTAGAGAGCTATTAAACTCTTGAAGCTTGGTACAAAATCTTGTCATCATTGCTGCAAGTTTTTGGATAGATTTTGATACTTGGCATTGATCACCATTGCAAGTATTTTTGTTAGCTTGCTACAAATAGGTGAGAATGGTGATCCTTCAATTGCACCATCTTGTAGGTACTGTTGGGGATAACCTTTGTCTATCCCTACTTAACTTTGGAGAACTTGTTTTCTTTTGAAGTATATTCGGTATTTATGCATGTATGCATGTATGTACACACGTGATATGTATGTACGTACTTGTGTGTATTTGTTCTCTTGAAGATTGTAATTATTAACACTTACAATCGGTTGTCCCCGTAAGGAATAAGAAGTTGGCAAGTTATCTCTTTCTGCAACACCCATAAAGTCTAGGGTTCGGGTTTTTTTTAATTTTTAATTTTTATTCGTGGTTAGAATTCTTTGTTGAGGTGTTTTGCAACTATACCAATAATATCTAAAATACCTGCTTATTGTTGCTTGTGATGATGGTCATAAGTTTGGCAGTCTTTGAGGGTTGAAGGGCAAAAGTGGGGGTAGTGGACATTCTATATCTGAGCTTAAGGCTTTTTCGTAGGGTTCAATTCATACCTGGATGAATGATTCCTCCTTTGTCTCCAAATTTTGCAGATAATGCTTCTGTGTTCTATAATATTTGATGGTTTTGCCTGTTTGTATGCTTATTCTAAGTTTCACCAATTGGTGGCTTTTTATGGATATTACTCTCATGAGAAACAAAAGGGCTAACGTATCATGTTTAACCATAAAATGTGGGCTACCTTTGCCACTCTTACTCCATCCTTAGTTTTCTACTTTGTACAGGGTGTAATGATGACACATGCCAATGTCCTTGCTACTGTATCTGCGGTCATGACAATTGTTCCTAGTATTGGAAGCAAGGATGTCTATCTTGCATATCTCCCCTTGGCTCATATCCTTGAGATTGCAGCCGAGGTACGGAGAATCACATAAACTGGTTTTCTAGTGCTGCTGCAGCTGGGCCAACAAGCATTTTCAGTTTATAATCAGTTTCTCAGTTCTTCTTGATAGTTGTTTATTTTTAGTTATATTGCCTTTCTTTGATGTTGTAGAATGTGATTTCTGCCGTTGGAAGTGCTATCGGATATGGATCCCCTTTGACTCTTACTGATACATCAAACAAGATAAAAAAGGGAACCAAAGGGGATGCTTCTGTGCTTGTGCCAACTCTAATGGCAGCTGTCCCGGCAATTCTTGACCGTGTTAGAGATGGAGTTCACAAGAAGGTTTGCAGATTTTATACACCTGTACAATTACATAAAAACACACATCGGTCATGTGTGTGCATGTTTGTTTCTAACCTGTCCTTGAATCATTGTCCGTGTCATTACTACTAACTGTGAAAAATGCTTCAGGTAAACATAAAGGGTGGGCTAGCCAAGAGATTGTTTGACTTGGCATATGGTCGCAGATTGTCTGCAGTGAATGGAAGTTGGTTTGGTGCTTGGGGCTTGGAAAGGCTTTTATGGGACTTTCTTGTGTTCGGCAAGGTCCGTGCGATTCTTGGTGGTCGTATCCGTTTTATCCTATCTGGAGGTGCTCCTCTATCTAGCGATACTCAAAGATTCATCAACATTTGTCTTGGGTCAGTATGAGCAGTACCTTACACAAAGTAGGCTATGAAAACCCACACTAATATGTCAATTTCTTGATAACTCTCCATTGATGACATTGGATGAATGGTTCTGTTTTTAGATAAACACAAAACCATTAACTTCGAGCACCAACTTATGACAACATGGCAGAAGTTTCAATGCATTAAAAAATTCTCTCTCTCTCACACACACACACACAGCACGCACACACACACACACACAGCACAAGCACGCACACACACACACACTCACAGCACAAGCACGCACACACACACGCACACCACACACACACACACAGCACGCGCGCGCACACACACAGCACAAGCACAAGCACAAGCTACAACTAATATAAAAATGAAGATTCACTCATTGCAAGGGAATTTTTTAGTAACCCATATGGTCGCTTCTTAAAAAAAATAAAAATCTATGGTCCAAATTCTACACTCAATTTCACATGTTATTCCAAATTTTGTCTTTGAAGTCTTACTTTTTAATTGTAATGCTTTTTACAGTGCTCCCATAGGCCAAGGGTATGGTCTCACAGAGACTTGTGCTGGTGGAACATTTTCTGAGGTTGATGATACATCTGTTGGTCGTGTAGGAGCTCCACTTCCTTGTTCATTTATAAAGGTAAGTATTATCTTAAGAATCTACTCATTGTATCCTCAAGGAACTTGGGCAGATGATTCTCAAATAGTGCTTGAATTTTTTTTTTAACTTCTGTTCTGCTTCTCTGTTGGAAACTTTTTATGGCTCAAGTTTTCCTACATTTCTGAAGACCTGTCAGCTGTAATGAGTTCATTATTTGAGTCACTTTTGGCCCTTAAAGAGGGGCATCCAATTATTAGAAGTTTTAAGCTAAGAGCCTTAGGGAATAAATTGTTATCATGCATGTGAGATAGTCTAAGGAGCGATTCATGTTGATGGGAGAGAAAAACTGAAAAGAACTAAGGAGGATCTACCATGTGTTTCGCCCCTAAACTATCTTCTTTGTTGTAGGCCACAAATATAAGAAGAAAAGTAACTGAAAAAACCAATTTTTGCAATTAGTCCAGAATATCACTTACATAAAAGGGTTAGTTTACAGAGCTCATCCTCTGAAAAAAAATTTCTTTGGTCATCTGTTCCCCTCACTCTTCCACTCGTCTTTAAGGCATGCCCTTAGGTTTTCAACTTTTTAACTTGGTTTTATGCCCTAACTTGACATATTCTTGAATATATAAAATGCATTTTGATCCTACAAAATACAGTGTAGATGCATCCATTTCACAAAAGAATTATTCATAATATTGTTTAGCAGGGTTATGATGGCTGTGTCACAGTAATTTGGCATTGTGTTGAAGTAGAAATAAGTCAATAACTACATAACTTCTCTCCCCAGGGTGCTTATAGTTCATCCTGTCTAATATATGTTCTTGTGATGTCTTCCTTTTTAGTTCTCTGTATCTCTTTTTAAATTTTAAACATGTCTTAAATATTTTGGAAATTGCATTGGATTATCTCATTCATCCTGATCATTACATTCAGATGGTCGATTTTTTTAATTTTCACATAAAATAGTTAACATTTGGTCCGTTGCATGTTCTTGTCCAGTTAATTGATTGGCCTGAAGGTGGATATCAAATAAATGATTCACCAATGCCACGTGGAGAGATAGTCATTGGTGGACCCAACGTTACCCTTGGGTATTTCAAAAATGAAGATAAAACGAAAGAATCATACAAGGTAGGCTGTTAAAGTTTCTTTTTTTAATGTTTATTCTTTGATGGGTAGCATAATTACGAAAGGCAAATATTAGTCATAGTTATTTATATCTACTCTTTTTTGCTTCTGGAAAGGTTGATGAGAGGGGAATGAGGTGGTTCTACACAGGTGACATAGGGCAGTTCCATGCTGATGGATGCCTGGAGATAATTGACCGTAAAAAAGATATAGTCAAACTTCAACATGGAGAATATGTCTCCTTAGGAAAGGTACAAAGGCTTCAAGATGAAATGTATCTTTTACGTAATTGCCTAGGGACTAATATCAGTTCACAGGTTGAGGCTGCTCTCTCTATCAGTCCGTACGTAGACAATATCATGTTGCATGCTGATCCTTTCCACAGTTATTGTGTGGCTCTAGTGGTTGCTTCACGTAACACGGTTGAAGATTGGGCTTCAAAGCAAGGAATTACTAACTCGGATTTTGCGGATCTCTGTGAGAAAACAGAAGTCATTAAGGAAGTCCAGGCATCACTATTACAGGTTTGTCTTCCAGATAAAGTCAGCCTATCCTAAAACTATGAAGTTGGGAGCAGGCATGCATCTGCTGCTCTATGAGCTCTCTGCTCTCATATCATTATATAAGTAATATTTTGAAATCAAACTTTTTGTCCTGCAGGGGGGAATATAGATTTTGTCTCATATTGGACAGGAAGCCAAAGAGATATCTCCATAAAATTATTAGAACATTTATAAAAAACTAAAAGGAAAAAACTGAACTTTGACAATTTTTTTCCTTTTTGGTGGAACACACCAGATGTTATGGGTATTGTTAAAAAATTATAGATTATGACATTTCCCTCGCCTCATAGGAATGCCTTTTATCCAGCTATCCTTGTCATCTGGTATACCTTGTCAAGATGTGGTTTAGATATTTAAGTTAATTTCATTACTTGGGATTAGTTTCAGAGTTTCCTTATTGAGTTTGCTAGGATTTACTTTCTTAATTACTCTTTCTAGTGTAATGGAAATATAAAGGAAAATTTCTCAAGAAGATGCATCCAGAACAACCTGCCAACTCTGTAATTTCTTAATTTTCTGAATGATACTGAAAGTGATTGTGCCGAGAAGCATATTAGAGGAACCTGGTTCTTTCCTTTCAAAACGAAACGGATACAATAAGTAGAAGCTTTGCAAAATCAGGAGCATAATGCAGCTTTATAGTCTATCCCCAATTTATGTTTTTTCCTCACATTAATCATTAGTATTACCTTACTTCGTACACATTGATAATTCGTCTGGAACTCTACCGTACTTTAACCTCTCCTATGTCCCTGCACGGAGTGAGCCCTATGGTGCTTATAGTGAAAAACTAAGGCTGCACCATTATCTATACATCTTTCGACCTTTGGTTTTGTGAATTGTTGAGACAAACATGAGAGATTAGTTATCTAGAGTTGCTTGGACAAAAGCATGTGATTGCTAACACGCGATTAAAACCACAAGTGAGTAACTATCTAAGTGAGGGTTAAAGGTATAAAGAAAGGGGTTCTTGATCAGCTGTATCTAGTGCATTGTAAGACTGGTTTGAGGTCTCTATATGTAGTGCTAATTAGTGCAAGTGCTTAGTATGTTTTTATAGCTTTGTAATCAAGTCTTGTAAACCTCTCTACTCTTGTGAGTTTTGTTCCTATATTTGTGTAGTGATTGTAGACTCTTTAAGATAGTTAGCACAGGAAACCAAGGTGCATGATTGCAGGCTTTTTCTGTGAAGAACTAGTATATTAGCAGGTGTTGATCACTACTATTTGTAACATTTCATCTTCATAGTGGATTGGAATTGTGCTTGGTTCCCACGGAGGTAAGGTCCATATTTTGTGGACGTGGAACCACGTAAAAAATTGGTGTGTCTGATTTACTTCAATGCTGTTACATTTCTTGTTTGCTTGGTTGCACACATGCATCGGATCTAATACTGGTAGTGTAGTTAAAAAATCGGTGATTTTCTAATAATTGTTGGTATCATACCTTCTTTTTCTTGATCCCAAGGAAGAGCAATAATCTTGGTTTCTTGAAGATTATTAAGAAAGGGAAGTGTAGTGTTAGTTCTTGGCAGATTGTGTTATTAGTATGGCATCTATGAAGTATGAAGTAGAAAAATTCGATGGTTTTGGGGACTTCTCTCTTTGGAAAAGGAAGATAAAGAATGTACTCATACCTATGTTACCTAGACTCGGCATTTTGCCTACCCAAACCCGTGTTGACACGACATGACTTGGTTGCAGGTGTGGGATATGTGTCGGATGTGGCAAAATATTTTAAGACTCTGCATGCTTCCATGGTGGTAGGTGAATAAAGAAGAAGAAGAAAATAGTGTAGGCAACAAGCAAGATGCTGAAAGGAGACATCTTAAATAAAAGAAATCCTAATGCACATTAGACAATGAGCTGGGCTTGATACAAATTAAAAAAGTCCTATTACAAATACAAGTTAAAAAACATGGAATATAAAAGAAAGAAAGATGGGTTGGGATTCAAAGTTTTTTAAAATGGATAGGGGCTAGATATTTTTTCCAAATGGCTATAGGTTGGATTTTTCTTTTTCTAATGAGCTAAGATTGAACATATAAAATTAATTAAGAGTTTTTACTTTTGTGAAAGAAAATAATGGACTAGTTAATTTCAAATTACACATTTAATTAGATAAATGAGATGAATGAATAAAAATAATTTAAATTTAAAAATAGAAATTATGTAAATGAAAATGATTAAAAATACATAAAATATTAATATATGAATATAAAATATATAATATATAATAATTTATATAATATGGTGTGTCCCTGCAGTATTGTCTTAAAATTAGACACTTATTATCTGTGTTCTCGTGTCTTAGAATTTTATAAAATGAAAAATGAGATCTCTGGACACATCCATATTAGACCCTTCTTCCCAAGTCCATAACATAGACTTATACAACAAGAAAGAAATTGATAGGGCATTAGAGGAAGATTTTCCTGCAAATATGAAAAGAATGTAAAGAAAAGGAAGCTGAAGAAAGCAAGTACTTGCATTGAATTATACCTAACTGATAATGTTCTTTGACAGATTCAAGATCTTTCAACAGCAAAAGAAATATAGGGCAACCTAGGTACTCTCTTGATCATAACACCTTATTGAACAAGATTTTCTTAAAAAAGAAGTTATTTGGCTTCAAGATGGATAAATCTAAGACTCTAGAATTCAGTTTAGACCAATTCAAGATGGTTAATGCTCAGTTTGCAAACCTTGATAAAAAGGTTGATGAGGAAGATCAAGTAGTCATATTATTGAATGCTTTATTAGAGGTTATAGTGAATTAAAAATTGCTATAAAGTATGGCAGGGAAAAGTTGAAATGAGATTTTGTAATATCATCCTTGAAGTTACGGGAACTCGAACGTAAAAGATAGAAGAAAATTTCAAACTCAAGTGAAGGGTTTTTTGTGAAGGAAAGATCAGAAAAAAAGAATGAAAACTATAGAGAAAGAAAGCACTCAAGATCAAAGTCCAAGAACAGAAAGCAATTGAGGTGTTTCATATCTCACAAAAAAGAACATTTTAAAAGAGATTATCCATTGAGGAAATCAAGAAACTCAAATGGTGATGGTTCTAATCATGGTGGAAATGCAAGTGTGGCTTTACAAGAATATGATAGTTTTGATGTTCTTGCAATAAGCACAACAAAGCCTGAAGGGGAATGAGTGATGGATTCTGGTTATTCTTTCCACACGTGTCCAACTAAAGAGTGGTTCTTATATTTACAAGAAAACGAGATTGGAAGGCTTCTTCTTGGAAACAATTATGAGTGTATAATCAAAGGTATTAGGACTTTTAAATTATTTCTGTTAGATAGCACGTCAAAGACATTGAGTGAAGTAATGTATGTCCCTGAGTTGAGAAGAAATCTAATCTCTTTATGAGCACTTGATGCAGTTGGCTGTTCAATAAAATTAGAACAAAGTATCTTGAAGGTAATCAAGGGTTTAATAGTGATAATGAAAGGTGCTAGAGAGAATAGTTTGTATATGTTACAAAAGGCAAGGCATTATACAAAAAAGGTGGTGCAATGTCGACTTTAACAAGTAGCAACTTTGAGTTATGGAACAAAAGATTAGGTCACATTGGTGAAAAAGGACTCTGTGAATTAAACAAACAAGGGCTGATTAGTGGAGTAGGGACTATGAGCTTGGCTATATGTAAGCATTGTATCTATGGGAAAAAGACCAAGCTAAAATTTAGCATTGGAAAACACTACAAAGCAAATGCTAGAATACATACATATAGTTTTATGGGAACCATCATCAATACCCTCATTAGATGGAAGGAGATACTACTTGAGTATTGTTGATGACTACTCAAAGAAAGTATGGACTTTTATACTTAAAAGCAAGATTGACACTTATGAAAGGTTCATGGCCTGGAAAACACTGGTGGAGAATCAAACATGGAAGAGTCTAAAGGCGTTGAGAACAAATAATGGGTTGAAATTTTGTAGCTTAGAGTTTAATAAATTTTGTGAAGAATGGGGGATACAAAGACATAAAGGAGTTGCTGGTACACCACAACAAAATGACTTAGTGGAACATATGAATAGAACCATTCTTGACAAGGTTAGATGTATGCTCTCAAGTTCAAAATTAACTAAAAGCTTTTGGGAAAAAGTTGTTTAAACAACCACCTATCTGATTTGTAGGTCACCTTCATCTGCAATTGAGTTCAAAACTCTAAAAGAAATGTGGCTAGCCAAGCCAACAAACTAAAGCAACATGAGGGTATTTGGATGCTTAGCATACTCACATGTAAATGAAGGAAAGCTAAAACTTAGAGCTAGGAAGTGTGTTTTTCTAGGCTACCCATAAGATGTAAAAGGTTGTAGGTTTTGGGACCTTGTGTCAAAGAAATGTTTTAATAACAGAGATGTCATTTTTATTGAAAATGCAACCCTTACAGATACAAAAGAAGACAAAACTGAGTATGCAGAAAAAAAGGGCATTGAATTTGAGGTGGAGCTTGCTAGGAAGAACCACATAGAACTAATAGATACTATTTTTGATTGAAGTTCAGTGGAGCCAAGTCAAAGAGAGTCAACCATTGAGCCTAATGGACTGGATATGACTAGACACGAGGAAAGAGACATTAAAAACACAGAACTATTCGTTGGTTAAAGACAAGGCTAAAAGAGTTTTAAAACCTGTGTGTTAAGGTATAGACATGTTGACTTAATTGCTTATGTATTTTATATCAGTGAAGAAATTGAAAATACAGAACCCATGACATACTCAGAGGCAATTAAGAGTTCTAATGTTGAATAGTGGAAGTTTGCAATGTTAGAGGAGATAAACTCTTTAATAAAAAATGGAACATTGGTATTAGTAAAGAAACCACCAAAATCTAGATTAGTTGGTAGTAAATGGGTGTTCAAGCTAAAAGAAGCTATTGAAAGGGTTGAACCATCAAAATACAAGGAAAGAATAATGGCTCAAGGATATTCACAAAAAGATGGGATAGACTATAAAGAGGAATTCTCACCTATAACTAAATATACAAATATAAGGATTTTGCTCTCAGTTGTGACTAGATTTGACCTACACTTGGAACAAATGGATGTCAAAACAACATTCCTTCATGGAGAACTAGATGAAACCATTTTTATGAAACAAACAGAAGGATTTAAGGTCAGAGGTAATGGTGATCACGTGTGTTGGCTTAAGAGATCATTGTGTGGACTTAAACAATCCCTAAGACAACAATACAAAAGGTTTGATACCTTTATGTAAAAACTGAAATTTGAAAGGTGTGAATATGATGCCTACTTATATCTCAGGAAAGAAAGAAGTGGAAACATGATTTATCTACTACTCTATATTGATGACATGTTACTTGCAAGCAAGGAGATGAAAGACAGTTCACTTTAAGACACTCTTGAAGTCATAATTTGAAATGAAGGATTTGAAAAGTGTAAAGAAATTTTTTGATATGGAATTGAAAAGAGTAAGAGAGCTAGGAAGGATGTATGTTTATCAATCGAGCTATATTGAGAAAATATTAAATTTTTTTTTGGGATATTTGAATCCAGTGTCTTCACCTCTAGTTGTTCATTTTAAATTTTCCAGTGTTCAATGCCTTAAGACCGAGAAAGAGAATACTTTAATGGAAAATGTTCCTTGCTCAAATGTTGTAGGTAGTTTGATGTAAGCCATGATTGGATCAAGGCCAAATTTAGCTCACTTTGTAAGTGTTGTGAGTAGATATATGTCAAACCTAGGAAAATAGGAGTGGGAATGAGTGAAATGGATTTTCAGATATCTAAAGGGAACTACAAAACTGGGCTTGATATATGAGCAAGCAAATGCAAGCACAAGATGTGTATACAAATGCTGACTTTGCTGATGATCAAGACAGAAGAAGGTCAGTGATATGATATGTATTAACTGTGTATGATAATCTAGTGAGTTGGAAGAGTAATCCTACTTTCAGTGGTATCTTTATCGATTATAGAATCAGAATATATTGCTTGTGTAGAGGCTGTCAAAGAAGTAGTATGGGTTAAAGAGTTAGTGAATAGATTAGAGTTGTGTGGAGATGTAGTAACTGTTTATTGTGATAACTAAAGTGTCATATATCTTTCTAAGAACCTTGTATTCCATGAAAGAACCAAACATATTGATATTAGGTTCCACTTTATCAAAGATAATAACACAAGGAATGGTAAAAGTGGAGAAAATATCGGCCGAAGAAAATCTCTCTAATATGTTGACAAAGGCACTAAATCCTAGTAAGTTCAATAACTGTTTGGACTTGTTTGGGGTCACCAAGATCTAAGGCCATTAAGCGGTTGGTACCAATGCACAGTATGAAGAGAGTGAATACACTATTTGAAGCATATTTTGTCTCAAGGTGGAGAATTGTGAATTGTTGAGACAAATGTGAGAGATGAGTTATCCAAATTTGCTTGGACAAAAGCATGTGATTGCTAGCACTCGATTAAAACCACAAGTGAGTAATTACTTAAGTGGGGGTTAAAGGTATAAGGAGATGGGTTCTTGATCAGCTGTATCTAGTGCATTGTAAGATTGGTTTGAGGCCTCTATATATAGAGCCAGGTAGTGCAAGTGCTTAGTATGTTTTTTTAAGCTTTGTAATCAAGTCTTGTAAACCTCTCTACTCGTGTGAGTTGTGTGCCTAGTGATTGTAGACAACTTTAGACAGTTAGAACAAGAAATCTGTGTGTACGATGGCATGCTTTCCTTGGTGAAGAACTGATTGTCAGGGGGTGTTGATCACTACTGTTTGTGACATTTCATCTTCATAGTGGATTGGAATTGTATTTGGTTCCCGTGGAGGTAAGGTCCGTATTCTGTGGACGCTGAACCACATAAAAACTGGTGTGTTTGATTTACTTTAATGCTATCACATTTCTTGTTTGCTTGGTTGTACACATGCATCGAATCTAATACTGGTAGTGTAGTTCAAGAACTGGTGATTTTGCTAACAGATTTGTCTTCTGTGAAGCTTAAAATTATTTTATACTAACTTACAGGCAGCAAAGAAGGCTTGTTTAGAAAAATTTGAGATCCCTGCAAAAATTAAACTGCTTCCTGATCCATGGATTCCTGAATCTGGCCTAGTCACTGCTGCTCTCAAGCTCAAGAGAGACGTCATCAGGAAGGCTTTCGTGGAAGACCTTGCTAAATTCTATGCATCATGATCTTGACAGAATTTGGGGGCAGTGGTTCCTGTCAAACAACTTTCCTAATTGCCTATGTGGAACAGGTTACCTACGATTTCCTATTTCATCATTTTGATAATTTTTCTGCTTTTGTACTCGGTACAACTTTTCTTCATGTATTTTGTTCATGTCTAGAAGAAGTGGTAGGAAAAGTCATGGACAAATTCTGAACGTGTATCATATGGTTCTTTGTTTACAGTATGTAAACTGATACTTTTGTATGTTCATTTATGTCTATAGCTCAATAAGTGGAAGCTATTTTGTAATTCCTATGAGGTCTGTAACTAAGGCAACCGACATAGTAACAAATGTAATGGTGTTTGGAAGTGGAAAAATGCAGGGATATCTTTATGTAGGCACTTGGGTTCCTTGAGGCCCATTATTGAAATTGCTTGTAGAGGTTTTGCTAGTGACAAAAGCTGACTAAGCTTTTGACCTAATTTCTAGTAATAAATGAAGATACAGCTTTTGGAACAACTTGATTGCCTCCATTAACTCCAAAATTAAACGAAATGGGGCAATAAGGTAAAGGTCAAAATCAAAGGGGAAAGAATAATTAGAAGGATCTTAAGAGATTGAACAAGACTGAACAAGTGCTTTGCAATTTTAAGTAAAACTTTTGAAGTAGACCTTAATCTAACTTGGTCCATGATGTGATCTGCACTTAAAGCCAACCTAAATGGAAACTACCCCACTCGCTTCCATATGTGACCATTACAACATGAAGGTTAATAGCTTGTTTTCCTCACTTGGTTTTTATGCATTATAGAGTTTCTTAGGTATGGATGGGTGTAGTTTGATTTTGCTCGATTTTTGCTTAAAATGTTAATCGAATTGTCATATGTTGGTTCGTTAAATCAAGAGTTGAAGTTGACTCATAAAATGTAGGTTAGAGAACATTAGATCAAAATTTTTATGTCGATTTGGTAGGTTTTGTTTACAATATAGACCTAATTTTTATAATGAGTTTAAATTATTTTGATTTATGTTAATGTTAAATGAAGGAATAAGATTTAATGTTTAATCAATAATTTAATTGAAAAAGTTTTATATTACCATTTAAATTAGAATTGTAGTGAAGAATTCTATAAAATGAGAAAAACGTTGAGAATTTAAGGATGGAAAGTAATTTATATATTCTATTAGTTGTATTTATTAAAATGAACACTAAAAAATAATAATGTAATTTATTTTACATTCTTAATTGACATAAAAATCGATCAAAAATTAGATGATCATATATATGATTTTGTGAAGAGATCGGGAGATATTGAATATAATTAGTTTTTGTCATAAATATGCTAGATATATAGATATTATAAATGGTTGAGAGTTGAAGTGAATATACTTATTTTTATGCTAATAAAGGAAAATAATTATAGGTAATTATAGGAAGTTAGTTAAAAGTACCGAAGTTATGGAAAAAATTATCTTATAAATAATTTATACCACTGAGCTTCATTTAATAGTTTTTAGTTTTGATTAGTTTCTCATACATGTTTCTCATGAAATATGCATATATTTTATAATAATTAGGTTATTTCAAGCTTGCAATGAATAAGAATTGAGTCAATTTGTAAGGTATGTTAAAGAACACATCATAAACAATTTTATTGTAGTAAGTTAGATTGTCTAAAAAAATTATATAAAGATGGAGAATGTAGCTTTGTAAACATTGTCCATTCAAAAGTATAAAACTCAAATTTTATCGCGTGTCTATAAGAAATGTAAAAGCTTATAACGTTGTTATTTTAATACAGTTTATGATCATTTGAATATAAGTAGAATGGACCCTGCTTATGATACTTGGATAGTTCATGGTGAAAATACTAGGACTATCTTTACCTACTTGGTATATATGATGATCCAAATATTACAAAAACATATAAGATGTACAAGGATCATAAGCATTTTCAAGAAATGAATGTTATTGTATATCAAATTTTGTAGAAGATATTGATAACCCTTTGTATCTCAGTTGCATAACAATACTAAAATGTAAGCACAAAGCACCTTATGGTCACTATGATCATAATTTTGATGTTCAAATCTTATGTGATATGCTCCCACAAGATAATATGCTACCAGATTCTTTATATTCAACAAAAAATTCTACTAAAGAAAATTGATCTAGGTTATGAGAAAATACATACTTGCATAAATGATAGTTGCCTATTTAGAAAAGAGCTTAAGGATATAGATTGTTGTTTAAGTGTGGTTCTTCAAAGTGAAAGGTTAATCAATGTACTTAGAAAATTTAGAAGAGAGTTCTTGTAAAAGTAGTACAATACTTTCCAATTATTTCAAGACTTAAAAAGAGAATGTTTAGGATAACTGAATGATTGAAAATTTGAGATGACACCAAATTAATAAAAATAAAGATGGAATTATGAGACTCCCTATTGACTCGCTTGCTTGAGTTGTCATAAATAAGAAGTTTCATTCGTTTGCATTAGATTCTAGGAATATTAGACTCGATCTTGCTAGTGATGTTTCAACCCTTTTCCAGAAATGAGCACTAGATATAGTTGTTGGTTTGTGATTTTAGTTGCCTATAATTTGCTACCTTGGTTATGCATGAGTAAAGAAAACTTGATGTTGAGTTTACTTATACTAGGACCAAAACAACTAGGAAATGACATAGATGTTTATTTAATACCATTCAATTAGTAGATTTGAGATACATGATGCATTCATCAACACTATGTTTAATTTGAAAGCATTTTTAAGGTTAAAAATTAAGGATTTTTCTACAAATGAAAATTTGTCTGGATGGCATGTAAAAGGAAAGATTGCATGCTACATATGTTAAGAAAACATTTGTATCAAGCGAACACTTGTAGTGAACGATTGATACATAATCGAAAATTTGCATACATGTGCCACCGTCAATTTCTCCCTTTGCATGACCAACTTGGAAAAAGAAGAAGCTTGATTTAATGGTAAAACCGAAGATGATGTAAAACCTAAGATATTAAATGGTGAGGAAATATTCTTAAAATTTGATAAACTTAAAAATGATTGGGAAAAAAGTGACAAGAAAAACAAAAAAACGTAAACAAAAGCAATGAAAAGAAGAAAGAAAGAAAGAAAATAAGAAAAAGAATACAAATTCCTTAGCATCATGAAAAAAGAAGTCTATTTTTTGAATTGCCATACTCGAAGTTAGGTAACTCACTCATTCCTTGTGTATTTTTTTGTTAATATAATTTTATATTAACATTTTGTCATTAATTTGTAGAGTTTGTTTGTGCGTCATAACTTGGATGTAATGCATATTGAGAAGAATATATATGATAGTATTGTTGATACACTTTTAGATGTCAAAAGAAAATCAAAGGACTAACTTAATTCTAATAGAGACTTGGAAAAGTTAAAGATCGGGAGGGAGTTGAATCGCAAGGATAAAAGAAATTCTTTCTACTTACCTCCAACACCTCACACTCTTTTAAAGAAATAGAAGAAAATATTTTTTTTAACATTCTGCTAATTTAAAATTAGCTGATGATTATGACTCTAATATTGGAGATTGCATTGTTGTAGATCAATGCAAGTTATTTGGCTTAAAGTTACATAAGTGTCACATTCTCATACAACAAATTCTATCAGTTCTATTAAGAGAAATTATACTTAATGGGCCAAGAAATGCTATATTTAGAATCTGTAAATTTTTAATGGGTTTTGTCAAATAGTTATTGATAAGAACAAAATTGAAGCTTTGGGGGAATATATGATTGAAACATTGTGCCTTTCTAAAATATTTATTTCCTCATTTTTTGACATTATGATTCACTTGAAAATTCATATTGGACACAAAGTACTTTTGTGTAGATTGGTATAATTTCGTTGGATGTATCCATTTGAGAGGTATTAAGAGCTACTAAGTTAGATGACTTCTTATGACTTATGAACATATAACATTGTTTCACTTTTTTATTCATTTTCGAATTCATGAGTACATTAAAATGGTATGTTTAGAATCATGCAAGACATGAAAGATATATAGCAAAAAGATATAATGTCGAAGAATGCTCATTATTTTGCAATAAATATATGAAAAAAGCGATGCATATAGGTGCTTGAAAATCACATAATGAAGATTGTGATAGTGATTTGTTATCACAAGGATATTGGGAAGCAAATTCTTTTTATGAGAAAATATTAGACATTTTTATCGCTATACATTATTTAATAGGCTAAAGGTGAATCATATTTAGAGTAAGTATATTTTAAATTTTTAGTTGATACATTTATTTTGTTATCATATTTTCTAATTGATATATTTCAATAGAATATACAAGGATGAATTAAAAAGTTTAGATAGATGACTCTTAAGGAATGAGAATTTACTTGAAAATAAGTATATAGATACACTCAAAGCATGGTTTTCTAATAAGGTTACAAATTATTTAAAATATATATATTATTAATTATTTTCCTTATTTTTGATGTTTTAATTTTTTTAAATATTTATTTTATCCCATGTCAAATTATGGATAAAAATATATCAAGTATATTAAAGTTGCTTGCAAAAGGACCTTGCGATGTGGTATTTTCATTTTCTAGACATGTGGTCAAAGGTCGTCGATTCCATACAAAGAGTACAAAGTATCCTGTAAGTGATTCACATAGATAATGGGTTCTTGGTAAGATGGGAGCATATATGTTGGAGATTGTACAAGTCCAAGATAAAAACAACAATTAGAAGAGCTAATAAAATTCGTTATAGGGTCCATTTATTCAAATTAATTAAGTCAAAAAATTGTAACAAATGATGCAGATTGGGCGGCATTCATAAAAGACATAATTTCTCTCGACTTCGATGTGAGTGTATGTGATTTTTGTATTTTCAATAATATCTCTAGTTTATTTTAGTATTATTAAATGTATTGTGTTATGTGTTGTAGATTAAGAATAATAAATTTAGTGCAAAAAGGGGGCAAAAAAACTCTTCCACTTACTATGAATCGAAAAGGATATACTTGCTTGAAACATGAAATGGTATAGCATTATTGATAATAAATTACACATTTATATGTTATAGATAATGTTTATCACAAGTATTTCATATTTTGTAGAAAAACTAATGCTCTACACCTAGAGAAGTTACTAGAGTTGATAATTGGACTAAATGCCATCTTACAAAGAATAGAGACCCAACAAGTGAAGCACTTGATTGAACATTGATATACTTTATTTTTACAAATAAACTTATTTTATTTATTATAAAATATAGTTAGTTTCAACAATGCATTTTCATATTATAAGAAGAAATTAACAAGCTGATTCAATCATCTACTCTATTATAAAAGAAGATGTCATTGCACAAGTGTTAAGGAAAGAGCTTCAAGGACGTGTTTGGGGACTAGGATTTGGAGTTAATTACACCATCCCAATTAAGTGCAATGAGTTTTTACAACCTAAAAGGGAAAATACTTTAAGAGAAAGTTGAAACTCAAAGTCAAATCATGATGAATTTTTTTGAAGAAATATTTGTTGCAGTGACCAATAGTCATAAATTCCTTGAACATATTCATTATTTATAAAATTAAACAACAATATTTGTGAAAAAACTGTTTTTTGTCTAAAATTTGAACTTATTTTCATAGAGCAAAAATAATGATTATGATGATCAGTATACAACTCATAATAATACTTCTTAGTTACAAAATTCAACGACACACAACTCATTATTCTCCACTTTTTTTTAAATATTTTTAGAAATTTAAATGCACTTAATTATAACTTATCTTTGTTATAGTTTCATAAAGTTAGTGGAACAATGCAAATTATTGAATTACTACAACTTTAATGTAGAAAATTGCATCAATTGATTCTATGAGTAAAGTACATCATGTGCCTCTAAGGAGAGATAGTTGGAAAGTATGAGTTGACGATGCAATTCATCCAAATGTTAACCTATAAGACCCACAATTGAATTTAAAATGATGTTTGGGGAAGCACCATTGCTTGACCTAAGAGTTACATTATAGTAATAAATTGAAAGATAACTCGTATAATAGTTTCTTAACATTTATATTTTATAAAATAATTTAGATTTATAGTTAATTGATTCTCACTTGTGGTTATTATAATTTTCATTATCGATTTAAACAAGTTTAATTATTTAAGTGATTTGGTACCTTATCTTATATTTGAAAGTTTGAAATAAAAATATGTACTTGAATTGTCCTTAAATGTGAATATATGTCATTAATTAATAGTTTTTTCTTTTAAATTGTAGGGTTTTTCTCTTTTTTTTTTGCTTTCCATATTTATAAAGTCTTATTTATTTATTTAATGGTGCTTAATTTTCTTTATTATGGAGGTCTAAAACTAATGGATGAAGCTACTAAAGTAATTGACGTATCAATAGGGAAGAATATATCCATGTTGGAATTTAGTAGGACTATTTTGAACTTAAATTTTTTTAAGATTTAATATATTTGATTTAATCCATTTTATCAATACAACAATTTTGGGATATATTTGTATTTATTTGAAAGTAATATAGTTTGTATGTTAACTAAATGAATTATCACTTTAAAATTATTTAAATTTTTTATCATTTCGTATATGAATTCAATTTAAATTATATATGAATTTTATTTCTATATATTATAAGGTGAAGTGAGATTATTATGATATATGGTATATAGTGATAGAAACACACTCCTGTACTAGATTTAAAAATGCTAAATAAGAATATTCATATATATTATGAAAGATGTATAACACATGGGTCTATTGTAGAATAATATAATAACAACATGTATTATTTAATGCAAAAAGTTTAAACTACATTAGATAGTGTATTTTAGGAATTACTAATTAACAACATATGTATTATGTTGTAGGATGTTTCAGTGACAACATATGTGTTTCGTGTAAAAACATTTAATACAACATGTGGCTCATGTTGTGAATGTTTTTATATAAATTATGGTATCATTTTAAAAGTGTTCTTACTAAAATTAGAAAACAAGCATAAAATATTGTAGTAGGCATTACATTTACGACAACATCCCTACAAACAACGTTTGTCTGCGTGTTGTAGAAATTATTTTACAATGTATAATATTCGTTGTTAAATGCTATTTTATGTAGTGAACACTATTGACACCGGAATGTCCATCCTACATAAAGATAACAATATTAATAAGATGGAAATTGAAAACCTGAATTACTTAGTAAAAGGACTCAAGTTCATAAGAACTAGAAGGAGCAATTTCTAGAGACTAAATGTAATACCAGAGAAAATTATAAAAGAGAGTAATTTATTTTATTTAAGATTTTTGTTTAGAATTCTACTAGAATAATATATTATTTTGTTTAGAGTTCTAATTTTTATGTATTACTATCCCATATAGAAACTTTTATTTAGAGTTATTTTTTGTTTGTATTACTAGAGTCCCATATAGAAATTTTATGAACTATTCTAAGGACTTTTCAACTATAAAAAACTAGGTCCTATACTTGTATAAGATATCATAGAAAATAATCAACTTAGTAATATTAAAGTTCTTTTTTTTTCTCTTATTCCTAATTTTTAGGAATAACTCTTCTTTCTTCTGTTTGGAAATTGAAGTCCTTTTATTCTTAAGATAGAGAAATATCTCTCACATGATAGAGTGTTCGTTTAAAGATAGATAACATAGCTAGGCTTGTCGTATTCTAGATTTTTTAGAGTGCTTTCCTAGATAATATTTTCTTTGTGTTTGTTTCGTAACACAAATACGAGGATCTCTTGGCAGAGAGTAAGTCTAGTTAGTCTAAACTTTACTTATATTTTTCTTATTTTCTAAGTGCTTTCATATTATTTGTGTATCTATGCTTCTGTCCTACGTTAAAATGGGTATATCATTACTCAGTTATTTGAATTTTTATAAATGGTAAGTTGTGATAGCTTTCATAAAGGTGGAGGAGAAAAAAAAACGATGACTAGTTCTCTTAATTGATAAAGAGCCTATTTTGCCAGGAATTTGATTATTTTTAAGAGAAAAGTACCATGGAAATTATACTTTAAGTTCTATACTTATTTATGGCAACACTTTAGATCTATTATTTTGAAAAAATGATCATAGAAGAAAAAAACCATATTTATAGACTATTTAAGGTGATATTATATGCATATGATTATTTTTAAAGGACATATGATGTCATTTTACCAACCATTTACCTTAAAATAAATAAGAAATTATCCTTCTAGTTTTACCTATAAAATTTAAGTCCCATCATTTTTCTTCATTTACACGTATTTATTCTTTTTTCTTATGTTGTTCATAATGTTAAATATATTTAGTTTAATCATATCTTTGTATTGCAAGAACAACACAAGAAAAATTAGAAAAAATAAAATAATACAAAAAAATGAAAAAAAATTTGGGGTTGAAGCTTTTAACAATCAAACATAAAGGGAACAATTCATTTTTTTTTAAGAAAATGGTAGATAAAATGATATCATATGCCTTTTAAAAATAATCATGTGTCATGTGACCTTGAATGATCCATAAATATGATTTTGTTATTGTATGATCATTTTTTCAAAACAATTGACTACTACAAAATCATCTTTTGGTGGTTATCAATCGTTCCAAAAATTATTTTGAGATAATTGTTTTTTTTAGTAACAAACGTCCTGTATGTAGGCATCCTTAAAGGTATTACTCTTAGAGAAAGTTATTAATAGTTCCAAAATATCAAATAACAACTATCTCGAAAGATTTTTAGGAACCATTTTAAATTTATTAATTGGGACTGTTATTGTCCCACACAACAATTTTAAAAAAAATATTGTAATGTATATAGAATATACCTATAAAATATATTGCATTTTCAATATATCAATGATGAATAATGATAATATCATAATTTAAGTAATATTAATTATACTTGAATAAAATTATACTTATCTAAACAATAATAACTAATATAAAATTAGTGATTAATTAGTTAGAAAACTTAAAAATAATTTTTAATATATGTCTCCATTATAATCAAAATGTTATCATTGTTATTAAACTAAACAGAAAAATAATACAACACAAGACCTTAATTTATCACTAACTATTAGTACAAAACGTTTAATTCTTATCCTAAATAAAATAATATCATATTATATTTATTTTGTTGATTAGTTAAGTATACCATTCTTATCCACAAACATCGACTTCATTTCTTGTGTACATTGTTTTTCCCTACAAACTACTTAAATAAATATATCATAGTTAAGTCAATAATTTTTTTTATTAATTACATAAGGCATTAAAAAGATCCGAATACACATCCTAATTAATACTTACTAACTCTTAGCGATCTCTTCTTGATTTGTATATAACATTTATCATGTATTGCATGATATAAACTCAAAATTATTAGATTGTATTAGAACCTATAAAACAAATTATTAGTTAGTTTTATTAAAAAAATGAATACTAGTGAAAAGAATTAATATTAATTATTTGTAACAAATAATTACTTTGATAGGTTGAATATTAGGAGGTAGTTTAAATAAACGCATGATGATTGTCTATCATTGAGAGGTACTTCAATAAGTTGAATATTAGAAGACAATTTTAATGGATACATGATGGTCATGTAGTACCGAGAGATAGCAACATAAGAACATGCATTCATGTTATAATATATCATATATTTTACTTGAATATATAGTAAATATAGTTTAAAGATGTGTGTTTTTTACCCCAATATTCACTGCATAAATCTATGTGCTCGACTATTATCATATAAGTCCAACCATTTAATTACATCGATGTACAATTTCATGCATAAAATGATTTCTATAAAAAATCCAAAGTCATCAAATAATGTCACAAGTATAAACAAATACACATAAATTTTAACATAACTCAAATTACTCATTCTATTTAATAAGGCAATAGAACTCATTCATCCTCACGAATTTAATCATTTGTTGACTAAAAACATTAATTTTTTATCTAGATTGGGCCTCCATGCGCTATAAATCAAAGCAAGATGCACAAAATAGTATAAAGCCTTACTACCATAATTCATCATGTGATCAAACAATATTGTACATCAATACAACAAAAGAAATAGTAAAGAATCATCCACACATTATAACTAAAGATGAGTTATAAATTAATAATAAATAGTTATTATCTCTCATAAATGATAACATTAGTTAATTGAATCCATATAAATATGTAAAATAAAAGTTGATTGAATCCGAGCAAAATTCAAAGTTTTCAAGTTATTCCTAAATTCAATAGACATCCTATTCATAAAATACCTAAAATGAAAAGAAATATCCACACATTATTAAACTAAATAAATTACATCCATGTACATCCATACTGAGTGTAAGTGGTTTGAGTACTTTATTTTAAACTTTTCTTATACTCTATAAGCTTAAACATGAAAATTAAAATACATCTTTATATGATAATAAAACACACACTGAATGCTCATTTAGTATCTCAAATAACATAAACATTTTAATTACAAAAACATAAAATTTAAGGACATTAATTAAAAATAAGTCCATATATATTATAACTTCACATTTTAATTTTAATAATTAAAATGCCAAAATGATAGGACAATAAAATAAAATTAACTTGTCTTTTTTATGTATTATATTCAATAATTTTTTATTTTTTATTTTTTATTTATTAATTATTAATTTTATTTAAAAAAATTCAATTTCATACATTTACATATACATATATTTTTACCCGATTAATGTTATTAAAATTTATTTATATATAAATTTAATTATAGAAATTAATACAAAAATTATAAAAAATAATTTTTTTGAGAACAATGAAACAAAAAAAAATACAAATATATGATAACATATTTTAGCACATTAAAAAAAAATTGAAAAAGCTTAAACAAACCCCGTGCGCAGCTAGAGTATTCCAAGCTTGGTAAGGAAGGTTGGAGGCTAAAGCCATGGTGGTGTTGTTGGTGGCTGGAGTCATTGTGGATGGCTTCGTAAGTGTTGGTGGAGAAACTGCCCAGATTCACCTCGTGCGCACAGTTCGAGTGGAAGCTTGGCAGGGGAAGGTGGAGTTAAGAGGTTGGTGGCATCGTTGTGGTTAGAGCGACGTGGGTGGCATCATTGGTAGTTGGGACGTGTGTGGCATCGTTGGTGGTTGGAGGCGACATGGGTGTCGCCACAGATTCGACTCGCGCATGAT
This sequence comes from Hippophae gyantsensis, assembly GCA_030763125.1. NCBI lineage: Eukaryota > Viridiplantae > Streptophyta > Magnoliopsida > Rosales > Elaeagnaceae > Hippophae > Hippophae gyantsensis. Next base: position 19,882,502 of record CM061032.1, on the reverse strand, counting down.
GGGATGGCTAGCTAAGACTTCGCTACATACTAGTGGATGTTTGGCTGCGCACTGGTAGACCTTGGTGGTGGTCTTGGGCGATTGAGATGATCCTTTGATGGTGTTTAACTAGCAAGCTGAAAAGTGTAAAAGTTGGTTGTGTGTAATGTTATACTGTGTTTGGTTAGAGAGAATGTAAATGAATTAGAATTGATTCCTTCTATTTGTGTGTTTGGTTGGGCTAAAAAAAGAGTCAAAAATAGAATCGATTCTTAAAGGAGAAGAAATCACAATTCTTTCTCCCCTTTAGGAATCATGATTCCATTCCTATCTCAATTTTTTTTTTCAATTTTACTCCACCCCAAATATAACCCTAAACTCAAATCCCAAATCCTAAATCCCAAAACCCAAAACCCTAAATCCCAAAACCTAAAACTCAAAACCCAAAACACTAAATCCTAAATCTCAAAACCTAAAACCCAAAATCCCAAAACCCTAAACCTTAAACCCTAAATCCTAAATTCCTAAACCCTAAACCCTAAATCCTAAATTCCTAAACCCTAAACCCTAAATCCCAAATCCTAAAACCTAAATCCTAAATCCTAAATTCCTAAACCCTAAACCCTAAATCCAAAATCCTAAAACCAAAATCCTAAAACCCAAAACTCAAAACCCAAAACCCAAAACCCAAAACCCAAAACCCAAAACCCAAAACCCAAAACCCAAAACCCAAAACCCAAAACCCAAAACCCAAAACCCAAAACCCAAAACCCAAAACCCTAAACCCTAAACCCTAAACCCTAAACCCTAAATCCTAAATCCTAAATCCCTAAACCTTAAACCTCAAATCTCAAATCCTAAAACCCTAAACCCTAAATCCAAAATCCCAAATCCTAAAAGCCTAAACCCTATTTAGAAAAATAATAATTTTAACCCTAAACCTTAACCCACAAATATAACCCTAAACCCTAAACCCCAAATCTCTAAACCCTAAATCCTAAATCCCAAATCTCAAACCTCAAACCTCAAAACCCTAAATCCTATTTAGAAAAATAATAATTTTAATAATATATTTTCTTTTTAAGTAATAATTATTTAGAAAAATAATGATTTCAATAATATATTTTGTCTGATGAAAAAATAATAATTAAATGATATTATTTAAACTTTACTGAATATAGGGGTATTAAGATAATTTATAGTTTTTTCCATTCCATTTCAGTGGCAAACTAAACACTATAATACTGATTTCTTTTTTGATTCTAATGGTCAAACCAAACAACATTGTTTCCTTTTTATTCCATTCTCATTTCCATTTTGATTTCGATTTCATTATGTGAACCAAACACCACCTAAAATTTAGAAAAAATGTGAAGGAAAAAGGAGAGAGTTAATGTTTAAGTGTGAAAAAAAAATTAGTATCAATTATAAAACTTTTTCGTAAATATCCACTTTTAATCGTCCCCACATCACTTTTTTAAGGACGGTTAAATTTTTTATATATTTAAAATCGTCTAAAAATATGTTCATTATTGTAACAAAAATTAAAGTGTTATAAGATATAAGTCTTATTTTATGAATAAGTATGATTTTTTTTTCAAAAATCTAAATAATTTTCAATGGGCTTGAGTTTCCTTCAATAAGAAAATTATGATTTTTCCCCCTCTTTCTAAGAAGGCATGAATGATTTTACCTAGCACTTGAATATAACTCGGCTAAAACGGACAAAAAGTTTTCAGATTACATTTTTCATGAACTCAAGTAGAGCAAAGCAGATAAGGACATACGAAAACCAAATATATAATTTATTCTACGGGTGGATTTTCTTTCATTTTTACTTTATTTTATTTAATTTTAGGTACCATTATATATTTACCATAAATTTTATCATAATGTCAATTTACATAACAATTAATTTCTTATTAAATAAGATTTATAAATTTAATTATACTAATTAATAATATCTTACGACATATTTCAAAATTTATCTTAAATTTATAATACTTACTATTTTTTTTATTTCTCTTTTCTTTGCACAATGACTCTAATACACATAGATAGGGTTGTAAACATACTCTAATACACAGTAATGTACTGTTAAAAAAACAGTAATGTTTGTACGATAATCAAGTAAATATACTCTAATACATATAGATAGGCTAGCCAAAGGAATTACTTGTACAAATAGTGACTTTTTAATTTACACGTTGTTATCTTCTTGTAATTGTATTATTAGTCACTTTATATATATTAATGGAGCAAAATTATATATAATTTTCTCAATGGAAACTTTAATACACAAGTTCATGATAACCATGGTAAAACACCTTTTCCTCCTAATTACTCCGCAATTATCTAGTTATTAGTGGTAACTCGAAGCTTTTTTATACTAATTCATTTATTTATATTATTTTGCTTTTAATTTATAAAAAATATATGTTATTAACGTTATTAAAAAAATATGTCAGATAACATATATTTTTACGAAAAACATAGGTTTCTTTTATGTCGTAAAGAAATTATCTTTTTATAGGTTTTATCAACTAATTACATCAAAATTAAATTATTTTTTGGTAGAAAAAAGATAGACATGTTGGTGGTGGGCCAAGCCAAGCTTCCAATTTGAGTTTTCCATTGCCATAAACGACTTTTACTACAAACATACATATATTATATTCTCCAAGGCGTAAGCTAGGTCTCTCTTAAAAACTCACTTAGCTTTGTTTTAATTCTTAAAATCTCATATGAAGAAAAAGAAATGAATAGTTTGAGAGAAATAGAAAATGGAAAGTGCTATATACATCCTAGAGAGAAAATTGTTGGAGTGTGTGCTCTGTGTCTGCATGAGAGGCTTGTCTTTTTGGCCTCGAAACAAAATGGTCACCACCAATATTCATCATCAAGATCAAATATTTACAGAGCTAATGATCAAAATTTCATTAAGCCACCTTCTTCCTTCCTAAACATATTTTCTTTAAGTTCCTTTCTCAACCGTCTTCAACTAATACGGTTTGGAATAACTCTGATTATCATGATTCTTATACCACCCCCAAAGGTAATCTCTCTCTCTCTCTCTCTCTTTGTGATTACAAGTCCTTAATTGTATTTGAAGAAACATTGAGCACAATCTGTTTATGGTTGATCCAGTGTTTTTTAGTTTTAATGTATATAATAATTGTTTTTGTTTTTTTTAAATCCTATAAAATCACTTATGACAAAAGAAGTTTAAGGATTTATTTGTTTTGCTTTTAATATTTTGTAAAAGTGTTTCTAATAGTAAAAAAAAAATCGCTACAGAACCAAATAAAAAATATTTATATTTACTGGCATAGATTATTTTTTAACATAAGTACAATCAAATTTACGTTAAAGCAAAAGTTAACTAATTTTCTTAGAGACAAAGCAGGAGAGTCTTTCGAATTATTGATGAAGTTTAAAATTTTTTTTTGAAGAATTGTAATAAATTTGTGAAAAGAGTGGAATTAAGGATGGTGATATCGGAGGGAAACATTATAGCTGAACTTTGGATGGGAATAAATTTATGTTCGTAGGGAACCTAATGATGTGACTTATTAGTGGGCCATCATAATTATTACAAATAACCCATCACAATGGGCAATGAAAGAATGAATCTATTTTGTGATGGTGGTGATATTTTATAATAAATTTAGTTATTATAGTAATATTTTAATCCTTTAATATAAAAATTTAATTTTATTATTATTTTTATCATAAATAGGATGACCTACTTAATTTTATTAGTTTTTATGGATCAAAATATACTATTTAACTTACATTATTAGAATGATTTCTAATTGAAAAATAGATTTAAAAGTCTTTAAATCTTATTTACTTCAAGGAGGATATAAGCCTAGGATTTGATATCATATATTCTTTCTCAAAATGAATTCATTGAGAGACATAACAAACATACAGTTGAGATTAGTTTAGTCATTATGCTAAGAGTTAATATTCCATTAAAATTTTGGGATAATGATTTCAAAAATGATGCTTATCTTATAAATCATATGCAAACAAAAGTTTTAGACAATATTAATCATTTTGAAATGCTATATCACAAAAAGCTTGATTACATTCATACTGACTCGTATAAATGCTTTTGTTATCCTTAACTTAGATAGTATGTTTCCAATAAACTTAGCCTTATTCTAATCCTTCTACATTCCTTAGTTATGTTACTTATTACAAGGGGTTTTGGTGTTTAAAACTTATCACAAAAAAGTTTTTATTTCATCTCATGTTGTCTTTACCGAGTAAACATTTCCTTTTCTAAACACAACTCTTTCTTTTAGTCCGGTCTCATCTTAATTTTATTTTACTTCACCATTTTATGTGCCATGTACTAGTACATCACTAGCTACTTTTATTATATTAGTGGATAATAACATATCTTCTAATAGTACATCTCGTGCTTCACCTATCCCTATCGATTCTTCTTACACTTCATCAGGTTTAGTTCCTATATCTGATTCACAACATGTAGCTATTTTTGGTAGCTTTGTTACATTTAGGTCTTTAAACACATTATCTCTAACTTATATTTCTCAACAACTCTCCGTTGAGTTTATTACACTTTTATCTGTGTCACCTTCTCATTTATCTTCTTTACCTATTCATTTTGGTATTTTTCCCCATCTTTATTTTTATCTTTTATCTTACCCAATTTTTCTTCAACTCCATTTTCTTTTCATGGTTTATTCCCCTCCTTACCTATCATTCATGTCTTCAATCCTAAAGGTATTCAACTTCAAGTTGAATTACCTCTTTTACCAGCCTTAGGCATTAATCAACTACATTTTTCTTCTAATAAGCATCACATGTCTACTTGGTCTAAACAAGATTTCTCTGCATTCATTTTACCTAAACCTTCAACAACCAAAGTGAAAGTTTATAAATTATGGACCTAATTAATCTAGAGAGGGGTGAATAGGTTATTTTTAATTTTTACCAATTTATAATTTAATAACCTAAACAAAGCAGCCAGACATGTAATTGTATGTAAAAATAAGTGCGGAAATAAAATAATAACACACAATATTTTTAGGTGGAAACAACCTAGGCCATAACCATGGCCTAAGAGGAAAACCACCGGTCCACCACACCACCTAACTTTCCACTATGAAAATTAAATATTCAAGTACAAACTCGGTCTTATGCTACCCTCCCTAGGATACTGCCCCAATGTACTTTACTTACGAGCCCCTGCTCTGTTTTCATAGTTTCCAATATTAGCGTGAGCAGTTTTCAGACCAACGTTCCAATAAGCTTCCCGCCAATCAGATACGTTCCCGAAGTAACTGCAAAATAGTTAGCACAAAAACACAAGTGCCCGTGTGTGTTCTAGAACATATTTAATAATGAATAATCCTAACTAGATGATTCAAAACATATGTTATTTAAATTAAATCAACTAGTAAATCCTAGAGCAAAAATATCAAATACAAGTTCAATAAATATAGCTTCTTTAAAGATTAATAATCAAATCAAATAATTATGATATGACAAAAACAATTATTTGATCTAACAATTTAAGAACAAAAATAAAGAAGAAGCCATAAGAACATATTATCAAAATATCATAAAATAATTAGGCTTATTAATCAATCAAACATAACCACCAATATTTGATAGATTAACTAAATAAAGAAGCCTAAAGAATTATGATCTTATATTTGTAAAACAAGAGAGAGAAATTAAAAAGATTAAAATAATACTCTTGTGTGGTAGATTGAAACAATGAACAATGAGTTTTATTTATAGAAAAATTAAAACCTTTAATCCTATGTAATTGATAAATATCTTTTCTATTACAAATAGAATTAGTAATTTTCATTAATTACGATAACTCTTATTTAAAATAGATTTCTTTTAAAATAGATTTTATGTTATCTTTTATAATAAAGATTTCAGTTATAATTTATAATATATCTTATCTAATATCTTTTAAAATAGATTTTATGCTTTCTTTTATGCTAAAGATTTCAACTATAATTTAAAGTATATTTTATCTAATATCTTTTAAAAATAGATTTTATGCTATCTTTTATGATAAGGATTTCAAATATAATTTAAAGTATATATTATCTAATATCTTTTAGCATATCTTATTTTAGAGTATATATATATCTTATCTAACATCTTTTAACATATCTTATTTTAGAGTATATATTGTTTAATATGTTTTAGCATATCTTATTCCATATTTTAAAACTAAAAATAATTTTAGATTTATAAGCATGTGCTATTAAATGCATAAATATAATCATATGTGTCGTAGTTATCAAAGATATACCTGAAGTATAATTATCTGAAACTCGAGCATTTGTTTGGCTTTTCTTGATAGATTTGATAGTAGGCCTAAAAATAAATTTATAGATAAATATTTTGTCCACGAAAATAGCCAATACTCATAGTCTTTACAAACTCTCCCTTTGGCATTTTCGTGTGACAAAACCTCTCTCTCACTACATTACACTTATAATAATAAGATAAAATACAATGGTGTCCCAGACTCCATAATGGAACTATCTTATGGTCCGATAGATCCATCTTTGCTGCAACTTGACAAGCTTGTAACTGAAATGACATTGATAAAACATAGGACAACTTGGCATGAAAACCTCATTGTATATTAGTTCAGTTTACATAGAAATAAGTGAGGTGTAAAGAATTGTCATGTAGTATGCATTCATATTAATTAAGCTTAATTAAATATGCTCTCCCCCTATATACATAACAAAATAAAAACATGGAAGTAAAACACGTTATTCTCTCCTCCTTTTTGACATACGATAAGGACAAAGTATTAGACAAAGTAATGAAGCTAAACACCTCTTAAAGATATAGCAATGTAAAATCATAGAAATGTAAAAGTGCAATGTGCTTTAAATTCTCCCTAAGTTCTATGACTCTCTAACTTAGAAACGAATCAAAAAGGTAATAAATAAAAATCTAATTTTTTTTTTGTAATTTTCATAAATAGCCACATAAGGTATTAAACTCATTTAATTACAAACAAGCACACAAATAATTGAGAACTCATCATTTTTAACTCTAATTTTGATTATTTATCATATAAATAAATAAGTAGAATAGAAGAGGTGCACACGCACACTTCGTACATATAATGACATATTGACATTTACTTAAAGTAGTATATATGTTTAAACTCCACAAATATGTCAATTAATTTATTTATGACCTATCAAGAAAGACTCAAAAGAAAAAATTATTACCTATCATGAAAAACTATAATCGAGTCTTCAATCTTACAAAATAAAGTATATCTTCTAAAGGAGGACTTATTATTTTATTATTTTTTTATATATATTTTTTCATACATATGAGGTAAATTATATATATATATTTTATAACCTATATTGGCTCTTTTTTTTGTGCATTCAATATACAAGATTTATAAGTAGTCACTTTTTTTGCATAATTGTTTTCTTTTTTTTTACACGAGCCATAAACCTAGCATGATGACTTTCACACTAGTTGTGAGGTAGCCCTCTTCGTTCATTGCGGTAGCTTCACACATCACAGTAGGTAGCACTCTCAATACTAGGTGCCTTCATACGGTAAAATTTTAGTAAGCAAAAGTAGAACTCAACACAATTTTACAATTAAAATTAGTTAAAATCCTAGAGTCTTTCAAGAATATTCATAAACTTCAAGCATAACATATATGTGTGTTCGTGAGTGTGTGAAAAAGTTTATGTCAACATCGATAATCACATGTATAAGAATATGTGTGTGCATAAGTAAAAATTGTAGAATCATTTATATAATAAATGTCAAAATTAGTTAAGTCATTAAAAGTAAGGTTATATGTTTGTAAGTGTTAAATGGGTCCAATACCATGTTAGCCAAATAAGGATTCTACATTTTTTTAAGTTTAACTAATAAATAAAATAAAGATTACTCACTTAGGGTCATTTAAGCACTCTAATAAAAGACGATTAGGTGATCGGGAAAAAACACCATTTCCTAACCCACATTTTCTTGAATTTTGATTTCTCTATATCATTGGGTTGGGATTCAACAAGCTTATGTTTCATAGTCGAGTTCTTGGACTTAGCTGAACTTTTCTCATTCATACTAAATGAAGATGCAGTATGCATAATAGGATGATGATAATGAATCCTAGTATTAAAAGTACTTAATTTTGCTTGCCTCTTTGAACTTAAGATTTCATACTTCCTAGTAGAATTTATGAACAAGTTATTATAATTTCCATTCTTCCTTGAATATGATGTATCATGCGTAGATGAATGATGCTTATGAGTCCTACTATGTGAAGCATGGAGGGAATGATTAAGTTTAGGAGCATTCATCAAATATCTACAGTTTGGTCTTATATGACCTTTCCTACCACAATGATGACAGATAGACACAAATTTAACAACTTTTTCTACTATAAGTGCAATAGTTCTTTGTGCATAAGTAGTAACAATAGGAGTAGAGTTTAAGGACCTTAAAAATGTGATTTTTGATGTTGAAGGTGTTGACTATTCATCTATGTATCCAAGACCTCTCTTATCTCCATGTAGCTTTCCATAGTCTAGGACTTTGGTCAATTTTTCAGCACCTATAGTCATATTCTTCACCGTATCTTTAGCAATACTAAGTTCTTGCCTAAGCTTTTTGTTTTCCTCAGTGGTTTCTACAAGTCTCAGATTCATGGCATTAATATTTTTAGACAATTCCTTTTTATCTTTCTCTAGGCTAGAGGAATTTGTTTTGTGAATATTGATGATATCATTAAGTTTAGTTACTTCCACAAGTAGTTTATCCCTCTCTTCTCTAGCACCTAAACAATCTATGAATAGTTTCTCATAACTCGATACATTAAACTTAGACAATAAGAAAGAAGAGTTTACTTTCTCATTTTCTTCATCCGAGCTAGAGTTAGAGTCATTGTGGTGTGCTTTGGTAGTTGCGGTGAAGGCAAGATAGTTAGTGTCATCATCTTCTGAGTTACTAGCATTATCCTGCTCACTTTCCGAGCCACTGAGTGTAGCATTAAATGCTTTTCCAATTTTATTTTTATTGTTTGCATAATCTATAGAAATATGACCAAAACCCCCACAAGTATAGCATCGAGGACTAGTAAGCTTAGTTTTCTTACCATCAAAACTAGGAGGCTTGATTTCCCTTGACTTTCGGTCCCTCGAACAACTAGATTGTCCCTTATTAGATTGATTATTTTGTTGACACTTCATTTTCCGGAACTTCTTCAATTTTCGTGCTAGCGAGACTAATGACTCATCATTTATATACTCATCACTATCAAAGATGTCCATTTTGGAGCTTTTGAATGCCACATCCTTGATTTTCTTGGGATGATCAAGAGAAAACTCGTAGGTTTAGATTGACCCGACAAGTTCATCAATATTTAGTGTGTCCACATTCTTGCTTTCCTCTATCGCTGTTACTTTCATCTTGTAGTCAACTGTTAAAGAGCTTAGGAGTTTGCGTACTTGTATTGGTTATGGAAATTTTTCACCAAGGTTAGAGCAAGCATTAGTGATATCACAAAAGCGAGCATAAAATTGACCAAAAGTTTCTTTGTTGCTCATTTTAATGGAATCAAACTCAGATGTTAGCAATCTCATTTTTCTTTGTTTTACTTGGGAAGTTCCTTCATGAGCAAGAGCAAGTGCATTCCATGCATCTTTAACAGTCTCACAGTCGGAGATGCGACGAAACTCATCCATTGACACTGCAGCAAATAGGTGCGTTCTTCAATAGTCCAGTCTCTTCTTGGCTTTATGATTGTTACACCATCTCTTGATACTGAAGGTGGTTCCCAACCATCAAGGATATCATCCCAGACTTTTTCATCTTGTCTGAGAAAGGCTTGCATGCGAGCCTTCCAGTAAGGGTAATTAAACCCATCAAATAGTGGGGGTCTAACAGATGACCCACCTTCTTTCATTTGGTCCATAAGTAAGTTTGTATGTCCCTAAGGATCAATCTTACTAAGTGTGTCTAGTGTCGTCTCTGATACCAATTAAAGGTTTATAAATTATGGACCTAATTAACCTAGAGGGGGGTGAATAGGTTATTTTTAATTTTTACCAATTTATAATTTAATAACCTAAACAAAGCAGCCAGACATGTAATCGTATGTAAAAATAAGTGCGAAAATAAAATAATAACACACAATATTTTTAGGTGGAAACAACCTAGGCCATAACCATGGCCTAAGAGGAAAACCACCGGTCCACCAGACCACCTAACTTTCCACTATGAAAATCAAATGTTCAAGTACAAACTCGGTCTTATGCTACCCTCCCTAGGATACTGCCCCAATGTACTTTACTTACGAGCCCCTACTCTGTTTTCATAGTTTTCAATATTAGCGTGAGCGGTTTTCAGACCAACGTTCCAATAAGCTTCCAGCCAATCAGATACGTTCCCGAAGTAACTGCAAAATAGTTAGCACAAAAACACAAGTGCCCGTGTGTGTTCTAGAATAAATTTAATAATGAATAATCCTAACTATATGTTATTTAAATTAAATCAACTAGTAAATCCTAGAGCAAAAATATCAAATACAAGTTCAATAAATATAGCTTCTTTAAAGATTAATAATCAAATCAAATAATTATGATATGACAAAAACAATTATTTGATCTAACAATTTAAGAACAAAAATAAAGAAGAAGCCATAAGAACATATTATCAAAATATCATAAAATAATTAGGCTTATTAATCAATCAAACATAACCACCAATATTTGATAGATTAACTAAATAAAGAAGCCTAAAGAATTATGATCTTATATTTGCAAAACAAGAGAGAGAAATTAAGAAGATTAAAATAATACTCTTGTGTGGTAGATTGAAACAATGAGCAATGAGTTTTGTTTATAGAAAAATTAAAACCTTTAATCCTATTTAATTGATAAATATCATTTCTATTACAAATATGATTAGTAATTTTCATTAATTACGACAACTCTTATTTAAAATAAATTTCTTTTAAAATAGATTTTATGTTATCTTTTATAATAAAGATTTCAGTTATAATTTATAATATATCTTATCTAATATATTTTAAAATAGATTTTATGCTTTCTTTTATGCTAAAGATTTCAATATATTTTATCTAATATCTTTTAAAAATAGATTTTATGCTATATTTTATGATAAAGATTTCAAATATAATTTAAAGTATATATTATCTAATATCTTTTAGCATATCTTATTTTAGAGTATATATATCTTATTTAATATCTTTTAACATATCTTATTTTAGAGTATATATTGTTTAATATCTTTTAGCATATTTTATTCCATATTTTAGCACTAAAAATAATTTTAGATTTATAAGCATGTGCTATTAAATGCATAAATATAATCATATGTGTTGTAGTTATCAAATATATACCTGAAGTACAATTATCTAAAACTTGAGCATTTGTTTGACTTTTCTTGATAGACTTGATAGTAGGCCTAAAAACAAATTTACAGATAAATATTTTATCCACGAAAATAACCAATACTCATAGTCCTTAGACAAAGAAGCCTTATTAATTTCTGAATGGAAATTGGCAATGCAGTTAGAGTTTATCTCTATGATTTCTAATGGTACATAGGAGTTTGTTCCTTACCCTAAATATATAAAAGTCATTATAAATAAGTAGGTTTTTCCCAACAAGTGTAAAGTAGATAGATCTTTGGACAAATATAAATCTTATATGGTAGCTAAAGGGTTCCAAAAAACAACTGGTATAGACTACACTGAGGCATTTAGTCTACTAGTGAAGCCTATAAGCATACACAATGTCTTGCACTTGCTTTTTCCAAAGGTTGGCCAGTGTAATAACTTGATGTTAATATAGTCTTTTTCAATAGAGTTATTCAGGAAGAAGTTTTCATGGCTCAATCTGAAGGATTTATTGATGAGAAATTTTATTGATGAGAAATTTCCCATATATGTCTACAAACTTAAAAAGGCCATTTATGTCCTCAAACAAGCTCCTCGAGCTTGGTACCTTAAGCTAAATTGTTTTCTCCAACAACTTGATTTTCAAGGGTCCATTGCAGATGCTCCTATGATGTTATACAACAACAATGGTAAAATTATAAATTTTATCATCTATGTGGATGAATTTCTCATTACTGAAAATGATGCTTGTTTTATAAAAAAGATTGTGTAGCAACTAAATATTGTCTTCTCTTTAAAAGGGCTTGGAGAGCTTGGTTTTTTTTAGGTGTTGAAGTCACTCATACAAATGATGGCTTTCATCTATGTAAATCCAAGTACATTCCTGATCTATTTGATAGAGTGAAATTACATGAATCTAAATATGTCTTAACTCTAATGAATACTGGTAAAATTATTTCCAAGCATAATGCTAGTGAGTTGGTTGATGCTACACAATATAGGACAATGATATGACCTTTACAATATATCCCCTTAACTAGACTTGAGATAACCTTTTCCATTAACAAGCTTTGTAAGTTTCTCCATGCTCCTAACAGTGCCCATTGGATAACAGTAAAAAGGTTACTCAAGTACCTGAATGGCACAACTAATCATGGTCATATGTTTTACAAAAGCGAAATTCTTGATATAACAAGCTACACTGATATTGATTAGGCTAAATGCTCTGATGATTGAAGGTCTACTAGATGTTTCTATGTGTACATGGGAAATTCATTATATTTCATGGACTTCTTAGTAGCAAAATATGATGTCTTAACCTTCTATTGAAACTGAGTTTCGTGCATTAACACACACTATTGCAGAAGTTATGCGGATCAAAAAGGTGTGTGCTAAGCTATTTATTGAATTACTTAATCATCCTTTAATATTTTGCGACAATATAAGCATTGGACACTAAGCAAAACACCCAGTTCTGCACTTTCGAACAAAGCATGTGAAAATTGATTTCCACTTCGTAAGAGAGAAGGTCATTCCTAGTTCAATACAAGTTGAATACATTCCAAGTTAAGAACAAGTAACTGACATCTTTACCAACCCCTTATCAAGCCATCGATTTGTTAAGCTTAGAAATAAACTGTGTTGTTTTATTGACCATGAATTTGTAGGAAAGTGTTAGAATATTATAGGCTTGTAAATGTCTTAGAATTCTATTAGCTTTTCCATGTGCAAGGTTTTTAGCAAGTTTGTTAGACTTTAGCTCACTGATCTTATGCTCTTTATTATGTGGCTTGAGCTATAAATAGAACACTAATGTAGAACTCTTATTCTATGAATTCATGGGTATTTTTCATCTTTTCTTGATTGTTCTTGCTGCTTCTTATTGCGTTCTAAATCTATCACGAAATTTAAACTATTAACCTCTCGTTCAAAATATTGTTAGTAACCAAAAAATACTCCCATATGATTTTACATTTAAATTGTCCCAAGCCAGTTAAGAAAAAGGCTAAGTTTGACTAATAAAAAATTTTAATTCGTCTATTATTTTTTTCTTAATTTTTTTTACTAGGAAAACTAAAAAAAGCTATTTACAATTAATTTTAGTTGATTATGTTGACTTATTTAATGATCATAATCTTTAAGTACTGAGATCCCATGGGGAATTTTTTTATATCAATTTGAAGTTATTTCTCACAAATAATGTTCTTGTAATATCATTTATAGTTGTAGTACTTGTAATGAACTTTGAATTGGTGTTTTCTTGTTAATTTACTATGAATACAAATTAATCTAACACATTTTTTTCAATAACAATTATAAATTCATATACTCATTTATATAAGACAAAATTGGATCCAACATCTTTTTAAGTGTTCAACTAAAGTATATGTCAATACACTGGAAGCATACTGGTTATTTAAGACACGTCTTTGAAATTCCATAAGCATTAGAAATAATGCAAGAAATTTTTATATTTTTATATTTTTTCTTAATATATTTAAGTGTTTGTATTGGCATGTGCCACCATTTTTAACAATGTGACAGATTCATTCATATCAATAAAGTTTGAAGAGAATGGTTTGACCTCATGGGAAAAGAACATTGTGTCTAAGGTCTCACTTGAAAATTGCAACATGTCCTGGAAACATAGAACTAGTAAAAAGACTAAGGAAACCAAAAATGTGATAGAGCATGGTAAGCCTCGTGCGTCCTCAGTGAGGTGGCAAAAGCGGATTGGTCACTTGTTTCAGCTAATCAAATGGAAGAAGTCCAACAAGGGCAACATTTGCCATGTTAGTAAAGTAGGAGGAGTTATGGTAAGGAAGAGTTGGATAAAGACTATGACAAAGAGGAGAAGAACCATGAAATAAAGTGAAATTGATATTTAATTTGGATTTTTTTTCACTATGTAACACTCGAAACATAACAAGTATAATTGATATAACATTTTTATTATTTGAATTCGTATGAATTGATCAATAATCCTTTGTTATAGATGTCTGCTCTTGAGAATTGCTAGGAACTTAGAATAACAAAAGCAAATTGGCTGTAAAATTATGTATTATTAAAACATGGATGGTTCTTTTTCTTGAAAAATGGTAGTTTAAGTCTAATACCTTTTAACGAAATTGCATTTTATTATTTTACCTATTAGATAGGGAGTACAATTTTGTTATTTTTATAAAAAAGATCACAGAAATCAATTTTGTAAATAAATGGATTTGTGTTGTCTCAGTTTTGAAGTAGATAAATAGACTTCTATAACCTTTTTTTAAAGTAGTGGATATCTGGTTGCCCTCCTAATTAAAATATATTTTAAAATATATTTTTGTTAAAGGTACGTGAAATACATCTTATTATTTTTCTTAATATCATTTTTTAAAAAGTGTTGGTTGTAAAAGGGTTCACAAGCCATGCTTTGTTCTTTAGTGTTTTGTGTATTTTTAAGTTAGACTTATAAGAACTCTTTCTGCGTGAGGAATGTAGAGTTAGGTTTTGAACATTGTACCTTTAGTTACTAAGTATATGAATTTGTGAATACATGGACGGTGTATAGTATTTCACGTATATTAAAGATGGATCTCTAAATTGAATTCCTACACACCAACCAATTATCAAAAAGTTTCATTTTTTTTATCCTACAAAAAGTTCCATGTTAATTAGGTACAAGTAGTGGAAACAAATTGGAGTATGTTGGGATAGAGTTATATGGTGCTACAACTTGAAATTTAGTTAACTCAGATCATATGATATTTCATCTTCATTTCCTTTAATTGAAAGAGAAAATGAAATGATATGGTGCCTAAAATTGGTCGCATCGAATAACACAAATAAATATCTAACAGATAGCTAATAGTGTGTTCCTATGGTGTGCAACATTGCACCATATCACTTCATTAAAAGAAAAATCCAACTGCAATTTTAAAAATCATGCTTTATTTATGGGTACGAGAAACACTAACCACTTTTTTTTAAGGAATAAACTTTCAAGAAGATAATTTACTTTTTAGTGGAGATGGGTCTTCTTTTATATAAATTCTTTTACTATAGGTTTATTTTGCTTGTATTTCTCTTATTTTTATCAATTATTTTAAATAAAAACATTCACTTAGATTTTGTTATATAGTAATTTTTTCATCTAAATATTTATATACGATGATCTATGTGCATGTTTATGTATGTAAAGTTTTGTCTTTTATTGTCAATCTATATTTACAGTATCGAAGATCATAAAGATTACAATATAGTATATATTAAGATTTTATTATTTTAAAGAACGATCAATATATTTGATAGAGAAACCAAACAATCGATCGAAGAATCTTACAATAGAACGAAAGATAAAAGCTTATGGATTTTTCCGAATGTTCGAGAAGATTTTTAGTTTTAGTTTAATAATTTTGATTGTTTGCATTTAGATTAATACCTTTTTATCTAAATTGTATACTTTGATATTTAATAAAAAATTTCTCAAAAAATAAAAAATAAAATAAAGATTATGCAGGTTTTCAATTTTTTTTTTGTTTTATAAATGTATAATATATCATATACTAACGAAATTGTTTTTAGTATATATGATTCGAAATTAAGTAGAATTGTTTTTGTAATCAATTTAATTTTTAAGTTCCAGTTTTGAACCCAATTAATTTTTTAAATTTATAGTTGTTTGATAATTAATTATATTTTTAAATTTAAAATTAAGATAAAACTCAATTCGTAAATGCATTTTATTATTTTTGAAACTAAAGAAAGTTTTGATAAAATTCATTTTTCTTTTCATTATTTATTTTCATTTCATTTTCACTGTCACTTGAGAATGAATGAAAGAAAAAAATATATACACAAAAGATACTTAAAAATATAAAGTAAAACAAATATTTACAAATTATATTTTCAAAACATCATTGATGGACGAAAGTTTGGGGAATTGGTTGGGAAAGTTCTCTGTAACTGAGACTTGAATCTTATCATAAAAAGTTCGTATATGTTAATTTGCTTCTCTCTTTCTTCGCAGAAGTCTATTGCAGGAGTTCATCTTTCCATGTGTGTATTGGTGCCTTTATGAATTTTGTTTCTTAAACCAATTATCATTTACTGGTTTGAAACATTAGTTCATACTAAAGATGTTTATAGTATGTGATCAAACAAATCGCTTCTTTTGCTTATATATGTTCTCTGCACACCTAATTATCATGACTGTTAATTATATTTAACTTGTTTAAGTGGAGCAGTAATTTAAGTCGAAATTCAATAAAAATATATCTTGATACCAATTTTTCAAAACACCATATAATACTGTTATTTATTGAACATGAGAAATAAACAAACTGTTAGTAATTATAAGATGAAAAATAAATGAGTTATGCAATATTACTTTAATAATTATATAAAAATAGAGTGTTTAGTTGTGATTATTTGTTATGAGATCAAATAATTTTAAGATGTAAGATGATATATTTTATGTTATTTATACGTGAATATATATAAGAGAAATAATTAACTTGATAAATATCACTATTTGGTTATGATTAAGTTCTCGTAGCTTTGTAGACACTAATCTATTATAGATATTTATCTTTTATAAACATATATTTTTTATAGACATCTATATTTAATTATCTCCTCAATTATTATTTACGATAATTAAATAATCTTTAGACCTCTATTTCTTTAAGATAATTAAAGGATAATAATTGAACTTTTATGTTTTTAGATTCATACTTTTATGATGATTAAGTACTTATTAGGCTTGGCCTAAGGTTCTTTCCTAAGTGAGATCACTCTTTGACTATCATGTACAATGTACTAAATTATTCTCAACATTAACCCTAAGACTTTTTGTTTTTGGGTTAGAAGATTTGCCTGTAATTTTTATCAATATTTGTGTCAAATATTTCTTATAATTATGTTCATAATATTGAACTTATCCTTGTGTGATTTTTACCTATCCAAGTAAAAAACTTTACACTATATCTAGCAATTCAAATCATGCACGACGATGTTCTATTGCTGACGATGTCTTTGAATTTTCAATCGAAATTTTCGTTAAAAATTTACGTTAAATTCAATGTTTTTATCCAGTTAAACCTTATCTTATTTTTGTAGGAAGTTTAAAATTTAAATCTTAAGCCTAATACCTTGAGATTAGCTAAGCAATCTTGATTATTGATTAAACCTTATCTTATTTTTGTAGGAAGTTTAAAATTTAAATCTTAAGCCTAATACCTTGAGATTAGCTAAGCAATCTTGATTATTGATTGTGATATTCGATGGATGGATGAGATTAACTCACCATTTTTATAAATATAAACCCATACCTTTTCCCATTTTATAACTCATAATAGTTTCTCAAAGCTCACAATTGAAAGGAGAAGAAAATAAAAAAAAATTCTTTCAAGGTAACCTTCATTAATTTTACTACATTAAGTTTTTCTCATTTATTCTTCGTTTATCTTGCATATAGTGTAGGATAATTATTTTTCTTTATCCAAAAACTTTGCAACCCACGATGCTTATTCTAGACTTTCCTACGTTTCCTACGTAGGAAGTGATGGATACTAGATCTATAGTTGTATAGGATTAGGTTTAGCTACAGTGGGTGCATGTTGATGCGGACGAGGATCGACGTGAAAAATGATTGTTAGTAGATGAATGGAGGTCGAACGAAGGCGTTATTAGGAGAATCACAATATCAATGCGAACTTAATCAAGTTCTAAATAGTAGAATAAAACATATTCTCCTTCTTTGTGTGAATATTTTAAGAAACAAATAAATAGAGCTCAAAATGAAATATGTAAAAAATCAACGTAACCAATTTACGTAGAAAAACCTTCCTGGTATAGGAAGGAAAGAACCACGGTACTCCATCTCCAAAAATTCCATTATTAAGAAACAATTGTACAAAAGCTATCTCTAGATAAAACTAGAGGTAAACAATCAATAACATTATCAATAATAATAATACAACTTATTTGAAACTAACAATTATTTCAAAAAAATGAAGAAATTTAACCCAATTTCATATTCACTGTTCACGGCCCGGATTTTCCCAAACATGTGAACTAAATCCAAATCTCATTATTTAGATTAAAGAGTCTTGAGTCTTGAACCTTTATGCAAAATTTTAACTCAATTAGACCACAAACGATCTTTCATCAGAATACTTGATGAAAGATTACTGGAGAAGAAAAACTAAAAAAACTACTCTATGTTTTTTTGCAAAAAATTGTTTCCTTTTAGACTAACTAGGTGATTGCATAATTTCCTTTTTTCTTATACAAGCTTGCATAATAGGGTAGAATATCATGTGTTTGCTTGTTTGATTGAGCCAGTTAGATATTTGAGATGATACCATGTAACAATTTAATATAATTTGTCATTTAATTAAGAATATTTTTACATGTGTGATATTTAGAAGATATTTTTAGATAATAAATTAATTAAGCGATAATAAGATGATATTTTGAGATAAATAATTAATTAATTAATTATCCAAAAAATACCATTTGAATATCAAGTGTATTACTTAAAATGTTAAAAAATTGTACTAAATTAATACATTTTTCTAAATAAAATATTATTAAAATATTACCTTAAAAGTATGCATAGATACCAAAATTAAAATGACTAAGATATTTAACCTCGTTCCATCCTGTTTGTAGCCCCAAATAAGTTTGTCATCAGTTGGGCGGATTGGTAGGGGTATACGAACAATGCAATCAGCTTTATAGGGCAAAAACATGTTCCGAACAAGAGTTTTATTTCATGTACTTGAAGCAAAAATTCGCTCATTTACTGTGTCATTTTCTTGCAGTTCCCGGGGTGAAATCACATTGCAAGATGTCACTTTTGGGATCCATCCATCTTTATCCCCATAGAATGCTCTTCCAAATAAATGTGGAATTTGATCTTACTCTAGCATTTGGGAAATATGATCTGGGAAAATACTTGGCTTTGACCACCCGAGCTGCTAATGATGAGGGGTTTTCTAGTGGACGCCAGGCCTATTTTGCAAGCAGCGCCTGGTTAAAAGAAACCAAAAAAATGAAATCCAAGTCCTCCTTCTGCCTTCGGTCTACATAAACTTTCCCATGACTGCCAATATATTGATCGTGTTCCATCATCCTGTGACCACCAAAATAATGCCATTAGCGCATTCAATTCATCACACAACTTCACTGGCAGCTTGAAAAGAGACATGATGTAGCATGGAATTCATTGTGCTATCGCTTTTATCAATATCTCCTTCCCTGTTCTGGATAAAAGCTTTTCCTGTCATCCTTGTAATTGTTTCCAAACTCTTTCTTTGACTGCACGAAAAGCATGACAATTATTTTGGCCGATAAAAGTAGGTAAGCCAAGATATCGCTCATGGCGAGCGATTTCTTGCACATTCAAAACTTCACATGACGCGAGAGTGCATGGTCAACACACACCTAAAGCGCCTACGTTCCGCTTGCAGCCAATACAACCACAACCTTACTTGCACGAGATTCAACAACCGAAACTACTGGTAGAATCCGAAATACCGGAAGCAGAATGGACAGGGGGCAGGTTTGAATCGGGGTAGCTCATTTGGCCACGTCTTTGTGAGCTCTTCCGCTTTTATTCAACAATTCTAAAATAAGTAACTCGGAGTCAAAACTAGATTTAGGACCTCTGGCCTTCGTCTTTGTGGTGATTTTTTTGCTGAAAACAATGCTGATTTTTCATAATTAATGAGCCGATACGAGTAATACAATTAATTCAAATTATACTATGAATTTTTGGAAGACTTGATCATCTATATCTTAGTTTAGTTTGAATATGTGAGGATAAAGTTATCATTTTATTATAATTTTAATTAATTTTTAAGTATTTTATAATTAGTTGTGTTAAGTTTCGTTAAGTAAGAAAATAGTCTTTAACACATAAGGTTAGAAGTTGCTTTTAGGTTGAGTTAGCAGTTTAAGATGGTATAAGAAAGAAATTTCTTCCTTCTTTCATTGGCCTATCTTTGTCAATCCAGATGCCAGTAATCCGATTAACCGATATGGAGTGATATTAAGTCACATTAAAGAAGAAAGGCAAGATCGCTTATAAGAAGAACCCTCTAACTCACAAGCTGGCTTTCTTTTGGGTTTAGAATTAAGCCTGAGTTTCTAAGAAGTTGTATGTACGTAACTAAAATTCAGGATTTTTCTTGAGTATCTCTAAAATTTTGTTACATAAATAACGCCGGGAGGGTGCTTTACTCTAAAGATTCCACCAAAACGCCAAGATATTAACAACGGCATTGAAAGGCTGAGCGACAAAGAAAATGGGAGGATGGACCCGCCACTTTTCTGTAACGTGGAAAACCTGGAACCCAACTTCTCTGCATCAAATTTAGATTTTTTTGTTAAACAAAAATTATTTCAACAACTAGTTGCCATTAAAACCTAATTCTTGGATTAGGCGGGAGTATGAGAAGCTTAATTTGAAAAACCAAAGAATTAAAAATGAATAAGGAAAAAAAAACCATGTTTGTATTTTAAATGATAAAAGAAAAGCTGCAAAAAGTTGTAAATTTTGAGGTCTCAATCTCAAAGTCTCAATCTTGAACCTGACAACTCTAACTACGAAATCACATGCTCCTCTGTTTTTAAAAATATTTCAGAATAATTAAAGGTAAAGTAAAAAACAAGAAATAGAAACCCACATTATCTGCAGCTTTTGCTACTTGTTAATTGTTATCCCTGTGTAGGAGCTGACATTCTACCGATCTGTGAAGAGTTATTATATTGTGCTATCTTAAGTATCGTCTTTATATGTTCTTCTTTATTATTTCCATTGATTCCCACCCAATCTCTTTGATTGTTTTGGTCTCCAGTCAAAGGTATTTGTTCTGAGTCTTCTTCCTTCTAATTATTCTTTAATAGATACTATAGTCTCGGGGAATATTAAGAGGGTTATATGCCTTTGATTTGATGGGTATCTTCTATTTGTGATTTTTGGTACCGGGTTTTCAGATATTTCAAGTTCGTGCTTCATGCGATATACTGTTGTATTCATTCCTGTCGTCTTTCTAAGAAAGAAGTTAACATCTTGGTAACTGTACATTAGACAACCATTCATGTTGTTGATGATGTGATAACAGAGGTACAAATCCATTTCTTAAAGTTTTGTCTTTGTATTTTTAAGCTAAGCCACTACTCTATTTTGATTGTGAGAATTGGATTTGGACATTGTTGGATGGTTTAAGGGTAGATTTGAAGCAAAGCTGGCAAACCCATAAGCCAAGTTATCTTATAGGTTCAAATTTTTATAGAAAGGTTGCATCTCTCTGCTTTAGAAGTCTTTATATATAATTTGGAGTTATGATATCCATCCAATAAACAGCCATAAAGTACTTGAAGGTGGATATTTTTTTGCTTTCATCGGCATTTTCCTCCAATTTTTTTAATAGATTTATGAATAGTTTTTGAGGCCTGTTGAGCAAATAGAATAAATATGTGTGCAGATGAAAAACCTTTGACATTCTAGTTGGTTTTCACTATGGAGAAAAGGAAATGGTTATGGAAGAGAAAGTCTTTTGATAAGAGCTCCGGTGAAACTGATAGTTCGGGTTCAGTTTCTTCTCATTCTGAGAGGTACTCGGATGATCAGGTACTGCATTTTTCTTTCTTGGAATGTTTAAATTTTAGATGGCCAATTGTGCTTTGGTATTGTAACTTTTCTTTTGCAGCTATAGGTTAGTTTAATCGGTAACCTTTGATATGAAAAGTATGTTTAAAGATCATTGACATCTATTTCTTGGAGGCTGTTTCTTTGTTTCTACAATTTCGTCGAAGCAACTGTGATGGATATAAATTTGTTTCTCTCTCTTTGTAGCTCTCCATCAATAAATTTTCTGTCTAGGAACATGAACAAAAATATATTTATTTCTTGTTTGGTCATTGTTCTGGGTAGTTTTTAGCTTATTAGAATCCTTAAAGGACAATAGATCCAGTTACTTTACCCCCGGATTTGAAATTATGGCATAAAAGTTGAGCAAAATGATATATGAAATCATAGTAGTTCTAGATGAAATTCCACATATATAATGCTCTGCTAGCTAAAATTTATGTGTATTGCAAACGTTTGGAAATTCCGTAATGCTTTTCTAGTTAATGACTATGAAATACTAGTTGGCACCGATACATGGTAACGAGTCCTCCCATTACTTCGAAGGATTCTAAAAGAGTTTATACAAAAGACATTTCTTTCCTTTTCTATAATATCTTCAAAATTAAGGATGTCAAATCTTTTTTCTGTATCATTTTCCTCACTTTTCTCCTTAAGCATCATCTATGCATATGTGATTTTGGTTTTATTAATTTTACATCGATGAAGCAAGAGGCTTTCAAGGGATGTTCAGATAATAGCTCTCAATCACCTGAAGTTTCATCAAAATCTGAAGCTGAGACTGACCATTTTGATGATGGCTCACTACAAAAGGATGAATTTAATGATAGTGTGGGAAGTCTGACAAATAGACTATCAGCTGCTCTTGTGAATGTTAGTGCCAAGGAAGACTTGGTGAAGCAACATGCCAAAGTTGCTGAAGAAGCTATTGCAGGTAACTGTAACAGCAATCTCACTCGTAGATTATATTTGATGCAATTTCGAATTTTCCTCGAAGTTAAGTTATTTTTGTGTAGTAATTGCATAGAATTCTTTGAGCTTATTAATTTTCTCCTAAATCAAGGCTCCACCCATCCTTGGATGAAGTAGTTTATAACACATACATCATAGTAATTGCTTAAGTATCAGTAATGTAATTCATCCCATATATTTTTAGGCTGGGAAAAAGCTGAAAATGAAGTGTCTGTTCTTAAAAAGAAATTTGAGGCTTCTACTCAACAAAACTCGGCACTTGAAGATCGAGTGAGCCATCTTGATGGAGCTCTAAAAGAATGCGTTAGGCAGTTAAGACAAGCAAGAGAGGAGCAAGAGAAAAAAGTCCAAGAAAAAACCCGTGAGTTGGAGTCCACCAAATCCGAACTTGAGGCTAAACTTCTTGAGTGCCAGAAGGACACAGAGGCTAATGATCCTGACCTTTGTCTTAAGCTTGAATATTTGGAAAGGGAAAATTCATCATTTAAGGCCATCTTCCAATCTCAAGCAGAGAAGTTAGAGCTTACAATAATTGAGAGAGACTTGAGTACTAATGCAGCTGAAACAGCCAGCAAGCAACATTTAGATAGTATCAAGAAGGTTGCCAAGTTGGAAGCTGAATGCAGAAAGCTAAAAGCAATGGCTTGTAAAGGCAGCAATCAAAAGTCGACCATTGCTTCTTCAACTTATTCTGACTCTTTAATGGAGAGTCATTCAGATAGTGGGGAGTGTCTAAATAACTCAAATTTGAGCAAATGTAAGCTGAGTGCCTCAGATTCATGGACATCAGCTTTAATTTCCGATCTTGGTCAATTAAGAAATGAAAAGACTGCTGCTAGAAATCTGCCAACTTCCTCCATTGAATTAAATTTGATGGATGATTTTCTTGAGATGGAGAGACTTGCAGGATTAGAACAGAATGAGTGTGGAGGCAGTTGCCCAGAAAACGAAGTTTCTCAAAACCATCCTGCAAATATAGATAGTTCTCTAAGAATTAAGCTTGAAACCATGACTTATCGAGTGGATGAACTCGAGGAGAAATTAGAGAAGTTTGCAACAGAGAAAGCTGAACTGGAAGAAAAGTTAGAGAATTTAGAAACTGTGAAAGCGGAACTAGATGAGGAAATAGGGAAGTTGGAAACAGAAAAATTTGAACTCATGGAAGAGTTAGAGAAGTTTGAATCTGAGAAAGCTGAACTAGAGATTGCTTTAAGCAGAAGTGAAGGCCAAATTGAGGCATCACAAATTCAGCTAACAGAAGCAGAGATGGAATTGGAGGAACTAC
The DNA here is from genome assembly GCA_030763125.1 of Hippophae gyantsensis. Taxonomy (NCBI): domain Eukaryota; kingdom Viridiplantae; phylum Streptophyta; class Magnoliopsida; order Rosales; family Elaeagnaceae; genus Hippophae; species Hippophae gyantsensis. The sequence goes on along the minus strand of CM061032.1, from coordinate 19,858,202 downwards.
AAAGGGAACTCAATATCGCAAAAGAATCAAAACAGGTTATTGAGTCTCAGCTCGTTAGTACTGAAACAGAAGCTCGGACTATGTCTGCTAAGGTGGAAAGTTTAGAAGAAGAGGTTCAAAGAGAGAGGGCTTTGTCAGCAAAAGTCAATTCAAAGTATCGCGATCTAGAGGAAGAGCTTTTAAGAGAAAAAGAAGAGATCAAACTTCGTCAAACTGCATGTGCTAATGCAGAGTTGAAGATAAAGCAGGTGGGTCAATACTCACTAATGACTTGCACTATGTAACAATATGCTTAGTGGACTGAAATTTTATTGCAGGAGGATCTAGATGTGGCTGCTGGAAAACTTGCTGAGTGCCAGAAAACGATAGCATCTCTTGGGAGTCAACTAAAATCTCTAGCATCACTAGAGGATTTTCTAATTGATACTGCAAATATACCGGGGTTTTCTGTTGATCCGCCACTGGTTCCTAAAGTTGAAGAACAATGGAAGCTGCATTCTCATGAGACATTTTCACCTAAAAAAGATTATGATTCATCAAAACAACCTGATGAGAGTTGTAATCCTCCCCTAAGCAAAACGGATGAAAATTCACTGCCATCTTCATCATCATCATCATCATCAACATCAACTTCATCTGCTGTATTGTCTGGTCAAGTCAGCTCAGAGAAGAATCGAAATGGTTTTGCGAAATTTTTTTCTCGAACTAAAAGTGGGATAAGACTGGAAATCTAGTTAGTGTGTCGGTTTAGAATTTGAGGCAGTGATTGGTTTCTCGGATTGTAAAACAAGGAATTTAGTGATTGTATTGATGATTAAAGCTTTTAATTGGTGCTTTTGACATTCAAAACAAATTTGATTGATGAGATTTGAAAAGTGTTTGATGCAATTAGTTTTTAGAAGTTGCTCTTATTATGACTCTGACTTGATTGTGCAATGTTCAGCTGATAATTGTTACCTGGCTATCTCTTAGACGTGCTTTGCCTTGTTGGAAAATCAAAACCATATATACAAAATTTTGAAGTTTGGATTCTGCAGGGTTCTTTCTAGGTTGTCTGTGGTCCGGTCCGGTCCGGTCCGGTCTGATTTTTAATTAAAAAAATTTAACCAAATCAGATCATTCATATTGCTTTAATCGGATCGGACCAGATCATTTGACTAATAAAATTTTTGTAACCAAACAATCCAATCCAATTTGGTTAATGGTTTTCAAGGTTTGACCTCCATGCAATATATCAAGGTTTAACCAACAGAGCTAACAGTGAAAAGGCCAAGTATGTGTATCTATTTGTGAGTTCTTAAAGCATTACGTGCATTACAGCTAACTTCTTGGAGTACATAGCATTATATAGTATTTACACAGTCTGGATTTTATTATACAAAGACAGACTTAATTGCAATGAAAGCAGCAAGAAGACCCAAAAAATGCATTATACCTTGCAAATCTCTAATGGAATCCTCGAATTTGTATTTCTGAGATTTAAGTATTTTCATGTTCTCCTCATCTTGTTTGAGTTTTGTTCCTATCACATGTAAATAATCTTGAAACTTCTGCAAGCATTAGATAATTGGAAAGTCAGTTAATTTAATTCATTTCTAAATATACTCGTTAAAAAGAAGATTCAAAAGGAAAATAATGATTAGAGATAGCATACACTTTCGAAAATTTATAGACAAGAAGTTACCAAAACTATGCATGCATCTACAAGAAAATTATACGTGGACACAAAGGGACATTGTTATGATGACCTTTGAGAAATAGATAATAGATTATACTTGTCCAGACCTTCCATTTTGCATATTACCATCCCATACAACCAAGCTGGTTTCATTGTTACTTACTTGCATTGGAGATAGTGAAGCATGCATGGTAATGAATTTGTATGAACAAAGAGTTGTAGAAAAAAAACAAGATTATTAGGATTCCTCAATATCCTTTGACAACATCCATTATAGGCAAAATTGGGAAATATGTTCAATACAATGTTAATGAAATGCTTGTACAGAACACTATTTTTTATAAAACAAGTGATGCCAATTTTTTTGTCTTGTCCCACATTGCTATTTTACATCACTTAGAAGATGTATAAATAGAAAAAGGGTTGGCTATTAGGTTTGGGCCCAAGAGGCACCCAATTTTGTGGAAGGGGAGAGAACCTACGCAAATGTGATACCACACATGCACATGCGTCGTCTTTGCCGTCCGTCTGACCGACAGTGTCGTGCTGAGCCGAGACCGAGTCCGAGTGCGTATGTGTGAGGTGAGGTGGCATTTTCTTTTTTCTTTTTAGAAATTTTTTATAATTAAAATACTTTTCTACCCAGAAAAATGATCGGTACCTTTTTTACTTAAAAAAATAGCCATTATTTTCTTTACTTAGAAAATTATTGTTATTTTTCTTTATTCAGAATATGACTGTTATTTTTTCTTTACTCAAAAATAGTTCGCGACTCAACCCAAATAGTTTATTTCAGTGTATCGGTAACATCGTTCTTACATAGTTTTTCATATATTTGTTCCAACAATTTTAAGATGTTTTTCTATCTACCATGTCTACTAAAATGTTAACTCCTGATCTCAAAAAACCTTTCCATTTTGAGGGACTACACTTTAAAAGATGGAGACAAAAAATGTTATTTTTCTTAACCATGAAAAAGATCGTTTATGCTCTTACTACTAAAAAACCAACACTGTCTAATCCTCCTACTGAATCTACAACTAAGGATTTAGACATCTGGATGGAAAATGATTTTCTATGCAAAAAATTTATTCTTAATGGATTAGCTTATGACTTTTATGATTATTATAATTATGATAAGTCTACTAAGGAAATTTGGGAAGCACTTCAAAAAAAGTATGACACTGAAGAAGATGGAACTAAGAAGTATGTTGTGAGTAGATACATAAAGTATCAAATGATTGATGACAAATCTGTGGAAGCTCAATCACCTGAACTGTAGAGATAACACACAAAAGAACTTCTGAAGATATGACTTTAGATGAACAATTTCAAGTAGTTGTTATTATAGATAAATTACCCCCTACTTGAAAAGATTTTAAGAATACACTTAGACATAAAACTAAGGAATTTTATTTAGAAAGTCTTATAACCCGTTTAAGAATAGAAGAAGAAGACTGAAAACAAGACCAAAGAGATGAAGTACTCGTTGTCTTAAACAACAGTACCAATAAGAAACCCTCATATGCAATTCTGAAACATAAAGGTAGAAATATGAAAACTCTGAATCGCAATAATAACCAAAACCGAAACCACCAAAATAGAAACAGAAACTATCCTCCCCAAAATGGACCTCAACCCCTTAAGGAATAACACATTCATGTGTTATAGTTGTAACAGACCTGGCCACTTGGCCTGGAACTGCCGGAACAGGAATCATCCTATCCCGTAGGCAAACCTTACTGAAGATCAACTTATTGCTATGATATTTGAAGTCAATTTTTTTTGGTGGATCTGATAAGTGGTGGGTGGACACTGGTGCTTCTCACCATGTTTGCTATGATCGAGACATGTTCAAGTCCTATTCTGAGTTTGAGGATAAGAAAGTGCTACTGGGTGACTCCCACTCCACTAAAGTTGTTGGTACTAGTAAGGTGGAATTAAATTTTACCTCTGGAAAGATTGTCATATTGAAGGATGCCTGTATACTCCAGATATGAGAAAAAATTTAGTTTCAAGCTATCTTCTTAACAAATTTGGGTTTACTCAAACTATAGGGGCTGATTTATATACTATAACTAAAAATAATATATTTGTTGGGAAAGGGTACACCACTGATGACATGTTTAAATTAAATGTTGAAATCAATAAAGTTTCTTCTTCTGCTTATATGTTGAGTTCTTTTAATATTTGGCATGCTAGATTTTTTCATGTTAATAAACGCATAATCAAGAATATGAGTACCTTATAACTAATTCCTAAACTATCTTTGAATGATTTTGAAAAATGTGATTTTTGTAGTTAAACAAAAATAACCAAAACATCACATAAATCAATAGTTAGAGAATCTGAACTTTTAGATTTAATACACTCTAACATATGTAAACTTGATGGAAAGTTAACAAGAAATGGAAAGCGCTACTTTATAACTTTTATAGATGACTATTCAGACTACACTTATGTATATCTAATGAAAATTAAAAGTGAAGCATTTGACATGTTTAAAATATGTAGGACTGAAATTGAAAATCAACTTAACAAAAAAATAAAAGTGATAGAGGCACTAAATATGATTCTAATACTTTCAATGATTTTTATAAAACTCATGGAATTATTCATGAAAAAACTTCATTTTATTCTCCTGAAATGAATGGCAAAGCTGAAAGAAAAAATAGAACTTTTATTGAATCAATTGTTGCAATTTTATTAAACTCTGGTGATGCTTCCCATTGGTGGGGAGAAATTTTATTAACTGTTTGCTATGTGCTAAATATAGTTCCTAAATCTACAAGTACAATTTCACCATATGAAATTTTGAAAAATAAGAAACCTAATTTAACTTATTTTAAAACTTAGGTTTGTTTAGCCTATGTTAGGATCCCTGATCCTAAAAGAAATAAAGTTGCTAGTAGAGAATATTAATGTGTATTCATAGGATACACTATGAATAGTAAAGCTTATAAATACTATGACTTGAATGATCATATAGTTATAGAATCAAATGATGTTGACTTCTATGAACATAGGTTTCCCTTTAAATTGAAAAATAGTGGGGACTCGTCTTCTAGTAGTTTAACCATAACTAGAACTAGTGAACAAAATGAGGAATTAAACACTGAAATTAAGATAAGTAAACAAGCTCGAACCCTTAAGGATTTTGGGTATGATTTTTATGCTTATACCTTAGAGAAAGATCCCCAAACTTTTAAAGAAGCATTATCTTCTTTAGATGCCAACTTATGAGAAGAAACCATAAATGATGAAATGGACTCTCTTGAGTATAATAAGACTTGAAATTTAGTTGATTTACCTCCTAGTTGCAAAACCATTGGATGTAAATGGATACTAAAGAAGAAATTAAAACCCGATGGTACTATTGAAAAGTACAAAGCTCGTCTTGTAGTTAAAGGGTATATGTAAAGGGAAAATGTAGATTTCTTTGATACATTTTCATCAATCACACGAATAACTTCCATACGTGTACTTTTTTCTCTTGCTGCTATCCATGATTTTAGTAGTGCATCAAATGGATGTCTTTCTTAAATGGTGACTTAGAAGAAGAAATTTATATGGACCAACCTAAAGGTTTTGTTGTCATAGGTCAAGAAAATAAAGTTTGTAAACTAGATAAATCCTTTTATGGTGTAAAACAAGCACCTAAGCAATGACATTAAAAATTTGATAATCTAGTTATCTCACATGGATTCAAAATAAATGAAAGTGACAAATGCATTTATTATAAATTAGAAAATGACATTTGTACTATTATATGTTTATATATGGATGACATGCTTATTTTTGGATCAAATATTCATGTTGTGAATAATGTGAAAACTTTGTTAAGTGCTAACTTTGATGTGAAAGATCTCGGAGAAGCGAGTGTAATCCTTGGTATAAAGATTACTAGGTCTAAAAAGGGAATTTCTCTAGATCAATCTCATTACATTGAGAAGATCTTAAAGAAATATAATTACTTTAATTGTAAACCTGCATGTACTCCTTATGATCCTAGTGTAAAGTTGTTCAAGAACACCGGAGCCGGTGTTAGAAAAATTTAGTATGCAAGCATCATTGATAGCTTACATTATGCTACTAATTGCACTAGACCAAACATAGCTTATGTTATGGGACTACTATGTAGGTTTACGAGTAGACCTAGTATAGAGCATTGGAATGCTATTGAAAGGGTTATGAGATATCTTAAGAGAACTATGAACTTTGGATTACACTATTAAAAAGTTTCTTGCTATTCTAGAAGGATACAACGATGATGATTGGAACACTTAATCAGAAGACTCCAAAGCAACTAGTAGCTATATGTTTAACATAGTTGGTGGAACTGTTTCTTGGAAGTATAAGAAACAGAAAATGTTGGCTCAATCTTCAATGAAGTCTAAAATGATAGCATTAGCTATTGCTAGTGAAGAAGCAGGTTGGTTAAGAAGCATGTTAGCTGAGATCCCTTTAAGGGAAAGATCGATACCAGTTGTCTTGATCCATTGCGATAGTACCGTGACTATTGCAAAGATTCAGAACTGTTACTACAACGAAAAGAGACGATAGATACATCATAAGCATAGTACTGTTAGAGAATTTCTCTCTACATGAGCTGTAAGAGTGGATCATGTACGTTCTGATGAAAATTTGGCAGATCCTTTGATGAAAAGATTACCGAGATAGAAGATTTTCAAAACTTCAAAAGGAATGGGACTATTACCCTTGGAATGAAGAGTCACTCGTGATGGTAACCCAACTTATAGACTTGAGATCCCAAGAAATAAGTTCAAATGGTAATAACAAGTCATGAAGTGATATGAGATGAATCATGTTATTTTGAAGTCCCATTCTATATTGTTAGAAGCATAAAGTCCTAAAGCGATAGAAAAAAGGATGAGTTAATTATTAAACTCTTAATGAGTTCTATACTGTATGTGGAGTGGAATACATGGCTATAAGAGTGCTCTTGATAGACTCACCTATGTGAATATGGAAGTGTGGCCGCTTTCTATGGAAATTTTTGGGCAAAATTTACTAGAGCATTCATTATACTGGGATACACGTGCATGGCCATAAAGCACGGGCTTTTCGAACTATACCTTGGAAAGGTTGTGTGTGTAATGTTGTTAGAGATAGAGTACAAAACTACGAGTTATTCTAGTATATTCTAAAGCATCAACACTATGCAAATGTTCAAGTTGATAGACACATTTTTTATGCGCAATCTTATACTTTTAATTGATCGGTTGCTCGATGAAAACTATTTTTATAAAAAACTCAAGTGAGGGATTTTTGGAAAAGTGAATTTTTTTTAAAACAAGTGATACCAATTTTTTTGCCTTGTCCCACATTGCTATTTTACATCAATTAGAAGATGTATAAATAGAAAATGGTTGGCTATTGGATTTGGGCCCTAAGGGGCACTTTTATGGAAGGGAAGAGGACCTAGGCAAATATGATACCACACACGTGTCCGCACCGTTGCCATCGTCTGTCCGAACGGTAGTGCCATGCCGAGTTGAGTCCGAGTGCGTGTGCGTGTGTGTGAGGTGAGGTGGCATTTTATTTTTTTTGGAATTTTTTTTTATAAAATACTTTTCCACTCAGAAAAATAGCCGTTATTTTCTTTACTCAGAAAATGACTGTTATTTTTTCTTTACTCAGAAATATCCGTTAAATGGTTGTTACTCTTCATTACTCAGAAAATGGCAATTACTCTTCTTTACTCAGAAAAATGGTTGTTATGTTTTTCACCTAGACATTACCATTATTATCATAATGGCCACACAGTTTTTGAAACCTTTAAATAGAGGGCCTCAACTCTCATTTTTAACACAATAGTTTGTAAACATATCTCACTAAGAAAAAATCTCTCAGAAAGAAAAAAAGAAGCAAATCCTAAATTATTTTGAGTTTTCCGACTAACAAAATTTTACAGGTGTAGCATTCCGGTCTTTATCAATGCAATGAAGTTCCCAGACAGAAAACAAAGATTCTGGGTTGTTTTATCCTGGGGACGACGAGGCTGTATTTTCTTGCACAAGTTTGGGTAGAGCCGCGAAACGTCTTAAAGAGAACGACCTAATCCGTGAGTCAACCCAAGTAGTTTATTTCAGTGTATTGGTAACTTCGTTCTTACATAGTTTTTCACATATTTGTTCCAACACAAGATATATAATTGCACATGTTACTTAACTCAGTTTTTATAAGACAACATTATTTAAGAACCAAAACTCAAAAGGGCTTAGACAATGGAAACAAAGAAATAAACAAGAACATCGTTTCAACTTATTTAACATGGTTGAAATATTTCAGTTATTATTTTTAGACAAAAACAATTGCTATAGAGAAATACATATCATTATGTACTTCCATCTACAACCTTGGCTTGATTACGAGCTTGTTCTCGCATTATCGCTCTTACATATATTTCATAGCAATAACCTGCAACAAAATTAACATTTCAAACCATATGACTAGTTTAAAACTATAAATTGTGGAAAAATAAGAGAGAAGAAAATTACTATTGTTCTGAGAGGGAAAAAGGTAATTACTTAATATTATATATTGATTACTACCTTAATAAGAGTTTTTTCAAACATCCATTTCGAGACCTCCAATCCTTCTCTCTTTGTTTCGGTAAATAATAGAGTAGAGAAAACATAGAGCAATAGAGACTCTACATACCTATTTCGTCCATGGATAATAGGACTGGAAGCGAGGCGAGGCGAGGCGAGTACGGTTGGCTGGTGTTGGAGGCGAGTCGAGGACGATTGGTTGGTGTTGGAGGCGAGTCGAGGACGGTTGGCTGGTGTTGGAGGCGAGTCGAGGATGATTGGCTGGTGCTAAAAGCGTCAAGGCAACAAGGATGCAGATTATAGGTTTAGAGTTTCGAAGAGAAATCGATTTCGCATTGCGAAATTGCGAATGATTTTAATATATAATATCCTTACCTTTTGTTAAATTAAGTTTTTAATATATTATTAAAACTGGTTCGTTCTAGTCCGACCGGTTTAAAAGTTACTATAATCGTACCGAACAGTTTGAAAAACTGTTTTAGTTAATATAAATCGAACTAGATCATTTGATTTATAAAAATGTTTAGATTGATCTAATTTTTTGGTTTAATTCGATTTGGTTCGGGTTTTAAATACTCCTAGTTCTTTTCGTGATGTGTGATTCTTATGTAGTATAGTAGTAACCTATATTAGACCAAAAACATAAAATAGGGTGAGAAAGGTTCAAACTCTCGACCTCTGTATTAAATCAATAAAAGCTATAAGATCTACGTGCTAGCGAACTACGCCACCTATCATCAGGATTACTTTTGTTTTGTTTAGATTCAAGAATAAATTTAAAAATTAATTATCCAAGATTTTAAATTAATTTTCCAAAACCAAGTGCAAATTCGTATTTGTTAAATTTTAACAAATACAAATTTTAAAACCAATTTTAGTAATATGTAAATACAAAATTAAATAACTCAAAATCAATGAATACAAATTTTTTTATTTCATAATTATAAAATTAACTCCTTGTGAATAAAAAATTAACATTTTGTAAATATGAAATTTGATATTTTAAAATTTTGAAACTCAAATTATTTTAAAAAATACAAAATCCATATATTTCAAAAACAATAAAACTAACAAATACAAAATTTACTATTTTGTAAATTCAGAACCAATTATTTCAAAAAAAATATAAAATCCACTTATTTCGTATACTATGAAGCTAGTAAATATAAAATTACTATTTTACAGTTATGAAATATTCAAATTTCATGAATACAATTTACTAATTTTTATAAATATGAGATTTACTTATTTCAAACCTTGAAATTAAATAATTTTGTCAATTACAAAATCTCAATTATTTTGTGAATACAAAATTCCACTTATTGGTAATCACAAAATCTACTCATTTTTAAACATGGAATCTAAATAGTTTATCAATTGCTAAATTTTACTATTCCACAATTATTAATTCAATTATTTCATAAATATGAAACCAAGTAATCTTTCGATTGTAAAATACTAATTTATTTTTGCATATAGAGAATCACATAACTCACTTATATGAAATCAAGCAAATCAACAATTGCAAAATTTCACAATTCTTAAAACATGAACTATTTTAGAAATTCAATTTCTAGAATTTCAATATTTTCAATACCAATTCAATTAATCAACATTGAGTTTATAATATGCATAAAGTGAGTTCCTTGATAATCTAATGAAGTCAAAGTTTCTAAAACTGACAGTAAGAGCAAAATGTATCACTCATGTCAAGTTAAATATTAAGTTAAAAGGTATTTAACAATTTGATTACTTTCATACCGTAGACAATGCCGAACGTTAATAGAAATGCTTACTATGCGTCTATCCATATCCATATTAACATACCGGCTCTTAAATTTTTCTTTATTGACTCTATGAATCAAAAAATAACATGCATATCGATTAGATCCTGCAAATGAACTATTAGCATAAATATATGATATGCTAATACTAAATTACTTTCTAAAACATTATCGTTTGATCTCTAGCATAAAGAAGATTAAATCACACGAAATTCATATGCTAACAAATCTGATAGAATTATTATACGTGCTTTGAATCTATTAAAATATATTAAAATATTAACGAGTTATTCTTTAATTAATACAACTTGCATTTTCAAACATCAAAGACAAAAATCATCATTACCATTAGATTCCTCAATTTTATATTACCATGATAAAAAAAACCCAAATTAAATCAACATAAACACAATCCCAAAATTTTAAAAACAAATCAAATAACCAAAAACTCAACAAAAAAAATCTAAAAAATCAAATTTAATTAGTCCAAAAAAAAAATTAGATAAACTTAGAGCTCTCATATCAATTTGTTATATGATCGAATGCAGAAGTGAAAGCTAGTAACTAATTTGAATTGTACAAATAAATATTAATGGATAACGTCAAAAGAATAGACAATAAAAAAATAAATGGCACAGATTTAAGTGATTCTACCTTTTAATGTAAAAAGATTACTTCACTAGTAACGACACACCGAGTAAAATCTATTAATAATTAAATGAAAATTATAGACACCAATATCTAAAAACCACTCAAAATCAAACTCCAAATACACTCAAATCTCTTTTAAAAAAAGTAACAATAAAAAGTAAGAATATGATAACAAATCTTACAAAGAAAAGACCAAAATTGTATACCAGTAATAGATGTTCAAAAAAGAGAACAACAATGACTAAAAAATAACTTAATTAACGAATATGATTTCAATATCGTGACTTCTTAATTTATGATAATGATCTCTCAAATTAGAGAAAATATCAATATATATATATATAAGTGATTTATTTTATTAAAAATCCTTTATTAATTATCAAATTCAAATAATATTAGGATTCTTTAGTTAGGAAACTAAATAAATCATATCCTAAGGAAATAACACATTTCATATATTTAACATTATTAAGAATAGAATTCTAATTATACTATTACATTTTGAATCCAATTAAATAACAATACCCAATTCAATTTTCCAACAAATAGAACACTTCATAGCTCATACAGCCTCATACTTCACATTTAATTTTTTGTCCTTTTGGTTCTCTTGGTGGCATGTCTCATTGAATAATAATGGACGCTTTCCTTATACAACATTAGCCCTCTAGAGAGAACAACTGAAATTCAAAATGTAATGTGTCTTAGATTTCCACACGATCATGATGCTTTAGTTAAGAGTAGAGTACAACATGTCTTTGGTAGACTATAGAAGGGCATGCATAATGTTCGTTTGCTTCATGAAGGAATGCAGTTTGCACTAGCTCGTGGATCTAACGTGTATCAATTAAACCTTTTAATAACTATGAAAATTCTCTTTGACCTTCACATACTCATTCATGACGAAGATTTAACTGCATGCTAGTAGTTATTCTAAAAGCATGGATTGAAGTGATCATACAAAGACAAATATTAAGCAAATTCAATGCTGCCATCCCAAACAAGTAAAGTGCTGGAAGCTCCAAGGCCTCTCCAAGCTCCAAGGCATCACAATCACCGACCATTCGTCCTACTATTCTCTCCTTATTGAAAATTTACAAAACTCAATATGCATGTTTTAATTGGATGGTTTTGAGCTTCATATTTTAAAGTGTTATACTTATGGTAAATGAAATTTACAAATATTCACAAACAGGAAAATTTCATTATCTTTATTAAAAAAAATCAAATATTAATGTTTTTTTAAAAGAAAATTTTAATTACTAATGACAAATAGCAATAACATAATAATAAGAAATCCAACTAAACAAGTGCAATTAATTGAAGAACTAGATCTCCATATAACCCCGTAGCATGGACATGGAAGTTTCCATCTGCTGACCTAATTTAAGAACCAAGGCAGTGAATAACGGTACAAAGGGCAATACCGACTTTTCAGAAGCTATTCAATAATACAATCCTTATGATAAATATGTGAGCAAGGCATAGATACAATATTCTCTTTACCTTCGTGATCATAGTCTTCCAAACTGTTAAAAATACTTAATGATTGTATTCTATTCTATAATTTAAATAAATATACATGGTGCCTTTATATAGGAATTACAAGTAAATTAGATATGTATAAAGTAACTAGATATAGATATGTCTAAAGTAAATAGATATACATTAGCAGATATATATACATTAATATGTTACTAGATATATATTAACAGCCCCCCTCAAACTCAAGGTGGATGTGAGACCAACTTGAGGTTGTCAACCAAATTACGAGTGCATCATTTGGAAAGTGCCTTAGTGAAGATATCTACAGGTTGATCGTTGGAGGAAACGGGGAAAAGCTTGAGAGCACCATGGACAAGATGAGAGCGAATAAAGTGACAATCAATCTCGATGTGTTTAGTCCATTCATGGAAGACATCGTTGTGAGCAATATGAATGACACTCTAATTATCACAATAAATGGGAGTAGCAGAGGATGTGGACACACCCAAATCCTTAAGAAGCCATCGTAGCCAAAGGATCTCAGATGTGGTATCAGCAAGAGCACAATGTTCTACTTCAGTACTGGAGTGGGCCACAAATGTTTGTTTCTTACTTCGCCAAGAAATCAAAGAAGAACCAAAGAGAAAGCAATAACCTGTAGTGGACCTGTGATCAATGGGATCTCCTACCCAATCAACATCAGAGAATGCACGAAGTACTAGAGGAGACTGAGCTAAGTAGAAAAGGCCATGGAAGATAGTGTCTTTCAAGTATCGTAGAATACGCAGAATAACAACATAGTGAGTTGATCGTGGAGCAGATAGATACTGGCTCACCTGATGAACATCATAAGAAATGTCTAGATGAGTAACTGTAAGATAAACCAGGCTGCCAACCAATCATCTGTAAAGAGAGGGATTAGACAATGGTTGCCCCTCCGATGGTGTGAGATGCGCATTAAGTTCAACTAGAGTATCAACAATTATACTGTCAGTGAGTCCAGCTTGAGATAAGAGGTCAGATGCATACTTAGCTTGAGTAATATAAAGACCATCTGTGGAACGAGTGATCTCAAGACCCAAGAAGTAGTTGAGATGTCCAAGGTCTTTTGATGAGCGAAAACCGGCATCGCCAATTCTCGCAAATACTTTGGTTTTAATATTTGTAAAACTCTCGCAAGTGCACGAATCATTTCGTAGAAAATGATAAGTATACTCCCAAGGTCGATCTAAGGAAGGAATGTATGTGGTTTTTAATTTATTATTCAAACTTTTAAAAACGAAATTAAATCCTAAACATCCTGTCACGATAGTTTTGGTTTTTGTGTTCCTAATCTAATAACATAAAATAAACATATATACAGATTAATTAAATATAATCTAAAAAGAATAAACATAGATACAAATTGAATAAATAAATATAAATCTGATTCAATAAATATTCATGCAAATTTTATCATTTATATTAGTGGAGTATTTATGGATATAATAACTAAGTTAATTATGCTTGCTCATATTATCTAGGTTATTAAAGATATAAATTGATATTTTATTGATTCTCTCTTTTTTGTATGAATACCACCTTTGGTGGGGTTAGATACTCTTTGTTAACTAAACAAATCAATTAACACCTATGGGTGGGGTTGATAACTAATTTGGTTAATTAAATTAATTCCTTTTTCTAAGAGATTGAAAATGAACCATTTAAATGCCACCTTTGGTGGGGTTAGATTTAAACTTTATTCAAGGTGTCCAAATTAAACTTAAGAATTTAGTTATCCGAGTACTAACTTTCAAGTTTTAAAATCACTATTGAAAACATGTTGTCAATACATTTCCACATAATAATTCTTATAAAAACTTTTGAAATAGAGCCTCACTCTAACTACTTAGGGCGATTGTACCAACAAATAAAAGAGCACTACTCTAAATTAGACCAGGATAACTAAACCTTAAAGTCTAACTTTCAGATTTAAGTTTGTAATGAAAAATAATATAATTCTCTCTAACATCCTTAATATAAAATCTTGAATAAAAATAAAATCAATTCATTTTAGAAATTTTCACCTATTTAATATTTCGCAAGCATAACAACGTTATTATTATATCATGATTATAAACACTAGCACGCTTAAATTTAATCACGGACAAATTAAATATAACATGTAAGAATAAAGCATAAAAATAATCAGAAGAAAATAAAATCCTTACAGAACTTCGATGCTATCTCCGTTGCTAGAAAACCTCCAAGCGGAATTTGCACTTCCATTTATTGAATCAAAAATCTAAATTATTACAAAAACATTACAAGTTCCTCTCAAAAAGAGAAGAACTCTAAACCTAAGACAATTGAACTAAAAACTAAGAGAAAAACTAAGAAAAGCTTAGAAACTAAGAAAGAAACTAAAGAAAACTCAAAAACTAAGAAATGAGAGAAAGAAAGAAGAGAGAAGTGAGGTTTTGAGGTGTGTTTTGAAGTGAATGGAAGGGGGGTATTTATAGGTGAGGATGGAGAGAAAAAAATGATTAAAAAAATGTTAAAAAAAATATTAAAAAAAATAAAAAACGTGTTTTGGACCTGCTGAGGTCATCAATGACGTCAAGATGACGTCATGTGGCCTGACGTGAAAAATGGGTCAAAAACGCGTTGGGCGCTACTGGCAAGCCGCTAGGCGCTGCGTGAACAGATCAACAGCGCGCATGAAACGATAACAGCATTTGGGCTGAGTCTGAGGCGCGGCGCGCGTTTTACGCTTTTTGGACATTTTTGACCTTTTCGCCCCATTTTGTGCAATTTTTCCATGTTTGTTGACCTTTTTCCACTTATTTATTAATTTATTTGTGATGTATTGCTTGAAGTATTCTTCTTTGAGTCTTTAAATTGCGTTTTTAAGCCAAAATACATAAAAAACAATAAAAATACCCGTGATTCCGAAAAAGACAAATTTATATAAATATATGATAAAACATATAAATATATATATTTTTAATCAATTAATGTGCATAAAATCATGGTTATTTTAGTGCTTTTTGAGCACTCATCACAACCCCCAACCAGGTTCTTGCTAGTCCCTTAGCAAGAGAAGCGATAAAAACTAAAAATTAAACTATCCTAAATCACTTCCGTGGATTGACACGGTTGCATTTAGCCTATGCAACAAGCCTTTAAACCCCTAGGTTGCCTTAGTGGACGAGTTTGAGTCTCGTGAGGGTTTTCAGTAATGATACCCACAAACATTGTACTAAATGTAAAAACAAAAGAAACAATAAAAACAAACAACTTAAAAATTAAATTTACAACAAAATCACAAATTATCAACATCTCACAAAAATGTCTCATACTTTTTAATCTCCTTTAAGATCATAATTAAAATCTCAAGCATAAGTTATTTTAATCTCTTTAAACAATCATGATTTATTATAATAATTAGTCGAAAATCATTTTCATATTTCATATCAAAAATGTATCAATTTAATTTCACCCAATTTCGGTGTCATGAATCAATTCGCCGACTCTATTCCTCACAAGTCAATACTCTCAAAACACCGAATCCTATGGGTTCAAACACTCATACTAATTTATATGCGAAAGAGTTGATGTATAGAAATGAACTAATATGTTCGCATATGTATAAAGAATAAAGGCTCAAAGTGTTATTTTAACATTGATCTCATGAAAGGAATCAAATGTATAAATTATAAAGATATCATATATAAAAATTATTTTCATGCATAAATCAAACTCATTAAGAAAGAATTTCAAGATATATGCCTTTTACAAATGAAGAAATTCGAATGAATTTTTCCGAACTTACTTCTTATATCTTTCTTTTGTAATTAGCCTTTACTCACAACTTTGTAGCCAATGTGGGTTATAGTATGTAGATGATACTATTTTTATCTTTTTTTTTTTTTTTTTTTTTTTTTTTTTTTTTTGTAGATATTTTTCAATATGTGTATTTCTTAGAGAGTCAACCCATGTACAGATTGTACATATTTTGGATTTTGGTGAGTGGTTAATTTTGTGGCTTTTCTGCTTTGATCTTGGTTTAGGTAACCCAGGATATGTCTTTTTGTTTTTGTAGTAGTCATGCATAAATGAGATATAAGCATATACTATCAACTTCTACTCAAATCATTTAATCTAAGCAAAAATAATAATCAAAAATATATGATAGTCTATTAAAATGAAAAAAATTCATACATTCAATGCTAATACCTATAGAGATCATCTAAAAATTTGAAGAAATAAGAAATGTGTTTGGAGTAGAAAAATATATATTTCACTGAATAAAGGAAATTAGGCTCAAATTATATCTCACAAAGGTAGTCTCCACTAAAAAAACTCATAAACACCGATTTTGGGTTTAATATAATTTCTACATCTTATCAAGAAATACTAATTATGACAAAAACTAACTAATTATCAAAAATAATTACAAAAAATTTCATGATATGATTCCAAAAATTAATCTAACAATACAAAAAGAGTTAACTATTTACTTAAATTTGATTTAAAGAAATGATAAACTTTTGTGAAACTTTCTCTTTTTTTTTTATTTTATTTTATTTTTATTTTATTTTTATTCCAAAAATTACTAAATCACACAGAATAGAAATAAAACCAAGCACACAAAAAATGAAAAAGTATATTTTTTTTTATTTTTTTTTTATTTTAATTAAGCATGGTAACTTTTCACCACCCCCAACCTAGAACTTACATTGTCCTCAATGTAACAACTGTAAATTAAAGATAAAGAGAGAAGAGAAGAAAGATTACCTATTTCCTGAGAATGTGCAAGTAGTAATGGAAAATGCAGGTGCATCCATCATATTCATCATTAAAGTGTATACAGACAGATCGCGGTAAACTTCTAACATCTCAACAAATATTTTTAGTTTTAACAATTTAACAATTATTCACATGTAATTAAAATGAAATAAACAATAAAATTAAGTAAATAAAACAAATAACAAACAAATTTTTTTTTTTTTTTTTTTTTTTTTATATTTTTTTTATTGTTTTTTTTTTTTTTTTTTTATTATTTTTACCTAAAATGATGGGTTGCCTCCCATCCAGCGCTTAGTTTAACGTCTTAGCAAGACGTATCTTTTTGGTGCTAAGGGTTACTCAGCCAAATGCAATCCATTTCAGCAATGTTGTTTGGTTCTTCTAAATAAGGCTTGACACGATGGCCATTGACTTTGAACGTTTTTTGTGTCTTGGAGTCCAATAGTTCCACTACTCCATGTTCAAATACTTGAACTATTTTGAATGGTCCATCCCATCTTGATCTCAGCTTTCCTGGAAACAATCTCAAACGAGAGTTAAATAAAAGAACTTTCATTCCAGGGTGAGGAGTTTTTAGAACTAGCCTCTTGTCATCGTAGCGCTTAGTACGCACCTTGTATAATTTGGCATTCTCATAGGCTTCATTCCTAATTTCTTCCAACTCATGAAGGCTCGAGTAATCGTTTTTCACCTGCTTTATCTAAATCCATGTTTAACTCTTTAATTGCCCAATAAGCTTTGTGTTCAAGTTCAACTGGAAGGTGGCACGCTTTCCCAAAGATTAACCGGTAAGGGCTCATCCCAATAGGTGTTTTGTAAGCGGTGCGGTATGCCCATAAGGCATCATTTAGCTTAAATGCCCAATCCTTCCTTCACTGACGCACTGGTGCTGCTCCAAGATTTCCCTTAATTTGCCTATTGCTCACTTCCACTAAAACCTAAGTTTGAGGGATGATATGGAGTAGCTACTTTATGTGTGATGTTGTACTTGTTTAGTACTCCATCAAAGAGTTTGTTACAAAAATGGCTACCTCCATCACTTATTATAGCTCTAGGCGTTCCGAACCTACTGAATATGAAATCTTTCAAGAATTTCACAACAACATTAGCATCATTGGTTTTGGTGGGGATAGCTTCACCACTTGGACACATAATCCACAGCAACCAAAATGTATTGAAAACCATTAGATGGGGAAAAGGACCCATAAGTCAATCCCATACATCGAAAAAGTTCAACAACTAAATTAGATGTCAAAGGCATTTCATCTCTTTTGCTTATGTTTCCTGTTCTTTGACATCTATCACATTGTGCACAAAACATATGAGCATCTTTAAAAAGAGTGGGCCAAAAGAATCAGATTGTAATATCTTTACGGGTCTTTTTTCACCTCCAAAATGACCCCACAATGAAGTTCATGACAAAAAGTCAAAATGCTCTTATGTTCTTCTCTCGTACACATCTCCTGGATGACTTGATCTTGACCAATCTTATATAAATAAGGGTCATCCCGAAAATAGTCCTTAATAGTTTTAAAAACCTTTTCTTGTCCCGATATGAAGTGTTAGGTCGCAAAACACCAGTGGCAAGATAGTTTACAATATCAAAGATACCATGGGTTCGGACTATGAAAATAACTGCTCATCAGAAAGGTTTCAACTATATCATCATTACTTCTCATCTTTAAGAGAATTGAAGTCGAGAAATCAACCTAGACAAATGGTCACTACTAAGTTTTCACCGCTTTCTCTTATCCTTGATTTCTAGGTCAAATTCTTGTAAGAGTAAGACCCACCTGATTATCCTTGGCTTGGCATTTGGTTTACTTAATACGTATCGTAAAGCAGGATGATCAGAATGTACAATCACTTTAGGTCCTACTAAATAAGACCAAAATTTGTCTAAAGAGAATACTATAGCCAAGAATTCCTTTTCAGTGGTGGTGTAATTCATTTGGGCATCATTGGAGTGTTTTGCTAGCATAGTAGATGACATGTAAACGCTTATCCACTCTTTGTCCCAGATCGCTCCTATTGCATAATCGAAGCGTCACACATTATCTCAAAGGTAAAGACCAGTTTAGTGCCATTATAACAGGGGTAGATGTTAGTTTCTCTTTCAAGGTATTAAAGGAAATAAGGAGCACATTGTTGAAGTCAAATTCAAGGCATCTTTGGATAATAAGTTACATAAAGGACGACTTATTTTAGAGAAATCTTTAATAAATCGTCTGTAAAATCCTGCATGTCCCAAGAAGCTTCTTATCCCCTTCACAGATGTAGGGGGAGGTAGTTTGGATATCAATTCAACTTTTGCCTTATCAACTTCAATACCCTTGTTTGAAATTATATGTCCCAAAACTATCCCTTGTTGAACCATAAAATGACTTTTCTCCCAACTAAGGGTTAGATTGCATTCAATGCATCTTTCTAAAACCAAAGTCAATTTATGTAAGCAATCATCAAATGAGTTCCCAAAGACAGAGATAGATCCCATGAAAATTTCAATGAACTTCTCCACCATGTCCGAGAAAATGGATATCATGCATCTCTCGGAAAGTAGCAGAGCATTGCATAACCCAAATGGCGTGCGAAAGCAAATGTCCCAAAAGGACATGTAAAGGTGGTCTTTCACGATCTTCAGCTATGGGTACTTGATAATATCCTGACAAATACCATCCAAAAAATAAAATTGTATTGCCCGGTAATCTTTCCAACATTTGATCAATGAATGGAAGAGGAAAGTGATCCTTTTTCGTATATAAATTTAGTTTCCTAAAATCTATACACATTCTCCATCCAAGGATTATTCTAGTGGGTACTAATTCACTTTTATCATTTTTAACAATGTTATCCCGTGATTTCTTTGGTACCACGTACCTTTGGACTAACCCAGCTTACCATCCGCAATAGGATAGATAATCCCTCTCCTAACAATTTAAGGATTTCCTTTTAACTACCTCTTGCATGTTTGGGTTTAGTCTTCTTTGGGCCTCTCGTACGGGTTTAGCACCATCCTCCAAGTTGATCTTGTGCATACACATTGTTGGACTAATGCCTCTTATATCTCCTATACTCCAACCTATAGATTTCTTAAGTCGCTAAGCACTTTGATGAGTTCCTTTTCTTGTGGTTTGGTCAAGGTTGAAAGAAATTATCGGATATGTTTCTCCTTCTCCCAAAACACATATTTTAAGTGCTGGGTAAGTCTTTGAGTTCAAGTTCGGGTGGATTGGCCTCTTTAATAGATGAAGAAACGGGTAGATTTAAAAAGTGCACTAGATTTTGTCATCACTTCATTATTGTCTAGTTGTTCAAGGTACCCCTTAATTTCTTCATCTAAATCTTCTTCAACCTTTTCAAGTGTAAGAACAAAGTTTCAAGCTTGTCTTCATTACGGTTTGGAAAAAGGTGTTTTGGACAAGATTATCCAAAGGATCAATTTCGAATATTTCATCGATGGCGAAATAGAAGGGAAAGGTGAAGAATCAAAACTTTGAAATGAACACTCTCTAAGCATCATTGTCAAATTTCCATCTTGGACATCAATAATAGTTTTAGTAGTTGCCATAAATGGTCTACCAAGCAATATTGTATGCTCTTCTCTGTCCAATGCCGGATTTTCTTGCATATCGAGAACCACAAAGTCACTGTGTATTATCGGTTTGTCTACTCAGTACCAAAACATCCTCAACTATTCCCTCCGGGTATTTAAGAGATCTACGCAAGTCAAGGGGACATAGTTATTAGGTTTTAAATCCACTAGATTGAGTTGTAAGAATATAGAGTAGGGCATCAAATTTATACTAGCACCTAAATCAAGCATTGCTTTAGCAACCTTCCTATCCCCCATAGTTATGTTTATAATAAAACTTCGGTCTTTCAACTTAGGGGTAGTTTGTCTGAAATACTAGCTAGAAATTTACGATACTACTACTCGTCATTCGCCATACCTCCTTTTCTTAGTGTTCAACTCTTTGAAAAACTTGGCATATGAGGCACATTCATGATCACTTCTAATAATGGTAAATTGATATTTACTTTAGAGAGCATATTAAAAAGATCATTGAATTGCTTATCTTGTTTGGATTCTTTCAACCTAGGTGGGGAAAAGGTACTTGCATACGGTGTGGTTACGGTTGTCTTTTGAATTTTGGGAGTGTCGGATGACCCCAATGAGTTTTGAAGGCTTGTTAAGTTTAACACTTGTTTCTCCTTTTTGCGAGATTAGAATATGTATGCTTTGTTATATGAACTACATGGTAGTTTAGAGATTTAATGTAAACCGGTATTGACTACCTTACACTCAAGGGTTCTAACATCTTTGCTTGTTCTGGTTGGTGAGCAACTTTCCTGGTTCTTTCTTTTGCATTTGTTCAGCCGGTTAACTTTAGATTCAATTCTTTTAACCGAAGCCTCCGTGGTGTTCAACCTTTGATTAGTCATCGGTTGGTTGTCACGACTAACTTGAATAAAAGCATTCAAGCTATCTTCCCAGGTTGGTTTAAAAGATTGGCTTGGTGGGTAAGTGGTTGTAGGTTGGGTGATTATAGGTGTTTGGATGATACTTTTGAAAATATTGGACTTCCTCTATGGCATCGACACTAGAATCACAAATATTTGAACAATTATGAATACCCCGATTGAACAACACAACTCCACATACCTCTTGATTTGAAATTTGGTGAGATGAGGAATTTCACTTGTTTAGTCAATTCAAGAAGTTGCAAGGTTATCTCATTATCAAAGCCGACTTCATTGACTGTGCTTTCCTTCTACCACCTCTTTGTTGGGAATTAGAACCCAATAGCTGTAGAGATTATAGGTTTCCTCTGCGGTCTTTTCTCCTGCTCGCACTCCAAGAAAGCATTATCAATCATGTATTGACTCGTAGTGTCAATCCATCATAAAGAATTGGTTTTGTAGCTGTAATGGAAAGCTATGATTTTGACATTGAATGAATAGGAGTTTGAATCGTTCCCGAAGCTTAAGCTGAAAGGGCTCTTCATTCATTTGAGAAAATGTTGCTATCTTTGTTCTTAGATCAGGTCTTTTGACGGGAATAGAACCTACCCATAAAAATTTCATAGATCGCCTCCCAAGTTTTAAGAGAACTGTGTAGAGTAATGAACCATGACCAAGCTTTATCTTTGAGAGTGTAAGGAAAACACCTCATCCTAAGTTGATCTTCGTTAATTGCATGTAGTGGAAAGGTTTGGACAATAGCATAGAATTCTCGAATGAAATGCAAAGGGTCTTCATTAGGGATCGAAGTAAAGGAAGGCAACAAAGAATAATGAATCTTTTTCAATTCATAATTCCTTGCAGCCTCTTGTAATTGGATCTAGGAAGTTACATTACAATGATTGGCATTGTATAGTCTTTCATCTTTTTAAAGCCTATCTTTCAAGATCTCCCATGGTTGTTTTGTAGTTGAAAATGATCCTCCTCCTATTGTGAATCAACATTTTGCTCTTAAAACAATAGAAGATATCTCTAAAAAAATGCAAGGAACCTAAATATTTTTTTTGTTTTTTTTTTTTTTTTTTTTTAATTTAAACGAAGGGACACAATTTTTGAAACAAACAAATTTATTTCATTTGAAATATATATATATTTTTTTTTTTTTTTTTTTTATTACACGAGCTAAAACAAAGGAAAATACAATAATGAGTGACCTCCCATGTAGGACTAAAATTTATCGTCTTCTAGTAAGACGTTGCTTGAGATTGCAGAATGAAAAACTCAATGTCTCTCTTCATTGAATTCATTTAAGTTTCAATTTTGCCTTTTCGCAAATGTTCAACTAAGCTCGTTCAACTTGAACTTCCACCTTTTTGATGAAGCTTCCACGAGTCCAATAGTTGATTGGTTTTTGATTGATTGTCCCTACAAACTTGAATAAAAAGAATTCAAGTTGTCCTCCAGGCTGGTTTATTTGGAATGCTTCGTGGAATAGGTGGGTGGAATTCTTCTTTGCCTGGTTTGAGCTTTGAGGAAAGGAGGGTTATTTTGCCTCAAGAGAAATTTGGATGACTTCTCCACCCGGGATTATAGGTATTTGAATTGGGATCAAACCTTGGTCTTTGTTGATATGCTCCCAACACATTAACACCGGGTCCAGGTTGTATCTCATGATATGGACAGAGCTTCGCCTTGTCCCACACACAAACCAAATTGTTCATTATTTGTGTTGGTTTGTGTAGAAGAGAAGGGCAACTTGAGTCAGTTGAACAAGTTGTTGTTGAACTTCATTACGTGAGTCAATCACGAACACCGGCTTTTCTCACTCTGGAGCTTTTACTGTGGGAATTAGCACCTGAACATCTCGAAAGAGATTATACGTTTACGATGCAGTCTTTTCTCCTATTGCTCACTGCGGCGTTGTCGACAACGAATGACATTGTTGTGTAAGTCCATCGTAAAGAATTGGTTCTGCAACGCAGGGAAAGCTATGATGGGGACATTGAGTGAGAAACATTTTGAACCTATCCCAAGCTTCGTGGAATGGTTCTCTTCCATCCGAGAAAAGTAGCAATCTTTCCTCTCGGCTACGATGTTTTTGATGGGAATAGAATTTTCCCATGAATTTATTGTAAATTTGACCCCATTGTCATCGTGAGAACCGGGGGTAAGTGACATCAACCAAGCTTTAGCCTTATCCTTTAAGGTGTACGGAAAACATCTCATTCTAAGTGATCCTCGTTTAGAATACCGGGGGAATGTTTGGACCGTAGCATAGAAATCTCTCATAAAGGAAAGAGAATCTTCATTAGGTAGCCCGCTAGAAGGAAGGAACGTAGAAAAATGAATATTTTTAAGGTCATAATTCTATGACCTCTCCAACGGATAGCGGCGATAGCTAGCCGTGCCAATCACCTAGGTCTTGCAAACTCCTTCATCGTGGTTTCCCTAACATGTTGGTTTTCCTCCATTTCTTTTGGTTCTAGTAAAGGATTAAGGACGTGGTTCTATGTTTGGCTCAAAATCGGGTTGATGGGTAGGATCCAAGGTGTTGTTGACACTTGTTTAAATTTATGAATATTATTTACATATGGTGTTAGGGGGTTTCCTAGGATCTCCTACCACGCATAGACTATTTTTAAACGTAAATTTAAAACTCCTGTCAACAAAAATAAAGAAATTAGAAAATTTCCATGGCATTTAATACAAAACACTAGACAATTTTTTTTTTTATTTATTTATTTTTTTATTTATTTTTTTTTATTTTTTTTTTTTATTTTATTTTTTTTTTTTTAAATAACATAATTAAGTATAACCAAGCAAAGTGTTAAGGTGAAAGAATGGTGGTCTTGCAGCATTCGCTTAAAAACCATTCTCTGGCTAACAACGTTCGGGAAAGACTGGTACAAGAGCTTCAAAGAACTAGTTCCTGTATTTAACTCCCTGATTTTTACTTTTCATGCCTTTTATTATTATTTTTTTTTTTTTTTTTTTTTTTTTTTTTATGAACAGTAATTTTATTTTATTATTTACACTATCTTATTTTTTATTAAATTAAAATTTTTAAAAATTTTAAATTTTTTTTTTTTTTTTTTTTTTTTTTTTTTTATGAAATTTGAAATTTGATTAAATTTGATTTGATTTGATTTTATTTTATTTTATTTATTATTATTATTATTATTATTATTTTTTTTTTTTTTTTTTTTTAAAAAAAAAAAAAAAAAAAAAAAAACACAATTATTTACAACAAAAAAATATTTTTAAAATTTTTATAAATAAATTAAAAACGCTTATTCCTTCAAAGACGGCCTAAAACTTGATGGTAGGAAATCATTCTAATTTCGCAAATACTTTGGTTTTAATATTTGTAAAACTCTCATAGTGCGAATCATTTCGTAGAAAATGATAAGTATACTTCCCAAGGTCGATCTAAGGAAGGAATGTATGTGGTTTTTAATTTATTATTCAAACTTTTAAAAGCGAAATTAAATCCTAAACATCACTTGTCACGATAGTTTTGTTTCTAATCTAATAACATAAAATAAACATATATACAGATTAATTAAATATAATCTAAAAAGAATAAACATAGATACAAATTGAATAAATAAATATAAATACTGATTCAATAAATATTCATGCAAATTTTATCATTTATATTAGTGGAGTATTTATGGATATAATAACTAAGTTAATTATGCTTGCCATATTATCTAGGTTATTAAAGATATAAATTGATATTTTATTGATTCTCTTTTTTTGTATGAATACCACCTTTGGTGGGGTTAGATACTCTTTGTTAACTAAACAAATCAATTAACACCTTTATGGGTGGGGTTGATAACTAATTTGGTTAATTAAATTAATTCCTTTTTCTAAGAGATTGAAAAATGAACCATTTTAAATGCCACCTTTGGTGAGGTTAGGCAGTTTAAACTTTATTCAAGGTGTCCAAATTAAACTTAAGAATTTAGTTATCAGTACTTAACTTTCAAGTTTTAAAATCACTATTGAAAACATGTTGTCAATACATTTCCACATAATAATTCTTATAAAAACTTTTGAAATAGAGCCTCACTCTAACTTTCAAGGGCGATTGTACCAACAAATAAAAGAGCACTACTCTAAATTAGACCTAGGATAACTAAACCTTAAAGTCTAACTTTCAGATTTAAGTTTGTAATGAAAAATAATATAATTCTCTCTACCATCCTTAATATAAAATCTTGAATAAAAATAAAATCAATTCATTTTAGAAATTTTCACCTATTTAATATTTCGCAAGCATAACAACGTTATTATTATATCATGATCATAAACTGCTAGCACGCTTAAATTTAATCACGGACAAATTAAATATAACATGTAAGAATAAAGCATAAAAAATAAGCGTAGAAGAAAATAAAATCCTTACATGAACTTCGATGCTATTCCCGCTAAGTAGAAAACCTCCTGGGAATTTGCACTTCCATTTATTGAATCAAAAATCTAAATTATTACAAAAACATTACAAGTTCCTCTCAAAGAGAAGAACTCTAAACCTAAGACAATTGAACTAAAAACTAAGAGAAAAACTAAGAAAAGCTTAGAAACTAAGAAAGAAACTAAAGAAAACTCAAAACTAAGAAATGAGAGAAAGAAAGAAGAGAGAGAAGTGAGGTTTTGAGGTGTGTTTTGAAGTGAATGGAAGGGGGTATTTATAGGTGAGGATGGAGAGAAAAAAATGATTAAAAAAATGTTAAAAAATATTAAAAAAAATAAAAACGTGTTTTGGACCTCGAGGTCATCAATGACGCCAAAGATGACGTCATGGGGCTGCACGTGAAAAATGGGTCAAAAACGCGTTGGCGCGTGGCCGCAGGCTGCGCGTGAACAGATAACCCAGCGTTGATCTTTAGCATGAAACGATAACCGCTGATTTGAAGTAATGAGTCTGGGCGGCGGCGCGTTTTCTCGCTTTTGACATTTTTGACCTTTTCGACCCATTTTGTCCAATTTTTCCATGTTTGTTGACCTTTTTCCACTTATTTATTAATTTATTTGTGATGTATTGCTTCAAGTATTCTTCTTTGAGTCTTTAAATTGCGTTTTTAAGCCAAAATACCTGAAAAACAATAAAAATACCCGTGATTCCGAAAAAGACAAATTTATATAAATATATGATAAAACATATAAATATATATATTTTTAATCAATTAATGTGCATAAAATCATGGTTATTTTAGTGCTTTTTGAGCACTCATCATCTTTCATCTCAAACT
Organism: Hippophae gyantsensis; assembly: GCA_030763125.1. NCBI lineage: Eukaryota > Viridiplantae > Streptophyta > Magnoliopsida > Rosales > Elaeagnaceae > Hippophae > Hippophae gyantsensis. The sequence continues at coordinate 19,831,516 of CM061032.1, read as the reverse complement.
GCTGACTAAGAAAATCCTTGAGTTCTTGAATGCCACTGAGGTCATCACCAATTATAATCATATCATCCACATATAGGAGAAGAACAATGGTGCCTTTATCATTGCGATGAAGAAATAAGGCAGAATCATAAGGACTGGCAGTGTAACCCAAGCGAAGGATGGTGGAGCTGAACTTGGCAAACCATGCTCGTGGAGCTTGTTTAAGGCCATAAAGTGCTCGCTGAAGGTAACAAACGTTATTTGTTTCAACAGAAAGACCAAGAGGAGGTTTCATATAGACTTCTTCATGCAAATCCTCATTAAGGAATGCATTTTTAACATCCATTTGAAAAAGGTCCCATTTACTAGCAGTGGCAACAACTAAAGGGTACGAATAGAGGAAATATGGGCAACTGGAGCAAAAGTCTCTTCATAATCAATCTCATACTCTTGTGTAAAACCTTTTTCTACAAGACGAGCCTTGTAACGATCGATGGACCCATCATAGTGAGTCTTGATCTTATAGATCCACTTACTACCAACCACAGACTAACCAAGAGGGAGAGTAACCAGATCCCAAGTATGGTTTTTGGTTAATGCATCAATTTCTTCTTTCATTGCAATATGCCAAAAAGGGTTAGTAGATGCCTCACGATAGGTGTGAGGCTCATGGAGTGTAGCAAGGGTAGTGTAACAATGATAGTCAAGTAAATGTGTAGGAATGGATCTTACCCGGGTTGAGTGGCGTAGTGGAATGTCTTGTGGAGGATCTTCAGGTAGGGCAAGAGTAGGGGATCTATGTTCAAGGTGGGGTAGCTCGTTATCAACCTGTTCTTCTACAACCTGTCTTGGATAATCATCAAAAATATTTGAAGATTGAATAGTGAAGTCCAAAGGTGGATTAGGAGTATCTGTAGAAGGAACATAAGGCTTATTTGAAAAGATTTCTAAAACATTTGAATTAATTAGGGAAGAACAAAAGTGAGAAAATTCAACAAATAAGCGGTGTTCCCAAAAGATAACATTTCGGGAAACACAAAGACGATGTGAGACAATATCATAACATTGATACCCTTTTTGAGTTTCACCATAACCAAGAAAACAACAAAGTCTAGATCGAGGCTAAAGTTTGTTGTGTTCATGAGGCTGAAAAAGAACGAAATAGGTAGATCTGAATAAGTGAAGGTAATGATAGTCATAAGATGACCCAAAAGGCGCTCATACGGAGTCTGATTATGAATGATAGCCCTTGGAATGCGATTAATGAAATGAACAACATGAAGAGCGACTTCACCCCAAAATGGGGCAGGAACTTTGGCAGGAAAAAGAATAGTGATGCTTATTTTCACAAGTGTATGAATCGTTCAAGTAATAAAGTGTACAAAATTACGGATATCGAACCCACAAGGAATGGCGTTATTAAGTACCGAAATTGACTAATCCTAATTTTATTTGAAAATCGAATTGTTGAAATTGTTTAAGAAGCAAATTAACTTAAAACTAAATGCAAATAACAAAATTGAATGTTGTTCACGAATGATTAAAAATGCTAAGGCATTTGATTTCGTTAAATCAATTCAATCCAATTTCAAGTCATGTTATATGAGAATCAAAGCTAAAAGTGATGGTTGAAAAATCCAAATTTACCTAATACTCTCTCTCGAGTTATATTAGAATTACTTATCTATGAAAACCAACTATATTTCTATGAAGATTTAATCACAAACAAGCACATTACGATTTATGGAATTTCTAGAATAACCACATACATCATGCATTAGTTCTCACACTTGTATTCAACATACAGTATTTATCACAAGAAGCATTCATTACACATCTCCTCTCGGTCTCAATATAATGCAACAAATCATCTAAATCTTGGCCAGAAATTTAAAAGCATTAAGCATGGAAATAAATACTCAACTTGAAAACAATGAACTCATATAACAATAACAAAAGAAATCAAATTTTTTTGATTCAACTACATCATAGCCTTAGCAAAAATGAATTAGTTCATAATGGAAATAAGAACAAACATTATCTCAATTGAATCCATGAATAACAAATCTGAATAAAATGCAAAATATGAAGGCTAAGGAGAAGAGATGAAAAACTCTTGAAGATGAACACTTGGTAGCAAAAATGGTGATAATCCTTCAAGCTTCTCCAAACTTTCTCTCCAAAATTGTCTTATCTCCTCTAAAAATGACTCAGATCTTCTCTCTTTGTCGTACTCCTCTTTCTCCATCATATTGTATATATAGATCTAGGGTTTTTGGGGCAATTTTGGAACAAAACAACATAAAAAAATGTGTTTTCGGGCGAAACTCACCGGCGGCGACATTATTCTCACCATGGCGAGATTTCTGGAAAAGTTACGATTTTGGTTCCGTTGATTCTCGCTGGTGGCGAGATTAATGTGGCTGGCGGCAAGATTATGTTGGCCGATGGTGAGATTACTTTGGCCGGCGGCGAGATTACTTTGGCCGGCGGCGAGATTACTTTGGCCGGTGGCGAGATTAATTTGGCCGGCGGCGAGATGTATTTGCCAAAACTCGTGCTCCCTGCATGATTTTTGCCGTATTCTATGTAAGATTTTCGCCGGCGGCGGAATTCCAAATTTTGAAACTTTGTTTCTTTTTATTTGCACTCAATCCCGATCATTGAAATTTGTCACAAATTTGTCCCAAATTTCTCCAAAATCATGATTTTACCTGAAATTGCACTTTAAATACAAAATACCCGTGAAATGACATTTGTGGATTAAATAATCAAATAAACGTAATTGTCACATAAATATCAACATTTAAATCATAACAAAAATGCAATAATTTGACTCTTATCACCTTACAAACTCCCCCTTTGGCATATTCATATGATAACACCTCTCTCTCTCACTACATAACACTCATAAAAAAATTAAAGTTTTACATAGTGATACTATCCTATGGTCTGGTGGAACCATCTTCGCTTGAATCTCGAAAGCTCATGTTTACACTGAAAAACAAAAGCACCAATAAGAAAACAAGTTGTCCCGAATGACTTATTGTCATAATAGTTTAGTGTATCTAATAATAAAAAAGTGAAGAATGTTCAAAAGAGGATTAAACAAATGATACAAATTTAAAACAACTCTTTCTATGTGAATTATCCCAAAAACAATTCAAAGTAATTCAAAAATAAAAATATTCTCCTAAATTAACTATCATCCTTTTTGATACTAACTTTCTCCCCCTTTTTGTTATGAAAATAAACAAACAAGAAAATATTTCTTTTAAGCAGAGGGTAGTAAATTAATTCAAACATGACTACAATGTTACACATATATAAGAAAAATTAATTTGTGTTCAAGGTGTGACTAGTCATTAATAACATGAACATATATAATCAATACACAAAACATTATCACACATAAAGTGACATATCCTCACTCACCACAAGTGAGTTGATTTTTGAAACAATACTAGTATGTCAATTAGTCCATTCATAGTTATGAAAAATTTATAGAAAAATTATCACCAATCATGAAAGAATTACAGTTGAATTCAAACTTGCACAAAATAAAATTTTATTAACTAAGAGAGAACTTTAATAAATATTTTTTTTGTATTCTCCTCTTGTATAATTATTTTTTTTTTGTTAGGGATTGGTTACTTATTTTTTTTTTATATAACTATTTGTGGCTCTTTATTTTTTTGCATGCAATTAATTTTATATTTTTATTTTTCCTGTAATAATATTAATTTTAAGGAAATATGCACAATCCAAAAACCTATAATGATGACTTTCACACTATTATGGGGTGTCCCTTTCTATTTACTGCAGTAGTTATATAAATCACAGTAGATAGTTCTCTCAAAACTAGGTATCTCTTTATAGTAGTATTTTACAAAGTGTAAGATAGAGTTCAAACACAATTCTAGTAGTCAAGCTTATCTAGGTTCATAAATACTCATATAATCAATCATAAATTTCATGCATGATATACATATATGTTTGGTGAGTGTGTGAAAGGATTATGTTGACATTGATCACTAGATGTATAAGAAAAGTCCAAGGCATTTAATTCCCTCTTTTTTATTATTTTTATCCTTTTTTAACTAAGAAATATGTAAAAACAAAAACAAAAAAAAAGCTAAAGACGTTCACCTAGGGTCAATTAAGCATTAAAAAAAGGATCTAGGTTAAACAATAAAGAATGACGATCAAGTGATCGAAAAGAGACAAATATTTCTTAACCCAAACTTTCTTGAATTTTGGTTTCTTCATATCTTTAGGATGGAAATCAACTACCTTAGTTATCATTGGCATTTTCTTAGACTTACCTTTATATTTTTCATTTATCCTAAATGAAGATGCAACATGCATGGTAGTATAGTAATAATTAGTCCTAGAATTATATGCCTTGAATTTCACTTGCCTCTTTGAGCCAACAACTTCATGCTTTCTAGTAGGATTTTTAAACATGTTACCATAATTTTCATTCATCCTAGATTATGATGCAACATGCATAGATGGATAATGGTTATAAGTCTTACTATGTGAAGCATGAAAAGTATTATTATATTTAGGATTATTTATCAAAAATTTACACTTGGGCCTAATATGATCTTTCCTATCACAATGATGATAGAGAAGCACAAATTTAATAGATTTTTCAATCATAGGTGCAACTGTTCTTTGTGTATAATGGGTAACATAAGAAGTAATGTTAGTATAGATGTTTTTTTATGTTAAAGGAGTGGAGCTCTCAGCTTTATAACCAATGTCATATGCATTATATGAGAAGGATATGTTTGAAGGTTTGACAAATTCAATTGATTTTGAAAAAGATGGCGTAGTGTGCTTCTCTTCATATCCTAGCCCTCTTATATGTTCAACAGGGTATCCATAATCTAGAACTTTGTTTAACCTTTCATCTCTAATTGTTGACATTCTTACTGATTCTTTTGATTGTTCAAGTTCCTATATAAGATTCTTGTTTTTTTTGTTTGACATTTGTAAGACTTGTATTCAAAATATTAGCACGTTCAGACAGTTCAATTTATTATTTTTATATATTGAGGAATTTATTTAAAATAATTTAAGTTTGTCATTTGATTTAGCTACTTCACTTTTGTATCTCACATAATATATGAATATTTCATTAATACAAGTGACATTGAATTTATTGAGTAGAAATTTAAAATCACTTTCCTCTTTATCTAAATCAATGTTAGACTTACTGAATTATCAACCTGAAATATAGTAAATGTCAAATATTTGTTGTCTTATTCAATTGGATTATCGTTATCACTTTTAGAGTAAGTAAGCATAGCATTGAAAGCTCATCTAGTTTGTTTCTTCTTATTTGCACAATGAAATATGAAGTAACCAAAACCCATACATTCAACATTTTGAAGTCCAATGGATTTAGATTTCTTACCATCGGAACTCATAGATTTGAGTTCTCTCAAATTCTGATCCTTTTGATAACTTAATTGTCCTTTATTCGATGATTCTTTTTATTGAGGATTTTTTCAATATTTTGGTTAAGAGTACTAGTTATTCATCATTATTGTCATTGTCTTCAATCATAACAGTTTTGAAAGTAATATCTTTGTTCTTTGGAGGTTTTTGAAAGCTCATTTGAAAGGTTTGAAGTAAGCTAATGAGTTCCTTTATTTTGATGGTGTCCACGTCCTTACTTTCGTCAATGGCAGTGACCGTTGCATGGGAGTGATCTGATAATGAGTAGGAAATCTTTCCAACTATCCTGAAATCATCAATTTTCTTTCCAAGATTGGCAGAGGAGTTAGTAATATCACATAATCTAATATAAAATTGAGAGAAAGTTTCATATTCTTTCCATTCTAAGATTTTCAAATTGACTACCAAGCATGCAAAGTTTAGTATATTTAACTTGTGTGATTCACTCATAGGAAACCTCTAAAATATTCCAAGTATACTTAGTAGTATCAATATGAGAGATATGATGAAACTCATTAGTAGACATTACACTAAAAATATAATTAATACCCTTTGGATTCCAATTGCTACCAATTTTATCTTGATTGGTCCATTCGTTCCTAGGCTAAGGAGTGACTACATTATCTTTGGTAACTGTAGATTGCTCCTAACCATAAAGTCTAGAGTTCCTGAAACTCTCATCTATAGACCGTAAAAATGCTCTCATGTGAGCCTTCAACTATGGATAATTAAACTCATCAATGTAAGGTGCATGGGTAGTGCAAGAACCCTATCTTAAATGAATCATAACTAGGTCCTAAGCACACTAAGTGTATCTAGTGACTTGCTTTGATACTAATTGAAAGTTTGTTTATTTGGTTATGGATCTAATTATCTAATTAGCAAAAGCATGATAAATTAAAATTTCATAAGTGGCCAAGCAACCAATCATGTGTAAGTAAAGAAAAGCAAAAATATAAAGATCAATACATAAAATTTTTAGGTGGAAACAACCTAAGTCACACCAATAACCTAAGAAGAAAACCACCAATCCACTAAATCATTTAACTATCCACTATGAAAAATAAGTATCCAATTACAAGGCTAAGACTCAAACTACCCATTAAGGTAATACCCCAAGTAATCTACTTGCAAGCTACTGCTTTCATTATAGTCTCTAAAAGAAAGGCCTTCGGATCTAGAACAACATTTCAATAAACTCTAGTCACATGAGTTAATTGAAACTATACCGTTATCACCTTAAAAGTTATCACATAAACACAAGTGCAAGTTTGTGGCCTAGAACAGATTTAATAATTAACAACCTTAACTAGTTGATAATGATATATCAAATAAAGGGAAAACAACTAGCAAATTTAGTATAATTATTTTAAAAGAGTAATATCTCAATTATCATAAGCTTGTTAATCCATCAAACACAACCACAATTTTTTGATAAATTAACTTAACAAAAAAACCTACTTCAATAGTTTTAGCAAAACATGAGAGAGAATAAGCACAATTAAGCTCTTGTATGGTTTGTTTTAATTATGTACTAAGGTTTATATATATAGAATATTTTGAAGAACTTTAGGTCAAAATAAAATTACCATATTGTTAATAAAATCAGTTAATGAGTTTTAAGGGATAATGCCAATCTAATTCATATTAAAAATAGGTTTTAAAATCAAAGCTCTACCACTCGATCGATATGGAGTACATAGTTTGATCAATAGAATATCATCTCTATCAATCATGTGTATCAATTAATTAATTTTCAAAATAATGGACAATTTAGCCATTAATCTCGATCAATCTAGTTCTTGATCGATCGAACATTAATGTCTCAATCGATCTAGTTATATAAATAATTAATTCAATAGATAATATAGCTTGATCGATTGAGTATCCTATTTTCATATTATTCCTATGTGTCTAATATGCAATTTAGCATGCACGAGAACAGAGATACACTTGAGATGTGATCATTAAGGCCCTATAATTTCTTCGACTTGAAAATATTCTTCTAAGACATACCTAAAAACTAAAATTGTAATTATATGTTTTGTTCATGAGATTGATTGTACTTTGTTTCTTTCTTCATCTTTTGTTAATTTTTGTAATATTTTATAACAAAATTATGAATTTCTTCAAGATATAGCCTAGATTTTATTTTCTTGAGGTCTTATGAACCCAATTATATATCATATAAATTGATTCTTTTGAATCCAATAATTCATATTATTTAATTTGATTTTTTTGCTATTAATTGTTTGGCTACTAATTAGTCTATAGAGGCTAAAGATTCTCTTATGTAGGATAATTACATGAAGGTCATTTATTCTGTCGACTTAAATAGGTAATAGGAACCTTGATAAGAGATAGATATGCCAACCCATAGAATCTTTTCACGAAATTAATACCAATTCAACCAAACAGGCCTCACAAACATGAATTAAACAAATAACATAACATAAGTATAAAATAACATCCTCAATTCAACACATAATAAAAACACAGGGTCCTGCCCAAACTAGCAACAACCATAAGTATGGAAAATAACTAACAACATGTGAGCAAAAAAAGCATGCTAGAATAATAAAGGATTTATAATCACTTCAAGATTTCATATGTTCCCTCGATGAATGATAATTGTACTCTCACATCATGTGATTAAACAAAACATAGAAAATCATAATAAAGAGTCTGAAACTTGGTACACTATTAGGATAAACATACTCCTTAGAGACTCATACTACTTAATAGATAGAAGCAATATAAATTAATCAGGAAGTATACAAATTCATTTAATACATCTTAAGCAATAATTAGAAAGATATAGGCATGATACACGGAAAGGAAAAAATGCATGTGATAATATATAACAAATGGCTTTCCAATTAGAGTCTACATCTAGAATATTGGTTCATACATTATAGAAACTCAGATTATACTAACATAACAAGTTGATCATACATAGTAACAAAGAAAGGGGTCCAAGGCTTTATATACATTCAAGTTAATGAGATACTGACTCTTTATGGACTCGTCAAATAACATAAAACAATAAATGCATTAAACATAGATAGCCAAAAATAAGAAGCAGATAAGTTATATAACAATCACACAACAGGTGATAAATAATAAAAGATTCATAATCAGAGTTTAAACTTCAATAGACATACACCATCTTTGATTGTACCAACCACATATTCAAGCATGTATAACATAGGGTATAATGAGGTAAACCCATATAGAAACCCTAACCATATGGTAACATTTTTGGGTTGCTTATGGAAACCACTTGGTAGCAAACAATCCACTAAACAAAATAAATAGATACAACTCGATACAAAAGTACAAACATAAATACCTATATCATTCAGGGACACTTGCCTTGACTACCTATGTTTCCATCGCTTATTGCCTCTACAATGACTTGGTTCAACACACGAACCCGGTCACCTCTAAAGTCAACACCGCTCAATGTAGTATGATCAGAAACCACATATCAGTAATGAGTGACGTACATAATCAACAAAACCACCCTTAAATATGAACACCAAATAAATAACAAAGAACACATAGCCCACTAAAAACCACCAAGGCACACACAATCCAAGTTATAAGAACTCAAAGAATTTAACTATTCTAACATATAAAAAGTTGCACGAAGGCAACTACCAGCCAACACATGGCTCACTCATATAAACCATTACAAACACCACCTTGACTACTTTCCATTCATAAGCATGATTTTGCTCATACAATCATGAATCACTAATACTGAATAAGATACAAGGTATTTGAAGATTCCCATTTGTAGGAATAATTAAATGAATGTTAATTGTTCTTCTGACTCAAATAGATCATCGGGACCTAGATGAAGGGTAGAGATGCCAACTCATAGAATATTTTTACGAGCTATATATCAATTCAGGCAAAAAGGCTCACAATGTGAATTGAGAAATTATCAAAGTGGAAGTACATAAACAACATTCTTAATTCAATACATAACAAAAACTACATGCAATAAGAAATAAAAAAACTACAATACACATATAAAAGACAATGTGCCTCATAGGCTCCTGTCCAGGCTATAGTATGCATACATGGAAATTAACACTTAGCATGTGAAACAATTAAACATGCTAAAAAGCCATAACTGATTTCTAATCACTTCAAGACCTCATATTTCTGAAATTAACATACTAAAAATCCATAACTGATTTCCAATCACTTCAAGACTTCATATTTGTGAAATTATTAGATAAATGATTATTATATTCTCACAACATGCTATCATACATATTATAGCAAACCAATTAAAGATTCTAACACTTGATATGCTATCAAGGTAATGAGATATTGACTCCTTATAGACTCACAACAAACTTACATGCATATAACAAACCTAAAAAATATAAATTAATTATGGAGTACACAGATTAATTTATCATAATAAGTAATGATTAGAAAGCTTATAGGCATGCTGCATAAATGGAAATAAAGCATGTGAGAATATATAATAAACATGTTTTCTAATCAGGGTATTCATCTAGTATGATAGAACATATATGTTGGAAACATATAAGATACTAACATACCTAAAGATCATGCATAATGACAATGAATTAGTCCTATACCCATTATACAATCAAACTAAGGAGATATTGACTCCTTAAGAACTCAACTCAAATACATAAATAACAAAGAGATAAACACAAAATAAATAAGTACAACTACTATACACATAATCAAAGATAGGTAGTATAAATAGCAGTAAATACAGATTTTAATAAATGGAAAGCAGTTGATAAAGAAAAGGAAGCTTTCCAATATGAGTTCAAACTTCAATATGTAGGAACATACACCATTTAAAATCTAATTATACTAGTCACACGGTCGAGCATGCATAACTTCAGGTATAATGAGATAAACTTACATAGAAACTCTATTTATACGGTAATATTCTTAGGTTTCTTAAGGAAACTACTCAGTAGTAAACAATCCATTAAGCAATAAAATAGTTACACTTTGAGAGAAATAAAACCACAATTACCTCTATCAGTCGAAACCTTTATCCTAACTACCTATTGAAGCTCTTTCTTGCTACTTCCATAAAGACTTAGTTCAACACACGAACATGAATTTCCTCTAAATCCCACACCACCTATAATGGTGTGACCAGTAACTAAGGACTAGTAACATGTAAAATGAATAAGAAAATTTTGCCTGAAGCCAACCACCAGTTGGTTCCCAACTCAACACATAGAACCCACTTGTAAACACCACCTTAAGTATTCACCGCTCACAAACATAGTTTTTCCCACACAGTCACGAATCACTAATACCGAGCAACATAAAAAGTATTAGTGATCCAAAAACAAAAGAACTAGATGTCAATTTGATAAATCTTCGCTACTTATTTTTTTGATACCAAACAAAAAGAAATTAAGGGTATTTATAAAAACAATTAAAGCAACATCCATGCTTGATAGCCATCTTGCCATCACCTTTAACAACGTCCCTAGCGAGGTCCATGGTGAGGTACCATATTGAGGTGCCAAAAAAACACATTTTATTATTTTCAAAAATTAATGAGTAATTTCTATAAATACCCATACCTAAAACAAACCAAAAATACAAGTAAAAACGTTGGCTCATTCGCATGCTTGCTTGTCGGAAAAAAACACTCCACTTAGCATGTATACTATAACCAACCCTCATGGTGTGCATAAACATTCTCGTATACAAAGTATACCTAACTATGTATGTGTGTGAATTATTGATTTGTAATAACCAACCTTGCATAGAGAAAGACAAATACACTAAGTAAAATAAATAGACACCACGTTCTACACACGAAAAGCCAACACACAAACATAAGTACAATAGGACTTATAATATTAGTGATCTAAAAACAAAAAAGAACGAGATGTCAACTTGATAGAGCTTCGTTACATTTTTCTAGATACCAAATAAGAAGAAATGAGAGGTACTTATAGAAATTTCCAAAGCCATGGCCACCCTTGCCACCAACACCACCCATGGCAAGGTGGCTAGCAAGGTCCATGATTAGGTGCTATATCAAGGTGCCAAAAATCACATTTTTCGTTTCTAAAAATTGTTGAGTAATTTTTAAAAATAACCTCATGGTGTCTATAAACATGCTCGCATACAAAGTGTACCTAACTATGTGGGTGTATATGCATTATTGATCCGCAGTAACCAATCTTACATAGAGGAAGACAAATACACTAAGTAAAATAAACAGATACCAAGTTTGGTACACGGGAGCCAATACATAAGTACAAAGTGCAACAAGACTTACATTCTCCTCTTTTGACTTTCCGTGTCAAAATACTACACACCTAAAAATATACTAACATATGTCATGAGATGATCATGAAGATGACCTAAAGATGTTTGTTCCGTGTCAAAACTTGTGCATATATTTATCCCTTTTTTATATGGAAAGTCAAAGCAAATACACATAGTATGCAACATAACACATCCCTATATGTAGGAGAGAAGTTTGATAAAAATGCAATAATCCTAACAATCATGCACTAAGGCAATGAAGATTAGAGCAAACATAATAAAAAGCAATGCATGCAGTCATACAAACAAACAAAGAATAACATCAAAATAATAGCAAGGTACAAGCATGCAAAAAATAACAAATTGAATGAATAGTCAAACCAATAGAAGTACATACAAAAAAAATCCCCTAAATGTGATACATAACACAGAGCCCCATATCTATATGTGTTATGCGAGGGTGGTCAAATATTAATGGCACATAAATGTGTCAACAAATTTCTAAGAAAAATTCGACTAGGAGTTCAACTATCTTCCTAGTTTACACACTTCTAGTGGCTCAACTATCTTCCTCCAAACATCGAATCCATATAAATGTGTCAGCAAATCCATATAAATGTGTCAGCGAATCCCTAAGAAGAATTTGACTAGCAATCCAACTATTTTCCAAGTTGACACATTCCTAGTGATTCAACTATCTTCCCCCAACAACACCTAGGTGTATTCAACCTTGCAACCTCACCCCTTACTATGCACATATATATGAAAAGACATCCTATTCTATCAAAGAAAATATGTGTCATGCATTTCAACAACCAATACCAAACTATCAACTACATGCGAGACATATGTAATAACTCACTACAATAGGAAGCAAGTAAACACATAAAAATATGTGCAAAATAAGAAAATGCAAACTATGTATGAAACATGTCATGCAAATAGTCCTATTTATGAAAGGTTCATAGAAAGTGATGTCAAGAAGAAAGAGGCATCACAACATAACATAAATTCATAAACAGGATAAACAACAAGAATGCAAAACAACCATAACACTCCCTTTGCAAAACAACTTATCCCTCTAAAAAAATACATGTGAGGCAATAAACATGTTTTGCAAAGTTGGTAAAATAAGTGCTAACTTAGAAGAAATAAGTGCTAACTCAGAAGAAATCAATAGGTCTTTCAAAGTTGGTAATGATAGGCTTAGGTAAAGGTAGGAAAGAAATGATATTTCTAGGCTCACACACATCTTTTGACAAACCAAACACAAACCTATGGGTTCAGGTCCACAAAAAAAACTTTCCTCAAACAAGTGTTCTTTTCTCTTCATTTCTCAAATATCATTCACAAATAAGGATGTTGTAAGAACAATACATAAAATTTAATAATTTATGCACCTCTTCTTTTTCATAATTATCATCATTCTATTTTCTTTTTTTTCTCCATGTATATATACATATATACATACATACATACATACATACATACATATATATATATATACATACATACATACATACATATATATACATACATACATACATACATATATATATATACATACATACATACATACATACATACATATATATATATATAACCTAAGAAGATAAAGCAGACGTTTACACAACATATATATTCAACAAAGAGTGTACAACATAAGTGGGATAATCATTTGGACTTGGATATTAAATAGGTGCAAAGAAAAAAAGGATTAATATAAAGGCAGAAGACGTGGTAATGAAAGACAAGTAAACATTGATGGCTTGAAAGGTTCAACCAATCCAAAAATAGCTTAAATCATCTATCTATCTAAACAAAGCCTAGGGTTTTTCCTTAAGATACACTAAGTGGATTCTAGGGCTTTTTAGAGACATACAAATCATCACAGTAGAAATCCACAAAACCTCTCAAAATAACCATAAAAATTCATGGAGTTATAGCATGTGTAGGAAAAAAGTCCATTTCAAATAGAATATAAAAAATTAGCCATTCAAATGCTCAAGGAATACAAAAGTCAAAGCAACCATATTTCAATTTAAGTCAAAACCATGCCAACCATAAACCATCAATTGTCCCTTAAATAAGTTCATTTCACATGTAGAAAGTTAGGAGGATAGAAAAGCAAACATAACAGTTTTGTAAAGAGAGAGAAATGAGAAAAGGAGAATGTCAACCGACCAAAGACTAATACTTTTTTAATGCAATAAAGGAAGATAAACACAATTTAGAGAAGTAGAAAAGTAACACAACAACAAACAAGTGAGATGACAAGGATGGCCTCAAAAGATATCATTGGCCAAAATGATAAGGATGTATATCAGGAGAGATTATCAGCAAAAATGATACAGTATTGCTTTAGAGAGAAAAGGTAACAAATTACACACAATTTCCTCAAAAGATATCATCGACAACATTTACACCATCGCTAGTCAAGAGAAGGAAAAAAATTAACTAAATAGTAAGCAACACAGGTAACACCCTCATGAGAGAAGAAACAAGGGATGCTACAAAAATATCTAAGCATGTGAGAAAGGCTCAGGTTCCTACACAAAAACAAAAGACATGCTTAGACAGGGTTAACACCCCAAACACCATGAATGCCAACTAAACATATACATCTAGTCATATCAATAGACCTCACAAGCTCTATACCAATCCAACTCAATAGACCTCACAAACATGAATTAAGAAAATAACCCAATAGAAGTACAAAACAATATGCTCAATTTAACACATAATAAAAATAACCAACAGTTAGAAGGAACAAATTGTGGTAAACACACTAGTGATGGTGTGTCTCACAAACTCCTTCCTAGACTAGCAACAACCATAAACATGGTAAACAACTAACATCATACGAGGCAAGAAAGCATACTAGAATAATAAATGATTTCTAATCATTTCAAAACTTTATATGTGGGAACTTATTCGATTAATGATGATTGTACTCTCATAGAATGAGATTAAACAAAACATAGCAAATCATAATAAAGATTTTGACACCTAGTATACTACCAAGGTAAGGAGATAGATACTCTTTAGATGCTCACACTAAACTTGCATGCATGTAAGAGATATAAGAAATATAAATTAATCAGGAAACATGCAGATTAATTTAATGCAACTTAAGCAATGATTATAAAACTATAGGCATGCTACAAAAAAAGGAAATAAGACATACAACAATATATAACAAATACACTTTCTAATCAAAGTCTACACCTTGTATGTTGATTCATACATGATAGAAACTCAAATTATACTAACACAATAGGTTAATCATGCATCACAACAAAGATGGAGTCCAAGGCCCGATACATATTCATGTTAAGGAGATACTGACTTCTTAAGGATTTGTCAAATAATAGAAATATTAATGCATTAAACATAGACAGTCAAAAATAAGAAGTAGATAAGTTATATAGCAAAGAAATGAGGGCATATTTATAGAAATTTCCAAATCCATTGTCAACCTTACCAACACCTTCGCCATGCCAATACTCATAGCAAGGTGGTTGGCAAGGTCCACGACAAGGTGCCATGTCAAGGTGCCAAAAATCACATTTTTCTTTCCCAAAAATTACTGATTGATTTTCATATATATTTGTACCCGAAAAAAACCAAAAACACAAGCAAAAAATGTGTACCACTCTCAACCTAGCATGCACACTACGAAAACCAATCCCATGATGTGTATAAACATACTTGCATACAAAGTGTATCTAAATATGTGTGTATGGATTGTTGATCACAGTAACCAACCTTATACAGAAGAAGACAAATATACTAATTAAAAAAATAGATATCATATCTTGTACACGAGAAGCCCACACAGAGATATAGAGTACAACAAGACTTATAGAGACAATTAGGTATATTTAATAGAATTATTTTATTGCTCGTAATGGTTAAGTAACATGCATATATAGTGTTCTTTGATAAAGATATATGGTTTATATATATAAAATCAATAATTGTGAGTTTAACTAGAATAATACAATTTGATTGTTAGGAGTGTATGATATGATTACTTATTATATAGTTTATTTTAACTAGTACTAATTTAAATTCAATTGATTTTATGATTGTTATAGTAGTTACATAGGGGGTTTTTAATCATTCACATAGGATATTAGAAATTAAAGTTTTATTGATGTTTATCTTATATTTATCTACTCATTAATTTAATAATTTTTGCTATCAATTTAATAACTTTTAATAATTAAATTCTTCATTATTCCAATAGTATTAGTAATATTTAATTGGTACTTAGTTTCATAACAATTAAACTCTATGGGTATTTATATTTAAAAATATAATATATTACTTGCATTACCTATCTCAACTCTCTTTTAATCACTTACTATTTTTTGTACAATTGTGCTATGTATTTAACATTCCTTTTATAATTAATATCACATTTTTCATTTCGAAGGCATCATTTACCTTCAATAAAATTATAAATTACACAAATAACTCTAATGTACGTACACATACAATATATATTTTTCTACACTTACTATCAAGTGTTGCTTAGGCCCCTTGAAAAATCATTCTTGATTCTATTCTGAAAATAAAAATCGAAGTCATATTTTAAATATTAATTTATTTTAATTTTAAATGTTCTCGGTAATTTTATTTTATTAACACTATTTTTCAAAACTAAAAGGGTATTATTCCCTTTTGTTTTTCATGTAGCTGACGTCATTATTCAACCCCATAAAGCATGCAAGACACATCAAATGACCACATACTGCTCGTCCCTCACAAATCTTGCAAGTTAAAAATGAGTAACAGATCAGCACGAAGGCAAAAATAACGTCCTCAAAACAACGAAAAGTAAAAACACATTAATTTCTTACACGAAACACCACAGCATTCTTTTACACATCTATATATATATATATATGACTGATTTTACACAACTACAAAGCTCCTGCAATATGTTATATTGGCTTCCACACAGTAAGCACTTCTTGAAACATCTCCAGCATAAGTTCCCGGTCTGCATGCTGGAAAAAGTCGTTTATCTCGTCTCTAACATCATATATTTTACCAAATTCAAACAGATACATCAAGCATCCTTTCTTTAGCTTGTTAAGCTGGTAAAGTGATGCCTCCTGCAGCCTCTCAAGGACATTCGCCGAGCTTATGTCTTCCAATAGGCTTTCCTCACAAGCATCTTTTAGTTCTAAAATATCATATTTGTCTGCTGCTCCAAGAAGTGCCAGTCGATGTTTCCAGAAATCCTCTTGTTTAATCGTTCCGTATAGGTAACTAAGAAGTGTCATGCAAGACTCTACTGTCATGTCTTCTATCTGGATGATGGAGGATTCTTTCTCATTTAGGTTTTGATGGAACATGCTATGAAACACAGGAGAGCTTGCAGAAAGCATTGCCTTGTGAGCTCTTAATGTGCCATCAGCTGTGGTTATAGTCACATCAGCATGGATTTCTTCATCAAGCATCCGGGAAAGACATTGAATTGTATTCTGGGTTGATAAAGATTGTGTTGTTCCATCAATTGGCCATACAGAGCGAGCCTCACGGCCCTAGTCATAACCCAAAAAATTTACTACTTTAAGATATACTATGTCTAAAAGCAATGTATATTCTAAAACATATTCAATGTATATTCTAAAACATATTGTATGGTTGAATGGTGCTTTCTAATAAGAAAAGGAACTCACATTTAGAGGGCAAACCTTAAGCTCCAGAAACTCAACATCAATAACAAATCGACCATGGAGAATGGTATCAACAGACCACACACAGTCTTCACTTGTTCGAAGTAGTCTCTCATAAACTGCAGCATGAAGCAATAAGTATTACATGTTTTACGATCCGCAGATGCTGGAGGCATCATTTAGTTTCTGCTCATCGAAATCCATATACATGCACTCTTTAGTACACTAAATGTCCTAAATTTTTGGATATGTATCTGAGTGTCAGACAAACATGCTTTTTCAATATTCTTTACATTTCCACCAATTTGGAGTGTGGAGTACTCATACCCATGTCTATGCCGTGTCCATTGAACATAGGTGCTTGACAAATGAAGAGTTCATGTAACATAGAACTCATACTCCTAGACTAGGATAACTACAGACTGCCACAAGTGTGACTAAATGTCATCACATTCCAGCAAATACATTAATCAGAGAATGAGTGGAATTAGTATGCAATAGCTAAACAACGGAACTCTGTTTTTAATTGGAATGGTCAACCCGAGGAAGAACAAAAGCTCAAAGTAAGATGTATAGCCAAGATCCATTGGATAATCATATATATATAACACATATATGAAGAACAAAGAACTCTTTGGACTTCTAAAAAGAAAGATTGTCAAACATAAAACATAATTTAATCTACTAATTTTTCAGTTGTTGGGCAAATGTGAACAAAGTCCCACATTAACTAGACTTGTGGCGATACATGAGTTACTAAGGACTTGGGCTACTCTCCTTAATAAATAAACCTTTTGAGATGAACTCAAGTTCCTTACAAATGGTATTAGAGCTAACCCCAAATTTAGTGATTTGGACACCTATGTGAATCTTCCAATGAAACCCCAAGTTCCTTGCAAGTTTGAAAAGAGACGTGCAATTTGTTCATTACCATCAAAAAGTTATTCCTTGTGAAACAGATCACATCCAATTTCAGCATGAGAAAAATGGGCAATAAAAAACAAACATACTAAGATGTAGACAATCATATATATCCTAAACAAAATTAACAAACATTAGCATGCATTTTACATCAAAACATGCTCAAGGAATAACTTGTGCATCAAAATGAAAGAAAACTAATATCACTTGATTGAAGAAGTCCATCTTCTAAATTGTTAGCAGACAGTAGACTATCAATTCCTCATAGTCTCTTCACGTTAACTACTAGCAAATAACAAATGCAGCTATGTTGTTCCTCAACAGAACAAAGAATTCATAGCTACCCTTAATTTTGACTATCGTTCCCACAAACTTAAATGTCCTAATCAAGTCTTCGAAGAAATAATCATGATCAACTCTACAAGCTAAACGCATAAAAACTTATTTTTTTCCCTCTGCTCCATGATTTATCTAATGTAGAAATTAAAGTAAAAAGTACCCAAAAAAGCTGGAAAAAATGTTAAAGCAGAAGGCACACACACACACACACATATATATATATATACACATACTAGGAGAAATATGAGGTCTACGACCAGGGACAGTGTTATAGACTCTGAGAACAAAGCGAGCAATTGGAGGCTGCTCTTTAGAAACCACAGAAGGCGAAGGAAAGAGACGTATGTACATGTAACGATTCTTCTCTAGGGATATGTGCCTGAAATTAACCCATTTCATAAATCAGGCCCAAAAAAAAAAATTTGCAAAATTTCATTTCCAGAAAAATAAATATAGAGAAATATAGAAATGGGTTTAAGGTAAAAAGTACTACCAGTTCCAAATTCCAACCTTGAAAGGTTCGGACTTTCTGTATGAAAAGGATCCAAAATTCTCGATCCTCCACTGAGCTAACCTTGAAATTGTTTCCACCTTTGAATCCGCCATGACCCACTTAGTTGTCTTCGCTGCCTAGCCTTGCCTTACTTTGTTGTTGTTGCTAATGAGGCTAGCTAATTGACTATGGCTTCCAGAGAAAGATCAAAAAAATTGAATGGTAATGATAGATTGGGGCTGGCTGACTAGCTCAGCTGACTGACTTTGCGTTTAAGCATCTTGACGCATTTTGATAAAGTTTGTCTTTCCCTCAACAATGTGTTTCACGCTATGGGAAAGATTTCGGCTTTCTTCATTTATGCCTCCAATTTTTTAAAAAATAAGCTTTAATGTCTTTAATATTTATTAAATCTTCACAAATATTCTTTAAAAATAACAGACATTAAAGTCATTATTAATGATACAATTTTTCCCTTAAAATTGTGCCACTAACGCTTAATATATTGTCGGTTACTAAAGAACAATTTTTAAAAATTTAAAGATATTAATAACAAAAATCAAAACCCTGTGAATATCATTAAAATGTTCCTTTATTTTTTTCTAGTAGATTTTAACATCTATGTTTTTAAGTCTTAAACTCAAGATTTTTATCTTATTATAGGATCGTATATACTGTTTAACTAGAAGGTTGTTTACAAATGCTTCCCGATTTGTTTATTACCAAATTGTTTGTTTCGATTGTTTAGTTCTCTTTAACAATCTCAAGCTAATTTTTACCTTTATTTGCTTGACAAAGATTCCAGGCATACTTTAATAGGTTCCATCCTATAACTTCAAAATCACATTAATAAAAAATAACATATAAGCTTGTAACAAGTAACTAACTTAATACATATTTTTATGTTATGTTATTAAAAGTTAAGATTTAGTATTTTAATTACTATCGGTATCATTTCAATTATTTCAGTAGTATTTATTCTTTTTTTAAGTTGATAATATATAATATATATATCAAATTAAACAATGATATTGGTAAAAAAATTAAAAAAATAAGAAAATAATAACAAAAAAACTAATATAATAACTAATAGAGGTATGATAATTAAATAATAATATTAAAATAAAATATTTTATTAAAATGAGTTAAGAGAAACATCCATTACAATATCAAATCTCATACAAGGATATCTATAATAATTTAAATTTACTATTCATTTTTATGTGTTAGTAAATTACTATTATCATTGATCATTCAAGATTAATAAATTTAATAAAATGGCATAAAAATTTAGAATTAAAAATTAAAATTATTTATTTAATATAATTATAAAGTAATAATATATTATCACAATTTAAAATATTATTGCGACAATTTTTTATTAATAATCATTTTATTCAATCAACATTAAATTGTAATTAATTATAAGAATAAAAAATTTAATTAATATGCTTTTTTGTGTTGATTATAAATATGCCTTTTTCTTTTTCTTTTTTTAAATTTAAGAAATTTCTTTATCTAATTTACCATGTATAAAGAGTAATCAAATAATTCGATTAATCCGCTTTAATTGATAAATTTGATTTGATTTGTCTCATTAGATTAACATATTTTATAATTCGATCATATTCAAATTAAAAAATATACAATCTATTTGGATTCAGATCGGATTCGGATCCACAGATTTCATAATTCTCTACAATCTTATATGGATCGAATTTCTATTAAATTTATAATTAAATGCATATTTTATTTTATTACATCTCATATTCAAATATTATAGATGACACAATTAAATTAAATTACTGTTTTAGTTTAAAAAATAAATATTAATATTAAATTTTCATAATAATTTAATAATTGTTTAAGCATACTTCTTATGCTTTTTATTTTCTTAGTTGTGATTATAAATAATATTTTTTGTTAGAGATGCATCAATTTAAAATTTAAATTATGTGTATAAAGTATTTTATATGTGGCAATAATTCATAAATAAATTTAACATCAATCCGATCTTAACTGATTTGTTTGAATTTAGATTAATTCGAATTGATTATATCATTTCATCGAATTCATATTTAAAAAAATTCAAATTTATTTGATCGGATTAGACTGAAATTGGTGAAAAATATGCATTTTTGATATGTAACTCACCCCTCTATAGGACACATGTTACTAACTTTGATCAAAAAGAAAAAATTCCTATTCAAAATAGCCAAATGATAAATCTATAAAAGTAGTATTATTTAACCATTTGAAGCTAATCAATTGTCTTGCTTTGGTATAAATATTGTTAAAAAGGTCTATCTTATGTTTAATACTAGTGAAATGACATTAAATTGAGTTGAAAATAACAAATTATGACAAATTAGGATCAAAACAAGCTTGATATATTGAGCCACACATCGATAGATTGAAAGAAGACTTGATGGATCAATGGAGGCAAGGTATCTATGATGATACGTAGTAAGAAGAGTTAGATCTATCGAGAATGGATAGATCAATTGAGCTTTGATCGAATCCACTCGGGTTGAATGATGACATACTTAGATCGATCGAGTAGGATCTCGATCGTTCAAGCAGAGCAAAATTTCACACATTACCCATGTTTTTAAGTCCAACTTTCAATCTCAACCTTTGGATTAAATTTTTTACAATTACTAAACTAATTAGGATATATTTTATACTTTTTAAACAATACTAGAGGCCATAATTCAAGAGAAAATTAACATAATTTTCAAGAGCAATACAAAATTTAGAGAGAAACTCAATCTTCATAAAAAAGAGAAGAACAGTACAATCAAAAGCAAACAGAGCAAGGAGATTAGAGGTGATTGAAGACAAAGATAATACAAGTCAATACATTAATTGTATTCTATTCTTTCTTCATCTTTTATTAATTTTCATAATCTTATATATTGAATTTATGACTTTGATCATGATGTATTTAGGCTATATTATATTGTCTATGGGTATTATGAACCCACTTTTGTATTATGTGAATTAATTATTGTTAATCCACTATGATTGTTATTTAAAGTTCATATTATTTAATCTAGATTTCATTCTAGAGTTATTTGGCTAACAATTAATTTATAGAGGTGATTAGATAGATTCGAGAGAGTTATCTGATTAATTGTCATGATTAAATAACATGCATGATATTTCTAGGTAGTTATGTATGATTGATATGCATAAGATCGATAATTGCAAAATTAATGAGTAGTATGTAATTTGATTTGCATGAGAGTGTAATCTGATTATTTATTATATGGAACGTAATTCACTAGAGAGAAGAACTATGAGATAGGTTAGATGTAATTGATTTTATGAAGTCAATCCTCCCAATAAAATTAATCTTTATACTCTAAACATATATTTTCCTTAGAGGTTGCAAAAATAAATGGTAGACAATCAATTTTTAAAATTCTTGAATATCTTCAAAAAGTTATATATTAACGTACCCTTACTGATGCCTTAATGCAAATGCCCTCTGACTTAAAATTTATAAAAGAAAGTGTATCTAGGAAGAGAAAAATAGAAAACTATGTCACAATACCTTTAACTGGAGAGTGTCGTGTTATCTTCGAAAAAAAATACTTCTCAACCAAAAAGATCTAGGAAGCTTTTTAATCCCTTATACAATTGGTAATCTACAATTTGATAATTTGGTGACCTGGGAGCAAGTGTGAACATTATGTCCCTTTAAGTTTTTTGAAAACTTTGGTTTGGAAAACCTAAAACAATATATGTCATTCTACAAATGGCATATGATACAAGCAAAAAGTCATTGGGGATAATGGAAGATTGTTAATCAAGATTCAAAAATTTATATTCTCGATAGATTTCATTATCGTAGACATGGAAAAAAACAATAAGATACCCATATTTTTGGGGAAGACCCTTCCAAGCTATGGAAAGGACTTTAATAGATGTTGAAAAAAGGGAGTGACAATGAGATTATAAAAAGAAGAAATCATTTTTAAAGTTCTTAAATATTCAAATAATCTCTCTAACTTTAGAAAAATAGATAAGAAGAATGTAGTAATAAGCCAAGAGAAAGAGATAGACAACATTAAAAAGAAGAAAATGATAGTTTGGAGAAATAAAAAGTAAAAGAAAATAAAATAAACTAGGTAAAGAATAGATATTACTTGAATAGTGATTATGAGAGCAAGTAATATAAGGAGAAGGTTTATACATTAGAGAACATGAAAATTGGAAACATTGCCCAAGGTGCCAATGATAAGGCCAAGAAAGAAGTGGAGTTATGGAAGATCTCTAAGAGTACTAGAAAAGATAAATTGGTCGATCCACTTTAAAAAGTTCTGAATTCGTATAACTAAGAATATTAAACATGGTGCTTGTTGAGAGGTAATCGAATATTTTTATTGTTTATGTTTTTATTGTTTTGTAGGGAATAAAGAGTGTTTGAGCATATGAATTGACCTAGAGCCCGACCCATAAATAGCTTAAGCCATCAAATGTGTTGCTCTAGGAAGACCCAATTTATGCATATGCCCATAATGATACTCATAGGGTTCCCTTGCCTATATAGAGTATATAGGTGTATTGGAAGGCTGACCACCAGTCTGAGCCATGAAAGTGATTGATGTTAAGTTAGATTGTGTTTTTACATATGCAACCTCCTAACACATTGCGACATGTACCCCTATATGATCGACATGTATACATATAGTGTCCTATATATGTGTGGACCTTATATAAGATCCATAAAATTCACTCTCAATTCTCTAACCTGTCTCTAATTTATCTCTCTTAAAATCGAATCATCTCAACATTTTGGTGCCCACTGTAAGGCTCAGGATTCAAAGGTTGAACCTTAATTTCTGACCCCTTACTTTCAAGGATTCATTTTGAGTTTTGAAAGAGAAACCTCGTAAGCAAGATCCCCACATTTTTTTTCTAAGACTCACATCTGCCATAGTGGAACGTGAGCTAAGTAAAGATTGGGACTAGCGAATGAAATAACATTTTCATCACAAGATTTGTACCTTGCTAGTCCATAAAGAGGCTCGAGCTAAGATCGACCCCCATCAAGAATTGACATGCCAACTTCTCGATCTAAAGCAAGAGATAAACTAGAAAATAGAGCACTACACTCACAATCTGGACATTCTGATAGGTCGAGCCACCAACCTGGTTGATGAGTTTAGGTTGCCTTTTACAGTAAATGAGTATACCTAGGTCAAGAACGTATCAAATGGAATCCCTCTTCCTAATGTAACAGGGCTCAAAAATGAACAATTACTACAAGAGCAAAAAAGTTAGAGGTACGTTTCCAAGCATTAGAGGAAACAAATAGAAAGAAAGACAAGGCCCTTAAACAAACTAACAAAAGGCAAGACAAAGTCAAGTCATACTAAGATGTTGATAGGGATTATGAGCAATTTTGTGTCTCCCCCTTCTTTGATGAAATAGAGAACAATAAGGCCCTTAATAAGTTAATTTAGTGCTTCTAAATATCCAAATAACCAAGGAATGAAGGATCTAGTAACTCACATTTAACATTTTAAGACGACTCTAACCCTTGTGATCCTTACTCGAGACAAGAGAAATGCCATAATGTGCAAAATATTTACTATCATTCTATGCAATGGCACTCAAAAGTGGTTTAATAACTTAGCACCCTAAACCATAACCTTCTTCTCTCAATTTTCTAGGTTGTTCATCACCAACTATGCCAATAACAAGCCTATAAAAAAAGAATCTTATCACCTTTTCTCAATCTCCCAAGGAAATGGAGAGTCTATTAAGGAATACATGAGAAGGTTTTGAGAAGAAAAGCTAGAAATAGCAGACTTCCCTAACTCTATTACGATAGAGGCTTTCAGCCGAGGTCTATTAAGAAGTTCTAATTTATTCATTGAATTAACCAAAAAATTCCCTGGACAATAGAGAAAGCTTATGGAAAGGATAGAAAGTTTGTTAATTTAGAAAGGGAGTTAGAATTGGACAAAAATAGCAAGGCCACTATAAAATTTCAATAAAAAAAAGAAAAAAAAGGAGAATAAGGCCAGGAAAAACGAACCAAGTGAAAACGATTAACAAAAAGAAATGTTTTGTTCCAAATCATAAAGTGGGTGGTCAAGGAATGATAAATATGGGGCCTTATGGTAGATTATGGTCCCTCTTTAGAGGTCTACCTTTGAGAGTAAGTCTACCTTACGCTCTATTAAGGATGAAGAATGAACAAACATTAGGTGGCCACTAAAAATGAGGGTACCTCTTAGGGAAAAATCTAAGTGGTATGTCTTTCATAAAGATATAGGCCACGAAACATGAGATTGCAAACATCTAAAAAAATAGAAGATTTGTTGTCCAGAGGGTATTTGGGTGACCTCGTAGGAAACAATAGTAGAGGAGTTGATCGATAGCCCCACTGTGAAACTTTAAGGCTACCTGTTCCCCCAAGAATTTGGATAGAACCACACACAGAGGCTAATGTTATAATAATCCATACTACACATAAACCATATGGGCTCAATGGAACCTCTAGTAATGCACGTAAAAGATATGATAAAGACTTACGTGGATTACCACATATTTATAATTTGAATAAAGAGGATATTATCTGTTGATATCACTTTCTTCGAGAAGGATGAGACCTTGTCACCCCATGAAGGCCCTTTGGTAATCACCTTATAGATAGTATTTTGTGAAGTGTGTCGAATCACAATTGATATTGGGAGCTCTACCAACCTTCTTTTTCTATCAACAATGAAAGCTCTAAGTATAAAGGAATGAAACATTGAGAGGAAAGAGCTACCCCTAGTGGGATTCAACAATAGCACTACCTATGTAGCTGGAGTCGTGATGTTGTCAGTCATGGAAACCAAATCTATAACCATGAACAACTTTGTGGTGATTGATGTCTTAGCCCATTACAATGCTATTCTTGGTAGACGATGGATACATAAGATGAAAGTAGTTCCATCTACCTTCCCCAAAGTAGAAATTACAATATGGGTCTCATCAAAAAAGGCCAGATGCCTAGTGGAGTCAGTAGATTCAAATGAAGTTTTAGATTTACCAATCAAAGATAAAGGGGAAGATCACTTTCTAAAATTGAGCGCCAATTTAAAAATTGAAGTAAAGGAGTAACTATCTCAGTTCCTAAGAGCCAACTCTGAAATCTTAATTTCCATGAAAGGCTATCAATATGCTTGGGATTGACCTAGAGATTATAACCTATAGGTTGAATGTTGATCTAAAAGATAGACTTATCAAATGAAGGATGAGAAAGTTCCTCAGAGAAAAGAACAAAGTGATTAAAGGTCATGTCACCGTACTTAAGGAAATGAAGAATATTAGAGAGGTAGATTACCCAACTTGATCATCAAATATAGTATTGGTAAAATAAATATTATGGATCACCCTATATGTGCGTAGCCTTCATATACTTGAATGACACATGCCCAAAGGATTATTTACCCCTACCAAGCATTGATCAATTGGTTGATGCTACTATTGGGTTTGGTTTAATAAGTTTCCTTTATCCGTATTTTTCTTATCATCAAATCAAAATGCACCTAGAGGATGAGGAGAAAATATCTTTAATTATTGAGGAAAGGACCTTCTATTACACTTAAATTCCATTTGGTTTAAAGAATATAGGAGCTATGTATCAATGCCTCATCAATAAGATGTTTGTTAACCAATTAGGAGTAATCTGGAAGTATACATGGATGGCATAGTGATAAAGTTAGTACAACCTATAAATGATGTGAAAGACTTAGAGAAAATATTTCATGTAATCTGAAGGTATAGTATGAGATTAAATCCTAAAAAATGTGATTTTAGTATTGCTTCAAAAAAATTCCTAAGATATCTTGTATTTGCCCAAAGAATTGAGGTCAATCTAGACAAGATATAAGCCTTGGTCAAAATGAAACCTCTTACTAACATGAAAGGAATTCAACAATCGAACAAAAGAATAATGACACACAACATATTCATTTCCAAATGCATAGACAAGTGCTCATTATTCTTCAAAATACATAGAAAGAATAAGTCATTTTTCTACAATGAAGATTATGATAGAGCTTTCCAAGAAAATAAAGAGTACTTGAGTAAGCCTCTAGTCCTGGTCAGCCCTACCCCGGGTGAAAAGCTTTATTGATATTTGGTTGTTACTCTTCAAACTTGTAGTGTTATACTTCTTGCTGAAAGAAACCAGGTCCAACCCCATGTCTATTACATAAGCCAGATCTTGATAGGTGCCCAAAAAAAATATCCAATGATGGATACATTGAATTTTGCTTTAAAAGTGATGGTGCAAAACTCAGACATTACTTTGGCTCACATAAAATGGTAGTGCTCACCTTATAATCGCTTAAGAGTGTGTTAACAAGACCAGATGTTATGGGGAGACTTTCGCATATTACAATAGAATTGAGAGAATATGATATCAAGTATATGTTTAAGACTTCCATCAAAGTGAAAATTTAGTAAATTTTGTTGCTAAGTATAACGAGTCACTAAAAGTCACGAATTACGAAGTAAAATGTGAAGTATGTGGCATGGATCAGAGAGAAATACCAACCTGGCAAGTATTTATCGATAGTGCACATAACTTTAATGGAACCGAGCTAGGGGTCATCATCTTAAATGATGACTTCATAATTTGACATAATTTATCATGTCTCAACTATAAAATTTAGTCTAATTTTATTTATTTATTGATTTTAGATTTCATTATTGTTATTTAAACTTTATTACAGTTTTGAAGAAAATAAAGATTTATTGAAATCAAATTTAAAATAAATATTTACTAAAAAGAGGAAAGCTAAAAAACAAATTTGCATAAACAAAAACAAAAATAGGCACGCGTTGAAGGCTAAAAAGATTTAAAAAGAGAGAGAGAAACACGAAGGGCACACAGTTTTTGACAACTTAATATATATGATAGGTGAAGAAGAGAGTAGAAAATAGAGAAAATGGAGACAGCATAGAAAATAAAAACTTAAAAAAACTAGACGCGGATCAGAGAAAAATAGAAGATAACACTGGCACGGTGGAGACGAAAGCAGATTCCTTTTGCGATTCATTTTCCTTTTAATTCTTCTTAGAAAAATTATGGTGAATTCATTTATGTTAAATTTAATTTTTGGTATGAACTAAATTTTCTTTTTCTAGGAAAAGATGTAATTTAATTTTAAACTATGCTTGAATTTTCATGTTAATTTAAATTATTTCTCTTCATGTTTGTATGATTTATTATGAGTTTATTGCTTCTAATTAACTGACCATTAATTAGATTATTTTAATCTTGTGATTTATTATCAAAGGAGGGAACTATAGGATAGATTTGGAATATTTCAGCATAGGTAAATATAGAGATCGAAAGACTTGTATGAACCTTTGTAGTATCAAAATCAATGGTCTTAATGCTTTCTTGCATTGTTAAATTGCATACTCTTGTGTAAATTGATGAACAATAATGTTTCCAATTGACTATCGAAATAGGCTTTTGGATGTTTTTTGAAGATTGCTAACAAACAGAGAGAACTAAAGCATAGTAAGGGATTAGGTAAAATCGATTTCTAGAAATTTTCTTCCCATTAATTTGATCTTTGAACAAAATCTTTCTTTTCTTTTGTGCATTTTATTTAAATTGATTTTATTTTGAATTCCAATTACAACAACATTAGTGACTTTTCTAGATAAAATTGATATTAGAATAATTTTGGTATTTGTCAAAAGTAAGTGGCCAATCTCTAAGGTTGATACTCTTCTTATCACTTTACTATAAAACTATGATACTATGCACTTGTAGTTTTTTACTGATCAAGTTTTTAGCACCGTTGCCGGAGATGAATTTCTTCTTATTTTTTCTAATATCAATACAAAGTAATCTTGATTTTAATTTAGAATTGTATTTTATTTCATTAATTTTTATTTTTATTTTATTATTTATTTATTTATTTTTCTCTAGGTTTGTTTTTTATGTTGGATGCGTCGTGCTAGAACTCGAAACATTATTCCTTTTTATCCAAAGATTGAAAGAACCTTTAGATCACAAAGAAACAAGAAAGTACTAGCCATGACTGAAGAAAAAAAAATATACCACCACGTACCTTGAAAGATTATTTAAGGCCAATTATGAATGACAATTACTTAGGTGTAAGACGCCAGACATTAATTCCAATAATTTTGAACTCAAACCGACATTAATCAACATGGTGCAACAAGCCCAATTTAGTGAATCATCGCTTGATAATCCCAATATTCATTTGGAAATTTTTTGGATATTTGTGACACTGTAAAGATGAATGATGTTACTAAAGACACCATTAGACTGAGATCATTTCCTTTTTCATCGAGGGACAAGGCCAGAGGTTAGGTACAATCTTTACAACCGGGAAACATCACTAGTTAGTAGGACATGGTAGAAAATTTTCTTGTTAAATTCTTTCCATCTGCATAAATAACCCAACTCACGAGTAAGATTGGTCAATTCAGGAAAAATTATTTTAAGACACTCTAGGAAGCGTGGGAAAGGTATAAAGATTTTATTTAGCATTTCCCTTAGCATGGATTTATGGATTAGTTGATAGTTCAAATGTTATATAATAGGCTAAATGGGAAAACTAGAACCATAGTTAATGTTTCTTCTGGTGGGACTTTGATGTCAAAGATAGCTGAGGGTGCTACTTCTATTTTGGAAGAAATGGCCTCAAACAACTATCAATGGCCAACTGAAAGATCTATGGCTAAGAAAGTTGTTGGGATTCATGAATTAGAGCCATTTGCTACCCTTTCAGCTCAAGTTTCATCTCTATCTCATCAAGTTTCAGCCTTGACAACCCAAAGAATACTACAAAGTACAGAATATTGCAACTTCAAGTATGACAGTTTTGATGAATGAAGCAAGTCAAGAATAGGTTCAATACATCAATAATCGTAACTACAACTATCGTGGTAATCCTATGCCCAATTACTACCATCCAAGGCTTCGAAATCATGAGAATTTCCCTTATCAAAACACAAAGAATATGGTACAACCTTTTCCAATGTTTGATAGTCAACCAAGCAAAAAGAATATGTCACTTTAGGATGCCATAGTTTCCTTGGCTAAGGAGACCAAAGCAAGGTTTAAAAAGAGTGATTCGTGGTTGGATAACATTGAGACTCATTGTAGAAATATGGGAGCCACTATGAAAAATCTTGAAGTACAAATTAGGCAACTAGCCACGACCATCACTATTGGGAAAATTGGGCAACATTTCCTAGTAAGACTATAGTGAATCCAAAGGAATAATGTAAGGCCATTACACTTAGGAGTGAAATAGAAATTGAGAGGTCATCATCAAAGGAAATAGAGTCCACCCCTATAGCTCCAAACAATGGCCAAAGTAACAATAAAGTAGAAGAAGAGGATATTATTGAAGATTCATTAAGAATAAAGTAGAAGAAGAGGATATTTTTGAAGATGCATTAAGAATGACATGCCTCCATCAATTTCATTTCCTGACAATCCTCATATTCTCTCTACTTCACTTCCTTATGCTCAACGCCAAAAACTTGATAGGGGTAGAACCGACATCGCCGATCCTGCCCGTTACTTTGGTTTTATTTATTTATAAAACTCTCGTAAGTGCACGAATCATTTCGTAGAAAATGATAAGTATACTCCCAAGGTCGATCTAAGGAAGGAATGTA
This sequence comes from Hippophae gyantsensis, assembly GCA_030763125.1. Taxonomy (NCBI): domain Eukaryota; kingdom Viridiplantae; phylum Streptophyta; class Magnoliopsida; order Rosales; family Elaeagnaceae; genus Hippophae; species Hippophae gyantsensis. The sequence goes on along the minus strand of CM061032.1, from coordinate 19,800,634 downwards.
TGTGGTTTTTAATTTATTATTCAAACTTTTAAAAACGAAATTAAATCCTAAACATTCTGTCACGATATTTTGGGGTTTTGTGTTTTTAATCTACTTACATAAAAATAAACATAGATTCAATAAATATTTATGCAAATTTTATCTGTTAAAACAGTGGAGTATTTATGGATATAATAACTAAGTTAATTATGCTTGCTCATATTATTTAGGTTATTAAAGATATGAATTGATATTTATTGATTCTCTTTTTTTTGTATGAATACCACCTTTGGTGGGGTTAGATATTCTTTGTTAACTAAACAAATCAATTAACACCTATGGGTGTGGTTGATAACTAATTTGGTTTATTAAATTAATTTTTTTTTCTAAGAGATTGAAAATGAACCATTTAAATGCCACCTTTGGTGGGGTTATACAGTTTAAACTTTATTCAAGGTGTCCAAATTAAACCTAAGAATTTAGTTATCCGAGTACTAACTTTCAAGTTTTAAAACCACTACTGAAAACATGTTGTCAATACATTTTCAAATAATAATTCTTATAAAAACTTTTGAAATAGAGCTCCACTCTAACTACCGGGCGATTGTACCAACAAATAAAAGAGCACTACTCTAAAGCAGACGGATAACTAAACCTTAAAATCTAATTTTCAGATTTAAGTTTGTAATGAAAAATAATATATTTCTCTCTAACATTCTTAATATAAAATCTTGAATAAAAATAAAATCAATTCATTTTAGAGATTTTTACCTATTTAATATTTCGCAAGCATAACAACGTTATTATTACATCATTTTTATAAACAATAGACAGAGTTAAATTTAATCACGCATAAATTAAATATAACATGTAAGAATAAAGCATAAAAAATAACTCAGAAAGAAAATAAAATCCTTACAGAACTTCGATGCTATTCCCGTTGCTGGAAAACCTCCAAGCGGAATTTGCACTCCCATTTATTGAATCAAAAAGCTAATAAATTACAAAAAAACATAACTAGTTCTTCCCAAAGAGGGAAGAACTCTAAAACTAAGAGAAATTAACTAAAAACTAAGAAAAACTAAAAAAAACCTAAAAATCTAAGAAAAGAGAGAAAGAAAGAAGAGAGAAGTGTGTTTTGAGGTGTGTTTTGAAGTTAAGGGAAGGGGGGTATTTATAGGTGAGGATGGAGAGAAAAAGTAGAAAAAAAAATGTAAAACGCGGATTATTGATTGCCGACGTCATATTCACGACGCCAAGATGACGGGCTACAGACTGCGGCGCTACGGATGAACAAATCCTGGATGAACAAAGGTTCACGGATGAACAAGGCGTAGCGGATGAACAGTGGGCGGAGTCAAGGCCATGTTGGTAAGACGGCTGCGCGATTTTCTCCTTTTCTCGACATTTTTTGTCCTTTTTGACCCATTTTGTCCAATTTTTCCATATTTGTTGACCTTTCCCCATTTATTTATTAATATATTTGTGATGTATTGCTTCCAGTTTTCCTCTTTGAGTTTTTAAGTTGCATTTTTAAGCCAAAATACCTGAAAAACAATAAAAATACCCGTGATTCCGAAAAAGACAAATTTATATAAATATATGATAAAACATATAAATATATATATTTTTAATCAATTAATGTGCATAAAATCATGGTTATTTTAGTGCTTTTTGAGCACTCATCACTTTCAAAAACAAAAATTAGATAAGCAATTTTCTAAGTTTTTAGCTATTTTAAAGAAAATTCATATAAATATTTTTTTTGGAGATACCTTGGATTAAATTCCAAATTATGCCAAATTTGTTAAAGACATTATTTCCAAGAAGAGAAGGTTGGGGGAGTTCAAAAAGGTGAAGCTTTATTAAGAATGTAGTGCCATTCTTCAAAAGAAATTACCTCAAAAATTAAAAGATCCAAGGAGTTTCACTTTGCCTTGCACTATTGGAAATTCATTTTTTGATAAAGTTTTATGCGATCTTAGTGCTAGCATTAATCTTATGTCACTTTATATTTATAAAAAATGGGATCTTGGAAAGATGCAACAAACAATAATTTCTTTGCAACAAGCAGACTAATCCATCAAGTATCCACGTGGAATCATAAAAGATGTATTGGTAAAGGTGGATAAATTTATTTTTTCTGTTGATTTTATGGTGTTAGATATGGATAAAGACCAAGATGCCACACTAATTCTTGGTCGACCATTCTTGGCTATGGAAAGGGCTTTAATGGATGTTCAAAAGTGTGAATTAATATTAAGAGTAAATAAGGAAGAGATTATGTTCAACATCTATGAAGCCAAGAGATTTCCAGAAGATCCAAAAACTTGCTTTTGGGTAGATATCATTGAGTAATGTGTAATAAAATCCTTTCAAGAGGATATTCCAGCCGATGACCTAGAATGATGTATCACCACTTCATCTTATGCTTATGATTTTAATAAAAATTTTGTTTGTGAATCTAATTTACCCTTTGTTAGTGAAGAATTTCTCCACTATGTATCTGTCTTGGAAGCATTGCAACATGTTACATCATTTAGCAAAGAAGTGGAGAGATTAGAGTCGATGGTAGCAAAGACGGATTCTATAATCTCTATAGAAAAAATGCAGCAAAATACAACTCCAGATTTGAAGCAATTGCCTAAGCATATTTGCTATGTGTTCTTGGGTGATAGTTACACCTTTCTAGTGATTCTTGCGGCATCATTTACACCCGAAAAGAAGAAAACCTATTACGTGTGTTAAGGGAGCATAGAACAACCTTGGGATGGACTATCTCTAACATAAAAGGTATAAGTCCATCCATTTACATGCACAAAATTCTAATGGAGGAACTTTACAAACCATCAATTGAGCCCCAAAGAAGATTAAATCCAGTAATGAAGGAAATTGTGAGAGCTAAAATTTTAAAGCTCTTTAATGCTGGAATTATTTATGTTATTTTAGATAGCTTATGGGTAAGTCTAGTGTAGGTTGTTCCAAAAAAGGGTGGAATAACGGTGGTGAAAAATGACAATAATGAGCTTATTTCTACAAGAACAGTCATGAGTTAGCGTGTATGTATGGATTACAGCTAGTTGAACAAAGCAATAAGAAAGGATCATTTTACACTTACATTCATTTATCAAATGTTAGATCGATTGCCTTGATATCCCTATTATTGCTTCTTAGATGGTTATTTGGGGTATAACCAGATTGTCATAGCCCTCAAAGACCAAGAGAAAAATACATTCACATGCCCCTACGTAACATTTTCTTTTAGAAGGATTCCTTTGGATTATGCAATGCCCCAGCAACATTTCAATGTTTCATGATGGCCATCTTTTTTTATATGATGGAAGATATAATGGAAATTTTTATGGAAGATTTTTCAGTTTTTGGTACATCTTTTGATCATTGTTTGTATAATTTATCTCTTTTTTTGCAAAGATGTAAAGATAAAAACCTTGTCCTAAATTGAGAGAAATGTAATTTCATGGTTCAAGAAGTGATCGTGCTTGGCCATAGAGTGTCATCTAAAGGAATTGAGATTGATTGAGCTAAAATTGTAACCATAGAAAAACAATCACCTCTAAAGAATGTGAAGGGAATCATAAGTTTTTTGGTATATATGAGATTTTATAGAAGATTTATAAATGATTTTTCTAAACTCTCTAAACCTTTATGTAATCTTCTTGTTAAAAAATTTATATTTCACTTTGATAATGTTTGTTTATAGGCTTTTAATGTAATCAAGGAGAAACTAATTTCAGCACCAGTAATGACTTTACTTTATTAGAGTCAACCTTTTAAAGTCATATATGATGCATGTCGGACATTGAATGAAGCCCAATTTAATTATACTATAACTGAGAAGAAGATTCTTGTTGTGGTGTTTTCTTGTGACAAATTTCAGTCTTATCTCATTAGTACAAAGGTGATAGTGTTCACTGATCATATAGCACTTTGTTATTTGTTTAGCAAGAAAGGAAGTGAAAATTTAGTTGCTAACCATCTTTCTCGGTTGGAACAGGAGGAAGTAAAACCAAATTTAGTGATCCAAGAACCATTCCCTGATGAGGAGTTGTTTGCATATGAGATTAAGCTTCCTTGGTATGCTAATATTGTAAACTACTTAGCTTGTAGGGTATTGCCACCAAATCTTACCTAACACTAATGTTTTTTATGATGTGAAATATTATCTTTGGGATGAAACTTTGCTTTTCAAAGGATGCCTTGATCAAATCGTCTGAAGATATGTACCTGAAGAGAAGATGTAATCCATTCTCCATCATAACCATTCCTCGTCATATGGAGGACATTTTGGAGTAACATAAAAAGCAACGAAGGTACTTCAAAGTGGTTTCTTTTGGCATTCTATTTTTTGTGATAGTTATACTTTAGTGAAAACTTGTGATCAGTGCCAATGTATGGAAAATATTTCAAGGCGTCAGGAGCTACCATCAAAAAATATCTTAGAAGTTGAGTTATTTGATGTTTGTGGAATTGATTTAATAAGTCCTTTTTTATCCTTATTTTGACTTTGTTTATATCTTGTTAGGAGTTGATTATGTGTCAAATTAGGTGAAAGCAATTGCAGTAACAACAAATGATGCAAAGGTAGTGCTAAAATTTCTACATAAGAACATATTCACAAGATTTGGCACTCCACAAGTTATTATTAGTGATGAAGGAACCCACTTTTGCAATAATTTGTTCGTCAACCTTCTCTCTAAATATGGTGTGAAGCACAAGATAGCACTTGCCTACCATCGTCAAACTAATGGCCAAGTTGAAATTTCAAATCGAGAAATCAAGAATATCCTTGAGAAGACGATCAACACCAATAGAAAGGATTGGGGAAAAAATCTTGATGATGCTTTGTGGGCATATCGTACAACTTTTAAAACACCTATTGGGATGTCTCCTTATTAATTAGTGTTTAGGAAAGAATGTCATCTCCTTGTAGAGCTAGAGCATAAAGCTTATTGGTAGGTAAGGAAGTTTAATTTTTATTTGAAGGTAGTAGGGGAAAATGACTTCTTCAATTGAATAAGATGGATGAGTTCCGAAATGATGCTTATGAAAATGCAAAGATCTATAAAGAACAGACAAAGAAGTGGCATGACAGATGGATTCTTAGGCATGATTTTTCTCCAAGACAGCAGGTTTTGTTCTTCAATTCATGAATAAAACTCTTCCCAAGTAAGTTAAGATCAAGATGTACAAGTCCTTATACAATTGAAAAAGTTTCCACTTTTGGAGCAATAGATTTAAAGGATAAGGCATGGCATATATTCAGAGTTAATGGTCAAAGATTGAAGCACTATTATAGAGAATAAGAAGAGATGAATTGTGCATTTATTCTTCTTCAAAATCCTAATTGATAAGGATTAAAAAGTCTGGTTGTAGACTATAAAACAAGCGCTTATAGAAGGCAACCCATAAAACTTTCTTTATTTTATTTTATTATTATATTTTTGAATAATTTGGATTTTGATGATGGTTTATTTTTTAGGAATAAAGAGCTTAAAATTATAAACTAATGTAGATCCATCATAAAACTAGGGAAATTTCTTTCATTTCTTCAATTTGTCTCACTTTTGAATTACAATGAGGACATTGCTTGGTTTAAGTTTGGGGGTGTAAACTTCTATAGTCTTGAGTTGTTGGATTCTCCTATTAATCATGTATTTAAGTATGATTGAATTCTCTATGACTCTGAAATTTGTAATTGAGGATGGTTTTGAGAAAAAAAATTTAAAATCTAATATTATGTTAGGTAGATTTTTATGGGTGCTTTGATTTAAATCTTTGTCCTTGAAAATAATTGAGCACATAGTAAATTTTTCTTTACTCCATTTTGCCTATGAAGAGAATGAGTTGAATTAATTGGGTCATCAAAAGGTCAATCTTGCTTTGCTCTAGAATTCGTTGATGGATCCTTGAGATGAAATCCTAGTTGATACCAAACATTAGGGAAATGATCTAGGCAATTTTTTCATAACCAAAAAGCTTTTCGAGCCATCCTAATTATCACGCCATCATTGCATGGTGTATTTCCATAGTCAACCCCCTTGAGCCTTATTTTAAATAAGCTTTTATTTGTTTTTTTAACTACATAAACCATTCTCATTCTAAGATTAAAAAAACATAAATTTATCTTAAATTTTGAGAAAATACTTTGGTGAAAATTTGCATTTAAAGAGAAAGTTAGTTTAAATTAAGTAATACATATTATGTTTGAGCTATTTGATCAAAGTATGAAAAGAAAAGAAAGTGAAAGGCAAGAATCAAAAAAGGGTTAAAGTGATTGAAAATAAAAAAAAGCTATGAGTATCAAAATGCTCTTAAAAAAGAACTCTACTTAATTAGGATAGCAACAATATTGCCATCAATATGAGCATACTGTCGAGAAAGAACCATGGTATGAATCCTATGGATATTCTTTTTACTGTTTTTTTCTACCAAGTCTTTTTCCAATTTGTTTTGATTTTCCATATCCATTTCTTTCTAAGCGTTCATCACGTGTCCTGTCATTACAACCTTGATTAAAGACTTTTTGATCTTTGATTTTGGTGTTTGATTACATTAGTGGAGAGGATTTCTGAAAATTTGACTTATGAGGTTAAGTTTTGATAAAGTTCTTTTGATTTTAGTTGTTTTACTTTTATCTGAATTTGTTGATGGTTTGGAGTTAAATTGACTAATTCATATACACACTCAAGGATTTAGCTTTAGGCTGAAGTAAATGCTTAACTCTTACTTGAAAAATCGAGGAATGTTTTGATCAATTTTCCTCCTATCTTCTATGTCAAAAGAGTAAGTTACTAGTGATGAAATTTAAAGATCATGGCTTGATGAGTAATGGTAGTTCTCTATGGGGTCTAGTTGTTATTATCTATAATTATATTTTCTTTTTGTTTAAGAACAAACAAAGTTCTAATTTTAGGGGTGTTTGATGACTTGTATAATTTTACATAATTTATCACGTCTCAATTTTAAACTTTAGTCTAATTTTATTTATTTTTATTAATTTCAGACTTCATTTTTGTCAATTAAATTTTATTACAAATTTAAAGAAAATAAAAATTTATTGAAATCAAATTTAAAATGAAGATTTGCTAAAAAAATAGATTTGCCGAAACAAAAAGAAAAAAAGGCATGCACTGAAGCTGGAAAGATTTAAAAAAAGAAAGAGAAACGAGAAGCATGTTGTTTTTGACTATATATATATATAGGCAAAGAAAATAACAAAAAACAGAGAAAGGGAGGCAAATTAGAGAAACATATAAGAGAATTTAGGAACGGCGGAGATGAAAGAAGATTCTTTTTGCGATTCATTTTCCTTTCAATTATTTTCATAAAAATTATGGTGAATTTGTTTATGTTAAATTTTACTTTTAGCATGAAATAAATTTTCTTTATTCTATGAAAAAGATGTAATGTAATTTTGAATTATGCTTGATTTTCCATTTTAATTTGAATGATTTATCTTCATGTTTGTCGGATTTATTCTGAGTTTATTACTTCTAATTAATTGGCCATTAATTGGATGATTTTAATCTTATGATTTACTATTGAAAGAGGGAATTATATGATAGATTTGGAATATTTCAGCATAAGTAAATATAGAGATCGAAAGACCTGTGTAGTATTAAAATCAGTGATCTTAATGGTTTCTTTCTTTGTTAAATTGCATTTTCTTGTATAAATTGATGAATAGGAATGTTTTCAATTGACTATCGAAAAAGGCTTTTGGATGTTATTTGAAAATTGCTAACAAACAGAGAGAATTAAATTCAATTAGCTAGATGAGTAAAGCATAGTGAGGGATTAGGTGATATCGATTTCCTAGAAGTTTTCTTCCCATTAATTTGATATTTGAACAATATCTTTCTTTTATTTTACACATTTTATTTAAATTGATTTTATTTTAAATACCAATTACAACAACCTTAGTGACTTCTCTAGATAAAATTGAGATTAGCATAATTTTGGTATTTATCAAAAGTAAGTTACCAATCCCTGAGGACGATATTTTTCTTATCACTTTATTATAAAATTATGATACTATGCACTTGTAGTTTTGCACCAATCAATAAACCATGATGAAAACTACTTCAATTATACTATTAGGATGGACTTCCAAGTGACCAATAACATCATAGAATACGAGGAAGTTATATTTCGTGTTATGATTGCAAAGAAGCTTGGAGTCAATAGAATTGCCTTACATAGTGATTCACTCATGGTGGTCATGAGAAGATATTTAGAGAGGTTAAGAAAGGAATGCTCAAAATTTTCTGGCTTCGAGATCAAGTAAATAGCAAAAAATGGCAACGGTCATGCCAATGTTTTGGCCACACTAGCTGCTATACTTAAGGTCAATCAATGTTGGGTAATTTATGTAACAATCCTAATATAGGCCAATTTTGAAGGGGCTGAAAATATGGTTAGAAGCATTGACGAGGCCATTGGTTCACTCCTATCCTTAACTTCCTAAAAGGGGGAAACCTACCTAAAGATCGAAAGCTAGCAAAAGAAATCAAGACTAGGCAGGTCAACATATGGTACAAAACAACAAATTGTATAAAAGAATGACACTTGGACATAGGATCTTATGTATACCTAGAGAATAGTTTGAAAAAAATCATGTTTAAAGCCTACGAAAGAGAGTGTAGCTACCGTTCGGGTGGAAAAAGGTTATCCCAATGAATTATGAGATTAGTTTACTACTAATCAACTATGCTAACTGATTGTATAAGGTATACCCAGGTGTGTGATAAATGTTATAGGTTTTCCACATTATCACATATGCCACCAACCACAATAAAAGGGATAGTTAGCTCGTGGCCCTTCTTCAAATAAGGATTGGATATAACATGACCCCTACCAATAGTAGTGGGCCAAAAAAGGTTCTTATTGGTCGCTAAATATTCTTTCTTCAAAT